>OY720344.1:73892052-75273393 GCA_963082975.1 Labia minor
GGGCTTTTTATTTATAATTACAGGATCCTGAATATGGCACTTTACTCAAGAAATTTAAAATATAAAATCCAAGAGATGAATATTATGGATTGGAAATGTTAAAAACAAGAAACTTTTGAAGAAATGATTCCAAATGAGGAAAAATATTTATTTAAATTTGTACATAATAAAAAGTTGCTAATTTAAGGTGAAGATCTATCAGTTTATTATCGAAAAATTAACCAATAACCTATTTTTTAATTTTTTTTCAGGATCATTTTGAAAATATACACCTTTTTTGATAAGAAATTGAACGAAGTAAGAAAAGATTTACTAAGGAAGACAACAAAGTGAAAATTAAAAAGGGGGGTATTTTGACATTTTTTTCGGGAAAGCAAGTTCATTGATTTAGAAAGGTCGTTATTACCGTGTGAAATAAATACTCTTGAGGGAAAGGTAATGTAAAAAAAGAGTGAAACGCAACCACTGCCAAGAGGAACCTTAAATTAATGGTTTGGAATTAGGAGATGGATATTATAATCAAAAGTCAACGAAAATATGAAAAAAGAAGAAAACGACTTTTCTAAAATCACCAATACTTACGTTCCCATTTGTATTGATAAAATACCCCCTTCTAAGAGGGCTTTTTATTTATAATTACAGGATCCTGAATATGGCACTTTACTCAAGAAATTTAAAATATAAAATCCAAGAGATGAATATTATGGATTGGAAATGGTAAAAACAAGAAACTTTTGAAGAAATGATTCCAAAGGAAAAAAATATTTATTTAAATTTGTAGATAATAAAAAGTTGCTAATTTAAGGTGAAGATCTATCAGTTTATTATCGAAAATTTAACCAATAACATATTTTTTAATTTTTTTTCAGGATCATTTTGAAAATATACACCTTTTTTGATAAGAAATTGAACGAAGTAAGAAAAGATTTACTAAGGAAGACAACAAAGTGAAAATTAAAAAGGGGGGTATTTTGACATTTTTTTCGGGAAAGAAAGTTCATTGATTTAGAAAGGTCCTTATTACCGTGTGAAATAAATACTCTTGAGGGAAAGGTAATGTATAAAAAGAGTGAAACGCAACCACTGCCAAGAGGAACCTTAAATTAATGGTTTGGAATTAGGAGATGGATATTATAATCAAAAGTCAACGAAAATATGAAAAAAGAAGAAAACGACTTTTCTAAAATCACCAATACTTACTTTCCCATTTGTATTGATAAAATACCCCCTTCTAAGAGGGCTTTTTATTTATAATTACAGGATCCTGAATATGGCACTTTACTCAAGAAATCTAAAATATAAAATCCAAGAGATGAATATTATGGATTGGAAATGTTAAAAACAAGAAACTTTTGAAGAAATGATTCCAAAGGAAGAAAAATATTTATTTAAATTTGTACATAATAAAAAGTTGCTAATTTAAGGTGAAGATCAATCAGTTTATTATCGAAAATGTAACCAATAACATATTTGTTATTTTTGGTTTTTGGATGATTATAAAAATATTTAAATTTTTTGATAAGAAATTGAACGAAGTAAGAAAAGATTTACTAAGGAAGACAGCAAAGTGAAAATTAAAAAGGGGGCTATTTTGACATTTTTTTCGGGAAATAAAGTTCATTGATTTAGAAAGGTCATTATTACCGTGTGAAATAAATACTCTTGAGGGAATGGTAATGTAAAAAAAAAGAGTGAAACGAAACCACTGCCAAGAGGAACCTTAAAATTATGGTTTGGAATTTGGAGATGGATATTATAATCAAAAGTCACCGAAAATATGAAAAAAGAAGAAAACGACTTCTCTAAAATCACCAATACTTAATTTCTCATTTGTATTGATAAAATACCCCCTTCTAAGAGGCCTTTTTATTTATAATTACAGGATCCTGAATATGGCACTAAACTCAAGAAATCTAAAATATAAAATCCAAGAGATGAATCCTATGGATTGGAAGTGGAAAACAAGATTACTTTCAATCAGAAAAGAAATATATATTTATATTGAGAGAGAATAAAAAACTTATTAATTTAAAGTAAGAATCTATCACTATTTTTTATTATCGAAAATGTAATCAATAACATATTTTTTATAACCCTTTCCTTCCTAGCGTCGATCGCTAATACTACCACTTCCGGTTTCCGGATTTGCACCAAAAGTTGCTCAATTCATCCCACTGATGCATTAAGTAAACCAAATTTCATCAAAATCGTTTCAGCCGATCAGGCTGTACACATCTATACGTACAGACGGACAGACGGACGGACGGACGGACAGACATCATGCTAAAAATACTTTTTTCTGTTTAGAAAATGCATTATTCGTGGAGATATTTAAAAATCTCCACATGTGAAATTTGGTGTGAAAACAATACCTTCCTTACTATCGTCGGTCGTTAAAAATTAAAACGTTGTAGGTAATGACCCTCTTCCGGTTGAGCTACATTTCTCAAAAGTTAGATAGAAAACTATGAATTTTGAATAATGCCCATGTACCAAATTTCATCATTTTAGCTCAAACCGTTTTTGCGTAATCTTGGTTACCTACATACACACACACAGACATTTTTCTCACCTTAGTGAAAATGATTCAGGTACCTTCAAAACGTATAAAAACATCAAAATCTCAACATCGAAAATTTTCGTGATCGCAATACTTTCTCTTACGAGATAGTAAAAAGAAATAAGGAAAACAAACCTATATGTGTGTGAATATGGGGATGTAATGTATAATTGATTTAATATAATAAAATAAAATTACTTATTAGCTTCACTAGTAGTTAGA
This sequence comes from Labia minor, assembly GCA_963082975.1. Lineage (NCBI taxonomy): Eukaryota > Metazoa > Arthropoda > Insecta > Dermaptera > Spongiphoridae > Labia > Labia minor. Next base: position 73,894,835 of record OY720344.1, read on the forward strand.
TTGCAATAATAAATAAATAAATAAGTAAAATAAGTAAAAATAAGTAAAAAATTAAAATCTATTTAAAATATTTCAAAATTTTTAAAATTAAAGTGAATTGGTTTCTTCGTATCTGAAAGTATCTCTTATCATGAATGGAATTGATATTTAATTGAAAAGTGATATCAATAAATTGGATAGATGATATGAATTTATAAAAATAGGTATAGAGAGAGAGGATTTTGTACTCCCACGAATACGCTTGAAGTAAAAAAAAAGATCTATGAGAATTTTATAAAGACAAGGGATAATCGTGAATGAAAAATTTATATTTTTCAATATTTTTCTTGAAAGGAAAAAACTATTTTATTAAGTTTTTTTTAGATATATTGATTAATATTAGTTTTCGCGTCTATATGATATGCATCTTTCTGAAGGATTATTTTGCTCAAGATATTAAATTATTTATATCTCAATATGTTTATGGACTTATTGGGCTAAAATCTTGTATAAAGGTAATTAAAATCTATTTAAAAATTATAAGATTTTCAAAAAAATTATAACTTTCATCTAATAAAACATTATAATTTTTTAGTTTGCAAATTTGATAAGAAATCAAAAGAAAATATTTACTGTCAATGAATCATGTAAAGAATTATATAACAACCTTGCATTAAATAATGAAACCAAAAAAGAGATTTTGTTAAACTTCGAAAGAAAATATTTTTTCTTTATTTTCTTTATCCCGTTTAATGTAACAACAAATTTTCAAGCATCTCCAAAATTAGTCACTTCATATTCAAAACATGAAAATGTATAATAATATGTCAATTTTTCGTTTACTCCATTCATTAATTTTTTTTACCTAGGACCCTAGGAATAATTAAAAAAATAAATAAACTATAAGAATTTATTATTTTTACTAATGTTTAATTTAAAGGGGGAAAAATTATATTTTTTCCTTTTATGGTTCTTTTAATACCCTATTACTTTAAATAAAATAAAGAATTATTTTAGAAATATGGTTACATTAAAAAATTTCTAATGTGCTAATATTTTTTTAATCATAAAATACGCTCTATTTTTAAGGTACTTTAGATATTTTTCTTCTTTTATTTGAATTTTTACAATAAAATAAATACTGATAAACATGTAAAATTAACATCTGATTATTCTATAATGTTTATATTTGGTAATTTTTATATATTTTTGATATTTTTCAAAATTCTTATTTGAATTAAGACTACCTCCCACCAATTCAATGGGTTGACAGCGCCATCTCCACAATGCGCCAATTCAAGATTCTGTCATATCACACGTTGTAATTAGAAATTAGCAGTGTTAGCAGACCAATTTTAATAAATAATTAGCTTAATAATAATTTTTCTAAATATTTTTATATTTTTTTAAATTTAGTTATGGACATTAATCAAAGGTTTTTTATTGGTTATCAATCAATTAAATAAAAAAACATTCCAGACTGATTGCAATGAATTTTTAAGATATTAACTTGTTATATTACTTATTTAGTTTATAACAAAATTAAATTAAAAATGACATCAATTATTAAACTGCACGCAATTTCTGGGGCTATGGATGAATCTCCTCCTTGTTTTATACTTCAAGTTGATGATTTTAGAATTCTTTTGGATTGTGGATGGGATGAAGATTTTGATTTAGAATTTATTAAAGAACTAAGAAGGTATATTAAATATTTATCTTCTAATACATGTCTAACCACATTTTACCATTTTTATTTTTTTAGACATGTCCATCAAATTGATGCTGTTTTACTTTCTTATCCCGATCCACTTCATCTTGGAGCTTTACCATATCTAGTGGGAAAATGTGGATTAAATTGTCCAATATATGCAACTATTCCAGTTTATAAAATGGGCCAAATGTTTATGTATGATTTATATCAGGTAATTAAATTGTATTTAATTTTTTTTTTATCTGAATATAACTTTGAAGGGGAATGAAAAAATATGTTAACACACAAAACCATATATATATATATATATGACTTAATGAGATAATTTCTTCATCAATTATCAATCAAAAAATAGAGAAATAAAAAACGATAACAAATTCAAAAGAACATAAACGATATACATTATATTAGTAGATATCAATTTTTCTTAAAAAAATAATCAAATATTAATAAAAATTTATTTTGTTAATAAACATGAACATATAATATATACTATTTGTATGACACACATAAATTTAGATTAATATAAAATAGTTTATAATATTTTTAATAAATATTTTAGATTATTGAAAATTTTATATAATTTTTGATATATTAAAAAATATATATTAAGAAAATTAATTCAAATTAACAATTTTATATTTACAGTCAAGACATAATATGGAAGATTTTGATCTTTTTACGCTTGATGATGTGGATGCTGCTTTTGATAAGATTATCCAATTAAAATATAATCAAAGTGTTCCTATGAAAGGTGATTAATTGTACTTTAATTTTTATTTTTAAATTTTTTTTTTAAATTACTATTTTAATGTTTTCTATTAGGTAAAGGATATGGTTTAACAATAACACCGCTTCCTGCTGGTCATATGATTGGTGGAACCATCTGGAAAATTGTTAAAGTTGGAGAGGAAGATATAATCTATGCCCTGGATTTTAATCATAAAAAGGAACGTCATTTAAATGGTTGTGAATTAGAAAAAGTTCAACGACCATCTTTACTTATCACCGATGCTTTTAATGCTACATATCAACAAGCTAGAAGAAGAACTAGAGATGAAAAATTAATGAGTTAGAATAATATTTCTTTTGAATTAAATAAAATTATAATTTTGAATTATTTAAAGTACAAAATTATGTTTAATTTTATTTTAAACTAATAACAATTTTTTTGATTCTTACAAATTTTAAAGATTTATATTCAAATAAAATATTATTATATTAAAAAATTATATAATTATTGTTAATTTTCAGCTAATATCTTACAAACATTGCGAAATAATGGTAACGTACTTGTCACCGTTGATACTGCTGGTCGTGTTCTTGAACTTGCTCATATGCTTGATCAATTATGGAGGAATAAAGAATCTGGTTTACTAGCCTATTCTTTAGCATTGTTAAATAATGTCAGTTATAATGTTGTCGAGTTTGCTAAATCCCAGGTGAATATTTTGGAATACAAAACATAATATTCAACTTTTATTAATTTTTTAAAAATAAAAATAATTAATTTTCAAGCAATATATTTAACAAGAATTTAATAGTTAACAAATGAAATAAAAAAAAACAAATTTTATTTTATTTATAATTTTTTTCAGATTGAATGGATGAGTGATAAATTAATGAGAAATTTTGAGGGTGCACGAAATAATCCCTTCCAATTCAAACATCTTCAATTATGTCATAGTCTTTCTGAACTTAACAGAGTACCTAGTCCAAAGGTATAAACATTTGAAATTTTTTTTTAATTATCATTGCACACTTAGCTATTATAATAATACTTCATTTACTTTTTAATAAGTATTTTTTAATATGACAAATTCAATATTTTGAGAATTTTTAAAACTTTTATATTTTCTATATTTTTTTTATTTTTATTTTGTATGTATTTGTATCTTTTTAAGGTATATTTGTATTTTAGGTTGTTCTTGCTAGCACTCCCGATATGGAATGTGGATTTTCTAGAGAATTATTTCTCCAATGGTGTACCAATCCGCAAAATAGCATCATTATAACCAACAGGTTTTATAAATTTAAATATTTTGTTATTTTTCAAATTTCAATATGTATATAGAAATGTATAATATTTTTATATAATCATGCTGAAACCACTTTGGTAAATTATGAAAAAACTATAGGGTTAATTTTAGACTATACATATATGGGATTATAAATAAAAAATAAAGGTTTTTGATTAGTCTAGTAATAATTATATATAGTGTGAGATTTTGCTTAAAATGATTTCATTTTTTATTTTATTATATTGAATCTACTATGTAATAATCTTATCAATTTTAGAACCTCTCCCGGAACTTTAGCAAGAAATCTTATTGAGCATGGAGGTAACCGTACAATGAATTTAGAAATACATCGAAGGATACGCTTAGAAGGTCCAGAATTAGAAGAATATTTAAGAAAAGAGAAGGATAACAAAGACCATAAACCTGAGAATAAGTAAATATCATTTTTAAACTCTTAATACCCAAAAGGATAACTATGATCTCCACCAAAATGCTTTAGATTTGTAGATATTAAATTATTAAAGCTTTGGTGGATGTTTTTATTTATTTTTATTATTTTTAAGGGAATTTTGTAAATAAAACCACATATTGATAATTTTATTGTAAATTTATTCAAAAAAATACACAACGTTTCGATTGCTACTTCTGCAATCGTTATCAAGCGACTGCACTGTCCGAGCGTCCAGTGCCGACTGCTTTAGATTTCGTGTGTAGCTATTTTTTCTGTTTTTTCAAATTTGATATATAGAGAATAATTTTTATTTAATACATCCAAATACTTTTAAACTGAAAAAAATTCTAAATCGAATTAATATATTTGATAAAATTAATTTATTATATTTATACTATATATAAAGAAATAATTATAAATCCACAATTAATAATGTTTTAATATATAATATAATAATTAAATAAAATTATTTTTATTTTAGCGAGGATAATGATTTAAGTTCAGAATCTGAAGATGAACTTGAATTAAGTGCAGTAGCTAAAGGAAAACATGATTTACTTGTAAAAAATGAAACTAAAACTCAAACTGGATTTTTTAAAAGTAATAAAAAACAATATCCTATGTTTCCATTTTTTGAAGAAAAAATCAAGGTACTATATTATGATATCAAAGATTCATTAAAAGTTAATATATAATCTTTATTTAAAGTCAAATAATAAATAATTTGTTGTATTATATTTTAATTTTCTAATTTAATACTAAAAAGAATAAATAATTTCTCTATTAACTATTTAAGTTTATATTTGTTTTCTTTAAAATATAAATGTAAATATTTCATTTTAATATCTTGTTGATAGATTGATGAATACGGAGAAATTATTCGACCTGAAGATTATAAATTAGTTGAAACTAATCCAGAAGTAGAAGATAATAAAGAAAATCTTGAAATTAAAGAAGAGGATATTGTTGGTAAATATATAAATAAATTTGGTTACATTTATATTTCGAATTATAACTGAATGTTTATTTTTATAGTTGATATGACTGAGGTTCCAACTAAGTGTATATCCATGAATAAAGCCATTCGAGTGCAAGCTCAGGTACATTTCATTGATTTTGAAGGACGATCTGACGGAGAATCATTACAGAAGATTCTAGCTCAATTGAGACCAAGACGCCTCGTACTTGTAAGAGGTTTACCTGAAACCACTGAATCTGTAGCTGCCCAGTGCCGTAGCTGGGCTCGTGTTTTTACCCCACATCGGGGTGAAGTCATCGACGCCACTACTGAAACGCATATTTACCAGGTGTTGATCATTTATTTCCAAAAATAATAAATGTTATTAATTACCAGAACTATTGAGTTATATTTTATAAATAACCAAATAAAAGCATTCTCAACTTTAACTGACCCTTATTAACTTCAACAAACTATTTATTTTATGTTATATAACTAAAATAATATAAATATTTTTATACAGTTTGATAATTCCATACTAAATGAAACCATGAAACTTTAAAATACTAATATTAATTTACTTTTTTAAAAAAAGCAACTACCAACAATTGTTTTTTTTTTATTTAAGGTCCGTCTAACAGATGCTCTAGTCTCTTCTTTGGATTTTAAAAGAGGAAAAGATGCCGAACTCGCCTGGCTTGATGCACAAATTACAATCCGAGACCAAACTAAAGATGCCAAACCTAGTCCAATGGATGTGGATGAGTCTAAAAGTATATATATTCTTTAAATATTTTAAATCATCTCCGATATTACAATCTAATTTTAAAAATCTATTGAATCTATCTACACAGCAATTTATCTATTACTAATACTACTCGATATTTAAATCTTATTCATCACTAAAATATTAATTTTTAATTAAAACAACAGAAACTATTTATTTGAAAATTTTTTATAAATCATTTATAATTTATTGATTAAACAAGAGTACAGTTTTGTCAACAATATTTAATAATGAATGAAAATGGAAATTGCATGTTTAAATTATTAAAGGCTTCGGACATGGTTGTATTGAGAAACATATTTTAAATCTTCCAAAAATAGAAAAATAATTATTTTAATAAATTAAAAAATATTCATCTATCTGAAATGTACACAGCACACATACGGTTTCAAAGTATATCTATCTAATCCTTCAAATGGGATTATATTATTTTCAAACTTTAATTATTATTTCAATATTTTATTAATTTTACTTCAAATATTTATATATATATATTACCATTGAAAATTCGCTCTATAATCTTGTTACATAGGATACTATTATTATAAATTAATAATTATATTTTTGACATTAATTTGAGTTTTCTAATCTTATTAATTAACATTGAAATGAGCGGTTCTCAGTAAAAGCAGAAAGACAGAGTCAATTCAATAATACAATCATAAAAATGAATGAAATATATTTTCATTAATAATCTGATTTTATTTTTCAGCTAATGAATCGGAACAAATATATACTCTAGAACCACTCTCATCAAATCAGGTATTTATTTTATTACAATATTTTTAAGATATCGACAGACATCTATAAAGGTAAGAAATAAAAATCACTTATTTTAGTTTTCACCTAATATCAACATTTTGATCCTAGATTAGGACCTTCTTTAGGACTTGATATTTTTATTGTTCGCGTTTCTAGAGAAAATTAATTTGATGTTCATATTCGAATAACATCTTATTTGTAAAGAACTGAAACGTTGACATTTGGGAAAAACAAAAATATGTGATTTTATTTCTTACTTTTTCTTCCTAATAGTTGCTCCCAGTTTTCCAAATCTTATATATATATATATATATATATACATACATATTCTTAGTCAACTAATATTATTATAATGTTTTTTAATTTTTAAATAAATTATCTTTATTAATATATAATTTTTTAGGTTACGGGTCACCAAACAGTTTTTATTAACGAACTTAAATTATCGGATTTGAAACAAGTATTAAACAAATGCAATATTGCATCGGAATTTAGTGGTGGAGTTTTATGGTGTTGTAACGGGACTGTTGCAGTAAGAAGAGTAAGTAATTTAATTATAATAAATTGATAGATTAAATCTATTTTTTATTTTTCATAATATAAAAAAACATGATTTCATAATAAATAATATTTTAGAGATTTTAATTTATTTAATAGTTTCTCTTTTTAATATTATATTCTATAGATATATTTGTTTTAACTAAATCTTGTATAATTTAATACAGTGATTCCCAAAGTGGGCGCTGAAGCGATCCATGATGTGCATTTAGGGAAAATTACTTGTATATTACTTTTCTATGCTTAGATCAATAAATAGATTCATAAATTCAATGTTTCTAATTTACACATTTTTTTATAATATTTTGCAAATAGGTACATTTATCTTTTTGTTTAATTGTTATTAAAATTAAAAAAAGTTAATTTTTCCAAGGGGGCGCTGAGTAAATTTTTTTCTGGAAAGGGGGCGCTTGGCCAAATAAGTTTGGGAACCACTGATTTAATATATTGTACAAATTAAGGTTTGTTTTTGATTAGTATATGAACATCTAAGTATTTATTTAAAATATTTTTCAATTATAGTTTATTTATAGTTTATTTATATTTGTTTCTATATTTATTCATAAAAACAATTCAAAATTTATTCCCCACATTACAAATTATAACAAAATGAATAACAATCTAATCTGAGTGGTTCTAAATAGTTATTATTACGAACTGACAAGTATAGACCAAATAAAAATTAATTTGTCACCTAATCACTATAAATCTAAAATTAAAATGCAAAAATAAATTATTTTGCATTTCAATCGAACGAAACTTTAAAATAACAATTAAATAACACCACCCTTCAACCGAAATTAATGACATAAAAAAGGAAATAGAAGATCTTGGTCACTCAAGATCTTCAACATAAGACATAGAACTTTTAAAGACTCACTCCCCATTTTCTTTATTGACTTAAAACCTGCAACTAACAACAATGATATACAATCTGGAGTTTCTCTTTTATATTAAAGATGTCATAGAACCACCTAAAGCACAAAGAGATATTCCTCAGTGTTCATGATTCCAAAGGTGCGTAAAATGTACTCAGGACCACTTGACCACACCACCCCAATAAATTTTATGTAAATTACCCTGTAAATTAAAAAGGTTATATATATTATACGACACTAAGTCAAACTAATTACGCTACCATTAGACCGAAACAATTAAAAATAAACAAAAAACAGACTTAGCCAATCTTAAAATCACGCTAATTACATACTATATTCTATCAACTCAGAAGAAACCTCTCACAAAGGAACAATTATAGTAAGTTAAATAATTAAAATAAGTTTTAACAGAGACTATTTACAATCTACATCAATCAAAATTAATATATGGCATATATGGACAAATGATCTCATCTGTTTTCTCCCCACTAAACCATCAAATCAATCCCCATATGATCGAATGAGAAAAAACCAGATTTCATAATAAATAATAATTTAGAAATATTAATTTATTTCTTTTAGTCTTATTAAGTTGAGATAATTATTATATTTTTTTGTCCTATTTAAATGTTGTATAATTCAATATATTAGACTAAATAGATATTAGAATTAATCAAAATTTATATATTGTATTATTTATAAAAACATATACAAATATATTGTTTTTTTTTATTTTAAAATCTAATTAATCTATCTATCTATATATATATATATATATAACTTAATATTTATTTTTAAGAAATTATTACCTATTATCTGATATTACATTAATTCTTTCGATATATTTTTAGCTTGAAACGGGTCGTGTAACGCTGGAAGGATGTCTTTCAGAAGACTATTATAGAGTTCGTGAACTTCTCTATGAACAATATGCTATTTTATAATGATTAATTTATTATTTTTATTAACTTAAAGTCTATTATTTGTATAATTATAAAATATTGTATTTTTCTAAAAAATTTTAATTTTATTTTGATTTTATTTCATTTATATCATTATTATGTTAAACAAAAACATGATATTCTTTCATAAAGGTTCATAATATGTACAAAAACTAAATATAATATTTCATTCCTTCAATAAATTGATCAAGAACTGATATTTAATTTTTGATTATAAAAAGACTTAAAAATATAGATTTTTTATTAAATATATATAGATATATATGAAGAGAGCTAGAACTGATTTGAGACAAATTCAAAATAAAAAATAATGATAGAGGGAAGGTTAAATTGAAATTGAAAATTGTAAATATTTAATAATGTTTGAGGGGTTTATAATATATTTAAATGAAAATGAATTATTTACAAGAAAGAGTAGATCATCTTTTCGATCCATGTTATTGCTATCATTCATCTTTGTTATTACTAAATACAAAATTGTATTAATTTTAAAATTAAGTTTTAAATCACTAATTCTATTATATATATATATATTCAGAGATAAATTGTAATTAAATTGTTTTTTGCTCTCAAGATTTCAACAATTTAATTTTTTTTAATTAAACACCAATAATAATATTAAATAATTAAATTAATTAATAATAAAATAAAATAATATTAATATTTATGTTTTTAGTAGTAAAGGTAGGAAAATATACACCAAAATAAATCAAAATGGCCAAAAATATGTTGCATTCTTTAGATGAAAATAAAAGCCCTGAATTATTGTAATCTACTAAAAATTAACAATGTTTACTATCATTTCTCAAAATTTTCTAAACATTCAGATTAACAGTAAGTGAATAAGTTTTAAGTAGGATAAGAAGATTGATAAAAACAATTAATGTATAGATTATAGAGCTTATTATATAAAGTATAATCAACGGTAATTAGTTAATTACAAAAATTAAAAAGGATTATTTAAATGTAAAACTAAGAATTATTTCTTATTTACAAACAGTTATAAATAAAAAGAATCTTGAGAGATATAAAGTTTTATTTATAAAAATAAAAATTTCATCTAAATTTCGTATAATTAAATAACCATTAATTTAATAGACTTACTGTTAGATTATCTTATGATTATAATGGTGTTTGTGGACAGTTTTAGTTAAAATAAAAAACAATAACAAACAAAACTATACCAAATATTATAAAAAGAAATTCATTATGTTGTGAATTATGAATTTCTTCACACCTAAAGCCAAATTTTTAATTAAAATGTTATTTTAAGTTGTACTTATATATCTACATACAAAGAGATCACTTATTTAATCTAATTTTCAAGTGATTTTAAATTAACATATATATTTTTAATTTGAGTTAAAAGAACTTTTTAAGAGATTTAATTCCAAAATTAGTTTTATATAATTTGACATGATACAAATACTACTGTATTTTGGATCAATAAAAAGATACAAAAAAGATAAGGAAAATAGAAATTTATATTAATATAATGTTTAATAAATCAGTTCAAGAGGAGTGGTTGATGAGCATGGGCAACCAGTTTAAGAACTAGTGCTTTCTAGACTAATTTGTTTGTTATTTTTCATGATTGTTTAAAATGATAATCTTTCAAATGTTCGATTAAAATTAGAAAAAATTAAATAAAAAAATGTCAAAATTTGGCCCTGATATTGGACATTTAATATTAACCCCTTCTGAAAATAATAGAATTCGTGATTTAGGATATAAAGTGATACGAAAATTAGGAGAGGGTTCCTATGCTAAGGTATTTTCAAAAATATATTATATATATATATATTGAGAATTGAATTTTTTGATTCTAGGTATATTTATCAGAATATACATATAGAAATAAAATGGAATTTTTAGCTTGTAAAATTATTGATACAAAGCGAGCACCAAAAGATTTTATCCAACGATTTTTACCTAGAGAACTTGAGGTTTTGGTAAGTAATTGATGCATTAGAGAAATCTCAGGGCCATGTTATTTATTATGATTTTATTACACAACAGTTTTAAGAATATAATTTTATTGACAGAAAAAAAAAACAAACAAATTATCAACAATTTAATATAAAATATAAATAAATGATAATTATTAAATTTTATAGATTATAAAAAAATATATATTTTTTTTTAATTTATTTATTGATACTGAATGCAATGGCCTTTGGTTGGTTCGACTTTCAGGGTACATTATTAATTAAACATCATAATAATTTTCACAATAATTTTTTTCAAAAGCAGTTTTAATTTTCTTTTTCATCTGATATGGTTGTCAATTTCTCAATTTTTTGGATGTGAATCTTTTATAACATTTATATAGGTAGATATATATATTTTTAAGCTAATGTTGCTAGGTCCCTAAAACTTATAATAAAAATCCAAATTATATAAATGAATCGATTGAAAAACTATTGATTACCATTCATCATCATACTTTAGAAACATTCAAAAACATATTAGAAATTTGACTTGAAGGGTAGAATAAAAGGAATTTATTTTATTTATTCTCAAATGTATTTAGCCACATTCGGCATTACATAATAATTAAAAAATATAAAGCTCACAAAATACATTCCTTTATGCTTAGAGCATTTACAGTCACATAAACTATAAACTACATTACAATCATTCTCACACAATCAATCATTATATCATCAGCACACCTGTGATGTCATTTCCCTCCTTCGAGCGTATCTTCCCACTCGGCATCTCCTTACAATTATTACCCAGAAAACTCTCCTCATACACCATAAAAAAAAACACCACCAGAGCACCAACACCCAAACGCCATCACCACCACTAACGACACAGGACAGCACCTAAAGAGCACAACAACCCACAAAACACACCAAAACAATACAACAAACGCACCACCACAGCAACAACCACCTCCGAACCCCGCCCGACCCCACCACCGCCACCGGCCCACAAACCCGAACCCACCAACCATCCATCCCACAAGTCCCACTCACTCACTCATTCAGAATAAACGACCTTAATCTGAGTGAGCCCCCAATCATAAAAAACAATTTGTTCACCTAACCTGTGTTAGGTCGCAGTAACTGTGTCCAGGGAATACTCATCTATAGCCAAGTTATCTCGAAAACCCCTATATAAAGTGCACTTGTATATAATATGCTCAAAGGTTTCGAATTCCTATAAAAGGAATTGTTCATACACACATTTTATATTATTTTTTATTTTACTTAGCTTCCCCCCCCCCTCTCTCTATATGTATACACTAAAATTTTCTTATTTAATATTATATTAATTGATGGGAAGTTAAATCAACTTTTTCATTAAAATCGTAGGCTGACTAGATGTGTTAATTTATTCCAGTTTCCCAAACTTTGGCCCACGGACCCCATTTCATAGTCAAAACTTGCCCACAGACCCTGAGTGAAAAAATACGCTCGAGTCACCCGAATCATGTTTCCATCCATGGAAAAGAAAGAGAAGCCATAATCGCTCTGTTGATTCGAGCGTGGTTTTCGGACGCTACCTTATTACTTGTATTTTATGCACCTATCTACATTTATATTGTGCTTAGGACGAATTGTTATTTATTGTTATTTATTTTATTTCCATATTAATAAGAATGTGTCACAATATATTTTTACTATTAAACCTTGCGCGACCTGACGTTGTTCAGGGATCCCCAAATCGATTTTAATTTCCCAAGGAGTCCCTAAATCAGTGATTTTCAACAACTGTGCCGCGAGATGTTCAAAAGTGTGCCGCGAGATTATGAGGCTCTTTAACATTTCCGACTTTTTTCTAAATTTTTTTCAATTTGGTTCTAAAAAAAAGGTAAAACGTTTTTGGGATTAGGCTCTTAAACATTTCCAACTCTTTAAATTTTTTCAATATGATTCTAAAAAAAGGTAAACCGTTTTTGGAACCTCTTTTTACTATCTCGCCAGAGATAGTATTGCGATCACGAAAATTTTCGATGTTGAGATTTTGATGTTTTTATACGTTTTGAAGGTTCCTGAATCATTTTCACTAAGGTTGAGAAAAATGTCTGTGTGTGTGTATGTGTGTGTGTATGTGTGTGTGTATGTGTGTGTGTATGTGTGTGTGTATGTATGTAGGCAAGATTACGCAAAAACGGTTTGAGCTAGAATGATGAAATTTGGTACATGGGCATTATTCAAAATTCATAGTTTTCTATCAACTTTTGAGAAATGTAGCTCAACCGGAAGAGGGTCATTACCTACAACGTTTTGATTTTTTTTCCTCTAAAGTGACCGTAAAAATAAAGATATATGTTTGATAATTTTTCACATGATTAATAATTGTATAAAACTGCTATATATAGAATTTCAGCTTGATTGATTCGCTGAAATTACCAGAATTAATTTTTTAACACTGCAAATCTCACGCGCCAACACGTGACGTGGTGCCATCAACAAAAAGCCAAACATGCGCTGGTTTAATATTTATTATTTATTATTTATAATTTATAATTAATTAAATTTAATTTAAATATAATATATTATGTTATTTAATCCAATTCAAATTGCGAGATAGTCGAGTGGAGACACTCCAGCTAATTTTCAATATGGTAAACTTTTACACTTATCTTTTCCTTTGTGTGCCGCCAAATTTTTAAACCGTTAAGTGTGCCGCGGTAAAAAAAAAAGTTGAGAATCACTGCCCTAAATGATGCAAGGGACCTCTTGGGGTCCGTAGGGACCACTTTGGGAACCACAAATTTACACCATGGATTTGACACTTTTATAATTATCTCGGAAAAACCCTATAAAGATTTTAAGCTAAAAATTTCATATTTAAAATATGTTTATACACTTGGGATGATATACATTTAATGCACATCAAAATGGAAGAATTGACTATTCTATTCAGAAATCAATATTATTTTTTAAATTTTCGTTTAAATTTTTTCTTTTAAAATTAATTCCATATTTTCTTCTCTGTTTCTATGTTTTTTGTGGTAATTTAATCCAAGAAAAAGACAAAAAATTATTCAGAAAATTTCTCAATTTTGATTTTTAAAATTAATTAATAATTTTATGACTATAACAATCAATTCCATAAATATCCTATTTTGTCATACAAAGCGGTACACGTTTATTTTCTCCTTCTCGTTGACTGTAAACAATTTAATTGTTTACTGGATCCCTGTTAGGCGACAATTATTCTTGTCCAATGATAGGTATTTTAGAGTCATTAAACAGATAATGAAAAACAAAAAAAATCTTGATAAACATGTTTTATTTAAAAAAAGAGAATTCTAAAGAGTTTATTCAAGAAACAAGTCCGTTAATTTGAATATTTTGAACCTTTAAATTATTGTAACCACACAGGGCAGGAAAAAAGGGGGAGGAGGTGCATTAAAAAATGGAGCGCTAGTAGCATTTATATTATTATAAAAAAATTATAATATTCATAAAAATGTTTGAAGATAAAAAATAGCAATCTAATTTAAATATAATATTAAATATAAAATATTTAAATCATAAATATATTTTTTTAAGTATGGGGCGCAATTTTTATTCTTGGTCCCGGGTGCAAGTTTTCCTTGATGCTGTCTTCATTGTAGTTTTGATTATTGAATAATTCTATTCTATGGAGATAATACTATTTCAACACAAAACTGCATATAAAAGCTTAAAAACAGTTTTTTTCTTTTCTCCTGTAAAATTAGTTTTATGACCTATTTGCCATATTTCTTAAATAAACATATGGTATATTTATTTTAATTTTTATCTAAGGCCCAACTTGAACATCCTTATATAATTCATACTCAAAGTATATTCCAACGAGGAGATAAATATTTTATTTTCATGGCTCATGGAGCAAATGGCGATCTTTTAGATTATATTTCTAATAATGGACCAATTCCTGAAAGTCTAGCTCGAATTTGGTTTAGACAAATTACGCTTGCAATACAATATATGCATGAAATGGAGTACGTTCACAGGTAGATAAATCGAATATTTATAAAAATAAATATTTACATTTAAAAGTCAATATTTTTGTAGAGATTTGAAATGTGAAAATATTTTAATCTCACTACATAATAATATGAAAATTGCCGATTTTGGTTTTGCCCGATTAATGATTGGTCCAAATAAAAAACCAGAATTATCTAAAACATATTGTGGTTCTTTGAGTTATGCTGCGCCTGAAATTCTCAAAGGTGAACCGTACAACCCTAAATTTGCAGATCATTGGAGTATGGGGATAATTCTTTATGTAATGCTTAATAAGTCACTGCCTTTTGATGATTCAAACGTTAAAAGGTAATTTTTTATATCAATATTTACTTTAATAAATTTAATATGCATATTTAGGAATTATATATGAATACGCGGTAAAAATTAGAATTTCTATCCATGTCACTAAGGAATTCGAGTGTTCTTAGGCGTACTATTTTCCTTCAAGTTTTCTTATCCTAAGCTACATCCATACAACTCCCATTTTCTCCCGTCTATTTTACATCCCTTCCTAAATTGTCCGCCCACCGCATCCTTAGTCTTCCAACCAGACGTTTCTCAATTATTCTCCCCACAAGTATATTTTCATCTCCATTCTATTTACCTTCTATTTTATGACCCTAACTATGTCTGGAGATGAATAGAGGTCATGCAATTCCTCGTTATACAGTCTCCGCTATTTCCTGATGACCTTATCTTTCTTTGGCCCATAAATGCGAAGAATCCTATTCTCAAATACTCTAAATATCTCCTAAGGTCATATACCACGCCTCACAATATAATACAATATAATACATCCGGAAAAATAATTATTTTATATATTTTAATTTTAGTTCTTTTGGATAATAATTTTGACAATATATGCCACTTTAATAATAGTTCCGTTTAATACTTTTCCTCTCTGATACTTTTGTAAATATTTTGTTTTAGCACTATTACTTTCAAGTCCTACCTCTTTTCTAATGTCTAATCATTTTTCTACTGCATCTTTAATTGAATTTGTCGAATCTCCTATTATATTCAAGTTGTCCGCATAACCTAATACTTGATTTTATTGTTTAATTCGAAAATTAGAATTTCACAAATTATATTCTTTTGTCAAAAATAAATAATATACAGGGTTACTCAAAAAGAAAGAGCAGATTGAAAACATGTATTTCTTCCAAACTACAAAAGATGGAACCATGATTCTAACGTTAATGGATAGAGAAAAGTTTACAATGTTTACAATATATTATTAGTACGAATAAAAGTTCCAATCATGGCCGCTTTTGCGCATTGGCGCTGTTGTTTGTACTGGTATTATTTGTTGGTTGGTAGTTTGAAATGAAATGGCGGCTATACCACAAGAGAAATCTTTTTGTGTTCTACAATTGGGGGAAAAACTAGAGTCCATTGTTGCATTTCGTCGTCAATTTATTAAACAACCACCGAGTCATAAGCAAATTTATGAGTGGCATCGAAAATTCGTAGAAGATAGAGAAAAGCACGGAACGCGTCAATGCACATCGAACGAGAATGCTTGAGACTCTTGAAGATCTAGGACATCGAATTATTAAAGCAGTGAATTCGATAACCATAGACAAGCTGATTCGTGTGTGGCAAGAAATATGCCACCGTTTTGACATTTGTCGTGTAACACACGGTGCCCATATTGAATACCAATTGTAAACTTTTCTCTATCCATTAACGTTATAATCATTTTTCTATCTTTTGTAGTTTGGAAGAAATAAATATTTATAGGTAATAATATAGGTATATAACAAAATGTAAAGTAAAAGAGAATTTAAAATTAATATATTTTTAATGGTGGCACTAATTGAAACATTGTAATATTTTATGTTAAATTCAATTTAAAACTAAAATTAAATTTTAAAATATAAATGTTAATAAGAATAATTTTTTGTTAAACATTCAGTGAAGGGGTAAGTTTATTAATATATTTGCTTTAAGCGCCTTTTGGTATTGTTATACAATCTTCAGAAGAAGTTGAGAAGTAGAATGTTTCTGACCCGATTTAATATTAACACTGCTTGGATGAAATTTTATACTAAAATTTTTACTAATTTCCAATTAATCAATCCTCTCTAAATTTGAAACAATTTCTTGTTTTTAATACAATTGTGATATCAATTAAAAATTTTTTACTAGAAAAATAAAGTTAAGAACTTTGATGAGTTTATGAATATATGGAGTTATATAAATTTATTATGAAGATGACAATTAACAGATAACAGGGTCATCAAGGAGGGATTAGTGCTTGAAGTGTCAGTTTATTTTATTATTATTATCGTATTAATACCAATATTATATTTTTTTTATTATATTTTTTATTAATAATAAAATTAGTTTTTTTTTCAAGTTTTAAAATTAAAAAATATTCAATTATTTTAATGATATAATGGAGGAAGGTTGCTATCGATGGGCCACTTAAAGAATATTTATAATAAAATCCATGGATAATTTAATTAATATCTATATATATTTTCCTATATATTTTTATGTTAATGCAATAAATTCATTATATATTGTTTTTCATTATACTAAACACAGAAATAATAAATATTCAATGTTAAATAGATATTTGAAGAATAAAAAAGTTGTAAACGGTCCAATTAAGGCGACTGGTTTCCTAGATTGGGCCGGGGTGTTCCCTCCCACTCCAAGGAACAAATGAGAACTGAAAATCTAATCTTGTCGTTACCATATGAATTTATAATTAAGAGGTTACTATTAATTTATTATTTAATTAAATTTTGAATAAATCATTCAATTAATTATTAAAATTACTTTAAATGTTGTTAAACTAAATAATTCTCGTTGATTTTTTTCAGTCGGTTATTAGTATAAATTGTTTCTTTTTAATTACTTTGCTACGAAACTCGGTAATTGTGAAATGGCTCGTAGATATAGTGGCTCATTTAAGGAAACTAGCACAGTATCACGACAAGTAAATTTATATTGTCAATATGACAATTGATCGAACTTTAAAAACTGGCTCCGGGTTCAAGTTTCTGGCCTGGAAAGGGAATTTCTCGAGCTGGGGTCTATGGGACGGTGTCAACCCTGCCTCTAGGATTAAAATTGGGGAAGTTACTTGATAAAAAGTAGCGTCTCCGATCAAGAAAATCAAGGTAAAGGTTGGTAGGATCCGTTCTACTGATCATCGGACAGCTAATTGATATAACTTTTGTCCTTGCGTAGGACGTACAAAAGTCAGAGTTGTTTTTTTAAAGGTTTTGTAAGATTTTTCATAAACTTTATAAAGATATTTATAGTTTATTTATATTTGTTTCTATATTTATCCACAAAAAACATTTTTAAATTTGACAGTGGGTGCCATTTTATCGTTTTGTATTATCATTTTATTGCTCTGGTCTCAGTAAAATTAAAGAAATACCTATATTCGCTTGTTATCATTATTTATTCAACCTAAGATTAAATAGATGCAGAATAATGGAGGTTTTGAAGACGTCACATAAAAACATTTTAGAACACTAAATAAGTTGACCTGTGGCCAGGTCCGAACCGACCGACGGTTTGAAGTAAATTAATTTCCAGCTACAGAAACAATTTCAAATAATTTTAATATATCTATTAATACAATAAAAAACAGATATGGACATAACATAAATATTTTTAATTTTATTTTATTTATAATATATATGTAAGACCAGACTGTGACGTCATGAATGGCTGGATGACGTCATATAATTTTAAATTAAGAAAAAACTAATAAAGATGATTTTCTCGAGGATAAAACCAATACAGAGTGCATGATTCGTGGTGATATGTAAAAAATCTCCTCATGTGAAATTTGGTGTGAAAATAACTTCCTCCCTTCCTATCGTCGATCGCTAATACTACCACTTCCGGTTTCCGGATTTACACCAAAAGTTGATCAATACATCATACTGATGCATTAAGTAAATATACCAAATTTCATCAAAATCCGTTGAGCCGTTCAAGCTGTACACATCTATGCGGACGGCCGGACGGACAGACATCATGCTAAAAATACTTTTTTCTGTTAAGAAAATGCATGATTCGTGGAGATATGTAAAAATCTCCATATGTGAAATTTGGTGTGAAAACAAACCTCCCTTACTATCGTCGGTCGGTAAAAATTAGAAAAGATGATAATTTTTTTTTTTTTTATTTGCCGATTTAGATCTATATCTGCCCATCTTTTGGGCAACAATAAATCGTTTACAATAATATTTACAGCAATAATAAATGATACTGAAGGGAAGGGAGAAGTAGGAAGTAATAGGAAGTACTCGGGGGGTTCGGCTATTTGCCCAATAGAGTAGGACAGGAGGACATCTCTCAATTTGGGGTTGAGTGAAAGAGGGAATAGGATAGGAAATAGTAAAAGAAAACCTTCTGAAGACACAGATTACAATAGGGAAATATATGGGAAAACGGAGGGAACTATAGCTTAGATCAGAGAAGATTAGGAATTATAAGATGTCGATTAGTTTAAGTCGTTTAAGTCTTCGTCCGTTAACCTCGTTGATTAGTTGTTGTCTGGCTATGTCGTTTTGGTGGTTTGTCAATTTCTGTCGATACTTTGAACAGGTGTTTTTAATGACTTCATTTACTGTAAGAACTTTGAGGTCTCTATGTAGAATTCTAAGGGAAAGGTACCGAGGCGCATTGGTCATTATGCATAGAATATTGTTTTGGGTCCGCTGTATTTTGTTTATATTAGAAAGACTAGCGGAGCCCCATAACTGAACACCATATGTCCAAATTGATTTGAGGATTGAATTGTAAATGAGGAGTTTGTTTGCTAAGGTCATTTGAGAGTTTCGTCCTAAGGTTTGGAGTCAATTTTTTTTTTTTTTTTTGTTCTTATATGCGTCTCCCAGGTTAAACGTCTGTCTAAGTGTAGTCTAAGGTATTTAACTGAGTCACGTTGGGGATGGGTATGTGCAGTTTGACGGGTGGACAAGACTTTTTATTTAGAGTGAAAGTCACATGTACCTATTTACAACAATCCACCATTTATCCAGCCAAGGCTTAAGGAGATCGAGGTTTTGCTGGAGAGTTTCAGAAGCAATCTCAGAGTTGGAGTTGGTAGTCAGAATGGCAGTGTCGTCCGCAAAAGTGGCTATAGTAACGTCCTCTGTCGATGGTAGGTCACCTCTGTATATCAGGTACAGCAGGGGCCCCATCACACTCCCCCGCGGTACACCCGATATTGTATATAGAATCATGTAAATGTCGTCCGAGGCTCCGTTTCAAATGGTCCATTCGGAAGTTTCAATTTTGCGTCACTTTTGCCTCTGTATTTCTCGAATTACACGTGTTATGTTATCCTGTAAGGCTTCAATCGTGATCGGCTTGTCCACTATACTAATTAATTTACATAACCCCACAAGAAATAATCAAGAGGAATCAAATCGCTTAATCTTGGCGGCCAATTCACAGGGAAATTTCGAGAGATAAGCTGCTCACCAAATTCATCCTTCAACATGTCCATTGTTTCACGAGTTGTATGTCATGTGACATGATGAAACCACATGCTAACCAAGTTCAACTCGGCCAACTGGGGCAAAAAAAAGTTGCGTTTCATTGCTCAATATCGTTCGCCGTTGACGGTTAATCGTTTGCAAGTCTTTCCATGATGAAATGGCAGAGTTTACTGAAAACTTTTCACTTTTACAGATGACGTTTGGACGCTATTACCTATCAGTGCCGCCAACCTGAAAAACTTAACTCTTAAAAAATCACCCTAAATAATATAGAAATAAAATAATAATTTATTACTAAAGAGAGTTATTTAATTATCCAATTATAAATGTATATTTTAATTTTGTTTTTTTAGATTATATAATCGACAAATAGGTCGGCAATGGAGATTTAGAGCAAGAATTATAGATCATTTATCACGTGAAGCACAAAAAGTAGTAACCTTTTTGTTGGAACCATTGTTAAGAAAACGATATAGGATTGAAAATGTATTTTATTTTTTCTATTTTATAAAATTTATATTATTATAATAATACATCTATTTTTGTATTCTTTATATTTTTGTCATAGATTTTAAAAAGTGAATGGATTACACAAGATAAACGTCTAATTACCATGTCTCCTCTTGAACAAGCGGCTTTAATGCGTGCTCAGGAGTGTAAAAAGAAACTTAAAACTACTAACAATAAGACATTTATTCCAAAAAAAGTATGAATCCCTGTATAAATTTCATATTTATTTTTGATTATAGGTATATTTAATTCTTTTCGATTAATTTTTCTAATTTAAGAAATCATTAAATAAAATTTCTTCCAATTATAAAAAAACGTTCTAATTCCTATTCTAACTAACGAATGAATGAAATAAAATATTTAAAGGACAGTCATACCAACTTAAAAACAAATGATTGTATTATTGATACATAAAGTGCGCAGATTTTAATACAAAAGTTTCCCTTTCATTACATTTTTACCTTTCATTATATTTTTTATTGCCTCCGTTAAATTATTCCAATTTTATACAATCTCTAACATGCCTACCAGATTCTATCGGTTGATGTACGTACGGAGCTTGTTTATTATGAATTAACGAAGCTCATGAATCTTCTCATCTTCCACATTCAAAGACAACATATTCAACGGTGTCTCTAACTTGTGACATCAATCGCACTGACGATTGCTCACCTTCTCCTTTATATACAGATAGTCGTTAAAATTTTCATGAAATTTTCAGGTCCTGAATAAATAAAAAATCAAGCTCACCCTATGATTGATTATACCAATTTTTAAGAAAGAGATAGTATTGCGATCAAGAAAATTTTCGATGTCAAAATTTTGATGTTTTTACACGTTTTGAAGGTCCCTGGGTCATTTTCACTAAGGTTGAATAAAATGTCTGCCTGCCTGTCTGTCTTTCTCTCTCTCTCTCTCTATATATATATATATATATATATATCTGTGTGTCTGTATGTATGTATGTAGACAAGATTACCCAAAAATGGTTTAAGGAACTTTGGATTTTGAGTCTACCTCTAAATTTATTTATCTCATGAATTATATATTAAAGTTGAATATGATTAAAAAATTTTTTGATTATCTCAGAAATTTTGAAATTTTTAAAGAACAAATCCCTGGATATATTTGGTTAGATAAAATTAATATGTTTATAATAATTAAATAAATACTAGAGTTTATCACTTTAGTTTAATATATGAAATCATAAAAATATTCATAAACATTACACTATAGCATAAAAAAGAGTAAAAAGAAACTAGTATATGTATACAAAAATAAATATAAATTTTAATTATTTTCCTCGATTCTTTATTAATATATTGTGTTTATTTTAGGATAACTCTATAATTATCATTAAACCAGTATCATCATTTCCACAAGAGGAATCTACCGAACTTAGTTTACCTTAATTATTTTTTTCTTTTAATCAAGATAAAAAATCCTTTAAAAAATCTAATTGATTCTATCAAGTAAATGTGAAAACTATAGATCCATAAGGGCATTAAAAAAAATGAAAAAAATTTTTTATCGAATTCAAAATATGTTTTATATTAATTTCTTTATTATTTTATTATTTATGTAAATTACATCATATTTAATTTTAATTTATTTATTTTATTAGTTTTATTTAAATGAATAATGGAATCGTTCAATTATATAATTGCACGTTTATAAAAGCTGTTAAGATAGATTATATATATAATACCTTATCAATGATAAAAAGACTAATTAGAAAAAAATAATTTAATTGCTACTAATTTCGGCTAAAACTGGTTAAATGCACATTTGAGCCGTTCAATGCACAGTTCAATTAACTATTTTAAAAAATATTACATTTCAATGTCAACCGATAGTATTCATCGTTGGTTTTTATATTCTTAATAAAAATTTCCCAAATAATGAATATCAACAATATTATTATTTTTTTTGGCCATTCATTAATCTATATTATATATATTATTATATTATTATCTATAATTAATCTATTATAGAGACTACTTTGATTAAATGATTGAATTTAAATTTATTACTTTTTTTCCTTAAACTGAAACAAATTTTTCTAATTAGTTTTTATCTTATTAGGATTGCATGAAATGCACCAATTACAAAAAATGTATACCGGGTCTGAATTGTGCATTTTTGTATTGTTGAGGGTGTAGTTGAGGTAGATCGAATGAACGAGCATTCGGAAAGGTAATTCAGCAGAACTCGAACAAATTGTTGATTACCTTTTGAGCATAGGGCCTTTTTGATCCACTCAAATTGGTGGAAACTATGCACCTCTTTAACCAGGTAGATTCTATTTCAGGTTGTCCCGAATGTGGCGGTTTCATATCAAAATCCACAAAATCAAAGGCACTCTCAGCTGATTCAAAGAGGGTTACACTCCAAACCCCTTATTATTTATTTTTTTAATAAGGCAAACTTTCTTTTTCATAACTTTTTCCAAATTCCATTTGGTGAGGCTTGGAAGAGTTAATTTATGGGAAGAGGAGGAGGCACTATTAAACATTCAATTGTTTTTTTTATTTAATTATTTTTTTTTAAAAAAAGAAAGTTTTAAATAATTGATTTCCGCATTTTACTCTTCTTTTACTACCTTCGAGACAAATTTGAATCATTTTCATTAAAATTAAAATTTGTAATAGTTCTCCCCTATCCAAGTGTCATATGTTTTGTTAAAGTTTACAAATAATTGTTGAACCGAAATAATAAATTCGCGTTTTTTTCTAATATTATTGTTTTAGAATATTTGATCTAATCTTGATCGATTTGGCCTGAATCCGCATTGATATTCTCCCACTATTTCCTCTGTATATGGTGGTAAATTTATTAAAATAATGTTTGAGAGAATATTATAAGACCTTGTCCCCCTGTAATTATTACAATCAGTTTTATTTTCTCTTTAAAAATATGGAGTAATAATAACTTCTTTCTTTTTCATTACTTTTCCAAATTCTGTTTAGCGAGGCTTGGAAGGGCTATTTTATGGGGAGAGGAAGAGGCCCTATTAAATATTCAATTATTTTTTTTAAATTTAATTAATTTTTTTAAAAAAAAATAATTGAATATCATGATTATTTTCATCAACTTTTTATTTTCTTGTTGAAATAAGCAATGTACAAACCTTGGTATCTTTAAAGATTTTTTGCTATTTAAGTAGAATTAATTATTATTATAATACTTAGTCAATATAAAATTTAAATTCCAACACTAAAGATATTTTATAGTTATATTATAAATAGATCATATTTTTTCATTATAAATTTTTATTAATTTATTTAATATTTTACTTTTTTTCATTGGAGAAAATATTTCAGGTGAATGTAAATGTTATCTATATGTGTAATCAATAATAATAATATTAATAAATTATCAAATAATTTCCTTTTCATTGATCTGATAAATAGTGTTTGGAAAGAAATAAAATATAGTTAAGCCTATTGTCTTAGAAAAAAATTATGTTAAAGTATAATTTATTTTTAAATTTTAACATGTACACGTATCTATGTTTATAATAAATACTAAATTTTCGTTTTTTATGATTTTTAACAATTATTGAAAATCCTTAAAGTTATAAATAAATGTTCTATATAATATCCTTAAATTTTAAGGTTTGGGGTAAAATGAAATATAAATTTAATTGTGTCTTAAAAAACTTTATTTTTGTTGCTCCCCCCACCCCCACAGCCTTAAAAGTCACAGAAGGAAGAGGTAATTAGTTATCTTCCATACGGTCCATCGGATGTTAGTAAAAAAATAAATTCTAATTGCAAGTTTCTAGTTTATTTGTTCATTTGTGACTCAGAAATAATTAGTTAATAAATAAGAAATATCATCGAATTATATATTGCAATTGTAGTAATTTGTTCATATATGAAGATAAGTAAACTTCAGTGATATTAACTACCATAGTAATAATAGTTATATAAATCATTTTATTATTATTCCTTTAAACCTAAATAAAATGAAATTCTAATAAAATATCAATGATAACTTTTGATATTTTTATCATTTTCAGTACAAATTCCATTGACTTTATAAATTATTACTGAAACTGGAATAAAAAAAGATGAGAGGTATTATTTGAAAAGAGGATATAATAATTTTTATAGAAATAAAATAAAAGAGATTTTATTTAGAAGAGTTATTTAATTAGTCAATATATAAACAAGAATTTACTTTTTTTTCTGTTCTCTTATTACAAAATTGATAAATATGCCTACATATAAAATACAACATATACTTAATTAATGTTAATATGTATTTTCTAATTTTTCTTTGGTGACAAAAATATAATACCTATTATTGAATCGTAAAATATTTTTTTTTGTTTAAAATAGATATTATAAACGTGAGAATTGGTCTATTTTTATGATGATGATAATATAATATCATAATGATGCTTTGGGGGAAAATTTATAATTAGTTTTCCAAATTGTGTATTTATTATTAGTATTATATTATTGATTACAAAATGATTTTGTATCTATTTTATTTTTAAAAATTTATATATATATAATTATTAATAATAGTAAAGAATATTAAAAAAAATTCATCTATTTGAGAAAAACTTACTACTTACTAAATAATTCATAATAGTTTTGATTTGGTTGAAAATAAACTCATATTTTTTATTAATATTATGAATTTTTAATTCAAACAAAAAGTATAAAAAAGAAATAAGAGAATACTTTATTTATAAAATTCAAGCTTTATTCGGTTTTAGAATATCGGTTAAACAAATAAAAAAAAGAGGGCACCACTATATATTGGTTGTCCTCCAAATAGTCTGGCTTAAGCTAGAATCGGCTCAATGGCCTTTGATTCCAAATCTTGTGTAAATATTAATATAAATGCGAAATAAATTTTTGCCAACCATCTTGACTAAGCAGATCGCCCTGACCTATTATTATTCATTCAATTTTATAATATATAAGAAATAGATATGTTCTTGACCAATTATTGGATGAATCAATTTGACAATCAAGCTTATATTTTATTTTTTATATAATAATTATACATATATATCATTTTTTTGGAATTTTTTTTGTCCAATCACTGATTTTTACTTTTGCTATTCTATTAAAAAAGATAATTTACTCGTGACCTAATTCAGTTATTAGGTCGGAAAATCTCCCCCCTCCCCAACTCATTTTTCTGTGAAAAGAAAAAGCTCTCCTATAAATCTGATAGAGAGAAATCAATAGAACTCAACTCCAGGTTCTATAAAAGGCAACAAATTGTATATAAATTTATTGATCTATTTTGGAACCCTCTTATCTGATTCGTGGAAAATTCAAGAATACAAATATCAATCAGAAATAAAATAATAAGTAGAGAACGTTTTGTATCACAAATCATTTGAAAGTTATTTAAATTTTTTTTAAAGAGGAAATGAAAAAGAAACCCTTGAATGATCATTTATTATGATCCGCAATTTTTCATTCAATTGATAATTTTAACATATATTCATAAAGTACAAGGCTTCGTCCATAATTCGTATTGTTGTCAAATTTCTTCTTTCACTACTCATTAAGGATTTTGTTCTATTTCAAAATTACTTCAGTTTAATTTTTAATCCATTTTTTATAATCGAATTAATATAAAATTCAATATTAGTATTTAGTGGTGCAAATCATTTTGATTACTCATTTAAATATTGTGTTTTAACATAATACCAGTTTAAAATATTTAGTTACCTCCCAAAAACAAAATGCACCCAGCCTTCTGGATCAAAATTGGGGATGCTGCTTGATAAAAAGTAGCGCCTCCGATCAGGAAAATCAAGATAAACGTTGATCATAGGACACCT
This sequence comes from Labia minor, assembly GCA_963082975.1. Taxonomy (NCBI): domain Eukaryota; kingdom Metazoa; phylum Arthropoda; class Insecta; order Dermaptera; family Spongiphoridae; genus Labia; species Labia minor. The sequence goes on from OY720344.1 coordinate 73,921,688, forward strand.
TACTCCGCTTAAGTGGTCTTGATAAGCTCTGTCATTTCTTTCAATATATTGAAAGATATGTACAAAAATTACAAGTTTTTTTACTCTCCAAAAAATAAGATTTTCACTTCAAAAAAAGCTTAAGAATACAGCACCCCTAAATATCGAATTGAACTACTATTGATATATTACAGATTTATTAATTCAAAAGCCTTTCAGAGTCCTTAATGGTTAATCAATATTATATCATAAATCTATATTATAAATAAAATATTAGAATGAAACTTACTGTTATTTATTTTATTTATTGAAGGTTCTTGACTTTTAAGAAACACATATATATGTAAATATATAAGTATGTATATATTTAAATATTTTCTTTGAATGATAAATTAAAAGAAAATAATTATTTTTTATATAAATTATTATCAAATATAAAAACTAAACTATTAAAGCCTATATTTTTTGAGTTATGTAAACTAAAATTAAACTTAAATAATTTACAACTTAAAAAGGATAATTTTTCATTAAACAGAAGAAACTTTAATTTAAATGTGCATAAAGCAAATATATCAATAGATTTGAAACTTCACCGAATGTGTAATTAAAAATTATTTCTGGTAATTTTTTTAAGTTTAATTTTAGTTTACATTAAGTATTAAAATGTTTCTACAAGTATCTAATGTTACATCGCTGTATTAATAATCAATTTAATAAAATTTAAGATTGTATTGTATTTTATTGAGTTAATTATAAAAACTATATAAAACTTTTCTTAATCTTCATCTCTCAACTTGAACCAAATATTACGTTTTCTAATACTCTGTGACAATATGGCTATTGACTAGAAACTATAAAGAACCTGTTTTTTTAATTCCCTGAAAGCTCTGATCATCAAAACCTGTAATACTTGTTTACTATTACATCATTATTATGAAAAGTAAATTAAATAAATAAATGATTGAAGAAAAATAAAATAAATAATAATTTCAACTAATATGGTACAATTTTAAATATGATCATATTGAAATGGAATTTATAAAACAATAGAATAAATAGAAGGGACACTACAATTCAATTTTCATTTCATCAATTGAAAACCTATAAACCAATAAAACTTGTAATTAAAGTATATAATTAATTGGAATACTATTATTTATTATAATTTAATAAAAAAATAATAATAATTTGTAGTTTGTTATACCTACTCTATTTTAAATTAAGTAAAATTAAATAATTTTAGAGATAAATAAATACATCAATTAAAATGTAATTTTGGATAAATAGGTAAACTTGTTTTTTTTTTAAATATATTAATTAGGAAAAATATATCATCTTTCCCAGAAGTCACATTTTGACGAAAATTACCTGAATCTTTTTCTTTTTGGAGATTTATTTATCTATCTAGAATTATAACTTAATCGTACAAACGGTGTAGAGCAGTGATTCTCAACTACTGTGAAGCGAAGTTACGAGGCTCTTATACTTATTTTTCTAAATTTTTTCAATTTGGTTCTAAAAAAAGATACAACATTTTTGGGACTAGGTTCTAAAACATTTCCAACTTTTTTCGCTGAAAAAATCGTAATTAATTTTTTAACACGACTGCAAATCACGCGCCAGCACGTGACGTGGTGCCATCAAGAGCCAAACACGCGCTGGTTTAATATATATTTATTAATGTATAATTTATAATTAATTAAAATTAATTTAAATATAATATATGTTATTTAATCCAATTCAAATTGCGAGATAGTCGAGTAGAGACACTCCAGATTTTCTCCATGATGTTGGTCCACATTCATCATCCCTAGTTTTGCACTCAAGATAAGAATTGTGTTGGTTAAGTGGAAAGAATGCAATTTGTATAAAACTAAACTCCTCCAAAATGTAATCTCTGTACTCTTTTTGTGTGAGCAGGAACATTATTCATAAGTACTGCTCGAAAACTGAACAGAATATTCAAGCTCGTAACCCGAAAAATTCGACTGTAATGTGAATTTTTCATATCTATTATATATATATATATATATGTATATTTATATATATTTAGAAAACTTACTATATATGTGTACATAATCTATATGTGAAATTATTTATAAAAGTCAGTTGCTACAGTAGTAAATAAATAAAAAATTCAATCTTTAAAGTTCTACTCTCACCTTAGCAGTTGCTATCTATCAATTGCAAAAACAACCTTCGAAGGGTGATAAATTTCCAATGAATGGTTTTCAAAGAATAATCTTCACGCAACGTCGGTACATCTTGTGAGATAAAATCTCAATGGCTGTGAGAATGTTTGTTACTCTCAGCTAAGTTCATTCCTCACCCCATCCCCACCACCTATCATTTCTATTTCAACCGTAGATTTTGTTTTCATTGATCCGTAAACTTATCTCTCATAAAGTGTGGCTGCAAATCTTGGTTAAGTTAAGAATTTCAGTATCCACAAAATTCATTTCTATTTTACTGATTCTTATGTGATCAATGAAAATGGATAAATAAAAGAAAAGATAAAAGTTTATCCCAAGCTTTGGAATGAAAAATGATCCAAGTTGTTTTTGAAGTTCTACTTTTCTTAAAATAAAAATTACTGATATATTAAGTCATAATTATCTATTTTAAATATGTATGTACAGTGATGGAAAAAAGACATTACCATTCTAGCTAGTGCAGCGCCTTTCTCAATAGCTTTAATACGTAAATCAAAATTTAAGAAATTAATTTTTAATACAATAAAAACATAAAAAAGTCTTCAATCATTTAAAATTAAATTTATATTACAAATGAATTTCTTTTATTTTGATATATATATTAATATTGTTGAGAAAGGCGCTGCATTAGTTAGAATAATGTTGTCTTTTTCCGTCATATACTATAACATTTCAATAATAATTCAATATCCTAAAACTAAAATAAACAAATATTATATCTTTTAAAATCATTCAAATTTTAAATTATAAATTTAGAAATTATTAAATAATATATACAGACAGGGTCGTATAGTATTGCAATATCAGAAACTATAAAAGTTACAGAGTTGGTTAAATTAACATTTTAGAATTTTATAAATGATTAATTATATTTTTTAATAATATGTCAACTAATAGAATTTTTTTATGATTTCAACGGGTTTCTCTACTGCCCCGGGACAGATGCAACCATTACCGCCTTCACACTCATTCAAACATTGAATTTTCAATCAAATTCCATTTTATCTGAATCTTAAAATTTTTGGAAACTAAACTGTTAATGATAATTCATGTTTTAGTATTCAAAATTCAGTTATTATCCAGAAACTATAAGATTTTTGAATATAAATTAAATTTAAGAATATTTATGAAAAGTCATAAAAAATAAGTTGACCTGTGGCCAGGACCGTCGGTTTGAAATAAATTAATTTCCAGATACAGAAATAATTTCATTTTTTTTTTATTGATTTACAAGTCATAAGACCGTTTTACAATATTATTTGAACAATGCAAGATAATTAAACTTTGTGCGAGTTTGACACCACAGATAAATTTCCATTTATCACTGGAGGGGGAGTAACACTCATAAAGTTTTTTTCACTAAATCGGCGGGTTTAGTTCGTTTAAGTCTTCTCAAAATTTCATTGTGGATTAAGAGACGAGAAGCCAGGAGATTGGGGTGATTTTTAAGGCCAAGTTCATGACTTTCGGACATTGCACTTCGTTCTTCAATAATGGTATTCATTTTTATATCTCGATGAATATCTTTATCGCAACAATACCATGGAGCATACAACAATACTACGTAGCACTTTATTTTGGAAAGTTTGAATTATTTTTATATTTGATTTACAACCCCACAACTGTAGTCTATAAGTCCAAACAGGTTTCAAAATTTGTTTATATAGCAGTAGTTTCTTGTGAACCGAGAGTTTAGAATTACTACCATGAGCTATTCCATTTTAGATTTTAAATATCAGGTCGTCAAGTATGAAATTTGTAGAAAAAAACACAAAGTTTATTGATAACTTACAAACATAAGGAGTTATTCTAATCACCGAAGTATGCACCCATATTGTCTACACACTTTTGCCATTTAAGTGGGAGGTTATTCAGGCCGTTAGTATAAAACCCTGGTGAACGGGAGTCAATGAATTCCTGGAAGGCCAGTTTAACTGCATTATCGGAATTAAACTTTTTTCCTATCAAGAAGTTGTCCAAATTTCGGAAGAAGTGGTAGTCAGTGGGGGCTTGGTCTGGTGAGTATGGTGGATGATGGAGAAGTTCCTACTCCAATTCCTGTATCTTTGCCACAGTCATTTGTGCAGTGTGTGGTCTAGCGTTATCATGCAAAAGGATAGATGTCGATCTGTTGACCAATCTGGGCTGTTTTTCTTTAAGTTTTTGCATCATTTCATCCAGTTGGTTGCAGTATATGTCTGCTGTAATCGATGAGCCAGGTTTCATGAACTCATAATGGATTACACCTGCGTGGAACCCACTTATCCAACTTTTTCACCTTCCCGATTTGCGCTAAGTGAGTCAATATTGTTTGTTTATGCATTAAGTAAATATACTAAATTTTATCAAAATCCGTTGAGCCGTTCAAGCTGTACACATCTATACGGACTAACATTTTCATGTCTCACTTTGAGAAGGAAGCACTATCAACATCAATTCTAAAACCAACATGTTGGCTCAGATATGTTGATGATACATTTGCGATCTGGCCACACGGCAGACACACCCTTGATAGCTTTCTAAACCATCTCAACTCTATCAACTCTCAAATTCAATTTACCATGGAGATAGAAGTAAATAACAGCCTACCCTTCTTAGATATAATGATCAACAAAGACCCCATCCAAGATTTTACCCACACCATCTATAGAAAACCTACACACACCAACCGATACCTGAATGCCAAATCACACCACCACCCAGCCCAACTGAACTCAGTCGTACGAACGCTTGTGTCTAGATCTCTTCGCCTCACAGATGAACAACACAGAGAACAGGAGATCACGACACTGACTAGTGCTCTGGTTCAAAATGGCTACTCTCCAAAACTTATACAAAAACAGATATCCTCGATTCTCACCCCAAAACCATCATCAACAGTTCTCCCAACAGATAAAGATCCTTAGAGATCAAAAGCATAAAATAGTACTCCCATACGTAAAAGGTATCACGGACAAAATTGGGCGAATTCTTTCCAGAAATGAGATCAAACCCATTTTTAAGACTCACATGGAACTCTTCAACCTAATACGAACTTCCAAAGACATAGTTCCCAATGAGTGTCTGGGTGTCTATGAGATTCTCTGCTCAGACTGCCCGAGATCATACGTAGGACAGACGAACAGGAGAATACAAAATAGAATTTATGAGCATGAGCTGTCTCTAAGGAGATTAGATCCGGCCTCGGCTTGAACCAAGCATCACAATGAGACCGGTCACAACATCAATTTCTCTGAAACCAAAACCTTACCTCCCATTCAGCTCATGCGTGAAGCAATTGAAATTGAAAAACGTCTCAATTGCCTCAACACAAGGGACGACGCCCTGAACCTCCCTCCGTCCATGAAATTAGCTCTGAAATCACACTCCCAACCTCCCGTCAAAACTCCAACCCAATCAACTTCATCTTCAACCATTAATTCCCAAACTCCTAAAAAACTTGCCACTAATAAAGTTGATCGCACAAACAGCTTGAATTCCCGCCTCAGATCCAGAATCAATATAAATCCCACGATAAAGTTAAGCTCCGCCCACCAGAGTACAAAAAAGCCCATTGCGGATGCGCAGGTAGCAAGCTCAGGTAGAATCCAAAGGGTTGGGTCCCAGTTAGCCTTGGGCTATTGTCCAGTACGGACTTGTGCCAGAGTCAGCATTGCCCAGGATTCTTCGGAGCTACACAGCAACGCAGTGAGTACAAAACCATCCAACCTATCAACCCAAAATCCCAAGATTAACCCTTGGTCACACAGAATAAGACCCAGAATCCCAAAAATATTCCCACCTAAATAATCTCTTGAAAAATGGGTGCCGAAACGTCGAAAAAACAATCTCACAAAAATACGTGATTATATAGCTGATAAATCTGATAGTAATATATATATATATATATAGTTATATATATATATATATTTGGTTGTATTACAACTGATTTTCTGTTCAATCATATATGAAAATAGAATAGTTTTGCAATAATTAAATTAATATTTAAGGCTCAATTAATTAATTTGTCATCTATTTTATTATTATTAATAATAATTCATCTAAACTTAAATGCTATTTACTTTTATATTGTCATTAATATTTAAATAGATTTTTTTTGCTTTTGAAAGTAAAATTTTGCTTCAAGGATGGTAAAAGTTTTACATCAATGATTTATAATATTATTTTTTAATTTTATAATTTATAATTTTATTTATTATTTTACATATATTATACATATATTATATATATATTATTTTGACTTTTCTAATTTAAAAAAACAAATTATTTATAAACAAAAAAATTATAAAATTGTTTAGGGAACAACTATTATTATTCAAATTTGGGTTATTTCTTTAATAAAAAGTTATTATAAATTGAACAATTATTACATTCTGTGATTATTTATTGTAATCTAGAATTTTATAATTTTTGCTTTCAATTAAAGAAAGAGATTTTCTTAAAAGCATCTGAACTGATAAAAAATAAAAGAAGGATAAAATAAATAATTAAATAATAGTATGATTATTCTAAAGAGTAACCTTTACCTTGACTTTCTTAATGGGGCGCTATTATTTTTCAAGAACCTTCCCAATTTTGATACCGGAGACTGGAATGACTCCGTCCCATAAATCCCAGCTAGATAAATTCCCTTGCTAAGTCCGGGACTTGAACCAAGGTCCACGAAGATTTGGGTTAATACAGTTAACCCCCAAGCTACATAAGATTTTAATAATAAAAGTTGGGTCCAATATTTTAAGAACTTCTGGTGAAAATTGTTTTTTATATATTCATTAACATCATCCCATTAAATACAAATTGTTTGATAATTTAACAAACTCTCTAGAGGCTTTGAGATCACAATACTATAGATTATAACGAAAGTTCTTGGCTTCAGCAACTACATTTCTCCAAATGTCCCTATCCTGAGCCACAACAATCCCTAACCTCTCCCATCTCATGTCTCTTCTTACATTGTCCACCCACTGCGTCCTTTGTTTTCCAAACGGACGTTTCTCAATTGGCCTCCCCACCAATATATTTTTCGCTATTCTTTCCTCTCCCATTCTAGCCTCGTGCCCTACTCATCGCAGCCTTCTCGATTTTATAACCCTTAATATGTCTGGAGATGCAATTGAATATATTATATATTTAATAAATTATTCAATAAGTTATCGGAACTTAACGCACAAATTAACACTCAAAATATTGCTCACTCTGCCCAATGAAATGCCTAAAGCCTCTGTTAAATCTCTTTCAGTCAATCGATAGTCTTCCAATACCATATCTATTATTTTTTCGAAGATTTCCGGACGTTCCTCAAGCTCCGCGAATTTATTGAACAACCTAGTATATATATATATATATAATATATATATAATTAAAAATACATATATTAATATAATATTAATCATTTTTAGTTATGGTTATAAATAATTTTAATATGTAAATTAAATAAAAATATATAAGCACAGACATATAAACAATCAATTTGAACATTTAGATAGACCTATTTGATGCTTACACGTGTACAGGAAAAGAGTGGGAGGCATTTCTACTCAAGGATGGATACAACTAGTTTAAACTGGAAATCCAAAGTTGTTTGAACCTCCTTCAAAATATAATTTATCTATCTAATCGAATAAATGAATGTTAGATTTTATATACATATATATGTATTAAAATAATCTTAAAATGTATGACAGTAAATATAAAATTTTATTTAAAAATATAATATTTAATCATAGAAAATATATATTGTAGTAAGAAAATATAATAATATAAATATAAAAAAATTTTATAAAATAACGTTTTTCCAATGGACTAAAAAGAATAAAATAATTTTTCTATAAGCCTGACAAAGTTTATGAATGAATTGCTTCATATTCAACGAAAAACGTTGGGCGCATTTAGTTTAATTTATTTATATAATCAAACAAGTCAAATTTTTGTAATAATAAAAATTTTATTGAACACATAAACTGAGAATTTTTTTTATCATGCAATAAAATTGATGGTTTAAGAACTAAGAAATTAATCTTTTATTATTTTTCACTGTAATATACTTATATCAAAGTATGTATCAAAATTTAAAAGAGTTTTTATTAAATTTACATATTATCAATCAAATCCAAAATGTTTGATAATATTAGAAGAAATAGTGTTGTTACTTATTAATTAAGTGTTTTAGTGTGGTATGTATCTTAATATATATATATGAATTATAGCTCTATAAAGGAAGTTAATTGCATAGAACTAAATGCGTGTTTTTCGGCGTAGGAACAAAAATACGTTTATTTTAAACCGCTACAGAATAAAAAACTACTTCACCGCCAGACATGTGTTCTCGTACTGGAATAGTAGACCCTTCCAGCTGTACAACGGTGCATTAGGTTCCCGCCTTCCCTCTCCTGGAGGCCGTCTGCGCGCGCAGTCTCGTTATTTAATAGCCACACCTCGTATATATATTTATTATATAAAAATATAGGAAACTTGCAGGATATAATATAAATTATATTTACATATTAGGTTAGATTCAGCTTTTGATTAAATAATTATTTTTGGATTTATGATAAAATAACGAATGAATGAATGTTAAATGTAATATTTACAAAAATTATATAAATGAAATAAATCAATTAAAACCCCTTTAATGAATATTTTCAATTACATATGATTTATATAAATTTAATTAGATTTTTTTTGTTTTGATTAATTTCAACTGAACTTCAAGTGAAAGTATGATTAGATAAATTGAATTCGATATTTATTGAAATCTATCTTAAAATTTTTATTTCATTCGTTGTTTTCCGTTTGAAAATAAATAGATGAAAATAGAACTGTCCAACTTGGGAGATTTTTCTGACAGATATTTTCATTTAATTAAAATCCAATCGTCAACGAGCGAGCACACTCAACCGTTAACATTTCCCACCACGAAAGGACTTAGGATTAAACTTTCACGATGATGCAATTACGATCAATGAGATGGAAATAACCATTACATGTTCAACTTGAAGCCAAGGGCTAACGGCTATAAATATAAGCAGCCCTAGCACGATCAATTCGACAAAGGGATTTCGTCTTTACTGATATCAATCTTTTTTCCACGATGGCCTTAAAAGGCTACAAATCCCCCAATATTTACTTTCATCCAATAAATGGATTAAATTGAATTTAAAACTAATTATTTTTATCAGAAAATATAACATTGTTTTATTTATCTTTCTAATAAACATGAAGTTAGAGTTTGTCTGTTCTCTATACTTTTTCAAAAGGCAGTATAAATTACGACCAAATTTGGTACCTAGGTCAATTTCATGTTGCCAATTCACGTAGAGCTATTTCCGGTTGTATACGACACATCCTTTGGGTCGTTTTCTAATTTCGTTATTAAATTAAAGTCTAAATAAGAAAACAAAAAGAAAATGATGGTTTTAATATAATGATTGAAAGAAGTAAAATGAATATTAGGTAATTGTCCTTATTAATTGTTATGCGATGGATTTGAATAAAACTTTACCAGTGGATTCCTTTTTAATTCCAAAGAAACTTTCCTCATGCAATTTTTCCGGATCGCTTCTAATTAACAAGATAAAAATTATTAAAATTTGCATATAAATTCAATTTAACTATCATATTTGTAAAGTTTTACGGCCACTAGAGTGCTTCACTAATTTTTTTTGGGGGGGGGGGCTCAGTTTGGTTTGGATATATAGAAATTAAAAAATTAATTAATTAAATAATTTTCCTATATCCAAACCGAACCGAAAAAACGAAAATTAGTGAATAATTGAATAATTAGTGAATAATTGAATAATTAGTGAATTAGTCAATAAAATATTACTATGGCTGCATATTTCGAAGTTCATAACCAGCTAATCTGACAAACTTTAATAATTTTGATCTCTTGAACTAGAAGCATCCTGGAAATATTGCATAAAGAAAGTTTCTTTGAAATTAAAAAAGGATTCCACTGGCCAAGTTTTATCCAAATCCATGACATGATAATTAATATGAACAATTACCTTGCTGGGGATTACATTAAATTTTTTACAAAATGAAGAGTAGCAAATATTAGCTAGACATGTCAAGGTCGTCAATTGATGATTAAGAATTGAGATAAAGTTAGAATTTGATGGAGGTGACTGATGATAGGAATGTTAGGAGAAGTGTTGCAGTGTCCAAGAACTTTAAGTTTAGGGATGGCACAGAGATATCTATAAACTTAAAAATTCTATGAATATTTATTAAAAAAAGAAAAATCACTTAACGTGTTTATAACCCTTATAAGATATAAAGGAAGGCACGATGTTAAATATAAATCAAAATTGTTTAATACGATACCTTCTACATGACATATAGGAAACTGACAAGCTAATTGAAATTCCCAAGGCTGTAAAACAGACAAGATGGGAATCTCATACTTACCTTCCTCTGAGAGCTCATCATCTTTCATTAAATATACATATATTTTATAATAATTTATAAAAAGAAGAAAAATATTTTTTTTTTAATTTAATTCTGATAAAAACAAAATACCTATTATTAATATTTATACTATTATATCAATTTTAGAGTACAAGGCATATAAAAATTTAAAAAAAAAGAAAAATCACTATTAATATCTTAAATGGAAAAATAATATTAATTTAATCAATTGTGATTTTATATATAATTCATAATCTTTTCAAAAACTTAAACATATTAATTATTATTTGATTGATATTATGCAGAATCATGCAGATATTATGCAGAAAATCATTACAATTAATAATTAAAATGATTTTTATTAATCATTTTAATTATACAATTGAAACCAATGATAAGATTAAAACCAAAACTCTCTGATATTTTAAATCCATTTCATTACCGACCGACGATAGTAAGGGAGGTATTGTTTTCACACCAAATTTTACATGTGGAGATTTTTACATATCTCCACGAATCATGCATTTTCTTAACAGAAAAAAGTATTTTTAGCATGATGTCTGTCCGTCCGTCCGTCTGTCCACATAGATGTGTACAGCTTGAACGCTCAACGGATTTTGATAAAATTTGGTATATTTACTTAAAGCATCATTATGATGAATTGATCAACTTTTGGTGCAAATCCGGAAACCGGATGTGGTAGTATTAGCGATCGACGATAGGAAGGGAAGGGTTATTTTCACACCAAATTTCATATGAGGATATTTTTTACATATCTCCACAAATCATGCATTTTGTATTCGTTTTATCCTCGGGAAAAATAATCTTGATTAGTTTTTTCTTAACCACTTAACGTACCTTCTCGTGACATATACGAGCGCCTCTTACTGGCTCTATTGTACGCGCTCGTATATGTCACGAGCGAACCTTAAATATAATAATATTTTCTAAATTTTTATGCTCGATTTACGCGGTTATTCTTATACTGTTAATATATTATTATTCTATTACACTTAAGGTGCCTCTAATTCCATATATTTTTTCTATTATTGAATAGATCTCGTACGTATCAGTTTTTAACGGATATTACAAATAGATATAGTGGCTATAACGTGTACGAATATTAGCTTTCTTTATCTTTGTTGTAATTTGTGACTTATATTTATTATAATTATTTAATAAGTATTTTTTTTATTTATAAATTACATATTATATTATCTACACACACAAACACAAATATATATAAATATTTTTTTTTTCATTGAATTACTTTCGTCGTAATATCCTTTATTGTATTATTATTTTTTTTATAAGTTATTTTAGTATAACACTAGCTCCGCCCCCTGTGCCCCGAGTGGCACATAGTATTTGGTTGAAATTATTAAAAGGTTTTCATCCCTTTTGTTTCAATCAGTAGATTACATAAAACATTCATTTCTTTTTGTGTTCTTATTTAAAATATATTTTAATTTAATCAGTAAATTAATTATATATATATATAGGAGAGAGAATTCTAAATTATATTCGAATAGTCTATATATTCTATATATCAGTATTTTTTTCTGAATTAAATACCAAGTTGATTTTCAAAATTTTCTATTCTTAATGCATATGATTGATTACATGTGTTAAAACTTAAAAAAATTCAAATATTCTAATTTTTAAATTTATATACAATATTATTTTTTATTAATATCATATCAAAGAATGAGAATTTATTAAAAATTAAAAATAAAAAAGAAGGCTATTAATAAAAAAAATATAATAGAATACAATAATTTTGATTTAAAACAAATTTAAAAAAATCCTCAAAATTTAAAACATCTCGTTTATATTATTTGTCTAAAAAATCATATTTTAATTTTTATATAACCAAGAAATCATTTTTGCACTTAAAATATAGTTGTAATTAATAATTGAACCAAAAACAAAGATAATATAATTTAGTCATTTTAGTTGACGTTTTGAAAATTTTTTTGTATTCATAAAACATTAAAAATAATAATTTATGTTCTAATATTTACATTATTTATGTTTTTTTATAATATAGTATATAATAATATATTACAGATATTATATATGAAATAAGAATCAAATTTAAATTCTGAGATAAAATCCAATTTTAGTTTAAATGATAAAATTTTAAGTAAAGAATTTCAACAAACTCAAAAATTTAAAAATTAATTTTTTTTAAATAAACATAAGATAAAAATGAAATGGATTTAAAATATCCGGGAGTGTTGGTTTTAAGCTTTATTCAATCATTTTTATTAATTATTATATTTATTTATATTTAATTTTATTAAAAAAAATTAAATTTGAATTTTATTTTATTTATAATATTTGTTAATAATATATAAATATATTTATATATTTTTCTTAATTCTTTTAGTGTAATGATATTTAATAAAATATTGATAGATAATTTGATTTTTTCAACGGCTATCTAAATAAGTGGATTAAATAGATTTCGAATGTGTTTCCCCAATGTCTGGCAGTACTTAAGACTCTTACAAAAACGGAAGAGGGTCTAGTCAAGTGGTCTTTCTAATTACCAGACGTATTAATGATAAGCTTCTTGGCGTTAACAGCACCCGCTACAGCTAAAATCCGTTGGTGTTCGGTGGCACTAGTCAAGGGTAGGCATAGTCACGTGGTGCCTTGTAATTGCAAAATCGATAACAGCCAGAGTGAAAGCACAGGAAGTAGAAACGAGACAGGGCCTCCGGGACGGTACTAGCAACCCGTTTTCTTTAATTTGCGACGATAGATTCCTGATGAAACTTAAAATCACTCGCTTATAAAGAGAGAAAATTAATTAAGTGAAGGAAATTAATTTTTTTTAAATCAGAATATGTACAAAAAAAAAAAAAAAAAAAATTATTCGAACAAAAACTTTGTTTCTAATATTAGATTTTATGAATATTTCTTTGAGGGACAGAGATAATTGATGTCTGATTTTGTTGGACAAATATAAATTATTTACAAAATAAATTAATTAAATATATAAAATACACCTATATCCAGATTAATTTCATATCTATAACTACTGTATCATGTTTAAACGAGGGATGTACTATTAAATATTATATTGCTGTGAGGTGTGGTCTTTGTATTTAAAGGATGTAAAAAAGTTTTAGTATATTTGATAAAAGAATTCTTCTTTGAGAGAAAATCAATCATATATGAATTTAAATATAATATATACCATTTTAAAAATTTTACCAAAAATATTGTACAAATATTGTTTACCACAAAAATATAAATATCTAAGATTACCCAGTAAAGATTTCTAGTCTTAAATAAGAAGGCGATTAATGTTAGAAATTTTCTAATATTTCTTTCCTTTGCAATTATATATTATTTTTACTATCTCGCCAGTAGTATTGCGATCACGAAAATTTTCAATGACGAGATTTTGATGTTTTTATACATTTTGAAGGTCCCTGAGTCATTTTCACTAAGGTTGAGATAAATGTCTGTCTCTCTGTGTGTGTGTGTGTGTAGTCAAGATTACGCAAAAAAGGTTTGAGCTTAAAATAAGGAGATTTAGACCACGGACATTATTCAAAATTCGTAGTTTTCTATTAACTTTTGAGAAATGTAGCTCAACCGGAAGTGGACCATTACCTACCACGTTTTCATTTTTTTTCTCTATACTGTCCGTAAAAGTAAAGATATATATTTGGTAGTTTTTCATCTGATTAAAGATTGTATAAAACTGCTATATATAGAATTTCAGCTTGATTGAATCGCTGAAAGTACCGGAATTAATTTTTTAACACGACTGCAAATAACGCGCCAGCACGTGACGAGGTGCCATCAACAAAGAGCCAAAAACGCCCTGGTTTAATAAATATTATTTATTAATTTTAATTTATAAATATAATTTTAATTAAATTTTATTTAAATATAATATATGTTAATTAATCGAATTCAAATTTCCGAGATAGTCGAGTGGAGACACTCCAAATTTTTTAAATTTATGAAGTCAAAAATGATGAAGTCACAGGAGAATACCAGAGATTGTATAACGAGGTATTATATCATATCTATATAGTCATAAAATTGAAAAGGGTATAATGGGCGAAACATGTGGCCCAAATGTATTGGGAAAGTAGATAGAATTTTATTTCTAGAAAGAAAACTAATTAGAAAATACTGTGGCTGTAATCGATAAGAAAAGAATATAACGGTCGAGAGAGGATAGAATTTAGGAGAAGATTAGTCAGCTCAGAGGTTAATGAGGGAATATGGTTGCTGCGGTCAAAATTTTTTTAAGTTAGATAACCTAGGATAATTTACCAGAAGTAAATATTAAACTGTTAAAATTTTCTGTTTTTTAGAATCTTGGATTAACATTTTTCATTAATCCACTAAAAACTTTGATACATAATCTCAAAAAATGCTCTAATAGAGTATTTCTTAAACTGTGGTCCACCCCTCACGCACCAACTCTTAGCTCCCGGACTATAGAGAGGGAACGCAAAAAAATGTTATTCAAAATTTAAAGTTTATATTCACTTTTTTATTTAATTTAAGTTTTAATATTAACAAAAATTATTTTCTATACCGTGATCTATATATATATATATATGTAAATTAATTATCTACTAATATTTTAATATCTTGATTACTATTTATATTAAATATATTTTAAAATATATATATTTATTGTGGTTGTGTATTTTATACAAATTCATATTCTTTGATAAAAAAAATATAAAAAGAAGGGTTCAATTTAGGACGTATTGATCGCATTGTGAAAAGAAACTACAAAAAGAAATCAGAGTCACAAAACGGAAACCCTTCTCTATTACTCAAATACGTGTCCCCTTTCTTGTTAAATCTATGCCACAAAGAATCCTTTGAAATTATAACATAAACCAAAATTTTTTTATTGGTGTGATCATTTCTACAATAATATCAAATATTTTATTTTTATTTTTGACATAATACTACAAAGATCACACATTGAAATGAATAATAATTATTATTAATATTATGGTGGTGTAATAAAGATGAAACGTTAACTTCTAAATAGTTTTTATTTTTGAATAAAAATATTAAAAATATATTTATCATATAATATAATATAGTATGATAATGATGATTAAAATTTGTGTTTTATGAAACTGGCGCCGAAATGGACGCCAAAAAGTCGGGACTCAAATCTCACAAAAACACTTGAAAATAACTCGATAATAATTTTTCATAATAAAAATATTCACGATAGTCGGTTTGTAAAAGCAAAAATATAAATAAAAAAATAAATGAAAGTTTGTTTCGTTTAAAAAATTAATTTTATAATTTGTTTTTTATCATCCTTTAAATATTTTCTTTATCTATAGAACATAAATTTTATTAATAAATATTTGTATAAATAATAGAAAACTTATTTAGACAATGATATACTTAGATTTTATTCATGTTAGTCCAAATCAATGAAACTTAAAATTTAAAAGATATTTTTATATTTATGTATTCATTTTTACTATCTCGCAAGAGATAGTATTGTGATCCCCAAAATTTTCGAAGTTGAGATTTTGATGTTTTTATATGTTTTGAATGTTCCTGAATCATTTTCACTAAGGTTGAGAAAAATGTATGTATATATATATATATATATATATGTGTGTGTGTACACAAGATTACGCAAAAACGGTTTCAGCTAGGATCATGAAATTTGGTATACGGGCATTATTCAAAATTCGTAGTTTTCTATCAACTTTTGAGAAATATAGCTCAACTGGAAGAGGGTCATTACCTACAACGTTTTGGTTTTTTTCCTCTAAAGTGACCGTAAAAATAAAGATATATGTTTGAAATTTGAAAGTTTTTCAAATGATTAAAAATTGTATAAAACTGCTATATATAGAATTTCAGCTTGATTGAATCGCTGAAAGTACCAGAATTAATTTTTTAACACTGCAAATCTCACGTGACGTGGTGCCATCAACAAAGAGCCAAACACACGCTATATTATGTATTAATTTTAATTTATAATTTATAATTAATTAAATTTAATTTAAATATAATATATTATGCAATTCAATCATATTCAAATTGCGAGATAGTCGAGTGGAGACACTCCAACTAATTTTTTTTTTTTGTATTTATGAATTCTTAGATAAGTGTATCATTTTTTAAATTCATAAAATTAATATATAATAAAACTATATGATAATAAAACAAAAGATCAATTCATTATTCTGTTAGCCTCCCTCTTATCATTAATTTGTATTCTATAACATTTTTTATTATCAATAGTTTTATTGTTCATATTGTTCATAGTAACGTGATATGAATGAGAATGAAATATATCCCCTTGTTGGTTATGCAACCAATGTGCGTATATAAACACTAGTCTTATTAAAAAAGTAGAGTTCGAATGTAGTAAATCCTCTAAATTTTAATGAAATATTTATTAATTTCAATTATTTTGCAATTTTTTTTTTAATTAAAAAAAAAGTTGAAAAAATTTATTAGGTTAAATAAAATGAAGGCTAGGATCAAATTTACATGGTATACACATGCATATTAAAATATCTATAATTAATATTAAAACAAATGAGTTATTTGAATTAAATTAATTTAATATTTAATCTACAAAAAAAAACTGAAAAAAATAATTACTTAAAAGTTTTATTGTAAGATTAGGGAAAGATAATGTAAATTAAATTTTTAATTAAACAACATTTCTGAAATTTCAAATTTATTGATATATTTTCCTTATGTGCATTTCAGATGTTATCTTATAATCAGATACTTTATTTTACTCAATGCCTTCTCTGATGTGTATTATATTTAAACATCTGTATCCACTATTAAAATTCTTCTTCTTAAGGTGCCGCCTCTCTTCGGAGTTTGGCCATCATCATGACAAGGATAGTCTTAGAAGCTGCTCAGCCATGATGATTTTACTTGCGGTGATTTCCCGTTGCCTTCCGCATGTATAAAACCAGAAACTCACAATTCCTGGAGCCGGAGGCAGCTGATTTTAATTGAATTTATTAGAAAAATTTGTTCTTAGTTGGAATCGAACGCCGACTTCTGGTGTAGCAAATCGCCACGCTACACTCTCGGCTAGTTGCCTGCTACTATTAATTACTATTAAAATAAGTGAGAAAAATAAAGCATCTGAGGTAACATCTAAAATGCGCATAAATATTTCAATAAATTTAAAATTCAGTAAAGGTTTAATTAAACATTATTCCTATTATATTAGCATATATCGATTCGTTTTTTGAAATTTTTCATTTATTATATATATATATATATATATATATATATTTATTATGCTAAATACATTTTGAAAATAAAATCAATTAACAATCATTTAACAATGAAACAAATAGTAGTACGATGAATAGTCTCGATAGATTTGACCAGTTTTGTTCGAATGCATTTACTTGAAGGGATTCGGGTGAAGTGAGGTCCCTAGTCAGCTGTTGTCCGACCTCAATACGCCATACATTAGGTATGCATTGCACGGTATGTGACAAGTACCCTATCCACCAACTACCACGGGTTATTTATTCAAACCGACCCAAATGGCAAATGGGCTCCACGTCGTCATGCATTAACGATGCTTTCATTTCTGCTTGGTCCGCAAAATTTCCCCTCCATCAACGTATAAATAAGCGACAAGCGAAACTTATATGGAGAACGATCCTGAGTACTAATTATTCATGTTCTATAATTATATGAAAGAATATGTCCCTTTGGCCCAAAGCCAGGTTGATGAGAGAGCTCCATTTTTAATGATCGATGACAGGCACTAATAAATCACGTGACATCGATTGCAATTAAATCAAGAGTCTCTAACATAAATGAAAAGACCTTTGGGCTGGAAAGCATGAAATATGAAATTAAAACACAACTTGCTAATCTAAACAATTCTGTCAACGTGTTTAATAACAAAAATTGTTTCGGTAATTAATGACATTGGTTTAACTTTTAATTTGAAAATTGACAACGAATTTTTTTTTTTTTATTTTTTTAATTTTTTTTTGTCAATAGATACCAGTAAATAACCAAATGAAATGTGATTTATAAAATAATATTTATGCTTTGATTTGTTTTTGTATTGAAATAAATAACGATTTGTAGGATTTACACGCTTTTTGCCTATTCAATCATCTTTTTAAAAACTGATAATAATAATTAAAATAATTAAATCAATTTATATTTAAATTTTGATTTATCATTTAAAGAGTACCTACCTAATATTATTCTTCATTACAATAAATTTGCAATCATTTGCACCTTATAAAATATATTTAGGATAAACATAAATTTAAAAAAATGAAATTAACTTTTTTTATTTTTAAATGAAGATGATAAATTGTACTTCAAATTAGGCATCTAAAGTTTCCAATTCTGCTTAATGCTTTATACTTTTGTTATGACAGAAAAAAATGTTCTTGGAAAAGAAGAGATTGATGGAAAGATTCAATTTGTCTTTTGAGTAAATCAATAATTCAAATTTAATATAAAAAAAGCTTCACATTAATTCCATTTATGATAAGAAAAATATATAAATAAAACACAGTAGGAATTATATAAATCCTTTTCAAAATCAATAAAAATAATTGGTTCAAAAAATATTAAAATTTAATTAGTATCAATCAATGTTTCAACAAAAATGTTGAGTTTTTGTTTTATTTTGTTACTTTATATATATTAGCATCTTTATATCTTTATATATTTTTTTTCTTTATATATTTTAGCATCTCCTATGCAAAGACAGCACCTTAAGCAAGTGGCTAGAAGAGTTGCAAAATCAGTACAACGAATACTCTCAATCTTTTTCTTGATTTTTATTTATTAGGCCTTAACTACTTCTTATTTCAAATATCTTCCCAATTTTGATCTCGTAGACAGGGGTACAAGTGCAAAATTCCCTTACCAGGCTTGGGAAGACAACAGGACTGGAAGACACGCTTGCTATCCCCTCCCAGACCACTCTGAACCTTATTATATACTAAATATAAATTCAAATCCTAAAATCACGTAGTTCATATTTTAATCTATTAAATTAGTATTGATAGGATTCTATTTTTTTTTAAATTTATTTTTAATGAAAAGTAAATTTTAATACAAAAAGAGAGATTTTGTCCAATTCTAGCTAAACACATTACTATAAATAAAATCAATTAATAAATAATTAATTAATCATTCATATAACAAATAATTTGAGATATAAAACACAATTTAAAAGAGAATGAAAGAGTGATGTTAAAAAGTATTCTTTTACAAACTTGATACGTATTTAAGTAAATGACATAAAAAAACTAAGTTAGTTTTTATTGAGACGGTTTAAGTTTCACAATGTTGAGAAGTGTAAGAAGAACTTTAACAAAAGTCACGTAGTTTCTTGTTTCAACACTTTAACCCCCGCCCACTATTCTGTCTTAACCAGCAGGTATGGAAATTATCAAGAAAACCGCTCTGGCACACCTATACATCTATTATAATCTAATCATGAATGTATATTTGCTTAAATTTTGTTAAAACTTCTAATTACTCATTACTAATTACCTAAAGTTTGAACTGTTTTATATTAGTTACTACACACTTTCCTATTTGATTTCTTAATAATAATTATAATACAAATTTTGTGACATTTAGGAATATTTAATAATATTTTAAGTAATTCTACATTAAATTAATCTATCTATGTAACTATCTCCGGGGTTTTTAACGTTCTTGACTAACAATAAGTAGCTATATTCTCTACACTATCCTACATCACCTTTATCCAAGTTTCTACTAGTTTCATTCATTCATATCATTTAATTCTTAGTCTACTTTCTGCTTGTTTTTCGGATACTTTCAAACTTTCCACTACTCTTTTCTCACCCATTCAAGTTAAACGTGGAAGATGTATAGACCCTATTCTGTATTATCTTCGCGGATCCATTATATTCTCAAGTGTATACTTATATTAAAGAATTTTAATATCAAATAACTATTTGGTATATGAATACTGGATTGGTATCTTAATTTAAATTCTTCACAAATATTAAATTAAGTGCTAAGAAATTTAATATTTCTACATTATCAAATTTTACGTTATGTGCTTCAAGATTTTGTTTATTAACTCTATTCCTATCTGATATTAGATATTTTATCTTCAAACACTTATTTCGGACTTTTTTCAAGTGTTAATCTATTGTGGAGACTTCTAATATATTTCAATCGTCCGCGTACCATAATACTTGAGTTTATTTTTGTTAATTTTAATTTCGTTCGATTTTTCCTTGATATGTTTAATCATGTATTATCCAAAGCCCCTATGTGGGAAGTATAGATGCATGAGTAGAATTTAAAATATACATATTTCTCTGAACACCAAATTTGTATTGTTGAAATTTATAATAAATTTTGATTTTTATATTACAAAATTCATATACAAAGAAAAAGATATGTATCTCCAATTTTTACCAAATAAATATCGGAGAAGAAAGATTGGATGAATACTCCTGCCTTTATGATATTAACACATTAATAATTTATAGAATTTCATTCTAATCATTTGTTGTTTTACTATTCCGTCTTAATGAAAGTGTAAAGACAATTTTTAATTGATATATCTTTCATTACTTGTAAAATAAATTTCTCAAAAAAATATAAAATCAAACTATAAACTGTTAATTATAATATATGGTAATGATTTATATATATATATATATATATATATATAATATAATTATTATCAGATTTATCGGGGATATAATCACGTATTTTTATGATATTGTTTTCTCGAAATTTCGGCACCCAAAATCCCGATATCGACTCTTTGTCACACAAACTAAAACCCAGAATCCCAAAAATATTCATTACATATCAAACCATAAATATTACAATTAAATTATCAATTAAATGTGCGATTGACCGCAGCAATCACATTTCTTCAAATGTTCTTATCCTGGACTAATTTCATCCCTCCCACTTCCATTGACTTCCAATTCCCTCCTTAGATAGTCAGCTCATCCTCCTTGGTCTACCAAGCAGTCGCTTCCCAATAGGTTTCCCTTAACTAGCATTTGCATTTAATATAATATAATTTATAAATCAGAAATTTAAAAGAACTTAGTGAGTTTTGATCCCTCGACCTCATGATGGTATGAACTGGCTAATTGTATTTTTTTTAATTTTTCATAATACACATACTTATTAATCATATATTTAATTTTAATAAATACTAATCATATATTTAATTATCTAATAGTATTAATATTATTGATTGATTATTTTGAACGATAAATTCAAGATATTTTTTTAAACATATCTAATTCTTTTGATTAATTGTTAAATATTTACGTTTATATTTATTAATCTTGAATAATTAACTTTTAAAAAATTATTTGTATATAAGTGCTGTAAAAACAAATTACAATACCTATACTTACTTTATTTATTTGAAATGATTTTCGAATAAGAAATTGAGAAAAATATTTTTCCCTTCACACCAAAGGGATGAGAAGGCAAAGATGAGAGGCTGATGGCAATCTGATGGGGGGATATCCTCCGTCCAGGTGGCACCAGGTTAAGCAACACCGGTTTCTGCCCATCCCCCATCCATGCCTCTTTCCCCCTTCCCCAGATCCGTCACCCACTTTTTCGGCCACGATTCTACTCAAACCCAGATAAAATTTGGAATACGTGGGTGGTTTGGAGCAATCAATAGGCGACTCGACCAATGAGCGGTGTTCGAGGGCGGAGTCGTGTCTCACTCCGCCCTCTCAGTGCTCCAAGTAGGTCACTGGAAGCGACCCTGGAGGCTCCGCACCCCCACCTCCCACTCCGGGTCCTCCAGCGTTGCTCCCGATGACCGATTCCTCTCGTGCAACCAATCAATGGGGGAAAGGTCACGGGTGACGTTCTAGGATTGCAGTTAACCCCCACTCATACCTCCATCACCCTCCAGTTGGTTACCCATTCCCAAGGCTTTTTCTCGTTTTCTTTAACTCTATAGGGGTGATACTTTTTCATCTAATAAAACATTTCACGAAAAATATTTACTTTACTTTGAGTTCCTATTTTCTTATAATTATTGGGAAAATTCAAAGGAAGCATTCAATTAAAAAAAAATTAACTTCTTTAAACTAAATTTCTATTAATTTCACAAAAACATAAACGGAAATGATTTAATTAAAATAAATTTTTAATCAGTCAAAAGTACGTTCGATAATAATAAGAATAATTAATTAAGGACTCTTTTAAAAAGACAATTATCACTAAATTACTAAATGTATTTTAACTCAAAAATTTCTCTTATTAAAAGAAAAAAATCTGGAGTGTTCCACTCGACTATCTCGCAATTAGAATTGGATTAATTAACATGTATTATGTTTAAATAAAATTTAATTAATTAAATTATAAATTAAAATTAAAAAATATATATTAAATCAGCGAGTGTTTGGCTCTTTGTGATCAAGCTGAAATTCTATATATAGCAGTTCTATCCAAATTTTAATCATGTGAAAAACTATTCATACATATATATTTATTTTTACGGTCAGTTTAGAGGAAAAAAAATGAAAACGTGGATGGTAATGGTCCTCTTCCGAATGAGCTACATTTCTCAAAAATTGATAGAAATTTTGAATAATGCCCGCGTACCAAGTTTCATTATTCTAACTAAAATCGTTTTTTCGTAATCTTGTCTACAGACACACACACATACACAGACGTGTTTCTCAACCTTAGTTGAAAATGACTCAGGGACCTTCAAAACGTATAAAAACATCAAAATCTCGACATCGATAATTTTCGTGATCGCAATACTATCTCTAGCGAAATAGTAAAAAAAGAATACAAATCAAAATTGCATATAGTAATAGATTAGAAATAATATTTTTATTTAATTTTTGTCAATATTTCATAGACGTAAATTAGATATGACATCATATAAGATTAATTCTACTATCAAAAGTACATTTTTTTATCAACGAATAAAAAAACATACTTGAATAAATGAGATTACAATCTCTCCTAATAAATTCATAACAGAAAAACAATAATAAAGTATGTATAATTTTTTATTTTATTCATAATAATATTTTTATTTTATTTTATTCTATTTATAATCTTTACTTATATAATAAGTATATTAATATGTTATTTTTATTTTTTATAATCCAACTATACTGTTTTAAAAAGATAAAGATTAACGATAATCATTTTTAAAATAAAAGAGAAAAAGTTAGAAAAATACCATTTCATAATTTATTTTTTCTAAATACCCAAAAATTATAAAGAAAAACATGGGTACTACAATATAAATTCTTATCTCTTTCTTTTAAAATAATTTTTTAAGAAATGAGAATAATTTGTAATTTTATATAAGAATAATATAATATAATAAATATTAGGTTGTCAAGGATGAAATTTGTAGCTAGTAATATGGCCAACCTTAATAGCTTATAACTTGGCATTGGCTGAATATTTTACCGTTATTTTTTTTCTGTCAATTTACACAGCTTGCTTGTTTGAAAGAATTATTATAATCCCTAAAAAGTGTAAAACGGTTTTTTTTTAAATCAATTTTGTTTAAAATGGAAAGGTTGGGTAAGTGGGTTCCACGCAGGTGTAATCCATTATGAGTTCATGAAACCTGGCTCATCGATTACAGCAGACATATACTGCAACCAACTGGACGAAATGATGCAAAAACTTAAAGAAAAACAGCCCAGATTGGTCAACAGATCGACACCTATCCTTTTGCATGATAACGCTAGACCACACACTGCACAAATGACTGTGGCAAAGATACAGGAATTGGAGTAGGAACTTCTCCATCATCCACCATACTCACCAGACCAAGCCCCCACTGACTACCACTTCTTCCGAAATTTGGACAACTTCTTGATAGGAAAAAAGTTTAATTCCGATAATGCAGTTAAACTGGCCTTCCAGGAATTCATTGACTCCCGTTCACCAGGGTTTTATACTAACGGCCTGAATAACCTCCCACTTAAATGGCAAAAGTGTGTAGACAATATGGGTGCATACTTCGATGATTAGAATAACTCATTATGTTTGTAAGTTATCAATAAACTTTGTGTTTTTTTCTACAAATTTCATACTTGACGACCTAATATTATTATACCTATATATATATTGGTAAAATTGTTGATCAAAATAATTTTTATTTGCTTCTTATGAATTTCTTCTATTAGTTGATAGATGTCAATTATTGCCATAATTGCTTTGCATTTTTGACACAATCTGAAGTTTTTATCAATTATTAATTTTATAATCATTAAGGTCTCTCTAACATTGACAATTACTTTATTACTCGTTTGAAAGAATATCATAGTCTTATATTTTTCTGTAAAGATGTACGATTTTTTCTATACTTCTCTATTAATATGGATTATTAATTCCCTCTGCCCATGATAAAACATTTTCCACCATGATCACATTCAAATGAATCAGCGATTCCCAAAGTGGTCTATATCGACCCCAGGGGTCTACTTCAACGAAAATAAATTTGGGGGTCCATAAAGTGGATCTCAACATACACTGATAGTGCTTATTTACTTACATTACTATAAATATCAGGTAAGTAGGTGGTCTACCCAAAACCGAAAAACATGGCAAGGGGTCTACGACACAAAAAAGTTCGGAAACCTCTGATTTAAATAGAAAACGTAAATTACTCAAATTAAATTTTGTAGGTATGTGTCTTAATTAAACTAATTAGTTAATAATCAGAAAATTTATTAGACTGTTGTTTCATTGGAATCATAACGACTATCGATTTAATCTATTCTTTTGCAAGGACATTTCTTTTTACTTCTTAACTTGATGAAAATCAAATTCTTCTTATTGTTAAAGATTGGAACACAATAATTTCGAAAATATTGCTTTGTTCAGATGCGAGATTCCTCATATGCCTTTCCACAGTTGCCTGTAACATTGCAGACAGAAAGGAAGTAACTTTTTTTTACTTTAATATTTTGAAAAAACATATTAATAATATTTTTTTCTGATACAGATGATCGCGAATTCAGATGCGGGGAACAACTGAGCATCTTGCACATTTGCCTGTGAAAAAAGTAAGTGATTTTTTTCTTTGTTTTTTTTTATTTAATTATGATTTCCTGAAGAAAATAATGGTTCTCGATGTTTTCTTCGATCCTAATATCACTCTGATAAGGAGTTCATCCAGACTACTTCATCCAAATTGGGAAGTTACTTGGAAATACGAAGTAGCGGATTCTGATCAAGAAAATTAAGATAAACCTTGGGAGATTACAACACCACTATCCCTCTTAAGAGCATTCATTTAATAAGCGGTGTCCTCTCATAGGGTATTCAAAAGTCAGAGTTTAGCTAAAATTCTTTTTAGAAAAAGAGTCACAGTTATCATAATACAACATAACTATTATCTTTTAACCCTCTCTGCAATATTATAATAAAATAAAACTTTATTATAATATATATATACTGCTTATAACCTTCACAGTGAATTGGAAAAGTTGAATTCTATATTGTCAACTGAGAAATATATGAATTTGCTTTAAAGTTCAAGTTTAAATTAAAATGTAAATCTAAATATGAATATATAACATTATATATAACATTAAATATATATATATATATATATATATATATATATATATATATAAATGTTATTTTAATTTAATTTTAAAAAAATAAAGTAAATATGTATTGTATTGTATTGTAAAAATATAAGCTCATTATAAAGATTTATTTTAATTTTCATAATCAATTTTAAAAAAAACTAAATTGAAATTTGAAATATGTACTCGTATCTATTAATAACTTTAATAGATCCCAAAGGGAAATATAAAATTTTCAATTACAAAATATAATTTTTAATTTTATTTTTAAATTATTAATCCTTTTAATTAAACATCTAAACAAAGATTGATAATTTTATATTGCTTCTATTTTTAAAATTAATTAAATAATATTTTAATTTTTAAATTAACCAAAAGCACTTGAAAGTCAAATACTCTACTCCCCCTTCATCCATATATATCCCTTTCGATATTTTCTATTGTATCATATATTTGTATAAAAAAAGTTTTTCTCGTTTAAAAAATCACTCTTAAACTTTCAACAACTAATTTTACAAATTAAATAATTCAAATATTCGCATAAGAGATTCGAAAATATATTTAAATTTTAAATTGCAAAAGATCTTAGAAATGAATACAATTTTTTTTTAAACTTTTTCCCAGATTTTTTTTTTTGTTTTCGAGAAATTTAATTTATAAAAGAGTCTGTCTAATTATAGAGAAAGTTTGTCTCTCTATTGATTAATTCAATCCAAATATAATAAATTATTAAAATTATAATTCGAAAGTTTAAATGTATTTAAGTACTATATAATTAATTGAACATTTAAATTACCACAATATATATTATGTATTAGTTATTAAAATGTAAACATTTATTTATCAACAAATTTATAATTTATAGTATAATAATTTTAAAAAATATAATATAATATTTATATCTGAATATTGATATGAAAAATGTAATGGACTCATATAATTTTTTTTTATGCATGTATTAATTAATATGGATATGTACATTAAATTATTAAACTTATTATATACAATTTATTTAAATCATATAAATAATAAATAATTATGTATTTGTTTATAAATCTAACTTGAATAAATTTGATCTCTTATCCAATTAGTTTGTTATAGAGTATTATCATTATTATCATCATTATGTAGATTAAATTTTAAAAAAATATACAGTCCTAAATAAAATATATTTAAATATCTTGAAACTTAAGTAGATTTTTAAAAATTTTTTTTTTAATAATTCAAATTAAATGAGTCGATAAGATGAAAGACACATACAAAAAGTAGAATTCGAAAATGTAGAAAAATTTAAATACTTAGGTTCTGTAATCACAAAGGTTAATAATATTCGAGAAGAGTTTAAAGCGAGGTTGCAATCGGGAAACGACTGTTATCATTCAGTAAAGGGACTTATCGCGTCAAAATTATTATCAAAGGGAATAAAAATTAAAATATATAAAACAATTATTTTTCCGGTTGTATTATATGAATGTGAGGCATGGTCTATGACCTTAGGAGACGAGAGTATATTTAGAGTATTCACAGGAAGCAAGAATGATGAGGTCACCGGGGAATGGTGGAGACTGTATAACAAGGAATTGCATGACCTCTATGCATCTACAGATATAGTCAGAATTATAAAATCGAGAAGGCTGCAATGGGCAGGGCACGAGGCTAGAATGATACAGGAAAGAATGGCAAAAAATTTATTGGTGGGGAGACCAAATAGGAAACGTCTGCTTGGAAGACCAAGCGCGGTGGGTGGATCATGTGGGAAGGGTCGTGTGAATCGGAGAGGGTAGGGATTGGATGGTTGTGGTTCAGAATAGGGTCCTTGGAGAGGTGTGGTTGCTGCGGCCAAGAACTCGAGTTCCGTAGAGCCACAGAGATAGATATATAAAATAAGATGAAAGAAATATGAATATGAAAAATCTAATCTTAAAATTAATATAAATTTCTGTGATATTTTTTTTTAAATGGAATAATTGAAAATGTCTACTTTGTCTAGAATTTTGCAAGTCTATGCCGTTTCTAAACTTAAAAATTCTTCTAGTGATTGAGTATTGAAATTATTACTATATCGATATTCAATTTGTTGTGTATTTTTGTATGTTGTGCTATTCTTGTAAACAGTTTATTTTTTTTAAATTCCCCATAAAAAATGCGTCCAAAAGTAATATAATAGATATAACAGTTTTCAACCAACCTATTCTATCTTAAAAAATATAATAGAAATGGATTAAATTCAATTACACACCTAAACTTTAAATTTAAAAATTTTAATTTTCTATTTTCTATAATCTTTAATTAATTATTAAAAAAATATAAATACAAAACAAAATAAAAAAGAAAATTTCACTAATTAAAAAAAAAATCTTTTAAATATTTTTTAAAGTATTTTATTTATTTAGCTAAATTTTAATAGGTTTAAATTTAACTGTATCTTTGGGTGTCATATTGGATTTGATTAAAGTTTATTCAAGGGATGAGGAGTTAGCATGTCAGAAAGACATTAGAGATTAGACCATATCATTTGATAATATAAATTGTATTGTCCAATAAAAACTAATGAGATTTGCTCGAATTTTTAGATATTTTTTTTTGTATAATAAAAAAAAAATATTTTCTAGTATAGTTAAATTGTAAACTTATTTATAATAAATTTATATAAATTTTTATATGAATAATTTATATAAATATACTTGGTATTACTATAATTTTTGTAGATAGTTTCAATTAAATTTTGAATATTGTAAGCAAACGATGAAAGTAATGAAAGGGAGAGTTTCTCTACTTGACTCGTCAATCGATCATTTCATTTCCTCATCATTTTCATATTGAATGCACTCGGTTGGACCTGCGCATTCAATCTAAATTCATGACGTCATAAACAGTGACGTGACCAAGTCCTCTAAGGGACAAGATGGCGGCACCAGCACAGAGAACCTCCAGACCGGTGAGTCCCACTTGGCCACCACTAGTATTCGTCCAATCGGGATAGATAAACCCGGTGGTTTGGTTACC
Organism: Labia minor; assembly: GCA_963082975.1. NCBI lineage: Eukaryota > Metazoa > Arthropoda > Insecta > Dermaptera > Spongiphoridae > Labia > Labia minor. The sequence goes on from OY720344.1 coordinate 73,950,894, forward strand.
CGTTTTCGTGGCATGAATGTCATTTCTAGAAAAATAGAAAATGTATCCTGAGGGTGGAATCTAGGTCAGAAGGATGTCAACCAACCCCGAATCCCTTTGCCTTGGTTCAGCCTAGTATGCATGAGACTAGAATGTAGAATTAAATTAAACAATAAATTAATTACATATCCTTTTATTGCTCTATATATTTTTTTTTAATATTTATAGTTTTATATCTGATATAAAAGGGCTGGAGTATTTATTGATCTGTACTCTTAGTAAAATATCAATATTCCTTTTTAGTCAAATATATTCTATACATTACTATTATTTAATTAATATATATACTTATAAATATTTTATTAATTTCTTCTGAATTTTACCTTATTTATTGTAGTAATCAATACATTTTTAGTGAATTATGTAATTATATATTATCTATTGTCTAAATATATTTTCTATTTATTTTTATATTGTAAAATAATCTTATAATATAATTTAAAGAAATTAAATATATCTATCATATATATATTTATATATACCTACATATAAATATGATTATTTTTTCATTTAATTCAATATATGCAATACTTAAAAGAAGAAAAATTATAAAGTAAAATTGATTTAGTTAGAATATCTTAATTTCAAAATTGTTTTTGTTATATGTTTCGATTAAAATTAATTTAATCAAAAATTTTCTCAAAAATCAAATGAATTATCAAGTAAATAAAAGAATAAATCACAATTTTTTTTAGTAATGATAAGAAAGTATTAAAATGATGTAACACGAAAATTAAAATGTTAAAAAAAATTGAAATTCAATATTCACCATTTTATTGTTTTAGAATCATGACGCAAGATAACAATAAACCGCTTATTATCATAAATTATTATTTTATATTCCTACTAACCCCTGGATCTATTTGAATTAGTCAATCATAGCGACGCTCTGTTTAAATGTAGGCCTAAGTCAAAGGATGAGCCTATTAAAAAGATAGTAAATATGTATAAGTGTATACGAGTATATGGTATATATATAACATTAAAAGATAATAAAATTATTTCAATAATAAATTGATTGTAATTTAGGTTACTCAATGTAAAAAAAAAACTATATTTATCTTGAATTTAAAAAAAAAAATTAATTTTAAAATTAGGTAATTGTCCAGATTAGTTGTCATGTCATGGATTTGGATGAAACTTTGCTAGTGGATTCCTTTTTGAATTCCAAAGAAACTTTCCTTATGCAATGTTTTTCGGTCTCTTCTAATTTACGAGTTAAATAAAGATTTTTGAAGTTTGACAGATTAGCTGATTATTAACGTCGAAATGGGCAGCCATTATGTAATGTTTTATTGACTAATTCACTAATTATTCACTTATTCACTAATTTTTTCGGTTCGGTTTGGATATACGAAAATTAATTAACTATTTTTTTAATTTTTATATATCTAAACCGAACTGAAAAAAAACCCAGAAAATAAGTGAAGCCCCCTCTGGTGGTCAAATGACTAAAACATGGTAGCTAAATAGAATATCAATGGATTTATATGCAAATGTTAATAATTTTTATCCCGTAAACTAGAAGCGACCCGGAAAAATTTCATAAGGAAAGTTTCTTTGGAATTAACAAAGAAATCCACTGGTAAAGTTTTATACAAATCCATGACATGACAACTACCCTGGTCAATTAAATTGATCAAAGGGAAATGCTAGTTAACTCTAGTATAATTTTATTCTATCTTTTTTAGATTTTTTACTTTAATACATATTATTATTAATATTTATATTGATTTTTGTATTATTTATATCTACTATAACATCTATATAAAGAAATTAGTTTATCTTTATGATATAATTAATTAAATGATTAGTATTAAAAAACTAATTCTTATTATTTAAGATATATATATATATATTATTTTAAAATTATAAATTAAAAATGAAAATTTAATCAATTTTTTTTTCTCTTAACATATGAATTTTAGAAAAATTAGAAATAATAAGAATAAATATACAACTTGCTTTATACTTTTTTTCTGGAAAGTAAATAATAATCCTTTCATCCGGTTTACAAATTTTCATCTTGTAGATGAGTTGAGACCTGTGAATTAGGATACTAATTAGAGAATCAAGAACATATTTTAGTAAATATTTCCTTATTTAAATTGTTTCCAAGATGGGACATTTTCTAATTGAGTACAAGCTTCTTTCTAGAAAAGGTCTCAATTTCAAGTGTAATTTCCAAATGTCTAGTCATTTTTTGAATTGCGTTAGTCTACATTAACGCCTATACATATTACAAACTACATTAATTTAAATGATATAATGATATATATTATATAAGAATAAATTGATATAATTTTTTTTTTGTTTTAAATTAATACAATAAAATTTTAATAAAAAAATGTGAATAATAATAATGATATATTTAGATAAAAATATATGATCTTTTTTTTAACGGATCATCAAAATAACATTAAGAGTATATCTTTTTTAAGGAGATTCATTTGCTATGGTTTTCAATGATTCATAAATATTCATAGGGCTTATTCTTTTATTCATTTTATATGCAATCACAAGAATATAATTTAAAAAAAATCGCATTATTATAAATATTCAAGAAATGAGTGTAGGCGTGTGAGAAATTTAATATATTTAAATATTAACTTTAAGATGATTTAAATGAATATTAAATTATTGATTACATAGAAACATTAAGAAAACTAAATGTATAGAAATATTTTTTTTTAATAATTTGATAATCTAATCTTCCAACTGATTTTATTCTGATTTATATCCATACAATTCATATTCTCTTGTAATTCCTATATTTCCATTCTTTGCCTACTCACTACTCGTTTCCAAGAGTGATATTAGTTTTCATCAATCTCTCTTCTCTTCAAATTTTTCGCATATTTTATCTTTCCGATTTTTTAATTTTAAGTATATTTTAGAAAGCTATTTTTGCATTATTTATATTTTCTCAAGAATACCATTCAGATTTTGGAGAATTTTATTTAAAAAAATCCTAAAATTATTTTCTCATCACTTAACATCATGAACCACGCCCCTTATATAATCATTTCTTACAAAAAAAAAAACAATTATTTTATTCATTAAGAAATTTCTTTAAAAATTAAAATATGACAATGAATTATGATTTTAAAATTTGCTAAATTGTAAATATCTTTAAATTTTAGGTTCCTGACTTTATATTTAATTATGGATATCGTTTTAATATAACTATTAATATTTATAACAGCTAAATATAAATATATTATATATGAAGTTATACTTTTAAAAAACAATAAACCATTAAAATGTGTTGAAATTATTATTGGGTATTATAACAAATTTAATTTCTATAAATTCATGTTATTACAAATAATAAAATTATAATAAAACCCATTAAAATTACACTATTATATTCTATAATAAGATTTTATTTAAGTTTTTTTTTCTATTTATATTGGAAAAAGATTTTATTAAATAATACTGATTTAATAAAATTGTAGCCATTCTTCTTTATATATATACATATATATATTTATTTCTTATAATAATATAAACTAATTTAATTGTATCACTTGTTGATGGTCAATTCAAAACGAAAAATATAATAATTTAATTTCAATTTTAATTAACATATAAAAAATTTTGGAAAATAAAATGATTTACTTAATTAAAATAATATTTAATCACTTATTGTCAACGTACAGTAGTACAATGTTGAATAAGTCAGAGTTTATATTTCGAAATATTAACTGCTTATTACTATATTAATTAAATCTACTCATAATATGCACGAAGAAGAAATTATACACAGGATACCTCTATAAACTTAAATAAATGAATATTTATATAATTTAATCAAAATTTATTTAATCTTTTTTCAATTCAATTTTATTACAAATTAATATTACAAATATAAACTTGTTTAAAACAACTCTCAAATTAGATCAAAACTATAAATCCTATAATATTGATATTTTATGCTTATCAAGACAATTTTTTAATCATTTTCGGTCAATAAATGATTCAGCTAACTATTCAAAGTTTTTTTAGTTTTTTTCAAAAATTATTTTAACACTATTTATTAAATTTGATTAAAATTCGTGAGTTACTGTTGTTTTTTCATTTCCATAATGTTTACTTACTTGAAGAGCGTTTTCTTTTGATTTTTTTTTTAATGGCTTCTTACCTTCGATTTGTCAACTGACCTTATTACATATTTATTTATATTCATATAATTTTGTTAATATCATTAAATTTCAATTTTATTATAACTATATACTCACTCTGTTTTCAAATCAACAAACCATCTTAATATACATATATATATATAAGATTTAAATTTAAATTTAAATTTAAATTTTCAAAACATTTAATAAACGCATTTGAAAAGATTACGATGATTATTAAATTATTAGAAAAAAGATTATCATTTAAGAGTACTTATTACTTATTATCATTTCACGATCGATACTTGAAGTATGTTCAATACATAGAAATGTTGGGCAATTCATTTGGCTATCAGCCAGTGTTTACATAATAAACATGACCTAAGCAGGTCATTTCCTCTCTCTATAGACATCAATGATTGCATCACACATTTTAGTCTCAAAATAAATGCATCCAATTCTGATATTGACTTCCATAAGATTATCAAAATTCTACTCTAAATTTTTAATTATATTGTTGTTTTTCAATCTAAAATTTTTTTGAGAGTAAACGTATTTTTATTTAGATTCACTACCGATATGCGGTTTTTGACAGATATCCATGTTTCAAGTCATTCTAATCCCAAAAATAGTGGTTTTCTGGTTGGCGTATGTGTGTGTGACAAAAATTTTCGCCGATCTTTCCTCTCCCATTCTAGCCACGACCCCTTCCCATACCATGAGACGTGTCTTGCCCCTTCTCTTCTTCTCCCCTCTTTTTCTCCGCTCTCATTTCCCCCACTTACTGCATCTCTTACGTTTCCTTAGAAACTTTACCTCCGCCTTCGATCCCTCCACCAATCCACCGCTGTATACAACTCCACACACATACATTTCATTTTTATATAGTAGATTGACTCTTGAAAATATATAAAGAAAACTGTCGAGAAACCTGAAGTAAGTGAAGGGAATAAATAAGAATCACTTATATATGTTATCCACAAAATGGCAACGACTTGTTTTTTGAAGAGAGTGGTGTTCAAGAACCGAAACGTTGATATTTGAGGAGGGGCAGAAGATCTTAATTCTTATTTTCATTTCTTACTGGCTTCGATGTCCCATCTTCTATTAATTATCTTTATATTTATTATACATTTTTAATTAGTCTCTTTCGTTGAAGATAAAATTAATTAATTTTTTATATATTATCTTATATAAATTAATAAATATTTTATCTATATGTCATTTAATTGAAAAAAAGTTAAATATTTACTCTCTTGGTGAATATTATATAAGATTTCAATTAAATTTGAAGAGCAGATGAAAAAAAGTAATTGTAGAAGAAATTAAAAAAAAAATAATATTAACCCAGGGGTTATATTCAAAATTTGATTTCTCGAGGACTCTCTTGTTTGTTTCTGATATTTTTGATAGGCAGCTTAAAACTAAAAAAAATAGAAATATATTAAGACCAAAAATTTTATTTTTAAATTAATTCGATAATTATAATCAAATAAAATATTTTTTATATTTATATTTAAATAAATAATAAACTTTTATTTAACTCTCAGGTCGATAATGACCTCGAAGAAATTCATTCTCCTTGAAATCTATAGATAAATATAAATATAGATATAGATATAAAATAAAATAATGTGATTTTATAGAAAATATTACTAAAGGTATTTTTGACACTTTTTCCTTCGATGATGAAATATTTATTAAAAGAATTTAGATATTCTAAGTATTTTCTTTTTAAGATAGTAGTAATTTTGTTTATGGTGTTAAAAATATATAAATATCATAAATATACCATTATGTTATAGATTAATTATATAAGAATTTTGTCTCTATGTTAATTTGATAATTATTTTCAAGGTTGGGAGGTATTCAATCCCTTTCAACCTACAAATTAGAAAAAAAATAAAATAAGGAAAAATAAAAGAAAATATTATTATTTCATTTAAATTCAAAAGTTAATTTGTCATTAAATCATAATTTAAAACTTATAAAAATATTTTAGTTTTTTAAATAATAAAAGTTTTAAATTTATAGCTATTAGTATATATATTCCTTTTTAATTAATTTAATTAATTTTTATTGAAAGAAAATTTTTATTAATATATAATTATACATTAATAGATATTTGTTCTTTCAAATAATTTCAAGAAAATTTTTTAACAATATCTCTTCTCAGAAAATCCAATTAAATTTGCATATTGAATTAGTTCCTGGGAATATTTATCTCTATTTTGTTACTGAGGTAGATGAAAATCTAAGAAATATATGATTGAAGTAGATTTTAGAGAATTTCAATTAAAAATTTCTCGTTTTATGATAAATTAATTATCTATATATAAGATTATATACATATTATATTTATAATTATATCTCAAAAGTAGTATATTAAGTTCTTAAGATCACACTAATAAATAGGATAAGAAGATGATTTATATAATTTAATTAACGAAGTTTAAATAACTTTAATAAATGTTAAATTCTCATTTTATCTTCAAATATATTAACACAAATCTTATTATCAGTATATATTCACTTTATATTAAATAATCATTTAACTTTTTAATTTAATTGATTCAATTTGTTCATTAATTGATTGGTATGCATATTTCCGAAAAACTGAAAAAAATATCAGAAAAATAATTACTTACTATAATATAATTACTTATTTACTTACTTACTATTATATAATAATATAATTAATTTTAACATGTTTTTTAAGACTTGGTCCAAGATCTATCTGTCAAATGTCACATCTGCCAGAGACAATAAAATTTATAAGGACAAAGTGACTCAATGCTTTACCCATCGCGCCTCCAAAGACATGGCCTTCCTCCCCACCCACACTAATCGATCAAACGAAAGATTGATGAAACTTTTCCTGTAACATTTCTGAGAAAGGAAGACAATAAATCTAATCATAAATACAAGTAATATAACTATTCAGTGAAATAAAAAAATTGATTTTACAAATAATTTTTTCTTTTTAGATGATTTTTTCTAATCTTATCTTTCAAAAACGATATCTTTACAGAGAAGGGAGGGGGAGAAGGAATAAGAAAAAAACAATACCATATTGAGTTCTTGGATTTTTCCCTTGGATTCAAGTTTCTTTCCGAAAAATAAACCCTTTTTTCTTGTTTGTTCGATTTTTTTCTTTTTAATTCCGATTAAAAACTTATATTATTGAACGAAAAAAAGATGGGGTTCAATCCAAAAACCTGGATGCTTTCCAAATATAGATGTGCAATTTTCTATGATTCAACTCTATAAATATATATATTCCACAAATTAATTTTATTATATCCCATAATTATTCTGAATATTTACTATTTTACTTTATTTTCAATTTTTTTTTATTATAAAATAATGATAATAATATAATATATTTTATTAAATATTACAAAACACTATTTGAATCTATATTATAAATAATATTATAAATAAAAATTTGGTGAATTTATAAATTAAATTTAAATTAATAATTTTATAAATATTCAGAATGTGTGTATAACAAAAATTAAATAAATTAAAAAATAAAATTTGGTAGTTTATATAAATTAAAAAATTTAAGTCATTAAATAAATATATAAATTGACTAAATACCTCTAAGATAAGTGAATCTATGTACCCATTTTTCAAATTGCACACACTTTAGCAAATCTAAGCCGCCCTAATTGGTTTGTAAATTTATACATCCTCTGAGTCATCGAAAGAGCAAGACATATATTCAACCTTATTTTCAAGACTTCCTTTAATAAATTTCTATAAAGGATAATAAAGAAGAATAATGGAACGATTTTAATTTTCTATTCTAAACCTCTCCCTCATCATAATGAAGAATTATATATTTTTTTTCACATTTTGGTAAAAATTAATTTATTTGTTCAAATTGCATTTTAATGAGTCGCGATTTATTCACTTACATATCCTTATATATATATATTAAACGCATTTACAGACAAAAAAAAATAAATTTTCATTTTATTATAATTACTGTAGTTAAATGAAAATGATGAGAGTATGTTGAATAGGGGATGAACTAACATGAAATGAGATTTTTATTCTTTTTTTTTTGAACAATTAGTCCAAATCTAATTTCCTCTTTTACCTAATAAATTTTTACCTCTTTTGACTTTTATTTATGTTTTTAAATGGTAAATGTCATTATATGTAAATAATAATTAATTAATTAATTTTTATGGTTGAAAAGTGATTAATTAATAATTTTAAAAAATCAATTTAATTCAATTGTGATTTCTAATTGTCAATAATTAATTGAAATGAGATATATATTGTTTGTTTTTTTATTTAACCAAGCCCAAGTAAATTGGGTGCAACTTAAACTAAATTAAAAAATAAAATCAGTTTTATATTTTTGTTTGTGTTTGCCAAAGAAAATAAATATGATTGCAGAAAGAGGTCTTGTTTTATTAAATATAAAAAAAATTCTTATTTTTGTTTAATTATTAAAGATAAATTAACATTTAATGGTTGTTTTTAGGATGGAAAATCTTGGAAATACTAAACTACGATGGATTAAACTTTTCCAAAAACAATAATTTAATATTAATTCATATAAAATAATTAGTCAAAAATAAATGAAAGACCATAGATATTTCATTTGTTTAAAAAAAAAAATCTTTTTTCATTTAGTTGAAAACAATATAAGTATTTTTTCCAATAAGAATGTGAAAAATAAAAGGGAAGAAAAAACAATTCTTTTGTTATGAATGTTTCAGATTTTTAATTTTCTCTTGTTTTGATCGTGTATGGGTGATTTAATATTTTCTTATCTATGAAATTTTATTTTTGTTTATGGTAAATAATTCCAACTAGGTCACGCTAAATCAACAGTTCACTTTCATATTAAAACAAACGGAATACAAAAGATGTAGATAATATATGGTAGTGGACTAGGGGCGAGAGAGTGAGAAAGAAAGGTAGGGAAATACATAAACATATTCTCATAACAAGTTTTAATTTTAAATTAAAATATTTACTTTGACATTATTATACAAACAGTAATTATTTTAATGAAATCAGATATGAGGTAATTTGGGAAAAATATGAAATGGATGGAGGAGATTAAGCATATATATATAGGAACGTTTGGAGGAATGTGATTGCTACATATAGCGATAGATGGATAAATAATTATTACAAAAGTCACAAAATAATGACTAAGGTTACAAAATTTAGAAATAAAATAATTAACAAAAAAAATAAATTATTTATAATGTAATTAAGAAAGTAAGTATGATAATGATAAATTAAGCCACTTTATTTTGTTTCTTTGTACGATTGGATTCAAAATTTAAAAAAAAAATTAAAGTGTTACATTATTAATTAATTTCATTCTGCAAACTTTGAGTATCTTATCTAAAAATGTACTATAATACTATACAATAATAACTTTTTTTCAAATTGATTTGAGTGTTGATTATTAAGTTAACATGAAGAAGTATATAATTAATTGAATCTTTCAACATCTTTTAAACAAATTGATTGCTTTGGCATTTTGACTAAGATAACAAACGCCCATTTAGAAAAGAATCAGATAAATAATCTTATATTACAATAATATTTACATTAAATGTAGAATAGGTTTTATGATAAAATTAATTGTTTATTTTATCTTTTACTTAATCGTCAGCAAATTATTAAAAATTCATTTATTCAAGAATATTAGATTATTATATAATTTTTTTTATGTATATGAAATTATATTTACATTCAGAAATTTATTTATTTATATTTTTATCTTTCTTTATAATTTTTGATTCTCTGGTTAATTTAAAAATAATTTTTCTCAAATTATAATTTGATAAATTATAGTCTAGTGTCGAATTCCAAAAATTATGCTTTTTAATTTTCAATTCAATTAATATTTATCAAAATAAAATTTGAAATAATTTACAAAATCTGGTATAAAAAACAAATATGAAACTCGTAAAAAGCTTACTAATAAATTTATATCTCTTGATTTTTATTTTTAATAATATAAAGGAAATATTTATATACGTGTAATATATATAGTTTATATTAATATAGGGAATATAATGAAAATTACAATTGAATTTGAAATTCAAACATTAGATTCATATTATAAGACTTTTTAAAAGCATGCCTTTAAATAATTATAATTATATTTTGATTTCTATTAGCATAAATAAATAAAAATAAATTTCACCCTTTATTCAATAATCAAATGTCAAACCACCACCAAAGCCTGCTTGATTCATTGGTATTGGTATGATTAATTATTATTTTGAAGTTCTTTTAAAAATAAATACATTTCTAAAAAACTAGAAATGAAAATAATCCCTCTAAATAAATAATAATAAGCAATACAGAAGATAAAACAATTACATATATAATAAAAGTGTTTGAATAAAAATTTAAAAGAAAATTTCGAAATATTTAATACAAATATATATATATATATAAGTATATATTGATTAATCATCTTAGTTTATGACTACGATGTTGAGCAAATGGGTTTCTTAATTAATTAATTAATTCTTAATACTATAATCTGAAATCCATAAACCGGGCGAAATCTCTGTCAAGACTAAAAATTAGGAAATAAAATAAATATAAAAGAATCTTTTTAAAAACAAGCTTATATTTAAATGGACTCAAAAGGAGAAAATAATTTCTTCACAGACACCACGATTTATATCTAAAAAATAAAAGCGTGGTCGCGCAAATTCTATTATCAAGTATAGTGGAAAAGAAAAAAAACAGAAAGGTTTGTGCATATACAATGAAATGTCCTTCTTATTCTTTTCCTTTGTTTGGCGCCCTCGCTTTTATTTTTTAGATATGATTAATTGTAAGGTGTGTGTGGAGAAATTATTTTCTCCTTTATAGAACATTTAAATATAAGCGTGTTTTTAAAAAAAGATTATTTTATATTTTTTTTTATTTATTAAGATTTTTTAGAAGATATATCATGACAATGATAAAGAAAACAAAAATAAATACAAGAAATATTTACATTTTTCATTAAAAATTCACTATTTTTTATATTTTTTTTTATATAAAACAACTAATGACAATCGTCGCGTCCCTCGCCTAATCTGGCACCTCTGGTTGATATATGAAAAATTGAATTACACCTTTTAAAGACATGTTACTTCCTCTTCTATCATTTATTATAGACAAAATATATAAAAGAACAACTTTCTAAACATTATTTGATGCTAAGACTCTTATAGATATATGCATATGTATATAATTCTATAATAAAATATAATTAATAAAATAATAATATAAGTGGGGTAGGATTCCAATGGCTATTAAAATAATTCTAGATTGCATTTGCTTACTATTTAATTTGATGTATATAATTACTTTGCTAAATCTATTTGTTTTTTATCAATAAAATATAATTTAATGAATTTTGTTTTGATCTAAAAATCGACTATAATTGATAGGAAAACATATTTCGTTTAGAAATTTAAACAAAAAGTCATATCAATATTAAATTTCATATTTCATTCTCTTTTATGTTTGAGTTAATTGTATGGTCACTTTATTATTGTTCGTTGCTATTTTGATATATTCAATAGTAAAATATTTAATTTATATATATATTTATATTAACAATATTTAGATAATATTAGTTCTTCTAATTACTTTCTCTATAAAATTCAATGATGATTTTATAGTTTAAATATTAATATTATAAATTATGATATTTATTTAATTCTTGTTTCAACAAAAAGGGTATATTTTTTATAACATAGGTTTGCTTATAAAATTTAAAATTAAAATATTGCATATTTCCTTGATTAAATTAAAATTGATGGATAGCGCGTCTATTTATAACGCTTTTAAATACAGGTTCGATTTCCGAGTCTGGCAAGTGAAATTCTTTCTCTCAGGGAGGCTTATTCAACCTACGTTATCAAAATTTAAAAGCTACTTGAAATAATAAGAGACGACCTACAATCATAAAAATCAAGGTAGAGGTTGAGATGGTCCGTAGTACGGATCAAATATCACCTCTAACCCGCTCGGTAAAAAACGACTTCAAAGGTGCCATAAAGGGTGTAAGCGCCAGGGAGTAAGTGTGTTAATGAAAAAATAGTATAATAAATATTTTTTTATAAATGTTCTAAAAGTTTAATTGAATTCAGAATTGATAAAGTTGTGTTATACAAATACCAGCTAATTTTTATTTTCTTATTTTTCTCCAGAAAAATAAACTTTTTTCTATATCTTAGCATGAATATGTATAGATTCAATAAAGCTAAGGACTTATTGAAAGAGGCGCAAAAAGAGGATAGCGATTCGCAAATCAATGATCAGCTATATCGTGGGTGCACCCTCTGGTGCCACCCAGAAGCCGACCCAGTCTCTTCGAAGAGGAGGATGCCGTCGCTTTTATGTATTGATCGTGAAGTTGGCCGACCCGCAGCCAAAACAGCGAACCTTTCACTGCAAATGTTAAACGGAAGCAAACAACTGAAGCATTACCCGGTTCACAGGGCTGATTGCCAAATAATCACAATCCTAATTTTAACTTACATTAGCCTCATTTAATTGGTGTTTTTTAATAATATATATATATATATATATAAATATTTATTTCTTTTAAAGATAATATAAAATCGTTTTATATTTAAAAAACAGAAATTATTAAAATAGATAATTTATTCAAGATTTTTCCTCAAATACGATAGAATAATAGCAGTAATTTAGTGAGAGAGAATCAATTCGTTTTCTTAAAAACCTTTTTATTTTATATAATATGTTTTTTTCATAAGTTATTTAAAAAATTCCTATATTTTTTTATGAATTAATAAAAGTTAGGCACTTAATGTTATGTTTAGAAAATAAAAGTTTTTCCATCTAGGAGAGGATTAAATTGAGAGACATTTTTACATCCAGCATATTTTTATCTCCTCTCTTATAATTCTTATATATTTGTAAATTATTAATATATATAAGGTCATCTGAAAAGTATTTTCCGATTTTTTTTAACATTTTTGAATGTAATTTGAAAATCATTTTTATTCAAGTACTTTTGCCATTTTTCCGGTATCTTCATAATTACATCAATGTAGAGCTTTTGTGGTTTATCGACGATAAACTTGGCGACATGGTTTTCGGCTTTTGTTGGTCAATTTTTTTCATTAAGGGCGATTACAGCAACCGAATCAAATGGTAGTGAGACGGTGCAGTGTCCGGGCTATATACGGTGGATACACCAAGACTTTCCAGCCAAACTCTGGCAATTTTTACTAGATCATATAAGATGTGTGTGTTGGAACACAACTATTGACCAATTTCGAATTTCCTGGTCTAATTTGGTCAGTTGCTGACATTGGGGAGCTGAATTTTCCATTTGGCCAGGTTCCAAAATTTCATAGTAGACGATGCCCTTCCAACCCCACCATAAATACAGCATAACCTTATTGGCCTTCAATCCGGACGGTCGTTTGTGACATTTTTTCCCAGTTTTCATCGCCCGTTATTAATCTTTTGAGAAATGGGTCCATTTTGTTTTGATTTACCATAGTTTTGCAGAAATCGATACGGTTGATCAAATTTCGCAGTCAATTCATGTGGCACCCAAACATCGAGTTTCTTTGAGTAGTCAGCCCTTTTCAAACGATTCCAAACCTTTTGATAGTTGGTCCTGGCAGCTTGCATACCGGTTGATCATCTTCAAAATTTGGTTGGTTTTTTCAGTGAGGGACCGGCCAGAGCAAGGAAAATCTTTCACATCCAAATTTCCACCACTTCAAACCAATTACGCACATTTCAATCACTTACAGCATCTTCACCGTAAATTGCACACACTTCTCTGCATACTTTTGATACATTGTAGCCTTTTTTTATAGAGAAAAAGGATCACTTGACCAAATTTCACTCAATTTCGAACGTATGTAACTTTTAACCAAAACAATACATAACAAAATTGTCGATACAAGAAATGTAACGTTACATGACAGCTGTCAAACACGCATAAAATTGGTACCAACAAATTAGTGGTTTTCGAGGCAGGGCTACTAATACCATCTTTTGGGAAAAATCGGAAAATACTTTTTAAAAATAAGTAAATTTAAATAAATAATTTACTGGTATATTCAAGCTACAGGACTTTCCCATCTGTTGTTCAAAATTATTGAAATTATTATTCATTTGTTTTTTTTTTGTTTTTTTTTTATAATTATTTTAATTTAAGATCCATCCATATGAAGGTTCGGAGGAAATTTTTCAATTTAGTATAAGAAATTAATTAGAATTATTTACTCAAACAAGGACATTTGTAAAATAGTACAATTTTTGAGAAGTCTCTTAAAAATAGTATACATAAAATTAATTTATGGATTAAATATTTCATGAATATATCATTAAATATATTTTCATTTAAAATATGATTAGATCATTTTAAACGGTGTATAAGCAAGTATAGAAATACCAGAAAAGTAAAGAAATATCAAAATCTTATAAAAAGTGATTATTTACAAAAAAATAAAAAATCTGAAATTAAAATATCACATAGGAATTTAATATATAAACCAGGAATTACTTATAAAAAATATGTAATTTGTAATTTAATCTATTATGCAAATTTTTAAATTTCATATGATTTTGAATTTAAGCTAAATGATAATTGAAAATGTAATTATATTGTACTTTTGATTATTTTTAGTATAATCAAGTTCAATTTTATTATAATCTATAAATAAATTCCATTTGTAATAGAATTTAACCTTGGGTTAAATATTCCAGAATTCTCTAATAATTATATGCATATATATATATATATATATAAATCGTTTATTTATAAAATAATTATGTTAATTTTGGAAATAAATATTTATTGATTGAATATTTATTCATTTTGGTTTTATGTTTTTTTTAATTATCAACATTAAATCCATTTATGAATTCGATTACAAGTTCGATTGTGGTGGAAGAGGTGATTAGGTTTAGGTTCTAGGCGCCTCTGTTGGTACGCCAAATAGCCGGGTCGACGAAGACAATTAAGGGCAAGGGAAGTGTGACGTCAGCATCCCAATGGCACGATGCCAACCAGAGCACCGCCCGGGTTACCGAGTTCAACTCTCCATCGCGATGCAATGGAATTACCTCTGACAATGTATAGGAGTACACTTGAGTCCTATGGACATGACAAAGCCCGTGTATATATCCCCACCGGGGTAAGAGAATGAGGAACCCCTTTTTCAGACTAATACTCCTCCTCCTCCTCATCCCTACAGGGAATCCGTTGACCTATTTCACCCATCCACCAATCCCTTAGGATAGAATCCAATGTAATTTTCCTTCAAGTATAAAAAAAAAAATAAAACGAAAAGTCAATTGGATAATATAAGTAGTATTTATATTTGGGACTAAATTCAATCACAAAAAAATCTTATTGTATTTTGGCCTTTTTTTATTCATTCGTTTTATTTTCATTTTAGAGAAAAAAGTAAATCATTTTTTGATTAAATTAATAAAGGAGGACAATTAAATGACAGAGAAGGGGATCTGGGTCGAGGCAATTTTAAGATATATAGTGAGGTATCTGGCCCTGAACTTGTGTAACAGGGAGATAAATTTTAAGGTCATTACAAAAAATTAGTTTGCCAATTGGAACACTTCAAAAATATATTATTATAAACTCCTAAATAGTATATATTATATATACTAGCTGCTCAGAGCTCCTTCGTCGCTCTTCACATCTAGACGGGGGCTCCGCCCCCTGTACCCCCGAGTGGTACATAGTATTTGGTGGTTGAAAGTAGTAAAAGGTTTTCATCCATTTTGTTTCAAACAATGTATAACATAAAACATTCATTTCTTATTGTGTGATTATTTAAAATATATTTTAATTTATTTAGTAAATTAATTATATATATTATTATTGAATATGTTATATCTATCTACTCGAAAGTTCTTGGCAGCTACAACCACATTTCTCCAAGTGTCCCCGGTGACCTCATCTTTCTTTGGCCAATAAATGCTGGAAAGAATAATCTGAATCTACTCTCATCTCCCAGATTCATAGACCATGCGTGGCTCAACGGTACTCGAAAGTTCTTGGCAGCTACAACCACATTTCTCCAAGTGTCCTTATCCTGAGCCTCTGTTCCATCTTTCGTACGTCATTCCCTGATGTACTCATCTTTCTTTGGCCCATAAATGCTAGCGAGAATCCTATATTCTCAAATACTCTGAATCCACTCTCATCTCCTAAGATCATAGACCATGTCTCACACTCATATAATACAACAGACAAAATAATTGTTTTATATATTTTAATTTTCATTCCCTTTTATAATAATTTTGATGAGATAAGCCTCTTTACTGCATGATAACAGGCGTTTCCCGATTGATACCTCGATTTAAATTCTTCTCAAATATTATTATCCTTCGTGATTACATTCAATTTTTCTACATATTCAAATTCTACATTTTGTATGTTAATACTGCTCCTGTTTGTTTCTAAATATATTTATTTATCATTATTAATTTCAAACCTCATCTCTTTTCCTACCGCGATTAATTTTTAAGTCGTCTGAATCACCTAATATTTTACAATTGATTTCCGCATCTTACTCTTTCTTTACTACCTTCAAGATAAATTTTAAGATCAAAATTTGAAAAAGTTTATCCGGATCTATTGAGTCATGCGTAGGTTTTACTAAAATCTACAAATAATTATTGAACAGAGATATTGAATTCGCGGTTTTTTTAATATCTGTCATAATGAAAATATCTTAATTAATGTTGATCGATTTGGCCTGAACCCGCAATGATATCGTCTAATATTTCCTCCGCCTATAGTTTATAAGTATTGTATATGTTATAATAGAGTATAATATTTCTTGATCATTTCATTTCGATATTTTAATTTCATTGCTTGATTTTTATTGAATATTTTTAATTATAATAAAATTTGAGAAAATGCAAAGTTAGAGACTTGAGACAATTTATAAAAATTAATTTATAAAAATTAACGGTATAAAAGTATTGATAAAACTAAAGATAAATTAACAATATATACATTCATTAATAGTATTAATTTAAATTAATGGATTTATTTGATTTTTTATTATTAAGTTCATTTATTAATTTTTTTAGATCATAGTTAATTCCCTCCCTTAAAATAAAAGAAGTACCTATTCAAATATGGAAAGAATAAATACAAAATAATTTAAGTTAAATATGATTTAAATATTTTATTATATTAATTAAAATGAGAACTTTTAGAATAAATTATTTAATTGAAATGATATTTGAATATTAGAATTTAAAATAAAAAGTTAAATATTATAATTCTTTGATTGGGAATCCCTAGAGTTATATACATTGTGTAAAATGAGTCCGCCAGTCAGTGGGCCACGCCTGGCTCTTGAATGAACACGGAGAACTATATATAAACTTTAAATCTCTCTCTCCCGCTCACACACACTCCCACCTCTCTCCTCATCCCCTCCACCTCTCATTTCTTAGTTATTTCAATTTCCACAAATTGTCTTATTTTTAAAATATTCACTAATTTACTTTCTATTTTATGTTAAAATGTAAGTTATTTACATTTTAACATATTACACTATGACAGCAAAAAAGTAAACGAATTACATACATACATACATACAAACAGTCTCCTTTATATATATAGATATCATAACAAATTTATTATCTTAATTTTATAATCTTAATTAATTAGATAAAAATTAAGAACAAGGATAAAGTTGAAAAAATTATCATATATTATTTTATCATACACCAATGTACGTAATATATGAACAAATACTAATTCTAATTAAAACATTAAAATTATTATTAATACTAATGATAAATTTTCTTACCATTCGTAAATATTTCCTTTTTTACCGAGTAAGGGAGGTATTGTTTTCACACCAAATTTCACATGTGGAGATTTTTACATATCTCCACGAATCATGCATTTTCTTAACAGAAAAAAGTATTTTTAGCATGATGTCTGTCCGTCCGTCCGTCTGTCCGTCCGTATAGATGTGTACAGCCTGAACGGCTCAACCGATTTTGATGAAATTTGGTATATTTACTTAATGCATCAGTGGGATGAATTGATCAACTTTTGGTGCAAATCCGGAAACCGGAAGTGGTAGTATTAGCGATCGACGATAGGAAGGGAAGGGTTATTTTCACACCAAATTTCACATGAGGAGATTTTTTTATATATCACCACAAATCTTGCACTTTGTATTGGTTTTATCCTCGGGAAATATTTATTAGTTTTTTCTTGATTTAAAATTATATGACCAGCCATTCATGACGTCACAGCCTGGTCTTGCATATATATTATTAAAAATGTTTATATTTATTATTTATGTACCATATCTGTTTTTTATTACATTAATAGATATATTAAAATTATTTAAAATTGTTTCTGTAGCTGGAAATTAATTTACTTCAAATCGTCGGTCGGTTCGGACCTGGCCACAGGTCAACTTATTTATAGTTATTTTCCAATCTTTATATGATATGACAAGTTATCTAATAAAAGAAATTTACTAGTTTAAAAAATTTGAAATTTCGCCGTTGTTTACTTATAATTATAGTATTATCTTTGAATTTATGATACTATTCCATTGGTAATATATATATATATATATACTAGCTATTCTGATCGCCTCTGGCGATCTTCACACCTAGACGAGGGCTCCGCTCCCTGTACCCCCGAGTGGTTTTTAGTATTTGGTTGAAAGTAGTAAAAGATTTTTTCATCCACTTTGTTTCAATCAGTATATTACATAAAACATTCATTTCTTTTTGTGTTCATATTTAAAATATATTTTAATTTAATCAGTAAATTAATTATATATTATTATTGTATATGTTATATCTATCTATCTCTGTGGCTAAACGGTACTCGAAAGTTCTTGGCTGCACCAACCACATTTCTCCAAGTGTCCCTATCCCGAGCCACATCCATCCAACTCCTACCCTCTCCCATCGCTCTTACGTCCCTTCCTGCGCATCCTTGGTCTTCCAAGGTGACGTTTCTCATCTTTCTTTGGCCCGTAAATGCTGGTAAGAATTCTATTCTATAAATACTCCGAATCTACTCTCATCTGGTCCTAATTGGTCTGTCCATAACTAACTTTCTCCCCAATTTCTTACGTTTTATTTACTACCTTCAAGACAAATTTGAAGAACAAAATTTGAAAAGATTTATCCTGATCGATTGAGTCTTAGTTATGCTTTAATAAAGTCTACAAATAATTACTGAACAGAAATATTGAATTCTCTAATGTCTGCCTTAATATCTAATATCTTAATTAATTGTTGATCGATTTGATCTGAACCCGCATTGATATCCTCCTATTTCCTCCGCCTATAGTTCGTAAGTATTGTGTATGTTATATAAAGTATAATATTTCTTAATCAGTTCATTTTTATATTTTATTTTCATTGCTTGATTTTTATTCAATATTTTTAATTATAATGAAATTTGAGAAAATGCAAAGTTAGAAACTTGAGACAAATTATAAAATAAAATTAACATAATTAACGTTATAAAACTATAGACAAACTAACAATATATACCTACATTTATTAATAGTATTAATTTAAATTAATTGATGTATTTGTTTTTTTATTAATTTTTTTAGATCATAGTTAATTTCCTCCCTTAAAAGTAACTTATCTAATTCTGTGGTGCTAGGAGATTTTAAAATTATTTATCGCAACAGGAAGATTTCGCTTACAGTTTCTGTTCTGTTCGACCTCCATCCAACACTTATTTTATCCCAAGTTTCTTGCTTCTTTTTCGCACTCTGTTAATCACTTGATCTATATATTTAATTTTTTTTCATTCATTATAATAATATTTAAACAAATAAAAATTTTCCCTTTGTAAATTTATAAAAATTTTAATTTAAACTGATTGTGAGTCATAAGCTTTGCCAAGACTGTGTACAGAAATATTGAATGTTTTTAGCGAGATTTGATATAATGTTGTCCGATTTGTCCTTAATCTGAATTAGAAGAAAATTATAAATTGCCTCCTCTTCCAGCCCAATTCATTTACCCATCCATGTTGCATAAGGCATCTTAATTTCTTAACACTCTGTTTTTTAAAATTTAAAATAGAGGGAGAGAAAGAGTTACAAATTATATTCGAATAGTCTATTTATTATTAATATCAGTATTTTTTTCTGAATTTAATACCAAGTTGATTTACAAAATTTTCTATTCTTTATGCATATGATTGAATACATGTGTTAAAATTTAAACAAAATCAAATATTTTAATTTTTAACTTTATATACAATTTAATATTATTTTTTATTAATATCATATAAAAAAATAGAATTTATTAAAAATTAAAAACCACCTTTAAACAATTATAATAGAATACAATAATTTTGATATAAAACAAATTTTAAAAAATACTCAATTTAAAAAAGACCAAAATTTAAAAAAATCTCGTTTATATCATTTATCTAAAAAATCATATTATAATTTTTATATAACCAAGAAATCATTTTTGCACTCTGTGTTGAAAATGATAGCGATATCAAAAAGAGGCGTGAAAATAAGAAATTAAAAAATTTCAAATATTTTAAAGAAACACAAATAAATGAAATGTCTTAAAACTATCGAATTATATACATAATAATACATACTTTATATTTTATTTTTAATTTTATTTCGAAATTAAATTAAAAAAAAATTAAAACTATAATTAATAGTTCGTAACTCCTTTATAATGAATAAAAATATTATTTTGATTAATTTATAATTAATATTTAAGTAATTATTAATCTACTATAGCCTATGTGTAACATAAATGTATAAGCTATATTATTGTAAAGTTTCAATAAAATCAATTTAGTAGATTTTACGTGAAACGCGTTGGACATCCATCCATCCTCACAAACATAGCCAATAATAATGTATATAAGATATAAGATATAAGATATATATACATATTTAATATATATATTTAAAAAAGAAAATAACTTCTTTAGAAATATTTCAAAGAAGTTTGGATTATGTTTGATATGTATATTTTGATTCGATTTATGAATATCTAATCATACAAGAGATAAAGACGATGATATACAAGATATAAGAAATGGAATAGATGTTCGAAGGTGTTATATGCGGAGAATAATAATGAAATAAGAAATTTATGTTAAAAATAAGATCTTGAATCATATTAAAAGGATATCATCTTCAAAATACTTCAGCATATTCTTTAATAAAATCACGTAGACATTTATATTAAATGTATTTGTAAAAAAATATTAATGGCATGTTTTCACATATTTTGTGCATATTTCTATTTTATTACAATAAATGTTCATTCCATAAAATCCATTGTATAGCACAATACAATACAAAACTTGGAAGGATTAAATTGAAATAGAAATATGCATGTATGTGTGTAGTCTAGACCAGTAATGCGCAAAGTATTTCTATTTACGAACCCACATTTTGTGTAAAAACCCTGCCATATTAGAAACTTTACCTTTTTTTTGTTTATAGTTAAATTATAAATTATTATAAAATTTGAAGATTTTGATTACAACGTAAATATTTTTCAATTTCTATTTGTTTGTAATATTATCATAAATTTAAATTTAAATTTAATCATTTTTCTCATAGAAGTTTATTTGAATAAAATTATTATTTTTTTAAAAAAATGTTTATTTTAAATAGTTTAGACAATCGACAAAATGATGGTTAAAGTTCTGAATAAGGATTATTTAATACAAATATTTATCTCCGTAAAACATATATATTTATATAATATGTTCTTCTCCTATAAAACTATATATATATATATATATATATATATATATATAGGATCTGAAAAAATGAAATTTATTTTATTTTATTATTTTCCCATGAAGATGTTCTCGGAGCGACTAAGCAAATTCATGTTGCGCCGGGACATATATTTAAAACCTCGCTACCCCCTCTTAGAAGCTTACGATTGGCTATAATAAGCTGGCCATCTATTGGGTCTTCGTTCAGCGCCTAGCACGCTATTGGTTGTCGAGAGTCCCCACCACTCCACTTAGATGTCGCCAGCCGGGTATAAAAAGCCGTGAAGCAGGCTAGCTTATCAGTAGTATCGGCAGCAGCAGTTGAGTATCAGTAGCAGTTGAGCAGTAGCAGTTGAGCAGTAGCAGTTGTGATTCAAGACGTTAAGAACAGGAACGACGAAAATATCCGAAGAACGAAGAACGAAGAACCGAAGATTTCCAAGACGTTTATTTTATCTGTGTATATATTTTTCAACAAGACGATATATTTTTTGCTACACTTTTCAATAAAAACGATATATTTTTTGCTAATACTTTTCAACAAAACGATATTTTTAATACATCTGCTTCACTATCGAAGCCACCAACCCTACATATATATATATTAGTTTGTTTTGTTTTTTTTGTTAAAATTGAAAACGTGGAAATATCTTTTATACTAGATATTTTCCCAATTTTTATAACGTTTTTCTTAACTTTACTTGATGTCTGTATCTCTGACTGTCTGTTCGCTCTTTTGACTAATTGAAATCGATTTTTCATCGACTTTTTATTGAAAATTTTTATAGATATTTCAATGGATCCCTAGAAGGTAAAAGAAATATAATTGAATTATAATTAATTAATTTTAATTAATTAGCGATTAATTACTTTTAGTAACGAACTCCTTTTATATTGCTCCGATTAATTTTTTTAACGGATTTTGAATCATAAATATTGATTTCAGGATAGATTTTCATTTTGAACGTATTTAAAAATATTTCATAGCACTAAAAAGAATCAAATAATTTTTCAATAATCTTGACAAAGTTTATGGATGAATTGATTCATATTCAACGAAAAACGTTGGGCGCATTTAGTTCTATGCAATTAACTTCCTTTGTAGAGCTATAATTCATATATATATACTAAGATACATACCACACTAAAACACTTAATTAACAAGTAACAATAACAAGTAACACTATTTCTTCAAATATAATTAACCATTTTGGATTTGATTGATAATATGTAAATTTAATAAAAATTATTTTAAATTTTGATACATACTTTGATATAAGTATATTACAGTGAAAAATAATAAAATATTAATTTCTTAGCTCTTAAACTATCAATTTTATTGCATGATAAAAAAATTGTCAGTTTATGTGTTTAATAAAATTTTTATTATTACAAAAATTCGGCTTGATTGTTCATATAAATAAATTAAACTAAATGCGCCCAACGTTTTTCGTTGAATATGAAGCAATTCATCCATAAACTTTGTCAAGCTTATAGAAAAATTATTTTATTCTTTTTAGTCCATTGGAAAAACGTTATTTTATAAAAATTTTTTATATTTATAATATTTTATAATTATTTTAACAATAAATAAACATTTTTTAGGTTAATATTTTTTATTCATGATTGATTTGAACATAAACGAAGTGATAAATGTTTGAATTAAATTCAAAATCACAAAATACATATCTTATATGAAAATAAAAACAAAATAGATTGTCAAATAAAAAAAAAGGAACTATTTTAGTTTTCTTCAAGTTAAAATTAGAGAATTACATATATATATGCGATAATATCTCTGTCTAAAATTAAGCATTGTGCCAGGACGTTTGAAATCAAGAATGTTTCTTGTCAGCTGATCTTAGAGTTAATTTAAAAACAAGATACAATTTAGATTTCCCTAAGGTAGACTATAATATATTTATTAATATATTAACAATATTATCTTTAATGTTTTTATTTTCACATTTATTTATTAATTAGGATTATCTATTTAATTATTAATTATAGTCAATGTGAACAGTTACAGATTACTATGGACTATATCAATTGTGATATATTATTGATTTATTTAACTAAAATCAAATAAAAAAATGTAACAACCAATAAGGAAATAAATCACACTGACGATATTATGGAGTTAGAAAATATGATTGAAAAACTTACAGAGCAAATGAGCAATATGCTTAATTTAGTAACAATAGTTGTCTCAAAAATGTCATAATGTCAGCACCTTATAACTTATATATTTGGAACGCAAACGGATTAGCTCAGCATAGCCAAGTAATTAAAAAATTCATATCCATACATAAAATATATATTATGATGATTTCAGAAACCCATTTTACATTCAAAAATTATTTTAAAATTCTCAATTATTCACTACATCCAGAAGGGAAAGCTCACGGTTTAGTTGCTATCTACATCCGCAGCCATTTTAAACACCATGAACTAAAAAGTTATGCCCAAAATTATTTACAAGCAACTAATATTCAAATAGAAGATTCTCATGGACTAATAACTATCTCATCAATATACTGCCCACCTAGATTTACACTTTAAAAGAACCGGTTTTAACAAATTTCTTCCATCTTCTGGGACATCGTTTCATTGCAGGAGGTGATTTTAATGCGAAACATTCTTCTTGGGGCTCAAGATTAACAACTACGAAAGGCAGAGAACTACATAAGTCAATAACGAAACTGAACCTGACTACCATCTCAACAGGTGAACCAACCTATTGACCTTCTGATAGAAACAAAATTCCCTATGTTATAGACTTTTGCGTGATAAACGGGATATCACAGAATTATCTTAAAATTAATTCGTGTCATGACCTATCCTTAGATCATTCTCCTATTCTAATCACACTATACAAACAGATTATTCATAATGAATTACCACCTCAACTCTGCAATAAAAAAACTATCTGGCCCCTATTCAAAAACAATATAAATGATTCCCTTAAATTATCCATTCCCTTAAAAACACCTGAAAATATTATAGAAGCAATAGAACAACTAAATTCATGTATTCAATTATCTGTCTGGAATTCAACCCCATACTCACACCAAAAATGAAAGTGTCACCTCCCTCTCAAATTCTACTTTTAAACTCTTCCGAGAAAAACGAAAATTAAGAAAACAATGGAAAAAATCAAGAACTGCAATATTAAAAACCAAGTTAAACAAATGTATTAAAGATTTAAAATGGTACTTAATAAAGAGAAAGAAGATTCTATCCAGAATTACCTAGAGAAATTGGACCCCACTATGTCGACTGATTACTCTCTATGGCGAGCTACAAGAAAGATTAAACAACCTCAAAAATTTATTCCCCCTATTCGTTCTGAACAAGGTCATTGGGCAAGAAGCAACAAACAAAAAGCTGAACTATTTACTACTCACCTTTCCAAAAAGTCTTTACCCCTCATCCTAATCCTAACTCATCTTAAGAAGATATTTCTACTACCTTAAACCTTGTATTTATGACCAATAACCAAATTAGACAAGGACTTGACATTGACTCCGTAAAAGACGAGTCAAGGAAATGTATCATAAATTACAAAGTAAGTCTAACTAACCACCCAAACGTACTTACAAATGACCTACTAAAACCTATGACAACACAAAGACTCAAACGTAAAACGCTTGGAGATGTCTAGGGACATTCCGTGGGTGGGTGTGCGTGTGCGGGAATGAATTTTATATTATTTTATAGCAAATTTTAAATTAAAATTAAAATGTATCATTATATACAAACAAATTAAAGGTTTAATGAAACATTTTTGTAAATACCTGTAAATTTAATATAACTTTAACCCATTATCAGCGTCAGATTGTAAAATAAATAAGTTGACCTGTGGCCAGGTCCGAACCGACCGACGGTTTGAAGTAAATTAATTTTCAGCTACAGAAACAATTTCAAATAATTTTAATATATCTATTAATGTAATAAAAAACAGATATGGATAGAACATAAATATTTTTAATTTTATTTTATTTATAATATATAGCTGAAATAGCCGGCGTTACCCGAGGCTGTGACGTCATGAAGGGCTGGGTGACGTCATATAATTTTAAATTAAGAAAAACATAATGAAGATGATTTTTCCCGAGGATAAAACCAATACATTCGTGGTGATATGTAAAAAAATCTCCTTATGTGAAATTTTGTGCGAAAATAACCCTTCCCTTCTTATCGTCGATCGCTAATACTACCACTTCCGGTTTCCGGATTTGTACCAAAAGTTGATCAATTCATCCCACTGATGGATTAAGTAAAGATACCAAATTTCATCAAAATCGGTTGAGCCGTTCAGGCTGTTCACATTTATACGGACAGACGGAAGGACGGACGGACGCACGGACAGACATCATGCTAAAAATACTTTTTTCTGTTAAGAAAATGCATGATTCGTGGTGATATATAAAAAAATCTCCTCATGTGAAATTTGGTGTGAAAATAACCCTTCCCTTCCTATCGTCGATCGCTAATACTACCACTTCCGGTTTCCGGATTTGCACCAAAAGTTGATCAATTCATCCTACTGATGCAGTAAGTAAATATACCAAATTTCATCAAAATCGGTTGAGCCGTTCAGGCTGTACACATCTATACGGACGGACGGACGGACGGACCACTTCCGGTTTCCGGATTTGCACCAAAAGTTGATCAATTCATCCCACTCATGCATTAAGTAAATATACCAAATTTCATCAAAATCGGTTGAGCCGTTTAGGCTGTACACATCTATACGGACGGACGGACCACTTCCTGTTTCCAGATTTGCACCAAAAGTTGATCAATTCATCCCACTGATGCATTAAGTAAATATACCAAATTTCATCAAAATCGGTTGAGCCGTTCAGGCTGTACACATCTATACGGACGGACGGACGGACGGACGGACCACTTCCGGTTTCCGGATTTGCACCAAAAGTTGATCAATTCATCCCACTGATGCATTAAGTAAATATACCAAATTTCATCAAAATCGGTTGAGCCGTTCAGGCTGTTCACATCTATACGGACGGACGGACGGACGGACGGACAGACAGACATCATGCTAAAAATACTTTTTTCTGATAAGAAAATGCATGATTCGTGGAGATATGTAAAAATCTCCACATGTGAAATTTGGTGTGAAAACAATACCTCCCTTACTATCGTCGGTCGGTAAAAAGGAAATAAAAAAAAAATTATTGATTTATTAATTAATTTATTTATTTATCGGTGAATTGTTATGTGAAATTTGTTATGTTCCAAGCTGGAGAGCTTTTCGGTCTACTCGTTACCTGGCTATACCCCGGTGAAGATGACTCAATACTCCCTAATGAGATTTCTTAAATGTGAAAAAATAAATGAGTTATTAATCATATATGAATATTTTATGGCACATATAACCTTTGTTGCTAATATACTTTAAAGTCCTTAATAATAATATATCAATAATAATAATAAATTTAATATTAATAGATAATAATGAATTATTTTTAATTAAAAAAAAATAAAAAAACATTGTTTTACTTGTTGTAATTGTTTTAATTCAATCCAATCTATTTATTTATTTAATCATTTATTTTTGTCAAAAACTTTTATAATTAACTAAGATATAAAATAATTTACTTCATAATTCTTGTATACAATTCAGTTGAAACAAAAATTATTTACCATGGATGGATTCATTTAATTTAGATTGATATCTCTCCATTCATGACATTTTGACATCCCAGTTATTCTACTGATATCAACCTTTCTAATTCCAGGTGTTTATTATTCATATAATAGCCAATTTAATTGAAATATTACAAAAAATATTAAAACCAATTCTTTAAAAAATTAAACAAAATATATATGGTGATTCTAGGTTGAATTTAATCTAAATCTAATCATTAATTAAAATTTAATAAATATGATAGTATTATATATTCCACAAAAGTAAGTTTGATTATATATTAGTTAAATTATTATTACTTTGATGAAGAACATGTAATTAAAATTTTGTATTTTTATTGATGAATCTTATACACATCTATAAATTAATTGAGATCAATATCTGAATTTTTCTACAATTTTTTTCTCAATTCATGATAGATAATTATTTAAATGACTTATTTCAAAAAACACTTAAAATTAAAATTTGTTAAAAGTAATATTAATCAATTCTTGAACTAATAAATCACTGTTATATATTTTTAAGTGTCAATTTTATTTCATAATAAAAAAAGTTGATTAACCTATGAACTGTTTTTTTTTTCTAATTTAATATATTTTTACATTCTTTAAAATCTATAAAAATTACTAGGGATTTTAAAATGAATTGTGTTTATATATTTTTAAATTATAAGGAATGATATTATACATACATATTTTCCTAATATTATGCTATACGATTTTCAAATAATAGTTACATTTAAAATATTTAGTAGTTAATTATTTTTTAAAGAATTAATTGATTGACATTTTTTTAACTATACATTTTGAGGTGAATAAAAGTCAGAATTAGGAATATAATTTCATCATTTATAGAGACATGGTACAATTTATTTTTATATTATTTGGGATGGTGGTGACCAGATATATTTAAGACAATT
This sequence comes from Labia minor, assembly GCA_963082975.1. NCBI lineage: Eukaryota > Metazoa > Arthropoda > Insecta > Dermaptera > Spongiphoridae > Labia > Labia minor. Next base: position 73,979,444 of record OY720344.1, read on the forward strand.
AAGCGTAACTAAAAGATACTAATTTAAAAATTTAAGATTATATTAACAGTTTCAATACGATCGAAATTAAAATAAAAACTTAAATAATATACTAATTTTTATCTAATATGAGTTAGTTTTTTACTAATTTAATTAAAATTTTAAATATATAAGATATGCTGATTTGTTTTTATAAGTTTTTTTATTTTTCAATTTTTGCATTTTTATTTTTCAATTTTATTATATAATAATAACACACACAAGAGAAACTTTTCTTATTGCAGAACAATATATTCAATGTGGTAAAGGGGAATATTAAATCATGAAGATAATGATCAATTCTAAAAGCTTTCAGAGTGTGAACGTGTAAAAAATTAATTACCCTGATTCGTGATATAATTCTTTTTAATTGAATTTATTGATATATAATGAAGAAATGTCCTATAATATGACCAAAAATTCTTAAAGTGAACGGATTTTATCGATTTTACATTATATACTAGAATCTGTGATTATATTATTATTTTTTTAATATAATTTAAAACTTTGGAATTCATAAAATCTATAATTTATAAATTAACCTGTTCATTAACTAATGGTTGAGTAATTCATTTTGTATAAATTACATTATAAAAATAATATATATAGAAGTTTTGTTCTCTAATTTAATATTTAAAAATAATTTTAATTTTTTCACATGTCTGGTGTTTGTATATAAATAAATTTTTATGAATCTTCAAAATGTGGATTATTTCTTTTTGAAAATTTATTTCATTAATATTCTTTACACTAATAAATAAACCTAAATATATAATTTTTAACAAATAAGTCACTGAGAAATACTTTAGTATAACCGTTTGTTAGAATTTCTAGAGAATATAATCACGTATTTTTGTGAGATTGTTTTCTCGACGTTTCGGCACCCATTTTGGTGCCATTTTCAAGAGATTATTTAGGTGGGAATATTTCTGGGTCTTAGTCTGTGTGACCAAGGGTTAATATCGAGATTGTGGGTTGATAGGTTGGGTGGTATATATTTATATTTATTAGCCTCAAATTCTCATTCAAAATCTTTAAGTACGCGCCTGCTTGTTCATTGGGATGTTGTGAATGTTAAGAGAAGTGATGCCAATTGAAAGGCGCCATTCCACAGACGAACCAAGATATGTGGATCCAGGTTGATGTAACTCAATTGAAAACCTAACATCCTTTATAGTGGGGAGCTTAGGAGACATCTCGAATTAGCAGACGCGTCTGGACCCGGGCCAGAGCTGATTAAATGCCAATGGATTATTTTTATATAGGGCACTTCGCCCTTATGTAAGTTTCACCGAGACCAAGGTGTTTTATTATTAAACCCACTCTACATACAACACCAAGTAGATTTATTATTGATTAAAATTTTATATATGAAATAATTTTTATTTTTTTTTATTTTTTTTGTAATTAATCTTTCTTATATAATAAATTAAAAGAATGTATAATATATTTATTTGATTAAAATTTCGATTTGCTAAGGACAAAACGATTGGCAATGATAAGATGAGATTGCTAAACATCATTTATCGATTTGATATTCAGAAGCGTAGTTAAGAAGCAGGTTGGGCAGTTGCCCAGCAACCTGATTATACTCAAGGACTTCTTTTTATTTATTTCCAATACAAATGATTAGAAGTAATACTAGATAATTGAGAAATTATTTTCTTAGATTTTTTTTTATTTCCAATCGGTAATTAATAATTGAAAACACATTAAATATAATATAAATCAATTTTTTTTAATATTTCCTAATAAATCAAAATATATAGTTTAGAAATTTAATGATTTGTTGATATGAGGTGTTTAAAAGGATAATAATATAGAATGTTATCTAATCTACATACAACATAAGAAAAATATTATTTAATATTTACTTATATAAAAATTAATATAAAACTTTTCCTTTGTTAATACTACAGTACGTAGTTCACCGAGCCCGCCATTCGGTAATTTGAAAAAAATATTCCTTATGAACTATGAATATTTAAGATTAAGATTATTATTTAAAATAAATAGACGACAAAATATATGAAACAATTTCAAATAATTTAAAAGAACATAAATTTAAAAAAAAATAGTCATAAAACACATATAGCCCTTAATGCACTGAAAGACCGAAAATATGGCCTGTGGATGTAATATAATATATATTTCGTAATTTGATAACAAAATGTTATTAAAATAAATATATTTTTAATTTTATTTTATTTATAATATTTTGTATTTAAGGAAGCGCTGTCCGGCGTTGGCCAGCGCCATTTTTTTATTATTAAAATTCCTATTTTAAATTAAGAAAAAACTAACCTAGATGAGATAATACAGGTCGATTTTTCTTTATAAAAATTATCTATGGTGTGAATTTCAAAAAAATCTTTAGAACGGATTAATATTTAAAAAATACAAATATATATACAAATATATATATATATATTTGCTAGTATAAGAAGATTAGATAAAAAAGGATTCACTAGCCGAAAAATGAAATGAAATGAGGGAATTCATTTTAATAGCTATTGATTTATACTAATAAATTTTCAATATATATACCTATATATGTAAATAATACAGCTTTTTTTAAAATTTTTTACTTTTCTTAAGAATGTTTTTTTTTATTGCATTCATCAAAAAAATAATTATAAAATTTCATTACCATCCATTAAGCGGAATTGGTAATTTATTTGAATAAATTTTCAAACTTATAAACTCTATAAAAATATTCATATTATTTTATAGCAGTGTTATTGAACTTTTTTATATTTATGAAACATAGGGCGCATTAATAATTAATATAAATTATTACGGAATAATTAATGATAGTTTAAATAGTTTAAAATGTTCACTTTTCTGAATAAATTTATTTTCTTATTTTATACTTATTACTTATAACAATTTTTATTTAAAATAGAAATTGCCAGAAATTGTTCAATATATTCCTAAATTACATATAAAAAAAGCTCATTCTGAAATTTCAATTATCTAAATTTTCAAATATTTGAATTTTTTTTTTTAAATTTGAAATACATAGCCAGGTTTGTGTTATGTAGATTATTTATTCTTTTGATTTAATTATACTCTTTGAAAAAATTCATTAATATGTTTATTGATCTTTATAGGATATATTTATTGGATAACATAATTCTGTTGTTAAAATAATAAAAAAAATTTGTTTATAATAATAATAATAATAATAGTAATAATATAATAAACAATATGTTTTTTCAACTACCAAAGAATATTAAAATACTATTATTATTAAATGAATTTAAAGTATAAAATTAATTATTATTTTTTTGATTAAATAAAATATTAAATATACTAGTATTTTTAGATATTTTATTGACACAATTATTTTATAAATTTTTATTTAGATTATTATATTTTTTTATAATTATCCTAATATTGGTTGTATTGACTTGGTTGTATTTACTTATCGATCATTTATAAAATGGAAGCCAAATTTGTTCACTCCATTACTCCATTATGAGATTATATATATATATATATATATATATATAATAAACAAATATGATTCCTCTCTCTCTCTCCAGACAATCGATTTAATTCAATTTATCAACGATTATTAGCTGTTCGTGTTCATACAAATTATCTTGGATATTATCAGACAAAATGATTCGCGTTTGATGTTTGAAGAATAAAAACAATGTTGACATTTGATGCACACATGAACTTTCAGGAAACGAGATGAAATGCGATATTTGACCGGGTCCGATGGCGTCAGAATTAATTTATTTTATTCCAAATGCTACCGATCATAGTCATTTTGATGGCTCTTCTTTAATTCGTCTCATCCTGTTGAACGAGTTAATGTTTTTTGCCTAGGCGTGGGAGGAATAAGGGCCTATCCCTTAATACAGATAGATAGACATTAAAATTGGACATCGGGGCTAGTGAACAAAATGTTCATTGCTTTAAAGAATCAATAAGATCCCAAGTAATGAATGAAGGCAAGTTTTTGTTCAAGGTCATAAATAGATTGTGGATTATGCAACGAATTATTGTTTTACTTTGACCTCAATGTGAATGACCAAATATAATGTTTTATATTATAACAAAATAAATAAATAATAAAATTTGCAGCACACACACACATTTACATAAATTTAAAACAAATTAAAAATATTTTATTTTTTTTATAATAAAATATATTCATTCTCCAAATGCACTAGTAACCTTTCTGTGTATTCATTCTATTACTCCTATTTTATAAAATTTAATTTTGATTTAAATCAGGTAAATCTTATAGATCAGAGCTAAGCAATTACGCATTACAACATAAATAAGAAAAATTAATGTAGATCATATCAGTATCAGATGATGTACCACCTTTAATCTTTAATGTAGATCAGAGGTTTTCAAACTTTTTTGTGTCGTAGACCCCTGACATGTTTTTCGGTTTTGGATAGACCCCCTACTTACCTGTTATAATATTTTTTGTAAATTTCTAATCTTAGTGGAGTTTAGTGTTAAAAACTTAAAAAAACACATGTTTTATACATTTATTAATTGAATTTAAATTAAAACTACTCAAAATGAAATTTTGTATCTGTTAAATAAAACAGGGGTGGCCACACTTGGTGACACTTAGAGCCATATTGAAAAATCGAAAATGTTTAAGAAGCAAATCGGAAAAAAATTTTACCTCTTTTTTTATTTTTTTAATTGAGCCTCAATAAACTCAAAAAGAGCCACATGTTTGGCCACCGTTGTATTATAAGATAGTATAATGTAAGTAAATAAGTACAATCAGTGTATGATGAGTGTATGTTTTTTTTTCATTGACGTAAACCTCTTGCAGGTTGTCATAGACCCTGGGGTCGATATAGACCACTTTGGAAATCACTGATGTAGATCAACCACATACATCAATATAATAGTTAATAATGTAAAAATAGGCCTTCGATATTGTTTGTTTTTGTCTGAAGAGGAAATTGTCACGAGAGAAAACCAGTTAAAACCCCTTTAATGAGTACCGTTTCTGGGACATTCACAAAATCTACATTTATTTATTATTTTTTTATTATTTATTTTATTTCTTATATCATTTTTTTTAAAAAACTAAATATAAAGTAATGTGCTACTGTAAATTCTGAAAACAAGTTTAATTAATTTTGATGACTTATATTACTCATATCATGTTAAGAAATCATAAACCTTGTAAAATTTGAACCAATATAATATACATAATTAAAAAGTAGACACTTTTTGAATTAAATGATTATATTTCATAAAGTTATATGGATGTTGACACTACATAATTAAAGTATACAAATACCTTTTTAATTTAAAGTTAATTTAATTTTTAAGTTAAAGTAACTATAATATCAAGTTTGGTTCACTCGATGTTTATAAAAGATAATTCAATACCTCAGGCGGCGTGTTAGTTTGAAAATACAAATAAGATCAGAAGCGAAGTTTGTAATGTCATGATGTTTAAAAATCATCGAAAATGGAGACCCTTTTAGACAGGATTTAAATTAATCAAGACAATAATGGTTGAATTTGAAAGGAAACTTTTATCTTCGCTAGTGTAATATGGAAGAAGAGTTGAAAATATAGACAATTTGGCAAGAATATTTGATGTCAAACTTGATCAAATGCTTTCAAAGTCATTCTAAGAGTTTCTTTACTCGTTGGGAAAGCGTTTATTTCACATTGTATTACATTCCATTCCAAACTGTTTTATAAAATTTCCATTTAATCAATTAACTTAACTTTGTTGCTAATCTCATTCCTTTCCCTATCTACAACTCAAACTTAAAGTTTTCTAATATTGTACTTAAATAGAGATGTTCTCTTCATATTAGAAATTAGGAATTTTTTACATTTTACTTCTGTGAAGGAAATTCACTCCAAATACCTAATAATAAACCTCATTAATTTATTTTCTTCAAAAGTATATTTATTTATTGGTATGGAAAGTATTTATAGGAACGGATAATTTGATAAACGTTGGAAATGAATATAAAGCACATTTAACATTCAGATTAGGTTGAATTAAATAATTTTAACTTTTATTATACATGGTGTGGACAATAATCAAGGCGACTGAGACCATAAAAACAAAACGGGTTACAAATTTATAAATTTTCTTTCAGATTATTCAAAATACATCCCTTCCTCATTGATCCATCTTTCAAATCTTTTGTAAAATGAATTGAAGCATAAATAAAAGTCATTCTTTTGGAGCCCCTTTAGGGCCGCGGTTACGTAATTCTGGATTTCTTCCACCGATCTCCTGCATGGCCATTTTTAGTTTAATGAATAGCCAAAAGTCAGCTGGGTCTAGATCAGGGGAATAGGAAGATTAGCGATAAGAAACGCCTCGGTCACAATTAGGCACTTGTGTGCAGGAGCATTGTCGTGCAATAGCCTCCATGAGCCTTGCTCGCGATACTCAGGGCGAATTCTACGGGTTCTCTTCAGCAAACGATCCAAGATCTTCAAATAGTATTCTCAATTGACCGTCTGCCCTTGGGGAGTAAATTCTTGATGAATGATGCCTTTAGCATAAAAAAAACTGTCAAAAGGGTCTTCACTCGACTCTTTTGAAGTTGGACTTTTTTTGGGTCGCTTCTCTTCGGGATCAAGCCACTCGGCACTTCTCCGTGTGCTTTTTGAATCATTTCAAATGTTTCTGTGACTGTTTTTCCAATCTTGAAACATAATTTGATGTTTGCGCGAATTTGGAGTGACTGATTCATGGTTTCTTTTTGACAAGGTAGAAAAAAGTGATCTGAAAAAAATTGGATTTCTGAAAAAGTATCAGCACTAAAAAAATGAATTTTTTTTTTGGTTATCAAGGGTTCGTATAACTATTTAATTATGTTTTGATATCTTAGGTGTGGCACCGTGAAAAGGAGTAACAGCACCAGTCACCTTGGTTATTATCCACACCGTATATATATATATATATATATTGTTTATTGTCGATTTCTATATATGACAAGTAAGTTCTGAAGAGGTCCCTGATACGGATCCGAAACGTCAACACATTTGTTGAAAAAGAAGTTGGAGTATTTTATTCCAAAACCTTCTTTTTTCCAGCTGTCTGTCCTCTAGCTCCATTAAACATTTTCTAATCAGTCATTATAATTAATAAAAAAAAGTAACAAATTAATGAAATTCAAACAAAGAAATATGAAACTGCTGAGATGTTGTATCTTCTTTAGAACAAAAAATAAAATAAAATTTAATTAAATCTTGAAAAGCAAAAAAAAAAGATCAATTTCTTCTTCAAACTTTAATCCTGGATTTATTAAAAATGTTTTTTGAATTTACAATGAACTCAAAATAAATAAGTTGGCCAGGCGCAGAATCGACCGACGGTTTGAAATAAATTAATTTCCAGTTATAGAAACAATTTCAAATAATTTAGATGTATCTATTAATACAATAAAAAACAGATATCGATATAACATAAATATTTTTAATTTTATTTTATTTATGATATATAAGTAAGAGCTGGCTGTGGCGTCATGAAGGGCTGGGTGACGTCATATAATTTTAAATTAAGAAAAAACTAATGATGATGATTTTCCCGAGGATAAAATCAATACAAAGTACATGATTTGTGGAAATACGTAAAAAAATCTCCTCATGTGAAATTTGGTGTGAAAATAACCCTATCGTCGATCGCTAATTCTACCTACGACTTCCGGTTTCCGGATTTGCACCAAAAGTTGATCAATTCATCATACTGATGGATTAAGTATAAATATACCAAATTTTATCAAAATCCGTTGGGCCGTTCAAGCTGGACACATCTATACGGACGGACGGACAGACATCATGCTAAAAATTCTTTTTTCTGTTAAGAAAATGCATGATTCGTGGAGACATGTGAAATTTGGTGTGAAAAGAATACCTCCCTTACTATCGTCGGTCGTTAAAAAGACAATGTTAAAAAATAAAATAAATTCTAAACTTTACAAAGGAAATATCCTTTTATCGTTTCAATTTATTTTATTTTTTTTTATGAGCGTTATTATCCAAATGTTAAGTTCTTCCTCAATCTTATTTTGCAGTGATGTTATGTAATGTTTTCAGTTGAATAATCCTACTGAAGAGTTCAATGGATCATTTAAAAAAGATATTCCACTACCTACTTGTGTGGTTTGGAAAAACCAACGCACTCTCCACTAATAGCTGCTATCAATTTAGTTTAAATTCTTATTCGAGTATCAAACTATCTGCCAGTTGTTCAGGACTCTTGATATGATTCATACATAAATAACAGCATAGCTACAGTTTTTTTTTTGTCGATGCGTTGCTTACGCAATTTGCACTATTTATAAAGCCGACAGAAGTGAATCATCGAGACATCGGCCGCAGAATCTTACGATGATGATTAGATACAATTGAGCTTTGATGCTTTTTCTTAAATATTTCCTCGATAACTTTGATTTTCTTCACATGAAATAAATTCAAATAGATTAATTGAATGAATTACTACAATCTTGACTCAATTCTTTATTTTATTGTTATTTTTGTTTTTTCTTATTTATTTTCAAATCAAAATATTTTTTCTTTTATACTTATTTAAATTAATGCCTATGTTAATTGAAGTTCTTGACTTTTTCAATTACTGAAATTCAAGTTATAGTTAAAAAAAAAGATTTATATGAACCCATGAAATTGATAATTCTCATTTAGAATGATATAATAAGATTATTTGGATATAAATTGTTATTTAGAAATTTTTGTATGGAATTAAATGAAATCGAATATGAGGTCAATAAGTTGACAAAGGGGAAGTTATTTTATTGTTGCTTTTCATTGGTTTCACTCAATTTATACTGAAATATTTTTTTTTTACCTTCATCATTATAATTTAACTATATAATTACTAAATTTAATAAAAAAATTACCTTTATAAGGTGGGAACAAAAAAAAAATTAATTTTTTTTATATTTTAATAATAACTAAATTGTTTTATTAAATAATTTGAAAAATAAATTTCATTTATAGTTATTTTAATTTTAATTTGTTAAGGTTTTGTTCATAAATTTGTTTATTCACGAAATTGTCATGTGAGCTTATTATATTTAAATAATATTTTTAATGTTAATAATAATAATTTTATATGAATATTTGGATGGTAGTTTTCTTTTAGAAAGTATAATTTTAAAAGTTTAAGTTTGTAATATATGAACTTATTTCAAAATTACACCCACATTTTTTAATTATTTATTTTTATTTGATAATGATATTGGCTGATAAGAAAATGTTATATGGATTAAGAGTTAAGAGCTCACAGATAACTTATTGCATTATATTATATTACATGTGTGATCAAAGCTACATCGACTATACAGATATATACATATAATTATATATATATATATATTATGAGAAGTTATTTTTAACGTTTTAATTTGAGACTAGACGTTTCGGCGCCTATTGGCACCATTTTCAAGAATTTTTTAAGCCAGAATTTTTAGGATTTAATGGGATATTGATTTGAATGGTTGGGTAATCCTTATTCTGAAGAATCATCGGCATTTTCAAGATACTAACACGTCATTCCAAACATCAATCTTTTATATCTATATGTGCCTTTCGATGATATAAACGTGGTTAGTTCTCTTGATTCTTCATCTAAAATTATTTGGAACTATTTGAAATGCCTCTTTTACATCCAATTTACTATATATATTACTGTTTCTTATTTGGTGTGTGATATCGTCGAAAATTTTTTCTTTTAATCGCTTCATTGGCTCTTCTGATATCTACACACATTTTAACATCTCCATTTCGGAATCACTACTAGTGGTGAAACCCATTTGGAAGGACCCTCTATTTTTTCAATTATATCTTCATTTTCTAGTTTTTTTAAGTTTTTCTTCTACTTTCTTTTGTATAGCCAATGTGATACGGCGTACTGGTTGAACCTCAGGTGTAACCGATGTGTTTCGAGGAATTTGCAATTCAAAATTCTTTAATTTTCCCATTCCTTGGAAGCACGGTCTATTTTGCATTAATTCATTGGACACTATATTGACATTGTTTTTAGATTTAATTTGTAATATTCCCAATTTAGTGGATAAATCTCGTCCTAATAAGTTTAATTCACCTTTAAAAATGAAAAACGTAACATCATTCTTTATTACACTGGGCTTATCGCAAAGCTTAATCCTTGTTTTTATTTTGCCCAACTTTTAGGTTGTGATTTCCATAACCTAAAACTCACGATTGTGTTAATTCAGATTTACAAATAACTTTTTGTTTCTTTAAATATGACCATGTTTCGTCGTTAATTATATTACATGTTGCACCGGAATCTACTAGGAATGCCAACTCCACACCACCAACTAATACGTCAACATATAAGTTCACTTATAAAAAGGCATATTCATCTTCATCGTTTTTATTATTAACATCATCCCCCATTGATTTCAATTGTTTCACTTTTTTATCAAACTTTTGCGATTTATCCCAAGGCTTTTTATTAAATTTTGAATTTCTGTTTTTATCATTTTCTTTCTTGTCTGTTTCTCTAGTTTTACAACACCTCGCATAGTGCCCGTATTTACCACATTTTTCACCTCTTGATGCACAAATTTTACTCTTGGCAAAATAGCCAGTTCGTCCGCATCTAAAACATTTCAAATATGTATTATGTTTTATTTGGTTTACTTCATTGGTCGCTCTAGCTTGTTCGTTAACAGATTCTGTAATTCGACTTATTTCCAATATTACTTCCAATTTAAGAGTTGCGCCTTTTTCTAAAAATTTCTTCCGCAGTTCTCCTGATTTACATTTCTCAACCACTTGGTCCCTTATTTGTTCATCCATTTTATCCTCAAATTCACCATTTTGGGCCTGTTGTCTTAATCTAGTTACATATTGACTTATAGGTTCGTCGCATTTCTGTTCCATGCTTCGAAATATGTGTCGTTCATATGGAATATTTAATTGTGAGGTAAAAAATAGTCATCAAGTAATCTTATTACTTCTTTAAAAGTAAGCTCCCTCTGTGTAGCCAATTTTGCTTTAAAATCTGCTTCCAATGGATAATATATGTCTTGTACATCCATGCCTGCATGTAACAACAATATTGGCTTTTTTCTTTCATCTCCGGTTATTCCTTTGGCTGTTATGTATATTTGTAAAGCACGCTTCCACCTTTGACAATTTGTTTTTATTTCACCAGCTGTACCTTTTATAATTAATTTTTCTATTTCAGGGTCCATTTTTTTTTTATTTCCTCATCGCCAATTGTGGTGATTCTATTTATTCAAAATCCAAACATTTACAATACAATGCTTAAATATTTATAAATATAAATATTTATACAACAACCCAATTTTCCATAACCAAAATACATTATAACGTTGAAAAATGAAATAATTTTTTATCCAAAAACCTGTGTTTCATTCAAAAAGTCATGGACTTATTGTCCTGCCCTCATATGTTTAATGTGTTTTTAGAACAAGAGAATACAAAGCAAGAATTGCTTACAGCAATTTTAAATATAAATTATATTTATTTTTTTTTCTTTTTTTAAATGAATTAATTTTATACCATTTTTACGATTCATGATTAAATAAATATATATATATATATATATAGAACCTTTAAAATTATTAATATAAAAAACATTTCGAATATTTATTGGAATTACTTAACTAACAATTTTCTAAAAAAACATTTTCGACTGTTTGTTTTTCATCCCGCCGTTATTAAACAATTGTCAATATCAATTTAATTTTGAGATCTGATGCTCCAATGGTTTAGAAAGTCCTAAACCAATAAATAAACCATCGCACGAAGGCCAATAGCACTCCTCGAGCTTGATTGATTTACATTCCATTTAACAGTAATTGAAATGGACTCCAAATGTATACGTATGTTATTGGTTAAAATTTAAATTAATCCTACCGATCAATAGATATAATTAATTCAATTAATATACAATAAAATTAAGATTTAGATGTAGGTTTAATTGATAAATTTCATTCAACGAATACGTGCTAATTTTTATTTAAATTATGACTGAAAAATGTAAATACTATGAGGGCGCTTGTGGCGGGTAATGTCAATAGACTTTCTCAACCGGTTGCCTGACAACAGCGCCCTCATGGCGATAACATTTTACCATCACAATACTTCACTAATCCAAGAATTAATGATTTTCTGAAAGACTCGGCCCTTACGATATCAATTAGAAGAAGTTTACGATGCACTTTTTAATATTGTAAATAATGAAAATTTTAATAAAGAAATCCAACATGAAGCACGAGTATTGTGTTTAAAAATAAAAGACTACAAATTTTTTTTTGCTCTCTTATAATTTGGCATGACTTGCTCAATAGAATAAATTCTGTAAGGAAAATGCTTCAAGACCCAAATATTAATATTACACATGCATTAGAATCAATTGAAAATTTAAAAATATTTTTTTATTATTATTTTAAGATTATCGATCAGAACTGAAATTTAAGGATATTTTTAAAACAGCAAAAGAACTGAGCGAAGAGGTGGATGGAGAACAAGAATTTAAAAATAGTTCGGAAGTGCGACAACGAAAGAAGACACGACAATTTGATTATGAGCAACCCGACGAATCGCCTTGACCTCCACTAGATAAATTTAAAATTAATGTATTTTATACGCTTTTAGATATTGCAATGTGTTCGACAAACGATCGTTTTGAACAATTAAAGACATATTTCGAAAATTTCCATTTTTTGAATAAATTACCGGAAATTAATAATGAATCTTTAAGAAAATATTGTAACGATTTAGAGATTATTTTAAAGGACGGCGACAGTAAAGATGTTAATGCAATAGAGTTATTTGATGAGTTGTGTGCTTTCCGGGATATTTTTCAGAAAGATGACTTTAATATTCGAAAACCTTTTGATATTTTTAATTATATTGTATCTAATAATTTCGCTTTCCCTAACTTTTCAATCTCCTTAAGAATACTGTTAACTTTACCTGTTAGTGTAGCAAATGGCGAACATAGTTTTTCTAAATTGGAATTGATTAAAACTTACTTAAGAACAAATATGTCACAAGATAGACTAAATAGTTTGGCGTTAATTAGCATTGAGAATGATATATGTGCAGAATTAGATGTTAAAACCATTATATCCAATTTTTTGTGTACTAAATCCATATTTAATAAATAGTAATTAAAAATATTTAATGTAATTTTATATATAATTTTAATGATAAGAAACTAGAGATAAATTATTATCTCACACAAGCACTGTAGGGTCATGGTTGCTTCAAAAGCTACTTGCATAAAGTTGGAAGGGCAGAAACGGCAACTTGTCCGAATTGTAACTACATAGAAGACAAAGCAGAACATACCTTGTTTATTTGTGAAAGATGGAAATCGAAAAGGGAGGATGTAAAAAATCGTCTGGGTATTGAGATCACCTTAGAAAATTTAATCGACCAATTGATAACAAATAGAGAAGTGGGGTTTTATTAACCATTTAATAAAATAAATAATTGAATCGAAAGAAAAGCAGTTGAAGACGAAAAAATAATCCTCAAATCTACGATAGATGCTATGCCGAAAGGCGATCCCTACCGTGGAAACCGGATTGTAAAATAAAATAGAAGGAGTAGCTGTTTTAGTCGGTAGATCGTCTGAGCCCGACACTTTGTGACACTTTTTGACTATCAAAAAAAAAAAATGATAAGAAACTGTTAAAAAAGTTTTAAAAATAATAGGGCGGGGGCGCTAGGATAAAAATTGCATGCGGGCACTATGGACCCTAGCGCCGGCCCTGAGTATAGCAATAGTAGCAATTCGATTATAAAAAATAATACTTTATATAAAAAAAAAACTTTTTTAAAAAACCACGTTTTTAACGCACTAAAAAGAAGAAAATAATTTTTCTGAAACCCCATAGGTACTGACATTACAAACAAGAGATATGATTTGAAGAAAATTTTCTATAACGTAAAACGTGGGGCGCAAATAATAATAAATTTTTTAAATGCAATATAATTTCTTTGATTAATTTATTTCAATATCCATGGATTTATATTTTAAGTTTTATATTTTTTACCAGACTTTTTGTAAAAGGGAATATTATTAGTAATCCAACAGAATACTTTTATTAATGTAAATTTTTTTTGGAAAATTAATTCCTTAATATTAAATAAACATCTTCAATTTACACTTTAGAAATTTTATTAACATAAATATTAAATATTTGCTAGAAGTTTTGCAGTAGCAAAATTTAGTTTTAGATTTCTTCAAGTTAAATTTCTTATATTATTTACCAGAATATTGTTAGGATGTCATTTTTTATCAGAATTTTTTAAAAGTGAATATTATTAGTAATCTAAAGGTAATCTTTTCATAAATTAAATTTACCTCTTTTAAAAATTTCGATAAGTTATAAGCTTTACTTTTTGAAGCTAATTAAAATATGAATTCATTTATCCTATTAATTTGTACCTAATAACATTTATTTATAAATTTTTATACGATACAGAATATTTTAGCCATAGTTGCGCCCCACGTTTTACGTTATAGAAAATTTTCTTCAAATCATATCTCTTGTTTGTAATGTCAGTACCTATGGGGTTTCAGAAAAATTATTTTCTTCTTTTTAGTGCGTTAAAAACGTGGTTTTTTAAAAAAGTTTTTTTTTTATATAAAGTATTATTTTCTACTTTTTAGTCTTCATATATTGCAATCGATTTCACTTGACCTATACTACTTTTAAGTTTTTTGATTGACTTTAATAGTCATGAAATACTATTATCCTGAAAGTAATAAATTTAAATTGAATTATAAAGAGAAATTTTTAAATTTCTCATATTTTAATTCTTTATTGCCTAAAACTCATAAATTTAAATTTTGTTTTCTAAATTACAGTACAAAACATTAATATACCTTCTTTCAAATTTATTTACATTTTAAATATTATACATATTATATTATTCTTTTAACGGGTTTTTAACGGTTTTTTTCAAATTTAAATATTTACACTTTTTGTTTTGATTTTCCCATACAAAATTATATTCATTAATTATGCTCTAATTAAACACTTGCAAGCTACGAATGTGTTATTTTATTGTATTGTCATCCAGAATACATTACTCTGAAACAAACAAACAAGAAAGCAAGCTAAGAAAAACGTGGTAAAATACACTCAGTTAGCAAGAGTGCTAATGATGACTTGGTGAGATGCAGAGAGCAAATGATAGCTGAAGGAAATTGAGGGTGGCGTTTAAGTCGAAAAAAGGTGTGTCGAAACAGGCAACCAATCAGAAGACCCGTTAAGTAAAAATAAGAAGAGGGGAGTTTGAACCTTTTTTCTACCTCCCTATTATATTTTTTCAATATTTTGATTTTATTAATTTTTTATCTCTCTTTGTAAAGACGAAATTATAACTTTAAAATGATTTTAAATGTAATCAATCAAAAGTCAGAAATTATAATTTAAAAAAATCAAAATTCTTCATAAAAAAAAAATGGCTTTTTATTTTTTCTAATACATTTACCGTGTATATAATATATAGAGATTCTTTATTTCATTAGATTGAATATTATTTATTAGTAATTCATTTAATAAATATCTAATCGTTATTTGAAATTTATTTAATTATTATTTTAGAATTTATGATGCTTAATCCAAATTTAATTCGCAGCATGGAACATACGATCAGGACTGTCATTTAGTTGGAGGGGAGCGACCTGAACATTTTTTCAAACTTCTTATTTAAACGGATTTTAATATTTTGATTATTATTATTAATTAATGTATTATATTTGCATCCCGCCTCGTTTTTGTATTAGATATTGTATCAATATTTTTTATATTTAAAATATTTTAAAATTTTTTAATTAATTTCGAAAGAAAATTAAAAATATATTTATACAATTTTTGCTAGTATAATAAAATAAGATCTAATGAAATATATTTATTTTTATCGTCAATTCACAATGTGTCATTTATTATATTATTAATTTGTGAAATGATTACAAATTTTATGTAAAATCCATTCTCTATTCGTTTAGATCAAAAATAATATATTTAATATTTAATATATTGAATATATTTAATACATACTAGAATCAACTCTTGAATATTTTTTTAAACAAGCGGACTATGGACATCTGTATTATTTATTTTTAATGTTTTGACAAAGTCCCTTTTGTTGTTTTCTTCTTTTGTATTATGTATTGAGAAAGGTAAGTTTTGGAAAGGGCCTTTTGTTGTATTATTATTGTTTCTCCTTTTTAAGTTAACAAAATACAAATATTCATTAATTATGCTCTAATTAATCACTTGCAAGCTACGAATGTGTTATTTTATTGTATTGTCATCCAGAATACATAACTCTGAAAAGTTTCAGAGCGATTGGATGACTGGAAGTGGTCGAAATTTCGATTGCAAGATTTGATCCGAACAGATAAACAAGAAAGCAAGCTAAGAAAAACGTGATAATAAACAAATCTCTTATTGATAAGAGTGATATATATGATAAATGTTATCAAGACATAATTATTGTAATATTTATATAATCTATATATATAAAGGAGAGTGTTTGTATGTATGTATGTATGTATGTATGTATGTATGTATGTAATTTGTTTACTTTTTTGCTGTCATAGAAACAAACAAAAAAGAAATTTCCTACTTAACCGACACTTTACCGGTAATTTAGAATTATGAACATCAAAAAATAAGAAACGATTTCTATGAAATTACATCACAATATTCTTATATATCTCTATGGTAACATAGGCTATAGATTTTATTAATATCTAATTCTAATCAATAACCGCAGAATTTAATTTTTTAAAGTTTATATAGTTCTCCGTGTTGTTCATTCAAGAGCCAGGCGTGGCTCACTGACTGGCGGACTCATTTTACACAATGTATATAACTAGCAATCAAAGAATTATTATAATATTTAACTTTTTATTTTAAATTCTAATATTCACAAATATCATTTCAATTAAATAATTTATTCTAAAAGTTCTCATTTTAATTAATATAATAAAATATTTAAATCATATTTAACTTAAATTATTTTGTATTTATTCTTTCTATATTTGAATACTTCTTTTATTTTAAGGGAGGGAATTAACTATGATCTAAAAAAATTAATAAATGAACTTAATAATAAAAAATCAAATAAATCCATTAATTTAAATTAATACTATTAATGAATGTATATATTGTTAATTTATCTTTAGTTTTATCAATACTTTTATACCGTTAATTTTTACAAATTGTCTCAAGTCTCTAACTTTGCATTTTCTCAAATTTTATTATAATTAAAAATATTCAATAAAAATCAAGCAATGAAATTAAAATATCAAAATGAAAAATGATCAAGAAATATTATACTCTATTATAACATATACAATACTTATAAACTATAGGCGGAGGAAATATTAGACGATATCATTGCGGGTTCAGGCCAAATCGATCAACATTAATTAAGATATTTTCATTATGACAGATATTAAAAAAACCGCGAATTCAATAATTCTGTTCACTAATTATTTGTAGACTTTAGTAAAACCTACGCATGACTCAATAGATCCGGATAAACTTTTTCAAATTTTGATCTTAAAATTTATCTTGAAGGTAGTAAAGAAAGAGTAAGATGTAGAAATCAATTGTAAAATATTAGGTTACCCAGACGACTTAAATATAATAGGAGATTCGGCAATTGCAATTACAGATAGCGAGGAAAAATTAATGGAGGTAGGAAAAGAGATGAGGTTTGAAATTAATAATGATAAATAAATATATTTAGAAACAAACAGGAGCAGTATTAACATACAAAATGTAGAATTTGAATATGTAGAAAAATTGAATGTAATCACGAAGGATAATAATATTTGAGAAGAATTTAAATCGAAGTTGCAATCGGGAAACGCCTGTTATCATGCAGTAAAGAGGCTTATCTCATCAAAATTATTATAAAAGGGAATGAAAATTAAAATATATAAAACAATTATTTTGTCTGTTGTATTATATGAGTGCGAGACATGGTCTATGATCTTAGGAGATGAGAGTGGATTCAGAGTATTTGAGAATAGGATTCTTCCCAGCATTTATGGGCCAAAGATGAGGACACCAGGGAATGACGTAAGAAAGATGGAACAGAGGCTCAGGATAAGGACACTTGGAGAAATGTGGTTGTAGCTGCCAAGAACTTTCGAGTAGACATATTCAATAAAAATATATATAATTAATTTACTGATTAAATTAAAATATATTTTAAATAATCACGCAATAAGAAATGAATGTTTTATGTTATACATTGATTGAAACAAAATGGATGAAAACCTTTTACTACTTTCAACCAAATACTATGTACCACTCGGGGGTACAGGGGGCGGAGCCCCCGTCTAGATGTGAAGAGCGACGAAGGAGCTCTGAGCAGCTAGTTAATAATAAATTCAATAAACATATGAGCTTAACTTATAGGTATTTACTAATTATATTGTTTGTCTTTCACACTTTTCTTCTTAAATTGATAAAAACAAATCGATTAAATTTAATTATAATGTGACATTTAATTTATTATATTCTTTATTCCAAACTATATTATTTGAAAATTAATGTTAATTGATAATTTAGATATCAATGAAAATATTTTTGTTATCAATGCATTCGTCAAGAAGAGACGCTTCATAATCATTCGAGAATTCAATATTTAGCTAATAATTTCTGGATTTTGTGTTTAAAGTGCTTCAATGCCCTTGTTAAATCTGTAGTGGAAGGCCTCTTTTGGAATCGACTTCAGGCAACCATTAAAAGGGACTTTAAACCAACAACATTCTCCGAATTATCAATATTAAATAGTTAATGAATAAAATTTTACTTCTCTTCGTATTAAATCATATTATTTCGGTGGTTAATAATTTAATTTCGCTATTTAGTGAAAGAATAATAAAATTGTATATTTTTAAAAGACATAATATAAAAGATGTAAATTGTTTCTAATTAAATTATTAATTAAGACATTCATTTTAGATTCTAAAAATTAATCAAATAAAAAAAGCGGATGAAAATATATTATAAAAAGAATTTTGTAATTTTAACTTTCTAATTTTGCTTGAATTAAACCGGATAAATTCATCTTTTATATATATATATATAGATTGATTTAAATGAATGAAAAAAATGGGAAACCAAAGAGGAGTCTACCAGCTAGCTTTATTGGTTATTTTATAAATGAAAAAAGTATCCCGGTAGAAAAAAAAAAAGTTGGCAACACTGCCTGTGAAATCGGAAGTCGGATTTGTCCAAAAAACGCTGGATATTTATTACCTATCTATAAATTTGAAACTCAAACAAACTATAAACTCTGACAAGCATACATAACCACCCCCACCCATCCCAGTAATCATCCCTGAGATATTAAAACCTAAAGTATTACAAAAAGTTAATAAAAAAAAAGAAATTTTTGAAAGCTTTAATTTTCTAATATGACTAACCGGTATAAAATGAAAGCAGCAACCTACTTATCATTACCATAGAAATGTTTATTCTTAATTCAAACTCATTTAGAAATGAACTTTAAAAGGATTTTAATTTTAATTAATTGAACTTTAATTTTTTAAAATCTTTTTATTTCCCTCTTCTCTCACTCTCTCTCTCTTTCTTTCTCTCTGTTTTAATTAAAGATATTACCACTTAAATTTAAGATATTAAAAACAAAAGATGATTATTACAATAGAACTACATACAGTTAAAACTTATTGCAAATTGAAAACTTTTTATGCTCCATATATACACACGAGTTTTTATTTTATAAATAATTAAAATAAAGTAAATTAACATTAACAAAATACAATAATGAATTTTGAAATGCTCAAGTCATTATTTTATAATAATAATTAAATTTGAAATCAAGAACTTATCCATTTATTCAGTCACTGTATTATATGATAGTAGAACATATATGGTGTTAGGGGTTGGGGGATGTATGTTAAGGAATTGATGAAATCATGAGTTCACATCAGCAGAGAAGTGTAATATCCTGAAGTAAATTTCAAAAGAATGATCTAACCATTACCTTAAAGCTGATATAAAGTATTTGATTAGTTATTTTGAGACGTTTATGAGACTGTAAAGAGTATAGAAATAGAAAAAATGCAATTAGTAAAAAAATAAATATACATTTTAAAATTAATTTTATTTTATTTTAAATTTCAACTAATAGTAAAACAAATTTTAAAATTATATTATTAATGTAGTCTTTTATTAAATATAAAAATATTTTTTAATGAATAAAATACATATTTAATAACAAATAGCTAAATATTTATATCAAATAGCAATTAATGAAATATTATGCATAGCTAATGCAATTGTATTATAAGATTGTCATCTTCATATTTTGTAAATAATAATTTTCTTATAATAAAGTTGATTATGAGAAACAATTATTTATTTTTTATTTTTTAAAATATATAAATTATAAAATTAATAATAAATCATTTTTTTGTTTTTCTAGTGAAGTGATCTATAAATTCGAAGAAAAAAGGTTTGGCAGCGGTGGGATTCGAACCCACGCCCCCGAAGAGACTGGTGCCTTAAACCAGCGCCTTGGACCGCTCGGCCACGCTACCGCTTATTTAAATCTTGAATACAGTCTTTCACAAAAGTAAGTTGACCTACTTAATAATATTATCACCTATTATTATACAATTTCTTATATTTTTTTAAATATTCATAAACTAAGTTATATTTTCTAAATTAACCCTCGTCAAAGTAATCATTGATTCATTATAATTTACATTCACTTGATAATAATTTCTTATATATATACTTTTATTCTTGTTTATTTCTGAAGAATTATGTAATTACTTATGATTCATTATTAAATCACCATTAATTAAATAATTATATAATCATTTGATTGATATAGAGTGTTTTGGTAATTTCCTGATGAAAAAATCTAGTTAGAACACTACACTTCTTTCACCATTATAATATCAAAAATGATATATATTTTGAATGGGGGAGAGGATTATTGCTAAAATTGTAAAAAGCTATAATTGAAATTAAGCTTTCAATTTGTTTTTGTTTTATAGTATTAATACATATTTTAGGCATAAATATACCAATTTGATATAATATATAATTAATAAAAATAAATATTAAAATAAATATTATTTTCTATTTTCTTTGTTAAATATTTATTAATTATAAAGATATTTATTGTAATTTTTTCAAATAAGACTTTAAAATTTTTAATGACATTTTAAAGTGTAATTAAAAAGTTAAATTTCGACAGAGATGAGGTAAATTAATTATTATAATTATTTACATTTTTAATTAAGTTTTATATTTGATATGAAATGAAAAACATTTGAAAAAAAAACATTATTTTTGAAATATAGTCCTGGGGAATGTTTATGCATATAAAATTAATTTAATGAAATTTACTTCAGAGTACTAATGCAACCACCATCATTATTCTAATTAAATCAACGTAATGGAATATTAATTATATTATAATATTGTGTAATCTCCCAAATGCGATTAAACATAATATAAAGGAAACAAGTAAGGGTGAGTGGGAGAAACAACACACAATAACCTTGATTGGTTTAGCACTCTATTGGGCAGTATATTAGTTTAATAAATTTTCACTTTTTAAAATTGATATATATACTTATTATTATCTTTAGCTATTATAATATGAATGAGGCGCCACAGGGTGGAAGATAGCGTTCTCACATTCTCGTGGTCCCGGGTTCAACCCCGGGCCTGGCAAGGGAATATCTCTAGCTGGAGTCTATAGGACGAAGTCAACTCAGACTCAGGGATCAAAATTGGGGAGCTACTTGATAAAAAGTAATCAAGAAAATCAAAATAAACGTTGATAGGACCCATTCTACTGATCATTGGACACCTAATTAATATAACCAACTTGATAGACGATGTCCTTGCGTAGGTTTATTTTAAGATTAAAATATTTAAGATGGTAAAGATGGTATAAAAGAAAGAAAGAAACATCATAACGTCACTGGTAAGCAAGAAACCAGCATGGTTCTCAATGGCGTAACCTATGGTTATGAAAACGGAATTGATCCTGGAAAAGATTTTGGCTCTTTTCGAATTTCAAGGTATTCCAACTAAATTGTTTAATTGGATCTTAAAAATTTTAAAATCAGTCCCAGGTAATGATATGATCATTACCCCTCCATATCTTTCCATTGACAATATTCTGCGATTTATAAACGGTGATTTTCAATATAGATAACTGACTAAAAGAGAGATTATCAGAGTTTTCGACGTTTCGACATCCCAAGATGACAATAAAATGATTTTTAATAGAGTTGCAAAATTGATTCTGATTGAAAACGCACTAGAGCCTAAACAAATTAGCTGGAGTGTCTCCACTCGACTATCTTGCAATTTGAATTGGATTAAATAACATAATATATTATATTTAAATTAAATTTAATTAATTATAAAAAAAAATTAAAATTAATAAATAATATTAATTAAACCAGCACATGTTTGGCACTTTGTTGATGGCACCACGTCACGTGTTGTCGCGTGAGATTTGCAGTGTTAAAAAATTAATTCTGGTACTTTCAGCGATTCAATCAAGCTGAAATTAAATATATAGCAGTTTTATACAATTTTTAATCATGTGTAAAATTATCAAACATATATCTTTATTATTACGGTCACTTTAGAAGAAAAAAAATCAAAACGTTATAGGTAATGACCCTCTTCCAGTTGAGCTACATTTCTCAAAAGTTGATAGAAAACTACGAATTTTGAATAATGGACATATACCAAATTTCATGATTCTAACTCAAACCGTTTTTGCGTAATCTTGTCTCCACACACACACACACTCACACACAGAGATTTTTCTCAACCTTAGTGAAAATGAGTCAGGGACTTTCAAAACGTATAAAACATCAAAATCTCAACTTCGAAAATTTTCGTGATCGCAATACTATCTCTAGTTTCGTAGAGTCACAGTTAATTGATGCCATAAACAACGTTTAATCTACATATACATATTTTTAATTCGTTATATTTTGTTATTTTCCGCGTACCAGTGTAATCTTTTTTATCTTGAACGCTTTGATTTTTTATAATTTCATTGATATTCATTAGTTAAGTTCAATAATGACAAATAAATAAATAAACCACTCTATTTATTTGAATTATTACCCAAATTTATTGATACGTTTGTAAATTAACCATAACTAAAGACATATTATAAAATCATAGATAGAGCAAAGCGAGTGATAAATATATCCAAATGTCAAGGCAAAAACATTTAAATGTTATTTATTTATAACATCACTAGTTCTCAGCTGAGCCGTTTCGTTGCCAAAATAGGTGGGATGACATCCCGGGTGGACAATTCTCAATCACCAATTTATCAATAAAGTTTTTTTTTTTTTTTATTTCAAAGCATTCAGAAAAATTTTTGGTCGAAGAATACATTCTTCGTTTAGAAATAAATAGATTACAGATCTATTTGAATTGATAAAAGAAAAAAAATCATATTTCAAATTAAATTTTATGCTTGTTTTAAATTTACTTTTTAACGGTTTAATAAAAGTGGATAGGAGAAGAAATAGTTGAAAGGAATTTTGTTTTCAAGTTCGAAATTATAAAAAAGAAGAATGATAATAGAGGATAATTTTAATCTTATGAAAAATAGTTATGTCTAAATATTTCAACACGAGCCTGCGGTAAAAAGAATTATACAAAATGTTACTTTTCTCTCAATGTATATATATATACATAGCAAAAAAAATTTGAAATTTTCTGATTAAAAAAGAATGATTAAGAAGAAAATTCTTCTCCATTGAAAAAAATTTAATCAAATATTTTATTAAATTAACCGGCTAAGAAGGCGCATTGCCATTGCACGACAACAGTGCCACCCTGGCGTTTACTTTTATTCTTCAATGTATTTAATATAAATGATTTAAAAAACAATAGCCAATGGTGACCAAAATAAAAAAAAATGAGACTTGAGATTTATATAATTTTTACTATCTCGCGCGCCATACATGTGGAAAAATCTAGTAAAGACTCATTTTCCCGGATTTTCTAGATTAGAGGTCTCTTTATTAAATATTAATGTAAAATGCGAACCAAATTGTTAACCAAACAGATCTGAATGAGATAGGAATTTTAATAGAAATCCTCATAGAAAAATATCTTTAATAATTAACATTTTCAGGTTTGAAAACCGAAAAATTTAAAGAACTGATAAGAGGAGGTAATCCAATAATTCACTGCTCTCTCCATAGGGTGTAGATATCAAATGAGGACATCCATAGAAGTGGGGTTACTCAAATAGAATATAACTTACAAAATAAATTAATAATAAAAAACCTCCGACTTTTGTACATCGTTCGCGAGTACAGCACCTATCAAGTTGGCTGTCCCATGTTCAGTAGAATGGGTCCTATCAACCTTTACTTTGATTTTCTTGATCAGAGGCACTACCTTTTTTTTATTAAGTAGCTTCCCCAATTTTGATCCTGGAGACTGGGTTGACTCCGCCCCATAAACCCCTTCTAGAGAAACTCCCTTGCCAAGCTTGGGATTTAAACTCGGAACAATGCGAGTTAGCCAACACCCTACAAGGCGTCCCTATAAATTAATAATTAAAAGTAGATAATTAAAAAATGCAATGATTAATGAAGAAATTGAAAAAATAAATCTTTAAAAAATACGATATCATAAAATAGTCTTAAACATTTTATGTTTATCTATAAACATTTTAAAGAATTATTTTAATTACAGATAAAATTTTTATTATTATGAAATTACTATTGTCTTTTCTCTCTTTTAAATTTATTTTGCTTTTATTTCAATGTTTACTTTAGATAGTATATAAGATTTATATGGAAGATATATGTCCAAATAATTAAAATTATTTTGTTACGAAATTACGGTGTGGCTATTACATACTATTATTATTTTATTATTTATTAGTTATTTATTATGGTTCTTTTTTTTACAATTATGTAATTTATTTTGAATACATTAATAGTTACAATAAATAATTTAATTAACTCTAATGAGTTAACAACACACAACATTAATTTAGCATAGTGGCTATTACATACTATATAACAGGGATGGCGAACCTATGGCACGCGTGTCAAAAGTGGCACGTTTGAAAAATTTCATGACACGCATAAAGACAAAATTATTTTTTTAATAATTATAACTTTTTACAATAGAAATAAATTAAAAATGAATCAATCACATTAAAATTAAAATTTATGAAATTTGAAGTACTGAATATTTATTTATCTATCTTAGTAGATTAAACCGGCAAATTATACATTTTATTAAGCTGAAATATCGCTTGAATTCCCTCGCAGTATAAAAACATTCATTCATGATAAATAGACTCAGTGTATACCGTTTGGACTTCTATTATGTCATTGCGTGTTGTTACAGTACAAATAGCATTGTTCAGGATTTAAAATTTTTTGCAAATCTTTACTCTTCATGACCTGGGGAACCCAAATATGACTTTTGTATTTTTCGTGTCTGTCATTTTATTTGTCTGGGTAATTGTGATGTTATAAACTCAAAATTGATTGGGGTGATGAAATACACCTATTACCAGAATATTCTTATATGCTCTTATTTTAATATATGTTGTAAATTTTATCAATATTTATTAAAAAAAAGAAAAATTAAATATTTATATCAAGCTTTACTTTACGCATAGGACGGTTGGAGAATAGTGCCAGAATCGCAATCTTTTTCTAGAATTTAACATAGGAAGTCAAAACAAATGTAAGTGGTTCACGGTAAAAAATATAAATTTTGCTTTTTTGTCATTATCTACAACTAAAAACTACAAACTAAAATCAATTAAAGAATTTCCATACAATAAAAATAAAAAAAATTTTTAGGAAAGATATATTTTTACCAAAAATAAATTCCAAATTTTTTAATAATCATTTTATTTTTTTGGAATAAAGTTTAATATTTAAAATTATAACACTTTTATACAGGATAGTTAGAAGATATACACAAATATTCGATTATATTTATATTCAAGCTAAAAGGGGTACATGTGGTAGAAAAAAAATGACAATTTTGTGGCACGTTAGTTACTTCAAAAATATTTTTTATAATTTTGTGGCACGGGCATTGAAAAAGGTGCTATATAACTATAACTAAAATATCTGAAAAATCTTTGAATATCCCTTATTATAGTATAAATAATATAAATAATAATTTCTTATCATAAATGAGGATGGCTTTTATGAAATTTATTCAAATATTTAAAATATATAAGTATAATCTGACTGTATTTTTGCCTTATATTTAATATGTTCTATAATTTACACCAAGATTGATTTTTGTTAGAATAACGTGATAAATTGGCTTTTTAGATTTTATAAAGTTGGACATGTTTAAATGATCTCTATACTCTGAATGAGAGAAAGATGACCTGATGATAATTTATCACTTGAGTAACATATTGGAGCTCACTTTATCTTGCCTTTCGTTTTTTACGTTTTGTTGATTTTTGTGTTCCTATAAAAAAAAAACAAATAAAAAAATAAAATTTAAAAAGCAAGTTGTTTTTTTTGTTTATCTAAATTTTATATTATCTTTTTCCAAAACAATATATTTTGTAATATTAATATTAAAGGTTTTTTATTAAAATACCACATAGTTGTATAATTTATTTAGTTAGATAAATAAACTAAAGCGTTTCGACTGCTTATTCGGCAGTCGTTATCAAGTACCCTACACTTGCCCTGACTTAAGCCACTGGATATTACTCTATTATATATTCTTCCATTTATTATTATTTATTTAATTATATTTAAAAAAAAAGTTTAAATTTACTAATCATATAGGGATAACTTTTTTCTATTATGTATTATTTATTTTATGTAATTTAATTATTTTTACCGACCGACGATAGTAAGGGAGGTATTGTTTTCACACCAAATTTCACATGTGGAGATTTTTACATATCTCTACGAATCATGCATTTTCTAAACAGAAAAAAGTATTTTTAGCATGATGTCTGTCCGTCCGTCTGTCCGTCCGTCTGTCCGTCCGTCCGTATAGATGTGTACAGCCTGAACGGCTCAACCGATTTTGATGAAATTTGGTATATTTACTTAATGCATCAGTGGGATGAATTGATCAACTTTTGGTGCAATTCCGGAAACCGGAAGTGGTAGTATTAGCGATCGACGATAGGAAGGAAAGGGTTATTTTCACACCAAAGGAGATTTTTTTATATATCACCACGAATCATGCACTTTGTATTGGTTTTATCCTAGAGAAAAATCATATTTATTAGTTTTTTCTTGATTTAAAATTATATGACGTCATCCAGCCATTCATGACGTCACAGCCTGGTCTTGCATATATATTATAAATAAAATAAAATTAAAAATGTTTATATTTATTATTTATGTATCCATATCTGTTTTTTATTACATTAATAGATATATGAAAATTATTTGAAATTGTTTCTGTAGCTGGAAATTAATTTATTTCAAACCGTCGCGTGGCCACAGGTCAACTTATTTCTTTTAATTTTGTTATTTTCCTCAGTATGGAATTTGGAAAATGTGACATAATATTTTTTTTTAAAAATTATAGTTCCAAAGCTTTTTCAATTTAAGAAAGTAATTTTTTTATCTTTATTATTAACCAATGTATATATTCTATCTATTAAATTTCTCTAATCTTTTCAAAATTTGAGATTATAGTACAAATTATAAGAATTAAGTAGTTAGTGGGTTGATATATGAATATGCAAATGCAAACAATACCCTTCTACTCCAAGGTGATTATAATCGTGTCTTGAGTTTGCTAATAAATCTTATAAATAACAAACACGACAATCATTTCGCAAATAAAACTGAGGAGACACTTTGAAAATTTAATTACTTAATCATATTATTCTCTTATTGTACATATGATAAATTAATTGCATATAATTTTATATACAATATATTTCTTATTTGGAAAACAGAAGAAAATTTATTATTAAATCAAATAATTTTAATTCGGTTCGAATATATAACCACACTAAATATATTATATAGGAGTTAGATGAAGATTGTTTATAAAGTTTCAGAACACGTGCATATAGCTTTCAAATGAAGTTAGGTTTTCCACATTTAAAAAAACCAAAAATGGTTAAAATCGAAGTTCGTATAAAAACCGTTTCTACCAATGAAATAGTCATAAAAATCTACAATTCCAAATTAAATCACTGGAGACTGTCACGATACTTCCACTTCATTTTTCAACATGTTTTATGTATGAAAAAGTTTGATAATTGATCACAAACAAACAATCGATTGAATACATCTTAAGATTGTTTAAACTTATTTAAAAACGATTTTACTCAATTTCTTCAACGTTTTATCGCAGAAGATGTGTAAAAAAAATACTTTATCAAAACACGGATTTATTAATATAATTAGCAAACAAGAAAATTAGTTAAGAAATAATAAGCACTAGGTGAAAAATAAACAAAATCTTAAAGATAACAACAAATCTAAAATCACAAAAATATTTGTGGGTTTTTTTTTATTTCAGATTCACTTGGTTTTCAAGTATTTTATTCTTAAAGTTATTTTATTTTTCTAAATTGAAGTGGATCCTTTCAAGTTTTATATTAAGTAATTTTAACACCACTGTTTAAAAAAAAGGAAAGATGTCAAGTACAATCGAGCAAAGAGATCAGTTATTCGTTAGTTCCCCAAAATTACGTCAATATTACTTTACTCACCCCTCCATCCCAAGAAATGTCCCCGATCGACTTTAGATAAGCTCCTTGTCTATTTCGCTTCCAGACATTCAGACATTCGTTGCGGTAGCAATCGAAACGCTTATCTAATATTGACTTAAGCAACCAATGAAACTCGGTTTAACAAAGATATACTCGTTATATAACTTCGGTTATTTTTTGGAATCAGATATTCCATTGATTTTACTAATAATAAACTTATAATACCTACTTAGAAAAATTAAATATTAATTAAACAAATAGTCTCTAGAGAGCAATAATTGTTCAATTACTATTAAAGATGCATTTTCTATATTTACTTAGAATTTATCGCTTTTTTATAGTCAAATAAAACACACAATTCTTCTCAACATTCATGTCACTTTTTATTACTAACATTAGTGGTGTAAGCAAGTTATTTAACTATCTTTAGATAAACTATACTACTTATTCATTTTTTAATTTCAATAACAAATAAAAACACGAGATATACAATTAATGATTTTACTAAGTACTGCTATAATTATGACTATTATACGTATATTTTATTTGATCAGTATTATCAATTATCTCTAGTTGTCAATTTGCCTCTTAGTTTCAAAAAGCAACGGATACAATTTAATTACAAAATAAGTAAAATGTAATCGATATTTAATAATAATTATAAAGAAATCGTCAACTTATATATATCAATTAGGACGTCGCGCAGTATGGGGGTTAACGACGTTAACCCACATCCTCGTGATCCCAGATACAAGCTTCGGGCATAACAAGAAAATTTATTTAGTTGGAGTATATCGGACGGATTCAACCAAGCTTTCGAAATCAAAATTGGGAAACTATTTGATAAAAAGCCTCCGAACAAGGTAAAGGTTGATAAGTATCGTTCTTAGGACAATATATAGAACCGACAAGATATGCGCTATTCTTGGTAGGAAATACAAAAGTCAGATATATATATCAATTAAAAAATCCTCTGACTTTTGAAAAGGCTGGGTAGATCTCGTACCCTTTTGCCCCAGCTAGAGTAATTCACTTACCATGTCCGCAGACAACGAGGTTGAGAATCAAGCATGATGAGTCTCATACTGGCATCTTATATAACCATTAATTAAATTTATAAATCTTAATAAGAATAATTTTTAATTAAAAGAGCTGAAGTTCAAAAGACGTCTGCTAAGAAGAAGAAAGCTTCTGATGATAGTTTAACAAACGAAATGCGAATAAAAATATGAGCTGTGGCCAGGCACAGAACCGTCCGACAATTTGAAATAAATTAATTTCCAAACAACAGTATATATTTAAAGTATAAAAAAATAATTTTCCCTCGAATTAAAATGACTAAATTATATTATCTTGGTTTTTATTTTAATTACTCAATTATTAATTACTACTATATTTTAAGTGGAATATTTTCCGACAATGAATATAAAATAAGTACTTTGTAAACTACCATTTCCGGTTTCCGGATATATACCTGTTTCTGCATGGAACCTAAATTAAAATTAATTTGAATTACCACCCTCGGACGATGTTTGTATATTATTTAATTTTAATTAATTATAAATGTTAATTATAATTAATTATACAATTAATAATATTAGTTGTAAGATAATTATAATTTTAAATCTTTGATTTTTATTGTATAAATTAATAAGTTTGACCACCTCCCTCCCTTACCACCCCTAATGAGTGACATTCCCCACCCTTACATATCTCCATATAAAAAGGGGACTGAACGCTCTGAAGACCCTTGTTGTTTTGCCACCCTTGCCTCTTTGCCTGCTTTGTCTTCTGCCCGCCTCCGCCGCCGCCTTGGTCGGCTAGTTTCACTAGCATTTGGCCCGTTCAAATTTATAACTTGAACGCGGTGAAATTTGGGATCATCGACGCTGCTACGGAGACTTCGGCTGCCTGGCCTGTGCTCCCGGGTTTATTCCGAGAGGGCAAAACCATTGGTTCCTGAGGGGGACCATTTCTTCCACGTTGGATCCGTTGGGGTCCAGTTCATCAGTTGGAAACTCGAGGGGTTTCCAAAGCCAAATGATATCTGGATTAATTGGCAACCAATCTGCAGCAGGATGATCATCATCAAGACACGCGAGACGGCGAATTGCCTTTCCCAATTCCCGTAGTACAAACCAGATAAGTGCACTTATATCCTTCCCTTTGAACTATATTAATTTTAATATCAAACCATTAGATTTAAGTTGTTATATATATTTAGATTCTTCTAAATCTTTTTACATTTAAATAAATTTGTTATTAAGATATCGTTAAAATTTGATTAGAGTTTTTATTTAGCGATCTGTTATCCATCCCAAATCTTTAATATCTTAAAAAGACCTTTGTATACAGTCCACTCAATTTTCAAGGTACGATAGAAGTATCTATCGTATTTTTATTAATCCCTCTTTTTAGCCCTTCGAGCAAAATTAAATAGATATTAAGGATTCATCCCATTCCATTTAATTCCACTTGCGATTTTCAGGAACAATAGTTTTCTTTTAATTATTTAGGCCTTACAAGCCGTTATTAGATGTATCAAGCGGATACAATACTAAAAGTTGAAGAATTCATCGTACTGATGCTTAAGTAAATATACCAAATTTTATCAAAATCCAATGAGTCGTTCGTCACGTGTATACGGACACAGGATGGGCAGACGGACAGACATCATACTAAAAATACTTTTTTCTGTTAAAATGCATAATTCGTGGAGATATGTAAAAATCTCCACATGTGTAATTTGGTGTGAAAACAATAATTCCCTTTCAATCATCGGCCGGTAAAAATATATCAATCAACTTCAGACATCACTGAATGTCCTTAAAGAAATATTTTAAGTTTAATTTTAGTTTAAATAATAAATTCAATAATGAAGAAGATCTGATCTATGATTTAAGAGACTTTAAGCCTCCATCTTTGAAAAAATTCTAATTTTTTTGTTGAAAAAGTGTTTTTGAGCAACATACACTTTCAGTTTGTCCTGTTTAAAAAAAAAAATATTTTGAATGATTAATACTTAATGTGGGTGGGATTGTGATGTATATATCTCATTAACATTTTATTAAAATTAAATTCAAACTTTCAGTAATTTTATTAAACGAATACAGGTATACTAAGTGAATTAATGCTGGTCGACATATTATCAAGCAAATTCAATATATTAATTAGGGGTTTATAAATGTAATCTAATTCTGTTTATGTATTTTTATAATTTTCTTTTTAATGAAATTATTTTTATCAATAAAATAAAGAAAAAGTAATATTTTAATTACTAAATAGCCTTTTAATGTATTTATTTCTAAATTTGTTTATTAAATTAATTAATATGCTTCAGAGAAAATTAATTTTAATATTTTTAAAGAGGTCAAATAAATTTGTTTATAGTAAAAAATAAAATAATAAATAAAAGGAATATTAATTAAAAAAAATATTGTAATATAAAATTAATTAATATTGGCTTGATAATATAATTAGTTATTTATCTAATAATATCAGTATAAAAATATAATAAAAATAATGATTTAATGAAAATGAGATGGCAGCTTTAAGCTGAAAGGGAGTGGCTACTCTTTCTATTATTGGTATTCCTCTCACCCCTGAAACTCCATTCTTTTATAACAAAAATAGGCGAAAAAACAAAGCCTCAAAAAAGAGCGTCAAGAATTGTGTTTGCCAGCAACACCAAACAAAACATGACAGTTTGAGTGGTATAACAGTGTATTGCCAAAAAGGATAACTAGCAGATACAAAAAGCTTCACAGGCATAGTATCTCGAGATAGTAAAGATTTTAACCTATTAAAATGAATAACAAAAGATATAAATATATATATATATATTGAAGAAGAATGTATATTTTCTCTTGCCAAACAATCTGAAGGTATTCTGATTTATTAATATTTCCACTTAAATAAATTGCAATGCCTCAAATTTCATCTCCTCTACGCCACAAACCTTCTCCCACCTCTCGTACATCGTTTGACTCTCTTTAACTTTAAAATTTTTAAAGCTAATAATTTATTTCTCACTACTTAAAAGTTTTGAAATTTGGAGAAAAAAATAAATAAATAAATAATAAAACCTGGAACAAGATAGGTATAAAAGATAAATAAACTTTCCATGGCATGAGGGAAATATGTCAATCAAATTTTAATTTTTTTAAAACGAGAGAAGATAAACAGAATAAATGATACCCCTGTATAGAAGTGAGTATATTTTACTCCTCCCTCTCCTCAAAAAAAAAAAAAAAAAAATTCGCCTGATGCTTATGTAATAAAATTTTATTAATGTATATGTGTACATCTAATACTGAGCCTGGAAATTTTTACTCTGATCGTGTAGAGGTGGGGTAGGGGGTAGTTAAGGTGATAAAGTATTTGACATATTTTTATATAAATACACTAAAAGTTAGTATATTTTTTTAAAAATAAACCAATTATTTAAAAAAAATTATTATTGAATGATCACTCATTTAAGGAAATCGACTGTCATATTTTTAAGTTGATCTGTTAATATTTTTAAAAATATATTTAAATATAAATTGCGTTTCACATTACAAATAAATATTAATTGTAGATTATTTTTTAGTAATTTCTAGTATTTTCTAATTTAATTTAATGTCACTTTTAAATTCAACAATTCAACCATTGTTGAACATTCTTAACAATTAATTCAAAAACTTTTTAACAGATTGGTTATAAAAATTAAACATATTTATTCAATTCAGATATAATTAATTTTAAAATCGAAAATAAAGAAAAAACAAAAACAAAATAAATATAAAACCTTAATATTTTAGTATTAAATAGAGTTTACTCTGGTGGACAGATACACACAAAATAATAGATGCTATGATGCTATTTTTCTTAGAAATTTTTAAATTTGTAGATTTTAATTTCTGTATATATTTTCATGGATTATTAACAATATTCGTACATGTAAATAAATTTAAAAATGATTAAAATTTTTAATTTAGTTGTTTTGTTTGTTTTTTTTTTTTGTTTACTTATGAGCTTATGTGATTAAAGAGAATGTACAATTGAGTATTATACATAGTATTGTAGTTGTTCATGTATTATAAATCTTAATTAATAATCTTGCGCAATCGTTAGTTGAAAACCACTGTAAAAATAAATTACATGGCTATAATAGATTCATGGGTTTTCATTCCCGTCGCTGTAGCACATGAACTGTAAATCTTCCCCTTTATGAGCTAAGCTCTTAAATGTCCAAACTTGTGACTAAGGGCCTATGGGTCGTTCGTCTGAATTGTCAAATCCAGTCGCACCACGAGCTAGTTACGAATTCCAATATATACTACTATATATAGAACCACCATATGAATCATAGCCAGATAAGAAATGATAAGTATTCGAGATTTACGCAAAAAAAAACAAAAAAAATGGATACTGGTAGAGAAGAATATATAATTTTGGACATTATCCAAATGGATATGATCTAAATTCAAATTATTTCATTTTTAAAAACTCTCTATTGCATATGATACAAGATCGTTTGTTATCATTATAAGGAATTTTATTTTAGTTAAGTAGAAATCGATTTTAGAATTAATATTAAAAAAAAAAAAATAGCCAAGAACTTTCGAATTCCGTAGAGCCACAGAGATAGATAGATATGATTTAATAAAATTCCAGAAAATTGCAATCTGAGTAGCCGACTTTAAATTTTATATCACTGAATTCTAAAAATATTAAACATTTAGCAAATAAAATGATTTTTTGCCTCTACTACTCATTTTTTATGTATTTCTTTTTTTTAGAACCTAATATTTAATTGTTTTTATATAACTCGAACTATTTTCTTCATTTAAATTTGTTTATAAATCTTTTTAAATACAATATTTTATAAGAAAAAAATATCTATTTCCCTCACAAATAATTTTTTTTTAAATAATTATTTCTTAAAACTATATATAATCAGAGCCATATTAACCATTGTTAGGGTTACAGCCTAGGGGCGCCGTAACTTAAGGGGCGTCACGAACCTAAAGATGAGAGATTTTCAAAACTAAAAATGAAATTTAGGTTAATGGAAACTTCATTTAACAAAATAATTTTATTTTTAAGTGCTATGAAACATTAAAAATTCATATTTAAAAATGTTAATGTCTAGGCCCTGGGGCGCTAATTGGTTTATAGCCCAAGGCGTCAAAATTGATAAGAGTAGCCCTATATATGATACTTATATTAATATTTAATCAAATAAAAATATATATATTATGGGTGAATAAATGAAGGCTACTTTTTACTGTTTTAATTTTTTAATTAAATTTTGAGGTTAAAATTATTTATAAAATCGAACAAAAATTTATAAAAATAAATAAATAAAACTAAAATAAGAAAAATATATAGATTGTAGAAATAATTAAGATTCTCTTAGAAAAGGTATATTTTTTTAAAATTGTAATATACTGCCATTAAACTTAAAATTTAATTATAATTATTTATTATTCAAATTGAAAGTCCAAAGAAGATAATAACCTAATTTTCTGAAAATTAAGTTTATATTAAATTTTAATAATCTATTTATTAAATAAAATATATATCTCACTATTATATATATACTATCAGTCTTAGATTGTTAGTATTTATATTAGTATTCATTAGCTTTTATATATTAAAATTTAAGCCATATATGTGTGTGTGTGTGTGATATTTTAAAATTATGCATTGTTATAAGTATTTACTAATATAATATTATTCGAATTTACATTTAAATAACTGTTTTTATAAGCATTTTAGTTAATACACCATCATCAGTAATATTCTTTCCGACTACTCAGTTAATTAATTAGTTTTTAAAGAAAGTTATATATTTTAGTTTTAGAATAGTTTATAAATGGATAATATAATAAAAATCGTTTTTATTAAAAATCATTTTGTTGTATTATGTATTCTTTTACTATTATTTCCCAATGGGATTTAAGTCATATTAAATTATTGGATTTGGCAAAGTTAGGTCCCTTAAGATTAAGATTAAGACCGTAATATTATAACCTAGGTCAAGGTTCTACCCTAATTTAGAATTAGGTTAACTAGAGAGAAATTACTCTTTTTTTTATCTTTATTAATTAAAGATTAGTTTTTGATAAGAAACATTAAATGCTTCTTTTATTCCTATGATAAGAAATGTACTGTAATTTATATAGGAATTGTACTCGATCATTGTAAATATATATATATACTCTATGTTTCGTGCATGTTTAACATTAAAATCTTCTTTTTAATGTAATTTTAAAAATAAAATTTAAATATCTTTTGAATTGCGAGGTACGACTTCAGCTCTAATGGGATCATTTCCTATTTAAAATGATTTGATTAATTTATTAATTAATCTAAATTTACTATTATATGTTGCGTTTGATCAAAATAAATTTTATAAGAGATACACTTACCCCTTTATTAAGTTGAAAACTTATTATTATTCAAATTAATGTTCATGTTTATGTTTTCCGCTGTTCTATGTTTTCCCAACAGAGACGGCCAATGTTGTTAGAATCTTAATTGAATATTACATACGCTACGTTAGACATCTAATAATTTGACCTGAAGTTCAAACTACAAGTTTAATAAACTAGAGTAAACGGATACGCAACTTTAATTAATACAAATCAACATTTAATAATGTTTCCAGTACCGTTTTGTTTAAATTCAAATATTTTCTTAAATAAAACGAGCTTTGAAATAAACAGAAACGAGTTAGAGTGGTTTATTTCCATGGAGCGTTAATCTAATCAAGAAATTTCATTATGTCAATTATGTTTTTTAATCTTATTAAATATTTAAAATATATTTTTAAAAAAATTTTATATTGTATAATCATATCGATATTGTTCTATTATCTATTTAAATAATGACATTTGTAGATGAGAAGTAATTTGTATACAGGGCCGTTCCTAGGGTATATGCCGCCCGGGTCCGAGAATAATTTTGCCGCCCCTTCCCTAACCCAACGCCTTCCCCCAAAGTTGTTAAAAATTTACAAATAAAAAAGATAAAGTAAATTTAAGTTAATTTAGTTTTTTAAAAAATTGCAAAAAAAAATCGAAAGTATTTAAGATCGCAAAATCATTTGATCTTTTTTTTAAGAACCATATTGAAAAAAATAAAAAAAAAAAGCAAAATGTTCAGCATCGTACACGTGGCGGAAGTGAAACTTCTTAGAATCTAGAGAATAAGAGAAATTTTAGTTGAGAGTGTGAGTGAGAGAGAAATAGAGAAAAATAAAGGGATCATTTCGAAAGACATATAACAGTATAAAATTTTCGTAACAAATATTCGCTTTATTATTACCGACCGACGATAGTAAGGGAGGTATTGTTTTCACACCAAATTTCACATGTGGAGATTTTTACATATCTCCACGAATCATGCATTTTCTAAACAGAAAAAAGTATTTTTAGCATGATGTCTGTCCGTCCGTCTGTCCGTCCGTCTGTCCGTCCGTCTGTCCGTCCGTCTGTCCGTCCGTCTGTCCGTCCGTCTGTCCGTCCGTCCGTATAGATGTGTACAGCCTGAACGGCTCAACCGATTTTGATGAAATTTGGTATATTTACTTAATGCATCAGTGGGATGAATTGATCAACTTTTGGTGCAATTCCGGAAACCGGAAGTGGTAGTATTAGCGACCGACGATAGGAAAGAAAGGGTTATTTTCACACCAAAGGAGATTTTTTTATATATCACCACGAATCATGCACTTTGTATTGGTTTTATCCTCGAGAAAAATCATATTTATTAGTTTTTTCTTGATTTAAAATTATATGACGTCATCCAGCCATTCATGACGTCACAGCCTGGTCTTGCATATATATTATAAATAAAATAAAATTAAAAATGTTTATATTTATTATTTATGTATCCATATCTGTTTTTTATTACATTAATAGATATATGAAAATTATTTGAAATTGTTTCTGTAGCTGGAAATTAATTTATTTCAAACCGTCGGTCGGTTCGGACCTGGCCACAGGTCAACTTATTATTATTATCTACTCTATCATCATATCTACATTGCCTGTACTATTGTCGGTTGGTGCTTCAATTGGTAATACTGATATTAATGGCTTGTGATAACTAAAATAAGATATATATGTTCGTGATTCGATATTTTCTATATAACGTGTAAAAATAGCATCTATTGTAGTTCCAGATTTTGTTGTTGATTCCTTGGGATCGTTATTTATAAGCAGACCAAATGTTTCTCGAAGAAAGTTGATCAACGGCAACGAATCATCAGATCCAAAATTTACATTAAAATCTCCCCCGAGAATTAGAGGGATTTTATCTTCGCCTCGTTCAAGTGCATTAGCACCTGTGTGGCTATAAACCAGTAGTGAACGGTGTATGAAATAAATAATATCGTCTAAATTTTGGTCGTTATTTTTTTTCGGCATAGTGAAATCTGTGGAGTAGAGAAAAGCAGTTTTAAATGCAATAATAATTTTAAATTGATTTAGTAGTGTTAAAGTAATGTTGAGATTCGGATAAATAACGTGAATGGTCATCGACGCACATAACTGTATGTGTTGGCGTGTGAATCGCCGACCATGTTCACACACACAATTACATGCGTCGGTATGCGTGCACGCTGTATATTTGACTTGAGAATTTTCGTCAACGTACTCGTGCGCATGCGCGTCATGGACTTGCGCGTCATGAGTGGGGATTAGAACGAAAGACCGCACAAAAGGGAGACGCAGATAGCCTCTTTCTCAAGAACGAAAGACCGCACAAAAGGGAGACGCAGATAGCCTCTTTCTCATTCTCACTCGTTATACTTATATCTTTTTTCTCACTTGCGTTACGAAAACTCAATTTTTCAATTCACTCTCCATTCTCAACCAAATGTCAGGACGCCGCTAAAGAAGTTTCACTTCAATAAAATGAATAAGTACTTTTAAGGCTGATCGCGCCGCCCCCCTAGGCTTGCCATCCGGGTGCCCCGCACCCCCGGCTCGGAATGGCCCGGTTTGTATATATGAAATATATTAAGGAATGGTGTATGAATGTAGGGCAGTGAAGGTGAACCTATTCAATGTAGTTCTAAAAAAAGGTAAAATGATTTTTGCGATCAGACTTTTATTTTAAAATTTTTAATGTTAGTGACCCACGAGCTAGTACTAAATAAATAACGATCAAAATTTGACCCACTTCTTTCTCAAAAAGGTTCGCCATCACTGATGTAGGCTCTATAAATATTTATGTTATACCTATATACATAATTATATATACATAGGAATGTTTTTTCTTTGTAAGAAAGTTAGATGAATAAAATTCGATATTTACTTTGTACTGTAATATTTGAAAGTATTTAGTAGCACGTTCATTTATATACGCATAAAAAATTTATGCTTGAAACAGAATTTGATGTTGGCGCGAATTTCGGATCGAGAATTCATTATTTTTGAAGACTAGGAAAGAAAAGTTGGTTCAGAAAAAGAGAATTGTAAAAAAATTATAAACACGAGAAAAGTGAAACTTTTGTGAATGATACAATGTTTGTTTACACATTTAGTACAATTTCTAGAGTGAAGATGACTCTTACCGATGGGGGGAAGGGAGGGAACATTGCGAACAAAAGTTGTCGCCTATCTGACGTCACAGCAGACATTTTGGATGCTCCAAAACATATTTCCTGAAAATCGAAAGTGGGTTTAAATGGAACGGGATGAATCCTTAATATCTATTTTATATTGCTCGAAGGGCTAAAAAGAGGAATTAATAAAAATACGATAGATACCTCTTCACTTCTATCCCACCTTGAAAATTGTGTGAACTGTATTAAAAGGTATTTTTTAAGATATTAAAGATTCAGGGATAGATAAAAGATCGCTAAATAAAGACTATAATCAAATTTTACAATATTTTAATTAAAATCAATTTATTTTAATGAAAAAGGATTAATTATATTTACGATCACCTAAATATATATATATCAATTTAAATCTAAAATTTAAGACTAAAATTAATATAATTCAAAGGGGAGAATAAGTGCACTTATCTGTAGGCTTACAATACCGAACTAAAATCTGAATACCGGTATTTGGTATTTGAAATTTGAAATACCGGGATACCGGTATTAATACCGGTATTATTAATAATAAATTTACTAGCTATATTTCTACTTACCTCAGTTGTTATATTGACTTTTTAACAAATGAAATCCAATAAATATTGTTCTGAAATGAGTAGATATTATTTATTTTATTACATAGAGTGAGTAGGAATAGATAGATACAAAAAAACGTGCAAGTAAAATAAAGTAAATATTAAATTCTATGTTACATTTTACATATAATAGGCTCGTATGGTATTATATAATTAAAGAATTAAATATAATTAAAGAAGTAAAAAATATAAAAATATAAATTGAAAGTATTTAATATTAATAACTTGCGTTTTGTTTATTAAAGTATGCTCTTAAAAAACACAACGAATCAAGCTTTTCATCATCAAGCGAGGACCGAATTTTTGTACAAATATAACCAGCGGCCGAAAAAGCTCTTTCTGATTCTACACTTGTCGGCACTATTGGCATTAAAAAATCATACACATTTTGTAAATTCGTAAATTCGTAATACCAAAATACCGGTATTTTTACATAAATACCGGTTTTTAATACCGGACAAAAGTCGTCCGGGATCCCGGTATTCGGGATCCCGAGATCCCGGTATTGTAAGCCCTACTTATCTGTTTGACCACGGGGATTGGGAAAAGGAATTTGCCGTCTCGCGTGTCTCAGATACAGAACTGTTATTCTGTAGAGTTGGGAGTAGAGTTAATATGATGCATTATGTGAGATATATTTTTATATAAATACACTAAATATTAAAGTATTTATCCTTTCAAAATAAATGAATTATTTGAAAAAATATTTTTATTGTATGATGGATAATATAATAATTATTTTTAAATCTGTTAAGTTGATATGATTAATAATTTTATAATTATTTATTACAATTATTAAATTAGTTTTCTAAAAATGACACATTAACAATTTGTTTCTTAAAATGATACAAATTAATTAAAATAATTCGATTTTCATTTTAAAATGAAAAAAATATTCAAATTTGAAATATTTGATCATATATTATAGATATGCTTTTATATACAGTAGAAGTCCATTAGTCCGGCATCCATCAGTCCGGAATGCCCGATAGTCCGGCATCGTTCCGGAAAATTGTAAAAATTTTGGTTTTCTCCAAAAGTGTGTCTTTAAAGCAAATAAAAACGCTCGAGAGCTATTCCCCTTTTGTGATAGGTAAATCTTCAAAACACAGGGCTTTTAAGAATGCACACTTGCCAGTCCAATACTATACTCAATCAAATGCGTGGATGACTTGCGTCCTCTTTAAAGACTTTTTTTCACCACTTTGTGCCTAGGGTCAAGGAATCCTTCAAAAGCCTTGGTCTACCAGAAGAAACTAAAGCCATCCTTCGTTTGGACAATTGCAAAGCTCACCAGCCAGTAGATGAGTTAGTTTGTGGGAATATTGTTGCTACTCTGCTCCCACTTAACATAAAATCTTTGATTCAACCAAGGGGTTATACAAAATTTTAAATGCTTTTATAGAAGGTCTTTTATTCAAGGCCTGTTAAATGACGGCTGTGACTACAGTGCTTCAGAAATTATTGATTTCCATATCATTAGAAATAAATTTTATACTAAACGCCAAAAGTCAAGAAAACAAAAAGACATTCGTGACTTTTAAATCAAAGTGAAATATTTTTTACAGTACGTGTACATACATTATATGAAATGTAAAATAAACTATTTGCATACTGTATTTTTAGTTTAATTATTAACCTAATTGTTCTTATAATTACCGCCCGATAATCCGGAATTTCCGGTAGTCCGGCACCGAGCCGGTCCCAAACGTGCCGGATTATCGGACTTCTACTGTACCTAGGTGGCTTCAGTTTTATATTTTTCAAAGTAGTAATAGGTTATAGACTGTTTTGTGTGGCCAAAAATTAATACTGCTAATAATATATATTTTCGGAAATTATATTAGCTTATATACTCCTTTGATATAAAATAAAATAATATATATATTTTAATTTATTCAAGTATCATTTATCTTTAATAATGTACTAATGAGACAACCCATAATTTCTATCTTGATATCTGAATGAATGACTTAAAATATTATAAATATAAAAATAATGATTAATACGAAATAAATTAAAAAAGAATTTGTCATGAGGAAATTGCCACTGGGCGCTGGTGTCGTTACTCACGCCATTTTATTATTCAGAATCGTATATTTAATATAGAGAAAACTAACAAAGTAATTAAATAAAAATAATTAAATAATTAAACATATTTCAATTAATATATAATTACTTTTAAAATCGAAAGTTAAAAAAAAAATTAAAATCTTAATATTTTAGTATCTATTATATATAGTTTACTAGAAAGTTCGCGAGATGCAGAATA
The DNA here is from genome assembly GCA_963082975.1 of Labia minor. NCBI lineage: Eukaryota > Metazoa > Arthropoda > Insecta > Dermaptera > Spongiphoridae > Labia > Labia minor. Next base: position 74,021,682 of record OY720344.1, read on the forward strand.
TTAGATATACTATCTTTTCTATTCTGATTTTAAATTATTTCAACGTAAGGAGTAATAAATATTACTATACAATGATGAATGTTGTTTTAAGTTGACCGGAATGTTTGACCCAAAAGGTGATAAACCTGTTTTTCTATTTTAACCAAGATACAATACAACAAAAAACAATAACTATGATTTGCAAAGATCACAAAAGAAGTCAACTTTGCAATCTCGTCTTTCAGCTCATGGTATAGGGAGAGGGTTGTGGGGGGGGGGGGGGAGAAAGAGGGAAGAGTGAAGTGAGCTTTTGTTCTGGATTGTATGAATAAATACGATACCTCAGAATACTTGAAGAGGTTATACTGTTCATTCTTTTATACATCCTGAATACATTTAAATACACTCGACTGAAATACGAGCTTCCTATGGCACCATGTTTATTTAACATGGAATTCAATCCTATCCTAATAAAATGTTGTATAAATAATTTAATTCTATTGCATTTTCAACATTTAAACATATGATTATGATATTTAGGGGAAATTTAAATCATATATTTGAAATTAGAATAGAATTAAATAATTTATTAGTTTTGAAACATAAAATTATATGAAATAAAAACGATGCTATTGAAAACAAAAAAGTATAAAAATCAAAAATAATTATTATACATAAGTAATTATGTTCTAAAATCGACAGTTTGAAAATCTTTTTTTCCCTTTGCTAAATTCAATTTCTAATTAATTATTTAAATGCTCAGATAAATTTTTTATTTTCAAAGTTAAGCATTGATGTCATTAAAGTAACAATTCAAATTGTTTTTTTTTTATCTTTTTTAAAACAATATATTATCTATCTATATCTATATATGTTTTTTTTATTTTAAATTAAAAAAACTTATTAAACATTATTAACTTCTAACACTTACCAATTTTAACAAAAAAAATAAATAAATAGATTTTTTTTTAATTTTATGGGGAGCAAGAGAGCTTAACTGGTAGCTCATTTAACTAACCAACCACGAGTCAAACAAGAGAAAAATTTTTAATAAAATTAATTTAAAGAAAAATTGTTCTCCAGCCCCAGGAGTAGCGGGTGGACACTCTCTATGAGCCCAATAGAGATTTGTCCACTTCACGCAAGCCACTATTTTTCCTCAACTTCAATTGAGTAAGTCGCGCCCCAAATCTTAATCAAATCCCAAATCCCATCAATTTGATACTAAAAATCCTTCACATATCCCCCCCCACACTCCAGATTCAGACTCTTAAGACAAGTGGGCTGGAGGTATTCTTCGAGCCGCATCACAGATGGACAGGACCAGGCCCCCTAAACTCTATTGTTCTCCGTGAAACAAAGTTTTTGGCGCCATCTGGTTATGCTGGCATTCGAAAATATAATAAAAAATCGGACTTGTGTGAGTGTTGTGTGTATGTGTTTGTTCTTTGCAAAGACCAAACACACAAGTCCGATTTTTTTTTCAATGAGTTACTGCCAGCATTCGCATGGTGGCGCCAAAAACTTTGTTTCATCGAGAACAATAGAGTTTAGCAGTCTGTTAGATGGTCTGTGGACAGGACCCTTCAAATGGAGGAGGATGTCCAAAGCAAGGAACAACTGCTAGGAAGAAGATGAGAATTTTATAATTTTATAAAAATAATAGTTTTCTTAAAGCCTCATTAGGTCAAGAAGCAGTTCATTGCTTGTCTAATTGTGCCCCGGCGAAAATGACTCTAAATTCCTTGTTAGGATATAATAACTAAAGATAAACAGCTTAAGATAAATAATTAATAACTTTAGATGTGTTAAACTCTCATTAATAAAAAACCAATTAAATTAAATGATTTGATTTGATTCCAATTTTCCAATGCCTTTAACAATAAAACGATATTATTAAAAGAATATTGATAATATCAGAACTATCTTTGATAAAATAATTAAAATCAAACTTTTTTTAAAAAAAAATGAACGTTGAAATTATTAATTTAGGTTTTAATTCTTAATGAAATAGAAATAAATTTTATTTAATTTATTTTTTAAGCTGTTATTTATATATATATATATATATTATATAGTGATAATGGTGTCATCTGCTCTGTCTTTTTCTACTCCTCCTAACCATAAAACAAACTTAATGTCACAATTTAAAAAAAAGTCAAGGATCCTTATCAAAAATTATACTCTCTCGCCAAGAGTATCTCAAGTGGTTCAACTGAATCTAAAAGATAATTAAAAATTATGCCCTTTTGAATTAAAACCCATTCAATTATTCTCTTCTTTTTCCTTTTCAAATTTGTATTAATACATATATTTATAAAACGGAAAGCTCTTCATATATCCATACATTTAAAGAATAATAAATAAAGATCAAGAAACGAGGGGAATTTGTAAATGAAATTGAGAAATATATTATTTATTTTACAAATTAAGAAATATTTTCGGAATGACCTTCGTTTCTTCTATTTGCTCATTCAACTTAAAACGTATTCCCCGGAAGATATTTTGAGTTTGTTGCATAGTCAGGCGAATAAGGTAGGTGTGAAACGATGTGTATTGAGTAACATAAGAATCAAATAATATTTCTTGTTAATAATTTAGCCTAATGAAATTCATTATTTGATCAGTTTGAAACCTGGTATTTTACCATTGATTAAGTTAAATATAATGATTATTTTATAAAACATGAAATCATAATGATAAATGTTAAGAGTATGTTATTGATTAAATGCTAGCAGGTCAAATTAATAAAAAAATAATTATTATTTTAGATATGTCAAGAGAAATGTTCTATAAATACTTACCACCCACCTGGGAATTCTTTTTAATTAAATAATATTTGTGCTCCAATATTGATCCTCCAAATATTTTTTTTATTTTTAGAGGACCTCAGACATAACACAAAAAATGAGAAATTATGTCCTGGAATATAAAAAAAAACAATAAATAAAAAGAAAATTAATTGAAAAATGTCTCTACCCTTCAACGGTATACAAGTTGAATTCACCATTTGGTGATAATTTATTATAATAAATTGAGAATGTAAATCATTTGATTTAATTTCACTCGGTTGAGGGAAAGTTATTCCATATTTTTTAAAGTTAAAACTGATTTTTTTTTCATTATTATTTTTTTTCAATCTAATCTTATCAGGTATGTATTTATTTATATATATTGTAAAACGAAATCTAATAAATGCTATTTTGAAGTCATGCATTATGGATTATCTGAGTGTTAAATGGATGACAGAATCAGATTGAGAGGAGGTGGATGTTGTTGAAGGATTCTATTATGGAAATCGACACCGTGGCTTTGTTACCATAGCAACATTGATATCTCCTGTTAAACGAGAGAAAAAATACCTCCAAATATTGTGTACTAACGTATTTTACTTCTAATTTTAAAAATATTTTTATTAAATTCCTAGAAGGAAAGAATTTATTTTCATCATTTTTTACCGACCGACGATAGTAAGGGAGGTATTGTTTTCACACCAAATTTCACTTGTGGAGATTTTTACATATCTCCACGAATCATGCATTTTCTTAACAGAAAAAAGTATTTTTAGCATGATGTCTGTCCGTCCGTCCGTCTGTCCGTCTGTCCGCCCGTATAGATGTGTACAGCCTGAACGGCTCAACCGATTTTGATGAAATTTGGTATATTTACTTAATGCATCAGTGGGATGAATTGATCAACTTTTGGTGCAATTTCGGAAACCGGAAATGGTAGTATTAGTGATCGACGATAGGAAGGGAAGGGTTATTTTCACACCAAATTTCACATGAGAAGATTTTTTTATATATCACCAGGAATCATGCACTTTGTATTGGTTTTATCCTCGGAAAAATCATATTTATTAGTTTTTTCTTGATTTAAAATTATATGACGTCATCCAGCCATTCATGACGTCACAGCCTGGTCTTGCATATACAGTGGTACCTCGACATACGAGCTTAATTCGTTCCAAGACCTTGCTCGTATCTCAAATTGTTCGTATCTCAAAGCACTTCGTGCCATTAAAACTAATAGAAAAGCTTTTAATCCGTTCCAGTCCCCAAAAATCACCTTAGTTTTGTTTTTTGTATGCTATTTTGAATCAAACAAATGTCTTTACGAGAAGGAACATTTATTTAAAAACAACAAAAATAATGGGAACATTTGAATAAATAAAAATAAGAAGAATTTAAACAAAAACTTAAATATCATCGCTTGTCTTTGCTTTTTTCGCCTCCTTGCTCATCTTGTTCTGCAAAGTGTTTTACAAAATTGTCTAAGGAAGTTTATTTTTTCCTCCCCTTCAGGGTATTTCGAAAATGATTGAGACAGGTTTCGTTAAATAATTCCGAAGCCCGACCAATTGCAACCTTTTCGGGGTGGTTTTTATTTACAAATTCAACAATTTTCTCCCACATTCCTAGGATCTCTTTAATTTCTTTTGAAGAGATAACATTTTCTGTTTCTGGCGCCTCTTCAGAAACTGTGTTTTCTTGGGTCACAACATCATTCTGTGTTTGTAGGTTTTGTAACTCTTCAGTTGTAAGCTCCTCAAAATGTTACTCGACGAGTTCGTTTACATCATTTTCATCGACTTCTAGACCCAAAGATTTTCCCAAAGAAACAATCTCTTCTATTTCTGACACTTGAGATTCAGATTCTGCAATGATCCTTTCAGTTACAGCGTCAGGCCATAGCTTTTTCCATGCAGAAATTAATGTTCTTTTTGTGACACCCAGCCAGGCCTGATCAATAATTCTTAGACATGTCACTATGTTAAAATGGTCTTTCCAAAACTCTCGAAGGGTCAGGTTTGTACTATCCGTCACTTCAAAGCATTTGCGGAACATGTGCTTTGTGTACAGCTTCTTAAAATTAGAAATGCGGGGGCAAATTGGTGCCGTGTGCATCGTCACGGGGTGCTCGTATCTCAAATCTTGCTCGTATCTCAAAGCAAAATATCGGTCGGTTGGAGGCTCGTATCTCAAAACACTCGTATGTTGGGGCACTCGTATGTCGAGGTACCACTGTATATTATAAATAAAATAAAATTAAAAATGTTTATATTTATTATTTATGTATCCATATCTGTTTTTTATTACATTAATAGATATATTAAAATTATTTGAAATTGTTTCTGTTGCTGGAAATTAATTTTCTTCAAACCGTCGGTCGGTTCGGACCTGGCCACAGGTCAACTTATTTATTTACTGTGATTATTTAAAAATAAATAAATTTCTAAAAGAATAATGAGGTCTAAATACACTTGTCATTTTAATTTAATTATTTTTTTTAATTTTTATGAACTTAAAAATATTTCAGTTTCGTTTAAGTTGCTGTAACTTGTCCTTACACTCCTGACCTAGCCTTAAATTTAAAATGATAATATTATATCGTCATATATATATTCCACTTTTGTTCAATAAAATTATTATGTTACTATTATACTATACTGGACTATTCTTACTTTCCTATCACCTCAAAAAAAAAAAAAAAGACAAACAAACCATTCTCGCTGTCATAATGCTTGATTGTATTAACATATATAATTTAAAAAATTATTTTCTTCTAATATTTTTTAAAATATATTTACTTTATATTTAAATTACAATTAATCACTTAATCAAAAAAATTATCAATATGTTTGAATAAAGTATGTATCCATTATTTTTTAGGATTATAATTCTTATTATTTTACTTACTTTTAGGTTTTTAGGCAGATTCTCTCTCTTTTGGATTTTTAAAAAATAACGGTTTAAAATATTTTCTACTCAAGAACTACTGGAGTTGGGGTCTGAAACTAACATTGGTGAAACAAGATAATATCCGGGGAATTTGAGTTCATTGATGGATAGGAACCAAAGTTATTGAGAATCAGAAGTTCCAGAGACTTTAGATATATGATAGGGGAAGAATTAAAAATTAGTGACAAAAATAAGTTTTAAAATTTTTTGTATTTTGAAATTTTTTCTGAAATTAAACAAATAATAAATTACATTGAACTGATAACTTTCAAATGAATCAGACAACTGTTTACCCTGTTTACAAGGTGGTCTCGTTTAGCCACCGAGCGTCGCTTGTATATATCTTGAATAAAACAGATGCAATATCTTTTTTTTTATTACAACGATCAAAAATTTTCGAATAGAAAAAATATCCATAAAACTATCAAACTATAGATTCAATGGAGCGTATAACAAAAGCTAGTCAATATGAAAGGGTGCATCTGAAACCATAAAAATTTATGTTATGTGATGACGTAATATATTATCTTTTTCACTTCAAATTAATAAATTATCTATTGTTATCGGCATAGTCCACTAGGATCTCTTTCTTATCATCATTCCTTTCAATAACACCTCCAAGCATACGGACATAATAATATAATCATGAACTTTGCCAAATTATCAAAGTTATGCTTTTAATTGATTACATTCCTCTTGAGTCATTATTCATCAATTTACATCCACTTTGAAAGAGCAGCAAAATATATTGAAAACCCTCTCAACCAACTTTCCAATTAAACATTCATCTATTAAATCTATTTGAGAAGATACTTGTAATGTATACTAATCTTATTGATTAAGAATTTATGAGCGACAAACATGATTAAACTTAATTAACAAAAATCGGGATTCATCTTAGTATTTCTAAAGAATTGTCATTTAGTAATACTTACCAAACTTTCCAAAACTACTCAATCATTCTCTGTCATTAAGAGAAAGCTTTATTTATCTTTTTTACAACGATAAAGTGAAACATCATAGAACAAATTTAAACTGAAGATACAATTGCAAACATTGATTAATCAATACTACAGAATTTACCTTACTGTCCAGACTTGGCTGGTATTGTCATAAAAGAATTAGATTTTGCTGGAGATTATGTGATGAAATAAATTGATCTACATTTGGAATTTTCAACAAAATTACATATTTTAATAATCACTATATTTAAAAATAAAAATGGATTATATGAAATTCATAATAAACGCACAATAATTCATTTTTATTAGAATTAAGAATTAACTTAAACAAATTATTTATCAGAATATTCTTCTGTGTTTTTTTTAAGTTAAACATTTGGACTGTTTAATAAAATAATGGTAGTTGTTTAGTCTAACCAATATATGATCGATTTTGATAAAACTTTACCAGTAGATTCCTTTTTTGATTCAAACCAACTTTCCTAAAGCATTATGTGGTGGTCGCTTCTAGTTTAAGAGATAAAAATTATTAAAGTTTGCATATAAACTAGTTATGAATCAAAAAAGGAATCCACTGGTAAAGTTTTAGCAAAATCCATCATACATTACACTAAACAATTACCGAAATAATGTTAAAAAATAAATAAAAAAAAATTCAAATTAATTTTGTTGAAAATACAATTAATGGATCTTAAATTAATAATGTATTTGACTTTAATGATACAATTAAAGGGATGGGATCAAAATTGTTTCGTTTAATTTCATTCAGGTGACTTTGACCTCAGAAATGAACTTTGTGGTTGACCAGAATCAATGCCCAATAATGATAAACGAAAGGTCACCATTGAATCTTATCCGCTTCTAAGTAATTATAAATGATCATAATAGATTAAAATAATTCATAATCATTGTATTTATATCAAACAAATTGGCCTTTTTTTCTACACATTGCTTTTTGACGATACTTAATATATTTTTATATAATATGTTATATATATTAATGTATTTTATTATTCATACTTCTCAGAAGATAAAGTTAAAAAAAAAAAGAAAAATGATTTATGGGATTTTTAAATCAACCAACTGGAGAATTAAATGTTTCATAAATAAATAATCATGTATTCTGTATTGTGTTAGTTGCAGGCCGTTAAGGCAGCAATATTTTTACCGACCGACGATAGTAAGGGAGGTATTGTTTTCACACCAAATTTCACATGTGGAGATTTTTACATATCTCCACGAATCATGCATTTTCTAAACAGAAAAAAGTATTTTTAGCATGATGTCTGTCCGTCCGTCCGTATAGATGTGTACAGCCTGAACGGCTCAACCGATTTTGATGAAATTTGGTATATTTACTTAATGCATCAGTGGGATGAATTGATCAACTTTTGGTGCAATTCCGGAAACCGGAAGTGGTAGTATTAGCGGTCGACGATAGGAAGGAAAGGGTTATTTTCACACCAAAGGATTAATTACTTCTGTAGAACATATAATATTCAAGAAGTAGTTTAATAAAAACAAAGGTTTTGGAGACCTTTAATGAATCAGGTTGATTCCAGGGTGAAATATTTTCCGACATTGAATATAAAATTAATACTTTGTAAACTACCACTTACGGTTTCCAGATATACACCAAAAGTTGATGAATTCATCGAACTGATGCATTAATGAAATATACCTAATTTTATCAAAATCCGTTGAGCTGATCAACCTGTACGCGTCTATAAGGACGGACGGACTGACATCATGCTAAAAATTCTTTTTTCTGTTAAGAAAATGCATGATTCGTGGAGATATGTAAATATCTCCAGATGTGAAATTTGTTGTGAAAATACTCCCTTACTATTGTCGGTCGATAAAAATTCGATAAGTAATTTATATCTAATTCCATTCTTAGTTTTTTACTAAATAAATCGGAAGAGAAGCATCGATTATTATATAATGTATATAGGTATTTATATACAGTGTATTCCAAAAATATAATAAGTTGACCTGTGGCCAGGTCCGAACCGACCGACGGTTTGAAATAAATTAATTTCCAGCTACAGAAACAATTTCAAATAATTTTCATATATCTATTAATGTAATAAAAAACAGATATGGATACATAAATAATAAATATAAACATTTTTAATTTTATTTTATTTATAATATATATGTAAGACCAGGCTGTGACGTCATGAATGGCTGGATGACGTCATATAATTTTAAATCAATAAAAAACTAATAAATATGATTTTTCTCGAGGATAAAACCAATGCAGAGTGCATGATTCGTGGTGATATGTAAAAAAATCTCCTTATGTGAAATTTGGTACGAAAATAACCCTTCCCTTCTTATCGTCGATCGCTAATACTACCACTTCCGGTTTCCGGATTTGCACCAAAAGTTGATCAATTCATCCCACTGATGCATTAAGTAAATATACCAAATTTCATCCAAATCGGTTGAGCCGTTCAGGCTGTACACATCTATACGGACGGACAGACGGACGGACAGACGGACGGACAGACGGACGGACAGACGGACGGACAGACATCATGCTAAAAATACCTTTTTCTGTTTAGAAAATGCATGATTCGTGGAGATATGTAAAAATCTCCACATGTGAAATTTGGTGTGAAAACAATACCTCCCTTACTATCGTCGGTCGGTAAAAACAAGTTTTTAGGCCTTGTAGGGTACATCACAAGGATCGACCTTTAAATACCTGGAAACACTTTTCTGTAGGATATGGCATATTGGAAAAAAACCAGAAATATGTTGAACTAAACCTTACAGATAAGAAAGATGAAGAATTGATAAGAAAGGTTTTGTCGGAATTAATTAATAAATAAGCACCGGAGACTGCTGGAGGAAATAAAAAAATACCTTTCAGTCGATGATTGTATTCATATTCAATATTCAAAAGGAAACCACTTGAATTCAATGCCGATAAATAATGAAGATGAAAGGATAGTGACTTGGTGACTAGTAATACATAGTTATATAGGTCAAACGTTGGTAAATTGCAAAAGAGACGGCACAAGCAGTAAACAGTTCTACATCGCTCGTAATTTGGTTTTAATAGTTAAGCTTTATTAGCGATCTTAACTTTCGGATAATGAAAATGAATTACTTTACTAACTCAATTCAACTTGGCTTTGAATCAAAGTCAATGGGAAAGGCGAAAATGAACAAAAAGTAATATTAATAATCGCGAAATTTAATGGGAAAACCGTATGATATTATTTTAACTTTATATGAATATTTTTATAAAATTATTTTATCTCAGGATAGGATATTTTCAAAATTAGGATAAATTAAGATTCGAACAAATTTAATATTTTAACTATTTACATAGATAACCAAACAAAATTGTATAATTTATAATTTAAGATTGTCCTAAAATCTAATCATAATGGATTTTATTTTATTTTAATGATTTTTAATATTAATTTTAAACTGGAGAATGAAATATTTAAATATTGACTCTTTATATATTTTTAAACTGTTTAGACTTAATATTATTTCATTTATTATAAATTATTATCATGTTAATTTTAAACTGGACAATGAAATATTTAAATATTGTCCCTTTATTTATTTTTAAACTGTTTAGACTTAATATTATATCATTTATTATAAAATCATTTTATTATAAATAATTTTTTTTTAAATAGATACCTTTATCAAGTAATTGATAGATTAGAAAATTGATTAATTTTGAATGAGGCTAATTATCTGTTTCACTTATTAACTCATCAAAGGAGAATGTATTAAGAAATTTACAATAATCTTCATATAACAGTGAAGAAAGGTTCTTCCCTTTCTAGCCAAAAATTGCAATTAAGAGTTGATTTTTTGTTGTTGTTCATTATTAAGTAAAAGTCAATTATTTTAACTATTTGATGTCAATAATATACATTAACTTTGTATTATTTAAAAAAGAATTCATATTAGGAGAAATTATTTTTTAATAATTTTACACGTTCGATTATGAAATTTCGGTCTCGACATTTTGGCGCCCATTCTGACGCGTTTTTCAAGAAAGTTTATTTAGGGGATTATTTTTTTGGGATTCTGGGTCTTAGCCTGTGTGACCAAGAGTCGATTTTGAGATTTTGCTCGAGGCTGTCGTCAGGACCAGTCGTGGGTCAGTGTCAGTGTTGGTGCCAATCATTCTTCTTAGCTTCGGAACAAATTAAGTCCAAAATCATTCACCCATTCAATCTAAAAACCCAACGTCGACAGACGTCCCACAAATTTCTCTTCTAAATATACTCTCCTGAAAATGGCACCGAAGTGGTTGCCGAAACGTCGAGACCCAAATATCACTATCAAACGTGAAAATAACCCAGAAATAATTTCTCATAATAATAAAAACACACGAACAAACCTAAATGAACAAATATATATATATATATAAACATATCTATCATTCTATTAAATATTTTAATAATATATAATTATTATTATTGCGATTTTATTTAATTTCACAAGTCAGTGGAGTACCTTAAGTTTGACCCATTCATACATTGAATTTTCAATAAATTTTAATTTTACCTTGAAATTTAACGTATATTTAATATTAAATTTAAATATAAATTGAAGGATATTTATTATTTATTGAAAATCAAAAAAAAAAAAAAATTGAAATTAACTGAATATCGTAAATATTATTTGTTTATTAACTGAACACATAATCATATATTTAAACTTATTAAGATTAAATTTAATTAAAAACACGTATTCAATAAAAAATTTAAAATAATTGTGATATTTTTGTTTACATATACATCACATATTTTTGCTCCTATAATAAATTAAAAATTAAAATAAAATGCACTTTTAAATTTAATTTTCCTTGTCTTATAGTAAATTTTTTTATATAGCCTTATCAACATCTATTGCACCTGTAATAACTTGTTTAATAGGCAACATAGCCAGATTACTTATCTTAGTGTAAATAGATTTTACGACAAAGTACACCAAGCAAGAAAAGAGTCTCAAATCATCCTAATAGCCATGTTGAACTTGAAAATTATTATTTTTTTTATTTTAAGTTTATATATAATCATTTTATAATTAAATAAATTATTATTATTAAATTATTATTATGATTAATTATGATTCATTTTAATTAATATTAATTAAATATAAATTGTATAGAAATGTAACAACTAAAATACTTATAATATAATTAATTGTATATAATTATAATATATATATTTGACGAACAGAAAGTGAGAGATTTAAAATAAATAAGTAAATATTTTTCCTTGTACTCTATATCAGGAGTCGGCATCCTTTTTCAATTGCCGGGCACATTTCTGAAATAATATAACAGGGATAGGCGCACTTGGTGATACTTGTTAGAGCCTTATTGAAAAAATTGAAAAAATATCGAAAATGTTTAAGAGCATGATCGCAAAAATATTTTACCTTTTTTTTAGACCTATATTGGAAAATCGAAAATGTTACCTTTTTTTGTGCCATGACTTTAAATTAATATTATACTTAGTAATTTGAATGCCGGCACTTGAAAATGGCTTCGCGGGCACTAGGTATATTATATTATATCCTTACGTTAATAGTTTTTTAGTTGTAAGTTTTTATAATATTATAATTAATTTATTATATGGTATTAATTGAATTTCATCCTTGATATTAAATTCTTTATAATTTTTTTTATATTTTAATATATATAATAAAAATTAATAATATTTATATTTTATTTAACATTATCATTTCTTTTCTTTTATATTAAATTAATATTAAAATTAAATTAAAAATGATATCTATTAATTTAAATTGTGTATACTATGTTAATATATTTCTTTTGGCATTGTGAATTGGACTTTGCAGAACAATTCGTTTGGCTAAAATATATTTTTCCATGAACCGATATCCTTCCATGCGTTCTTTGATAATTAAATAAAAAACAAAAATCAAAGAAAATATATTTTATTCTTTAGTTTGCTTTCACCAGTGGATAAGTCAAGACTAGATAAGTTCGCTGTGGGACTGGTGGTAAATAATTAATAACTCTTTTTAATTATTAATATTAATTAATTAAGTTATTTATTTTTATTCTCTTTCACTCTTTCTCAATATATATTTATATAATATATATAGGGTAAACGTACCAGTAGTTGACCACTGTACCAGTAATTGCCCATTTGATCGATTTTTTATTAAAATAAGTTTTTTAATTTTTCTGATTCATTGTTAAGCAATCCGTATCGATATCTCGTGCTTAATTTGAAATTAAAAAGCATATTTTGATAAAAAATCTATCAAATGCTCAATTACTGGCACAGTGGCCCACCACTGGTACGTTTATACCTTACTTAAATAATAAAATTTATTTCTATTTAAATTAGATTTTTATTATTTTTTATCAATTCTTTTTGTTTATAAAATTGCATTGCTAAATTAATTATCAGAATAAAGTTATTCTAATATTAATTTTAACATGTTTAGATAATATCTAATAAAGGTACCATAAAAATATTTCACCCTTGAGAAACTGAAATTAATTTTGTAATAAAGTTGGAAATCCCCCTCCTCTAAAATATAATCCTGCCTGTATTTCTATCGTGAATATAAGAAGTTAATACCAAAAGCTTCTTTGTTTTTTTTTTTGTTTTTTTGCTTGACATCAAATAAAGTCCAGAGAAAAGTTTATTTATATTTATCGTTCATATATTTTCATTCAAACACCACCTCCCCTCCCTTCTAACACATTTGCTTCTGTTTTTTTTTTATTAATATAGTCAGGTCGACACGCATAGCCATGGCCTTTCACAACCATTGGACTAACAGGTCAGGTTGCGAAGCCAGTTGATTCCACTATCGCGTTTCCTCTAATTACATATTCATTTCTATCTGCTAATAGTTTCATAGGATTTGATCATAAATGTATAGACATATGTTCTATCCAGTAACATTAATTAATTATTATACATTGCAATTGATTAAAATATAATTAAATGAAAGTCATACATACATATATAACATGCGAGCACAGGACAATAAGTCCGTGACTTTTTGAATGAAACACAGGTTTATGGATAAAAAATTATTTTATTTTTCAATGTAGTCTCCTTTGAGCTCTATTCTTTCGTCAAAGTTTCTCCAATATTTTTATCCCTTCCAAAAAATAAAATTTGTCGAGGACATCAAAATAGATTTGTTTGTGAGTTGATTTCATCATTGGAATCAAATCTCTTTCTGCCGAGTCATTTCTTCAGGTTTGGAAACAAGAAATATACACTTTGGGTTAAATTTTCTTCACAAATCACGTTTGGATGCCAAACAAAAACTAAAAGACCCAGCTGGTTCAAATTTCGACAAGAGTCAGCTGATAGTTGTATGCTGACAAGAGCAGTCATTTCATTTAAGAAGAAATTCAAAAAGTGAAGGACTTATTGATCTATATATATATATTATATAAAAAAAATCGCAAACTCCTATAAATCTCAATAAATAATTATTAATCATTAAAAATGATATTTTTTGTTTATCATATTGCTAAAGAATATTGATATTAATATAAAATTTATTAATTTGAATATATATAAATTACATAATTTTATTAAAATAATAATAATAATAATAAAGGGGTAGCGGGTAGGTACTTTTCCATGGTCGTGGAGATTAGGCCTACTTCAGGAATGCGATCCTGCCCCCTCGCGACGCCTTGATCAGGGGGAAAATCAAGTCCCATCCTGTCATATCCTACCCAAACTTTTCCTTCTCCAGTTAATCCTTTTCTGGGTATACGTCACTGGAAAGCAAGAAACCAGCCTGGTTATCAATTCTGTATCGTATGGTTGTGAAAACTGATTTGCCTTGGAAACAATTTCGGCTTTTTCGAATTTCAAGGCATTTCCATTAACCTGTTGTTTAATTGGATCTTATAAATTTTAAAATCAGTCTCAGGTATTGGGAAAATTCATGGTCTCTCCTTATCTAAGAAACTTTAAATTCCCAACATCCTGCGATTTTGCCTACCAAATTATTATATATAAATATAATCTGTGATTTCTCCTATTTTAGATAAATATTATTCAATTTTCTCTCTTTTTTTTTTTTTTTGTTGTCAATTTTATTTTAAAAATGGATCAATCAAATTAATACAACTAATATTTCCATTATTTATACAAATTGTTATTACTTTAATATAACATATAATTATAAATAAATATTTTTTTTTATTTTTTTTTTATTGAATGTTTTTATGAATTTTCATTTAAAAATATTTGAGTAAATAGATAAGAAATTAACAACTGATTTGATCAGTTTTTTTTATTATATTCTTTATCTTTTAGATAAAGATTACTTAATAACGGTTTTTTTAATAATTGTGTATTATCTATACTACTTAAAAAGACTAAAAGAAAATAAACAACAAAAAAATAAAGAGAAATTATTTTAAATATTTACTTTTATTATATATAAAGGCTATTTTTAGAAATAATCCATTGAGTATATAATATTTATTTATTTATTTATTTTTTCATAAACAACGCACAATACAAAAAGGTTATTTGCAAGTAAAAAAAATGAGTAGTGAGTGGATTTTGGTTGAAATGTAAAAAAAAAGAATAATACAATAAAATTCCAAAAGTCCTTTACAAGATCAGCAAAAAGCTGTGGTGAACGGCCAGCTTTTCTACCTGCCCACTCACTGTTTGGGAGGAAATAAGCCCCAGAATAAACAGGCCACATCAGACGACGACAACGACAAAAGGGACCACCTTTCTTTCCGTTGGGGCTTCGTTCAGCAAAAGTTACAAGTGATAAGCTTTTTGAGCCGATAGGGGAGACGGCGCCGTTGGTTACTGCATTGCAGATGCGCAAAAGCGCGAGGCGGCAGCTGGCAAAAAGGGCAGGAACAAGTGCCGGGCTCAGGAAGTTCTCTCTTCTCACTGAAAAGCATATATCAACCATTTATATATATATAAATTTATATATATATAGATTTATTTACTTGATTAAACTCACTTGATGAAAACATTTTTATCTAAACTTTTCGTTTCAAATAAAATAAATCTCACTTGAATTTACATGTACCACTCAACACTATAAAAATAATAAATAAATATATAAACCGACATGAAAACAACTATTTTCATTTGAGACATCTAAGAATAAGGATATTTATACAAATGTTATAATAAATTTCATTTAATTCATTAAAATTAAAATTCAATTAAAATAATTTAGTTTATACTTAAAAAATACTTTAAATGTACAAGTTTAAACCGGCATTTCTTTTCAATTTAATTTCACTTGAAAAGTTTCTATCACAATGTCACATCTTAGTTATGTACATCTTTTTAAATAAAAAACATTAATAAATAGAAATAACGTCAATCATAAAATAAATAACAATCAGATATTATTATTATTTAAAAAAAATTATTTAACGAGAAAGTTGTTTATGGGAACTCCAATTGGTAAGCAACCAATAAATCAAAGACACAATATGAAGGAGTTTGGAGAGATTAGAAGATGGATGGAGGCGGCTCACCTTAGGGATGTTCATAGGACCATAGTTGCTGCGCCATAGAGGTAGTTTAAAAAAATCTGGAGTATCTCCACTCGACTATCTCGCAAATTTGAATTGGATTCATTAACATATATTATATTTAAAATAAAAATATAAATTAAAATTAATAAATAATATTTATTAAACCAGCGCGTGTTTAGCTCTTTGTTGATGGCACCACGTCACGTGCTGGCGCGTGTTTTGCAGTTGTGTTAAAAAATTAATTCCGGTATTTTCGGCGATTCAATCAAGCTGAAATTCTATATATAGCAGTTCTATCCAAATTTTGATCATGTGAAAAACTATTCATACATATATGTTTATTTTTACGGTCAGTTTAGAGGAAACAAAAATCAAAACGTGGGAGGTAATGACCCTCTTCCGGTTGAGCTACATTTCTCAAAAGTTGATAGAAAACTACGAATTTTGAATAATGTCCATATACCAAATTTCATTATTCTAGCTCAAACCGTTTTTGCGTAATCTTGTCTACATACACACACACATCGAAAATTTTCGTGATCGCAATACTATCTCTGGCGATATAGTAAAAAATAATACCTATAATCATTATTATTATTTTTAAAATAATGCTTCGATGTTTTGATAGATTAATATCAATTTAACTGCTTCCTTTAGTATTCTTCTTTTGAGAAGAGACCTTTCTATTTTTTTTCCTTTTGTTTGCACGAAAGCTTTATCAATAACAATCAAATAGAATTTGTTTTTGCCTTTAGCTTTTCTTTTTGTCGTTACTATTCATTCTTCTTACTACATTCATATTCATAAATTAATAGATAATATACGACAGATAAAAAAAGAATAATAAATATTAATGAATGAATAGTTAAAGTACTTCATTTTTTCATATGATAAAAAATTAATTATAGGCGATTTAGGAATATTTAGGAGAACAATTCCATTAAATTGTTCTTTCTTAAAAAATTGCTATTATTTTTTTATTAATTTATCGAACAACTCTGGGCATTCGTTATTATACTCAATAAAAATCAATAACTATTTTGAATATCTTCTAAATTAAATAACATTTTTTATTCTTATAATGTCATGAAAGTAATATATGATCTACAATAATTAAGGTAATAAAAAGGAACAAGTATTTTCATATATTAACAATAACAAAACGAAAACTGTTATTTTTGAGACGCAACTTTTGACATGACGGTTCAATTTGATATTTACGACATCAAGGATAGAGCTGTCATTTTTTTGATATCTATATTACATATACTTCCTCTTCGGTTTATACCCATGATTTGATGACTAGTTAAAGAAAGGATGAATATTTTTCTCTCATTTGTTTTATAATAATTATTTATAATAGCTATACTTCTCTAATCAAAAATAATGTAATATTCTTTCCATGTGGTAAGCTAACTAAACTAAAATTAAATTTAAAAAATATAAATTTTAATAATAATAATTTTAATTAAACATTCGGTGAAGTTTAAATTATTGCTTTACTAGCTGCTTCGAGCGCCTTCGACGCTCTCCACACCTAGACGGGGGCTCCGCCCCCTGTACCCCCCCGAGTGTCCCTATTCTGAGCTATAACCAGCTAACTCCTACCCTGTCCCATCTCTCTCACGTTCCTTCCTACATTGTCCGCCCTGTTCACAATTGGTCTTCCAAACGGACGTTTTCCAATCGAACTCCCCACCAATATATTTTTCCTCTCCCATTCTAGCCATGTGCCCTGCCGATCCCAGCCTTCTCTATTTTATGACCTATATCTAGAGATGCATAGAGGTCATGCAATTCCTTGTTATGCAGTCTCCGCCATTCCCCGGTGTCCTCATCTTTCTTTGGTCCATAAATGCTGGGAAGAATCCTATTCTCAAATACTCTGAATCTATTCTCATCTCCCAGGGTTATAGACCATGCCTCCCACCCATATAATACAACAGAAAAAATAATTGTTTTATATATTTTAATTTTGATCGCCTTTGATAATAATTTCCAGATTGCAACCTCGATTTAAATTCTTTGCAAATATTATTCTCTCTGATACTAATTATTTTGTTTTATCACTATTAATTTCAAACCCCATCAATTTTCCTGCCTCGATTAATTTATTTATGCTACTTTAAATGTTATTAACTTATTTAAAAAAAAATCAGAGTAAACAAAATAAAAATAAAATATAAAATTAGCATAACACTAAACTACTATAAAAATAATATTAAAAAATATATTATATATTAAAATCTTACGTGAAAATCCAATTATGAGATCAAATTTTCTTAATTAAAATAATTTACTCACATAATCTTAAAAATTAATAGTATTAAATTATAGCCGTAATGTGAATGTTTTCAAGCCAATAAGATCAATTGAGATATTGTAAATATCAATAGATATATAAAAAGATTTTTATCTGCACATTGCTCAGAATTTAAATTACCGCCAAATTATCGCCACCAGCGCCTCTATGATCTAGTATGGTAACTAAACTATTTTTAATAAATTATTCTTTATAATTTTTTTAAAATTTTTCTAATTAAAAAATCGAAAATCGGGCTTCGAGGTCTGGTGGCCAGCCCCTTTGTGCTTCCGTGTAAAAAATTCCATGTCCCTGTGTGCGATAGATTTGCCTGGAGAGCTCGGTCAGACAAACAGACACACACATTACACTTGCTTTTATTATTATAGATGCGCAATTTAGGGGTTAAATTAGCTTTCTTCTTGTTTTGAAGTCTAATGAGTTTTGCTGTTGTTTTAATAATCTCTCTCTATATATATATATTAAATTTATATTTAATTTATTATAATTTATATTTTAATTATTTTATATATCCTATAGACTTGTATATATAATACTGGTGTTTAATTTTAGTTTATATACTCAAAATATAATATAGATTATTATACAGGGTAGTCCAAAAGTCCGGTAACATTTGAATCGAGCGCTGCTTCGAATTGCGGGGGATAGGGGGGAACGGGGCGTTACTAAACGCGAGAGCGGTTAGTTGGAATTCAGTGCCATAGCGTCGTTGTACGTTGTTGTTTTGTGTACGCGAGTACTATCGCAACAACGATTCTGCGACTGAAGCGCGACTAAAATTTTGTACACAGTACAACATACATACACATAAAAATCAAGCTCCATCAACTCGTGCAATTAAAATTGGGTACAGAAGTTCGAGGAGACGGGTTCAACATTAAATCATCCACGATCCGGCCGACCTAGGACGTCGAGAGAGCCCGTAAACATAGAGCGCGTACGAGCATCTGTTAGAGAACAACTTGGCCTCTCTACTCGAAAGCGGTCTAGTGTTTTAAATGTATCCAGGGCATCTTTAAATCGTATTCTTCACAAGGATTTACATTTACACCCATATAAAATTCAAATTGTACAGCAATTAAGGCCTCAATAGCAGCGGTTCGTGAAATTTTTGGGCAAAAAGTCATATCCAAAAGAGGTGACATTAACTGGCCACCCCGCAGTCACCAATGGACTTTTTCATTTGAGGATATCTCAAAAGTAAAGTTTTTAATAACAACCCTCAGTCTATTGAAGAATTAAAAGAAAATATACGCGAGGAAATTCAGAACATTTCTCCAAACACTTGTCGGGCGGTGATGGAAAATTTCCGCACTAGGTTAGAGGGGTGCCAAACTAAACAAGGGGCACATTTGGACGACGTTATTTTTAAAAAATAAAACCCTGCTTTTTTTACTTTTATAATAAATAAACATATTTTCTCTCATATCTCTTTTTGTATTTTTTATAACCATTTGAAATGTTACCGGACTTTTTGCTAAGAACAAAATTTCATTAATTTTTGAAAATTTATCATTTGGATGTTTTTATTTAAATACTTAATAATAATAATAATAATAATAAATTTTAAATACTTTTATTTTATTATTATTAAAAATATCTTTTATTGAATGAAGAATTTTGATCATTCACTCAAAGCCAAGATTACAAACTAAGTAGAGTAATCCTTTCAAATAAGCCTTCTTCTTCTTTTACAAACACCCGAAAAAGGGAAATTGTATTCAGTGGAATTCTGAGTTTAAGAAAATTAAATTGTAATATAAAGCCAGGATCAAAGATACTCCTTCGAATAGAATCGTTTATAAGACAGATTCTTATTCAAAGCTACATCAGCGACCATAAGCCTAAGCAAAGTTATTAAGACTGATTGGATTCTATATTGAATGTTAAATAGAAATAAGTATAATTAAATATTCAAGGAATGTAATTATATATTATATTTTATTCTAATGTACTCAGGACGAAAATTTTAATGGATCTATATTTAAAAAAAGAACTCATATCCTTTTCATTAAAATAAACTGAGAAAGTTTAAATAAACAATGTAATGATAAACATTAAAAAAAAATTTAATTAAATAGAGTGGATGGAATATACTTGAATTTTAAAAATGATTTATCTTGTTACTATAATTTATTTAATTAAAATTTATAAAATAATTAGGTAATTATTCGGGTAAGCTTTGGTACATGGATTTGGATAAAACTTTACCAGTGGGTTCATTTTGCAATTCCAAATAAACATTGATTATGGAATTTTTTCGGGCCTCTTCTAGTTTACGAAATAAAAATTATTAAAAAAAAAAGATTTTTTAAGTTTGACAGATTAGTTATGAACGTCGAAATGTGCCATTAAGACTTAATGATTAAGTAATGTTTTATTGACTAATTAACTAATAATTCACAGAAAAATTATTTAATTAATTATTTTATTAATTTCATAAATCCAAACCGAACTTATAAAAACCGAAAATTAGTGTGCCCTCTCGTGGTCAATTGATTAAACATGGTAGCTAAATAGAATATGGATTTATATGCAAATTTTAACAATTTTTATCTCGTAAACTAGAAGAGGCCCGAAAAAATTCCAAAAAAAAAAGTTTTTTTGGAATTGCAAAAGGAACCCACTGGTAAAGTTTTATCCAAATCCATTTACCAAAGCTTACCTGAATAATTACCAATATTTAATCATTAGGGGTCAGTGTAGTCTAATCGACATTCAGCAAGCAGGAGTCCTAATATAATAATTGCTCTCAAGAGACAATCCAAGGTCCATTATAAACGGGTTCTTGTAGGACGCCTTTAGACAAGCAAAAAACCATGATACGTGAGAATAATAACACCTTAGGTGCTAGTCAATCCACCAATTTCCAAGTAACAACTTGGCAATCGGATTCTGACCAGGACTATCATGAGATCAGAAGAAAGTAACTTGGAACAACATCTAAGATTCAACTCTAAATGAGGAAATAAAAAAACTATGTATCGAAAAAGAATGAAAATAATATTTTGGAAAATTGGAATTAGAATATAAAAGGGAATGAAAAATGGATAAAGTTTTGCGAAATTCTCAAGGGGCCATTTGCATAATAATAATATAACCGCTAAGTGAAATCTAATCAAATGATTATATTCTTGCTTGCTGCCTAAAATAGACAAAATGACATTTATATACTGAAAATAATTTATGTTTTATTTTAAATATATTATTTAGGAAAGTTTCCATATAACTTGACCGTAAAATTATCTTTAAAATAAATTTTTTTTTTGCAAGTTTTGGTTTTAAATTATTTTTTGAATTTTTCTTATACCACTTTATTGTATATATATATATATATTGCTAAAAAAGATAAACATCGATTTAACATTTTTATCATCGGTGTAGTGATTTAGATTTTTTGAAATCGTCTCGATACAAGGCCATGGCCCTGACCTGGATTGGTTGGTCCCCATCCACCCAGACAGACAGACACAGACACCTACCATGTCCTGACACTAACACTCGCGTCAACAATTATATCAAACACACTGAGTCTATCTCAAATGGGAGTGAGCGAGAGCAAATGAGAAACATCCATTTGTGTTTATCAATATTATATCTGATAATTTTTGGAGCGGAACATTAATATAATGAAGATATTTGTAATTAATTCTAAACAACTAATCTAATAAACGATTTCATTATTTTGGTATCTTAAATTAATAATAATATTAATAATAATTTTAAAAATAATAATAATAATAATAATAATATATAATAAAATAAAAAACCTCTGACTTTTGTACATCCTTCATAAGGACATCGCCTATCAAGTCGATTATATTAATTATGTGTTCTATGATCAGTAGAACGGGTCCCATCAACCTTTATCTTGATTTTCTTGATCGGAGGCGCTACTTTTTATCAAGTAGCTTTCCCAATTTTGATTTCGGAGGCTGTTGACTTCGTCCCATAGATCCCAGCTAGAGAAATTCCCTTGCCAGGCCTGGGACTTGTACCCGGGTCCACGAGAATGTCAGGCAACGATGTTGCCTCTCACCCTGTTTTGCCTTTCTATATATATATTAATAAATTGATTGGTACGTGACTTAATTATTAACTTTAAGGTCAGGCTTAGTTACAGGACTTTGAATATGACGTTAGGTTGTGTGATCACACAAGGTGTTACGAAAGGAGGGAATCAGGTATCCTAGAGCTACTTTAGTGAACTGGATTCCATGGTAGGTATAACTGTGTGAGCAAGTTGAGAGGACTGTTGGACTCTGCCGGCTATCCGATTAAGTGATGTAACTTCTATTAAAGGGTTCTGGGTGGATTAAGCTCCTCCAAGACCAACTTGATCATAAGTGATATTGATAACTCATGTTTTAGTAGTTTTTATAAATAACTGCTATTTCTAGGGTGGGAATTCTCTCATCAGAAACGAGATGTGGGTTTTCAAATGGTCATCGTTGTCTCGCAGATGAGGATGACAAGTAAACATCAGGTTAGGCTTACTTTTGGATGTTGTAGTAATTTGGTTGATCAGACACAGGTTTACTCTATCTGCAATCTAATGCAGGAGGAGACCATTTAGTCCCATCCTGTCCAATTTATAAGCATTATAGAAAATATTATTTCCCTCAGGCAAACAGCGCTCTATTTAGGATGCCAAGGGTAGATTAGGAATTTTTTCTATCTTTATTTAAAAATGGCGATGCAATTGAAAACATTCATGATTACTGAATAGTCAATGATGGAAGAAATTCGGGTGGAAGTATTTCGGAGTAAACATAAGACAAAGTTCATACGCATTTAGATTATTTTTAGTTGTATTAAATAATAATAGTTTATATCATGTTTTTTACTATCTCGCCAGGGATAGTATTGCAATCACGAAAATTTTCGATGTTGAGATTTTGTTGTTTTTATACTTTTTGAATGTTCCTGAATCATTTTCACTAAGGTTGAGAAAAATGTCTGTCTGTCTGTGTGTGTGTGTGTGTGTATGTGTGTATGTAGACAAGATTACTCAAAAACGGTTTCAGCTAGAATCATGAAATTTGGTACATGGGCATTATTCAAAATTCGTAGTTTTCTATCAACTTTTGAGAAATGTAGCTCAACCGGAAGAGGGTCATTACCTATAACGTTTTGATTTTTTTTCCTCTAAAGCAGAGGTTCTTAAACCTTTGTACTCCGCGGACCCCCACTTGAAAAAAAAATTTTTGACGGACCCCATCCCAACTTTAGGTACTTTACGTCATTTTATTAGTTAATTTCTGGCTTACGATCTCATAAGAACAAGGATATATGATGGATATTTCTAACAGTGATTGGTGAATAACGATTTTTTTGCATATAGTAGAACACATTTTATTAGAAATTATAATATTGAAGAAAGAAAATTCAGCTAAATATGAAGATGGAAACGGTAGCAATAGTTTTCTTGCACATTTCGTTGAATTTGGGTATTTGATCTCTGTTTCCTCACAAAGCCATGCCATCGCTTCTTTTATATTAATTAAAGTTTTAACTGACTCATCATTTTCTCGTGCACCTGTACGATGGCTTTGCGGACCCCCAGTAAAGGCTTCGCGGACCCCCAGGGGTCCGCGGACCACAGTTTAAGAACCTCTGCTCTAAAGTAACCGTAAAAATAAAGATATATGTTTGATAATTTCCACATGATTAAAAATTGTATATAACTGCTATATATATAATTTCAGCTTGAATTTCACATTGAATGAAAATACCAGAATTAATTTTTTAACACTGGAAATCTCACGCGCCAACACGTGACATGGTGCCATCAACAAAGAGCCAAACATGCGCTGGTTTAATAAATATTATCTATTAATTTTAATATATAATTTATAATTAATTAAATTTAATTTAAATATAATATATTATGTTATTTAATCCAATTCAAATTGCGAGATAATCGAGTGGAGACACTCCAGCTAATTTTTTGTTCTTTTTCTTCTTTCTTTTTTAAGGCAATATTTCTATTGTATGGCCACTGGCTGAGCCACTGTAATAAATAAATAATAAAAAATAATAGATATATATAGATTTATATAATTTATCGCTCTTTTGTAGAGAAAATCCTTTATTCATATCTGATAGAATAAAATAAATATGCATTTTTGTTTTACTTTCCTATTATTAAATTTTGTATTCAATATACAATAGCTATATTATTTTATTTATTCCATTAAAAATAAATACATGAAGTGAAAGAGAGATAGAGAGAAAATCTAAACATTATATCAATATTTAAAAAGGGAAATTTACATTTATTTTTAATTTTATATTCTTTACTATGTATGGTGTTTAGAGAATGTATTTTATTCAAAAAAATCATTTTTTCATTATTTTTATGGTTTTATAAACAAAAAAAAAGTCAAAATTATTTAAATTTTTAATTACAATTTTTTTATCATTGTAGCAAATTTCCATCGAAATTTTAATTAATTATATCTTTACTTAAATTGGCAGATACATAGAGATAGTACGATTCTTCTCTATGTAATTTATAAAAATTTCTCTAGATTAATTTGTTCATTGGCAAGTAATTGAAAATTATGTTATTTTATTATTGGTATTATTATTTAATGTTCATAAAATGAGAAAAATATAATTGATATAATATTATATTTTATTTTCATTATTTGATTTATATTTACTATTAAATGAAGTTTTCAAAAAATTAATTATCTTATTTTTTATAAGTTTAAATATGTTTAACTTATAATAAATACTTAAAAACTTATAATTAAATAAATTAAAGAAAAATTGAATGTCACATCACTTTTTGAGTAATTTTCTCTATTTTATACTTTTTGCAAATTTTTCTGTGATTAATTATGAGTTTCGTTAGTTATTAGTTATCCTATGTATTAATATATATATATATATATATTTATATTAATTGTTTTATTCATTCCTAATTGCATAAAAATTATTTTCTCAGTTAATATTTGAATAACGGATGATGTTTTTCTATTATATTTTTCAAGAATTTATCTATTGTAGTGCTTCTATTGAAAAAGTTGTATAGATTAAGCCCTTCTCTCATTCCAATGGAGTTAGATTATGATGATCGCCTGTTCTAGTCTTATATAGTTAGGTATAATAGCCAGACTAGGTTAGTCACATACGATGTCGGGTCTTTTAGAAGAGGGATCATTTCCTGACTAACGTCACATGACCGTCATCATTATCATCATCAGTCCATTCATTGATTCATTCATTCAAAATGAAACGAGCGGTCACTAAATCTAAGATAACTCAAATGGTTCAAAGGCAAAGGGGGAAAAAAGTGCAATTAAAATAATTAAATAAAAACTATATATATACATATAAATCTTTTATTATATTTATATGTATCTATGTATATTGATTGTGATAAGAAATACTTGAAATAGAAATTATTCCTTTGGAAAGTAAAAAGATTTAAATTTCAGATTAATTTTTTATAGATTTAAATCCATTTAATTATATATTTATATTAATTAAGAAATAGTGCCGGATTTTCTTTCTCCTCCTTTAGGTGCATAACAATACAATCATTTCTTAAGATGGAGGGGAAACAAATTTATTAAATAATGTTCTATAGCATCTATAATCATTCTAACAACATTTCTGGCCCCTATAACCACATGCCTATATCATGTTGGTTCATGTCCATCCAAACCCTCTTCTAATTCCCTCATATATAATAATATGTATGTTTTTTTTGAGTTTTATCTCTTCATCGCTTTTTTTGGTCTTTCAACCGGTACTTTCACATTTAGTTCTTTTATATAAATTGTTTGTTTAAAATCTGTATTTAAAAATTTTAATATTTTAGAAATTTTTTATAACATTTTAATGGAATTTTTATAATTTATTAATATGGAGAACTTTTTATTTGAAATTGATGTATGTTTATTATTTGTACTATTTTTTTATTGTATTTTTTTTTGTTTTATTATTTGTTAATACAATTTTTACCGACCGACGATAGTAAGGGAGGTATTGTTTTCACACCAAATTTCACATGTGGAGATTTTTACATATCTCCACGAATCATGCATTTTCTAAACAGAAAAAAGTATTTTTAGCATGATGTCTGTCCGTCCGTCTGTCCGTCCGTCCGTCCGTCCGTCCGTATAGATGTGTACAGCCTGAACGGCTCAACCGATTTTGATGAAATTTGGTATATTTACTTAATGCATCAGTGGGATGAATTGATCAACTTTTGGTGCAATTCCGGAAACCGGAAGTGGTAGTATTAGCGATCGACGATAGGAAGGAAAGGGTTATTTTCACACCAAAGGAGATTTTTTTATATATCACCACGAATCATGCACTTTGTATTGGTTTTATCCTCGAGAAAAATCATATTTATTAGTTTTTTCTTGATTTAAAATTATATGACGTCATCCAGCCATTCATGACGTCACAGCCTGGTCTTGCATATATATTATAAATAAAATACAATTAAAAATGTTTATATTTATTATTTATGTATCCATATCTGTTTTTTATTACATTAATAGATATATTAAAATTATTTGAAATTGTTTCTGTAGCTGGAAATTAATTTATTTCAAACCGTCGGTCGGTTCGGACCTGGCCACAGGTCAACTTATTATTTAATGTTTTTTTTAATTAATTAACAAACTATTGTAAAACAAAAAAATAAATGTGCTTGTTTTATTTAAAATTCTGTTTCTCTACTTATAATAAAATTGACAAGTCCTGTTAATTGCATTAAAATATAAACTTTTGAATAGCAAAAAACAAAAAAAATAAATAAATAAATAAATAAATAAAAAAACCAACTAATAATAAATACATTTCACGTAGAATTATATTATATGAGAAGCATCACGTATTTGAAAAATACGTGATGATTATTGTATGAATGTTGAAAAATGAAATAGTAAATAGTGAACTAGACTCATTTTGATTGGTGTTCATGCTGGCCAGTTCATTTAGTACGAATTGGAACGAGACACTAAGTTATTATCTCTCTTCATCTGTTATCATTTGATGATTGCCAATTGGGGTGGGAGTCGTGCAGGGAAGCGAGCGTTTGATGATGGCGACTAGTTCATTCAGATTGGGGAGGGGGAAACGAATCCGAGTCCCACGCGAAATGCCGCTCCGCCAATTAACAACGTTTCTCACAATAAACTACTCTACCAATCGAAAAAAAAAATATTGTATGCAATTCACACGTTCAATATTTATTCTCAATCTTAATTATTGATTATTTAATTTTTATTTTATTTAAAAATTTAAAACATTTATTATAGAGTTTCTTCGTTAATTATAAAAAATAAATGTATATTATATATAATATCTACATAATATCAATATGACTATGGGTCTTCTGAACTCAAAAGTCCTTGACCAGATTAAACACTATCAGTCTATTGAGTCTTTGGTATTCTACATATATTATGTACGAATTTAAAATATACAAAATAAAGGAATAATATATAAATGATCAGTGGCGGATTAAGTTGATTGGGGGCCCCGGGCAGTAAAATTGAAATGGGCCCTCTTATTTACAATTATAATTGAAAGACAAATTTAGTTTATATTATAATTTAGGCTGTTTTATACTTACATATATAGTACTTATGTAAAAAATACATAATTTTTACTGTGGACGTCGAGACCAAAAATTGATTATCTTTTCTTAAGTTAGTCGGGGTTCAAACACGACCGAATAAAAATCTGTTGTTCAATAAAGATCTGTATCAAGAATAACTTGATTTATTTAAATTCCGATTATCCATAAACTCAACAGTTTTGTTAAATTTTTTTTAAGGAAATATTTTTATTTAGGTTTCGGTGGGCCCCTCGGGCTGGTGGGCCCCGGGCGGCCGTCCGGTCCGCCCGGCGTTTAATCCGTCTCTGTAAATGATTTAATAATAACTTTATTCTGAAAAATTATTTGTATATTATTTTTTATAATGCTATTTGTTAGAATGGATGTGAATTGATAATTGTTGTTTTTAATTATATTATAATAGCTGCTCAAACCGCCTTAGGCGTTCTTCACACCTAGATGGGGCTCTGCCCGAAGTAATAGATAGTATTTGGTTGAAAGTTTATATATAAAAGGTTTTCATCCATTTTGTTTCAATCAGTATATTACATAAATCATTCATTTGTTTTTGAGTTCTTATTTAAAATATATTTTAATTTCATCAATAAATTAATTATATATTATTATTGTATATGTTATATCTATCTATCTCTGTGACTCCACGGTACTCGAAAGTTCTTTGCTGCAACAATCATATTTCTCCCTATCCTGAGCTATAATATGCAAAAA
The DNA here is from genome assembly GCA_963082975.1 of Labia minor. NCBI lineage: Eukaryota > Metazoa > Arthropoda > Insecta > Dermaptera > Spongiphoridae > Labia > Labia minor. Next base: position 74,050,528 of record OY720344.1, read on the forward strand.
ATTTTAAATTCTGAGCAATGAAACCTTTTTTTAGATTACATAAATAAGATCTTATATAGCTAAATTAAAAAATTTGGAGTGCCTCCACTATCTCGAAAATTTGAATTGGATAATCAAGCTTATTTCTATATTTGAAAATTAATTAAAATTTTATTCTATCCGATCATAGGATTTAGGGTTTTTAACATAATTTTCATTGATAATATTTTATTGAAATCAGAAGATTTTCTCTTATTACTAATTATATTTTTGTGAGTTTTGCAAATTTATGAAATTAGCATTTATTTTCTAATGATTTTAGCTGCATTTAAATTTTATCATAGTTTTAATAAAAATTAAATTCATTACCAGGTACTCGAAGGGGACGTAGCAATTGAGGTATCCATTACATCTCTTATTTGGAATGTTCAATGTGTATACAATTACAGCGCGTGTTTGGTCTTTGTTGATGACCACGACACTAGTTGGCGCGTGATCGGCAGTCAACGTGTTAAAAAATTTAAAAAATTAATTCAATCAAACTGAAATTCTATATATAGCAGTTTTATACAATTTTTAATCTTCTGAAAAACTATCAAACATATACATATCTTTATTTGGTATATCTTTATACGTGGTAGGTAATTGCCATTTTCCGAATGAGCTACATTTCTCAATAGTTGATAGAAAACTACGAATTTTGAATAATGTCCGTGTACAAAATTTCATTATTCTAGTTCAAACCGACGAGATAGTAAAAATAAATTAATAAAAACGAATTAATGAAAATTTTGATAAAATAATCATTCAGATTATAGGAAATTTTTTATACAAAAATATTTAATAGAGAAAAAAGTAGTCTCCATTTCTAAAAGAATCGAATCGTTTATTCAATTTTACAGTTGGATCATAATAATAACACATAAAAGATATCTTCAAAAATTGCCATGAAGGGATTCTTATAACATTAAATTTTTTTTTTTGTTTTTAATCATAATCGCAATATTTTATACTTTGATAATTAATTATAAGGAAAAAAGAAACCCCATTAATAGATAGAAAAAACTTTTTTATGAGATTTTCCTCCTTTTTTTTAATTATTAATTTTTAAACAAATAAAAAAAAATAAATAGAAATATTACTATGAGTATTATGTAATAAGTTTTTTTTTATAACAAACATGAATATATGTATTTCAATTTTTGTATATGAGTTTATTTATTTATGTTTTTATATTTATTAGTTGATAAAGAAAATAATAGTTGGTTTTTAAATGCTCAGATAAGAATTTATGGATGTACTTTATTTGAATTTTTTACTGCTGCTGTCCAATTTACTCACCCCTAATAACCTTGAAATTTTCTTTAGAAGAATTACTATGTTGATGAAATCTTTTAGATGGCAAAATACCCCCTCAGTGGAATGGGAAATAACTGAAGTCAAGACTCCTTTTTTTGGAGTCTTGACTTCAGTTATGGAAGAATTTTATTTGTTTAGTTACAATTCTCTTAATAAGGAGACTGGAAAATGAGAAATTCCGCGGGCGCGCGCATGATTTCTATACATCTCCAAAAATAGTCATAATAGAGTTATAAGAAGAACAGACTACAAAAACTAACTCTTTTTCCGGGCATCAGTTAGTAGTACAAAACGTAATGGGTTTTTTATATGATGGTGTTTTGAGGGAATTAAGAGAGAATGTGAATTGGATGGAGGTGGCTCAGGATTAAAGACATTTGGAGGCATATGATTATTGAAATCTTGAACTTTCAGGATCATTTCATCCACAGAGATAGATACAAGTAAATTCTAGACAAAAAACTAATAACATCTTCAAATGGATGTTTGCTTCGTTTTAAAAAAACGTTAAATTTAAAAATAGATAATATTATATACTGATATATACCTAACTCTAAATAAATCATAACTACTTGTATTTTCTTAAAATAAAATTATTTGTATATAAGAGTAGATATATAAATATATAGTCAGGTAGAAATAAGTTTAACAAAAAAAAAAAATAAATGTGCGATAATAATTCATTGCAAACTGAGAATTGAAATTAATTTATTAGAGAAGGTAAAGAGTGACGTTACTAATGAAATTAGTCATTACATCTTTGGACTGAATTGAATGTAATTATCCCAGGTAATCAAGTTATTTCAATTTACAGATGTTGTTTAACTATCTTTATTAATTTGATAATGTTTATCAGTATGCGCTAATTGAGAGGTAACGATTCGATTTCTTTTTTTTGTATGGTTTTTAATTGTATATAAAATCATTTCCATGAAAATCAATTTCGATAAACGAAAATCAATGGAAATAAACTTAAGAATTAAATTGATTAATAAAAATAGTTTCTTGAAAAAACCTACAATAATTTAAATAAATATATCAACTATTTATACATTAATTTAAAGATTGGTGAACTATTTGTTTATGTTAAAGAGATTTAATTATTTGAAATGGATGTTCTCAAATGTTCTTTTTCTGTCAATCTTTCACGATTTGCTTAACAAACACTTATTAAGAGCAGCTCGTAAAAGCTGATGGATAAGAGAAGGAAGAAATAACTGTAAAAATAACTAAATTCTTAATTTTCATTATTTTTAGCCAAGTGTTTTTGTATTTTGTTTTGTAGGTATTTTCATTATGTTTTTAATATTATTTGATATTTTTTAAAATTGGATTATAAAATTCTGATCGTTATAATTTAAGGAACATGAATAGGGAGAAAATAAATGATAAAAAATCCTATTATGAAAATAAAAATGGAGAAGATTGGAGTGGATCAAAATTGAAGGTTTAGGATTAGAAATTTGTTTAGTTTTTCTAATGCGAATTTTAAAATAAATATTTTATAATAATGATTTATTATTTATTTTCTATTAGGTCTCAATTTATTTTTATTTATTTTTCGTTTAATTGTGTTCTTACAAAGTAAAATAAAATAACTATGTTATATTTATTGACTTTGTACTAATAGAACATTCTAAATATGTAGTAGGTTAAGTAATAAAATAAGTTTGAAAAGAAAGAAAATTATTAATCAAATTATAAGTGATAATAAATGAATAAATATTGATAATCTCCTGTTGATTAAGAATGATTACTCTACACCGTTTATCTGAATGAGTTCATATTTTATGGATTTATTTGAAATTCAGTAATCTAGGAAGAGAGATTAAAAGAAAGGTTCTCTTATCAATTATAATATAATATAATTTAAACAAATTTCAAGATCTTTATCTTATCTTATAATATTATACTAGCAAAAATTGTATATATATATATATATATTTATCTCGTATATATATTATTATTCATTGTTTTTTTCCTAATTTAAATTTATATGAAGTCGCTAACTACGTTATCAATTCTTTTTTTAATTGAATTGATAGATTTTTTTGAAATTAACACCATAGATAATATTTATAAAGATAAATCAATCTGTATTGGTTTCAGCCTCGTGAAAAATCATCTTCGTTAGTTTATTCCTAATTCAAATTTATATGACGTCACTAACTACGGCATCCATATTTTCCTCTTGCCATTATTTTTAAATTGATATTTTATTAATATTTTTTTTATATTTAAAATATTTTACAATTCTTTATTTAATTTCGAAATAAAATTGAAAATATTTATTTTAATAATATTTTAGAATCAAATTACGAAATATATTATTCTTTTACCAAAAAAAATCTAAAAGTTATCTTATTTGTCTTCAGGGCTGTCTTAAGGAATCGGCGCCCATGGCCCTTCTTCCTAAGAAAATACACAGAATGGCAAATGGGAGTCGGAAAAGTTATACAAAACAAAAGTGTCAGAACTAGAAAAAAACTATTTATTACTTTTATAATAAACTGTTATCTTTATTGTAACTATTCTTTAAAGTCACTTATTTAAAAGATGGGTATAAATGTTTACCCAGATTTGAAGGGATTATCTCAATAGTGACAGTTCCAATCAGTTTTTAGTCTAATCCTTAGAACTTGATCGGAACTATTATATGATTGGTGGTTTTATATTAAGTCCAGAACAGCTCCAACAGTTCAAATGCGACTGAAACAAAAGTACGATCGGTAGGGTGTTACTGTTATTTCGCGTTGCCCTTCTCTATCTATCGTTTTTCAGCACATTTGGAAGAAATAAAAATCAGTTTAATATTTTAAGAAGTGTTTTAATTTAAAAATAAGTAAAAACTAATAAAATGAAAAATAATTTTTTATTATATCGCAAATAAAAAATTGCCGCCTCAAAAGGCTTGCGTCCTGGGGCTATAGCCCATTTAGCCCTGTAGTTAGGGCGGCACTGTTTGTTTTGCAAACATTATAAGTATATAAATTATCTTTGTGTATTTCTATATTGAAAACATACGTATTATACATATTATATATGATATTTTAAAAACAATTTCTTTCTTTAATTAATATTCATTTAAAATGAGAATTAAAGGAATCTTATTCAAAATAAATTATTGAATAAATATGATCTAATAATATTAAATACACACACACAAATAGAAAAGCATAAATAAATAATATTTTAATTCCTGTTCATTTAAAATATTTGAATTGTTTTCATTTATTTTTTTAATAATTAGTTAATATTTATTTGATTAATTAGTTATTATACATGTTAATTTTTTTTTTCTTTAAAATATTTGAAATTTTTTTAATCTGTTTTGTCTTTTAATTTTTTGTTAATTCTTATAAATTTTTATTATTTAATTGTATTATTTATTATTATTATTTATTATTATTGAGGACCCCAAGTTCCATTCATTTTAATCAGATTGATGCAATGATGTAACATTTAATAATTGTAATAAATAATCAAAGAATTATATATCAATATTTTTTAAAGGGTTGAGCGATAGCTCGGTGTGTTTCAGGTACTCATACTCCATTTTTGAAATATTATTTTTTTGTTTTTTTTAGGAACTCTTGTATGTAGATCCCAACGAATGATTTGAGTTATAAATTATTAAACAATTATATATTCAATATATATTGAAATTAAATCTCTCTTATCTTTATAAAAATTATTAAAATGAGGGTAAAGTGACAAATCTAATATTGCATAATCATAGAATAACACAGTGCAAACAAATTTTTTATATATAATTATGGTAAGAATTCACACCTGAAAATGTATTTTTAGTTTATATCACCAAGCGTCAATTATAATGTTGACTTGAAATCAATTATTTCTAATTATCATCTTTCTATCTCATCGTTATATAAAGTTTACATTTAATTGATGCTAAACATCTTATTTGGATTGGTTTCAACAAAACAGTGAGGGAGGGGGTGGAAGATTTTTTTTTTCTGTTTTTAAAAACCTCTCATCTTTTAAGTCAACTCATAAAACTATGCATGAATAATGAATGAATTTAATAAATGTGAATTATATAGGATAACTTTATATAGAAAAAAATTGGTTATTATTGTTATTATTTATTTTTTCTATATAAATTATAATATATAAAAATCTTTTATTCTCATCTATTTATTATATTACACATTTTATCTACCAATTACTTTAAATTAAAACATGAGGTCAATGTGTATTAATGAAACAAACAATTATTTTTAAATCAAAACTATTAGTTTTATGACAATAAGGACGTGACCCTAATTTTTTTCCTAGTATGTTGAGTATATTTTAAAAGAGTGAATGTTCTGGATTCTAGATCCATGATGAACAACGATTACTAATTTTTTTTTTTTAAAGGATAAATTAATGAAACTATATCTTAAAAAAATGAGCCTTTTATCTATCTAATAAGACTTTAAGGAACGTTTTTCACATTCCTCCAAACCTCCCTCTATTCTGAATTATATCCATCCAACTCCCTCACGACCCTTTTTACATTGTCTTCGAATAAAAAACTGACCCAAGGCCTTAAATGTGAATTGTCAAATTGAATTTGTATTCCTATTCCATTTCAATTTAATTTGTAAGTGAATATTAAAATACTTATCCAATTAGTAAGTAATATTAGTTTGTGTTGTTGTACTTGTTTAAAAAATTATCAATGAAATCCGGGTCTCACTTTAATTACTTACTAATCTCTATTCAAGATATATGAGATGAGGAATCTTCTACGAGTATTAAAACCAATTATTTGTTAAGGAGCATAGAGGAAGCTAAAAAAAAAATCTGCGAGACAAAAAAGAACTTTTGTGATTCAATCCTGGATTTAGACAATCCCAAATTGGATGCCAGAATATAATTTCGAGTTTTAATTGTGTATAAATCTCATAAAACCAACTATTTTAACCAAATTTGAATAAACAAATTCTCATTTTCTCATATTATTATCAATTTTAAAATTTATTTTTATTATAATATATAGAAATAAATTTAATTAAATGGAAATGTTGTTGATTTCATTAGGAAATTTCATTCTTTAATACCATTTTGTCTTTCCGCGAAATGAACTGAGAAGAAGAGTGGGAAATTGAACTGATAAGGGGAGAACTCGGATTCATTTACAGCCATTTCGCCTATTGAAGGGCTTCTCAACCCTCCATCGACAAATAACAATCGGATTTTCGGTAAAAAAGAGAGAAAAGATTTCTCTCTCTCTCTCTCTCTATATATATATATATATATATAAACATTGGCTTGATGAAAAAGATTGAGAAAGAAAATTCAGGATTTTATTGTATCAAATTTAAATTCAAGTTAAATATTGATTATGAGCAGAACAAGTAATAATTAAAGTTACTCAAAATAATATTTTGAAGCTTAACAATGAATGAAGGAATAACTTATAGTAAAAATCACCAATAATTAAATTCCAATAAATGATTAAAATGATCAATAGCTTGCAAAAGTCATTAAAATTATAAAAAGATAAAAACCAAATCTATTTTTTTACATATATTGAATTTTAAATTATTTTCTATTCATCCTCATTTTATGAGACTTAATACAAATAAAGTCTACATTAAAATATATAGATGTATATTTTTGAATACGAGGTTTCCGTTAAATATTATGAAAAGTTATTTCCGGGTGATTATTACGTTTTTTGTAAGATTTGAGTCTCTGTCCGTATTTTAGGTATTTTGATGAGTAATGTTCAACTCCAAATACCATCAATGACTCACAAAAGTTAAGACCCACAATCCCAAAATGCTCTTCCCAAAAATTTCTTTAAAAAGGCACCGAAACGGCGAGACACAAATAAAAAAAACATGTGTAAATAACACGGTTAACTTTTCATATACGTATGTATATATTAAATTTTTTTTATTTCTTAAAGAAAAATAATAATAATATAAATTTATTTGATTTATTGAGTGAACATTTAGATAATTTTGTTTTTTCCTTAATTCATGTTAGATAAGGGCAATGAATGTTAAAATATTTTTCATCTTTTTTTTAGATTTTTTTTTGTTATGTCCCTATTTTATTATTTGAAATGATGAATACTTTTAATGAATTTAACAAAGGACTTACAGTGAAAAGGAAAAAAAGAACATCTGTGATTATTAAAAGTTGATATGAATTGCTTTTTTTTCCTCTTAATAATTATAACTGTTAAATGTTAATTTGATTGAATTGAAAATAAAGAAAGTTTTTGGACTGACTTTTTGAATATCTTTTAAAATTCAGAACATAAAGAAATTATTCTAAAGTAGGAAAAATTTAATATGCCCTCTATTTGACAATATATTGGTATGAAGAAAATGTATAAATAAGATTTTAATATATTATTATAGTTGAACAAAATTAAATTATTTTTACTTGACTAACGAGGTGGACAAGTTGGAAAGAACCGTGATTAGGAGATGTCATTTTAAAACAACGAGATATATTTCTGACATTTTTACTATTAACAATTATATATGAATATGGATAAACTTTATCATCTACAGCGTATATCTGATTGATTTCAGATGTTTTAATTAAATTATAAATTAATATTAATCGCGTTCTTTAAGGTTTGTGGCAAAATATAATTTTCATTATTTTTTCTAAGAATCTTCTAACTCATCAGTATATCATATATATAAATTTAATAAAGTATTTAAACAGTTATAATAAGTTAAACAGTTATAATAAACGTCAGAATCAGATAAGAAGAAATATTGTGATGATGGTGTAACAACCGAAATGTTTATGCGTATAAATCAAATATATCAATAAACTTGAAACTTCACCACAAGTTTAATTAAAAATTCTTCTTATTAAATTGTTTATTACGTATTAAAATTATTTTTTTATATTTGATGGGATGATTATATCATTAATTTTAAAAAACTTTGTTCTGAAATGAATTTTGAGTCTCGTACTTCTCCGTTGAAAATGTTATCTTCATTCTTAGGAACTATAAAAGTTATAAAATCAATTAATTAGTTTTATAAACTATAAATTAATACTAATAAAGTCAGTTTTGGATCTTTTATAAACATTTATGCATATTCTTTATATTAAAAATATATGAAACTTTATTATATTTGCGAGAAATTGGAGAGAAAGCTTGTTTATTTTTTAGAATAGTAAAATTTTATAATATAATTACTAAAAGTGAATTACTTTATAATTACAAGTACAAAATTATGTGTGATAATAGAAATGGAAAATTAAATTTCTTCCAAACTAAAGTTAAGTCCCAAAGCACACATAGCTTAACTCAATTAGGTTCATTGATTACTAAATTTCCAAATTATCTATTTCATGGAAAACCAATGATATTTAAAAAATTTTAATTCTTCCCCTATTTGAATGCAACCCAAATGACAAAACCGATTCTTTTTATTAGATTTAATTATTAATTTCTAGACATATATAATCTTGCAATTTTTCCATAAAAGCTTCTCACAAAATTATATTCCAAAACATTGAATAATAATGTAAATTTATTACTTTATTTAATTATCCACAGTAAAGTTCCATGTTTTTATTAGCAATTTAATTTCAACCTCAAAATTGATTCAAGATAATTACATTTTACTTTTAAATATCAATTTCAACGTAAATTTCCCACCTTTCCATTTCTTATACACGCGCATACATCCTTAAAATAATCTTCAAACCTATTTGATGTGATTCTTTAAATAACTTCATGTAATGTAATTTTAGTAAAAGACGATCGCTGATTCAAGAACTTTACTTTGAAATTTTATTTGGTAAATTAAATAACTTTTTGATAAAATGTAATTTTCTTTTGAAAAGAAGAAGAAAATGTTTGAAAATCAAATAACGACTCCCCTGAGAGAAAGATAAAGTGTATGTGTGTGAACACACTTTATAATTTCTTATAAACTATACTACTTCTTTTTGAATAACTAAATTCAATGTTTTTTTTTTTTATTTTTTCTGAGTTTGTTTTATTTTCTTCAGTAATTAAATTGAATTCTCTCTCTCTCTCTCTCTCTCTCTCTCTCCTATATATATATATTGACAAAAAAAATTTAAATCCAAGGCAAGATTTTCACTAAATTTAAAAATAAATAAACATAGAAAAAAATAAATAAATAAAAACCACTAAATTTTTTTGTATATTTTAAGTTCAGTACCTATCATGTCGGTTGACCTCTCAGCGGAGTTCTTTGATCAGTACAACTTATCCCCTCATCCTTTATCTTGATTTTCTTTGATTGCAGCTGCTACTTTTTTTCAATTATCTTGTCAATTTTGATTAGATAAGCTGGGTGGATCTCGTTTACATTGATTCCAGAGAGAAATTCTCTTACGGACCTGAGTCTTGAACTCTAGACAACTAAGTTTAAAAACAAGCGTTTTGACCTCCTGTTAGATTACATGGTGACTAAAAAACATAAACAAATAATCATATAACCCGAATCATTAAATTCGGCATTTAGTTTTAATATTGCAAAAATATGTAAATATTTTCAACTAATATCTAGAGTTAAATTTAATGATTAATATAATAAAGTATAAAAAGTTGTTTTATTGTGTTTCTTATAATCAAAGTTAGGAAGTTGGAGTCGGAATATGGTTTTATAAATATTTTAATCAATAAATAGATATTATTTCGATTATAGATATTTCATTTTATATTTATCGATAATTTGTCTATTGAACTGAAGTCTCATTGGTGAAATATCTAAAAAAAAGAGGTAGAGATTTTCCCGTTTATTCAATCTCTCTCTCTCCATCTCTTTCTTTTCTTTGGAGAAAAAGTTGTTGACACTTGTTAAGAAAAGAAATCGATTCGTATCCATCGTAGAAATAAGAAAGTTATAATGGAAAACTTGTTATCTGAAGTAGAAAGTTATTGAAGTGTAAGATAAAATAATTATTATTATTATTATTAATATTATTAATAATATAATTTCAAACAGTCCTTGCCATTTTTTTCCTTGCGAATTTTCATATGAAATTGTTTATTTTTTAGAATTTAAGGACTCAGAAATCCTTTTTTTACCGAACTATGTGTATTTGTTTATCTATAAATCTCTATAATTAAACGACTACGCAATCCTAAGCTCCTTCTAAACGGCTTCATGGATCTTAATGGTTCGGGTATATTAAGGTATAAGGTTGAAAATTTCAAAAAAGTTGATCCGTTTCAAAGTTATGGGCAAAAAACCAACCGAAATAAACAACTCTCCATGTGGCGCCTCTGGTGGCTCAATTAAGAACTTGACACTCAAAATAATATTAATAATTCTAGAAATTTCCATACAAAGAATGTTTATAATATTTAAATTTTTATTTTAAGTTCTAATATTCTATACTATTAAAAGTAAAATTAAATTAAATTAAATTGAACATTACTTCTAATTGATTAATATTTTCTAAAACAATGTAAGTAATATTTTTTATATTTAAATTTATATTTTGAAAAATTTTGCAATTTGCAAATTTGAGTGAAAACGAAGATCCTATCCTATGAATTACTATTACTATGAATTATATCGGAAGTACAGGGGGCAGAGCCGAAGGTGCTCTGAGAAGCTAGTATGAGTAAACATCTACAACCGTTTATTAAATTGAGTCCAAATTTTTTGTGATTGTTAAATTTAAAATAAAATTTATAATTTAATAAGATAAATTAAAAAAAATATATAGATTGCAAATAAATGTAAATGAATGAGAAGCTAATTTTCATTTATATGGAAGAAAAGAAAATTTCTGCAGATTAAATAAAATTTTAAATTAAATCTTGAACAGGATGGTAGCTTAATGGTAATAGTAGTTTTGGATCGACGAACTTGAGGTTGATTCTCTAGCCCAAGTCACTTTCATATAATTTTCCAAACGTTTTCATATTTATTTCGATTTTATCACGTTTTACTTAACTTGTATTCTTGTCTGTGTGTATGTGTCAAATCTTGCAATCAATTTTTCGACGACTTCCAATCATCGGATTTTCTTGAAACTTCACCAACAGCTTTGCTCTCGATGACAATACAATATTATCATTTCTATGAGCTTCTAATTGCTACAATTTGAATGAAATAATCCAAAATTATTCCTATATATAAAAATTCAAAATGTCGGATGTAAACAAAAAAACATAAAATCCCCAACTTTATAAATATAAATATTTAGTACACATTCATTTCTTAAATTATACTTCATAAATTTAATTAATATGAGTAAACTAAAATCGATTGCAAAATTTGAAGACTAAAAAGTAGAAAATAATACTTTATAAAAAATAATTTTAAAAAACCACGTTTTACTAACGGACTAAAAAGGAGAAAATAATTTTTTTCTGAAAATCCATACTGACATTACTTACAAGAGATCTGATTTGAATCAAACTGTCCATAACGTAAAACGTGGGGCGCAAATATGTCTAAAATATCCTGTTTCTAATAAAAATATAGAAAATATATAAATCTCAAAATAAACATTAAAACCACGCATAATATAATTTGACGAATGAATATTGATCTTTATCAAAAATATTAAATTTAATGCTCGAAAGAATTTAAATTAAAAAAAATCTATTGGACTACTAATATTATTCCCTTTTACAAGTGGTCTGATAAAAAATTTGATATTTGAAAAGTTTGATAGTATAAGTTAGTATCTTAAACAATTTTTAAATATATTAAATATACGATAAATTTTCTAATGATTAACTAATAATATTCCCTTTTACAAAAAGTCTGTTAAATACTTAATAGGTAATATTTATAAAAATTATATCACGAAACTTATCCTATCGCGTATTACTAATAATATTCCCTTCTACAAGAATTTTGGTGAAAACTTAAGCCTTAAAAAATACAACGATTGATGCTAAATAAAAATTAATAAAGGAAATCATATTTGAATAGAAAAATTATTATTTGTTGCGCCCCACGTTTTACGTTATGGTCAGTTTGATTCAAATCAGATCTCTTGTATGTAATGTCAGTATGGATTTTCTCTCTCTCCTTTTTAGTCCGTTAGTGAAACGTGGTTTTTTAAAATTCTTTTTTATAAAGTATTTATATATTTCCTTTATATAATAACAATTATTATAATTATAAATATCTTAATTTATACGTAACTAAAAAAATAGATTTCCTTCCAAATACTTTAATTTTATTTCAATTCCAATTCTTTGTTTTCAAGTTAATAAGGTTAAAAATAGTAAATTAATATTATTTTAATTTATTTTTACTTATTTCAATTTTTTCTTAAAAGAAGCTTTAAAAGAGTTTCTTTTTTCTAAATTATACTAATTAAGACTTTTTAAAGAATATATAGAGGACAATGCAAAGTACATTGTTTTGAAATGGCTTCATATTCACCCCTTCATCTTTTCAAATACCTATCTACCCTTTTTTATACCTGCTTTTGAATTATACTCAACTATTGACTTTTCATAAATTAATTTATTTAAGAATAAATATGAATATAAACAAAATGATCCAAATATTTTAAGAAATTTATATTTAACTAGCTGATCAGAGCGCCTTCCAGGCGCTCTTCACACCTAGACGGGGGCTCCGCCCCCTGTACCCCCGAGTGATACATAGTATTTGGTTGAAAGTTTCAATCAGTATAAGTAGATAAGACATATATTTGTTTTCTTGGAAAATATATTTTAATTTAATCAACAACAAATTTTCCTACACTAAAAATTAAAATTGCAAAATGTGTTTATTTTTTTATATAAATAATGATCGTGCAAATTACACTAAAAATTAAAAAAATTATTAGCTATAATAAACTATTATTAGCTATAAATTAATTATAATTAATTAAATTAATAAAAATAATTTAAAGATACAACTCGTTGAGAAATGAACTTATAATTAACATTAATAAAAATAATTTAAAGTTACAACTCGTTGAGAAATGAACTTATAATTAACATTTCCTTTAAAACTGTTTAAAACCCCAGAGTGGACGCTGACAATTTGGGTTTTTCCTGGTAAGACTGTCCCCCCCCTGGTTTTTCCCAATAACAAAGAGAAAGAAAATTCCCTTATGTTGCCTCCCCTTCCGACCCCCTAAGAGGGGTTATTTTAAAGGAACAATCGAAAAATAATTTTAAATGAATGAATAAATGAAAATTCAAATTTTATATATTTTTTATATATGTTTATTTATTCACAAAAAATTAATTAAATTGTAATTTAAATTCTTATAGTTTTATTAAATAAATCATTTTTAGTTATAATTTTATATAAGCATTTTTTAATTGAACCTATTCAATCTTGTCATTCCCTAATCAACATACGCGGTTTCAATAACCCTTTTAATTATTCTAAATTCAATCCAGAGTGCTACCAAATAATTAAACTTATTTTTAACCCAATTTTTCTTATAAAATACCTCACCCCTAATATCTTATACACGACAATCTATATATAAGATGGTAGGTTTAATCAAATGGACTATAGACAGATTTGTTTGCTAAAAACATCTTATTACATTAGAAAAATTTTAAATAATTACAATAAATAGAATAATATATTCTTACCTAAAAACAAATTGGTTTTTATAGTCAACAATTCTTATCTTGTTAATAACTAAATAACTTAAGAGTATAACTAATGGTTTTCAATTTATAAAATCTAATTTAACACACAACAATTCCGTCTCATTATTGTATTGTAATACAAAGTTAGAAATATTAAGTTTAAAAAAAATTAAAAATATTTGAATTTGGAAAATTATATGTAGCGCCATCTGTCGATAGTTTTGTGTAACTACAGACTTTTACCAATATATTACTAATTAAATTAATTTTGGATAAATTAATTTTGGATTTAACTACACTAAAACCTTCCCTGGGATGCCCACAACAATCGCTGAAAGTTTCACCGTAATCGGACGGGTAGTTTTTGAGTCTATAAGAGACAGACAGACACACACACAGACACACAGACACACAGACATTGCCTTTTATATATATAGATAGATAGATAGATAGATAGATGAAAATATTATTAGAGTCAAACCAATTCTTACAAACAATTTAGATTTATCAATAAAAGCAGTTACCAATCTCACTTATTCCAAAGATGAAACTTAACTGAAATGCAATAAAAACTGCTTTTGGGCCAGCCTCTTTTTACCGACCGACGATAGTAAGGGAGGTATTGTTTTCACACCAAATTTCACATGTGGAGATTTTTACATATCTCCACGAATCATGCATTTTCTAAACAGAAAAAAGTATTTTTAGCATGATGTCTGTCCGTCCGTCTGTCCGTCTGTCCGTCCGTCTGTCCGTCCGTCCGTATAGATGTGTACAGCCTGAACGGCTCAACCGATTTTGATGAAACTTGGTATATTTACTTAATGCATCAGTGGGATGAATTGATCAACTTTTGGTGCAATTCCGGAAACCGGAAGTGGTAGTATTAGCGATCGACGATAGGAAGGAAAGGGTTATTTTCACACCAAAGGAGATTTTTTTATATATCACCACGAATCATGCACTTTGTATTGGTTTTATCCTCGAGAAAAATCATATTTATTAGTTTTTTCTGATTTAAAATTATATGACGTCATCCAGCCATTCATGACGTCACAGCCTGGTCTTGCATATATATTATAAATAAAATAAAATTAAAAATGTTTATATTTATTATTTATGTATCCATATCTGTTTTTTATTACATTAATAGATATATTAAAATTATTTGAAATTGTTTCTGTAGCTGGAAATTAATTTATTTCAAACAGTCGGTCGGTCCGGACCTGGCCACAGGTCAACTTATTTGATTATGGATGGAATAGATGAAAATTTGTAAAAATAAAACCGACGGAATGCTCATATATATTCATATAAGTTAAGGTTTCGAGATTGACGAAACCGTTTTAAAAAAACAATTTATAACCAACTTTTCAAAATACAACTAAATTAAATTGACAATTTTACTATAATTATTTATTATAATAATATGATTATAAATGATAAGCTGAGTTCCTTTGGAATGGAACACAGGTTATGTTCCTTAAGGCAGAATATTATAATTTGGAATAATAATAATAACATTAAATGCAAACGAAATAACAATTGTATCGGTGATTCTAATTAATCCCGAATTTAAAGAATAGAACAGAGCCTCCGGCTAAAACTCAATGAAGTATTGAGCTTCCAGATGTATGGAGAATGTTCTTTATATAGCACTTTCTCGGACACTCAACATTGGTGATAGATGGGAAATGAGTCTGCAGGATCAAGCCTATAACTTATATATATATATATATATATATATATATAGTTATCTAACTAATTAAGTAGTTTAGTCTTTTGAACACTATATTAAACTACAGTGCCAATGGGTAGAGGTATTGTTTGATCAGTACTACATATTAACTTATATAAAATTATTTTATTTTGATTTTCTTGAACGGAGGTCGCTACTTCTTATCACAAACAGCTTTCAATTTTGATCAGGGAGACTGGATGAACCCCCAAAGAGAAAAAAAATTATCTTGCCAAAATCAAACCTGAACGATAAACTTAGTAGGTAAACTTACTGACTATCACCATCATTGCCTATTAAATACAAATCTAATAAATTGTAATTTTAAGTCAATATCAATGATTAAATTATGAAGTATAACGTGAAATAAACCCCGTGTCAAAATTATGATGTTTTTCAGAAAAAATATAATCCGGTAGTTTTTTTGGCTTATTATTTAAAAAAAATATAAAACTTTCTTTAAATTAAGATATTTTTATAATATTTATTATGTTAAAATACAATGAATTGTTCTTTCCAGATGAAATATCATAGAAAATTTTTTTGATTAAATGAATAGCCAATCAAATTCTTCAATTCCGTCACGTGTTCAAAAATAGCCAATAAGAGAACAATTACACTGAAAAGATCCCTCCGTTTGTTAAGATGCCTCTTGCTTGTCGCTAGGGAACGAACTGTTTTTGTCATTTAATAAATAGTAATCCTTTGCATTTTAAAATGTCATGGTAACGTAAATAATGATTCTATTAATGAAATAATTAAAAAAAATACACCGAAAAATACTTTATCAAATAAGAAATACATTTGCAGATACCAAATACCAGAAATTATAAATTAGATGGACTTATTAGATAAACTCATAGGTAATTTATTAGTTATTTTTAGTTTATTTACAAATTTAAAATCGCAAAAAATTTCTCACCGAATGTCCCTCGAGCATTGATAAATACTTATAATTTTATAACAATCCGAAAGCATGTTGCTTGGAAACCGCCCGATGCCAAAGGCGGAGGGCTGTTTCCTGTAAGCAACATGATTGATATAATTAAGTAAATAAATAAATAAAGACACCAATAATTTCTATTATTATTATTTAACTCATAAATAGCTTAAATTTCATTAGAATTTAATTCTTTGATAATTCTTAAATAAAGTATTAAAATCATGAAATAAATTTATTAATTAGAATGCATAGCCTATTATAACATAATCATTTATTTATATAGGTATAATAAATCGTTATTTTTATATAGAGTATGAATTTTATTTTAAAGAAAGAGATAACATTATTGATATAATCATAATGATTTTATCTTAGAATAAATTTATCATATAAAAAAAAAATTCTAAAATGGATGTTTACAGGATTAAAAATTCATGAAAATAGGCAGTAAAATTGAAACTATAAATTAATCGTTGACCTTATTGACTTTTATGGTGAACATCAAGTATCATCATTTAAGATAACATTTTTGTAGGTAAACTTATAATAGCAAAACTAAAGAATATTTTAAATTTTTTGGAAACTTTTAATGAAAACCATGGACTGCTGATGGAATCAAAACAACGTTGACGTTGATAAAGTCCAGAACAAGTAGCTTCTCAAACATTAGGAAGATAGTATGATGTCATCAGCACCTTAATTTTATTAGAGCTGACACAAGGGCCTATTAAGAGGAAAAGTTCAACATTATTTCTATTCATGATTCATAAACTACTGACTATATATCATTATTATCAGCATACATAGTCAGCCTTTTCAACTTTATCTAATTCAATGAAACATTAACTCATTTTTTTTATATTGGTAAACCTATAATTTTATATTATGAAACTTGAATATTGATCTAAGTATTATATATTTTCCTTAATATACATGTATTTTAACTAATAACTTCCGTTACCATAAATGGAATAGTTCAAATATTAAGTTAAAATGTTAATTAAGAATTATACACACAAAATAAGTAAATATGTTATAATTTTAGGCAATAAATAAATATTTAAGTTTTTATAATAGGAACTAATTAATTAATTATACATAAGGGAATTTTGTAAAAAAAAACACATATTGATATTTTATTGTAAATTTATTCAAAAGCACAAAAAATACACAATGTTTCTTTTTGCTCCTTCTGCAATCGTTATCAAGCGACTGCAATGTCCGAGCGTTCAGTGCCGACTATTGTATATATAAATTACTGGTTTTATTTTTAGTCAAATTAAATTATATTTTAATTGATCAAATTAATAGGAATTATTAATTAAAGCATTATTTTTTTTTACAAAAAATAAAGAATTTTTCTTCTATTTGAAAGTTTTTTTTTTTTTATATACATTATTTATAAACTCCTTCCTTACCCCAAATGTCTATTCTTGGAAGGTTTTCAAGAATTAATTAAAAGGTCAAAATTTTCTAGATTGTTAGAATATCAAAATTGACCAATATTCCAATTTCAAATTTCGAATTTGGTATGCTAAACCAATAACCTAAGTTAAAGAGCATCTGTATAGATTAAGAAAGTAATTTATTTTAATAAAAATAAATTATTTGGTGATGGAAAAATAAGATACAAGGGCAGGTCAATAAGTCCGTCACTTGAAATGGTAACACTGCTCTTGGCAGCTTACAACTATCAGCTGACTCCTGTCGAAATTTGAACCAGCTGGGTCTTTTAGTTTTTGTTTGGCATCCATGAATAGCAGACTAGATTCGAGAAGAAAATGGAAAAAAATGAATTTCCATGAAAATTCATGAATTGAGATACAAATTGTTCCCTCATCCGCCCTACTTTCCGAATTTAGCTCCAAATGACTATTTCTTGTTTCAAACCTGAAGAAATGTCTCGACTCCAACGATGAAATCATCTCACCGACAACAATGTCCTTATCCAAATCTTATTTTTGGAAGGGATAAAAAAATCGAAAAAAACTTTGGATGAAGTGTATATAGCTCAAAAGAAACTACGTTGAAAAAGAAAATAATTTTTTATCTAAAAACTTGTATTTCATTCAAAAAGTCATGGACTTATTGTCCTGCCCTCGTATCTTATTTTTCCATCACCAAATTTATTAAAATAAATTACTTTCTTAATCTATACAGATGCTCTTTAACTTAGGTTATTGGTTTAGCATATCAAATTAAATAATACAAAATATATTAATTCATTTTTTAACATATATATGTATTCTCATATTCTATCAATCTGGAAGTTATTTAATTTTTAAATAAATGTGTCTCGTATCAGAATAAACATTTTCCCAGCTTTGCAAACGTAACATTACGCATACATAATCTAATTGATTGGACAGACAATTTAAGGAGGAACGTGAGGGATAATAGAAGATGAATGAGAATGGCTCAGGATAGGCATCTTTGGAGGAGTGTGGTTGCTGCGGCCAAAAATAAAGTTCCGTAGAGTCCCAAAGATAGATAGCTATAACCTTAATTGATAACTTAAGAAACATTAAAAAATGTATTAAAACAATCTTCGTTTTTAAACTTAACATTACTACCTCTATTAATGTTATTCGATTAATAACGCATCAGAATACAAAATAAAAGATTAAACATATTAAATGGTTATGTTTTCAATAAAGAATGCTGTTTACTAGCGTTTGAGCACGTTTTGTCTGTTACATAAAATAAAATATCATAATGTACATACAAATTAATGGATTTTATGCCTGAATATAAATTCTAATCTCTTTCATTTATTTTTTTTCATAAATACATATTTAAAAAAAACAGACATTCACTTTAGAATAATCAATGTATTGGTAAGTGAAACAAAACCGAATGACATGTTGAGATTTAACTTTACAGAAAATATTAAAAAATAAATAAATAAACAAAAGTTCTCACTCTTTCTCTCTCGCTCCTTCTCTCTTAAAAAATAATTTCAATTAAGCTTAAGCTATTTTTTCTGTTACTAATAGAGTCTTCATGATTGGTATCAAGTGTTTAGTGAGATTATAAGGTTTCTTTATTTTTTAATCAAAGAAAAAGTAAAAAATCAATCATTTATAATTCACTAAAAACACAAATGTACTATTTATAGATGTTCTAAGCAAAAATATACCTAGAAAATTAAATTAAAAATTAACTTTTTCAGTAGGAAATCCTAATATTGAGAGTGCAATAAATTTATTTATTTGTTTTTTAGTCCTAGAGAGAGAGAAAGAGATTGTTTTAAACAGCCTTTTCGTCTGGTAGGGGTTTTAGCGCTTCCCTCCTTATTTTTTAAGAATTCATCACTGTCTGCTGTCAAATAAGACATCACATTTTTTTTTTATTCCAAATTTTTAAATATTAATATTTCTAAAATTTTATTTTATATCTAAATTATACATAAATTGCTATATACAGATTATATAAATATGCATTATAAATAAAAATTTAAAAAATATTCGAATTATGCATCTTAAACCCCAAAAATTAATAAGTATTAATTATTTAGTATTTCAAAAATTATAAACAAATTAATATATATATGTATATGCCACTCAGACGCCAAAGTGATTAACTCCACATTTAAAGAAACTGAGAAAATGAAACCCAAAGTTTACAGCTTGTAGTAAATTCAAGTTTATTGATTAAAGAAAAATGTATATTGCATTGCATTAAGATTATCAAGTTCATTATTCACTTAATATGATGCATATTATTTAACATTACAGTACTTCACATTACTATCAAAATTTTAAAAATTGGAGTTAATCGGTTTGGCTTATGAGTGGCATATAAAGGGTGTTTCATAAAGTACGAAGTTTTTTAATTGCGCGGGATTTTTTTGTTTGAAGATTATAAGCACTGTTTTTATCATTTTCGTTATCTATTATTAGAAGACCATTTGTCGTTTTTCCATTTTGTAGCCATGGAGCGGTTCAGTATCGAGCAACGCATTCTTATTGTGAAAACTCATTACAAAAACGGGGAGTGCTACGCAGAGACTGTCCGTAAACTTCGCGCGATCTTTGGACGTGCCCGACCGCAACAACAGTTTCGAGATTGGTACAGAAATTCGAAGAATCTGGGTTAGTTGCAACCAGAAAATCACCCGGTCGAAACCGTAATGTTCGAACGCAACAAAACATTGCGGTAGTGCAAGACAGTGTGAAAGTGAGCCCCGTGAAGTCGCATCATATCATTTTTCATTATTAAATCGAAGTATATATTGAATGAAATTAAATAAAAATTTTGAATTTATGCTTCGATTTGGGCTGATTTATTTCATTTTTAAAAACTGCGTACTTTATGAAACACCCTTTATATATATAAATGAAGAAAACAGTATAATATAGAAAAATGATATTTAAAATACTTTTTTCCTTTTTAAGATGAAGGAAATTACTTCTTAAATTTAGAAATATTACTATAAAAGTATGCCAAATTGTTTTATAATATTAAAATATGTTCCTCAAAAAAAAAAAAAAAAAAAAAAAAATAGGTTAAGAATCCCATATAAAAAGGATATCAGGTCAAATTCCATCAATCTCTTTCCTAGTAAAAGATTTTTCTATTTTCTATAAAAAACCTCGTATATCTTGGATGAATTGATTTATTTGATTTAATTAAATGTGAGTGTAATTTTAAATGAAGATGGATCTACATATGTCACCGATAAAGAACGACCTCTAAATTTATTAAAGTTTTTTGTAAAAATAAAGAATGGAAATAGAAAAAAAATAAATGTGAAAAAAAAAAAATTTATCATTTGTATTATATTTAATATTATAACTTAAACGTGCTTTTTTATTCATATATATATATATATGAAAGTAAAGTAAAATGAAAAGAATAATAAACGACATAATAATTTTCATTTATTTTTCATTTTTAGGAATATATTATATTGGTATAATGCTTAATCTCACACACAATTTTTACTATTAAATATCTACACTTTAACGTTCCTGTTTCTTAAATGTCCCGTGAAATAAGAGAGCATTTCTTTCCAAATAGATTACAAAGACATTTCCGTTGAGGTGAGGAGGTGGATGGTGGTTGCTTTACACTTACAAGTGTAAATTAAAGAGTAAACTTATGGCAATGACACTGGGGGTTGCTCTGGTTGGCAACAGACTTCAACCCGGTCGATACGGCTCAGCCCTGACGAGGGCGTGGCTTTCGGAAAAGTACCAGATTCCATAAACCAACTTCCAGATACTTAGCCGCCAAACTAATAAACCATCTCACCTTTATAAGAACAGAATGAAATGCCCAACGACACCATTCAAATACTAATTTTCTTTGGTAAATAGCTTATAAATTAAGTTTTTTTTATTATATATTTGGAAAGCTGCTCGATCAATTACAGGTAATAAGTTGACTTTTCCATTAAATATAGAATGCTTATTATATTATTATATGTTAAGATAGATCACATAATAAAATATGTAAGGAATTAAAGAATATATAATCGTTTTTAGTTTATTTCAAAATAATAAAAAAATTGTTAATGGACATAAATTTAGTATAATGACTTTGTATACATATGACAAAATAATATTCCTACTTAAATGGAATATTCGTATTTTTTGATATATAAGTAGGAATAACTCACACCATTTGATAAAAAAAATCTGTCTTTTCAAGAGGGATAAGAGTATTGTATGATCAGTACAACGGTTCGTCTCAACCTTTCACTAGACAAAAGTAAATAGAATTAAATTCATATAATAAACAATCATATTTTAATAATTATTAATAATAAATATTTAGTATAAATTTAGAAAATAAGTTTTAATTAAGAACTTTAAAATGAGATAATGTAAACCAATATTTATTTTTATTTAAATTGAATCTCAAATCAGATATTGAACCTCCCCTGTTTTGGTATTGAGAGAAGTTTAATTTTCAATATCATACACACACACACACATTATTAGCTTTAATATTTATATTAAATTTAAATTCGGAGTAGCCACTAATAATATTAAATAATTTATTTATTTATATTTATTTGATTATTATTGATTTATTTATTCATTAATTAATTATTAATTCCGATAAGAAACTTCTTTCGTAATATGAAATTAATTTAAGAATAACTAAACTTCTTTCTAAATTGGATCAATCGTGACCTATATTATACCAAGATATAAAATAAAATATTTATTTTTTTTATAAATGGTTAAAGCTGTTTTGTAAAACAAAAAAATCTAAAATCCAAAAATAATAATGTAAGCAAATTTGAAAATCAAATTTAAAGAAAATGTTATTCTAAGATCTCAGCTATATATGCTATCTCATATTCAATTTTAACTACATATGTATAAGACAAATTTAATATGTTTATATATAATTCTAACAATAATTTTTTTAAAAAAATTTTATTGTCATATAAAAACAAACTAGTATATTCTTATAATAAATAATATATTTTGCTAAGTTCATAAAAATTGTGTATTCTTTAATTGTAAATAATTCTTTGTTTTAATACAATCTTATGCTTTCTCTTTGATTAACATATAAACCAGAGTTGAGATGTTTTTTTATTATGCAAAGCTGCGTAGAGCACTCTGAATTTTTTTTTTTTTTTTTTTAATAATAAAAATAATGAATGACCGGGCCAAACAATGCTCTATTTCCTGTTGAAAATTTAAAAGCGAAAAAGAATATAAAAAAACGCATTTCCCCTTCAGGACTCATCAATTATTCTTTTCGGATGTTAGCAACACGACGGGAATTGATCTATTAATATTATATATCACTCTCAATCTCTAATTCAATGGTTTATAAAAGAATATAAATTCTATTAGAAAAATAATTTTTATAGAAAATGAAAATGTTTTTAATGTTAAAAATTTGAAATTGTATTTTAAATTTTTTTATTATATTAAAGTACAATTGAGCCGGTTGCAGAATATTTAGGGGTTGAATTGAATTATTGGTGATATTTCTTCAGATAAATATATTTTAAACTAAATAGGACAAGAAAATTGATTAAAATTTAATTTAAATTGAAGTTTTTTGGACAAAAATCGCTTTTATTTATATATATATATATTTACAAGTATAAGCTAAATAAATATTCATTGTATATATAATATAAATGAAAAATTTATATAATCTCTTTTTATTTCCTATTAGATTATATAAAATAATATCCTCAATTATCGATTCTTTCAAGCAAATTCCAATATCTATTATATAAGCCTGGGAGGTCCCAACCAACATAAATACCATTATCTCATCCTCCTTTAGCAACTTTGTCATCTCTTTTGTTGAATTGATTTTTCAATTTACAAATTCAATTTGACAATAAATGCAAGTGCCTGGTTATAAGTGTGGAGTATGGCTTTTGGAATTAATTGAATTTTAATTATTCGGCGAGTTGATGGATTTGTTGTGAAAACCTTGTCAAACGAATATGTGGTGTTGTGATAGAGAAAAAGGGAAGGGAAAGGGCAAAGTCATGATGATTCATAATAGACAATGTGAAATTCACTTTATATTTCGTTTATAAAATTATCATTAATCATTTAAAATATTGTTTGTGATTATTAATATTTGTATGAATAAAAAAAAATTAATATATAATAAAACTCTGAATATATCAACTAAGCATACTTATCTTTAATTATGATGATGTGTGATTTGTTTTAATATTCTATCATACTTAGCGGTCTCTGCCCTCATGTGATATACAACTGAGCTTTACTTGAATTATATTTATTATTTTAATAAACGTTTCTATTACTATATCAACAAATAAATCAAATGAACAACAAATGACTGATTAATAATTTATATATTAGTAAAGTTATTTAACAATTTTAAAAATACAATGCAACATTCATTAAAAAGTTATTGAGATAATTTTTATTAATGAAAGAACAAAATTTTCTACATATATTTATCGCGTTAGTGAACTAGATAGACAGCAGTGTTCACATACTCCAACCATCCTGACCTACTTCCAATTCTAATCTTCCTCAAATTCTCTAATATTTATCTTTATATAAGCACATTTCGAGTAATGAAAACTTCTCGATATATAAGAAATTATTCTGGGTACTTTTCACTTTTTGAGTCACGGCGTTTCAGTACCGATTTTGACGCCATTTTCAAAAGAGTTTATTCAGGAGAGGGTAATTTAAAATTATTCAGGTAAACGCATTTTCGTGGATTTGGATAATACCTTAACAGTAGGTTCTTTTTGCAATTCCAAATAAACTTTTCTTATGAAATTTTTTCGGGCCTCTTCTAGTTTACGAGAAAAAAATGATTCAAATTTGCATATAAATCCATTGATATTCTATTTAGCTAGCATGTTTTATCCGTTGGACTACCAGAGGGCCCACTAATTTAAGTTTATATAAGTTATAAAATTAAAAAATTAATTAATTAAATAATTTTCCTATATCCAAACCGAACTTATAAAAATCAAAATTAGTGAATAAGTGAATAATTAGTGAATCAGTCAGTAAAACATTACTTAATTGCTCATTTCGACGTTCATAACTAATCTATTACACTTAAAAAATCTTTATTTTAATAATTTTTATCTCGTAAACTAGAAGAGTCCCGAAAATAATTAATAAGAAAAGCTTATTTTATTCATTTTGATAAATAATTTTGTATATGAAATTAATAATAATCTGTAATATATAAATTAAAGCTTAGTCATGTATAATATTTTACCAGATTATTTGGTTTAGTTTTATTTATCATGATCCATTATATTTTGTATTTATTTATTTTATTTTTTATTTATTTTTATTTTTTCATTGTTCAAGATCTACAATTTAAAGTCAATAAAAAAAAAAATAATAAATGAAAAAAAAATATCTCATTGCTGAATTTTGAATTTTATTTGTTCTATCTATTAAAATACAAATACCATTGTAGAAAACGAAATGAAGAAGAGCAATAAACAATTGTTCAAGGGGAGGTGGATAAAAAAATTAAATGGATAGAGAGAGCTGTTGTTTGTGTCCCTGTTTCACTTTGTGTAAATATTGATTCAAGACATTTAATTACTTGTATTTCTTTGCGTTTGTTGTTTACCTGATGGAGAATAGGCTTTGATATATTGTTAACCTTATTGTTAATGCTAGATTTCAATTATTTTGTTTAAAGGGATGGTGGTGGGTGGAGATAAAAAAAAATGCGACAATCTTACTCTTAACATCTAAATATTCCTCGTCTTGTTTTCGTCATGGATATTGCTAGGGGAATGGTTTTTGTTTTGCTTATTTTGTTGTTTTTTCTCTTTTGTCTCTAAATTCGTTCTTACCAGGCACCACTTTCAATTTATCTTCTTCTCTGGAGAGTATCGACCCGAGACTTTGCCAGACGCCCTAATTTCCAACATCCACAATTTCTCTTTAATTCTTTTTTTTCTTACTTTGTAAAAGAGATAAAAAAACATACTGTTCAGATAATTTTTTTTTCTTAATTATGTGACAAAAAACTATAAAGATTTATCAAGAAGAAACATCATTTACTATAACAAATTAAATGTTTCTTCAACAACGAAAACAAAACAAACAGATTTTCCTCATACCTTTCCATTTAATTAAATCGAATTGAATAGAAAATAAACTAGAAATTTGTTAGAAATATTTTAATTTTATTCTATATTTAACATCGAATCAAGTTTAATGCTAAGTTACTTGTATTTTTTACAATGTTTAATTAAGTACGCGATATATACATATAATAAATAATCTTCAAGTGTTCTGATTAAGTTTTATTGGTTATCTTAAACAGTCTAACACGTGCCTGTCATAAACTGTTCAATTAATTCTTTAACTAGTTTCAATGTTCGCCATTAATTTAAACAAACAAAATGCTTATATAAATACTTTTAGTATAAAATTAAAAAAAAATCGTTATAATTTGCACAGATTCGTTTTAGCTATCTATAGCAATCATCAATTCTCTAATTGTTGAAAACTGCAGATCGATTGTTCTATTCATATTAGAATGAAAACCATTAAAATTTATTATTACAAATGATCTCGGTATTATCTAGTTCATTGGGGTGAAAAAAATTTTACACCCCAATGAACTAGATTCATTAGAGAATAATGAAAAATCATCTGACCCAATTTTAACTATCTCGCCAGAGGTCCCTGAGGTATTTTCACTAAGGTTGAGAAAAATGTCTCTCTCTGTGTGTATGTTTGTGTGTGTGTAGACAAGATTACACAAAAATGGTTTGAGTTAGAATAATGAAATTTGGTTCACGGCCATTATTTGTAGTTTTCTATCAACTTTTTAGAAATGAAGCTGGGGGAATGGGTAACCTACCACGTTTTGATTTTTTCCCTCTAAACTGACCGTAAAAATATTGATATATGTTTGAAAAGTTTTTCACATGATTACAAATTGTATAAAACTGCTATATATAAAATTTCAGCTTGATCGAATCGTTGAAAGTATCGGAATTAATTTTTTAACACGTTGACTAGTATCACGTGCCATAAATATTATTTATTAATTTTAATTTATAATTTAATTAATTAAATTTTATTTAAATATAATATATGTTAAATAATCCAATTCAAATTTACGAGATAGTCGAGGGGTTTTTTCAAGATTTTTTTTTCTTCTATTTAATCTCTATTTTCTCATTATACAAAATTTACAAAAATATAAAATTAAGAAAACATTCGTTTTAAAAATAAATAAAATGTTAGTCTGAATTCATTTGAGAATAATTTGTACATTTTGAATTTTCTACCATTGCACCTGATGGAAGGGGGTTCATCCGAAGAAAAGGGCAGTCAATACATCCAACAAGCTATTCCCATTATGGAACATTGTTGTTTTACCATACAAGTCGTTTAACAACCTCGAGACCATCCTCAACGACCCACAAACCAAAAGTGCTATTCATGCAACCCATTCAAATCATCTCATACTTTAATATAAGCACGATACTTAACCTATACCCCCCTTGTAATGTTTAGTAAATTACTATATATACTATACTATCTTTTATTTAATTGTTAATTTATAATGCGGTCATTCATCGGTTATTAAATGGACACCAATAAAATTACCCTTAATTAACAATTATACATTCCTCATAAACTTTATACCTCTTTGACTCCTTCCCTCCCTCTTTAAGGTTAAAACGTAAATAATAGATTCTAAAAATTTATCTCTACTTTATTTCAAAATAAAAACCAAATTTTTTTTTCTTTTAATTCAACTTTCAATTTATAAATAAATATAGTTGAAAATTAATAATTAAATTCAAAGGTTACTATATATATATATTGTACTAATATATATATATATATATATATTTGCAGTACAAACTTCTGATGATAATGTTACTGTCGAAATTATCATAAAGTTGAATAAAAATTTATTAATTTAATTTTGAATCAAAAAAAATGTTGTTAATAATATAATAATATTTACCTTTTTAATTTTATTATTAATTTCCAATTTTATTTATAAATTGAAAGTAGTAATAAAAGTAACTCTTTCTAAGTATATTATTATTATAAGAAGAAAAAAACAATTTTGAGAAGATTCATTTTAATTCTTTTAATTTCCAAAACACACCCCAAATAACCCAAAAATCTCCCAAATTTCACACGTCTGAATGTTGTGCTCCATCCTTTTAAAAATAATAATAACAATAATAATATTAAAATTAATATGAGTTTAAGATGGAAAATAAAATAATAAAATCATTTAAACAAGAAAAAATTTTAAATAAAATAATAATAATATAAACAAAAATCATTAATTAATAATAAATTTAGAAAAATAATAACGATTTTGGATTTATTTACTTTTTTCAGGCTAAAAATGAATCTTTGTCTAGACTCTGGTGGTTCTTGTCTTTTTTACATAGACAGATAAAAGTAAAAAATTAAATAGAAATATAATAATAATAGGAAAATTAAATTTATAGATTTTTTTAAATAAAAAAAATATATTAATTAATTTATTTGCTTATTAAATATAATTTATAAATAAATTTTCTAATGTATGTATTAATGGTTGATGTTGACGAAAGAATTAATTTTTTCCCAAAATAAAATTTTCTTTCTTAAACCTTAAACCTCATAATCTAAATTTTTCAATTCTTTGATTAATTCTATTGTATATGGGTAATTTTTATTTACAAAACAAAATTGTTTGAAAAGATAATAAAATAAATGTTAAATGTTATAATATGATATGCACATATAAATCATTGTTACTATTATAAAATTATATGGTTAATAGTCACGAATGTGTGAAGAAAGTTTGGTGAAAAAAAATATTATGGAAATAACGACTCGGTAACTTGCAAAAGCACAGTGCAATTGTAATGATTGGTGTTGCGGTCAGAAACTTAGTTCTGAATTCGCACAGATGTATATATATATATATATATATATATATATAGTTAAATATGTAAATTGAATTAATTAAACTTTACGTCCATCATGGAGATGTGAAAGTAAACCTACACTGGACCATAAACCTTTAATCCTTTAAGATGGATTTGAAAAATAACTATTAATTAAAAATTTCAAGTGAAATTCAATGTATATATACCAATATATATAAATATATATAGTATAAAAAGTTAATTCCGGGTTGCTTTCACGTTGGCTAATAGAATTTCAATCAAGACATTTCCGTGACCATTTTGGTACCATTTTCGAGAAAATTTTAAGAAGGAAATTTTGGAATAATGTATCTCTGAGTTTACGATAGAAATAGTCAAAATCGTTATTTTGGTTGAATAAGTGAGTAATGTTTAACCTACTCTGTTTAAAGCAACAATTACCTACAGGTACCTTATTTGAGTATCAGTAGCACTGCTAGTGCTGGTGATATTTCGGGGCTTCAAAATATAGTGAATGAAATATTACTCATCCATTCAAATCAAAATCCCATTATGACTATTCCATTATCCCAAAATTCCCTTCTCACAATTCTCTTGAAAATGGCACCTAAATGAGCACTGAAACGTTGAGATTCAAATCTCATTAATCAAAGTGAAAACAAACCAAAGTTAACTTTTTATAAGCAAAACTTTTAAGAACATTAATTGAACACACACATATATATATATATATATATATATATTGGCTTAGATTTCCGTGAGGTGGTTTATTATTATTATTATCAGATTTATCCGGGATATAATCACGTATTTTTGTGAGATTGTTTTCTCGACGTTTCGGCACCCATTTTGACGCCATTTTAAAGAGGTTATTTGGGTCTTAGTCTGTGTGACTAAGTGTTGATATCGGGCTGTTGTCAAGTGCAGACGTGTGTCTGTAACAGTGATAGTGCGCAGGATTCTACGGAGCATCAGAGCAACACATACCGTGAGGTTCTTGTGCCTGGGGGCAACTGCGAAATTAGCGCCCCCTTTCTTATATATATATATATATTTAATTTAATTTTTTTTTAAAGAATATTAATGACCAATAACGAAACAGGTTTAACAGATTTTAATAAGCGTATAAATAATATTTATTGACTTACACAAAATACAGTTTAACTTTAAATATTAATTCTTCTTTTGTTCCAAATTGGCTTCCCTAATTTTGCGCCCCCTAAATTTGGCGCCCGGGGACATATGTCCCCCCCTGCCCCCCCATAGTTACGCAACTGAACACATTGTGAGGGCAAAAACCACCCAACCTATCAACCCAAAATCCCTATATCGACTCTTGGTCACACTGACTAAGACCCAGAATCCCAAAAATTTGATAATTTTTAGGAAGATTCTTTAAAAATTCAATCAAAATATTATATACAATAGAAAATATATGATATGATTATATTTAAAGTTTTAAAAAAAAATTTTTCATTTTTACAAAATAATTTATAGATACCATTTATTGAACTATGGTGTTATATTTAATTTAATTTCAAATTATATTCATATATAAAATAAACAATATTATTTATTTTGTTAATATTATTTTATTCTTCTTCTTCTTGCTACGGCTTCTCCTTCAGAAGTTTGTCGATCAGTATGGCTATTTTCACCCTTGAAACCGCAGCTCGGAACAACTCCGCCGAAGACAGATCAAACCACTCCCTCAAATTTCCGAGCCAAGAGATTCTTCTTCTCCCAGGTCCTCTTCTTCCTTGGATCTTCCCCTGTATCACCGTATCTTCACTTAAGGGGTGTCCCGGACTTACGATCTTTGCTTTTGGGTTTTCAGCCATATGATATCTTGGGAAAAATTAAAAATTACGTGGTAGTTTTCCGTTGCTTTCCACGTTGCTATGTTGTTGTTTATATTAATTATTAATTATTATTTTAATTATTAATTATTATTTTATTATTTAACTGAAATATAGAAATTAGATAAATTAACTAAAAGACAAAGAATTGTACTTTCTTTATTCTAGACCAAACTTACTTATTATTTTGGATTTCTCCCCCTTTTCAGAAAAAATAAATTTATTACTCAGCAGGTCTGGAGATTAATTTTTTTAATAAATTTTAATGGCAATTAACCAGCTAGATATAATTATGTACCTTTTATTTACCTTCTTCGTAAAATTTAAAAAAGAAAGGTCTAAATTTGAAACACTGTTGTTTGAAATTATGAAACTAATTAGATAAACTAGAATAAAAAGTCAATATATTTTTTTCAAAATGGACCTATTGACATTACCTGGATCACTATATCCATTCCTATTTCATCGCAGCCTTATCAATTTTATATCCCTAATTATGTCCGGAGATGTATTGAGGTCATGCAATTCCTTGTCATGCAGTCTCCGCTATTTCCCGGGGACCTGATCTTTCTTTGGTCCATAAATGCTGCAAAAAAATCCTATTTTCATATACTCTAAATCTTCCAGGGTCATAGACCACATATCACACCAGTTATGTTTTACCTTACTCGTTGGGATAATGAGTAATTAAAGGTAGAATAAAAGGAAATATTTAATCAAAGAAAGAAAAAATATGTTTATTTGTGAACTAGTTACAAATCAATAAATGACTGAAAGGGAAAATGGTGCCTCAGTCTATTACTATAGTATGTGTCTGAACTGAGCTTATTTATAATAATTGAAGTTAAGGGGTAGGTGAATTTTGTATTGTTTCAATCAGTAATGTATTGTCAATGTTACTTTTCCAAGAACCAAGGGGTCAGGTTTGGCAATAATGACAGACCCAAGTTTGTTAAATAGAATTTCAAGTCTAAAGGTTGATTGTTTATAAGTTATGCCAATTATACTATTCCAATTGCGTGATCACGAACGAGATAAAATGCTTATGTATGCTTGCAGACATATAACTCACCCATATAATACAACTAAAAAAAAATTGTTTTATATATTTTAATTTTGATTCTCTTTGATAATAACTTTGACGAAATAATCCCTTAAACTGTCCTTTTACTTATAACGGGTATTTCCCGATTGCAACCTCAATTTAAATTCTTTTCGAATATTATTATCCTTCGTGATTACAGAACCTAAGTATTTACATTTTTCTACATTTTCAAATTCTATATTTTGTATGCCACATTATAGGAGAAATATGAATTCATCGTAATTCAAAATCATTTTTCGCTTAAAGCGCCACATTTTTTTTAAATTTTCTAGTACAGGGTAATAAATAAATTTTAAACTTTTTATAGTCAAATACTATAATTATAAAATAAAGTTACCCATATAAGGGATTACTCAGAGAAACAAGTTCACATTAATCAAAATATTAATAATACATTAGTATATCAGTATATGTGTTTGTGTGAAGGATAATTTAAAAACTTCATTAATACCATCTATTGAACTTTCAAATCAATTTTGTTTGGAGTTTTTTTTTTAATTTTGCAATTTGTGTTATTTATAAAAATTGTAATAATGTAAACTCTCTAGTAAAGGAGTCAGAAATTCAATAAGTAATATATATACCATATATCTGAATAAAAAAATATTTAAATAAAAATGATGTAATATGAATCTTTTTTTAATCTTGTTCTTTACGATTTTTCTATTCATGTTTTTAAGCTTGTTTCATGTTTTTAATCACCCGAGAAATTCAAAATCCGATATTTTTTTGCTTCCTTTTATATTTCTATATTTGTGTATTTCTCATGGATATAAAAATTTAAAAAGAATTTTATATTTTTGAAATGAAAGGTAACATATCGATTTAAGAATTCTCCTCTCATAGTGAAAGCATTTGATATTGGATCGTGAATGGCACCGCCCAAAACAGCTGCTTATTTGAGATCCTTCTCAACTCCTGCTCCTCCCAATCCATGTCATGTCACTTATCCTACAGCCATAGTAGCA
This sequence comes from Labia minor, assembly GCA_963082975.1. Taxonomy (NCBI): domain Eukaryota; kingdom Metazoa; phylum Arthropoda; class Insecta; order Dermaptera; family Spongiphoridae; genus Labia; species Labia minor. Next base: position 74,083,408 of record OY720344.1, read on the forward strand.
GGTCGAAGGTGAATTTTATTTTTATTTTTTTTTTATTTTTTATATTTTCTCTCTGTACTATTATTATATTCTCAATTAAGACAGTTTGATAACTAATTTCCATATCATTGTTATGTATAATTAATCATATATAAATATAATATAATCAAATTCAATAAATTTATAATTGAAAAACCAACATAATTAACACTATAGATAATATTTATCATTAAATTAGTTTTTATTGACAGACCCCTCTTCTTTATCCTTCTTCCTCTTCATCCCTCCTCCCTCCTTCCCAATCTCCCGCCCCTTCATCTGTCTATTTCCAATTAGAGCGATTGAAATTTGGAATTGACAATCGATTCCAAAAGAACTATCGTAAATAAAATCCCTTTGAACGTATTGGATGGAACTTCAAGAGCGTTTGACCAAATTGGAATTCGATTGTTCGTTAATTCCAAAACAGGACGAGTCCCAAAGGAGCTGGAACAGGCTTCTTTTTGTTAAATATGACCGAGTAATTATCATTTCATTTAATTATTATGAAAAAGTTGACAAGGTTCAAAATGACCACCTAACGATTTTATATAATCCTTTTGTAAATGACCTTTTTCAACCCTGTGAATAAATCTAATTTAATCTAATTAAATTAGTTATGATTAATGGATCATGAAATTCGCCATTCATCGCTTTAGATAAACTTATGTAAGCCAAAGAAACAAAAGATAATTTTATTACTTTAAATGATTGTATTTAATCATTTTAATATAAAGATAAGAGGAGCATCATTTGTATTCTAGCTGAGACAAATAGAATGTATTAAATACAAAATCATTGAGGTTTTTATATATGCTTTATAAAATATTTCTTTAGTACTTAACAAAAATAATCATGAATTTATTTTGCTATATTAATCTAATTAATTTATTTTAGAAAGGAATTTATAAAAAAAAATGGTAAAATGTGCTTTATTAGAAAGGAATTATTCTATTCCAAAAAATTTGATATTTCTAAACTTGACCTAAATCAGACCTAATATATATATATATATATACAAACATCTTCATTTTTGTACCTATCAAGTTGTCTAAATTATGTCCTATGATCAGTAGAACGCGTCCTATCAACCTCTACCATGATTTTCTTGATCGGAAGCACTATGAAGTAGCTTTCCAATTTAGATCCCGGAGGCTGGGTTGGATCCGATCTATAGACCCCAGCTAGAGAAATTCCCTTGCCAGACCCGGGACTTGAACCCGAAACCACGAGAATGTGGGGCAGCTTCGCTACTTCCCAGCCCTGTTGCGCCCTTTATATATATATTTGTTTAGAATTTTTTCAAAGTTTTTATATTGAAAAGCTATTTCCTAGTTATATTCACTTGTTTTAGTGCGATTTAAGTTTCGACGTTTCGGCGCCCAGTTTGGCGATTAGTTTGGCCCCTAGTTTGGCGCCATTTTCAAGAAAATTTGTTTTTGTCTTTGTGACCTCTTTAAAATAAAACATTTATTTAAAATAATTTTAATTTAAACAATGAGTAAAGTTTAAATTAATAGATTTGTTTGCTATTTAGCGAGGCCATTGATAAAAAAAAAGTTGAAACAAATATACTAATTATTTCGAAAAAACAAAAAACTATACCCACCTATAAGTTTTTTGAATGAAATATTAGTTTACAAAATGAATGAAATTAATAATAAACAATTTTAGCTTTTGTATAGTTATTTTAAGAATTAATTGAAGCATATTATTTAATTTTATTTTTTTTTTTTTTTTTTTTTAATATCAACTTATCAGTATTTATTCAAGTTTTTATTTTATTTTTTAATTTCATTCTCTTAATTTTCTTGTCATCTCTTAATTTTATTTTCATAATTGGATTGTAATTATGTTTTTTAATTCACTTAATTAAGATTTTGTTAGAGAAAATTGATTTAAGCGAGTTAACTCCATTAAAAGTAAAAATAGTAAAGCTTTTTTTTTATTTAATCGATTAATGTCACTTTTTATTATCAAAATTGTGATAAAAAATATATATTAGTTTATTGTTTTACAACTATTTATTTTATTTGTAAAATGTTCATATAAATATATATTCAGAGATACTATTATTCATTATTGTTATTGTTGATAACAATAAATCGACTAATTATTAAGTAATTCTAATTAACAACTTTCCAATCACCTATTTCTTTTTAATTAAAGAATATAATAAAATGAATAAAAAATAAAGGTACCGAATAAATTTTTAAATTGAAATCTTTTAATTAAGTGAGAGAGAGAGAGAGATTGGTGTGGGAAAAAACAGGAGATAAAAAAAGAAAATTGAATACATTGATTTCTTCTTTTTGACTTCTTTTTCGTATCTTTTTTCTTTTATTCAAACAAACTTTTAAGTAAATTATATTATTCGTGTAGTCACGACTTTGTAAGATTGTCTTTGATCCATGTTCAAAGAAAATCGACACATTTTCTATCATTTAATGTATCCTTAGTATTTTCTTATAAAGTCAGATTTATTCTTCTTTTTGAACATAATTTAATATTTCTTAAATTAATATTAAAAAATTAAATACAAAAAAAAACTAAAATAAAATAAAAAAATTGATAAAATATAAGATTTACTTTTAAAGAATAAGAAAAAAAATTTAAGAATAAAATTAGTTTTAATTAGTGTTATTTTCAGGATAGAGAGGTTTAGTATCATCCCTTAGAGATTAGATGATTAACCCTAAAAAAAATATTTTTTTTAAATTTATCTACTCGAGGTTGTATAGCTATCAGGCGTTATCAGGGGTTTATTACTGCTCCCATTTATAAATATTATCATGTTATAAATAATTATTTAGATGTTAATGAAATATTGTAATATTGTCAATGTAATAATGTCTTAATATTTTTAGACTTTTTAACAGGTTTATTATTATAATGAGCATTGGAGATGAATGATTTGAACACAACCATGTATTCCCGGAAGCCATTTACCTTCACGACCTGAAATATCTATAAAGTAAATTTCGGAGGAAGAGCTTATTAACAAGTAATATGCATTTCCAATTCACATAATTTTTTGTTAGATTTTTAAAAGGCCATGATAACAGATCAGCATCATAATGATATTAGAATAATACGAGGGCAGGTCAATAAATCCGTGACTTTTTGAATGAAACCCAGGTTTTTGGATAAAAAATTATTTTATTTTTCAACGTAGTTTCCTTTGAGCTACTATATGCACTTCATCCAACGTTTTTTCGATTTATTTATTCCTTCCAAAAAATAAGATTGGCGAGGACATCTTTGGTGCAGATTTACCAGATAAAAAACAGTGTTTTGACTGCTGTTTGGTCTCTGGTGTGTTGTAGTGGATCCACCTTTCATCCACGGCTACAAAACTCGGTTTCAGTGATGTTTTTTTCAGCATTAAAATAATGCTTAATGAGCACACAGTAATCACTTTTTTCAATTTTCTTTTGAAATCATAGGATAATCTGCTATTAATAGATGTCGAACAAAAACTAAAATAAAAACCTGCTGGTTCAAATTTCGACAGGATAGTTGCCTGCTGACAGGAGCAGTGTTGCCATTTTTTTAAGAGACGGGAAAAGTCACGGACTGCCCGTCATTGACCTGCCCTTGTATGTAAAGATCTATTTTGAACCCAGAACTTCTTGACCCTAATAAATTAAGAATTTTTTTTAACAAATTCTGAACCCCTTCCATCCAATTATTATTCACTTCTAATTCTTTCATATACTTTTGTATATTATTATTATATTCTTGGTCTAATCACTAGTTGTTTCCCTATATATAGATAGACAAATATAACACAACTGTTCACTAATTTCAATCATAGTATAACAGTCAACTTATATCGTACAATATTATTTATTTTCAGCACCCAAATACAAATTGAATCATCTTTAATTTCCTCCCAAGCAGAATGTTAAAATAGATTTAAGGTTTCCATCAAGCTAGATTTGATGTCTTATATCGATATCTACTCTCGAAAGCATAATGAGCCGTTTCACTACCATTTCTAATGATGTTCGTTGAATTTCATTCTGAATAGAAGATAATTGCAAGTGGAATTTCAAACTCATCTAATCATATCACAAATGAAATAAATTGAATTATGAATTGCAAATGAGATAGAGACGTGTTTAAATAACATACATCTATAGGAAACTTTATTAAAAACGAAAATAGATATCATCCATTCAAAAGACAAACAACAGGGAATGAAAAATAAACAAATTAATCTTCATGAATGTTGAAATAATTAATAATCTTTAGGAACAATGTATTTACGAGAAAAATTTCAACAAAAATAATAGTAATAATACTAAGAAAATTTTAACATATCCTTTTTTTATTTCTTTCTTTAAAAAATAATTATTATCTATTATAATAATTGGCTAAGGACGATAAACTTCCTCCCCTAGCGATGGACATGCAATACGTCAAACTCTTGAATTAATTCCTTCATGTTTATTTATTACTAATTTGATTACTTTAAGCTTACTATATGGGCTAAAAAGTCCCGGAATTTTTCAATAGGTGACGCCACTAGAAAATGGACATGACTCATTTCGAGAGGTTCACCTGTCACTAGTTTATGTATGTACTGTTGTTCTCGAAGGAGTAGATGTGGGATAAAATATCTGCAACCATTGCAATGATTGTGTGTGTGTGTTCACAAGTTTTTCCCATTTAAAAACAATGGTTAATCAAGACGCGATATTCCTGTTTTTCCATTTTTCTTATGAAACGACTGTAGCTTGTAAACGAATGGACGAAATGTCATGACACTTCATACATAAACTAGTGACAGATGAACCTCTCGAAATTAATCATGTCCATTTACTAGTGGCGTCACCTATTGAAAAATCCCGGGACTTTTCACCTCTTGTAGAATTATATATTATATTATTTATTTAAATTTAAAATAATATAAGTTTTTATTTTCTTATATAGTGGTAGGTTTCTAAGAAACATACTTACATACAAATCCATGCAAGTTCAAATAATGTTTTTCAAATTATTAAGAGAATTTTTATTAATGTTAATAATTAATGTTTTTCAAAATTAATATCTGCTTAAATTCATTTAATCTTTATTATACACAGGGCCTTGTCGTCTAATTACCTACAATGAATAAATGATCTCAAGTTACTAAGATTAATTAACGAACTTAAAGCACCGAACATATTTTCTTCTTAATTTTCCTTTATATTTGAAATCTGGTCGTTAAATACACTGATTACGATACGTCTTCATAAAAACATTCATTAACTTTTGAAAATGGAGATCGGTGTCGAGAATATTTTATTTATAAACAAAAGTATGACCACGTTAAACTAGGAAATATCTTTAAAATTATATTATTTATTATAATATATACATATATATAATTAGTTTATAGTTGATTAATTTTTTTTAAATATTAAATTATAAAAATTTTTATGATATTTTTTCAATAAATCTTTAGATATTATACTTCAAAAATATTTTTTTTAAAAAAACAATAATTATTACTTTCTTCAAGAATTAACTAATTTATTAATCACATTGAATTAATATATACTTATGTATTTTTATAATAGTCATAATAATATTAAAACCACTTAATTTTTTTCACAAATTATAAACAATTATTTTGTTTATCCCATAAATAAAGTAAGAAATAAAGTCAATAATGACATCAATCTTTTTGGCAAGCATTACTTAGTCGATATCTTGCCAAATTGTATTAAAAAAATGAAACGCCCAAATATCCCTCTATTTCCCCAATAACCCCGAGTCGCCAACTCTTTGTTCCAATTCGTTCCCTATTTTTTGGTAGGGTTTCCATTTTACGTCATTCCGATCGATTTTATAAAACACTGACTAAGATTGGGAGATAAATTTTGGACAAGTGATTTGGAGAAGAAACAGAGATGACAATCAAGTAAGTATAATATTTTTAGAGTTCATTCAATAAAAAGTTTCGACTTTATCTTCAGAAAGGTGTATTGAAAATTTTTGGTAATTATAGAATTGATAATAAATCTGTTTCAAGTTTTTAAAAAGGTTAAAAAAATACTCAATGTTAATTAAGTTTTTTTTCCTATATATTTTAATTATAGAAATTATAGATTTATTTTTAGAAACTAAAAAAAAAAATTAAACTGTTTATTATATAAATACCTGAATTTTTCTCGTTTTAGTTATTAAAATACTAATTTAATATACATGAATCTTATCTTATTATGCTAGCTAAAATTGTATATATCTATATTTATATATATATCTATTGGTTCTCAAAAACCGCTCTAACGATTTTTTTCAAATTCACACTAGATATAGTATTTATAAAGAAAAATTGAGTTTTATTGATCACATCTCTTGAAACATACAGCTTCATTATTAATTTCTTAATTAAAAATTATATATGGGTGACGTCAATGGCATCCATTTTGAAATTTTACTCCCGCCTTTTTTTAAAGGATATTGTATTAATATTTTTTTTAAAATTTAAAATATTTTAAAATTTATTATTTAATTTCGAAATAAAATTAAAAATATTTATTTTTAATAAAATATATATATATTTATTAATCTCTCTCAAAAAAAAAACAACAAAATAAAATACGGTTGGTTGACTCCCGCTTTTTTTTTAAATGATATTGTATTAACATTTTTTTATATTTAAAATATTTTAAAATTCATTATTTAATTTCGAAATAAAATTAAAAATATTTATTTTTAATAAAATATATATATATTTATTAATCTCTCTCAAAAAAAAAACAACAAAACAAATAAATGTCTTTGAAAGATGGTAAAAATATCTTTGTAATTATCAAAATATCATAGACCAGTGGTAAGAACAATTGTTTTTACTCCCCGAGTTCGAAGGATCGAAACTCGCCGCGTGCATTTTTTTTATCTATTTTCGTGATTTATTTATTCATTGTTCTTTTATTAATTAAGTTTTAGATAGTTTTATAATTTTTAATATTTTTTCAATAAAATATTATTTAATACATTTAATAATTGTAATTCATTTTATTTAGATTGATGCATTGATGCAACATTTAATAATTGTAATAAATAATTAAAGAATTGTATTTCAGCTCGGTGTCTCAAGTATTAATATTACCAGCCAAACCCAATAATAATGAATTATTTTTTTTAACTTAAGTACCGAGCCGAGGCTCGGGGTCCCGGTATATTATTATTATTGGCGCGACGAAAATTCGAAACTCAAATCGCACAAAAACACGTGAAAATACGAGAAAATAATTTTTATTAATAAAAACATTAAAGGAAAAAAAATGAACATAAATAACTATAAATATATCTAAATATATCTAATTTAATCTATATAGTCTAATTTAGATAAATGTTAATGTTTATTAAAATTTTCAAAATATATCAAAATTTAAATCCAACTTAAGTTAGACATTTATCAAATAAAATTCATTTACTCCGCCATTCAGAAATTCTAAATTTGAAAGGTGGAGGAATTTAGTTTTTATAATCCGAGATAAAATAATAATAAAAATTGTTTAAGTTTTTTTTTTAATTTTTCGGACATTTTTATTGATTTTCATTAAGATTTCAATTAAAATAGCATCATTTTATTCAATTTATTTAGCAGAATGAAATACATATAATAAATAATATTCTACAAAAGAATTATAATTTTTTTATATTAATGATTAATTGAATTAATTAATTTTTCATTATTATTAAAAGTCACGGTCTTATTGACCTGCCCTCGTATATTTTATATTTGTTTTCTTTATATTTATATTGGATTTTAGTGTGATTCTAGTAATAGATTTATTTTATATTGTTATTTGAAAATGTTTTTTTTCCTACCTTTAAGATTGCATGAAATGAAAATATAAATTAGGAAAGGGAGTATGAAAGAAAAATTCATATAATAAAAATTCGCTGTTTTCTTTGAGAAAGAAAAAAATGAGTTAGTATAATATAAAACGGATGAGATAACAAACTCTCAAATAAATAAAAAAAAATACCATGAGTTTATATATTTAAGTAAATATTTTTAATAAATTCATATAAAAAGAAAAATTTTCTAAAAAATTTTCAAACAATTTGATTTGATTGGAATACTTAACTTTTGTTAAGAATTGCAATAATAATCTAGTTAAAGTGTTATGTATGCATCTATTAAATCATAATTTAAATAAACAAATCTTTCTTTTAAATTGTTCTATTGCTTTTATTATATTATATATATTTGTGTATTTTTGTAATTAAACCGCTCTAAGGATTTTTTTGAATTTCACATCATAAAGATAAATCGATCGGTATTGATTTCAGCCTCGAGAAAAATCAACTTTATTAGTATTTTCTTAATTTAAAATCTAAATGGCGTCATCAATAACGTCATCCATTTTTGCCACTTGCCATTTGTTTTTAATTAATATTGTATTAATATGTTTTTATATTTAAAATATTTTAAAATTTTTTATTTAATTTAGTTAAATTAAAATTATAAATATTTATTTTATTAATATTTTAGAATCAAATTATGAAATATAATATTTATTAATCTCTCACCAAAAAAAAATTTAAAATTCATCTTGTCTTGCAAACATTGTCAGTTTAAATTATATTTCTGTTTCCCTACCTAGAAAACATTATACATATTATTTATGATATTTTAAAAACACAATTTCTTTCTTTAATTAATATTCTTTTAAAATGGTAATTAAAGAATATCTTATTTAAAATAAATTATTGAATAAATATGATCTAATAATATTAAATACAAATAGAAAAGCATAAATAAATATTTTTTTAATTCCTGTTCCTTTAAAATATTTTAAAAATTTTCATTTATTTTTTTAATTATTAGTTAATATTTATTTTATTAATTTATTATTATACATGTTAATTTTTTTTTTCAGATTGATGCAATGATGTAACATTTAAAAATTGTAATAAATAATTAAATAATTGTAAATCAATATTTTTTAAAGGATCGAGTGTTCCAGTTACTATATATTTAATTGAAATTCATTTTTAGAGAAAAAATACTAGTACATTTGAAGTAAATATTTCTTAAAATGCATAATATTTTAAATTATCTTACATAAATTGAATTTTAAAATAGATTAAATTGAAATGGAAGGGATAGTAGTCCTTTTATTTAGTTGGAAAAGATAGAGATGACGGAGAGACACGCTTGAAAAAATAAGGACTGTTTCTACGTGTTCACCTGTGCTATTTCTAACACTCGCCCTACTTTTTGACGCGGGTCTTTGATGACGTACGTCTGTAGGGCGAATGGTGCAATGACGACATTAGCTAAAGGATGATGAACAAATAAAATACTTAAAAAGAATTGACGTGCTCTCTTACGTAGATCACGTGAAAATAATTTTAGGAATATAAATATTGATGAGAGAGAGGACATATTCTAAATTAACAAAATTCATATTTTATTATAAATAAAGAAATGTTCTTTCTGCTTCACACACACAGAAAATTATTTTAATAATATTGTTAAATTAATAAATATACAATCACAATATATGTAATTCTTTATATTTTATAAAATATTTTATTACATTTTAAATAGGTTTGTATATTAAATATTAATACATATATTAAAAATTCATTATATTAAATTTAAATAAAAGAATAAGAACTCTTAATAATCTAATAAAATAAATATATTAAGTAATCTCTTGCTTTTTTTGAAAATCAAGTAGGTTGCCACCTAAATGGAGTAGAGGTGTTGAATGGACAGTACAACAAATCCTCTCAAACCTTTATATTTATTTTCTTGATCACAGACCGCTAATTCTAATTTCAATTAGCTTATCAATTTTGGTGAAGATATATTCTCTATATAGGTGTATTATACAAATTTAAAAAAAAAAATTATTAAAAGTTAATAAATATATAATATTTCATATATTAATTTAATTTGTATTTATTTTTAAATAGATATATCATTATTATATTTATAATTTATATATTAATATTAATACAAAGAAATTACTAGTTCAATGGGATGAAATATTTTACCGACCGATGATAGGAAGGGAAGGTATTGTTTTCACACCAAATGCATTTTCTTAACAGAAAAAAGTATTTTTAGCATGATGTCTGTCCGTCCGTTATGTGTCTGTATAGAACGGCTCAAAGGATTTTGATAAAATTTGGTATATTTACTTAATGCATCAGTAGCATGAAATCATCAACTTTTGGAGTATAACTGGAAACCGGAAGTGGTAGTTTACAAAGAAATTAATTTTATATTCATTGTCGGAAATGTTTCACTTAAAATATAGCAATATACAAAAAATATTTTTTTTAATACTTTATATATATATATATATATATGTATATAATGTTGTTTGGAAATTAATTTATTTCAAATCGTCGATAGGTTCTGTGCCTGGCCACAGCTCATTTTTAAGAATATTTTTTATAGGAATTTCTTTACGGGAAAATGTAAAAGATTCAACCTTTTGACACAACGCTATTCGTGTTAGTGTAAAGGAAATTAACTTGGTCAATAAATTATATAAAATGAAATGTTTCTACTTTGCGTTGACTTTACAAAATATAGAACAAAATATCGTTTTAGAAAATTTTAAAGAACAAAGCAGTGAAATAAACGATTATTAATTATTTATAATAGTATATTTAATCTATAGTGACAGAAAAAAGAGAACACACCAGTTTAGATAACGCAGTTCCTTTCTCAATAGTATTAATATATGAATCAAAATTAAAGCACTTAATTTTTAATGCCAATTTAATTAAAATGATTGACCGTTTTATTATTTTATAGTATTAAAAATTAATTTCTTTAATTTTGACTCAACTTTTAATGCCTTCGAGCAAACGCTGATGTTTATTTTTTCCGTCACTATACAACATGGCAATTGGTGTTATGTATATTCAAATTCAATTTGTATTTATTATTTTTTTTTCTAAAATTGAATTTTAGCTATAGAAACAGTTGAGATGTATATAATATTAGAACACAATGAACTGTTGTAAGAATACAACTTTTATTTACGATATTCGAAAATGATTAGAATAATAAAATTTGTATAAACCATTAACTAATAAAAATGAGATACTGACTGTTACGATATTATGTGGGATGCCGATATGTCCATTTAATTATAATGAAAATAATAATAAAAAATAAAATTCAAAAGTCAATTGTATCTAAAATGATTAATTGGATTATTTTCGAACATTTGAACATATACAAAATTATATAAAATTTTGATTTTCAGTCTCGACTTAGACTCTTCTTCAGTATCAAAATATTTAGCAAACCAAGTTTATTTATATAAACTCATTTAAATATTCATTTATCTATGACACATCTTAAACCTATCGGTTTATCTACAATACCTATGTTTATAATGTCATTCTTAGAGTGACTGTAAAGGAAAAAATTCTAACTTAAATCTAAACTCTTAACAAACGCTACACAAGAAATCACTCTGTATTATCTAAAATAACTAAAATTTGTGATTTATAAAGAAAAGATAAAACATTATTTTTCAAGAAGAAATAAAGATTATTTTGAATCGCATTTTTTAGAATCTAGATTCTAGATTAAATAAATATTGATAAGTTTTATACAACAAAAAATAGATTAGATCAGATTCAGTATTCGCGGCCCAGTTTTCAATCATAATAAATTATTCTACATTCTCTTCCCCTTATAATAAAAGGTATACAACAATAATGTAAATTTAATATTTTGTTAAAATTATTTTCAGTCAACTACCGAAACAAGAGTTTTTCTATGTATAGGCTTTGAGTTTTTGTTAATAAATTTTTTTAAATAATTTTTTCTCTTTGTAATCTCGCTCCTCACAGGTTGAGAATCGCTAGTGACAAAAAGTCACAATTACTTTTTATTAATTTATTTAGAAATAAAATTATTATTTTAAAGATTTATATTTGGATTATTATGTGTAAAATTATGTGTAAAATTTGTTTAATAAAATAATAATTAAACTAACCAAAATATATATTAAAAAAACAATCATCTTAAAATAAAATATTTTTTTCTTTACATCATTTAAATAAGAAAATTTTTCATATTTTCTATTTTATAAAGTGGTTGGTATATAATGGTAAAAATAAATTGGATTGAAATGAAATGTGTCAAGATTCAACATTTCAATTCATTCAGGTTTAATCAAAGCGAATGTGAACAAACTTGATTTCATATAAACTTAAAAATTATACTAAATAAAAGTAAATATTATTGAATTAATAAAAAAATATTTATTATTATTTGTTTATTTGTTTATTATTAAAATAAATACTAAATATACTAAATATAAATAATATATGAATCGTATACTATATATATCTCAGCATTTAATATCAGAAGTATGAAATAATAATAAATAAGAAATAATATTATAGTAGAATTAATTAAAGAAAATTAAAAACTATATTAGAGTATAATTTCTAATTAATAATATATAAAACTGAATATAATAATTTTCTCAAAATATGATATTATTATAATATTTTTTTAGTTTACATCATTTATTAAAATATTTAAACTAGTCGATAGGATTCAATCTGTTAATATCATTTATATTTTCAGCCCACTACAATTCTAATTCTATATTTCTTTTATTTTCAGTATTTATTTACCGGATTTTAATCATTCTAGTTTAGAGAAATGACTATAAATAAAAACATTCTTTATTTGTTTTTACGAATCACAAAGGGTAACTCACCTGAACCTTTGCCAAAAGTTTTGTTTACTCAACAATTTTTAAACTTCTTTCATAAAAAATAAAATAATTTATAAGTACCTTAAAAGTATTCCTTTTGTTTTTTTTATTCTCTTCTGTTAATAATATTTATAAAATATTTCATTAAACTTTATTAAAAAAAAAATATATTCACGACGAGGAACAAACAATTTTTCTTTTAATTTATTAAAACGCATGATTTTTTTAAATAACACAGGAAAAAACTCAATACTTGAGAATTGATAAGAGATTTTAAACAATCTTCTTATTAATAATAATTTCATAATTCAATTAATTATAAGAGAGTTTATTTATAGAAAATTATTAAATTTATATTTACTAATTATTAATAGTCTTATTGTAAAAGTAATCTTTTCTTAATTAGTTTGGTATATGGTATATGGTACGCTATTTTAAAACCAAAGCAATTTGTTTAGGCATTTTGTATTATATGATATTTTCACAATACAGTTTTATTTATTGTGTACGTTTTTAAGGACCTCTCAATGCTAAGTGAAGTTTGTTTTTATTAGAATTCAGTAAACAACATTGAAGTTCTTTTATTTAAGTATATAATTTTTATTCTTTATCGAGGCCACCATGTTTTCACTCACATATAAGGAATGTGGGTCTTAACCTTATGTTAAATTTTTGTACTGAGTATGGATTAGAGATTTTGTAAAATATGACTCATTTTAAAATTCAGACTATTTGAAATGTGTGACAATCTGACAATAGTGGTTTCTTATTAAATTTAACACAGACCTATCGATCAGAATTGATTCCATGCCAGACATTTGTGTATATTGATTCCTAATATACAGAATCATAAATAAATGTATATTTCAAGGAGTGGTGGAAGTTCTGATTGGATTCATAAAGTTTATTTTCTTGACTTCTTTAGCACAGTCAATTGCAACATTACAAATTCTTAGTAGCTCCTGAAAGACGTTGCATACATTAAGTTATTTGATCCATGTGCTAATTGATTATAAATAATTTTCTTTTAATCATATTCATAAAATTTTAATAATCTTCGTTCTTGTTGAATATTTTCTCAAGAAATTGTGGAATATTACTTCTCTCGAGACTTTTTCTAAATTTTTTCGACAATCATCTTTACTTATTTTTTTTTTATTAAAAATTCCATTCTATCTGAAGTTAATTTAGAGATTGTAAAGGATTAAATATTTGTCACAAACTCCAAATTGGACTTCAGGTATAATCTCTGGTTTATTATAAGCTTTTTATTAACTTAACTTTTCTATCTGTCTGTAATAGTCAAAATTTTTAATTAGATTTTAACCAACTTCTGGTTGAGCAATTTCGCTCAAATTTGAAACCTCTATTGAAAGTCGATGACACTGCAACAATCAAAAAGAAATATTTTGAATTTTTAAAATTTGTGAATTTAATTATATTGTATAGAAAATATAAAATATAAAAAAATTGTAAATATAAAAATATAAATATAATATTGTATGCGGCACTGAGTTCTTTTCGGATTCACAGAACAACACAAGCACACCGGGCAGATAAGCGGCTTAAAATTTTCGTGTTCAGTAACGTCAAATACATTTATAGATTTGAAATTTTTATTGAATTTTTGCTATTATTGTATATACTACTAAAGATAATTAAAATTTTGAAAATTGAGAGAAAAAATGTAGCTAGGTCTGTGGGGAAGAAACCCAACAGGTGGATCGGTAATAAATTATATCTTGAAGAGATGGGAAAGGAGAATTGAATGTAAAAAGATCAGAATAACTAAAAAAGGACCTCGACCTCAGTTACAATCAGATACTATAAGCTTAGAAGGTATACTTACATATAATATAAGTTTCTAATATTTTATAGATATTTACTGACTAACAAATAAAATTTACTTTTCAATAATAAATTTAAAGAAAAAAATAAATATGAATAAAAAAAATATTTTTGAAAATAACATCACTTATTCAATTATTCTTAATAAAAATGAAAATAAACAATAATTAAAAAAAAAATCTTAAAAACGGAACAAAAAATAACATAAAAATGCAATTGTGTATAATATGTAAACTTTCAACATGGTAAACAAGAAGAAAAATAAAATATGAAAACGATAACAATTCCCTTTGGTAGGAATGATTATATTGTTCTATCTTTTTGTTCCTAGTTAGTTGTTAATTTCATTTTACTTTGTTCTCTATTAAAAGAGAAAGAGAGAGAGAGAAAAAAAAATTGAATGTAATTTGAAAGTAAATCTAATTGTTTAGAAATGCTATATATTCATGTTATGTTTCTATTCTCAAAGTTGGAAGCTTTAATCACAATCATCTAAAAATTTCTATTCCCGTCTTCATTCAGTTTATTTATTTTCATACTCATCCTTTTGTATTTAAATATATTTATTAAAGTAATAATTTAAGTTAATATAGTAAGATGCTTAGTATTAACACACAAAATCTTAATATACAAAACGTAGAATTCGAAAATGTAGAAAAATTTAAAAAACTTATTTAGGTTTTGTAATCACATAAGGGATAGTTCGAGAATAATTTAAATCGAGGTTGAAATCGAGGAAGGCATGTAATCATGCAAAAAACGTCAAAATTATTATTAAAAGGAATCAAAATTAATATATATGAAACAATTATTTTACCGGTGGAGTGAGGCATGGTCTATGACTTTGGGAGATGAGAGTAAATTTAGAGTATTTGAAAATAGGATTCTTCGCAAATTTATGGGCTAAAAAAGGTGAGGTCAGCGGGGAACGACTGAGATTGGATAAAAAGGAATTATATGATTTCTACTCATCTCCAGACATAGAGTATTAAAAGGGAGAAGGTTGCGATGGGCAGTATACGTGGCTAGAATGGGAGATAAAAGACTGGTGAAAAATATATTTGTGGAGAGAGCGATTGAGAAACATCGGGTTGGAAGACCATTAACGCAGTGGGTGTACAATATAGTAAGGGACATAATTGAGATGGGAGAAAATAGGAGTTGTATGGGTGTAGGGACACTTTGAGAAATGTGGTTGGTGCGGCCAAGAACTTTCGAGTTCTTTATAGCCACAGAGATAGATACTAGTATATAGTAAGATACACACACACACATAAATATAATATATATTTTCCTATTAAATAAATGAAATTCTTTAATTATTATTAATTATTGCAATATTTTATTTCAATAAAAATAGATTAATTGAGAATTCTGAAAATATGCATTTAATTATATTAATTATAATTAAATAAGTAAATAATTTTAACTTATCTTTAAATGTATATATATTACATAGAGGCTAATTTTATCATACTTTGTTTTAGGTTTGAAGGAAAGGAAAAGAAAAATTTTACTTGGTAAGTATTTTATATTTATTTATCATTTTTTTTACAGATTTTTGAAGTGAAAACTTCTTTAGTGGCGTTGAGCACTTTTGCGGGATGGGGAAAAAATATAGATTTCGCGTGAGATTCCAAAACGACACCGACCCGGCCCGACCGACCGACCGACCGACCGATATACGCATGCGCAATACGCCAGAATGTTAGACACTAAACTTCTGATACATTCTTTACGAAATTTTACATATTTGCCATATTAAATATTATTATTTATATTTACATTAATAATCAGTATTACTAAATTATTATTATATAAAATAAAATATTTTAATATATTATTATGTGTTAAATTATATTAAATTAATTTCTAATATATTTATATAATTTAAAATTAATTTCAGAATATATATATATATATATTAAATTATATACTATATATAATATATTATATAATATATATTTTAATAAATTAATTTTTAAATATGTGTGTGTGTGTGTGTGTGACCGTAAAAATAAAGATGTTTGATAATTTTTCACATGATTAATAATTGTATAAAACTGCTATATATAGAATTTCAGCCTGATAGAATCGCTGAAAGTACCAGAATTAATTTTTTTACACTGGAAATCTCACGCGCCAACACGTGACGTGGTGCCATCAACAAAGAGCCAAACACTCCACTATCCACTCGACTATCTCGCAAATTTGAATTTGATTAAATAATATTTATTAATTTAAATTAAATTAAATTAATTAAATTATAATTTAATAAATATTATTTATAACATCAAAAACATCAAAATCTCAACATCGAAAATTGAATTGCTGAAAGTACCAGAATTAATTTTTTAACACTGGAAATCTCACGCGCCAACACGTGACGTGGTGCCATCAAAAGAGAGCCAAACTTTCGCTGGTTTAATAAATATTATTTATTAATTTTAATTTATAATTGAATTAATTTAATTTAATTTAAATTAATATATGTTATTTAATTCAATTCAAATTTGCGAGATATGCTGAATATGCTTTTAAATAAAAAAAATTTTCAAGAAAGTAATTGGAATTATTAATATTAAGAATCAATAAATAAATTTATTAAATATACATTTAAACATGTAAATTAATCTATATATAAATTTAATAAATATTCAAACAATAATTGAAACAATATAAATAAAACGATTCAATATTTTACTTACATTGTGATTTATATTTTTATTTTTATTACAACTATTATTATGGGTATGTTATTTTTGGCAGTTTAAAAAAAATTAAAAATATTAATAAAATTTATCAAAATAATAATTTGAAAAGATTTCCAATTATTTTTATTTATTTATTGTAAATTTTTCAATGTAACCATGGTAACCATAAATAGACTTTTACCAAAATATTACTATTTAAATTAATTTTGGATAAATTAATTTTGGATTTAACTACACTAAAACCTTCCCTGGGACGCCCACAACAATCCCTGAAAGTTTCATCGCAATCGGACGGGTAGTTTTTGAGTATTTGACAGACACACACACACAGACAGACAGACATACAGACATATATATATATATTCATACACATCGTATTTTTAATATTTTTGTAATAATAATCAGTTTGCTGAAAAAAATAATTATGAATTTTATATATATATATATATATACGTATATAAATTTCATTTTTCTCGTGAAGCTGGTGCGCATTCCGTCTGCTTTCAAATTTCTTACGCACAAGTTTTCACTTCTGTCGGCCAGTCCCACGACTGCCAATTCGACTTTTTTATTTACAAATAAAAATAAAATAATTTTTATATTTAATATTCATTTTGTAAGGGCTTATTTTTTTTCAGTCAAACACGTTAAATATACATAAGAAGTTAGGGAAAAAAATAAATAAAAAATTAAAAATACATATATATTTGTATTAATATGGTTATTTTTAATAAAATAAATGCGTGATAAATTATATAATATATATATTATAATATATTTCAAATAAAATCGAAAATCAATTATAATAAAATTAAAATAAAATAAAATACATTCATTCATGAATTTGTTGTAGAAAAAAAAATAAACAATATTTTATTGAATGAATTTACAAAGTTTATAAAATTTAAGTTCAAAAAAATATTGTAAAATATTTTACATGAAATCCTTCTCAAGAAAGGTCACATTTTCTTGAACAATTGATATGAAAAAAGTTAAGCTACATTAAAGAGAAGATCTCTTCCAAACATTCTGAAACTTAATTTTGATGTTTTTGACATAATTGACTAAATTACTCAATAATGGTCAAAAGCCGCCAAAACAATATTGCCGCCACAGGTTGCAAACTTTGACCCGAATCAATTGAAAAATCATTATTATAGATAAACAACCATTTAATAAAATAATATCTTATTATTGTATAATATAAAATTAATTTACAAAAAATTATTTTTTATTAAAGAAAGAAAAAAAATTATTTGTTAATAATCTAGATAAGTTTATCAACGAATTAGTATAATAGTTAATTTAACAATTTTACTAATTAATGTCTAAATAAAAAATTGTTAAATTAAGCATTCTAACAAGATATGCGGTAGTGTCTATATTATATTTTGTCTCATTCCATCTAAACATTAAAATAAATAATAATTAAATTTATTAAATGTATTTGAATAAAAAGATAAGTTTAGTCTATTTTTTTTTTGTATATTGTCAGAATCATCCTCTTTGAACAAAATATAGGATTAAGCATCTGTGGTAAGGCGCTTAGCCTCGCGAATTAAATCCAGTAGCTTTACATTTTCTACGATGCCCTAAATACATTTCCATTATCAATGTGGAACTGGATAACATCCCTTGATTCTACATGTCAAAAGTAAAATCCAGGGATTTATTTCAAATGTCAATTCTAAACTAACTTAAAAGATCATACGATATTAATTGTAAATGATTATTTCAACATTAAAATACAATTTCTTTCCATTCTATAATAAGTAAATAAAATTTATTATCTTTTTTTAATTTTATCAATATTATGATATAATTATAATATCAACGGATCTAGTATAAATTAATATATATATATATGAATTTTTAAATATTTAATTAATATTTTGTTCAGATATAAATATTTTTCAATAAAATTAAAATACCAACTAAGGAGGAGGGAAGGAATTTAAAGAATTTTAATAAAAATTCAAAAATTAATTTATATAATATATAAATATATGCCTATATTTATTAAAATAAAAAAAAGATAAACATATAACTAGATTAGTAAAACATACATATAATCACGAAGGATAACAATATTCGAGATGAATTTAAATCGAGGTTTCAATCGGGTAACCTCTGTTATGATGCAATAAAGGAGCTTATCTCGTCAAAATATTATCAAAAGGAACCAAAATTAAAATATACATATAAATACAATTATTTTTCTGGTTGTATTATATGTGTGTGAGGCATGGTCTATGACCTTAGGATACCTTAGAATAGATTTAAAGTTTGGGAAAATAGGATTCTTTGCAGGATTTATAGTCCTAAGAAAGATGAGGTCACCGGGGTATCTAGGAATTTCATGACCTCTACGCGTCTTCAGACATATTTAGGGTAATATAATCAAGAAGGTTCCGATGGGCAGGACACGTGGCTAGAATGGATTAACAAGGATAGGAAAGGAAAGACTAGTGAAAAATATATTTATAGGGAGACCGATTGGGAAAATAGGAAATATGGGTGTAGGGACAAATTGAGAAATGTCGTCTTCTTGGATTTTTTATTTTTATACAATCAGTTGGTCTATCAACGTTTCAATTAAAAATTCACATCTTTTTATATATGGCGTCTTCTAGCAGTATCTTTTCCAGAAATCCATTTCTACTGTCGACAGTAGATAAAGAGATTAATATATTTTTGGAAATTTTATGGTTCTTCAGGGTTCCAGGTGCCTTTTGAATTACTTTTGTATTGTTTATTCTTATTTGACTAATTTTCAATTTAAACCAGAAAATATATGATATAGTAATTATTATTTTTCTTTTCATAAACACTTAAAGGTATAATTGCCTACAGAAAATTGTCAAATTTTATAACATTTTTTCTGATGGCACTTATTTATTATATTTCTATTAAAAATTGCTCCCCAGTCCCAGGAGGACCTAGTGGATACTCTCTATGATCCTCATAGAGAAAGAGGTCCACTTAATGGGAGCAACCCTGCTCATGCAAGCCACGACTTTACTTCGCCTTCAATTGAGAAAGTCGCGTCCCAAACCATAAGCTAAACGCAAATCCCATCAATTCAATATTAAAATCCTTTACATCCCCCCCCCCCACACACACTCTGGCGTCAGACTGTCGCGAAAATTCGGCTGCATATTTTCTTCGAGCCGACTAAAATGGGGAAAGCTTTCCAAAGCAGTAGGATCAGCAGGGGTAAATGCTAGGAAGAAGATTATATTTCATCTATTATAAATTTAATTGATTAAAATAATAATTATTTCTTTTATCGTGTTTTTTATTATTTTATCTATAGATATTATATTATACGATATATTTGGATAAAAAATTCAAAAATGAGAAAATTGTACCAAAAATTTCAGGTATTCCATTTAACTTTATTTAACCTTATTGCAATACTTATAAGATTATTTTTATTTTTTATTTTATATAAACCCTTTATAAACATATATTCGACAATACTAATTATAAAAAAAAACATTTTCTGCTTTCCAAATTATGAATTTTGTACTTTTTATCACAAACACACACATATGATTTGAAGTAATAATTTGTTTTAAATAAAATCATTTTTTAATATTATATATATATTAATATGATAAAGAATAATATCAATTTCAAATGAGGAAATATGCTAAATATTTTGATAACATCTGTATAAATGCTAAACAAGCTGGCTCTTGAACTCACTCAAACAGATTGTCTTTCAGAAAATTAAATATATTGCAAATTAAGTTTTTGCAGACTCCTCGGGAATTTCTTGCACTTGGTCAATTCATGCAAATATGATAATATAAAATTTAACCTTGGATAAATTAAATATTTCATTTTTCTACATTTAATTAAATATAATAAATATTTTTAAATTAAATTTTAAATAATAATCAACTAGAAAGAAAATTAAATATCATATTTTTTACATTATATTTTCAATATACTTTTGTTAAATACATATATTCATATTAAGCGATGGAACATTTGATTAAATTATAATTTTTTTTTCTTTCTTATTATTAAATTTTATTCCCAAATTAGAAAATATATAAAAATAAATTTTCTCAGAACTAGACAGGATACATCCCCCTTTTTACCGCGGCACGGTGTAAAAATTTGGAAAAAAGAAAGTGTAAAAGTTTACCAGATTGATAAAGGGTGGATCAAAAAATGGTTTACCTTTTTTTATAGAACCATATTGGAAAAATTTAGAAAAAAAGTCGGAAATGTTTAAGAACCTCATAATCTCGGGGCACACTTTTTAAAATCTCGCGGCACACTAAAGTGCCGCGGTACAGTGGTTGAGAATCACTGCCCTAGAGTGATATGTAGTATTTTGTAGAAATTATACATGAAATAGCTTTATATTTTTTTATTTTATTCTATATAATAAAAACCTTTATTTTCTTTCATAATATATGAATTTTTGAAATTTTTGAGAAAATATTGATAAAATTTATTGTATTTGTTCAAATAAGGGTATAGAAGAATGCTATGGTAAAATTACATAATAATTGGTTCAATCAATTCAAAAAAACTTACAATTTTCGCTAACAGACATACATAAAAATTCTAAAACTATATTTGAAATCCTTATGTCATGAAATATAAAGATTTCTAAGATTATTTGAATTTTGAGCAATGCGTAGACAAAAACCTTTATACATAAATTTGATATTATGGTTTCACAAAAAAATTTTATATTAAACTTAGAAGATGAGAATAATATATATAATAATAATAATAATATAAAATAATTAATATATTAATCTAAAATTTGAAATATATATTAATTGTCTTCTTATAAAACAATCTTTTACTAATTTAAACTTTAATAATTTTAACTTTTCTAAAGTTTTCTCTAGAAAAAACTTAATAAAATATATATGAGTATTTAATATAGAAAAAGAAAATTGTCTAATGCACCTAAAAATCTTTAATCTTTCTTTTAAAGTAAATAACGACTGATTGAGAGTCATAAATAAATCCAAGTATAAAAAAAAACTCTTCGATTTGCGGAGAGTATTTTTTTCTCTCTCTTTTTAATGAAGAAAAATGATAGAATGACCTCAACATGTAAAAAGAAAAACAAACAAACAAATAAAGTACCATTAATAGAAATCGACAGTTAAGTGCTAGAAACAAAAGCTCTGTTGTTTGCTCCATTGTTAAGGTCATTGCGCATGATTGATTGCCCCATTAATATAAGAAACGAAACACAAACCGATCCATTTTAAAACTTAATTTATATAATCTACAAATTATCTCTCTTCACTCAGTGAAGAAATGAAATACTCTTAATACTTAATCAATTTTCTTTTAAAAATAAAATAAACTAGTAATATAAAAACAATTATTAAAATCAATTCTTACGAAGGTAGCAAAGAAAAATTTATTCTAGTTAATTTTTATTAATTAATTGAAAAAAAAAATTAATATAATTATATATCTTATCATACCTCTTATCTTATCTTATAATACTAGCAAAAATTGTATATATATATATATTTGTATATATATTTGTATATTTTTGAATTAATTTATTAATTAACCACTCGAACAATTTTTTTGAAATTCACACCATAGATAATATTCATAAAGAAAAATCGATCTGTATTGGTTTCAGCCTCGAGAAAAATAATCTTTGTTAGTTTTTTCTTAATTTAAAAAAGGAATTTTAATAATAAAAAAAAATGCCGATGGCAACGCCAGACAGTGCTTCCTTAAATACAAAATATAATAAATAAAATAAAATTATAAAAATATAAATTTTAATAATATTTTGTAATCACAAATTACGAAAAAATTTTATATAAGTAATGTGACCTTGCAATCTAATTTTCAACGATAGATTAGAGATATTTCATAGCATCATTAGATGAGAAAATGTGTCATCATATCAGTAAATTCCGGTTAATTTGATTTGTTCTATTAATATAAAACTATTATATGATGAAAATTTAAAAATAGACTCGGATAATGGGAAAAGGACCATCGATATCAATATTACTTATGAACAGAGTTAAACGTTAGTTATTGAATAAAAATTTTTGTTACCATGAGTTCTACTAGATTAAAACCAGATTAAACTGAATTTTCAATTTAATTTTAAAATCAATTATCATGATGAATTAAATAAATAAATGATTCAATTGAATAATAAAGCTTTTCTCATTAGTTTCATGTGCATGGAGAAGATATATTGGAAATTGTAA
The DNA here is from genome assembly GCA_963082975.1 of Labia minor. Lineage (NCBI taxonomy): Eukaryota > Metazoa > Arthropoda > Insecta > Dermaptera > Spongiphoridae > Labia > Labia minor. The sequence continues at coordinate 74,106,934 of OY720344.1, forward strand.
TATTACACAACAATTTTCATTTTCTACATCTGTACAAAAAGAATATAATTAATTTTAAACAATGAAAAATATAAATTATTAATTAAATATGAACAAAAAAAAAATGTGTTTTTGTGGATATTTTAAAGAAAAGAATTTCTGTCTTATTATATATATATATATATATAATAATTATAGTTAAAAAATTAATTAAATAACAATTCGATTTCTGAAGAAGACACTGATCAGGAACCGAAACGTTTTCCTTTTCTTTACTTTCATTTCCTACTGGTTGCTATTCGATTTATAGTCCACTATATATTTATAATCAGCCAATATTATTATAAAATTTACATTATTTAGATTTCAAAAATTATAGATTTTTACTTATTTGGTATTATACTCATATAGTATAGTTGAATATGAATAAGGTAAATAATTAAGAATATGTGTTAATTTATATTTGATTAAAATTTTTTAATTAAAAGAGAAAATGTTGCATTTTTGGTTAATCAATTTTTTATTATAGAGATAATTACCTATTTGTTGTTCGAGTTTTCACATTCAAACATTTAGACACACATTTTGAACAAAACTATAATCTAATAACATATTAATTTTAAATAAGAATAATTACATTTTTATCATTTAGAATTAGACATGTATGTCAAATAAATGATAAAATTAAATAATCTCGATAATTAAACTATGATGAATTTAGATAGGATGAGATAATTGCTTGTTAGTCGTTGGGAGAGATGAAACGGGATTAACATATTAGACAAAAAGCAAGTCCAACAAAAATCCGTCTGTGCTAATTTTAAGATAATAAAGGTGAAAATTTTTCTTCACTCTTTATAATTAACATATTTAATAAAATCCTTATTTCCTTCTATTGATTTTGTAAACTATCTAATTATATTAATTAAGTAACATAGTAAATTTTAACCAATTACTTTAAACAGTAATTTTTAGGGAGGATTTAAAAATAAATAAATAAAATAAAAAAGTTAATAAATAATAATTAAATAATAATTATATAATAAGGAAGTATAAAATATAAAAGGGATGTTTTAATGGTAATATAAATATATAGAGAAGTTAGTTATGAGAAAATAAAACTCCTGCAGAGCTCTTCCCCCATGTACCCCCTTAGTGATACATAACATTTTGTTGAAATTATGAATGAAATAGTTTTTTTTATTTTATTCAGTTAATTAAAACCTTCATTCAATTTTTTATAATATTTAAAATGTTAGTTTTTTCATTAGATATTGATAAAATTTATATTATATGTTTAAATAGGAGGCCCTGGGAAAATTTCATAATAATTAATTTAGTTTACTTTTGAGTTTAAAAATTAAAAAATTTTCAGACAGACAAACAATTTTAAATTGGTATTTGGAATAATAATGCCATGAAATATAAAGCTAAATAAAATATTTTGGATAAGGTGGGGCAAAGGTCCGCAGTTGCAAAATTTTGTTTAAACGCCTTTACTAATCTTATGTTACTGATTTGGAAACTTATAAAATGATGATGTTTTTCAACTTATATTGTATATTTCATAAGAAAGACAAATAAGTTGCCCTGTGGCCAGGTCCGAACCGACCGACAGTTTGAAATAAATTAATTTCCAGCTACAGAAACAATTTCAAATAATTTTAATATATCTATTAATGTAATAAAAAACAGATATGGATATAACATAAATATTTTTAATTTTATTTTATTTATAATATTTATGTAAGACCAGGCTGTGACGTCATGAATGGCTGGATGACGTCATATAATTTTAAATTAAGAAAAAAAATAAAAATGATTTTTCTCGAGAATAAAACCAATACAAAGTGCATGATTCGTTGTGATATGTAAAAAATCTCCTTATGTGAAATTTGGTGCGAAAATAACCCTTACTTTCCTATCGTCGATCGCTAATACTACCACTTCTGGTTTCCGGATTTGGACCAACTGATGCATTAAGTAAATATACCAAATTTCATCAAAATCCGTTTAGCCGTTCAGGCTGTACACATCTATATGGACGGACGGACAGACGGACAGACGGACGGACGGATGGACAGACATCATGCTAAAAATACTTTTTTCTGTTAAGAAAATGCATGATTCGTGGAGATATGTAAAAATCTCCACATGTGAAATTTGGTGTGAAAACAATACCTCCCTTACTATCGTCGGTCGGTAAAAAGAGAAACATTCCCAAATAAATACTGTGGACCTTACTCTAAATAATATTTCTGAAAAACATTATAACAATATATATTTCTTCATTTAGAATTTTTAAAGAAAATAGTACATTATAGAAATTGATAAAATTGTTTGTTTGTTTGTTTGATATTTTTAGCTTCATTTTAATTGTGATAAATACCTTTACAATCTATACTATTTTAATTCATTTAAATTCTGAAAATATATGTAAAACTAATTTACCTATTTATTTTTATCATTTTTGACATTCATTCCTCTGGGGAGAAAAGAAAGTATTATAACTTGTTTTTTTTTTTGAAAAAAAATACAACCAAATGAATGATATTTGTTATAAATTATAGAAAATTTAATAATTATTTTTAAAAATAAAATTTTCTATCATTTTTCAATCATTTTCTAATTGAATACATAGGCTTAATACTAAATAAAATCATTTTAAGGCAAAATTCTCCCTAATATCATTTATTAATTAATAATTTAATTAAATTTATAAAATAAAATATTGTATAAGTAATTAGTTTTTATCATTAAATATAAAATTTAAGATGAATTAATTAAATAGAATAACCAATTTGGAATATTTTTCAAATGAGGTCAACGAATCTTTTCTCTCTTATTGATCATTCGTTGCATAATCTTCATTTTATTGTTTTATGAAAAGGCCATTGTAATCGATATCTAAATACACCCCCCATCTTTTGTTTAATAATGTATTTATACTTAAAAATCCATAAAATGCCTTCTAAGTTATATAAAAAAGAAGGAAATAAAATAACTATATAAAGTGTGAGATGAACTTTTATTTGTTCATATAAAATAAAGATATCAACGAGCAAATTCTCTCTCCTTTATGAAATGTAAATTTTAATGAAGCTTATTATTATTGTTATTATTATTATTATTAATATTAAAACCAATTGTTGGTACAATTTTTTGAAAATTTATTATATTTTTAAAGCATAATTATAAAAACAAATAAAATAAAATTTCAAGTTATAACAAATGAAAAGAAAACGATTAATTAAATTTTAATATAAAATAAATTATAAATTATTTATTTAAAATATTAAAATATAATAAATAAAAATTTCTAAGATAAACTAAAAATTTATTTTTTAAAATTAATCAATATCTTAAGAATTATTCTATTGAATAGCCTTGCTCAGCAGTAAAATGCTGAATTACTGAACCTGAGGATGAAGGTATAGACCAGTGGTTCCTTACAGGGGGTAATTTGACTGTCCAGGGGGGCGTTTGGGAAAAATTGATTAGAGATCAGAAAAGTCTATCATTTAAGCTACTTACTATAGACTTGAAAATTTTTAATATTAAAAATTATGCATATTTAAGGTGAGGGGACATTGGCATAAAAAAGGTTGGAAAACACTAGTTTAGACCTTAACAAGTTCACAAAAATTTAAAAAAAAAAAATTATTTTTAATATTATACAATTATTTAATAAATATGTAAACTAGCTGGAATAGCCTGAATTCCACACAACTCATAAAACAAAATAAAACTAGATTCATTCAAATTTTAATTAATTTTAATTTTTATCATTGTTGAAGATGTTATCAAATTTAGAAAAATATTTATTATAATATTTAATTGAAATAAATGTGTAAACCAGATAAAATTGGTTCAATAAAAAAATTTAATTTTTAATTCGATAATCGAGTAAATGATCGAATTAAATATTATATGTCAAATTTAATGTGAGAAAATTAAATTATATTTATATATATATATATGAAATATTCAAATGTCTCATATTAATGTTAACAAATTGACGCCCAAAGCATTGCAAGATTCCATTAATAGCTTCAAGACACACGAATATGCTAATATTCTAATCTAGTTGACATAAATTAAATATTCTAAGTAATAAATTAATATTATATAGTTATACTGTAAATTATCAAAGTATTTGAAAATAGCTTCAAATTTAATTAGTTTCTTAAAGGTAACTAAATTGTTTTTATAATTATATTTTCGAGTACAAGAGTTATTTAATAAAATAGTAAATTCGTCTATACTTAGTTATTTCTTAGATTAATGGCAATTAAAAATTTGAAATAGCAAAAAGTCATTCAATTCTAAAATAATAATAATGATACTCTTTTGATTCTTCGTTTCTTTGATTAAGGTGATTTTTATCGCTATTCTCCAATGAGACATTCAATGTCAATGAACAATTGGTTGATTGATCACGTTTCGCGATTATATATATATAACATCTATACAGTGAGATAAAATAAATTCTGAAATTTCAAAAATAAAAACTTAAATGGAAAAAAATAGTTTACTGAAAATAGGACTTTTTTGGTCCCACTATGCGTTCCCTTACTTCTTATTTTACCAATACATCACTGATTTTATTTATATATTAATATTTATATAAAGTTAACCTAAAATTCAATTCAATTTTAAATTAGAATTTAATTTTCATAAAAATAATAATTATTTTTATTTGGGTATGAATGTTAATTTTTTTTATTTAAATTCCCCTTCTATAACTATCCAAAAAACGCCCTTCAACCTTCTCTAATATTATTTAATTATAGAATATTTATAAAATTTTGGGATGAAAAAATAATAATGTAGATAAATTAAATAGATACTAAATAAAAGAATGTTGGAGAAAATCTTGAAGTGTGCTGGTTATCTGGCAAAAATCTGCGATTGTATTGATCGCACAATTATACAGAGTAACCACTTGTAAAGGCTACTGAATACAAATTACAGAAAAGTATTTATTTTCTGAACTTTACTTGAGTCATTACTGTTTTTTAGATTTCTTTTGAATTTTTTTTGTTTTTTTTTTTGTTTTTGATTTTTAGTGAGGTAAATTTATATAATTTAATATTTTAAAATTAAAAAGAGAAATTTTGAAAACCATTATATTTCTTGTCATAAACATTTTATTCTAAGTTTAAGAAATTACCGATATTTATTGAGATTTTTTTTTATAAATTCTACAATTTAAGGATTATTATCCCCTACAACCATCTTAAATAACCATGAACTACTATACTCATAGGCAAATACAATGTCACCTTTTCTTGAAATATTAATAATAATAATAAGTAAGGGATGAAAAGTTAAGGTAGATCGCTTAATTATAAAGAACAATTCTTTATTTGAATTTTCACTTCATATTTTAGATTATATTAAAATATATATTTTAATTTATTCATTTTGAAATTTGCTTCAAAATTTTATTTAATTCATTTTCAAAGTAGGTGTGAGTTAACTGGATGGGCTCACTTGGATTACTAGGAGATAATGTATAATTTTATTTTATTTGTGGGGGTAATAAATCTATATAATTAATAATCTTTTTTGTAACGATTAAATAAAAATAATAACTAAAATACTTAACCGAAATAAAATTGATAAGTAAATATTTTTTTTTATTCTATTTAAAAAATAAAGTTTCAAGTCTCATAACCCATGAAATAAATAAATAAATAAGTATATTGTTTAGAATTGCAATATACTTTATTAGTCATTAATTCTATACATCAGCAGTGTTCTCATTTTAAATGATAATTAAAATATAATTTCAGTTAGTTTAGATTTAAATTTAATCTCTTTTTATAAATAAAATAAAACAGAAAATAAATAAGAGCATTTTTTCAAATAAATAAATAAATATAGATAGAAATGAATGGAATAATTAAAGTAAGTTGATTTTAACTAGAACGATGCTGTTTCAAGTAATCAAGAACATTGAAGAAACTCCCGGGAGTATATAAAAAGGATCGGGGGCGGTTAAGGTGGGGGTGGTGTTTACAAGAACATCCGTCGACTTATAATGAAATGGAATTTTCAAATGAATACATGCTTATCTTATTAATACACCCTTTCAATTAAAATAACAATATAATCATTTAAATAAAATTTTGAAAAGAATGATTAACTTATCAACAAAAGTAGAGAGAAAGAGAGGGGGGAATTGAAAAATGTTATTTATCCTTTTCAAAAATTGAATAACGTCTTTTTCGATAAATATTTTTTTCTTAACTCTTTATATTTTAATGAAAAGAGAAATACGTACACCATTAGATTAATAAATAGAAGGAAGATTAAATTTAATACTTTAGTCGTTTAGACTATGGCAAAGAAATAGGAGTTTACAATAGAGTGAATGAATTCAATCTTTAATGTGCTGAGTACATCTGTTGAAATATAAATCTGATTGAAAGGTATAGAATTTGACAATATATTTATATTTTCGATTCCTTGTTAAGTTAATTTTAATATTTATTAGAAAAAATCTGGAGTGTCTCCACTCGACTATCTCGCAAATTTGAATTGGATTAATTAACACATATATTATATTTAAATTAAATTTAATTAATTAAATTATAAATTAAAATTAATATATATATATATATATAACCAGCGCGTGTTTGGTTCTTTGTTGATGGCACTACTTTACGTGGTTTTTACGGTTAGTTTAGAGGAAAAACAAATGAAAACCTGGTAGGTAATAACTCTCTTCCGGATGAGCTATAAATCTCAAAAGTTGATAGAAAACTACAAATTTTGAATAATGCCCATGTACCAAATTTCATTATTCTAGCTCAAACCGTTTTTGAATAATCTTGTCTACATACACACACACACACACAAACATTTTTCTCAACCTTAGTGAAAATGACTCAGGGAACTTCAAAAACATCAAAATCTCGACATTGAAAATTTTCGTGTTCGCAATACTGTCTCTGGCGAGATAGTAAAAACATCTGACTTTTAACATCCTATGAAAAGTCAGCACCTATCATGTCGATTGCCAAGGGGTAAAGATGTTGCATGATCAGTGATCCTTTCTCAACGTTTATCTTGATTTACACACTTTATCAGCGGTCGTTACGTTTTATTTCAAAATGCTTTTCAATTTTGATAACTTAGACTGGGTGGATTTCATTCGCATAGACACCAGATAAAGGGAAATTTCCTTGCCAGACCTGGGTCTTGAACACAGGAGAACGAGGTTGAGAGTCAAGCGTCGTGATTCCCACACAGCATTGTCTCTTTATTTACTCGTATTTGTAAAGAAGCTATTTTTTATTATTATTGGTTTTTGCTAATTTAAAGACAGTTTACTAACTCTTCCAGTTGAGGACGGCGGATCTAACATTGATAAGTTCATTAATTTAATATAAATCTAAATAATATATTTTTTAAATAAATGCGATATTTAGATATAAAATAAAATTAAAATAATAACAATTTTTTTTGTAAATTATTCTTAACAGTAATGATATTTTATTATTTCATAAAATGTTAACAAGTACATTAAAAATAATGACCCTTTAGAACGTGTTCTATTTAAAGTACCTATATCTTTCTATGTACAGATCGATCAACTTTATTCTAGTGACCTATATAATCTTCTTTGCTAGAAATAAACGAATAATACCTTAAGATAGTTCAAAATTGGATATCTATTTGTAAAATGATGTCTAATCTATTCTATAGTAGAAGATTTGATGGGGATCAGAAACTAATAAACTAAGATTAAAGCAAAAATAACAATAATTCATTGAGCATACATAACATTTTATGGGCGTAGCCTTTTTTTATTAACACAATCATTCCATTTGAGTGTATTTTATTTCTTTAATTATAATGTATCCACACCATCTCACTCTCTCTTTATATAAATATATATATATATATATATATATAAGTTTATTTAGATATATAGAAATAAAGGAGAAAAGCTCTTATAATTAGTTAAATGTATTAATAAAGGCCAAAATTAAATAAATATTTATTTTAATAAAAAGTGAATTTAATTAAAATAATTTCTAAGATATTGATTTTTTACAAAAAATATATTAAAATAAAAGTTGAAAAGTGAAAATAAACTAAAAATATCTTTCTTCTTAATATATAAATATAATATTTTTTTTACTTATTTAAACAAATATAAAGGGTGAGAATTTTCATTTCAGTTAAGTTACCTCCATAAAAGCATAATAAATTTTTACTATCTCGCCATGTGTGTGTGTGTGCGTGGAAGTAGACAAGATTACGCAAAAACGGTTTGAGCTAGAATAAAGAAATTTGGTACACGGGCATTATTCAAAATTCGTAGTTTTCTCTCAACTTTTGAGAAATGTAGCTCATCCGGAAGAGGGTCATTACCTACAACGTTTTGATTTTTTTCCCTCTAAAGTGACCGTAAAAAGAAAGATATATGTTTAATAATTTTTCACATTATTAAAAATTGTATAAAACTGCTAAATATAGAATTTCAGCTTGATTGAATTAATTTTTTAACACGACTGCAAATTACGCGCCAGCACGTGACGTGGTGCCATAGACAAAGAGCCAAATACGCGCTGATTTAATATATACTTATTAATTTTAATTTATAATTTAATTAATTAAATTTAATTTAAATATAATATATGTGTTAATTAATCCAATTCAAATTTGCGAGATAGTCAATTGGAGACACTCCAGATTTTTTGAGAATGACTTGAAACATGGACATCTGTGAAAAAACGCATACCGGAAATGATTCGGCATATATATATATATATATAGGATAGCATTCTTCAAATTTATGATACCTTTACTCTCGAAAAACTTAGAAATTTTTCCGATTGAAAAGTAAAAAATAAATTTCTTATTTTTAATTTTCATAAAATGAAATTTATTTATAATGATAATTATCATTGAAATGTATATATATATATAGGATAGGAATTATATCATTTGAAATATATAAAAAAATAAATGATATAAGTAACATATTTTAGGTTCATATATATTATATTATGTTTCATTTTCTATTTACCAAAATTATAAAAAATAATTTTAAAATTTAAAAATATTAGAAATTATTTCATTTTAATTAATTCAAGTAAATTTATTGACTTTATAATTAAATAATTTAAAAAATTATATGGCTTCCGTTTTATATTTGCATTTTTTTAACATTTAATTATGACTGAATAAATTGAGTTATTGATCTTTACCTATTTTAATATACTTTTTTTTAATAGGAAAATATAAATAAATTATATTTATATTTTTAAAGAACAGTAAATAGAGAGAGAGAATATCTTGTTTAATATATTCCATTTCCTTTTCATGTTATTCTATTGAAACAAAAAAGAAAAAAAAATTTCCTGAACTGAAAATTTCAATTTAAATTGCTATGGATTTAATCTTCGAAGGAAATAAATTACACATGGGCTTATGCATTCTCTCGTTTACAAAATTCAATATCCGTATTATAGACTACGTATGCACATTTTGTACCAACTAGTGGAAAACGATGTTTGCTGAATTTTATAGGGTAGGATATAAGTAAATTGATATTATCTTCGAAGGAATGTGTCTAGTTGAGAGAGCCTAAGTGAAATAAACAATCATCAAGATAAATAGCGATATAAAGTTGGAAAAAAGAAGAAAATAAAAATTTTGAGATTAAATGCAAAAGAATGAAACTTTATGTTTCAGTATTATTTTAGAGATAACAATAAACTTTAAAATAAATAAATATAAATATATTAGATTATCTTAAATACACTGGTCCAGTTTTAACATATTGAGTAGAAATCTTTTTTTAGAAAAGAATACATAAAATAGCATTCTTCAAATTTATGAAGTTAAAATTTAGATACGTATATACATTGTGACAAAAAAGATTCCGGAATTTCTAAATAAAACACAAAATAGTTCTTCTTCAATATTTATTTTGTCTCCTTCAAAATATGCCCCTTCTGAAGCAATATGCTTCTTCCAATCTTCGAAACATTTTTTATAGGCGTTGGGAGGAATGGCTTTCAGCTCTCTCGTCGCATTCTATTTTATGGTCAATATGGAGTCAAAACGGGTTCTCCGGAGTGGAAATTTTAGTTTTGGAAAGAGGAAAAAGTCACACGGGGCCAGATCTGGACTGGACGGTGCCTGGTCGATGGTATTTATCTAGTGTTTTGCCTTAGATGTGTTCACAATTGTGACTCGATGAGGTGGCGCGTTATCGTCTTGCAAAATCCACGAATTCTCTGCCCACAATTCCGACCGTTCACGCAAACGCCTCAAAACAGTCACGTGATACTCTTTATTGACCGTTTGTCCCTCTAGAACGTATTCATGAACCACCACACCACGAATATCAACAAAATAAATTCCGGAAACTTTTTTGTCACAATATATATTTATGTTACATTTAAACAGAATTTATAAAATTAATAATAATAATAATAAATAATGCTGTGCAGGTAAATATAAAAGAAAACTTAAGGGATATAAGTGAAGATAGGAATTGAATGAAGTAGCTCAAAATGTGAAACAATTGAAACTTTTGATGTTTAGACTTAAAAGGCAGAGATAAATAGATACATAAATATTTTAACTTAGAATGATTATTACTATTTTAATTCTATTTATTAACACTATATCTTAATTATTTTTGTTTAAATTATAATTAGGTTTCAGAAAAAAAGATATTAGATATTCCAGAACTATTTGAATTCAAATTAAGTTTTAAATTGGTCAGGTGGCAATATTCCAGTTATGAGTGTAGTTCAAAAGAGAACAATATATACATTTAAAGAGATGTCATAGTGACGGAATATTATGTTAATTATATATTTATAACATTCATGATTTAAAGTCTCAATTTGCAATTAGCTGCTTCATTCTATTGTTTCCTCTGTTAAACAAGAATTTTTTCCCAAAATCGTTTGAATTTAGGAAAATATGGTATGTTAATATTTTATTTTAGTCACTACATATTATGAAGAATAATTTTTGTTAATGACATGACAATTTCATTCATCAATTTTTTTTATTTTCATTTGAATTTCCTTTGCAAAGAATATTTATTTTTTGTGGTAACAATTTTATTATTTGTTTTTCATATAATTTTGGTTTTTCATATTATAAAACTTCAAAGCAACTAAATCTCCCTGAGGGTCCTCCTTGTTTTACACTTTAAATTACGCTATGAAGATATCAGCTGAGGCATTTCCTCTACTTAATGACCTAAATAAAAGATAATTGATAAGAAAAATATAGAACATTTTATCTCTTTTCTTTAATGTTATATCATACAACTGAGATCTCTTGAGAATAATCCTAATTTAACCCTCCACTAAGGTTACTTTCGAATGTTTTTTTACATATCCTTTGGGAGAACTTGTCAAAAAATCTGCTTTTTTTTATATAAAAAGATTTACAATAAAATATTTACTTTATGCTTATATCTATGAAAAGTTAATTAAAATAATTTTAATAAAAGTAATAGATAATGAAGTTGGTATTAAAATTAGAATCAAATTTTGAACTGAACATCACAACCGGAACAATCTGATAGAAATAGTCCTGATGTGTTCATGTTTGTCGAAATTTATTTGTTGCTAAAAGGGTAGCCCACAACTAAATTAAGAGCCTTTCACTTCCCAAACCACAAACTACCACCCGTTTTACACCCACTTTAAGATTAACAAAGTTTTATCTGGGTGGATTCAATCTTTGGAAATTATAAGAACTAACTCATCGAAGAGAGAAACATGACCTTACTAGCTATGTGTACAATGGTTCGATACCAGGGGTGGTCAAACTTAATATTGGAATCATCGACAATGATTTTTTTTTATTCATATGAGATCGATCTTGTGTTATTGTTTAAACAATCTTGGTAATTATGCTACGCGATCGACTTTCGAACTGTTTGAGATCGACCCATTGCTCTGCCCTAGGCCAGTTCATTCAGCTGGCTAAGCACATTATAACTATTTACCAGGGCTTCGAACCAGAACTGAACCGAAAACCGAAAACCGAAAAAAACCGGTATTTTTGTCGGAACGAAAACCGGAGCTGAACCGAAAAAAATAATATCGGTTTATTTCGGTTCAGTACGTGTTCAATCCAGAGTTGCCACAAGAGGTGTTTTGGCAACACCCAAGCCCGAATTTTTTTCAATTAGTTATGCCTCGCACTGCATGGTGTCGCTAAAAACTTTGTTTCAAAAATTAGTGTCCTAGTCATACTCTCCCTTCGGTTGTGTTGGCAGCGTCTCGTAGTCGCAATACAGAATTTAATGTTTTCATCGTTTGTTTAATACTGATATTTTGATTTAATGATAGTATTAATTTTTTAAATTATTTATTCCATTTGTTACAGGGTTATGTATTGATATAAAGAAAATGATTCATAAATATAAATAAAATTATTAAATAAATTTAAACAAATATTGAATACCTTTGACCAAGTACGAAGATTAGACAGTAAAAAACTTATTTTAGAATTTTGGGAGGAAAATAAAAATACAATTCCTCATTTATACAAAATTGCAATGGTGGTTTTAGGAGATACTGCAACACAAGTTAGTGTTGAAAGAGCTTTCTCTGGTTTAAAGTTTATTTTACGAGACAATAGAAATAGTTTAAATGAAAATATATTAGAAGATATTTTAATAATTAGAGGTATAATTTTCATCTTTTATAATTCTAGTTATAATTATAAGTAAATATATCCAAGAATCCTGTATACTTTAACATTAAATATACGAATTTGTTTCGTTTGTTGAGTGTTTGAAAGTAGAAGGATGTAAAAAAATATTCATACTTATTTGTTTCGTTTAATAAATTATATTAACATCTTAAATTATATACTTCTAATTATTATACCTTTAATTAATTATTATTATTTATATTATATTGTATCAATTCATGTAGTATGATTTAGGGTGGTAGCAAGAAATATTTTTATATATTTATGGCAGACTCGGCATACCCCGACCTAAATTTCTAATACAAATAAAAGGTCTTTAAAATTAATTAATCGGAGCTGAACCGAAAACCGAAAACCGAAAAAAACCGTTATTTTTGCCGGAACGAAAACCGGAACCGAACTGATATTTTTTTTTTTATTGAACCGGAACGAAAACCGAAACGAAAAAAATAACGGTTCGAAGCCCTGCTATTTACAATGGCTATGATATCTTAAAAATTTAAAAATATTTTTAATCTTTTGGGGCAACGCTCTCTTTGGGAAAATCAGGATTCGAATACCATCAAAGGTAAAATAAAAGTACTGACTCAAAAGCTGAGTGAATTATATGTCAAGAGACTTAAAAAAATTTGAGGAGTCTTCTTACTGTTCAATTTATAAAAATATCTTGAATAAAACATTCATATGAATTACAAAGGTGCTCTAAGCAGAATGAGGATTTTATACGAATGCCGACTGGTAAATATTCAGAGAATACTCATATTTACCTCCAATTGTGTTCTGCACAAAATGACCAGGGTTAATTGTGTAGAATTTGTAACAAACAAGAGAGAGAGAGAATCTCAACCCCCAATATTGAGCTACCCAATGTATGATCATTTGAGAAATCATTTTTTAAAGAGAAGTAACTTGGAGGGGATTAGACGGTCGAGAGTAAGAAGGATATAAATAATATCTATTACTTTTTTTAGAATAGACTCCTAAAATTGAGATCATTCATATTAAAAAAGTGATTGGTTGAGTTTTTTATTTTTTATTATTTTTTGTTATTTTGTTGGAGTTTCTCTTTTTTGAATTTTTTTTTTATATTATTGTTCGATTTTTGTTCTTTTTTTTTGTTTACATTTGTACATATGTAACTATATTTCAAATAAGCTGTAAGGAACATAAAAAATTATATGTAAATATCTCTTTAAATAAATAAATAAATAATCACATTTTAGTACCTACATTGTTAGAATCTCTTCCCAATCATCTGTGCACCTCAAATCTATTCTTGATGAAAAGATACATACTAAACATGCTCATACAATCCCTTCCTTAAAAGCATGGAACTTGTCCTACATAAATTGGTTACTAAATTAATCATTTATAGTATCTTCTTTTTAATAGTTATTTGAACATGGATGAATTCATCCAGCTTAGCACATCATTCATATTTAATGTGGCATCAAATATTGCCTTCTTGCTTATTTGATCCCAAATAATATTCTATTATATATTACATAATAAATACCTGATCCCACCTCTTTTAACAGTATTGGATTTTGAATGATTCTGATTCTGAAAATCCCTAAACTGAGAAGATTGAAAATATTACCAAAATTTATTTATTTATTACTTTAAAATTAAAAAAAAAACATTCAATTTATTTTATCATTCGAAATGATTTATATTATATTTTAATTTAATTTTAATAATTTAATTTTAAAAATAAATAAAAAAAAAATAATGTATTAATATTCAATTATTCTTTTCAACTAAAATTGATAATTCTCGAATCAATGAACTTGAAGAAAATTTGTTTTTCATATATTTCAATTTATATGTTTTTTAAAAACTCTTCGTCTGAGAGATCTAAAAGAGGGAATTAAATTGAACAAAAAACAAAACAAAACAAAAAGATAATTAAATATATACAATTAAATTTTTATAATTAATATTTTTATTTTTATTCCTTTTTACATTATTATTATATATTTATGTAGTCATACCAAAAATCTATAGATTGATTTTATTATAATTTAAATTTAAAAGATTCTATATCTCATATCCGAAAAAAGATTTTAAAAATAGTTTAAAGAAAATCTATAATATACCCAGCCAATTTTGAAGGTGTAGCTTTACAATAATTTTGGATCGAGAGGAAATTCTAAAGCTATATTTGGATTCTGCAGTGAATCAAAAATATAAAATAATTTTTAATTCCTTACCATTGTGTAGATTTAACTTTTTATTTATATTTTTAGATATGCAATAATATGTGAAAGGGGAATACACGTGTATTCTAAAATAGAGTTAATCGATTCGTTGTTTATTTTTTCATAAATCTCTTTAAATGGCTTGTTTGAATGTTACTTTCAAGTTGCTATAAGATTATACATTTTTAAAGACCATCCAAAGTCCATCACATACCATATACCCCTTTCAAAAGCTAAATATACAGAGAAAAATATGCATTAAAAATATTAAAAAATAATCTCTATTTTGATCAACATTTGGAATAAAACAGACTTATAGTTTTAATTTTTTAATATTTTTCCCATTACCTTCAAAAAACTCCGGTTAATAGAAATCCTTTATAATCATATTTATTTTAATCCTAAAATTATTTTATTCAAAATGAAAAGGAATGTGTATCAATTAGAAACACTGCAACACTTCTAACTTTCAAATAATGTTAGACATTTATGTTTCTAATTTTTTCCAAGATGGGAGGGAGGAATTAAATTATATTAAACAACTGAATTATTATCACATATATACATACATATAATATATATATTATTATGATATTTATTAAAGATTATTATTAAATAAATTGAAATTATAGACTCAAATCGGTTCACCCTATATTTTTTTAAAAAAAAGTATTATTTTAAATGACCTTTATTTTTCTTCCTATAAATCAATGTTTAAAATATTTATATTTTTATTTTTATTTTTCTAATATTTACAATATTTTAATTGATCATATTAGTCTTTTTAACTTATTTAACACACTGAAAACATTCACATTACCACGATATATTACCTCTATTAATTTTTAAGATTATATGTACATGTTGTCATTCATCAGCGCAAATAATACAATACAAAGAATGTTTATAATATTTATATTTTTATTTTTATTTTTCTAAATTCTAAAGTCCCTTTTGGATTCTAGAGATCATGAAACGCGAAGATATGCAAAAACTTTTAAATTCTGACAATGTGCAGACAAAAACCTTTTTTTAAATATATAGATTATTGTAATATTTTTTAAAGATTATTATTAAATAAATTGAAATTATAGAATCAAATCAGTTCACCCTTTATTTAAAAAAAAAGTATCATTTTAAATGACCTCTTTTTATTTTTCTTCCTATAAATCAATGGAATTAATAAAGAAGTGGTTTTACCAATGAGACGCGACAATATTTCGAGAACGGCTCTCCCCCAGTCTATTAGGAAAGGATTGGATAATGAATAAGTGACGACTATGAGCTGTTGGTTGTCCGTTACCTGCGCAGAGGCTGCGTCCCACCCGGGCAGAGCCCCGGCAGATCGATAGCAGACGGCGAACACAGCCTCCTTGGCGGTGGCCCACTTCGCCACCACCACAAAAGAGAACCACCCCACACACCTCACACACTCACCTCCCCCTCCCCCATTCATTCTCAACACCAGACCCACCACTTTCATTATATTTCTTTTTATTTTTGTATGTTTTTTTTTCTCCTACATATAAGAAAGAATTGGATTACCGTGGGCAAACATTCACTGGATTAGGAGAGAAAAAAGAATCATTATTTATTTCTTCTGAGTGAATTTCTTACAAAAATAAATAAGTAAATAATTAAATGAATAAGAAGAAGGTAATAGAAAAGAAGACACAAGTTTATTTAAGACAATGCCTTGTTTTTTTTATATTCCCGAAGGATTAATGAGAGTTTAAAATTCAAATTAAAAGTTTTAGTTAAATTAATAGATATATATCATAACACAAATCGTTTAAAGAATATATAAATAAATTTATTTATTCTTTCTTTTTTATTCCAACTCTAATAAGCGGGATGTCCTCCCCTAGACTTTCCCGCATATAAATAGGTATAAAGAGTTGTGAATGAATATTTAGAATGTGTAAACTTGATATTGATAAAGAGCCAGTTCGTATTAGTTTATTGGTGTCAAATTTAATATTTGGTAACATTTATATATATATATATATATATATATATATATATATATATATAGAATAAAGTGCTACTTCCGGTTAACTGATATTTTAAATGTAAAAAGAACAGATATGGATATAATATAAATATTTTTAATTTTATTTTATTTATAATATATAAGGGCTGGCTGTGACGTCATGAAGTGCTGGGTGACGTCATATAATTTTAAATTGAGAAAAAACTAATGAAGATGATTTTTCCGGTAGTCAGATCATGATGAAATTTGGCATCTCAATTTTTTTCATATTTTTAAATCTATATACAAAATATGAAGCAAATATCTCGAAGCAAACTGGTACTTTACTTGAAAGGTAAACGCAACCAGTGTAGGTAAAGTACCACTTCCGGTTAACCGATTTTGACGAAATTTTGATAAAAATCTACAAACTGTGAATAATATCGGTGTACCAAATTTCGAAGTCCTAGCTTGATTTGTTTTTGAGTAAATTTGCTTACAGACATTACATACATACATACAGACATAATTCGAAAAATGGTATTTTCCGACTCAGGGAGGTCTAAAACGTCAAGATCTATCGAAATCTCAAAGTCGAAATTTTTGACGATTCCAATACTTTCCTTATACGAAGTATGCGGGAAAGTAAAAATGATAAGAATACTTATACAATTTAACTTGTTTTTCCATAACATAAATAAAGAATATAAAAAATAAAAAACAAATTATTTAAAAATATACAATAGAAATAATAATTTATTAATTATAAATAAAGTATAATACTTCTGTTCGTTTAATATATTTTTAAAATAATTCAAGAAAAATTATAAAATATAATCAATTACTTCATTTAAAAATAGTCTTATTTTCTTTAAGATTAAAATACCTGGAACACTGAGCTATCGTTCTACCCTTTAAAAAATATTGATATACAATTCTTTAATTATTTATTTATTACAATTATTAAACATCATTAAATCAATCTGATTAAAATGAATGGAACTTGGTGTGTGTCCTCAATAATAATAAATAATAAAATTAACTAATAAAAATTTATAATAAATAACGAGAAAACAGATTAAAAAATTTCAAATATTTTAGAGAAAAAAAATAATAATATAATAAAAAGTATAATAACTAATTAATCAAATAAATATTAACTAATAATTAAAAAAATTAATGAAAATATTTCAAATATTTTAAAGGAACAGGAATTAAAAAATTATTTATTTATGCTTTTCTTTTTCTATTTAATATTATTAGATCATATATTTTCAATAGTTTATTTTGAATAAGCTATTCTTTAATTATCATTTTAAATGAATATTAATTAAAGAAAGAAATTGTTTTTAAAATATCATAAGTATAATTAGTTTTCAAGATAGAGAAACACAGAAATATAATTTAAACTGACAATGTTTGCAAGACAAATAAGATGAATTTTAAATTTTTTTTGGTGAGAGATTAATAAATATTATATTTCGTAATTTGATTCTAAAATATTATTAAAATACATATTTTTAATTTTATTTCGAAATTAAATAAAAAATGGTAAAATATTTTAAATATAAAACAATATTAATAAAATATCAATTTAAAAATAATGGCAAGAGGAAAATATGGATGTCGTAGTTAGTGACGTCATATAAATTTGAATTAGAAGATGATTTTTTACGAGGCTGAAACCAATACAGATTGATTTATCTTATAAATATTATCTATGGTGTGAATTTCAATAAAATCCATCGAACGATTTAATATCTCAAAAATATACAAATATATATACATATATATGTATATATATGAGTTGTTTGTGTGTGTGTGTGTGTGTGTGTGTGTGTTTGAACTTATTTAAAATTCATTCTACATGTACTATCTATAATATTTAATCAGTGCCGGATAAAGGGGCGAGCAAGCCGGACTTCTCCCCCAAATTTTGAGGCCTAATATAAAAATAAAATATTTTTTACCTTCATTATTTAAAAGATAATTAGTATAAAAGGGCACCAAATTTTATTTTGTCCGGGGGCGCTCAAAACACTAGAAACGGCCCTGCATTTAATGATCATATAAAATGTAAAGTGATATCCACATCTAAACATCTCTTTATTTGTATATATAAGATAAATTACATAGACTGGATTCTATTTTGAAAAGGAGTCGATTAATGAAATTATGAGCATCTTCTCCCTATTCTATTCGAATATAAAATGGCTCACTAATGAGAATTCGCCCGAAGGGAGAATGAATTTCGTGCTTAGAAAGGCAATACGAGCAACGCTTAAGGGATGGATGGGAGAGAAACTTCAGACTTTGATCAGGATTTCATTTTACGTTCAATTTCTAATTAAAATTAATTGTTTTCAGTTGAAAAAATAATAATAATAAAAATAATTGGATACTAAAGAAGAAATTAATGATTATTTTTTTACGAAAGAATTAAATAATCTATTAAATTAAAGAGATTTAATGATAATATATATTTGCTGAATATAGTATAAATATATATATATATATATATATGTATTTATTTTTTTTATTTTTTATTTGAGTTTTAGTATCTTTACTAAAAACGGATTACTCTATGCTAATGTACTTTTATTTAAGTAAATTTAAAATTTAATGAAACTTTAGAAATTGGAATCGTGAAAATATAATTCTTCTTGTCCCATTTTTGATTTCCATGCAATTGCATGTTTCGTCCTTATTAAAAGAAAATGCATATTTTTTGTTTAATTTACTTTTTATGATAAATCATATCTTTAAAAGTGTTTATTCTATCTGTTTAATATTTACTTAACTTTAAGGACAGAATAGTATGTTAATACATATAAACAAGTGAAGATAGATATATGTATATATTTTAATCAAATGCTTACTTTATTTATCAATTCCTAATAATTAGAATTATTCAAGAATTTTGATATATTATATAACATCAATTTTGTCTTTACAGGCATTTAATTTTTTTCAGACAATTTTAATAAAACGAAAATATATATATATTTTCTGAAATAGAAATTTTTTCCATTTTTCTATATCTATTTGAACTTGATTATTTTATAGTTTTTAATACAATACTTCAATGACCTTTATTGCAAATAAAATAGTAAAGTAAATTATTGGTTTATATAAAATCATTTTCAAATATCTAATATTGAAATACTATTTTTTATTAACATAAAAAATCATTCCCTCGTCATCAACAAATTTATTTTTTTGTAAATATTACATTCGAAAAATTCCTATTCTAGACCACCATATTTACCATTCAATTACAACCTTCTTCAATCTCCTCAATACCTTCCTTTATAAAATTCTTTGGCATTTTTTTGTTTGCGATATTATTTTTAGGTAGTTAAATGATCAGCTATTTAAAAAAAATATGAAAAATTACCTATCCGTCTACGTGACGCACAGACAGTCCAATTATTTAATCGATAAGGCTATTTTTAAAGTAAACTATATTTATTATTTTATTTCAATAAAAATCGTATTTAAAAAAAAATAAAAAAAAATGAATTCAAATATTATTAAATAAATTAAAATGAATTTAAAAGATGAGGTTACTTTTTAATATACGTTCAGTATTAAATATTTAATAGCATCCTATAAAAGTTACTGCAAAACGAAGAAATGCTATAAAATAGATTGGTTTTAAACAATCGTAAAATGTATTAGCTTATAAACTTCAATTCTAATATTTTGTAAATAATAATATACCAATATGTGTATTAGTAATAGAAATAGAGTATATATTTAGAAGGGAACATATTAAATTATAAAATAAATAAATTTTTGACAAACTATCATATATCATACTTATATAAACAAACCCCTCAGTCCCCATTTCATATAAATTGAAATTTGATTTATGTCTTTATTTTGTTTTATCAATTTTAAAATAATATACTATTTTGAATATTTATTTTAGAATATAGAACCTGAATTCATTAAAAGTTTACTAGAATTTAATAGCGCACCTTTTTCAACATAATCGATAGGATTGGGTATAAAGAATTTCCGGATTCAAGTCCCGGGCTTGGCAAGGGAATTTCTCTAGCTGGGGTTTATGGAATGGAGTCCACACAGCCACCGGAATCAAAACTGGGAAACTACTTGATAAAAAGTAGCGCCTCCTATCAAGTAAATCAAGATAAAAGTTGATAGGACCCGATCTACTGATCATAGGACACCTAATTAATATAACCAACTAGATAAGCGATGTCCTTGCGTAAGATGTACAAGTCAGAGGTTTATTTTAAGATTAAAATATTTAAAATGGTAAAAATAAATAAAAGATTTATTAAATAGATCAAATTATATCGAATAATTTAAAAAAAAAAATTGTTTATATAATTTGACAATTGAATGTAATAAATTTTATAATAATTTATAGAAATGTAAATTGTCATACTTTTGATGAGTGAAGAACAAAAGGATACACTAAAAGCTACTCCTTTCTAAAGGGTACTCATCAACTACTAAAATGACAATGTTGTTCTTTGAGAACTCTGTCTAACCTTCTCTAGCTCTCATCTCGTCAGCCACTTCTTCCAATGTCCATTTGATCCTCGACATTAATGAATCAGTCACTTGACCCCCCCCACCTCATTTCCCCTCACTTCCTTCTTTTCATTTAATTTCACTAAATATCCCAACCAAAGAGCAAAAAACAATGTTTAATTAATCTTACTACAATTTTAAACATCAAAAAAAGATAATTAAATTTATTTTTCATTTTTTTTCAATTTTTGTTTTTATCATTTAATTAAGAAAACGTTTTTGTTTTAAATAATATATGAAAATACTTGTCTCTTTTATATGATATTATAAAATAA
Source organism: Labia minor (assembly GCA_963082975.1). NCBI lineage: Eukaryota > Metazoa > Arthropoda > Insecta > Dermaptera > Spongiphoridae > Labia > Labia minor. The sequence goes on from OY720344.1 coordinate 74,128,641, forward strand.
TTAAAAAATTAATTGAATTATTTCTTATTTAATATCTAAATTTTTAATTCATATTTTTTAATTTCATTTTTTTTTTTTTGAATTGTAATTTTTAAAATTGTTATCTTATATATTTATTTATTGAAATTATAATAAAAAAGTTTCTAATCTGTTTTCCGTTTAATAATGGATCTTTTCTTCGGATGTTCTTTTAATACTTGTTTATTTGGGCTAATATCGAAAGTCGATATTATTGTCATTTGTTAAAGCAAGTTTATTTTTTCGAAATATTATTTAATTTGTAAAAATATATATCTCACAATCAGTGGTACCATCTATTTATTTTGGAAGTGGAATGAATTTAAAGTTATTTTGTCAAATTATTTGTTAAATAATAGAAGTAATTTAGTCTCAAAAATGGAATATTTTAAATTGGGCCCAAATTAATAAATAGTTAATAATTTTTAAATAATATAATGATATATTTTATTTTTTGAGATTTAATCTTATCATAGTGAATATTATTAATAAATTTGATTAAATTAAATTTTATTTATTTTTGAAGACTTATTTTATTAATTTAGAAAAAAATAATTTAACATCTTTATCAGATTAATAGAGATTATGTTATTTTTTCTTATGAACTTCCCCTTATTTCTTTTTTTATTTTTCATCTATTTATAACAGCTTTCACTTTAGCCTCGTTTTAAAATATCATCAACAACCCATCTTTCTGTCTATCTCTGTGATTCTATGGAACTCGAAAGTTCTTGGCCGCAGCAACGACATTTTTCCATTTGTCCATACTCCCAGATAACTCCTATTTTCTCCCATCTCTCTCACGTTTCCCAAACGGTCTCCCTATAAATATATTTTTCGCTAGTTTTTCCTTTTTCTATCCATGTTAGACCATTCTAGCCACGTGTCCTGCCCATCAAAACCTTCTTGATTATATTACCCTAAATATGTCAGAAGTTGCGGAGAGGTCATGCAATTCCTAGTTATGCAGCCTCCGCCATACCCCGGTGACCTCATCTTTCTTTGGACTAAAAATCCTGCAAAGAATCCTATTTTCCAATAAATCTATTCTAAGTTATCCTAAGCTCATAGACCATGCCTCACTCCTACGGAACTCGAAAGTTCTTGGCCGGAGCAACTACATTTCTCCAACTGTTCCTATCATGAGCCACCACTATCCAAACCCTACCCTCTCCCATCTCTCTATATTGACGACACACAGCGTCCTTGGTCTTCCAATCGGACATTTTCCAATCGGTATCCCCATAAATAGATTTTTGTCAAACTTTCCTTTCCCATTCTAGCCACGTGTCCTTTCCATCGCAACCTTCTCGATTTTATAACCCTAACTATATCTGGAGATGCATAGAGCTCATGCAATTCCTCATTAAGTAGTCTCCGCCATTCCGCAGTTACCTCAAATTTCTTTGGCCGATTAATGCTGCGAAGAATCCTATTCTCAAATACTCTAAATCTACTTTCGTCTCTCAGGGTCATAGACCATGCCTCACACCCATATAATACAAATGGCAAAATAATTGTTTTATATATTTTAATTTTAATCCCCTTTGATAATATTTTTGACGAGATAAGCCCCTTTACTGCATGATAACAGGCTTTACCCGATTGCAACCTCAATTTAAATTTTTCTCGAATATTATTATCCTTAGTGATTACAGAACCTAAGTATTTAAATTTTTCTGCATTTTCACATTCTATGTTTTGTATGTTAAGACTTTCTTAGTCTGTTAATATTGTTCCACGCCCTACATGCAACTATAAATATTAAATATAATTTTTATTTAACTATTTTTAATTTGTCATTATTTTAGAATTTATTAGTTGAGTAGTGAATAAATGTCACCTATTATATTAAAATTAGTAATAGATTAATAGTACTTAGAAGTTATAAGAACTTTTTCATTTATATTGATTGATTTAGTCTGAAATGTCATAAATTAATGATTATATATGTATTTAAATACTTTATGATGATTTGTTATTCATTAGTGAACCACAAAGTATCGATCTACTTGTAACCTCAAGAGGTATAATTGTTTGAAAATAATTTCGATGAATGCTTGAGTAACATTGAAACAATAGTTTACAAACTTTCACTTCTCCATTTAAGAAATGAACTTATACAAATCTCAAACCTTGATGTTCTAATTAAGTTTTATTCGAAATCCAAAATGAACCAACTTCGAATTAACATCGAATTGGTAAATTTCCTTTTATTTCATAGAATAAGAAAATTTTAATTTACCACTAATTTATATATATATATATTTGTGAGATGAAATTAAAATTTGATATATTCAATAAGTATGTTGGAATTAAATTTATTTAGAAATGAAATTAGTAATTGTTTATAATATATGATAATTTCTATGAAGGATGAATGCATTAGTTATGTTAATTACGATTAATTAGTATTTATCTGTTGATAGTATGTTTATTTGTTGATGAAGCATAATTATTTCCAAAGAGAAACTAATTTTAGTTTAACTCCGAAAGTTTCATATATAAATTTTATCAAATGGATTAAGTAGAAAGAAGATTCAAATTAAAAAGTTTAAAATAATTCTAAGATTTATTTGAATAATACATTAATAATAAATACGTTAGATAAGATTTAAATAAATAAATACATTATTTTAAATATATATATATATAAAATTGTTAATTTTTTTCCAATGAAAATTAGGTAAACAATTTAATTTTATAACCTTTTTATAAATATCATTATAATCAAAATACTCTAAAATCAAATATTTAGATTCCATTGTGTCAGACGCAACGCTCCCCGGGTAGATCACTTAGAAAGACTAATCTTTCCTTTTAGACCAAAAACACAATCCATTCAATAATTAACCAATCAATAAATACAATAAATAAATAGATGAATAAATAATAAAAAATATCACCGCTCAAAAAGGGACTGTAAAAAGATCCTCATTGAACATGACTAGAATATAATAAGAAAAATAACAACAATAAACTATGCAGAAAACAATAATAACAAAAACAACAAATTATATTTACAAATAAATAAATAGTAATAAATAAATAATAATAATAATAATAAATAAACAAATACTATACTTTGTATAGCAATCTAATCCTATGTAGAAACCTAAACAATTACTCAAAATTTTCAATCTTTTCCAATAGATCACTGATATTCAAATTTTCGATTTTACATAACATTCTTGCCGATGAGTACGATGGACATTCGACAAGAACATGATCCACGGTGACTCTCACATCGCATATTGTGCACCAAGGGGCATTTTCTTTCAGAGTCTATTACTATCTACTACCTATTCTGAGACGGGACAGAATGGTCTGCTCTCTTCTTGATATTGAATATTATACTAGTGGACAAATGATTGGTTTGCCTCTCTTAAGCAATGTGCTATTCCTGAAATTTTATTTTTTTCTTCATATTTTTACCGACCGACGATAGTAAGGGAGGTATTGTTTTCACACCAAATTTCACATGTGGAGATTTTTACATATCTCCACGAATCATGCATTTTCTTAACAGAAAAAAGTATTTTTAGCATGATGTCTGTCCGTCCGTCCGTCCGTCTGTCCGTCCGTAGAGAGATGTGTACAGCCTGAACTGCTGAACGGATTTTGATGAAATTAGGTATATTTACTTAATGCATCAGTGGGATAAATTGATCAACTTTTGGTCCGGAAACCGGAAGTGGTAGTATTAGCGATCGACAATAGGAAGGGAAGGGTTATTTTCACACCAAATTTCACATGAGGAGATTTTTTTATATATCACCACGAATCTTACACTTTGTATTGGTTTTATCCTTGGGAAAATCATATTTATTAGTTTTTTCTTGATTTAAAATTATATGACGTCATCCAGCCATTCATGACGTCACAGCCTGGTCTTGCATATATATTATAAATAAAATAAAATTAAAAATGTTTATATTTATTATTTATGTATCCATATCTGTTTTTTATTACATTAATAGATATATTAAAATTATTTGAAATTGTTTCTGTAGCTGGAAATTAATTTACTTCAAACCGTCGGTCGGTTCGGATCTGGCCACAAGTCAACTTATTTTTATTTATTTTAGATTTTGTCTGTTTATAAATATTATAATAAAATTCCAATTGCCCTATCTTGTAATATCGAAATAACTTTTTCTTTAATTATTTAAATTTAACAATATTTTAAGTTTTGATTTGGTATAGTCCATGTGTTCAAATACTCAACAAGCAAATCAAAATGACAAACGTTTAGAGTACATACGTAAATGAATTATTTTAAGTTTGCAGTACATCAATTGGGTTAGTATGAAGATTGCTCTTTATTCAGCCTACATTAAATCATTCCAATCATCCAATGAATCCAACACGTAACAATAGTTGAAAAAACTAATGGTTATAACAATGAAAAAGAATTGTTTATTTTGAACTCATGAAATCAAACTTGAAAACTATACAATGCTTTATTTTGTGTTATCTTTGATTAATAAATAAACTTCAAATTTTTTTTGTTCAATTTTAATTTAATGATTCTTTATCTATGGTTACGTGACAAAATATATCTTTAAATTTAAGTGACAGTGAAAATTATTCAAATTATTTTGAATAATTCAGTATATTGATCAAATATAACTTAATAGGTGATAAATTTTAATTTATTTGGATAAATAAAAAATAAGATTTTATTTGATATATTTATTTTATCAATGTAAGAGACCTTGTAATATAAAGTGAAATTGATATAAAACAATATTAATTATTTTTAATTATTATATTTGAAGAACATGGCACAGCCAGGCAAACAGTAGTTTACTGAATCCTGACCGATTCCATTGTGTCAGACTCAACGCTCCCCGGGCAGATCACTTGGAAAGAATGATCTTTCCTTTTAGATCAAAAACAATCCATTCAATAATTAACCAATCAATAATACAATATACAATAAATAAATAAATAGATGAATAAATAATAAAAAAATATCACCTCTCAAAAAGGCACTGTAAAAGGGTCCTCATTGAACATGACTAGAATATAATAAGAAAAATAACAACAATAAACTATGCAGAAAATAATAATAACAAAAACAACAATTTATATTTACAAAAAACAAATAAATAAATAATAAATAAATAGTAATAAATAATTAAATACTATATTTTATAAAGCAATCTAATCCCCTATGTAGAAACCTAAAGAAATTCTCAAAATTTTCACTTTCCCAATAGATCACTGATATTCAAATTTTCGATTTTACATGACCTTCTTGTCGATGCGTACGATGAACATTCGACAAGATCATGATCCACGGTGACTCTCACATCGGATATTGTGGATCAAGGGGCATTTTCTTTTAAAATCAGATGTCCATGGGGAAAAAGGCAGCGACTTATTCTGAGACGGTACAGAATGGTCTGCTCTCTTATCGATATTGAATATTTTTCTAGTGGACAAATGATTGGTTTGACTCTATTATTAATTATTATCTTAATATATATCTTTGATAAATGAAATTGAATTAAAAGAGTATAAAGTAGTAGACAAAAGAAAATGAAATTAAAGACAATTGATTTATATTTGGAAGAAAAGTTTTAAAGATTGTTTTCTGATTTAGTAAAAAAGTGTAATAATTTCATCAATTTGTATTATCAAAACCAGAGAAATACAATAATTAAATATGTTATATACACTAAAACTAAACCTAAAAATAACTTATTTAAAAAAAAAAAATTTTCTAAGTTAAAGTTAAATTTACATAACTTATTAAAATGAAAACTAATTTTGTTAACTCATTTAATTAAAGAATAAAAACAATCATATTTTGACTTGAATGATTTAAATATTTAAAATAAATAGAATTATTTATATATTATTAAATATCATTAGAAAAATTAAGTATGTTTTAGTAAAAAAATATAAGTTTATCTTAATGGATGGATATTACGTATATTTTGATAATTAACTTAATTATTTATATTATTAACTATCAATTAAAAAAACAAAAATTTTTGGTGTATTCTGGAATATGAATCATGATTCCCCTATCTTGCAATTAATCATTTTTTTAGGTAATTATACATTTTTAACTAAAATATTAAAATCTTTAATAATTTCTTCTATTTAAAAAAATTTAAAACAAACAAAAATCATTAAAAATTTCAACCTAAATTTTTTTAATGTTACGAGCAGAATATATAATTATTATGGTCTACCTTGATTTAGAATTCCGTTAACACTTTAATGAACAATGAGATTCATCCTCAAAATTTAGTGAATATTTTATTATTATTCTCTAATTGTGTAGGAAATGTGTATCATTTAAATAAAAGATTTAATTTGATATATTACCTTCTCTTCAAAATATTATTTTGTTGAAAATTTGATTGATAAGCATTTAAATATTCTATTTTAAATTCATCATAAACCTTTACTATTTCTTAATAAAAAATGGAGGGAGTTAGAACTATCAGGTTAAATTATTCATAAAAGTAAAATATGACATGTTGAATACTAGAATGAGATAAATATTTCTTAATATAAAATTGAGAAAATTTATATAAAAAAGAAATAATAAATATATTCCGATTTAAAATATAATGTATTTATTAGATTTTATAAGGGATTAACAGAACATAATAGAAAATAAATTGACCTGTGGTCGGACACAGAACCGACCTACTGTAATGCAATAAAAAACACATATGGATATAACATAAATATTTTTAATTTTATTTATAATATATAAGGAGGCGCGCTGGCTGTGAACCGTCATGAAGGGCTGGATGACATCGTATAATTTTAAATTAAGAAAAAACTAATGAAGATGATTTCTACCTCTCTTATTATCGTCGGTCAGTAATTGTATAATATTTTCTGCAAATATAAGAGTAAATACATAATTACAAATTAATATCAAGAATTTGGATATATCTAAAGAAGCATTATGGATGGCTACAATTATTCCTAAATCTTCTTGATTATTTAGCAGATCCTTTATGTATTTATGACTTTTAGGTAATGATATTTATAAATTTCAAGGCATACATATTATAAACCACTGAATCATTAATTTAATCATATATTACATTACATTATATTTTCATTATGTTAATAATAGATGGTAGATCATTAAGATCCAAAATTCACACAAACAATAATCTAACTATTTAAAATATTCATTCAATTGATTATTAACTGTTATATATTGTATATTTCTTTTATTATTATTATTATTATTATTATTACATATTATAATGATGTATTATTATTTTTTTGATTTATATATTGAAACATTACTTATTTTATTTTAAATAATTAATTAATCATTGTTTATTTTTTATTAGATCCATTCATCTGAGATTATTAACAAGATCATCTATGACATATTCCCATGATTAATTTAGCTAGCCTAATCTCTCGCTGATTAAATTTCAAATTAGATACACTTAATATTGTTTATATTTGTTTTGATACATTATTTTGCTAGAGAATCTATTATACCATGAGCGTTAATCTGATTAGCAAATACATCAATCTAGTAGTCAATATCTATTATTTCTGTAATATATTAAACATAAACAATGTTTAAATTATGATAAAATATAAAATAATAGACAGAAAGTTGAAAAGAGATAGAAAAAATGAGGACTGACTAAAAATACTTGGAATTGCATTTTACCTGACAAGAGAGAATTATTGTATATTTAATGAAGATAAAAATTATTTGCATATTAAACGTGAATGGGAATCATATAAAACCCAATATACATAGTTTTATGATAATAGCTAATTTTGGCAAATAAATAAATAAAATAAATAAAAAAAAGGTTAAATATAAAAAAAATTTATAAAATAACGTTTTTCTCATGGACTAAAAAGAATAAAATAATTTTTCTATAAGCCTGACAAAGAATTGGTTCATATACAACGAAAAACGTTTGGCGCATCATGGATTTTAATATTTATTTGTCCTACGAGGATATTTGACTATCTCCTTGTCAATAGTTATTCGTCAGATAGCGTGAATGAAAATTCAATTACTAGACAATTAATTGCTAATTAAAATACAATTAATTAATTATAATTCAATTTCAACTTTATAGATATAGATTAATAGAATGTTCTTGGGATAGTGGGAATGTAAAATATGAAACCAAAATTATTTTTAAAACATTTGTGGCCATTTAAATTTCAACGTTCATTCATTCATTCATTCAACCGTCAGTGCGATAAACATGAACTGTCAAGGAGGAGTAGTCCGAGTGCTTAGAAAGGCCACAACGAACTCATGTTAAATGAAGGACCCTTCACTCTCCAAACCGCAAAACTACCACCCGTTTTGCATTTACTTTAAGATTAACTAAGTTTTATCTTGACGGGTTCAATTCTTGTTTATTCTATTTGTCTACTCTCCCTATGTCTACAATTCTTCTACAGAAGGAGTGGATAAACTTAATATTGAATTGATAAACATCAATCTTCCTTATAGATGCGTGATCGACTTCTTTGTATTTATGCTGCGCGATCGACTTTCCAACAATTTTCGGCAATTTGTTCAGCCCTTTTTCTTAATTCTTGAAAATTAATTCATCTACAATAAGATCTTACAATTATTTGAACAAAAAAGATTTACTTCCAATTATCGCCTCATAAATATCTCAAATACCATCCTCTTCAATTTTCTCTATGTTTGTTTTTATTTTATCATTTCAAGAAGTTCTCGGTCTCTTCATAAAGATAATAATTATATTAATAATTGATAATAAGCATGTTATCAGACTAATTAGAATGGACGTCATCAAAAAATTAATCATTTCTAATTATTTTGTTTCATAATATACATTTTTTATTTAATATAATTATAACTGTAACGGACAAAGTATTTATATTCTTAGTTATTTTTTTTTTTATTATACATTTTATTTTGTTTATCTATTTTTTAGTTTATTTTGTTTTTCTATTCCCCTATTTTATTAACAAAGTTATTTGGTCGCATTATTCTTAAAATGTAATATATATATATAGATATTATATTTCACATAAGGGTAGGGACCATCCCTCCAAGTTTTAATATTTTTTAACAGTTGAGAATGGACAGTGGAACTAGTGAGATATCATCCTGATATGACCTGTATTTATCACGTCCCGTGATATAATTATTTTGTATATAATCATTTTTATTATCACACCCTGTGATACAGTTTAACTAGTGATATCATCCCGATATGACCTGGTATTTATCACGTCCCGTGATATAATTATTTTGTATATAATCATTTTTATCACACCCTGTGATACAGTCGAACAAGTGATATCATCCTGATATAACCTATACTTATCACGTCCCGTGATATAATTATTTGTGTATAATCCTTATCATCACCCCCTGTGATAATTATTTCTGCTAATTCCAGTGATAATAGTGAATTACATTTTCTTATTTTTCTATTTAAAATTTGTATACTTTATTTGTTAATTTTTTTATTTTATTTAATTAAAGTAAATTAATGTGAACATTATTATTGTGTTTTCCCTTTTCCCTTAATTTTTCAACACTCTTTTATACTTTGGGATATCCAAAGTTGGCGCCCATCATTAACTTAACCTAATTAACAATTCACGGTCATCGTGGGTCATTACAAGTGCCTCATACTTAGATCCCCTTATAAATTGGCACCCAACGTAAGAGGATCGTCTACAAAGTGACCCCAACTTGAAACGGTCCTCCTTACAAAGTGGCAGCCCAACGTGAAGCTCGATTAGTCATCCATTACAAAGTGGCAGCCCAACCTGAGGCCCGATTAGTACACCACGGCTCCTGAGAAAAGTACATTATTCATCTTTGGTGAGCAGTATCATCACTTTTTCATCTCAACAGACTTATAGTACAATTTAATATTTAATTAATAAAATAAAAATTTAAAACTTTTACTTTTATACTTTAAATTTAAATAAATCTCTCATATCTCCTTGTCTATTATAATAATATATTTAACACTTGTTAATTATTTTTTTATTTTTAATTTTCACATTTATCTAACAAATAGAATATTTATCTATTTAATTCTAATTCAATAAAAATAGTTTGAATATATTAATATTATTATTAGTTATAATTAATTAATTTATATGTTTAATTTGTAAAAATTTTTTTTTTTTTTTTGATTTTTAAATTTTATTCTACTACATTATATTTAAATTAATGAATTAATAAAATTGATAAAATATCACTATATTTTCAAATATTTATATACTTTTTACATATTTTAAATTATATTACAATTATCTTATTTTATAATTAAACATTGTATAATTCAATTGTACGCGACTAAATAACTTTTAATTTTGATTAATTAATTAATTTTTTTTTCTCTTTGGTTAACATTAAATTTAATTATCCTATTGAAAATGTCATTTTTCGGCAAAGGGAAAAAGGAGGATCTTATCCTTTTAGCACAGGAATTAGGAATAGTTATGAATTTAGATTCTCGTAGGATCGATATAAAAAATGACATCACGTCATTGCCTGATTATGATGAAGACCTTACACGGGAATTACTTATGACCATCATAGAGGATAGGAAGGAAAAAGAAGAAAGAGAAAGGGAGAAAGAAGAAAGAGAGAGGGAAAGGGAGAAAGAAGAAAGAGAGAGAGAAAGGGAGAAATTAGAAAGGGACAGAGAAGAAAGAGAAAAGGAGAAGGAAAGACAATTTGAACTAGAGAAACTCCGAATTCAAACCGTAGTGAACCAGGTAGAATCACCAACCCCACTTCAACCGAAAGTAGATATATTGAAATTCTTACCTCTTTTTAAAATTAACGATGACGATATTAATACATATCTGCGTCTTTTCGAAAGACAAATGAATTTTCTTAGCATATCTGAGGATGCATGGGTCACTTATCTTATTTCGGTCTTACCCACAGATATTACCACTCTAATAATTAGAGAACCAAATGAAGTCGCCCAAGACTATCAACATATTAAGAAGCTCCTACTTCACCGATTTAAATTAACTACGGATAAAATAAGAAAACTTTTCTCCACCTCCAAGAAGACATCGGAAAACACTTGGAAAGATTTTTACTTCAATCTACGCGGTTATCTAGAAGCCTGGCTATCCGATCTAAAAATTGAAAATTTTGATCAACTTAAAAATTTGATCCTAGCTGATCAAATGAAGAGAAAGTGTTCATCCGAATGCAAAGATCACTTCCTCGACTCTTGGGAAACACTGATAGATCCCCTCGATCTCGCAGGAAAATTCGACTCCTATGATAACTTAAGGGCCCCATTTTCAAAAACAATCCCTTCAAATAAATCTATCGAACCCCCTAAATCGAAATATTATGATCGGAAACCCTTTAGAAACTCACAACCTCGTGAAAAACAAAAAGAAGAGACTGACTCTTCAATAATTCGTTGCTACGGCTGCGGAACTCCAGGAGTCACCAAACCTAGGTGTCCAACTTGCAGTCCGAATCAGGAAATTACCAAGGCACACGCCTTACAGTGTGACGTTACTACAGATAGAGATTCTAAATTCGCTCTAATAGAAGCCTCCATCTATGAAGCTTCTGGTTCTATTTGCGTTGACAGCGGGGCCACTCGCTCTATTGGCGGTCAGCGTCTTCTCAGCTATTTAAGACAACGAGGAGAACATTTTAAAGTAGATAATCTTTCCTTAACTCTAGCTGACGGGAAAAAGCGTATACATTCCGTGTTATTAGCTACAGTTCCTGTAAAAATCAAAAATAAAATAATACATATAGAAATGATATTCCTACCCAATGTTAGTGGAAATAGATCACTATTAGGTCTTGACTTCCTCAGAAAAGCAGGTTTAGTATTAGATATGCGAAACAATCGCTGGTATTTTCATAATTATCCTAAGAGAAAATACAAATTTATTCAAGAAAATCTCTGCACCACTTACGAAAATAATACTATTGTTGAAAACACTATTCAGCTAACTGCGGAACAGAACATAAAACTTGCCCATTTATTAAAAGAACATGAAACTGTCTTTCAACCAGGGGGAGAGCCAACTCCTTACGCTGGACATGATATAAACACAGGCGGTTGTTTGAATGCGCTGCAAAGGGCCGTCGATTCCATGGACGGTACCAAAGTCAGCAAAGAAGATCCTGCTGTTCGATATAGACAGCTGGTGGGGTCTCCGACATCCCATCGGGGCCCACCAGGAGTTATGGAGCCACCACAAACTCAAAAGCATATATTTACTCAAGGACTTGTTCCCCCTCATCCATCAGCTTTGCGTCTATGTAACGACATGCGTTCTACTCCAGTAGTTCCTCTACGTAACCGAGGAAGGCCAAGAATTGTCCGTTCCTAGGGCTGATCCCTCAATCAAAAGACCTCGGAATCAGAGGGGGAGGATGTAACGGACAAAGTATTTATATTCTTAGTTATTTTTTTTTTTATTATACATTTTATTTTGTTTATCTATTTTTTAGTTTATTTTGTTTTTCTATTCCCCTATTTTATTAACAAAGTTATTTGGTCGCATTATTCTTAAAATGTAATATATATATATAGATATTATATTTCACATAAGGGGAGGGACCATCCCTCCAAGTTTTAATATTTTTTAACAGTTGAGAATGGACAGTGGAACTAGTGAGATATCATCCTGATATGACCTGTATTTATCACGTCCCGTGATATAATTATTTTGTATATAATCATTTTTATTATCACACCCTGTGATACAGTTTAACTAGTGATATCATCCCGATATGACCTGGTATTTATCACGTCCCGTGATATAATTATTTTGTATATAATCATTTTTATCACACCCTGTGATACAGTCGAACAAGTGATATCATCCTGATATAACCTATACTTATCACGTCCCGTGATATAATTATTTGTGTATAATCCTTATCATCACCCCCTGTGATAATTATTTCTGCTAATTCCAGTGATAATAGTGAATTACATTTTCTTATTTTTCTATTTAAAATTTGTATACTTTATTTGTTAATTTTTTTATTTTATTTAATTAAAGTAAATTAATGTGAACATTATTATTGTGTTTTCCCTTTTCCCTTAATTTTTCAACACTCTTTTATACTTTGGGATATCCAAAGTTGGCGCCCATCATTAACTTAACCTAATTAACAATTCACGGTCATCGTGGGTCATTACAAGTGCCTCATACTTAGATCCCCTTATAAATTGGCACCCAACGTAAGAGGATCGTCTACAAAGTGACCCCAACTTGAAACGGTCCTCCTTACAAAGTGGCAGCCCAACGTGAAGCTCGATTAGTCATCCTTACATAACGTTAATATAATAATAAATACTTATGTTACTAGAGAAAAAGTCGAATATTAGGTATTTAACAAATAATAAAAATGATTAATAAAGTATTTGATTTAATAAAAAAGGCGTCAATTATTTTTGAAATAATTACAAATTACAAATAAATGAATTAATTAAAATTAGGTTAAACTTACTAATCATTTTATTGAAATTAGTAGGTATAATTTTAAGCATATAAAATTTTGAATGTTTCAAAATAAAATATTTAAATCATAAAAATAAGAATCTAACTTACTATTGAATTCATTATATAATTAATATATATAATCAATGAATAAATTTATTAGGTAAATATATCGTAAATAATAAAAAATGTTAAGTTGACCAATCTATGAATATAATCTAAATTTGTAGAAACTAAATAAGTAACACAAGTGTTGTTATAATCAATAATATTGAACATCTTCAAAATTGTATTTTTAGTACATTTCTAAAAAAATATAAATATTAACATTGTAAATATAATGAAAAGAATAAACATGTAATAATATAATATAATAGAATAATAATACTAATTAACGATTGACTTCCGATAATTCCAAAATGTCAAGAATCTCTGCTCGTTTATTTTTGTCCGTTGAGCGATCGAACAACCGCCGTGGAGAATAAGTTTACTGAGAAAGACTCAACCCCATCCCCACTACCTGCCGACGTGGCCATTATCCAGGTCAACATTTGCATGCGTGACTTGAACCCAGACCCATTAGAAGAGACTCTGTTAGCGGCGCCAACGTGTCTATGGGGTGTTACCAGGGTAATAAATTCCTAAAGAAAAGTAGGAATCCAAGGGAGTTTACTATACTAATCATTTATTTAATATATGATCTGACCACTTATGATATCATTACAAATTTAATAAAATATCATTTATATTTATTTATTTATAAATAGAACGCAAAATAAATATATTACTATTATAAATAATAAAGTTATTTTTAATTAGATCTTATTTATATATATATAAAATTATATATATATTATTAATATTATATATCAAAAAATATTTCCGGGTTATTTTCACGTGTTTTTATAAGATTTGATTTTGGCGTCCTTCTCATCTGAGAGGGTCTCGCATTATGGTTCAAGATAAACGTGTGTTAGTGTCAGTCCTAGAGTCAAGAATCTCACGTTCATTCAACTCAAAAAACAGCATTCACTTGAATAATGTAATTTTTTTTTAATTTTTATATTTTTTTATTATTTCCATAATTATACATAATATAAACTTAATTTTGAACAAATAAATTTTAATTCCAAGATTTTTTTTTGTCAAAAAACTTAAAAACTAAAATGAAACCATATTACAAAAAATATTAAGAAAAAGAGGAACATTATAATATCATTTTTTAAATATGTTAATTAAAATAAAAAAAAATTAATTTTTTTATGATTTTTCAACTCTTAAAAAATATTGAAAAAAACATTGAAATCCCAAAAGTTGTATTATTGAATATTTATTTAAATTTTGAGTACAAAAGAAGTCAGTGGCGTACCTAGGGGCACGCGGTGGGTGCGGTCCGCACCGGGCGGCACTTATCTTGGGGCGGCATTTTTTATATTTAGTTATAGTTGTAAAAAGCAACTTATTCATTTCATATTTATTTTTTTTCTTTCTTGAATAATAAATGATTATTATGATTATTATAAGTTTACTATTTGATTTATATAAATTAAGATTAACTAATTGCTCAAAGAACCACACACAGCCTCGAAAATTGGAATGATTAACACATTGACGACACGGCAACGAACCTATTACGGCAAATGGGTTAAGATTCGCCGTAAAAATGGAACGAACACGTAGGAAGAGCCAACGCGGAAGGGCTCTTGAGAATATAGCCCGGGATGGAAGGCCAGCAACACAAGAGACCAAGCCACCGAAAAAATGGGCTGACTGCTGGGCGTAATCTTCCCAAAAAAGACCTGAGGATAGTGAAGAAGAACAGGCCTTAGGCCTATAATAGAAGAAGAAGAAGAAGAAGAAGAAGAAGAAGAAGATTAACTATATGATTTCGAATATTATTCCTCGGTGTATATAAATGCATTTTAGGCTAAATTTTGAATTCTAATTCCAAGAACAGGATAATAATTTTATTTTATTGTATTCATTAAAATTCGTTGAATTCGTAAACGCATCTTTACGATTTTGTTCAGCAATTTTTCCTAACTAAAATTTTTTGATATCAGTTTATAAATGTCATTTCTTTTGAAAAGTTTATATGATTACTTTGAAGTGATAAACCACAATATTTTTTTAAATCATCGATTTTTCTTTTGAAAAGCAGGGCCGGCGGAAAAAATATAAATATAAATTTTGAGAGCATTATACACGATTTTTCTAGTATGAAAGCTAGAAGAGTAAATATTATATAAATATGTTTACGAGTGCATACAAATATGTGTAAAAAAATTTACTCTGTGTATTAATTAATATTGATTAAATAACTTAATAATTTATTTATGTGCATTAATTTATAAATACCACTATTTGATTGATTTATAATAAAAAGGGCGTCAAACTGGAGATCGCCCCGGGCGGCAAAAGTTCTAGGTACGCCACTGAAAGAAGTGAAAAGACCTCGAAATAATTTTTAATAGTTTACTAATAAAAAATTTACTTATTACTTACTAATAATTTTAAGAATTTAAAAAAAAAATTAATTTCAAAATAATTACTTGACTTCGACTTATTTTATATATTTTATACATTTTGTAATTAAAATTAAATTAAACATACTAATCATATAATTAATTAAATATTGATTGTTTTCAAAAAAAAAAAAAAATTGAGAATATTAATATAATTTAAATTTTAAAAAAATTGAAACTCTAAAACAGTGATTCCCAAACTGTGAGCCGCGATGCCGTCATAAGGGAGCCGCGAAAAAAAAATTTCTAATACTTGAAATTTTTCATTCTAAAAAAAAGGTCATGATTTTCCGATAAAAATCGGGTGTATTAAGGGAGCCTCGGAAAAAATCCGATTATTTAGGAAGCAGTAAACCAGAAAAGTTTGGGAACCTCTGCTCTAAAAGAAATATTGTAAGTATTAAAGAATATTAAATAATATTAATATTATATTTTGAATAATAAGTTTGAATCTTATTATTTTATTTATTTAAAATTTTAATACAAATTTAATTTTTTTTTTTAATGGCATTACTTCTAATTAATATGTAAACGTATAATATGAATATTAGGTATTTAACAAATATGATAATATAAATAATATGTGATATTAATTAATTTCGATAGAATTACTATTAATAAATAAATATTTAATTATGTCTACATAATTTATGTTTAGTAAGTTAACAAATTTTTAATGAATTAAATTAATTATAATTTGAATAATTAATTCATAAATAATTGAAATGGTTTATGATTAAAACAAATATCTCAATTATTCATCTTTATTTGTTAAATACCTATTATTCGACTTTTTCGATATAGTAACATAAGTATTTTTTATAATAAATTTCTTATATCGTAATTAACTTGGAAATACTATTAATAAAAAAAAATTTAATTTGTTACAGATATTTCAAAACAGAAGAAGTGTTAATCAGAAGATAATAAAAAAAAAGGTAATAAAATAGTTATTTTCCAGTATATAGAAAATAAATATATATTAATATATTATACTATTAAATACCAATTTACTAACGAGGCTGGGAATTAGTTTTATAGAATTTTGTAAATTTCTTATAATTATTTTTTGAATTGCTTTTCCAATTCTCCTTTCTATCTTTAAGCTTGAAATCAAAACATTTTTTAAATAAATTATTATAAAATTAACTAAATAAGAAGTAGTAATTTATGTCCCATATTTTTTTTAATTTTAGATTCGAGAATATACTTGATATTTCGTTTTATAAATATCACATGTGATTACATCTAAAATAAAAAAAATTAAATTAAAATGGCCCTTATTAATAAATACAATCGCTTTATTTGATATTACTTTATTTTAATTAATTAATTGAAATTAAACATGAAAATGGTAGAAAGTAAAATCATTTTCAATCGTTACCGATATAAATTCTTTGTTCATTTTAGATTCGATTGTTTTCCTTTACTTTCATTAATGAATACCATCTAATTCATCTATCATCATTTGTTAACAGCACCAAAAATAAATCCAGAAATATCACAAGTTAATGGAAATTTTAATTAACTTTCTATTTACACCATCTCAAAGTCAACGTTAACTATTTTTAATAAATTTTAATTAATTTTGTTTTACATTATCAAGCTTATATGAAATGCAGCAAACTTTGATCTTTATGCTAAACAAAACAACACAAAAAAAAAATTCATTAATTTAAGTAAAAAAAAAAAAAAATAAAAAGGATAATTATCTAGAAATAATAATGATAATAATAATAATAAAACATTTTTTGTTCACTTAGAGTTATTAAGAATTTTTACCGTCCGACGATAGTAAGGGAGGTATTGTTTTCAAACCAAATTTCACATGTGGAGATTTTTACATATCTCCACGAATCATGCATTTTCTTAACAGAAAAAAGTATTTTTAGCATGTCTGTCCATCTGTCCATCCGTATAGATGTGTACAGCTTGAACGGCTCAACGGATTTTGATGAAATTTGGTATATTTACTTAATGCATCAATATGATGAATTGATCAACATTTGGTGTATATCCGGAAACCGGAAGTGGTAGAATTAGCGATCGACGATAGGGATCGACGATAGGGAAGGGTTATTTTCACATCAAATTTCACATGAGGAGATTTTTTACATATCTCCACGAATCATGCACTTTGTATTGATTTTATCCTAGGGAAAAATCATCGTCATTAGGTTTTTCTTAATTTAAAATAATATGACGTCACCAAGCCCTTCATGACGTCATAGCCTCCTTATTATGATCCCGGGAAAGATCACGGGCAACCCCAGGTACTTCAGCTATATATTATAAATAAAATAAAATTAAAAATATTTATGTTACATCCATATCTGTTTTTTATTGCATTAATAGATACATCTAAATTATTTGAAATTGTTTCTGTATCTGGAAATTAATTTATTTCAAACAGTCGGTCGGTTAAGAGTTCAAATAAACTCTTTAATTCCAATACAATATTCCCAAAAACTCAAAATCTAAAATGAAATTATATAGAAAAAAATATGAACTGTGTGGCCAGGCACAGAATCGACCGACGATTTGAAATAAATTAATTTCCTAACAACATATATACACCTATATATATAAAGTATAAAAACAAATAATTTTAAAACTTGAATTAAAATGAATATTATCTCTGTTTTTATTTTTAATTTAAATACTCAATTATTAATTACTACTATATTTTAAGTGAAATATTTTCCGACAATGAAAATATAAAATTAATACTTTGTAAACTACCATTTCCGGTTTTCGGATATACACCAAAAGTTGATGAATTCATGATACTGATGCATTAAATAAATATACCATATTTTATCGAAATCCGTTGAGCCGTTCAAGCTGTAAACATCCAGATACGGACACACAATGGACAGACGAACAGACATCAAGCTAAAAATACTTTTTTCTGTTAACAAAATGTAAAGATTCGTGGAGATATATAAAATCCTCTCATGTGAAATTTGGTGTGAAAACATTCTTTCCCTTCCTATCGCCGGTCGGTAAAAATTGAGTAAAAGAGGACCATTATGTGATATATTTTTACTATCTCGCCATGTTGAGATTTTGATGTTTTTAAACGTTTTGATGGTTCCTGAATCATTTTCACTAAGGTTGAGAAAAATGTCTGTGTCTCTCTCTCTCTCTCTCTCTCTCTGTGTGTGTGTTTTATATAACGAAGGAAATACATTTACGTATCATTAGGTTCATTAGGTTTGCCTAGTATGTCGGACTCGAGATGTTAATACCGACTAAAACCTCCGCTTTCCTCTAACCTCAATCCCTCATAGGAACCGCCGTTAGGCATTACTTCGTGGGGGGAGGACATAGCTACAGCTCTTCCTTCAGATAGCTAAGGTGTTATTTTTCTCTCTCCTAGTTGTTATCATTCGTTCTTTTTTGTATTTTTATATAAATTTTGAGATTCTCACATTTTTTAAATAATTATTCCTTTAGTTAAAATCTAAATCAGGTATAATAATAAATTAATTAAACAGAATTACATAATTCAGTTAATTTGAAATTTATTCTAAATGTTTAAGGGATTTGTTTTAATCTTCAAAATAGTATTAATTTCGGTGTGGTAAATGGATATAAAGTGAAAAGTTACCCATTGCTCTTTGATTGGGTACTACAAAGGACAAGGTCAAAGGGAAGTGTTATGTCATATTAGCTGGATAATTGCGAATAGAGGCAAGGGATGAGATAGAAACTGGATAGAACGGCCTCGGAGAAAGACACGGGAAGAGGATCATTGAGGCGACAATCATTAGCCAAATTATCGATCGTTATATTCAGTCAGATTGTTTCAATTTGAATATACGTATATTTGAACTCAAAAAAATACTGTTTTATATTATATATTATTATTGTCTGTTTACATTTATTTGCATAAATAAATATTTATATTTAAATTAAAAAAAAAAATTTAGAGGGTAGATTAAACATTTTTAAAGATTATAAAAAAATATTTCTTAGAGTAGAATTTAATAATATTATTATTGTATTTAAGGTTAAGATTTATTCATTTTAATTCAATAAATAAATTTAAATCACACAATTTGACTTTAAATAAATAATTAAAATGCCATTATCTATGTATATTTATAATCATTATAAAAATGTTCGAATTTTCTCTTTAGAAATATATAAATTTGGTTATATTTTATTTTATATTTATTAATTTAATATTTATTAATAAAAATATTTACATGTTAACAAGTAGAATCACTCTGATAAGAATTTAATTTTAATTTAAAATATAATTTAAAAAATTTTAGTAAAAATTTAATATTTCTAAAAATTAGTAATTAATTTCAAAACATATTCACTTCACAAAACAGATTATGTACATACATGTGAATGAAAAATAGAGATTTTTAATTTTCAAATACATAGATGAGTAATGGTTATTATTATTATCCGATTTTAGCTCACTTTCTCAGCAAATTGCTGGAAAACTTTCACCCATCCCTTTAGATGTTGTATGGAATTGGGTTCGGACGGTGTGGAGAGGGAATTCACCCTAACCCACACGGATAACCTGTCTCTCAGCTCATCATTAGGAACTTACGCACTATGTAGTAAGTTTGAAGAATAACAGACTTGCTAATCAGTGGTAGATGGTCTTCCGAAATTCCCAATATTTTTAAATTTTTCTTCAAATTAATACTGGAGGCACCTTCCACTAAGATAACCACCGGGATAATCTTCACCTCCCTAATCTTCCAAATGTGCCCGATTTCCATCGCGAGGTTCTGAAATTTATTTATCTTCTCCTTTTTGGTTTTTCGGATGTTATGACTCAGAGGGACCGCAATTTCAATCAGATAGGCCCACTTTTCTTTCTTACTCTCTCGCTAAAGCCCCTTTATTGCATGATAACAGGGGTTTTCCGATTGGAACCTCGCTTTAAATTCTTCTCGAATATTACTATCCTTCGTGATTACAGATCCTAAGTATTTAAATTTTTCTACATTTTCAAATTCTACATTTTGTATGTTAAAACTTTATGTGCTGGTACTATTCCTCTGTTACTAAATACTTTGTCTTAGCACTATTAGCCCCACCTCTTTGCCTGCGTCGATTTTTTAATCTATTATACAACTATATGTGTTATTGATAATAATTACTTATTTTCTTAATGTTTCAGTTACATTAAGTAAGTAAAAAAGATAAATATAATTGATTAAAAAAAAAAATTGCATACGCTCCATTTGAATGATCAATGTGATTCATTCTATTATTCATGATTAGCTAAAATATAGGCCTAACCCTGAGTTGAATTAGGATTTCGATTGACCATTCCGGTATGTCCGAGAGCGGATGACGCTTCTAATCTGTCGCAGGGAAATTGCGTGATGCTGATCTCATCCCACACAGCCGGATGATTGTCCTGATGATTCGCGTAGGTATCAATGGCTCTCGGTTTCTTTCCACATTGTTTTTGTCGTTTCTTTCTATGATCATTAGTTGTCATTCCCAGTGGGGGTGTTGAAACGGTAGTAGACATGGAGAACACGCGTTCAATTAGCAGCAATGCACGTAAGCATAGGACAGAAATCCTATGACACATATCCTGTTCAATGCCACGTGGTCATTTCGTGGTCAGGTGACCTTGCACTTATCAGAATCTAGATCTTGCTGGATAAAATTATTTTAATCAATAGTAAGCAAATAATTGCTGTCGTCTAGACGTGGGATAAATATTACTTAGTTTAATAAAAAGAAAAAAAAGAAATTTAAAAAAACACGATAGGAGTTGATTAAACTTAAAACAAGAGGTAAGTTCAAAGAATTTAATATATAGTAATAATTCAACGTTTACTTAAACAAAAAAGAACCTATAATAAACTACCCCTATTATACAATAATTATATCATAAACTTTATGTACAATTTTAGTAAGTGGTCTATTATTTGAATGTCTTAAAAATAGTTTAAATTTTAGAAAATGTATAATAGAATGGAAGTTGACAAGCACAGCTAGAGAAAAATAGCAAAACCAAAGTCCTGAAGAGGGTAAGGATACGAGACCGAAACATCTACACATCTCGGTTGTAAAATAATTTACATTGTACAAATTTACTATATATATTTTTAATAAATCAGTTATATATAATTTTATGTGTGTTTATCAATTTTATTGTTTTACATCTTTCTTTAGAATATTATTTGAAAAATTTTAATAATGATTAAAAATATCGTAAAAATATATTATATTCATATAAGAAATATTTTGATTAATCATATGTGAACTGAGAAAGAAAAGAGAGTGTGTATATCATAACTTTTATATATATATATAAAGAAGAACTAATTCATTAATCAATCTTAGATGAATAAATATCACTACGTAGAAAGTCCTTATTTAGAAAACCCGTTTTCAGAATTTATTTTTAATCAATTAGGCCACAGATTAGTCAAATTTAAACTATAAAATTATTTTCTTATCCTCAATATTAAATTTCTATCAGACTAACATTTAATGAATATAAAGAATTAATAAACTATTTTTTATTGGTTATTGTATTTTATTCAATTCAATTTTTGAATCCCAATAAATAGATTTAGTAAAGTTTTTATAAAAGATAGATGTTAAATAAAAATTTTCTAATTTAAAATATTACTAATCATTTTAAAAACAAATTTTAACCTATTTATAAATATTAGAATTTGTGAATCAATAATAATTTTTGAAGCTTCATTTATATTAAAATTTAAACATTAAAAAGGTATGTAAAATTTACCATTTTTAATTATTATTGTTTTATTCTTTATAAAATATACTTCCAAAATGTTATAAATAATATTTTATATGAATATTTTAAAAATTAAAATACTAATAATACTTGACAATTATTATCTAAATATCAAACGGAGATTTAAAACAAATAAGATTAAGAAAATTGCAACATGTTTATCAAAAAATTAAAATGCATAGGTAACATAATTAATTATTATTTATTTATTTATTATTATCAAGGCATTGAGAACAAGCCCTTTTTCATTATAGGTGAGGAACGGATTTTATTTGAATTTATCATATTTAACATAATTAGATAAATAGGTATTATTATTATAATTAAATAATACATAAACATATAGAACACTTACATACAATACACTTCAATCATATATACCCATACAGACAAACAAACATTCTTATATATATTTATATAGTATATTGTAACACTTACATTATACATTATAGATAAAAAGAGAGTTAATCATATATAATAATATAATATATAATATGAAAAGCAAATAATTCATTCATTAATATTAATGAAAGAAATATTGAAGATGGTTATTATGTTAAATTTTTATGAAGTAATATTGCCAATTAATATAATTAAATAATATAATTTAATGAATAATTGGAAATAGAGAGGTCTATAATTTATTCGCCATTTATTGTATGAATTTAAACAAGCAGAAGTTCAAGACAAAAAATAATATTTAAAAAAATGTATATATATATATTCACGTCAGAGGCGGATTAAAGGTCCAGAGCGCCCTAGGCAATCACTTTATCGGCGCCCCTGTATCGGCCATAAATGCCCATCATAATACTATAAATTTTAAAAATTCTGAGCTCGCGCGCCCCTTGTAACTACACGCCCCTAGGCACGTGCCTAGTTTGCCTTACGGATAATCCGCCTCTGATTCACGTTAAATAATTTTTCATAATATATATATATATATATATATTTAATTACTTAATTAATTATTTGTAAAATAATAAAGGTAATGAAATGTTATAGTAACATATTCTAATATAATTGTGAGTATATAATTTTTCTTATAAATTTCTTTTATATAATGCCACTCTGATTACTAAGTAACTACATATATAATTATAATATGAAGAATCTTTCTTTATATATTAATTAATATTAAAAAAAAAATTGGAGATGCCGGGGATCGAACCCGGGGCCTTTCACATGCAAAGCGAACGCTCTACCACTGAGCTACATCCCCATCTTAAGTATATGTTTTGATAAATAAAATTGGATGTATATGGCAATAAGTTGTTTAAATTATCTTATATAGTTTTGAAATATCATCTTATGATTATAATATATTCTCATAAATAAGAAAAATACTATTTTCAAAGTCTCTGAGAGTCTTAGGAATCAATTCCAGTTGACTAGGTCATGGTTAGATAATTTATGCCGTTGGCAGATACCCATATCCACATTTTATACATCTTAACATATTGGATCAATATCAAATCAGTTTGAAAAACGATAAACATACTCTCTTTCACATTTTAGATAAAAATATTTATTATTCTCTTAAAAAATAAGGTTCAGGTTTGACGATTATATGAGCGATATTTATGCTATATATATATATAATAAATAAATAATTGATGGGTGTATAGTAGAACTAGGATTACTACTGATTATAGTTATCGATAATGGCCTTGTCCTCATCATTGACACTAATCTATAATATCATACTTGGAATTTAGTATTATAAAGCCATTTAATTCTAAAAATCGGAAAAAATATTATTTTCTATTTATTCTTGTATCATCAAATGAAAACTTTTTTAATTACAATTTTATTTAATGCAGTTGTTTATTTATTTCTAAAAATCCTTTTTCCTTAATTATATATATATATAAGATTAACTCATTTTAAAATATATGTAAATAAAGCACAGTGAAAAGCACTTTGAATTTAAAAAATATCTGGGATGTCTCCGCTCGACTATCTCGCAAATTTGAATTGGATTAATTAACATATACTATATTTAAATTAAATTTAAAATTTGAAATTAAATTTGTTGATGGCACCACATCACGTGCTGGTGCGTGACTATCAGTCAACGTGTTAAAAATTAATTCCCGTACTTACAGAAATTCTATATATAACAGATTTATACAATTTTTAATCATGTGAAAAATTATTAAACATTTATCTTTCTTTTATGGTCACTTTAGAGGAAAAAAAATCAAAACGTTGAAAGTAATGACCCTCTTCCGGTTGAGCTACATTTCTCAAAAGTTGATAGAATACTAGGAATTTTGAATAATGCCCGAATACCAAATTTCATTATTCTAGCTCAAACCGTTTTTGGGTAATCCTGTCTACATTCACGCACACAAAGACAGACATTTTTCTCAACCTTAGTGAAAATGACTCAGGGACCTTTAAAACGTATAAAAACATCAAACTCTCGACATCGAAAATTTTCGTGATAGCAATACTATCTCTGGCGAAATAGTATAAAATCCCTCATTTAAAAAGGTTATGATGATTAAGCTCCATTATTGCAACCTTAGAGTTCTGTTTTTGATGTTATAATAATAAAATTAATAATTTTTGCAAGAACTTCTATTATTCTTCAATGATATTCATAACAATAAATGACAAATTAATTGACAGAAATGCGTTTATTTTTACAACGAAGAATCTATTAAATTCATTTCACACTCCTAATAATATATTTATTTTAATTCATTCATTACTTCCGTGTTAATTTAAGAAGTGTGTACTTTAAGATATTGAGTGTTTTGTTTGGGGAATAATTATTTTTATTATTAATATTATTCTTATATTATTTAAAATTATAAAGAATTTTATAATATATGATATTTTTATTATGATAAAAAAGTTAAATAAATATATATAAATGAACAAATTAGTTTTAATTATTAGAGTTTGAAAGAAATAATGAGGACCAGGTTATTGTAACTCTAAAGTCATTATTTATTTTTTTCTAAAGTTGACTATATTTTTGTTTATAAAATTTAAAGAAATAAATTTAAAACTCAATTTCAAATTTCCTGAATTTTGTTCTAAATCATTTCACACTTCATTTATTCTCTGTTTCTATCAATTATGATGTCTCGTAGATATTTTATTTGTAAGTTTTTGCTTAACTAATAATTCGAGTTAGCAAATGTCAAACTGTCGAAATGTTCGATGAAAGAGAATAATTTATGTTCTTTACTTTAATTTCAATTAAAATATCAAGTTCAATTTATCTATATATATCAAAACAAAAACAAATCCTTCTTTTTGCATATATATTAACTAATATATTTTATTTAAATTTTTTTTATTTTTTTTTGAATAAACAAATTAAATTAATTAATTAAAAAACCTAACCTAAATTTGGAATACAATATAAATATATAAATATAACTTTACAGATATATTTATTTAAAAGTTTAAATTAGTATATTTAAAGTAGAAAATTTATTTTAATATTTTTATAATCTATTACTTATATAATACAATAAAAAGCACCTCATGAAAGATTAAAAAAACTGATAATATTATTAGCATTAAAAAGCATTTACTTCTAAAATAATAATTAATTTTACGAAATAAATATAAGTTTATTATTTAAATATGAGCAGTTAAATTTTTCAATATGGCTCTAAAAAAATGTAAAATTTTTTTCCGATTTGGCACTTAAACCTTTTCCATTTTTCAATATGGCTCTAAGTATCACCCCTGGTATATATAGAGGTTTACAAACTGGGAAGCGCTCCTCCGTATTAGGCCCGATTCACACACAAGTGGCGTATGGCACTGGCGTGGTTCTGGCGTGGAACAGGTTTGTTAATGTAATTTCTTTAGCTTATGACTCAATACACACAGATATGGCGTGTTGGAGGCGTGGAAAATGGCACGAAGACCACTCCACTCGTAGGACTGGCACGCCACTTCTAGACCATTTCATTATTCATTTCAACTTTTTAATCAAATTTTATATTTTGCCAGCATTTAATTTTAAAAACGTGTTTTTTGTGTTATCATCATTGTTAACGCCTCTCTCTGATTTTGATTTATTTATTTAATGTCAATTTATTTTTATATAATTTTTATAATTTTTTCTTTCATATATATATATCTTTATATATACGCCTATCTCTGATTTTGATTTATTTATTTAATGTCAATTTATTTTTACATAATTTTTATAATTTTTTCTTTCATATATATATCTTTATATATATATTTTACTAGCTGATCAGAACCACGCCAGAACCACGCCAGTGCCATACGCCACTTGTGTGTGAATCGGGCCTTAAGGCGCGGATTATAGTTAGAGGAATCGCAAAAATTTTTTATTAAAAGTTTCATTTTTATTCCATTTTATGTACAAATAAATAAACTTTATATCATAATACTGCATTTTTCAAATTATTTCAAAGATCTTGTTTTCTCTAAGTTTTCACGAGAATGAATTTATAGACAATGAAGATGATGTATTTGGAATGATAACCATTAAAATTTAAAAATATAAAAGATGGGGAGGCAAGGGAATTTTCTGGGAGACATACTAGCAGAAAGATTGGAAAACACAGGTATATATAATCAATCATAATATATTAATTTTAACTTGTCCCTCGGACTTATTCGAATTCCATTATAAGTAGTTGACTAGATAATTCTTTTATAATTCGATAATTCAGAAAACAATTTTAAATATTTTAGTATTACTGAAAAAGGTTTTATAAAAATGGAAACTAATATAAATTCTAAAATAATACATATTAAATCAAAATAATAATGAAAGGTTAAGGGTTAATTAAAAAGAAAAATACTTATATTTTATATTAAAAAAAACTTTATTTAAAAAAAATAATATTTTTTTTTTATTTTATTTAAATTCTAAAGTTTATATTAAAAACAAATAAATTTTATCATAGAAGAACGATTTTAAGAAAACATGAAAATAATACGTATATTCATAGAAATTATAAAATTTAGAAATTTCTCTCTCTGAAAGGGTTTATGGTACCTCATAATAAACAAATAATGACAATTGGTCAAGAGAGACCCCAAATAACTTTTCGGCATGTATAACTCAGTTTATACTTAAATTTTCATAAACAATGATTTTGTTTCTGAATATGTAAATAATATCATAAACTTAAAAATAAATAGTTATTAGAATTTAAAAGATCTAATCCAATGCTTAATACAAATAAGTATTAATTTTCGTGTTTAATCAGGAACTTCTTGAGTGATCCTCAGAAGTAGTTCGTTTGATTGGTAGTCTGATGCGAAATAATTGTTAATTAAATAAAATAAACCTTTATTTTTTTAAATAATTTTATTTATTAAATTTGACTTAATATATATATGGAATATTAAAAATAACGTAAAAATAAAGGAACTGATACAAGATTCAGTTTTACAATAATTGGAAATTATTCAGAAATAAGAAATATTGAAATTTAAATTATAATAATTTAACAAAATGAATTATAAAAAAATAATATATAAATAAGCAAGATCACTGTAGAATTAAAATAATACTTAAATTTAATTACTGAACTTGTTAATATTTATAACAAATTCAGAAAATTTAAATTTAAGTTATTTAAGATATACAAACTGTATAGAATAGGTTCAGGTGGCTATTATTTTAATAGCAAAATAAACAAAATTTTCAATTTCAAATATTTAATTTGAAACAGCAAGTAAATAATAATATAAAATTGTTTTTAACAAACATTTGAAACAATCTAAAGAAATATTCTAAAAATTAACAAATTTATTATTAAAATGCAAAATGATCTTATTAAAATACTGGAGTGGCCTATTCAATCAGAGATTCAATGTTCGTTACTCGAACAGGTTCAGGAACGAAATGGGGGAGAAGCCACGAACTCCTCGAGGTCTCAGCGGAAGGGTGTTAGAGAAATTTGAAATCTTTTGATAAGACTTCAATGCTAGCAACTCTCATTGATAAACAATCATTTATATAAATAATTTTTGAATTTGAACACTAATATAATATGAATTATTATTATAATATCCTTTCCCAAAGTGTTGAGAATTAGAAGATTATTTACCATAGTACACTTGAAGGGTCACTTTGGGTTTTTCATATCTGCTTAGTATATCTTTTATTTTATAGAAGGAGGTCCTAAACTGTTTCAAGAAGATTTTAGTAACTTTTAATATTAAATTCATGTTAATTATTAAAAAAATAATTTCTAAAATGAATTTTTATTTTCTCATTCGTTCAATTCTTTCTTTCTATTTATAGTATTTTCTCTTTGGGTAAAAAAGCATATTATAATGTAGTAAAACGTTTATTATGATGGACAGAGTATAAAAGAATGATGTATTCATTTTACTTGATATGTGCAATAAATAAATCATCATAAAAAATGATTAATTGATTTAATCAGAATTATTTTTTAATTCTATTCATATATTGTTATGAAATGAAAATATTATAAAATCAAATCAAAAAGAAGATTGAATAATTATAAATGACGCCACGTAAAAAATTATATACCTTTTATATATGTATTATATCAATGAATAATAGATAATATATAATATAATATAATATATATATATATATATATACCTATATTTTCATATACATACATAGGGACAAGTAAAAATAAATATAATTTTGAAATATTTAGTATTTATATTATATAATTTGTGTATTTTTAATATATTGCCATATATTTTCTATTTTCATTATTCTGATATATATGTAAATTATTTATTATATTAATATTTGACTGAAAGAACAACGTGATAAAGACTTATTATATAAATAGAATCATATTTTCATATTCGCAGGATTTATTTATTTTTATATCTTTTCTTTTTTTACATATTTCCTTCCTCTTTCCTCTTTTTATTTAGTCAAATATCCTGCTCCGAAATGGTAAAACAGATCCATGAAAGGTGTTTAACTGTATTACATCCTAATAACATTTTAGCCCTTTTTCTGTCTGTCATCGTAAATTTGATAAGATTTTATTGGAGAATATAAAAATTTCGCAAATTTATTTTATTTTAATTTTATTTATTTAGGCCATATTTAACTCAAAATTTCTACTTATATATATATATATATATATATATATATATATTATTTATATTTATTTATTTATCAATCTCTGAGTTTCTAAAATGTTTGTAGTTTGTATGAATAATTTGAAGAAGTTTTTT
Organism: Labia minor; assembly: GCA_963082975.1. Taxonomy (NCBI): domain Eukaryota; kingdom Metazoa; phylum Arthropoda; class Insecta; order Dermaptera; family Spongiphoridae; genus Labia; species Labia minor. The sequence continues at coordinate 74,158,614 of OY720344.1, forward strand.
TACCGACCGACAATAGTAAGAGAGGTATTGTTTATTTGGTATTTTAAAATATTCGTTTAAAATTTAACCTTTATCATTATATTATATTTATATTTAGTACATTTATTCAGAAATTGGAATTTTTTCTAAATAATATCTGAATTAATTAAACAAATTTAATTAACTTTATTAAAAAAGGGAAATAAATTAATTTATCAATACCATTATTGTCCTATTTAATTTGCCTCAAATCAAATGAAAAATAATCAATAGACTGCATCTCTAATTATTTTTTAAAATATAAAGAGTGAAATTGAAAATTGAATGCATAATTGAATTCTATTCAATTACTGAGATGATTATTTAATTATGTTAGTAACATAAAATGGGAACATCATTTAGAGAGACATTCACAAAAATATTGTATTTTATTTAGCTTTAACAAAAATAAATAAATGGAATGTATGTACTTCATTGTTTGTCTACAACACGTGATCATTTTTTGAAGATTTTTTTTCTTAAATGATTATAGGATATTATATAAACTAAAATAAAATTTAAAAAAATATTATTTTTTCTAGCTTTCTTTTTCCTTTTTACTTTCGCATGTATACATTATTAAAGTTTAAGTATATTTTATAGTATTTAGATATATGGTATATATATATATATATATGTAATTTTAATATATAAATATTTAAAAAATATAAAATAACCATGTAAGAAGAAGAAAATACATATAGATGGTAAGAGTAATAGCGCACGGAAATATTTATGATCAAAAAAACATAATTTCACATAAAAGGTAACGTTATCTGTTTAGATTTTAAATTTGTTAATGATTAATATTTATTTTTAATATTCTTAATTAATTTAATATCAGTAGAGTGAGTAAACGGGGAGTTTAGGATGGCTATCTGTGTGTTGATATGAAATCTGATGATGATGGTGTAACAACCGAAATGCGTTAAATATGCAGTACATATATACTATATATAAAATTTTTAAACTTCACTGTTTTTCTTAAAAATAATAAGAATAATTTTTATAGTAATCTAAAATTTAATTTTAATTTATATAAAATATTAAAATATTTCAGAATTCAACCAGTGACTACAATTAAATCTATGAATTTTTTATATGTATATATTCTTATCGTTTTCCTTGTTATGTCATTTATATAATTATGTTTTTAATAGTATGTTAATTTCTTTCGTTAAAGTGTTAATAAGATAAACAACTAGAATTTTTACGAATGTCATTATTTTATTGTTTTATAATGATATGCAAATTTCTAAATAAAATTTATAATTAATTCCAATAAAGTTACGAAGGTTTTTGCTTATAAAATATTTATTATTATTAAATGTTCAGTAAAAAATGATAAAAATATGTTTTCTTTTTTACTTACGCTCATTACTGTTAATAATATTTCTAGATAGTATGATGTTATTATAATTTCTTTAAAACACTCAAGAAAGAAATGTACAAAGTTTTCAGCCGAGATATCTTAGATGAACATGAGAACTTTTTAAGTAATACTAAAAATAATTTTATTGTTTCTAAAAGATATTAATATATCATAAAAAAAATTTTTAAGAAAAATTATTATGAAGGGAAACTGGCAATGGTCCATATAAAACATTGAGATGAGATATTGCCTATCGTTTTGGTTACACAATGAATATATTTTTTTCCCACTAAAATTTATTTAGTAGAAAAAAAAAATAATCTTATCGCAATGGCGTAAGTTTCCCTTTTTATTTCTAAGATCTCATTTAAATAGGAAAAGACAGGATCTAAGTCTGATTGATAAATATCTCAAAGTTGAAAGTATAGAAGATTTAAATTGTTCCATTTTCTTTTAAGTTAAACAGAGTAGATCTTTTTGTTTATTCTTAATAGTTCAACATAGTCGTGGTTTTGAAAAATGAACACCTTTGAAGAAGAAAAAAAAATTGTTTTTTATTAATATATATCTTCTATTTATATTTTTTTCGTAGAACAACCATTTAGTCAAATTTAACAATCTAGCTTCATTTTCTTAATAATTTGTTATAATAATAAATAAAAAATATTATAATAACTATACTTTTTCTTTCTCTATATATATTTTATATTTTATAACAATTATTTATTTAAATTTTTTTCATCTAAAAGAATATTTATATATATTGTATTAGAGAATTTTTGATAATTATTCAGGTAAACTCATTTTCTTGGATTTGGATAATATTTTACCAGTAGGTTCCTTTTCCAATTCCAAATAAACTTTTCTTATGAAATTTTTTCCGGCATCGTATAGTTTTCGAGATAAAAATTATTAAAATAAAGATTTTTTAAGTTTGAAAGATTATTTATGAAATGTGCCATTAAGTAATGTTTTATTGACTAATTCACTAATTATTCACTTATTCACTAATTTTCGGTTTTTAAAAGTTCGGGTTGGATATAGGAAAATTATTTAATTAATTTTTTATTTTCAAAAATCCAAACAGAAAATTAGTGCACCATCTGGTAGTCAAACATATAAAACATACTAGCTAAATAGAATGTCAATGGATTTATATGCAAATTTTAATAATTTTTATCTCGAAAACTATAAGATGCCGGGAAAATTTTCTTAAGAAAAGTTTATTTGGAATTGCAAAAGGAACCCACTGGAATTTATAATATGTTTATTGTTTTTAATATTTTTTTATATTGAAGTATGTAGATAAGTTTAAATACTTAGGGCCTATAATCATGTGAAAGAAAAAAGGTATAATAATATTTGAAGAATTTAATATAAAATTGTAATCGGGCAGAAAACCTCGGATATTTGTGTACATTCTATGAAAGGTCAATGCCTATTAAGTTAGTTGTATCCTAGGTGGGGTAGAGATGGTGTATGTCCAGTAAAACGGATGCTCCTAAACTTTGATCTTAATTTTTTTGATCAAAGTCCATTACTTACTAAGCGCCTATCAAAGAAATTTATTTTATTAAAACTATCCAAGAATATACAAATTAACTATTATTTTTTCATATTTTATTGTGATTTTAAGGATCTAAAATAATTTTCTGATATTTTTGTAATTTCTGGACTGAAAAAAGATAAATACATAATAACTCTAGCTCTAGATGAAGATTATAAATAAATTTTGAAAAATATCTTATTAAATGGTTTATAAAGATACCAAAATACTTATTATTATTCTTAGATAAACAAATAACTAAAAAGTATAATAGTTTATTAATAGTATATTAATAATATAATAGTAATATTGAAAGAATTTGAATTTAATTATTTATTGTTGTCTTTAATATATTCTAATTTTAATTAGTTTTCTTGATTAATGAATATGTAATAAATAGTAAATAATATTTTTTAATCTTAGTTTTATTCTTTTTCATTCTATTTTAATTAATCAATTTGTTGGTGAATGATCTTTTTTTTTTAATAAAAATAAAATTATTATCTTTATAAGATAATCTCAGCTAATAAGAAAAAACTCAAATTCGTTCAATATATTTGGTTGCATAGTTTGAGGGGCAAATTGTTTAAATTCACTCAATTTAGTCTACAATATTATCATAGTATATTTATTATTTATATATAAATATATTAAACACACTAGTATATTTATTTTAAAAGAAATAATTTTTAATATTTTTATAATGAATTTAGTATAATTTAAATAAGTTAAATTAATTGTTTTATAATAAAATTTTCCTAGGGATCAAGATTATTCTTATTTTGGCTTTAATCAAGTTATTGTTAGTTATATCAATAGTTTTTAAAATATCTTTTACTTTTTTTGTATAAAATTATAAATTAAAATATAAACAGCAATATTTTTATTAAAAAATTACTTCTCTCTCAACATGATTTTAATTAGTCATTTTTGTTTTGTTTTTTATATTATTATTTTTTTTTTTTTGTTTATTCACTGGTTAATTTTTAATCATTTGTTCAAATCAACATTTTTTTTAATTCTAATTATTTATAATTCAAAATAAATTAAAATTTTAATGTAATTATTATATTTTATAATTAACTCACCTGTATAAACATCCAATATCAATTTTGTAAATTACCACCTGGCAACATTCAGCCAATTGAAAATTGTAGAAATCTATTTAGATATTTAATATGAGAGAATTGGAGTGTATAAAAATATGTCACGTTCGAATGATATAATCATTATACTATATCTCCAATCCGATAAAATAATATCTCTATTTTTTAACAGAAAGAAAATATTTTGATAATTTTTTTATTTTCTATTTTTTTTTTGATATATCTATCCTGTTATATACTTGATCATTAATAAAATGTTAACGGGCATTGAATAGAGAATCGTTCTTTAGATTAAGGTATTAAGGTTTAATAAAAAAAGCGGGAATGTTTTTATCCCAAACATGTTGTTGTTCGCTTCTTTTCTTATGAACAAAATCAATGGATGATCTGTCATCGGGCTAAAGAGTAATGCTTTCTAACCTGTCATCCAGAGAAGAATGTTTCTAAAATAGGTTTTTTTTATTAGACTAGAAATAATAAAAATAAATAAAAAACAATAATAAGATCAAGATCGTCATCAAGGCAAAAATTCTCTCAAGAAAATAAGTCAAATTAATTGGGAAATGTGTGAACCCTGAAATAAATTTCACCAAAGAGTGCAGTACGTTTGACTATTAGTGCTTAGGCGATTCCCCTTGGAGAACCAAGATCGGAAAGAAAAAATAACAAATTAAATTAATCAAAATATCCGAAGCTAAGATATGGATCTGCAAAGGACAAATTAGGTTCACTTTTTTTACAGAAAGAAAATTAACTTTGTTGTTTAACTTTGACCTACCCCAGTCGTTCTTTTCTTTTAGGCTCGGACGCTGTGGAGAGGGAATTCACCCTAACCCACAATTATTCTCATTTTTTGTTTTTCTCTTCATTAAATTACATCGTTAGGAATCTTCTTACTATATAACAAGTCAGTAAAACTACAGCCTTTTGGACGAGAGGTGTTAATTCATCTGATATTCCTAGCGAGGGGTTTACCAATTGAGTCCTGTTACGGACTCGCCAAAATAGATTATGCTAAAGCTCATAAACTTGCATTAACTATTTTTAATTATATAAAGACTGGTAATTCACGGACACCAGCAATCTTTTTTTTAAAGGAGATTAGCTTAACCTTTAGGAATCAATTTTTACCAGTTTACTAGTTGGACTCAATTTATAATTTTAAAAGAATTTGATATAATGTCATTTTTAATTTTTTTATTTTTATTTTATTCTAGCTTATTCTAGAAATATGTCCTTAATATACGTAAATGAATCTATAAAAAGGATAATCAATATGAATCGAGACTGGACTGTAAAAAAGATCTTTTATTCTGCCTTCTTCAAAAAAAAAGAAAGAAAGAAAAAAAGGGTGTTGAGAGAATTTTCCAACGGAGCCATTGTCCCGACTTTTGGCAATCTCTTCTAATATTTGGGCAATTGTCATGCTGCGTGCGAAAAGTGCTCATTAATAAAGCTCAAGCAATTCAACTCGATTGCCCGACAGGGACAGGGAACATGAAAAGTACTCATGCACAATGACTACTCGACCGACTAGTTTACTTAAAGCAATTGGTCCGCCCAACTCTCATATCTATTATAAACTATTCATTTTTATTTTAATTATTCATTTAATAGAAGAAGTAAAATAATAAAAACGTTATGTTTATTTAATTGCAAATAATTATTTTGGATTAACTGAAATTAGGTGAAATATATCTATGAAGAGTGGTAATAATTTAAGATATTTGGTAAATTGGCCAACTTGAAAGGAAATCCATCTTAATGAGAATCACAATAGAAAAATTGGTGCCTAGATCAAGAATGAACTCAACATATCTTCTAATAAACCAATAACATTAAATTATCCTTAAATATAATCTCTTATTTTATTATCTTTTAAATCAGAGAAATCTAAATTATGGTAGAATCAAATAAATAAATAAATAATATAATAATTATATAATGCGAGTAGTGATTCAGTAGTTTTAGTGACGGATAAATGATTGCCATGACGGGCAATGGCAATGCCTGTTAATTACCCGATATGGCGATAACATTTTTCCGTCACTAAAAATGTGAATATTTACAAATTAATTCTTGAGTGTTTAGAGTCTACACCGTATTAAATCTGTTAAATGTTGTATTGTTGTATAACAAATTATAGTTAAATAATTAAGTGATAATTAAAAATCTATTAGAAGTAAATAAAATTAATTTATTATATTTGAATAAAAACTTATAAAACATTCCATATAAATAATAGACAATTATTGCTAATTTTAGTCAAAGAATAGAAAATCTTTCAGTTAAGATATACTTATAATATGTATAATTGAAATTACAATTTTTTTATTATTTGTTTTTAAAATAGTAGAATAAAATACAAAGCTTTATTATTTTTAAAATTAAATTAAAACACATTAAAATAAAATAAATCAACATAAAGAAAATTCAATATTAATCGAATATTGAATTAAATAAAAATTATTTATATATACGAGTATATAATTGGATATTATCGGATATAATTGTATATTATTCAAAAAATATTTGATCCCAATCCTATTTTATTTGACATGTAAATACATATTTCTACTTTATCTGTTAAACCAATTGATAAAAATATTATTTAAATTAATATTTATATTGGAATATTGGAGTAATGAAGTAAACTATTTTTCATAATTTGAGATATAGAACATCACCTTTAAATTATTTATATAATCATTAATAATAATACTAATATATTAAATCTATTAAATAAAATTATAATAAAAAGTAACATTTTTTCATACGTTAAAGATATTTTAAGATGGATAAAGATATTTTATTGATTGATAGTAACTTAAAAAAACACCTGAAGAGAATTTGGATGAATAATGGATAGAGGAATATGGTTAAGTTTTCTTTCAGTAGTGTCATAAAAGTATTTTAATAGATAAAAATGAATGAATGGAACAATTATCACTCTCAATTCTAAATAAAATACCGTTATAATAGAATGTTTATCATTTTTCAAACAAATATATCTTTTCAACAATATTTTATATTGCTGCTAGATATGCTGAAAATTAATTACAATAAAATTTATAAAAAAATAATTTTTTATAAATTATGAAAATTTTAGTCTAAAATCTAGGTTTATAATCAAATGTTATTATTTTTCACTTACTCGAAACAACGAGTGAAAGATATAAAGAAATAAAGAATATACCCGATCAAAATGCTTTCTTAGTCTAGCATACCTCTTTTTAGATTGAATATACATTAAATTCTTTAATTTAAAACAAAAAATGTAATTGTTGATACTTTAATGTTCCTATGAAAACCATTCAATACTTATAATATGTTTTATGGAAGAAGTTGATATTTAGGAGAAATTTGTCCATTTGATTAATAAAAAATCTGGAGTGTCTCCACTCAATTATCTCGCAAATTTGAATTGGATTAATTAACATTTATTATATTTAAATTTTATTATAATTTAATTAATTATAAATTAAAATGAATAAATAATATTTATTAATTAATTTGGCTCTTTATTGATGACAACACGTCACGTGCGGGTGTGTGATTCCAAGTCAACGTGTTAAAAAATTAATTCCGGACCTTGCAGCAATTCAATCAAGCTGAAATTCTATATATAGAGGTTTTATACAATTTTTAATCATGTGAAAAACTATCAAACATATATCTTTATTTTTACGGTCAGTGAAAATGAAAACGTGTTAGGTAATGACCCTCTTACGGATGAGCCACAATTCTCAAACGTTGATAGAAAAGTACAAACTTTGAATAATGCTCGTGTAACAAATTTCATTATTCTAGCTCCAACAGTTTTTGCGTAATCTTGTCTACATAAACATACACAGACATTTTGCTCAACCTTAGTGAAAATGATTCAGGCACCTTAAAAACGAATAAAAATATCAAAATCTCGACATCGAAAATTTTCGTGATCGCAATATTATTTCTGGCAAGATAAAAAGAGAAAAATTAAAAAATTTTCAAATCACAAGTATAATCAATATAAATAAATTAATTTCAAAATCACAAGTATAATCAACATAAATAAATTAATTTCAATCAGCCAGATGTAAATTGAAATACTTTCTAAGTTTTTATTCTTGAATTTTGTTATCAATAATGAAATTTAATCTCTCCAAGGTATCATTGATTAAGATAATATTAATACCAACATCGTGATAATTTTTTTTTAAGGGGCCATCTCCCTTTCAGAGGTTTTTAATAAATAAAAGATTAAAAGATTTAAATATAATACAAACTAAATTAAAATTAATAATTATAATAATTTAAATTTGGAATATAAGAATAAAAATTAAAATTTTAATAAAATTTATAAATCTTAAATAATTTTTTATAAAATATGAAAATTTTAGTCTAAAATCTGGATTTATAATCAAATTATAAGTTTATATGAAAAATAATTAGAAATAAAGATTCACTGAAGAAAAGAGAGAAGTTAAGTTAAACATTCAAACTGTAGAAAGATAAATAAATTTTCTAATTTTTTTAGGTTTATTTTTAATCTTGTTTCTTGCCACTTTGCAAAATTTGTTCCAAGTATTTTACAAGAATGAATGAAAGATAAAAGAGAAATGAAATTGAAAAATCTAAAATGTGTGTGATTTTAAAAATAAAAGAACATATGTACTTTTTTATATTCATCTTATTATAGTTTATATTCTATACAAAGACGATTAAATTAAATTGTTTTTTTTTTTTGGTTTTAAAAATTCAAGGTTAAGTTTGCCTAATCCATCATTATAGACCACTCCAAAAAAAAAATACAAACAATATATATATATATAAATTAATAGAATCGCATCAGCTCAAAATTTATAGTCATTCTTATACATCCATCAATTTCAAATTTGTCTAATCATTATGGATTCAAATTTATATTAAGAGATACTTTTTTATAGATAAAGACATGACTGTTTTTTAAATTGAATAATAAAATAAATAAAATTTAATTAAAATAGAAATTATTATGATTTACTATCATTAAATAAATTAATGGGATTTTTATAATGACAAAATTAATCATCTTTGAACATAGAATAATATATATATATAAATAAATTTTTTTTAGAATCATACAAACAGGTCTTTCTGCAAACCTGTTTTGATCATCCATGTCAGAAATGAAGTATTGTGGGTTTCAAAAAAATAAATAAATAACAAACATTTTACTATTTTCAACCGATTGTGAAGTTTTTATAATATATTTTTAATTTTAATGATAAATATAATCGTTATGATGATAAAATGTGTGGCTCAAATGAGAGAAGAAATAGTGTTAAAGAATGACTTTTAAAGAAATTATAGATATTAGTTAATTAACCAAAATGCCATGAGATGATATAAAAAAGAAACTAATAAGAGTAACTAATTTTAAAAGTTTTAGTTTTAACTAGTATCTATAATAGTTATGAGAGAGGAGATCCTATGATAGCGTTGATATCGATAAGATTGTAGAGGGAACTGACGGTGAATCGGTTAATGCTTAACATGAAAATATAAATATAAAATTTTTTTATAAAATAACGTTTTTGTCATGGACTAAAAGCCTTTCAAAGTTTATGGATGAATTTTTCATATTCAACGAAAAACGTTGGGCGCATTTAGTTTTATTTATAAAACATCAAGTTAAATTTTTATAATAATAAACATTTTATTAAACACATAAACTGACAATTTTTCTTTATTATGCAATCAAATTGATAGATTAAGATTTAAGAAATTAATCTTTTATTTTTCATCATTGCATGTAAGTAACAAATTTTAAATGAATTATTATTTTCTTAAATTTACAAAACAGTATCAGAAGAAATAGTGTTACTTGTTAATCTGGTATGTAAGTATATATATAAATTATAGCTCTTTAAAGGAATTTAATTGCATAGAAATAAAATAGAAAATAAATGAAAACTAAATGCGTCTAACGTTTTTTGTTATATATGAACCAATACATCGATAAACTTTGTTGGTTTTTAGAAAAATTATTTTTATCTTTTTAGACCATGAAATAAACATTATTTTATATAAAAGTTTTTTTTTAATTTACATTATTTTATTCTTTTTAGTGCGATTTTAATTCAGTGAAATAAAATTATTCATAGAAAAGGATCTAAAATGAGAAATAGAATGCAAATTCAAATATTAAAGGCCATTAATCGCTAATTACATTACAATGAATTAATTATAATACAATTATATTTCTTGCATACCTTCCAAGGATCTATTGAAATATCTATAAAATTTTTAAAAAGTCTATCTCAATTTAAAGTTGATGAAAAATCGATTTTAATTTTAAACGAACTTACAGACAGTCAGACATGAAGTGAAATTGGTAAAAACGTTATAAAAAAGACATCAACGAGTTTCGCAATGAAGTGATTCGGTAAGAATAATATACGTATAAGCATAAGGAGTCAAAAAACATCATAAAAATTTAATAAATTCAAATACAATTAATCAATTCGCTCTAATGATCTTTCTCTTATACATATATTTTATTTATATACATTTATTTATATATATTAAAAGACAATATTTTTCCATTTTGCCTATAACGATATGTACAAAATATTAAAAGCATAAATAAACCATTTTATATTCACGAGGATTTTGAATTCAACTGACATGATCCAATCAAGAATTTAATGCAATATATGCTATATTTAAATTGACATCTATCATCAACTATTAATTATTATTATCAATAATTTTCAAAATATCATATCATATTTAAAGCAAAAAATAGGTAATTTTATAATCATATCTAAATATGAATGCATTAATGAATTGATGAAAAATGATAAAATAAAAAAAATGTTTAATTTCTCTATTATATAGTTAAAATTATATTCAAGATAGGTTATGAAAAAAATAACTGATATTAAAAATAATTTTAATAAAGTTCGATTAATTATATTTTATCATCAGCGAATGCAATAAATTATGATATAATGAATTTTTATACTAAGATAATGTGATATTGATTATCATATTTGATTATAATTCTTTACCTTGAATAAACCTTAAACTCTTTAAATAATTTTCTCTCTGTCATGTAATATATTATAACATATTTACTTTTTCAATTCTGATATATGGTTTAAGTAATTATAATACTTGACTACATAAATTTCTATTTTTTTTGTATTGTATACATACCTGATTAGATTGTAATAAAAGTCAGCTTTTGAATAAATCTAAAAAATATATAAAGATTTTTTTTTTAATTTCTTAAAGAAAAAAATTATATGTTAATATAAATTATAAATAATATATATATAGGATAATAATATTTTTAGAATTGAATATATATGTACTTATATATGTATTTTATAAATAATCTTCGTGAATATTATAAAGAAAAACATTAATTATTAGTTTTGATTAAGTAAATATTATAATATTAATTTGTTTTTTTAAAATTCTAATCTTACCATTTAAACAAAAAAATAATTTCATCAAAAGTACTTAAAATTAATTTGAGAAAGGTACAATTATTAATCACCATCATAAAAAATAATTATTTTATTTTTAAATCAAATTTTTCAAATATAAATAAACAAAATAAGTTTTTTTTTTTCTATTTTTACCGACCGACGATCGTAAGGGCGGTATTTTTATTATAAGAGAGAGAGAAAAATGATTTTTTTATATATATCTTTTGGTAATGTGTAAAATGTGTTTTTTGAATAAGAGAATATAGATATATTGAAGACATTTTTAATGGAAGTCGAATGTTTGATATCAAATCGATGGAAAGAGATCATTTTCAAAGAAGCTTTTATTAAGTTTAGAAAGATGAGCTTAAAGGAGTGTTGATCAAACGAAAAGGCTGAGACAAAGTTTGTTTGAGGTTCTCTTCTTTTACCTGAACAGGAGCGATGTTAAGGCAACATTTTCCTTGCCTTTATCTTTTGTTTTATTAAAATATTATTATTAAGCTTAGATAACTTAGGAAAGAATGATATTGATATCTCAATTCGGGGAATAAATTAAAAAAAATAACTGCTACAAAGTGAATGAACTGAATATATTTCATGGAATTTAAATTTATCTAATTGTAGACTCATTTTTACCGATCGACGATAGGAAGGGAAGTTTCACACTAAATTTTACATTAGAAGATTTTTACATTTCTCCACGAATCATATATTTTTGTCAACAGAAAAAAGTATTTTTAGCATGATGTGTGTCCATCTGTCCGTCCGTTCGTCAGTCCATTGTGTGTCCTTATAGATGTGTACAGCTTGAACGGCTCAACGGATTTTGATAAAATTTGGTATATTTACTTAATGCATCAGTGGCATGAATTCATCAACTTTTCGTGTATATTCGAAAACCGGAAATGATATTTTACAAAGTATTAATTTTATATTCATTGTCGGAAAATATTTCACTTAAAATATAGTAGTATTTAATAATTGATTAATTAAACTAAAAATAAAAACCATGATAATATAATTTAGTCATTTTAATTGAAGTTTTTAAAATATTTTTTTTTATACTTTATATAAAGGATGTTTTTTTTCGAGGTATAGAACTTTAAGTTGGCATTACTGTTCAAGTTGACGACCCATTTAACAGCTGTCAAGTGATTTATTCTCAATTTGGTTTGGCAATTCATCATGAATAGACTTACGCCTGAACAACGCTCGCAAATAGTGCAATTTTATTTCGAAAATAATGGTTCTGTGCGGAATACGTATCGTGCACTATGTCCGTTTTATCGTCGACAAAATCGTCCATCAGAGCAGTTAATTCGATTGACCATGGAACGTTTTCGCACCATGTTTACTCTTATTGATAACTCGCATCCCCAGAGTCGCCGTACGGTGCGTACAAAAGAAGCTAATGCTACTGTAGAGCGTAGCATTGAGGAAGACCCGAAAAAGTCCATTCGCCATCGAGCACAGGTATAGAGCCATGATTACTAACTTTTTCATTCCTGAATTGAACAACCATGATGTCCAGGAGCTGTGGTTCCAACAAAACGGCGCAACATGTCACACAGCTCGTGCCACAAACGATTTATTGAAAGACACGTTTGGTGACCGCCTAATTTCACGTTTTGGACCTGTGAATTGGCCTCCAAGATCTTGTGATTTAACGCCGCTAGACTACTTTGTGTGGGGCTGTGTAAAGTCATTGGTCTATGCCATAGGTTCTTAAACTTATGTAATCCACGGACCCCCACTTGAAAAAATTTTTTTTGACGGACCCCCATCACAACTTTAGGTACTTTACGTCATTTTATTAATTAATTTCTGGCTTACGATCTCATAAGGACAAGGATATATGATGAATATTTCTAATAGTGATTGGTGAATAACGATTTTTTTGCATATTGTAGAACACATTTTATTAGAAATTATAATATTGAAGAAAGAAAATACAAACATTGTCATAGCAACAAATCTCACAAATTATAATGGGTACTTACATTAAATTCATATAAATATTTTATAATTTTTTTCAGAAAATATTAAATAAGAAATATTTTAAAAAATAACTGCATCTATCTCATTAAATATAACTTACATATTTAATGAGATGTATGCAGTTGTTTTCTTGAAACAAGAATCTCAATATCTGGCTTAATATTGGAAACTTTTAATCTAAGATCCGGCTCTACATTTAATTTGTTTCTATATTTAGACTTAATATAAAATAGTACCGAAAAAGCTTGTTCGCATAAATATGTTGTGCAGAATGGAATCAAGTGTTGAAGTGCTTTATTTGCAAGCGCAGGATAATCTGACCTGAGAAGTAACCAAAAGTTGCTCAATTCAGTTTTGTTAAATTTTAGTTTATAAGTTGTATCACATGATAATTCCACGAGAATATCTTGTTCAGGTGCAGATAAATGTTTAGCATTTGTAATTTCCATATTAAATGGATCTCTGATCCAGTTATTGCAAGGATCAGGAGTAGAAAAATACTTCCTGAAGTTGCTTTTCAAAGTAATTAAATGTTCAACAAATAATTGACGCGTTTGAATAAGCAATTTTTCACTGGAGCTTTCTATGAAATCATTGAGAGTTGGAAAAGACTCATATACACCGTTCTGGATGCGTTTCGACCACAAGTCGATTTTTTTAATCATTGCTTCTATTTTATCTTCAACTTTAAATATATTTACAACAGTACCTTGCAGGCTCAAATTAAGTTCGTTCAATTTTGTAAAAATATCAGTCAAGTAAGCCACCTTAGCTAACCAGATAAAATCATTGAAACATTCGGTCAGTTCAAAATGCGCATCTATTAAAAACAATCGTATTTCATCTCGAAGCTCAAAAAGGCGAATGAGTACTTTCCCGCGGGACAACCAACGTACATCTGTATGTAATAATAAATGTGTATGTTGACTACCCATTTCCTCACACAAAATTTTAAAAACTCTGGAATTAAGTGGACGAGCCTTAATGAAATTGACAATTTTAACTACTTCGTCTAATGTTCTTTTCAAATCTGGTGACATATTTTTGGCTGCTAATGATTCTCTGTGAATGCAGCAATGATTCCAAACAACCTGAGGCGCAACATTTTTAATAAGAGCAATCAATCCAGTTCTTGTACCTGACATTGCACGAGCACCATCAGTGCAAATTCCAACACATTTTGGCCACTCTATTTCATTTTCGGTTATAAAATTATTCAAACTGTTAAATATGTCATTAGCTGTCGTTCGTGAAGGTAGTGAATCACAAAACAATACATCTTCTTGTATTTGATTTTCAAACTCATATCTAATGAAAGCTAACAAATTGGCATTATTAGTGACATCAGTACTTTCATCCAATTGTAATGAGTAATAGTGACTTTTGCGCACTCTCGATATTAATTCTTCTTTTATATTACATGACATGTCTTCAATCCTATTCTTAACCGTATCATTTGATAATGAAATCAAATTTATATCGTTTGCTGCTTTAGTTCCTAACATTATATTTGTAATTACTTTTGTAGCAGGAAGAATTAATTGCTCTGCTATATTATGCGGCTTTCCTGCTTTAGCAATAAGTAGAGCTACTTCATATGATGCCATTACTGCTTTCTTACTCATACCACCAGATCCCGTCTTTACCATCAATTTCTGACTTGAATTAAGTTCTTCTTTTTTCATTTTAAAAAATTCGATAGACTTACTAACATGCTCGCTGTGCTTTGTTTGTAAATGACGTCTGAGATTAGCAGGTTTCATACTTTCATTGGATAAACTTTCCTGACATAGAACGCAGACTGGTCTTTCCACATCATTGTTGCAAATATAAGTAAATCCAAATGATAAATAATCATCCGAATATTTTCTATTTTTGCTTTTCTTGGTAGAGTTTGCTGTTGATGCCTCATCATCTGATTCTTTCCGTTTCTGTGTTGAACCAGTTTGTAGCCAACGATCCATTTTATGGAGTAATTTATTAACATTGAACTACAATAATATAAATATAATATAAATATAATATAAATATAACGAATTATTATTTACTAGCTATGTTTTAATATGATTTTAAATGAATGTTTTAATATCATTTTAAATGAATGTTTTAAATCATTTTAATAAATGTTTTAAATCATTTTAAATAAATGATTTAATATCATTTTAAATGAATATTAATTTATATAATAAATATATTTCGTAATTTGATTCTAAAATATTATTAATTTCGTAATTTGATTCTAAAATATTATTAATTTCGTAATTTGATTCTAAAATATTATTAAAATAAATATTTTTTATTCATAAAACTAACTTATACTTACTCTCAAAAACAGCCTTTCTGGGAAATTGCAAAATGTGTTTAGTGTTTTTATAAAATAATGATCATGCAAATTACACTAAAAATTAAAAAAAATTATTAGCTATAATAAACTATTATTAGCTATAATTTAATTATAATTAATTAAATTAATAAAAATAATTTAAAGATACAACTCGTTGAGAAATGAACTTATAATTAACATTTGCTTTAAAACTGTTTAAAACCCCAGAGTGGACGCTGACAATTTGGGTTTTTCCGGGTAAGACTGTCCCCTCCCCTGGTTTTCCCCAATAACGAAGTGAAAGAAAATATGGCCTCCCCTTCCGAGCCCCTAAGAGGGGTTATTTTAAAGGAACAATCGAAAAATGATTTTAAATGAATGAATGGATGAAAATTCAAATTTTATATATAGTTTTTTATATATGTTTATTTATTCACAAAAAATTAATTGACATAATTATCAATTTAATAAAATAAAATAGTATTATTAATAGTATTAAATTATAGCCGTAATTCTCTAGGAGGATATAGTTAAACAATGAACTTTAAATATTTATATTTATATATGTATATATTTTTACGATGATTTTTTTCCGAGGACCGCGGACCCCCAGTAAAGGCTTCGCGGACCCCCAGGGGTCCGCGGACCACAGTTTAAGAACCGCTGGTCTATGCGGATAAGCTACAAACGCTTGACGATTTGGAAAACAACATTCGCCATGTTATTGCCGATATACGACCACAAATGTTGGAAAAAGTCATCGAAAATTGGACGTCCAGATTGGACTACATCCGAGCCAGCCGTGGCGGTCATATGCCAGAAATCATATATAAAATGTAATGCCACAAGATTATCTTTCGTATAAATAAAATTCATGTCAATCGAATATGTTTTATTGCAATTTAAAGTTCTATACCTCTAAAAGAAACACCCTTTATATATAAAATGCTGTTTTGAAATTAATTTATTTCAAATTGTCGATCGGTTTTGTATATATTATATAGATTAATTACGAATCTAAGAATTTTTAAAATAAATTTTTTAATTTAACCATATTTCAGTTTTTAATATATAATAAAGAACTACACTGTAGTTTGTAGCAACCAACATAAATTTAAATTTTACATATTTCACACAAATCTTAAGTCGTATGAAATGTTTTCATTTATGTAGTGTTTAAAGAAATAAATTTAAAAGATAGCAAAACTACAAAAAATTTATTTCATAATTTTGATAAATTAAGTCAATAATAGTGAAAAGAATTTGTACAATGTATACATATTGTCATTTGAACTGGATTCTTATAATGATAATATTTAAAGAAAGAATATTTGATTTAACATTTAGTCGAAAGTTGCACTTAACTTAATGAAAAGGCCCAATTCTTCACCGTTGTTATACATATAATATATTTTTTACACTAGTTTAGTGATCCATTTATGAAAAATAATAGAATCCTATGCCAAATCCACTTTATTCACAACACTGAAAAAGAAAGAACACTTTGATAATTATATAAAATCATCAAGTGTGTTTAACTACACACAAATCTCCTTTTGTTTTCATTTTGAAACGTTTACTTGTTCAGATAAATCCAGCAATACTAGTTTAAATTTCATTTGAAAACAATGCTCAATGAAATATTTCAAATGTTAATTTTAGATGTTACTATTTTAAATTCTCCTTCTTTTATAAAATTATATTATATTATAAAATTCGAAATTAAAAACAAAAATACTTTAAAAGAGCTATTCTAAAATGATTGAAACCTTGGCAAGTATTTTGGGAGTATACATTGCCAATTTTATGGTTCATTTTTGATCTAAATCAATTAAAATATAAAAGAACACAGTTTGCACATTTAGAATCAAATATTATTTTATAAATACATAGGTGTGCATGTAAAGGAGGATGGGAAATAGAGACGGATGAATTGGAAAAAATATCGGGTCGTAAGTTGGATCCCAGTTGTGTAGCGAATAGATGTAAAACCTGATTTGTTCCTGTTCTAATTTCAAGGGTTTTCCACTAAACAGTTGTTTAATTCGGTCTTAAAAATTTTAATATAAATCCCAAGTATTAAAAAAATGCACTCTGCAGTGTAAATTTTTAAATAAAAATGTAAATAAAAACAAAATTTTCTCCTAGAATATTCCTGTGATAATAATACAAACAAAATGCTAGATGATAAAAAATAATCTGGAGTGTCTCCACTCGACTATCTCGCAAATTTGAATTGGATTAATTAACATATATTATATTTAAATTAAATTTAATTAATTAAATTATAAATTAAAATGAATAAATAATATTTATTAAACCAGCTGATGTTTGGCTCTTTGTTGATGGCAATACGTCACTGATTCCCACTCAACGTGTTAAAAAATTAATTCCGATACTTTCATAGATTCAATCAAGTTCAAATTCTATATATAGCAGTTTTATACAATTTTTAATCATGTGAAAAACTATCAAACATATATCTATATTTTTACGGTCAGTAAAAACAAAATGAAAACGTGGTAGGTAATGACTATCTTCCGAAGAGCTACATTTCTCAAAAGTTAATAGAAAACTACGAATTTTGAATAATTCCCGTTTACCCAATTTCATTATTTTAGCTCAAACCGTTTTTGAGTAAACACACACACATACAATATATATATATATATATATATATACACGCACAGAGCATTTTTCTCAACCTTATTGAAAATGACTCAAGGACGTTCAGAACGTATAAAAACATCAAAATCTCGACATCGAAAATTTCGAAAAAATTATCTCTGGCGAGATAGTAATAATTAGACACATAATAATGTTAAAGTAAATGTTCTTTTAAAAAACGATAATCTTAAACGGACAGAATAATTTTTCATTACTTATATCATATTTTTTTTGATCTTGACCTTAATAATAATAATAATAATAATAATATAATAATAAAATATTCATTTTAACGATTATGCACTGTTAATGATTTGAACGAGAGATTCATTTAATTTTATCATCTTTTTTTTTTTATTTGCTTTAGTACTTAAAATACACATTTATATTCCAAAGATCAAATTTTTTCACTAGCTATTAAAATTCATCGTCATTTTTAATAAAATTGAAATCACAATCGATTAATATTCATTTATTTTTTTTTATTGAAATAATTCATTGATAGAATAAAATTAAATTAATTAAATTATCTCTTTCCAGAAAATCCTAAATATGAGATGCATATAAAGAACTAAGTACACATTCACCAGGTACACCTGTGCCAAGACGACCGTGACATTGTTTCTTCTTTCTATGCTTGCTCTTTCTTTATTCTTTTGTTTAATTTGATATTAACGATCTTATCATATTTGCAAACCTATTTTATTATTAAAAAAAAAATTCACAAAAAGGTGCACATCTTGATTTTTATCAGAATTGACAAGGATTGTGCAAGAAAAATTTATTTATTAAAAAAAAATATTAAAATTTGAAAATAATTTAAAGGCTGGCTACAATTCTGTCTTATTTTCAAATATGAAAGCTTAAATATCAAAATCTTTATAAACTTTTTCTTTATCTTACGGTTGTAGACTAAGAACGCGATAAGTAGTTAAGTTAGGGAGACGTGAATGAGTTAGGAGAGAGTGGAAGTTGGAGTAGCTTAGATTACGGGGACGGAGGAGTGTAGTTTCTGGGGCCAAGAATTTTGGAGCCACAGAATTAGATATTAGTTATTCTAAGCATAAAAATAAGACCATTTACATTAACATAGCTACAACATTAATCATTTTTACTATCTCGCCAGAGATATTATTGCTATCACTAAAATTTTCGATGTCGAGATTTTTATACGTTTTGAAGGTTCCTGAATCATTTTCACTGATGCCGGCTCCACACATGCGGTGTTTGTCAAATAACGAATATTTAAAAAATCCCGAGCACCAAGTTTAGGTGTTTGTATTGAATATTCGTCTTGTTAATATTTAAATATAACCTCCTTAATTTGGTTTATTGAATTTAATTGAATAATTTAATTAATTGAATTCAATTAATCATAATAATTGTAATGTAATACTTTATAAATAAATTATTTAATTGGAATTGTTAATTTATTATATAAAAAAGGAATTGTTAGAGAAACAATATTATTTATATATTCAAATTGTGGATATAAATATTCTCAAATATTCGTCTCGTGCTCGCTATAGTAGCGAACTAGCGAGCACCCGAATGTTTGTGCTCTGCATATACCAAGCAAACCATCCACACATGCGGTGTTTTCCAAATGTTTTGCTTGATATTTGGCAAACACCGCATGTGTGGAGCCGGCTTAAGGTTGAGGAAAATGTCTGTGTGTATGTAGACAAGAATATGCAAAAACGGTTTGAGCTAGAATAATCAAATTTGGTACATGGGCATTATTCAAAATTTGTAGTTTTTTATCAACTTTTGAGAAATGTAGCTCATTCGGAAGAGGGTCATTTCCTACCACGTTTTCATATTTTTCTTTCTAAACTGACCGTAAAAATAAATATATATGTTTATCACATAATTAAAAATTGTATAAAACTGCTATATATATATATAATTTCAGCTTGATTGAATCGCTTAAAGTACCGGAATTAATTTTTTAACACTGCAAATCACGCGCCAGCACGTGACGTGGTGCCATCAACAAAGAGCCAAACACGCGCTGGTTTAATAAATATTATTTATTAATTTATAATTTATTAAATTTAATTTAAATATAATATATGTTATTTAATCCAAATCAAATTGCGAAATAGTCGAGTGGAGACACTCCAGGTTTTTTCTATATATATTGTTTATCGTTAATGATTGAAAAAAGTAGAAAAACATCTAATTTCTGTAATAATTAATTTTAAATTTTTATAAATTATAATATTCAACTATGATTTTTTGTTATTTTATCTAATTCTGTAAAATATTAATATTTAATAGATAACTATTTCTTTTTCGAATGTATCTTAAGATGAGTTGTTAAATTTAGGTTAATGTGGTGATGCTCAGATAATAAAAGCGAAATATTTTATTAGAATCAAGTTAATTTGGAAAATTTACAAATTATTCAGTTAATGATGAACTTAAGTTAACTGAATGTTTTCCAATCCAGTTTATATAAGTTCTCATATAAATTTATTATTTTATAAATTCTTTATTCTTTTGTGAAAATTAAATAGATTTATATTCACGTTATTAATAATAATAAATTAAATATAATAATATTAAAAAAAGCAAAATGTGCAGCATCGTACACGTGGCGGAAGTGAAACTTCTTACAATCTAGAGCAGTGATTCCCAACCGGTGGTTCGCGAACCCCTGGGGGTTCGCAGGGTATGCGGAGGGGGTTCGCGAAGATAATATTGTAATGGCGTATTTTTTAAAACGTCATTAAAAGCAATAGCAAAAAAAAAAAAAATTAAAGAACAAACTCACTGAAAAAGAGATTGTTCGTTGCCTGTTTGTTAAGAAATCTATAATAAATTTCAATATTTTTTCCCTATTTATTTTTCAAAATTACTTCATTAATATCAAATCATATCAACAGTTTTATTCATTGTAATTTATTCCACTTATTCAAGTAAAAAAATACTATTCTTTTTTTACAAACATTTATTTATATTTAAAACATTGTATCAATGTGATTAGTATCATTTTCTGCTGTATTTTTAAAATTTTTTGTAATATTTTTTGTTTTTACAATACAATCGGAAATAAATATCAAATTAAGCAGTTTACTAAAGATTTTAGAATTAGATACTTGTTCTTCATACATAGACTTAGCACTTGTAAAATAAGTGATAGTGTTACTGTGACTGCAAGTTCTCGTGTAAATCATTTAATACAGGGGTGGGCAAATACTTTTAAGCGCGGGCCAAAATGAAATTTTCAAAATGTCTCCCGGGCCGGAGGACCATATTTCGGAAACACCAAACCGGGACATACGTAAAAATAAATTACCTTTTTTTTAATGAAATGAAAGATCGAAATAAGAGCCAAAGTTTTTCAACGGGCCGGCGGGCCGGATAAAATAAGCCAAAGGGCCGGATCCGGCCCGCGGGCCGGCTTTTGCCCACCCCTGATTTAATAAATATTAATTTAATTATTTTTATTATGGTTAAAAACGGGCCGTTTAGAAAGACATGATAATCGACATGATAATGTTGAATGCTATAGTGAGGTACCGTTTCACCAGACGAAAAACAAAGGAAATGATGATAGAAAAGGGAAAAAGCGAAAATATGACAGCGACTATCTAAAATTGGGTTTTCATTTTACTGGGGATGATTCGGAACCTAAACCCCTTGTGTTATATGTAATGAAGTTCTTACCAACAGCAGTTTAAAACCATCACTTCTTGAAACAAAACATCCGACACACAAAGATAAATCTCTTGAATATTTAAAAAGAAAATTAGCAGATATCATGAAAAGTAGCCTTTCTTCTTTCTTGACTTCAAACGAAGATAGTAAAATGACCCTTGAAGCATCTTTTCGAGTAAATTATAGAATTGCAAGATCTCACAATAGCAAAAGCGCATACAATAGCAGAAAATTTAATTGGGCCATATGCGAAAGATATCGCCAAATATATGCTTGGGATAAAGGCAGCAAAGAAAATTGAGCTAGTTCCCTTATCAAACAACACGGTGTCACGTAGAATTAATGACTTTGCTAATTATGTGGAAAACGAACTTTTAAATAGAATAAAATTGAATTATTTTGCAATTCAACTTGACGAATCGACGGATGTAACAAATGCAGCAATCTTGCTTGTCTACGTTAGATATCTTTTTACGAATATTGTTCAAGAAGATGTACTATTTGCAAAACCTTTGAAAACCTACACAACTGGAGAAGCGATTTTTGATTTGATCAATGGGTATTTTGAAAAGAATGGAATAAGCTGGTCTTATTCTGTGGGTGTGTGTACAGTTGGTGCAAAATCAATGTCCGGAAAGTTTTCAGGTTTTGTGGCACGGGTGAAGAAGATCAACGAAAAAATTGTTGTATTCATAGACACGCTTTAGTATGTAAGCGTATTCCTGCAGAGTTATCTACTACTTTAAGTGATGCTGTGAAAATTGTAAACTTTATAAAATCACGTGCTACAATTTGCCGTCTATTCCATACGCTTTGCGAGGATTTTGGAAGTTTCCACGTTTTTTTACTACTTCACACAGAAGTTAGATGGCTTTCCCGTAGTTTTGTCGCGTTTGTTTGAATTGAAGTCTGAAGTTCAAGCATTTTTTATGGATCATCCATTTCATTTGTCTTCTTGTATACCCGATGTTCTTTGGCTACAAAAGCTTGCGTATTTAGCTGACATTTTTTGTAAACTGAATGAATTAAATGTCTTTACAAGGCGAGGGTGTCCCCATTTTCAGTGTACATGATAAAAAAGATCAATTTTTGGATTCAATGCTTACAAATAAATGAGTATGGATGTTTCGATTCAGTGAGCACTTTTTTATCAGAAAATTCAATTAAACTTAACGAAAATATTAAAAGGAGTATAGGTGAACACATCTGAACTATCTTAGATTAACTTTCGATGACTATTTTCCTAACAGATGCAATATATACATTTCAAACAACTGGATACGTAATCCATTTCAAGTAAATATAAGTATAGAAACCTCTCTAAATATCCTGGAAAAAGAAAAACTCATAGAGTTATCTTGTGGCAGTTCTCTAGAAGCAATTTTTAAAGATCAATCTTTAATTAACTTCTAGCTGAGTATACAAAATGAATATGCTGTTCTGTCAAAAAAAGCCATTGAAGTTCTATTACCATTTTGCACAACATATCTATGCGAGAAAGGATTTTCAACATATACATATCTGAAAGATAAATACAGAAACAAGTTAAATGCAGAACCTGATCTAAGATTGAAATTGTCAGATATTGAGCCTAGCTTTGAATTGTTTTGTTCTATCAAACAGCCACAAATATCCCATTAAGAGTACATAAATTTAAGAACCATTTTGTTAAATTTATCTTGTTTTTAACTTTTATAGCCATCATTTAATTATTATTAATGTTTTATTTCAATGTTTCACGATTAATATAATCAATTGTAATATGAAAAATATATATTCTATACAATTTTATTGCTTTTTTTTACCTGTCATTAACAACTACATAAGGGGTTCGTCAAATTTATACGGACCTTTCTTTTGGTTCGCGAGGAAAAAAAGGTTGGGAAACACTGATCTAGAGAATAAGATAAATTTTAGTTGAGAGTGTGAGTGAGAGAGAAATAGAGAAAAATAAACCACACTGCCCTCTCCTACAAAGAATATTTCCAAGCACATACAATTAACAAGTCCACCCTTGCAATTTTCAATTGAATGACTCTCGCCAAGTGTTTTACCTGCTAAATGCTAAGAACCTTAATTCTAAGAGGTTGATTGATACATTGCAAATTATGTCGAATCATAAACTTACTATTTCAATTGTAATGTTCACATGTGGAAGTGTGAACGTGACAAACATAACTTACTTATTCTTAATTGTAATGGACACATGTGGGAGCTTGACATTATAAGCCTTTCTGGGAAATTGCAAAATGTGTTTATTTTTTTATATAAATAATGATCATGCAAATTACACTAAAAATTAAAAAATTATTAGCTATAATAAACTATTATTGGCTATAAATTAATTAAAATTAATTAAATTAATAAAAATAATTTAAAGATACAACTCGTTGAGAAATGAACTTATAATTAACATTTCCTTTAAAACTGTTTAAAACCCCAGAGTGGACGCTGACAATTTGGGTTTTTCCTGGTAAGACTGCCCCCCCCCTGGTTTTTCCCAATAACAAAGTGAAAGAAAATTCCCTTATGTTGCCTCCCCTTCCGACCCCCTAAGAGGGGTTATTTTAAAGGAACAATCGGAAAATAATTTTAAATGAATGAATAAATGAAAATTCAAATTTTATATATAGTTTTTTATATATGTTTATTTATTCACAAAAAATTAATTAAATTGTAATTTAAATTCTTATAGTTTTATTAAATAAATCATTTTTAGTTATAATTTTATATAAGCATTTTTTAATTGAACCTATTCAATCTTGTCATTCCCTAATCAGCATACGCGGTTTCAATAACCCTTTTAATTATTCTAAATTCAATCTTTAATTAAATCTAATTTAACACACAACAATTCCGTCTCATTATTGTAATACAAAGTTAGAAATATTAAGTTAATATAATTAATATTATTTATTTATTAATACCAATTAATAATATTAATTACTTATAAATAATTCATAATAATAATAAATTGTGATACCAACTTATAGGAATATTAAAATAATATAATTATTATTTTACATATATATGAATATAATATAAATATTTTTAATTTTATTTTAAGAATAGATATATATCTAAAAGGCGGTAACTGTGAGGTCACATACTAATTTTTATTCTTTGACCCAGCAGAGGCTGAGAAATATTATTCCGCGTCAACGTACTAGTGCGCATGCGCGCCGTGGACTTTGGACCTAGCGAGAGGGTATTAGAACGAAAGACAGCACAAAACGAAGACGCAGATAGCCTCTTTCTCAAAGACGAAAGACCGGACAAAAGAAAGACGCAGATAGCCTCTTTCTCAAGAACGAAACACCGCACAAAAGAGAGACGGAGATAGAGGCTATCTCATTCTCACTCGTTATATCTATATCTTTTTTCTCTCTTGCGTTACGAATGCGTTACGAAATTTCAATTTTTCAATTCACTCTCCATTCTCAACCAAATGTCAGGACGCCGCTAAAGAAGTTTCACTTCAAAAATGAACATTTAGTTTTTCGATATTAATTCGAAATAATAATTAAACGAATAATAAATTACTAAAATTGATGAATAATCTATTTTAATTTTTTAATTATTTTTGTTCTAATTAAGTTTTTGCGCCTAAATTAAAATTAAATAAAAACAAATATATTCATTATGTGTGACTTTTAAGTTATTTAAAAATTATATTTAAATTTTTTTTTAATATATTTTTTTAGTTGAAATTTAATATTGAAATATATTTTATTAACAAGTCGAATAATTCATTCCAAGAATTAACAATCTTGATTTAATTGGTTAAAATCAATAGTCAAACAATTATGAATATTGAACGATTCAATTATATTGGAAAATATATATCCTCCTATGTATAGATTTAGCTTTAAAAATCTTATATATATATATATTCTCAGTGGCGTACCTAGGGGGTGCGGAGGGTGCGGTCCGCACCGGGCGGCACTTATCTTGGGGCGGCATTTTTTATATTTAGTTATAGTTGTAAAAAGCAACTTATTCATTTCATATTTATTTTTTTTCTTTCTTGAATAATAAATGATTATTATGATTATTATAAGTTTACTATTTGATTTATATAAATTACTAGCTGATCAGAGCGCCTTCGGCGCTCTTCACATCTAGACGGGGGCTCCGCCCCCTGTACCCCCCCCCCCGAGTGTCCCTATTTTGAGCTATAACCATCTAACTCCTACCCTATCCTATCTCTCTCACGTTCCTTCCTACATTGTCCACCCTGTTCACAATTGGTCTTCCAAACGG
This sequence comes from Labia minor, assembly GCA_963082975.1. Taxonomy (NCBI): domain Eukaryota; kingdom Metazoa; phylum Arthropoda; class Insecta; order Dermaptera; family Spongiphoridae; genus Labia; species Labia minor. The sequence continues at coordinate 74,185,039 of OY720344.1, forward strand.
ACGTTTTCCAATCGAACTCCCACCAATATATTTTCCTCTCCCATGCTAGCCATGTGCCCTGTCGGCCCCAGCCTTCTCTATTTTATGACCTATAATTTAATAATTTTGATCCCCTTTGATAATAATTTCCCGATTGCAACCTCGATTTAAATTCTTTGCAAATATTATTCTCTCTGATACTAATTATTTTGTCTTAATTTCAAACCCCATCAATTTTCCTGCCTCGATTAATTTTTTTATGCTACTTTAAATGTTATTAATTTATTTAAAAAAAAATCAGAGTAAACAAAATAAAAATAAAATATAAAATTAGCATAACACTAAACTACTATAAAAATAATATTAAAAAAATATTATTTATTAAAATCTTACGTGAAAATCCAATTATGAGATCAAATTTTCTTAATTAAAATAATCTTAAAAATTAATAGTATTAAATTATAGCCGTAATGTGAATGTTTTCAAAGTTTAAAAGGCCAATAAGATCAATTGAGATATTGTAAATATCAATAGATATATAAAAAGATTTTTATCTGCACATTGCTCAGAATTTAAATTACCGCCAAATTATCGCCACCAGCGCCTCTATGATCTAGTATGTTAACTAAACTATTTTTAATTAATATTCTTTATAATTTTTTTAAAATTTTTCTAATTAAAAAATCGAAAATCGGGCTTCGAGGTCTGGTGGCCAGCCCCTTTGTGCTTCCGTGTAAAAAATTCCAGGTCCCTGCGTGCGATAGTTTTTGCTGGAGAGCTCGGTCAGAATAACAGACAAACAAACAGACAGACACATTACACTTGCTTTTATTATTATAGATGATCAACTATATGATTTCGAATATTATTCCTCGGTGTATATAAATGCATTTTAGTGTAAATTTTGAATTCTAATTCCAAGAACAGGATAATAATTTTATTTTATTGTATTCATTAAAATTCGTTGAATTCGTAAACGCATCTTTACGATTTTGTTCGGCAATTTTTCCTAACTAAAATTTTTTGATATCAGTTTTTAAATGTCATTTCTTTTGAAAAGTTTATATGATTACTTCGAAGTGATATACCAATATTTTTTAAATCATCGAGGGCCGGCGGAAAAAATATAAATATAAATTTTGAGAGCATTATACACGATTTTTCTAGTATGAAAGCTAGAAGAGTAAATATTATATAATATTAATATGTTTACGAGTGCATACAAATATGTGTAAAAAAATTTACTCTGTGTATTAATTAATATTGATTAAATAACTTAATAATTTATTTATGTGCATTAATTTATAAATACCACTATTTGATTGACTTATAATAAAAAGGGCAGCAAACTGGAGATCGCCCCGGGCGGCAAAAGTTCTAGGTACGCCACTGTATATTCTGTAATCAAATAATAAATGGGACAATTAATAACGAATTTATTTATTTGAAAATAAATGTTTTGGAACTTATACACGATTGGAGAGTATGCAGGATCAAATTGTAAGAATTTACATAGTAGTGATTACAACCTTATTTTGTGTTTTTTTTTTTTTTGGGGGGGGGGGGGTTAAGCAGTTGTCTCTTTCGTTGGTAACGGACATGACGGCAAAAAGAAAACACCAGTCTAGCTCCTTTCTCAACAGCATTAATATGTATATGAATCAAAATTAAAGAAATTAATTTAATTTTAAATAATTGACATTTTTATATTTTTGTGGTATTAAAAATTAATTTATTTATAATTTTGATTCTTATATTAATACTGCTGAGAAAGGCGTTATACATATACAATAATTTTTGTTCTCTTTTTTCAGGTATTGAACATATATATTCGAAATTTTGTTTTAATTTAATCCTCTAATCAATGATTCATAGAAAAAAAGTAATTTTGATTTAATTTTAATTTTTGAATAAATAGGAGAAAACTTCTTGTGGTAGTCAAGAAACAAGCATGGTTACAATTGTGTAGCCAATGGTTGTAAAAACTGATTTGTTCTTGGAAAAAATGTTTCCACTTTCGAATTTCAAGGCATTTATAATGAATAGTTATTTAATTGGGTCTTAAAAATTATAAAATAAGAAGATTTATTGAGTGCCCTTATCTCTTCACTAACATATATGTTTATTTGGATTCTAAGTACCCTGCGATTTTGCCTGCCAAAATATCGGATGTAAATATCTAGAGTGATTTCTCCTATAATAGAAATAAATCATCTCATTAATAAATCTACATAAAGTACATATATTACATTTTATTTTAAAATAATATTTGAATATATATACATATATTGTTAAAATTTTATTTTTTTATATTCTTGTTATACATTTTGTTTAACTATTAATTTATAAAATTTTAAAAATTTATTATTATTTATTAATATTATAATTTTATCTCTGAACATTTTATAAAAATACTTCTTATATTTATTCCTAGACGAAAACAAAATTGTTTCTATACTTGAAACTTGCTCAAGTTTGTTTATATGAGAGAAACTGGTTTGTTGAGGTTGGTGTGAGTTAATGAAAGGTATGGAATCGCTCCAAGGTGTTTACGATTCGATTTCAACGTATTACTGAAGATTATTGACTCTTCACTAACATATATGTTTATTTGGATGCATTTATATGGTATTAATCTATATATATATATATATATATAAAGTATATAGACGCCTACAATTTAATTATTTTTCAAATAGCATATAATTTTGTAGGAATATTATAATTATGCTAAGACAAAGAGAAAAAGGAATAACCTAAGCATATAATAAGTATTCGATCGATAAGTAAACAAAATTTAGCCTAATAAAAATATTAATACATTATATTATAATATAAAGTTTAATGAAAATATATTTTAAAGAAATATGATATTTTAAAATTTTATATAATATGATTATGATATTATATTATTATTATGTATATTTATATGATTATTTTATTTATTTAATTTTCATAAGCAAGATATCCATAAATATTAATTTCGATAATTCTATTAGGCCGTTATAATCATAATCATAATATTAAAAGGCAGAAAATAATCAATAACAAAATCTCTTTTGATATCGTTTTGTTAAATATTAAGTGTTAAAATACATTTTAAAAATTGTGTCATGAATTAACATTTCAATTCATATATTCTGTGAAAAATGTTTGAGAGGTAAAATTCTTTTGTCATTTATCGAATTCTTTCTTTGTTTATTTAAAAAAACAACAAAATTTTATCATTAATACTTTATACATTTATTGTATATATATAAATTTTATATATATTTGATAACAGATTAAATAAAATACTACAAGATTGTTTTAATGATATTTAAAGTTTAGTTAAAAAAATGACTGTAATTGTACTCGTATTTTCACATTCCACATATTTTTATTTTCAGTTTAATATTTGATTACTTCTATTTTGATGACAATGAGTATTTGTAAATTAAAACATTTAAAATAGGATGTACTTATAATAAAATTCTTATATACTTTAGGTTTTGTTTTAAAATTTTACAATTTACAAATTTAATAATTATGTATCTAGATTCAAACACTTGAAAGGATGAATCTGAGCGGTTATAGTATAAGATAAATATTAATTAGTTATGTGTTTATATTGGCTGAATATCTGAATTAACTTTTCCCATATGTTTAGTTCTGAGAGGCTTATTTTAAGTTGAATATTAAAAATAGCCAGTCTAGAGAAATTGACCCATGCAATCATAAACGAAATTGCCTTCTTGCGTTTATTAATATAAAAGGCTATTTAAAGATGTATGGTATTCTGTTTTGGATTTTAATGAATTTAGGATATATATATATTTTTTTTTATTTACTTTTTAATTAAAATTACTAAATTACCTAATTTCCACATCACATCATAATATACGAACCCTTTTTATATTGATGGCATAAATATTTTTAACAAGGCGTTCTGGCACAAGTTTGTAATAAATATTAATTTTTTCTTTGCATATGTAAATTTCCCAACGTTGTATACTAATGTATAGGGAAGGTGAAATGAATAATTTGAAAGGGTGCTTACTCTCAATATCAGAGTCACATGATCTATTTTGTATTATTAGTTACCACAACGTTAGTTTTCTAGTTCAAAAATTTAATAAAAGACAATTTTTTGAAAGATTAGATTATAAATTAAATATTTAATTCAATATGTATTTTCTATTTCATGAAATTTTATAAATTGAAAATTATATTTAATATTTAATATATTTATATTTTATGAATAAAAATGTCAATATTAAATAAAACAAAAAGGAAAATTAAAATAAAATAAGGAATCTGAATTTTGTTTAGGACCCCTCCCCCTCAAAAAATATGATATCACCAGTTCTGATATGAACTTGAAAAATCTGATTTAATAAGATATTTTTCAAACTGCTCCTAAAATAAATTGGAAGAAAATCTTCCAATTCCAATTCGTTTTATTTATTAAATAGAATATTTGACTTAATTTCATTTTTAATTACAAAATTTTAAATAATCTATATATATATATAAAGGTTTTAAAAAAATTTGCATTTAAGTAATTTCTTTAAGTAATTTCTTATTGATTAGATATTAATAAAATTTATAGCCTTAATAAAATTTATTCCAGAATATTGTGATGTAATTTCATCGAAATCGGTCCAGTCAATTTTGAGTCTATAACGTGACAGAGATAGAAAGATAGATATAACATATACAATAATAATATATAATTAAATTAAAATATATTTTAAATAAGAACACAAAAACAAATGAATGTTTTGTGTAATATACTGATTGAAACAAAATGGATTAAAACCATTTACATATTAACTTTCAAACAAATACTATACTTAGGGGATACAGAGGGCAGAGCCCCCGTCTAAGTCTGGAGAACGCCGAAGGCTGTCTGAGCAGCTAGTTGAAATATAAAATTTAAACTTCTATCTACAACCGAATTAAACTAAAATAAAAATGTCTTAATAAAATAATTAATTAATATCTTTATTGTAATCCATTAACCGACAGGTCTATACTCCAAAGAATATAGAAATTATTACAATTTTTTAAAAAATAATTTTTAAATAAACATTTTTATTTCTTTAGTTTTAAAATAGAGCATTTTTTATTTAAATTAAATTTTTAAATTTTTATCTGCATTCTTTCTAATTCAAAATAGTATTTTATTGTATAAAAAATTGTATTAGTTTATAAATGAATAACGGAAAAAAACATGAGAAATTAGCTGGAGTGTCTCCACTCGACTATCTCGCAATTTGAATAGGATTAAATAACATAATATATTATATTTAAATTAAATTTAATTAATTATAAATTATAAATAATAAATATTAAACCAGCGCATGTTTGGCTTTTTGTTGATGGCACCACGTCATGTGTTGGCGCGTGAGATTTGCAGTGTTAAAAAATTAATTTTGGTAATTTCAGCGATTCAATTAAGATGAAATTCTATATATAGCAGTTTTATACAATTATTAATCATGTGAAAAATTACCAAACATATAACTTTATTTTTACGGTCACTTTAGAGGAAAAAAAATCAAAACGTTGTAGGTAATGACCCTCTTCCGGTTGAGCTACATTTCTCAAAAGTTGATAGAAAACTACGAATTTTGAATAATGCTCATGTACCAAATTTCATCATTCTAGCTCATACATGCATACACATTACATACATACACACACACACACACATACACACACAGACATTTTTCTCAACCTTAGTGAAAATGATTCAGGAACCTTCAAAACGCATAAAAACATCAAAATCTCAACATCGAAAATTTTCGTGATCGCAATACTATCTCTTACGAGATAGTAAAAATTAATAGTTATGTTATTATATATAATTTTAAAATAAATATACTAGTTATAATCATTTATCTATTCACTCAGTTTATCTAATTAAGAAATCTATTCATTCAATGACAAATTAATAGGTCATGTATTAAATATAATTTAGTTAGCTCAAACTTTTTATGTTAACTTTTAATGATGGGAAATATAAGCTGAAAAAGGTAAAAGTAAACGATATGGGACATTAAAGATTTATTAGAAAAATACCATTTTTTGACTAGTAAAACATAAAAGAATTTTTATTCATTAAAAAAAATCCACTCTCGCGTAATAGAATAATTTAATTATCAAAAGTTGCTTTGATAAGCCACATAAAAAAAACTTCAATTTGTATAGGATAAAAGGTCTATTTTAATGATCACTTTTTTTTAAGGATTTTTAATTCACATTTTTAATATATTAAATTTCTATAAATAATTTGCTAATGTTTTTTTAATAATTTGTTATCTTATATCACGAAATTTTTTTTTAATTTAAAATTTTAATTTTTAACTTGTAACCAAAAATATAAATAATACCAATTTAGTCAATTTTTTATAAATTATCATAATATCATTTAATAATTCAATTCTCTTTTTCTTAAATATTGTTAATATTTTATTTATATAATGTTTCATTCTATTAAGACTCCAAAATGTCATGTTATCGAACTACGTCTATTCAGTTCACCTGAACGGTAGTTAGTAGAAAATTTCAAAACAGAAACAAATTATTACAAAATATACAATATAAAAGTTGACTGAATTCATCAAAATTAACCTTCTGTTATTTTATTATTAATTTTTTAATTCTTAAGCATTAAAATACTAAGAACATTCATTTTTTATCTGTATTTTAATTATCACCTTTCTTTTTCTTATCCTTAATATCAATTTTTAATAAAAATTAAATAACCAAATAAAAATTTTGCTATGCATTAGTGCATAGGTTCTTAAACTTATGTAATCCACGGACCCCCACTTGAAAAAATTTTTTTTGACGGACCCCCATCACAACTTTAGGTACTTTACGTCATTTTATTAATTAATTTCTGGCTTACGATCTCATAAGGACAAGGATATATGATGAATATTTCTAATAGTGATTGGTGAATAACGATTTTTTTGCATATTGTAGAACACATTTTATTAGAAATTATAATATTGAAGAAAGAAAATACAAACATTGTCATAGCAACAAATCTCACAAATTATAATGGGTACTTACATTAAATTCATATAAATATTTTATAATTTTTTTCAGAAAATATTAAATAAGAAATATTTTAAAAAATAACTGCATCTATCTCATTAAATATAACTTACATATTTAATGAGATGTATGCAGTTGTTTTCTTGAAACAAGAATCTCAATATCTGGCTTAATATTGGAAACTTTTAATCTAAGATCCGGCTCTACATTTAATTTGTTTCTATATTTAGACTTAATATAAAATAGTACCGAAAAAGCTTGTTCGCATAAATATGTTGTGCAGAATGGAATCAAGTGTTGAAGTGCTTTATTTGCAAGCGCAGGATAATCTGACCTGAGAAGTAACCAAAAGTTGCTCAATTCAGTTTTGTTAAATTTTAGTTTATAAGTTGTATCACATGATAATTCCACGAGAATATCTTGTTCAGGTGCAGATAAATGTTTAGCATTTGTAATTTCCATATTAAATGGATCTCTGATCCAGTTATTGCAAGGATCAGGAGTAGAAAAATACTTCCTGAAGTTGCTTTTCAAAGTAATTAAATGTTCAACAAATAATTGACGCGTTTGAATAAGCAATTTTTCACTGGAGCTTTCTATGAAATCATTGAGAGTTGGAAAAGACTCATATACACCGTTCTGGATGCGTTTCGACCACAAGTCGATTTTTTTAATCATTGCTTCTATTTTATCTTCAACTTTAAATATATTTACAACAGTACCTTGCAGGCTCAAATTAAGTTCGTTCAATTTTGTAAAAATATCAGTCAAGTAAGCCACCTTAGCTAACCAGATAAAATCATTGAAACATTCGGTCAGTTCAAAATGCGCATCTATTAAAAACAATCGTATTTCATCTCGAAGCTCAAAAAGGCGAATGAGTACTTTCCCGCGGGACAACCAACGTACATCTGTATGTAATAATAAATGTGTATGTTGACTACCCATTTCCTCACACAAAATTTTAAAAACTCTGGAATTAAGTGGACGAGCCTTAATGAAATTGACAATTTTAACTACTTCGTCTAATGTTCTTTTCAAATCTGGTGACATATTTTTGGCTGCTAATGATTCTCTGTGAATGCAGCAATGATTCCAAACAACCTGAGGCGCAACATTTTTAATAAGAGCAATCAATCCAGTTCTTGTACCTGACATTGCACGAGCACCATCAGTGCAAATTCCAACACATTTTGGCCACTCTATTTCATTTTCGGTTATAAAATTATTCAAACTGTTAAATATGTCATTAGCTGTCGTTCGTGAAGGTAGTGAATCACAAAACAATACATCTTCTTGTATTTGATTTTCAAACTCATATCTAATGAAAGCTAACAAATTGGCATTATTAGTGACATCAGTACTTTCATCCAATTGTAATGAGTAATAGTGACTTTTGCGCACTCTCGATATTAATTCTTCTTTTATATTACATGACATGTCTTCAATCCTATTCTTAACCGTATCATTTGATAATGAAATCAAATTTATATCGTTTGCTGCTTTAGTTCCTAACATTATATTTGTAATTACTTTTGTAGCAGGAAGAATTAATTGCTCTGCTATATTATGCGGCTTTCCTGCTTTAGCAATAAGTAGAGCTACTTCATATGATGCCATTACTGCTTTCTTACTCATACCACCAGATCCCGTCTTTACCATCAATTTCTGACTTGAATTAAGTTCTTCTTTTTTCATTTTAAAAAATTCGATAGACTTACTAACATGCTCGCTGTGCTTTGTTTGTAAATGACGTCTGAGATTAGCAGGTTTCATACTTTCATTGGATAAACTTTCCTGACATAGAACGCAGACTGGTCTTTCCACATCATTGTTGCAAATATAAGTAAATCCAAATGATAAATAATCATCCGAATATTTTCTATTTTTGCTTTTCTTGGTAGAGTTTGCTGTTGATGCCTCATCATCTGATTCTTTCCGTTTCTGTGTTGAACCAGTTTGTAGCCAACGATCCATTTTATGGAGTAATTTATTAACATTGAACTACAATAATATAAATATAATATAAATATAATATAAATATAACGAATTATTATTTACTAGCTATGTTTTAATATGATTTTAAATGAATGTTTTAATATCATTTTAAATGAATGTTTTAAATCATTTTAATAAATGTTTTAAATCATTTTAAATAAATGATTTAATATCATTTTAAATGAATATTAATTTATATAATAAATATATTTCGTAATTTGATTCTAAAATATTATTAATTTCGTAATTTGATTCTAAAATATTATTAATTTCGTAATTTGATTCTAAAATATTATTAAAATAAATATTTTTTATTCATAAAACTAACTTATACTTACTCTCAAAAACAGCCTTTCTGGGAAATTGCAAAATGTGTTTAGTGTTTTTATAAAATAATGATCATGCAAATTACACTAAAAATTAAAAAAAATTATTAGCTATAATAAACTATTATTAGCTATAATTTAATTATAATTAATTAAATTAATAAAAATAATTTAAAGATACAACTCGTTGAGAAATGAACTTATAATTAACATTTGCTTTAAAACTGTTTAAAACCCCAGAGTGGACGCTGACAATTTGGGTTTTTCCGGGTAAGACTGTCCCCTCCCCTGGTTTTCCCCAATAACGAAGTGAAAGAAAATATGGCCTCCCCTTCCGAGCCCCTAAGAGGGGTTATTTTAAAGGAACAATCGAAAAATGATTTTAAATGAATGAATGGATGAAAATTCAAATTTTATATATAGTTTTTTATATATGTTTATTTATTCACAAAAAATTAATTGACATAATTATCAATTTAATAAAATAAAATAGTATTATTAATAGTATTAAATTATAGCCGTAATTCTCTAGGAGGATATAGTTAAACAATGAACTTTAAATATTTATATTTATATATGTATATATTTTTACGATGATTTTTTTCCGAGGACCGCGGACCCCCAGTAAAGGCTTCGCGGACCCCCAGGGGTCCGCGGACCACAGTTTAAGAACCGCTGCATTAGTGCATGTAGATATTTTTTATTATAGTCTGAAAAATATATTAATTAAAAATGTTTGAACTTATGATCTTAGTAAATACATACACATATTTTATCTCCGACATTATATAATATTTCAAATAAAATGATATTGAAAATTTACAGCTATCTTTCTGACTAACGTAAAGAGAAATTCCCAAATCGATATTTTTAATATGATAAAATAATCATGCTTCATGGTATATACAACTTCATTGATTATTCCTTTTTTATAAAAAAACTTTTTAAATTTTATGAAATTTAATAAATTTTAATTAATATTTTTCCCCCTAAAGTATCTCTTATTAGTAATATTAATTAAGTTTTTACTCAAATTAAATTAAAATTGCATATGTACATTCTGCGAAAGCGAGGTAATGGTGTTCTACGATCAGTAGAACGGATCCTCTCAACCTTTATCTTGATTTTCATGATCAGATTACAAGTAGCTTCTCAATTTTAATGATGGGGACTGGGTGGACTCGATCTCATAGACTTCAGCTAGAGAAATCCCCTAACCAGGCCCTCGACTGAACCCGGGACCACGAGGTTAAGGAACGGCCACGTTTACTCCGAGTCAGCGTGACGTTTTAAAATTTTATATGTGCTAATAAAATTAAATTAAATAATTAAGAAATATAGATTTAAATATAATAATAACTAAAATTTATTAGAAATTATTGGATGATTTTCAAGTAATTTATTGTATAAAATAATAAACTTTTATAACAATATTTTTAGCTTAAGTACTATCGCCAGTGATAGTATTGCGATCACGAAAATTTTCGATGTCAAGATTTTGATGTTTTTATATGTTTTGAAGGTCCCCGAGTCATTTTCACCAAGGTTGAGAAAAATCTGTCTGTGTGTGTGAAGAGGGTCATTACTTACAACGTTTTGATTTTTTTCCTCTAAACTGACTGTAAAAATAAAGATATATGTTTGATAGTTTTTTCACATAATTAAAAATTGTATAAAACTGCTATATATATAATTTCAGCTTGATTGAATCGCTGAAAGAACCGGAATTAATTTTTTAACACTGCAAATCACGCGTGCTGTAGTGACATCAACAAAGAGCTAAACACGCGCTGGTTTAATACATATTATTTATTAATTTATAATTTATTAAATTTAATTTAAATATAATATATATTATTTAATCCAATTCAAATTTGCGAGATAGTCGAATGGAGACACTCCAGTTTTTTTTCTATTGCTTCTTGAGCTCATCAAAAACATTTATGCAACTGACACACTTTCTTGAGTATACTCCATCCAATTCCTTTACTCTCCAAATTACTTTCCGTCCACTTATCATGTCATTGAAATTGGATGTAAGTGAGAATAATTACCAAACAAAATTTAGAATATAAATAGTACTTTTTCATAGAAGTGAATTAATCAAAAAGATACTTCTAAGGCATAGGTTCTTAAACTTATGTACTCCACGGACCCCCACTTGAAAAAATTTTTTTTGACGGACCCCCATCACAACTTTAGGTACTTTACGTCATTTTATTAATTAATTTCTGGCTTACGATCTCATAAGGACAAGGATATATGATGAATATTTCTAACAGTGATTGGTGAATAACGATTTTTTTGCATATTGTAGAACACATTTTATTAGAAATTATAATATTGAAGAAAGAAAATACAAACATTGTCATAGCAACAAATCTCACAAATTATAATGGGTACTTACATTAAATTCATATAAATATTTTATAATTTTTTTCAGAAAATATTAAATAAGAAATATTTTAAAAAATAACTGCATCTATCTCATTAAATATAACTTACATATTTAATGAGATGTATGCAGTTGTTTTCTTGAAACAAGAATCTCAATATCTGGCTTAATATTGGAAACTTTTAATCTAAGATCCGGCTCTACATTTAATTTGTTTCTATATTTAGACTTAATATAAAATAGTACCGAAAAAGCTTGTTCGCATAAATATGTTGTGCAGAATGGAATCAAGTGTTGAAGTGCTTTATTTGCAAGCGCAGGATAATCTGACCTGAGAAGTAACCAAAAGTTGCTCAATTCAGTTTTGTTAAATTTTAGTTTATAAGTTGTATCACATGATAATTCCACGAGAATATCTTGTTCAGGTGCAGATAAATGTTTAGCATTTGTAATTTCCATATTAAATGGATCTCTGATCCAGTTATTGCAAGGATCAGGAGTAGAAAAATACTTCCTGAAGTTGCTTTTCAAAGTAATTAAATGTTCAACAAATAATTGACGCGTTTGATTAAGCAATTTTTCACTGGAGCTTTCTATGAAATCATTGAGAGTTGGAAAAGACTCATATACACCGTTCTGGATGCGTTTCGACCACAAGTCGATTTTTTTAATCATTGCTTCTATTTTATCTTCAACTTTAAATATATTTACAACAGTACCTTGCAGGCTCAAATTAAGTTCGTTCAATTTTGTAAAAATATCAGTCAAGTAAGCCACCTTAGCTAACCAGATAAAATCATTGAAACATTCGGTCAGTTCAAAATGCGCATCTATTAAAAACAATCGTATTTCATCTCGAAGCTCAAAAAGGCGAATGAGTACTTTCCCGCGGGACAACCAACGTACATCTGTATGTAATAATAAATGTGTATGTTGACTACCCATTTCCTCACACAAAATTTTAAAAACTCTGGAATTAAGTGGACGAGCCTTAATGAAATTGACAATTTTAACTACTTCGTCTAATGTTCTTTTCAAATCTGGTGACATATTTTTGGCTGCTAATGATTCTCTGTGAATGCAGCAATGATTCCAAACAACCTGAGGCGCAACATTTTTAATAAGAGCAATCAATCCAGTTCTTGTACCTGACATTGCACGAGCACCATCAGTGCAAATTCCAACACATTTTGGCCACTCTATTTCATTTTCGGTTATAAAATTATTCAAACTGTTAAATATGTCATTAGCTGTCGTTCGTGAAGGTAGTGAATCACAAAACAATACATCTTCTTGTATTTGATTTTCAAACTCATATCTAATGAAAGCTAACAAATTGGCATTATTAGTGACATCAGTACTTTCATCCAATTGTAATGAGTAATAGTGACTTTTGCGCACTCTCGATATTAATTCTTCTTTTATATTACATGACATGTCTTCAATCCTATTCTTAACCGTATCATTTGATAATGAAATCAAATTTATATCGTTTGCTGCTTTAGTTCCTAACATTATATTTGTAATTACTTTTGTAGCAGGAAGAATTAATTGCTCTGCTATATTATGCGGCTTTCCTGCTTTAGCAATAAGTAGAGCTACTTCATATGATGCCATTACTGCTTTCTTACTCATACCACCAGATCCCGTCTTTACCATCAATTTCTGACTTGAATTAAGTTCTTCTTTTTTCATTTTAAAAAATTCGATAGACTTACTAACATGCTCGCTGTGCTTTGTTTGTAAATGACGTCTGAGATTAGCAGGTTTCATACTTTCATTGGATAAACTTTCCTGACATAGAACGCAGACTGGTCTTTCCACATCATTGTTGCAAATATAAGTAAATCCAAATGATAAATAATCATCCGAATATTTTCTAGTTTTGCGTTTCTTGGTAGAGTTTGCTGTTGATGCCTCATCATCTGATTCTTTCCGTTTCTGTGTTGAACCAGTTTGTAGCCAACGATCCATTTTATGGAGTAATTTATTAACATTGAACTACAATAATATAAATATAATAATTTCGTAATTTGATTCTAAAATATTATTAATTTCGTAATTTGATTCTAAAATATTATTAAAATAAATATTTTTTATTCATAAAACTAACTTATACTTACTCTCAAAAACAGCCTTTCTGGGAAATTGCAAAATGTGTTTAGTGTTTTTATAAAATAATGATCATGCAAATTACACTAAAAATTAAAAAAAATTATTAGCTATAATAAACTATTATTAGCTATAATTTAATTATAATTAATTAAATTAATAAAAATAATTTAAAGATACAACTCGTTGAGAAATGAACTTATAATTAACATTAATAAAAATAATTTAAAGATACAACTCGTTGAGAAATGAACTTATAATTAACATTTGCTTTAAAACTGTTTAAAACCCCAGAGTGGACGCTGACAATTTGGGTTTTTCCGGGTAAGACTGTCCCCTCCCCTGGTTTTCCCCAATAACAAAGTGAAAGAAAATTCCCTTATATGCCTCCCCTTCCGAGCCCCTAAGAGGGGTTATTTTAAAGGAACAATCGAAAAATGATTTTAAATGAATGAATGGATGAAAATTCAAATTTTATATATAGTTTTTTATATATGTTTATTTATTCACAAAAAATTAATTGACATAATTATCAATTTAATAAAATAAAATAGTATTATTAATAGTATTAAATTATAGCCGTAATTCTCTAGGAGGATATAGTTAAACAATGAACTTTAAATATTTATATATGTATATATTTTTACGATGATTTTTTTCCGAGGACCGCGGACCCCCAGTAAAGGCTTCGCGGACCCCCAGGGGTCCGCGGACCACAGTTTAAGAACCACTGTTCTAAGGTATATTAATCATAATCTGCGATGCATTTAAGGCAGAACAGAGTTATTGAGTCAACAAAACCTCTATTAAATATTATTTAAGAGGTTTTTAAATATATAATAACAAAATATAATAAAATACAAAAAATATATAAATTGATATGTATTGCTTATTATGAGTATTAATTAAATTAGTCTTGTGGCATTATATTGGTTTATTATTATTTACTTGCAAGCCAATAAAAATCAAGTCCGTCCCCCAGTCTATGCATCCCTGACCTAAATCTGTAACAATGAAAAAAATAATTTATTTAAAATTTTTTAAATATTGAAAAAATTCAATTAGGGATATAAAAACATTATTTTTTTTAAATAATACAAATTTATTACTTTTCTTTAATATTAATTTTAGAAATTGTTTATCTCATATAGATTCTTTGTATAATTGATTTTTAAATCTCGATTATCTTTTTTTTTGTCATCATTAAATAGCGATATAGATATATACTTAATTATCAATTTATTAAGTATCTATTAAAATAAAGATTGATCATTTTGAATGTATAGGAAATAGACTATATTTTGTTCTCATTATCATTGTAAATTTATTTATTTCAATCATGAAATAATAAGGGTCATTCGAGATGGTGGTCTAATACAAGATTATTTAAAAAGTAAGATCGAGATTATAATTTAATTAAGTTTCAATCAAAATATTTTAAATAGTATTTCAATAGAAGGACATGGAGTGGAAAAAATTGATACTATGTAGATACAAGAAGATGGTTAGGAGTTTGCTACTGGAGTAATGTATTTGTTGCAACCATAAACATTAAATTTCAGGTGTGCAAACGTAAATATATAATATATAGAACTGTTCTTAATTTTATTTGAACAATTATATACTCTTGTTAAAAAAATAATTAATAATATACTTAATATATTCAATGATTAATGCTAATTAAATCCATTTCCATTGGGACAATAATTTAATAAAATCATTTTATATTTACACTAATTCATAATAATAATAATCTAATTATTAATTAAATTATTCTTTATTTTTTACTATCTCGCTAGAGATAGTATTGCAATCACGAAAATTTTCAATTTCGAGATTTTGATGTTTTTATACGTTTTGAAGTCCCTGAGTCATTTTTACTAACATTAAGGTTGAGAAAAATATCTCTCTGTGTGTATGTGTGTGTGTGTGTGTGTAAGTAGACAAGATTAGGCAAAAACGTAGTTTTCTATCAACTTTTGAGAAACCGGAAGAGGGTCATTACCTACAACGTTTTGATTTTTTTCCTCTAAACTGACCGTAAAAATAAAGATATATGTTTGATAGTTTTTCACTTGATTAAAAATTGTATAAAACTGCTATATATAGAATTTCAGTTTGATTGAATTGCTGAAAGTACCGAAATTAATTTTTTAAATTTTTTTATAACGTTGACTGCCAATTACGCTCCAGCATTTGATGTGGTGCCATCAACAAAGAGCTAAACATGCGCTGGTTTAATAAATATCATTTATTAATTTTAATTTATAATTTAATTAATTAAATTTAATTTATATATAAAATATGTTAATTAATCCAATTTACATTTGCGAGATAGACGATTGGAGACTCTCCAGATTTTTTTTAAATATAATATTGTGTGTATAAATTCTAATATAGTACTGTTCTTCTAATAATAAATGGGACAAATCCAATTTGCAAGCAATAATATTATAGTTGAAATTACTTATCTCATAATATAAAAATACTTCATACTCAGTATTTATTGCTTAGCTACAGAGATCGACGCGAAATGGTGTTTACAACCAGTCATCTGAGATTCATGAGCCATAGAATTGTGAGTGGATATGAATGAGATCAAACTAACGTGATTGACGAAGTTCAATAAAAAAGGGGACGATTAAAAAAAATTCATTTATTGACCAAATCATCATCTACATGAGTGGACACTTTATGTGTGCACAATAGTTATTTGTTGAAAATAATGATAGAAATATAGTTTCCATTTTATTAAACATTGATCTAACTACAACTAATTCGTATCTAGTTGATTTATTTAAAAACAATATTGTCTTTAGTTACATATGCTAATGATGTAATAAAACGAGTTTTACAGAAAATGAGAAAATTGGATTCTATATTTTTGAAATATATATATATATATATTATTTAACTATACTTATATTTAATTTGAGTAAGATTTACAAGTCACGGTTTGTTAAGCTTATTGTTCAGGTCTATCAGGTATGATATATCTCAAGTCAACATAGCATTTTAATCAATTACAATAAATTATGATAGTTAACAAGAAATAGGTAAAAAAATGTTTTCTTATGTTGAAGAGATTGGAGTTGAGATCCTTCTTCACAACCATTCCATCTTAGAATTTTTATAAATTTTAAATAAAATATATTTGCTAATTTACTATAAAAAAAACTTTTGAGTAAAGTCCAAACTCTTTTATTATTTTAGAATTTTGTTTGTCCAAACTATTGTGAAATAACAGTGTATATCAATATGATAGCCGCTTAAGCGAGGTAGAGGTGATGTATGATCTGTACAACGGATCTTCTCAACTTTTATATTTTTTGTTTGTTTTTTTGTTTGTAGACCGCTCCTTCTTATATCAAGTAGCTTCCCATGTTTTATAAGATGAACTTTCTCAGCAAGAAAAATTGACTTGAACGCAGATCCACTAGCTTGAAAGGTTGCGCGGAGTCTTTTTATTCAAATTAAAATCAATACATTTTTAGAAATATTTAGTTATTTCTAAATGGAGCAGCCTTAGATACATTAAGAAATGAATGAACCTGATGGATAAGTTTGTTAAACTCTTCGCTATATTTACATATATTAATAAACTGGTATACAAAATAATACATATTATTATTTTAATTATGAAATTTGATTAAAGATTCTGTATAAGAAAAAATGTTAATATACAAAGTTCAGTGATCTTAGTAAAATAAGATCAAAGTACATTTAAAAGTCTCTTTAGAGAAATAAGATATTTATGAAAGTGTTAAGATCATCAAAATTTTAATTATATATGATTGGTTTTGATAATAATCTATTTTTCTATTATATATATATATAATAGAAGAATTACAACCCATCAGTGTGAACTATACCCCTAGATCCTAGACGATCTTTTATAATATTATATACAAAAATGCATTTAATTATTTAGATATTCTAATTTAAATCGTAATATATAATTTTTATATAATTTATATTTTATAAATTAGTAATTATTAATAGATAGAAGAGAAATAAAAAATATAAATTAACAATAAATTCAATAGTTGGGTTTGAATTCTAAAATTTAATTAAGAATGTTATTTTTTTATATACATTATCAGAAAAATTAAATAAGCTTGAGTGTCTCCACTCGACTATCACGCAATTTGAATTGTAATAAATAACATATATTATATTTAAATTAAATTTAATTAATTAAATTATAAATTAAAATTAATAAATAATATTTATTAAACCAGGGCGTTTTTGGCTCTTTATTGATGGCACCACGTCACGTGCTGGCGCGTGATTTGCAGTGTTAAAAAATTAATTCCGGTCCTTTCAATCAAACTGAAATTCTATATATAGCTGTTTTATACAATTTTTAATCATGTGCAAAACTATCAAACATATATCTTTATTTTTACGGTCAGTTTAGAGGAAAAAAATCAAAACGTTGTAGGTTCCGGTTGAGCTACATTTCTCAAATTTTGAATAATGCCCGTATACCAAATTTCATTATTCTAGCTCAAACCGTTTTTGCGTAATCTTGTCTACTTACACACACTCACAGAGATATTTTTCTCAACCTTAGTGAAAATGATTCAGGAACCTTCAAAACGTATAAAAACATCAAAATCTCGACATCGAAAATTTTCGTGATCGCAATACTATCTATGGCGAGATAGTAACAAATAAAAAAATATAAAATAAAATCATTGTTTCAAATTCTATTTTTTGTTTTTAATTATTTTTAATCATTTATATTTTATTGTAATTACTTATAATATATTAAAACTAATTTTACTTAAAATATATTCAAACTAATTTTAAATTATTTTAATTACTTTATCAAAATTAATTAATATCATTTATTTAAATTTTAATATATTTATTTTAAATTTCGGATGTTAACAATGAAAGCAATTTGTTGTTTACTTCATAACATATTTTACTTTTGAAATTAAAATATTATTATCCCATTCTATCTTTAAGAATATTTATATTTAATAGTATTAAATATTTAAATGCTTGAAATCAATACCCTTTCTATTTAAACAAAGACTTTTTCAATGCCATAAATATCCTACTCCAAAATCTCTTTTGAATATATAACATTGGAATAAAAGGTATTGGAGCATTATTTAAGATTAGCGTTGTTCTGTGCGTTTGTATAGTTGGAATAGTCTTTTGATTTCCTTTCGAAGTCATCCAACCTTTTAAAAAGACTTATTTTATTATTGAAAATATTAAACCATTTTATATAATAACACAATGATATTTGGACAAATTTATGGGAAATTTTTTTTTTTCATGAAATCATAATTTGTAGAAATAATAATAAATTTCAAATTCAAATTATATTTCTTTTATTCATTGAATTTATTTAACAGTGCACCAAATTAGATTTTCCCTCAATATTTCATCAAATAATCGAGATATCTGTTACATTGATTTTTTATGAATAAATATTCTCTAATATTAATATGAATGAGCATAATAACAATTTCTTTATTATAATTTTTACCGATCGACGTTAGTAAGGGAGGTATTGTTTTATTTCAATTTCATTGGGATTTTGAATCTATGTTCACATTTTACCCATCCTTCGCATTTATATTTAAAGTTAATAATTATACCTTAAATCTTATGGAACTGATCTGAGTTTGATTCATCGACTTCAAATCTGTTGGACAAGGACATTTTTAAAACTAATGAATTACTTAATAAATTAATCATAAAATAAATAATATATTAATAATGTAAAAACAACTATAAAATGGTACAGTTTTGGATTTTCGCCTTTCCTAGCAATACACTACATTAGTTTATTTTAAAATTAAATTAGAAACTATTATTTGAGAGAAATTTAAAATTTACTTATTTATTTAAAAGTAAAAATTAAAAAAAAAATGGAAATTTTCACTATTTTTAACAAGTAGAAATTTGTTTAGATAATTTAATTAATTATTTTTAAGAAATTAAGAAATTTTAAAAATAAATTGTTAATTTATTGCTTAATATAATATATTAGAGATAATTATTATATTCATTTGGTGATGTTATTCATCAATTCTTTAAATTTTTGAAAGGGTCATTGGGGTTAAAAAAATTTGACGTTAGAGGCTTAGGGTTAATACAATTTAATTGATGATGTTTGTCGGGATCCTAGAGTTTGGTAAAAATTTCAATTTGAAAGAAATGAGATAATAGTATTTAAGTATAGGCATTTGATTCCTGACCAAGGCCAATAAAAAATAGAAACTTAAATATGTTTTTTGTCGTAGATTGATTTCTAATATTAAGTGGATCAATTCTATAAATAGAAATTGAATCTATAAATTAGAATAGTTTGATTAGTTACATTGTTTCATAACTCTTCTTCTTCCAAGAGTGAATATTTTCAAATTTAGTCAGGTAAGAAATTCGGATATTTATAAATTATTTTAAAAAATAGTAAAAAATAAATTTTAGTTAATATGTTAATAACTTTCAATTAATAAAATATTCAACTTTTAATTATATTATTATTATTTAATTATATTATAATATTATAATGAAATATAAATGTATATGTATAAACTTAAAAATTAATTTCCTAAACTTCAAATAATATTCACGAATCGATTTTAAAAATGATTATAGTTATAACTTAATTTTTATTAATATATTGAAAGTTTTTTCTGATTACAAGATAAGATTTTATATAGATTTTTCGATTTACAATTATGATGAATATGGGAGAGGGATACTATTACATTTTCTGTTTATCTCTTGATCCTATCAATATATATATATATATATTTTTATAGTATTTATAGGTATAAATGTTTATATAATGTTTTTTATTATTACTTTCATACTTATAAAAGTTCTTTAAGTATTGTGTCATTTGAAAGGATTTTAAAATACCATTATAAAAATGTATATTTAATTGAAATAGAATAAATTAAAACATATGTTCAGAGATAATAAATCCTATTTTTTTTAAGTAAAAACATAATAATTAATATATTTTTATTTTTCATTTATAAAATACAATTTTTATTTCTCTTCTTTCTTCATTTGATTTATATATATATATATATACATGGCCCTTTTCCAGAGAGAGAGGGGATTTGATTTTGAATCAGGTATGTCATTAATAATGACTTTAGATGAACCTGCTTCTTCTACCTGTTCAAAGGTCTCTAGTCCATGTGTTGATACCTGATAAATTTCTTAAAGTGTGGTCGGCTGCTGGAGGCGAGCGATTTCGGTGCATGTCCCGTCTCCGTAGTTGACCCTCACGGCTGTTTGTTGGCCGGGCCCGAGGTCAGCCGAAACTTGCCGATGTGCGCCATCGCTGTGACGCAGTGTGACGTCAGCAACAACGAACCGACTTGCCTGGCTGAGCCCCGAAGCCCACCGAACGGTTCAATAAAGTCCGTTGCAGGCAAGGAGCAGTCGAGCGCCAGGGCCCGATGTGTGTGTGTGGCTAGCAGCGAATGTGCGGCGCCCCTCTCCCTTTTTTTCGAAATCATTCAATATACAAAAGAAGACAACTTTTTGAAATATCCACCCATTAGGGCCCAAACGCACAGACACCGACCCGAACAAACAACAAGAATCGACCCCCCGTCCCAGCCTCGGCTTGCAAGTGTCAAACCGGTTCAAACGTCTATATTGATTTGATCCCGGAGTGTATATTTCGTGCTGGTGATAAAATAAGTGATCTTTTCTGTTTTTCTAGTGTCCCCCGCCTTAAAAGAAATTAGGAACCCAAGTGTGCAAGTGCAATAAGGCTTCAACTACCACCCACTGCAATTAGTTCAGGCATCTCAACGCCATGGCTGATAAGGTGAGCTTTGACAGTAATACCTATCTTTCTAAACAATTTCCAAAGATTAAAATAAACCCGCGCATCCGTAGATTATTCAGGTGTGGTTTGACCACATTCCACACCCACACGCTCAACGCATCAACGACCTCAATGTTGTTTTTATTATATAACCTCAAGTAGATTTAAATTCCATTTTCTTCATCTTTCTTTTGAAATTAAAAAATAATAATAAAAAAATGAATAAAATCTAGTTTTATTCAAGAGAGGAATGAATGCTAAACGATGCGCGCGCCGACCGCGCCCATATATTCTAATTTTTCTAAAAAAAATTCTTCTTATATTTATCTTAAAAATAATTAGAAAAATATTTAATGGTTGGAATAGTTCATATTAGCATTGAATATGGCTAAAAGAAATAAGCGATATCGTGATTGATTAAAGATAACTCACACAAAGTATTAATTTTTGTATGAGGGAACCATCTAGCGGCAAGCGCAGGTACTGAAATTGTCACGGGTCTAGCTATCAGCACCTAAATACCTTACTATGGAATTATTTCTATTACTTCAATTTCCATTTAAATAAAAGAAATACAATATTCCCTCATTCATTTCAATTACAAAGTATTTTAGCAAAAAAGTTCTTAACTTTTCATTTTATTTTATCTTCACAATAATATTTTTTAAATTAAAAGATTAAAATATGATTAATCTATGTTTATGAATAATAAGCAATTAACCCAATTTCTTGTTATTAAGGTATTTTTCTTTCTCACATTCCTAAGATCAAAAACATTTATTGAAAAGAAAAACTTTTGCATTATATGACTTTCACTTAACACCCAGCAAATTTTAAATTCAATTTAAAAATTTAGCTATTACTTTCCTGAATTTACATATTAGTAGATGATTTTTTTTCAATAGTTTATCTAAATTTTTTAAAGCTCTCATAACAAAATTTTAAAAAAAATGTCAAATAAATTGATTTTATCAAAGATTTTTAATTCGATAATTGTTAAAATTAAAATTTTTGTTAAATTAAAAAAATATTTGGAAAAAAATAATCACAATTACGTAGACAAATTTATTCAAATATTAAATAAACATCTTTTAAAAATAAAATTAAAAAACTTATTCTTGATATTTTGTTACAATATTTCATTTTAAAATTTCGATTGTTTCAATTTTTGTGTTTCTAATATGTGCGGGTTGGTATTTTTTTATAATATTTGAGAAAATAGATTTTATATAAATTTAATCAAAATTTGTTTATTGATGACGTTTAGAAAAGTTAATTTTGTAATTTTTTTTTTTGTATTTCTAATATTAAAATTCTAATTTATTAAAACTTTGTAAAAGAATTCCAAAGAATAAATATAACAAGCATTCTGAAATTAAAGTTAATTTACTATAATTTTCTAGGAATTGTTTTTTTGAATTTCCATTATTATTAATATTAATATATTATCTTATTTGATTAATATTAATTTATTTATGTTAAATTTTCTCAATAATATATATAAATATATAAGGGGATCAGATTAATATAATTTTATACTAAAAAAAAAATCAATAAGGTATTATTCTATTTTTTTCTTTTTTAATTTTTTAATAATTCATAATTTATCAATTTCAATATCATAAAAAAATTTCTCTTATAAGTAAATAATCTAAAATCACATTCAATATTATTAAATAGTTAAATATTTATAGAGATGGTATATTTATATAACAAAAAAAAAAATTGTTTAAATAAATAAAAAATAAAATAAATATTTTTTAACAAGATATAATATTCATCATTTTCTTTTTTGATAACCCTCCTAAATGATAAGAGATACCAGTGATAATTTACAAATTTATCTACTTATCATAAGTTCCAGCTGATTTTTTGAATATAAGACTTATTTATTTATTCTCTTTACTAATTACTTATAAATTACCTTAAAACTTCAATTATAATGAATTAATTCTTAAAAAAAAAAATAAAATTCTAAACTTATATAGTAATTATTATCATGTTCAAAATTTAATCAATATTTAATATATAGAATAATAGGCTTATTAGACCATCGTAAACAACTAAACTATCAAACCATCCAGTTTTGATCTCTTTCAATTGATTTGTTTGTTTTTTAATATATTCATTATATGAAGTATTATATTATTTAGTATTATTATATGAATCGATGGGAGAGTAATTTATCTAATATACATCTATTATATCCAAACCATGAGGTAATTTTTTTTCTAAATATTATAAAA
Organism: Labia minor; assembly: GCA_963082975.1. Classification (NCBI taxonomy): domain Eukaryota; kingdom Metazoa; phylum Arthropoda; class Insecta; order Dermaptera; family Spongiphoridae; genus Labia; species Labia minor. The sequence goes on from OY720344.1 coordinate 74,208,967, forward strand.
ATAGTCATACTATTTTTCATTAACGGTTTATTTTATTTCTATTGTCTATTGAATGTATAAAATAGCGGATTATTTTGTTCCCCTCTTGCAACAAAATAAAAACCCCTCAAGTCTGCTTGAACACAGGAAAAAATTACTAAAGCGGAACAATTTTATCCTGTCTACTGACTATAGAAAGGGAATTAACGTATACTTTATTAATCATTGAATATGTTATTATTTATTAACTTCCGAAAAAAAACTAACTCTCAATAGGTTAACAAATTGTTACTCTTAATAAATTTTATTCCTATTTTATTCTTATTATCTTTTTTGACATTAACGTGGATCATATTTGAATTTTTGTAAAATTGAAATAAATCCCATAAAAAAAAAATAATTAAATCAAATTTAACTTTTTTTAAGAAAAAAAAATTATTTTATTTTCAAAAGAACTTCAAAGAAACCTTTAGAGAAATGGAGTCTTTTGCTTCAGAATAGAATCGTATTCAAGTCAGGAAGGAGTTTGCGCTTTGAATATTAACTTCAGGGGGTCGTTTCAACTTAAACGATCTTGTATGAAATTGAAAAGAATGAAGGATATTTGATTTTATTTGTTTTAGTCAAAATCCCGATTAATCTATTATTTGATACGAATCCTTTCTCAAATCTATTATTTTTTATTTCCTAACTTAATAAAGTTAAATTAAAATATTATTCCAGATGTTTGATCGATCTATCATTTATCAAATTCGAAATTTATGATTGACTTTTAATTTGTTATCATGTTCTATTTTTCCGAATAAAATTTTGAATTTAAACAATAAGCAAGCATTTAAAATATTTATATTTGATATATATATATATATATATATATAGAAAGAGAGATATCTACATATTAAATAATATAGATTTATAATTTTATGATTACTTAAATCTTGCATAAAGTAATTAAAATGAAATCTAAAATTATACATAATAATAATCCCATATATGTTATTTTTCTAAATTATTGAAAATATTATGGGTATACCAATTTCATTCCCATAGATTAGATTTCATCTATCTTTAGAAATATATGTATATATATTCACAAAGAAGTATAAACTACTTTTTTATACTCCATCGTTCTTTTGAACCACTTTAAAATTAAAATTGGAAGGCATATTTATAGAACAAATAAATTCATTATGTTGTATATTTATATGATTTATTATTTATTATTATTATATTTATTTGGAAATTTAACAATTCAAATTTTATTTAAAATAATATATTTGAAATTTTAAATATACTTAACAAATAAATCCTATGGAATCTGTTTCTGTATTCATTGAAAATTACCAAAGGATTAGAATTATTTAATAATAAAAAAAAATTTGAATATAATATTAAATAATTAAATTAGTCTAACATTCTTAAATAATCGATATACTTCTATTTTAATTTTTTTTTTCAATTATTCCCACTCTTTTTTTGAGTTCGTTATCGCTTAATTCATTTGATTCGCAACAAACCATTCATCAATTGATTTGACAAACCGTGGCCGTGATTGCGTGATGTGAGCCCCTAGATATGATAAGGAGGATGTGACTCCCAATTAGCTGCAATCATGACTCGAGCTTACATTCCTCGTTGTGAACTTTTTTATTTCAACACTGATTTTATATTTAATGCCAAAAAAATAAGTAAATAAATAAATTGCATTTTCCTAATATGAACTATTCCAAGAGACAATTAGAAAAATTAAAAACATTCAAATAGAAAAAAAAATTATCAAAGAAATATAATTTCACCTGATATTTATTTTATTCTTTATTCCCATTTTCACTCTTATATTATTATATTCAATGATTTGATTTCATATTTGATAATAATATTTACTCATAATAACAGTTTAATTTAAATACTTAATATTTAAACATTAGCATTTAAAAATCGAAGTATTTCTAAAATATATTTTGAAATAATACAATATCATCATTTAGTTATATAAAAAATATTTGACTCATAGCCTAATCTAATGGTTCTATTAATTCAAGAAAAAAAATTAATTTATAATTAATATTAAATATTTCAATAATTTGGGCTCCAGACTTAATTATTTAAAATTGAAAATATAAAATTAGCACTTTTTAACTTTCCATTGAGCGAATATTCTAATGAAATTATATTCTTACAATTATATTAAAATAAGAGTAAAAAACTTAAATAATTAAGTTACTTTCTCCCCCCCCCTCCTTTTTTCTAACTTAAAAAACTCTCAACTATTAACTAGTATTTTATCCATTTGTTACCTGAAAAAATAAATTGTTTTACTTCAATCTTTACACTTAAGTTTCATGTATAAAAATATTGAAATAAAGAAATACATATATGTATCTATATTGTTTTCATAAATTCATCTAATGAAAACGATGTCCATTTTTAATTAAATCTCAAAAAGATATTTTTTAATATAAGTATTAATTTATGATTAATTTAAATAGTTTACCAATTGAAATACATTATTTCTATCATACAATATTAATCTTTGGAAATTGTTTCAATTATTTGTAAATGCATGTTTATTTTTTTTAACAATGTGTTCGTATTATTCCATGTATTAAATTTTTGTATTTCAAAAAAAGGCATTTTAAAAGAATAATTTTAATATAAATTATTTTTAAATTTAATTTTGGATTAAATTTTGAATTTAGTTTGAAACTTCAAAAAAATGCATTATTAAAATTAAATTATATAAATATGAATAAAATTGATTTTTAAAATTATAATGAACAATTCTTTTAATGCCTTTATTATCCATCCTATAGTTATATTGTTATTAGTAAATGCTTGAAATTTATTAAATATTAAACACAACTGTATTTCCCTCCCTTCCATTAAGATTAATATATGTAATTGATTAATTCGATTATATTTTTTTATTATTAATATGAATATATGATAGTTGACCTCACAAGATAAAAAAAATTATGAAATGGAATATTTTCACTTCAGCGATCTACAGCGTTGATGCTTTTTTTCCCAGGTTGTTTAAGGAAAGTTGTTTTAAATTTGTCCATTTTCCAGCACGGTCGGTCCGATTCCTATCGGGTAGCTACGATCCCATCGACACAGGATGACAACATGACAGCCGACGGCAAGGCCAAGGTATCCACACAAAAAAAAATCATTGCTCGACTGGCTAATATTTGGGATATTTCAGCGGTTTTTTCCACACTTCTTTATCTACTATTGGTTGATCTCATGAATGCAATCTTCTTATTTTATTATCTTTCAGAATTGGTTCATCTCTTTCTTCTTCGACTATCTCATTCACCATTTTTTTCATATACATGAAAATACTTGAAAATTTTCAGATTCTTTTCTTCCAATGAATTTCAGGATTAATTTATTTTTTCAAATTAATGTTTATATTATATAAATTATTTTTCTTCTATTCAATCCAAAAATAAAATTGATTATTTTAAATAAAAATAATAAAATTTCTTAAATTTTTAACATCTTTTATAAAATGAAATGATAAAAATCATATGTTATTTTTTTATTATTATATTATTATAAATATGTTTGATTATATAATATTTCTATCAAGGTAACTACATGTTCAATTATAGTAATTAACAAATTTTCACATTATTCCGGGATAACATAATTTAAACATTTTTAAATGATTAAAGAAAAAAGTTGTTTTTGATAAAAAATTATAAACAAAATTTAAAATATTTACATTCTTTTCTCGATTTCGATATTTTGCAGACATCCATTTATTAAAATAATCAATTATTATTATTATTATTATTATTAATATTAATATTAAATTATTAATATTATTATATTATTATGTTGTTTTATATATACAAAATCGTCATAAAAAAATTGATTTTTTTTTTAATAAATTTTTCCTCTAAATTTCCATTTTATTTTTATTATTTTCTTATTTATCTTTACTATTTTTTCTTCAAATTTTTATTTTATATCATTTTAAGATTTTTTATTTTATTTACTAATATTTCCAAATAACACATTTATTTGCACTTTTTGTAAATTCAATTGAATCAAATAAAAATGAATAAAATATAAATAATATATATTATAAGAATTTTTTTTTTTTAATTATACTTATACATTTTTTTATTTCGATTCACATAATCACTGTTGGAATTTTTTGCATGCTTGCACGTATCAATATTTGAAAACATAAAAATATTTTAAATTAAAAATAAAGCTTTTCTGGTTTCTTTTAAGGAAAGAAAATGTCATTTCACTTTTCATAATATTATACGACTTTAAAACTGTTATATGACTTTACCGTTATTAACAGAAAGTCTGAAAGTTGAAGAAAATAGAAGAATCTATCAATCTATATTGAATTTTAAATTTATGTATTTACATTGGAAATTCTAATTTGATTAATAATTTCTTATAAGAGTACTAAATATAATAGAAGTAAATATTTAAAAAATAAATTATAATGGAGTTATAAAAATATTATATTTTTGAGAAAGTATAATTTATACAATAATAAGGTAATTATGGAGAAAATTATCATAAAAAATTTAATTATTCATAAGCACTTCGAGATCATTTTTTTTTAATACTAATTTTTAAAAATAAAGTGTTCAATTTATTATGATTGAATAATATTCAATGAGTAACTCGGAAAAGAATCAATAAAGTTCATTAGTAATTCCAGAGAGGGTGGTGACTCATAATTAAAAGTTGTTTGATTCACAAATCAATATTTTTTTTTGTTCTTTTTTTGATAACAATTCTTCCCAAATAGTAGTAATTAAAATTAGTCTGTGTCATTTAATTTGATAAAACAGATTAATCATATTAAAAAGATGAAATTAAGAATTTCTTTCTTAAAAGATCAAATTTATTTTATCTCTCTTCAGATAAAGAATATATTATATTATAATCTCTCTTTTAGATTTCCCTTAAAAAAAACCCAAAGTTGCTGATAATTCCATTTGAGAATTAATTTAAAAAAAAAAAACAAACATAAAAATGATTATAGAATGAAAAATAATATCTTTAAAAACAATTTTATTGATTTCATTATATCAGTATAATTTATAATTTGAAATTTTTTACATTTAAGTACTTTTTTATCTATTACTATTTGTTAACATTTTCCCTCTTATCGTCCCAAATGAAATATATATATTACAAGACTACAAGTCCCGGGATTTTTCAATAGGTGACGCCGGTAGAAAATGAACATGACTCATTTCGAGAGGCTCATCTTTCACTAGTTTATGTATGAAGTATCATAACTTTTCGTCCATTCGTTTACAAGCTACAGTCGTTTGAGTGTCGCTACTTTCGCCTTCATAAGAAAAATGGAAAAACAGGATTATCGCGTCTTGATAAACTGTTGTTCTCAAAGGAGCAGATGTGGATAACATTCCTGCAATGATTGTTCACAAGTTTTTCCCATTAAAAAACAATGTTTAATCAAGACGCGATATTCCTGTTTTTCCATTTTTCTTATGAAAGCGAAAGTAGCGTCACTCAAACGACTGTAGCTTGTAAACGAATGGACGAAATGTCATGATACCTCATACATAAACTAGTGACAGATGAGCCTCTCGAAATGAGTCATGTTCATTTTCTAGTGGCGTCACCTATTGAAAAATCCCAGGACTTTTCAGCCCATGTAATATATATTTAAACTGTGAAACTTTCACTCAAATACAATTTTCCGTAGATAAAACTTTAATTTTATGCGAAGAAATACAGACACAGTGTGCATGTGCACCAAGTCAGCACATAAGCTCGGGATTCCCCGTGAGATGTGAACACAGCGCACGTGTTCAAACACAGTAGCATTTAGTAGAGTGCGGTAAAAACAAAAAAAAAAATTTATTTGGAAAACCGTGTAAAAGCGAAAACGTGTAAAACAAGTACCATGTAAATCGGGGGATAGGTGTATATTCATTTATAAACAACTTTTAATTATTTAATTATTATATATTATAGCAAAAAATAAACTTATAGTATATCAATAGGTAAATACAGAACATTAATTATAAAAAAAATTGAATCGATTTTATTTTACAAGAGAATATAATCAACTGAATACGTTCTGTAATTATTATATATGATAAACATTGATTAAAACTATTTTTCGATTAATTATTTAATACCGTCCTTATCCGAGCCACCTCCATCAAACTCCTATTCTCTCTGAACTCCCTCATTTCCCCTTATATTGACTGCTACATCAGTTATTAGTTTATATAGAATATAATATAATAGTATTCTTATTATAAAAATATTGTTTTTTTTATTTCTAGATTAATGTAATTATGTTATACTTTTTGATTGATGACAATTGTAATTATAACAAATCAATCCGAGGTTATCATGAACTCGAGGACAATATTCCAAGGTAACTAGAAGGGGGAATATATGGAATGAAGATGGAGCGACATAAGTGTAGGGTGAAAGGTTATGATTGATGCAGCAAAGAATCCAAAGAATTACAAAGATAGATTATTTAATCATTATTTATTGCGCTAGGAATTTTAATTTTATAGATTTTTATTTTATTAACAAGGGCAGATACTTTAAAATTTAAACAATAATTTTCATATATAATAGTTAAATCTCAATATTTTCATATAATTATTTTTTCAATAAATCAATTAATTTCTTAACTATTTTATAAATTTCTTTATTTATGATTAATTATTTTAATCTATTTTTCTATGAGATGATTATTTATATTTTTCTAAGATATATTTTATTTTTATTTACGAGGTTTGTTCAAAAGAAAAGGTGAATTTTGAATTATTTCGAAAAGTATTTATTTATTCATCAATATCCATTTTGTCTCCTTTAAAGTAATTTCCCTCAGATATAATGCACTCTCCCAATCGACGAAGCACTTCTGAAATGCGCTTTTCGGTATTGCCATCAGCTCGTTCTTCGATTCCGAATTTATCTCATCAATTGTGACAAAACTCTTTCCTTTCATTGGACACTTCAGTTTTGGGAATAGGAAAAAGTCACAGGGTGAATACGGTGTTGTTTTTTGTCAAAAAATCACGAACAAGCAATATCGTGATGGAGAATGGATGATTTGTTTTTCCACAATTCAGATCGTTTGAGCCGTATTGCTTCACGCAAACGTTGCATTATTAATTCCTTGTAGTATTTCTTATTTTGCTTTTAAGTAAAAAATCAAAAAACACAAACGTGACAAACTTTTTCAGTTGTCAAAAACAAACTACTAATCCAAAATGGCTGATAATGTCAACATATGAGAAACATATGTGTACCAACATAACAAAAACAAATATATATTTCAATAATCGAATTTACACAACCCGAGAAAGTTCAAAATTCACCTTTTCTTTTGAACAGACCTCGTATATTAAAAAAAAATAGATTATGATGTTCAAATTTTACAAAACCATCATTTTCTCAAATGGTAGTATGAAAAAAATTCATTGTAATTTTAATTTAATTGTCTATCTGTTTAAAATTGGTCACTGTTTGATATATATCCTGCAGCTGTCTGTCCATCACTAAAGCTCATAGACATTATATAAGCGTGGGCTGAAGCCCTGCCCAAAGGCTCGTTTATTTATACCGGACGTTCGTGTCTTAGCATTCCAAAATGTCCACCTCAAACCAACTTTATTAATCGATTAATAAACACAGTACCTTAAAAGTTTAAGTTCAATGTAATAATTGGGGTTCATAAAAAAATGAAAATGTTACCAATCCCGATATCTGCATCTGCGATTTGTTAAAAGGAAAATAGAAGTGATTATTTACCCCTTAATAATTAATTAAATTAATTAGCAAATTATAGATTTTTCTTATCTCTAGACATATATTAATATATATGAGAGTAATTGATCTTAATTTCAAATTATACAATATTTTTGAGCCTGTCTCAGAAAATTTTTATCATTTTCCTATTTTTTTTTTCCACCAAAATTTTAATTATAATATAATTATATAATTTTCATATTATTTAATACTCAAAATTATTCAAATATTTTTTTATTTTATTTTCTTGATTTATTGTTCTTACTTTATTCATTGAATTTTTTTTTAGACATTTTAAATTTAATTTTAGAAAAATCTTTCAATTTCTATGCATAAAATATAAGTTGTTTAATATTAGATTTTAAACAATTACTGATTAATATATAATATAATAATGTACATGTTAAAAATATATTCTATACATTTTTATGATCAATTGATAATTATTTTTTTTCTATTTTAATTCTAGTATTAAATGTCTAATTAATTTATTTTAATTTAAATTAAAAAAAAAGATTTATTAAAATGATAAGATTATTTTTAACAAATTACTTAGTTACATTTAATCACAGACTATAGTATTGTTTATATTTTATTTTGTAATATCGCACTGATATTTTTTATTTCCAATCATGTATAAACTTTCAATTTTTATTTAATCATTTCTATCTTTTTTTAATTCATTTCTAAAATTAAAACAAAAACTATGTATTTTAAAGATATAAAAATATTCTATATATATATATATATATATATATATATATTAGATTAATTATAAGATTTATTAATATATAATAATAAATATTTTGAAAATCTATATTAACTCCCTGTGACTTTTGAGAGAACATTAGAACGACAAAACAAAGATTTATACCAATTTACAGCATATTATCTCTCATTCCGAGGTTGACACCTTTTTTTACCTAATATGGCTGGGCTATATTTGTTTTCAGGTTCTTGATCATTTTTAATGTCATTACTCTCTGATACATAATTAATTAATGATAGGAGAGGGAAAATTGCATACAAAGTGTACCATTATTAATTAATTTTTAATTTACTTTATATATATTATATATTTTCTCTTCTTTATTTAATATATATAATAATTTATAAATATAAAAAATATCTATGTATGTCTTAAAGTCTTTAGACTTTAATATATAATTGTAATGTTGTAAGATTAAAATAATCAAGTAGGAGGAGAAAATATATATATATATATATAGTATATTACATATATAATATATAAAAACATAAATAATATACATTAAATTATATTAAAATCACTGTAAAATTTCAAAATATTGTTTGATAAAAAAAGTGAATTAATTTCAAATAATTATTCTAATAAAAGAAAAATTTTCAAAAAAAATATTAAATACCCTGTTAATTTATTAAATTTTATAAATATTTTAAGAAGTACCACCTTCCTCATAGCCACGATTGATATTTTTTATATTTATAAATTATTTAATACTATTTTCAATAAAAAACCTATCGAAAAGTAGATATGTTTTTCTGTTGTTCGTTTGCAACTGCTCTTCATATTCCAAGCATTAAAGCCTGTTTTTGCTGTTGCGGTGTTGTCAAGTTGTAAAACTTTTGATGGTCACGGAGAGAATATACAAACTAAACATCGAGAATGAATTTTATGAGATTAAAAAAAAAAATTGTTTTTTATTCTCCACTTTATTTATTTAACATTTTACATATAACATCTACCTGTTTTCATTTAAGGTTGATTAACCGTTTTTAGTTAACAGAGTTCTTCTAATAACAAATATATATTATACCAATATAAGCTAATATCAAAATATCCAAGTCAAAATTTAATATTTATCCATTCTGTCATCATTGAAATAGAGTAGTTTTATTGATAGTATTATTGCTATTTCAAAATTATAAATAAAAAATTCGAATAAGATTATTATTTAATTTCGTAACAAATTAATCATTCTCCACCAATGGTTCAAACCACTATTTGCTCTTAGGTAGACCTCAAAGAGTTATTTCGAATAAATTGATTTTGCTTAACTAAAACTTAAATCGAATTTAAACAAGCGTTGGAAAGAGAACTTTTTGATATTTTACTTAACAAATTATTATACATTTAATTCATATAAAAAATAACAAATAATTCCTAAGAATATATTAAATATAATATATATTTTTCATTAATTTTTACACACATTGTTTGGCTCAATCTATTTTAATTATTTTTTTTTTTTAATCAAATAATTTAGAAAATATATATATATTTATATTAAATATTTATATTAAAATGAAAATGTAAATTGCATTCTATTTTATTAAATACTGAAGATTAATTAAACGAAACTATAGTTTACGGGTATAGCATAAAATAAAAAAATGAAAAATCAATCATCGATAATTATAGATTGTTTACATTTGAATAATGATATATTAACTTGATGATGAGATTCAAATTTTATTTTTTTCATTGATCTTTAAACTAATTTAAGAATAGTTCACAAAATAATTCGGTAATTATTCAAGTAAACGCATTTTTTTGGATTTGGATAATACTTTACCAGTGGGTTCCTTTTGCAATTCCAAATAAACTTTCCTTATGAAATTTTTTCGGGCCTCTTCTAGTTTACCGGATAAAAATTATTAAAATAAAGATTTTTTAAGTTTGACAGATTAGTTATGAACATCGAAATGTGCCATTAAGTAATGTCTTATTGACTAATTTATTAATTATTCACTTATTCACTAATTTTCGGTTTTTATAAGTTTGATTTGGATATATAGAAAAATTTTTAATTTTCATAAATCTAAACCGAAAATTAGTGCGCCCTCTGGTAGTCAAACGGATAAAACATGTTAGCTAAATAGAATATCAATGGATTTATATGCAAATTTTAATAATTTTTATTTTGTAAACTAGAAGAGGCCCGAAAAAATTTCAAAAGAAAAGTTTGTTTGGAATTGCAAAAGGAACTCGCTCGTAAAGTATTATCCAAATCCACGAAAATGCGTTTACTTGAATAATTACCAATAGTAAAATATACATATAATTTGTTAAAAAAATATTATAATTGAAAAATACCTCAGACAAATACATATATAAATGTGAGTTTAGATTATTGAAATATGTATACTTTTCTAAATAGTATTTATTTATTAAAAATAATAAATAAATGAAATCAAATACATCTTAGAAAGTAAAAATTAATTTTATTAAATCTTTTTAATTTATTTTTTTTTTAAACATTTAATATATTTAGAAATATTTTGTATATTAAAAATATTTTTTTCTATTACAATCCTTTATTCTAATTAATTTTGATTCATCATATTAATATTAATTTATCATTTTTTTTATAAATTTTTATAATTCATCAAAAATTTATTATTAGAATAGGAATGATAAAATATTGATTTTCAAACTATGTATGTATGTATATATTTATTTTTAGAAATTCATTTTCAGCAATGCGCCGTTATCGATGCATGTTTAATCATTATAAGAGGGGAAAATCGAAGCCACATTACCGGTTGTGTTAACCAACCACATCCCGTTGACCACCCCTTTTTTCTCATTACATTATTCTCGACACAATTCATTCTTACTATTCCCGATTTCTCATCCAAGGACTTAACATTTTTTTAGATAAGAATTATGTATATCTATGATGATTATTATATATTATTCTTTGGAAATCAATAACTATAATTGGTTGTTCTTGACCGGATTTGTTTGTTTCCAAAGTGTTGTTGTTTTTTATGTAAAAATCCTTTCATACAAACTAATTAAGACCTTCAACCCCCCCCCCCCATTTCCATAAAAAACAACTTACCTTTCATTCTATCAGTCTCACTAATTTTTTCAAAATTAAAATAAAACATTTTTTTATTCAATTAATAATAATAAACCTAAAACATAACTTTTTTGTACCATTTATCATTTTTATATATTTTGAAATTTAAATTATTATAAGAAATGATTTACGGATTGATTTTACTTTCAATTGTGAGATTTGTGTCTCAATATACGAGGTGTGGCTTTTAAATAACGAGACTGCTTACAAAAAAAATGGTTTAATTAAAAAAATTATGGTACAATCGAACTTTCCCCCTCAATATACTCCCCTCCATTCGCCACACACCGCTTCATCCTTTTTTTCCACTGCTCAAAGCAGTGTTCGAAGTCATTTTTGTTAGGCCTTTCAGAAGCTTCGCTGTTTTTCTTTTCACCCCTTCCATCGACTCGAATCGGCTTCCCTTTAGTGCGGACTTTATTTTCGGAAACAGGTAGAAGTCGCAGGGTGCTAGATCAGGGGAGTAAGGAGGGTGTTCCAGCACTGGAGTTGAAATGGAAACAGGACGGCCCGGACGCTGGTCATTTTCGGTGCTCTCTCGACCCTCAGAAAAACTTTTGTGCCACTCAAAAACCCGCGCACGTGATAAAGAACTCTCACCGTAAGCCTCTTTTAATAATTTATAGCACTCGGTCGGGGTTGCTACGTTGTTCGTGTTTTTCGTCACACATCGTTTTCGGCGTAGGAACAAAAACACGTTTATTTTAAACCGCTACAGAAAAAAAACTACTTCACCGCCAGACATGTGTTCTCGTACTGGAATAGTAGACCCTTCCAGCTGTACAACGGTGCATTAGGTTCCCGTCTACCCTCTCCTGGAGGCCGTCTGCGCGCGCAGTCTCGTTATTTAATAGCCACACCTCGTATATATATATTTAATATTTGCTTATATTTATTATCTGAAATTGTTAAAAATATAAAAAAGATATATACTTAAATTTTCATTTCTAAATCTTGTAGCTCTACCTTCTGCTATGTTCAAATTAAGTCAAACTCCCCTAATTCTCCTATCCAGTGACGTAACTAGGGTATTGCAGTAATGGCACGTGCCAAGGGCGCCATTTGAAGAGGGATGCGAAAAAGCACCTAACATAAAAATATAGATAAATATAAGTATTAAAAAACTACTTAGATAAAAGAGAGGCATTACAAGAAATAAAAAAAAAAAATGCAAGATAAAAAATATACAAAAACAACCTATCGCCCAAGAGGGGCGCAAGGTTGTATTACCCCAGGTATGCCTCTGCCTCTATCTTCATTCAATTTCAATACAGATTTTTATTAATCTATTTTATTAAGATTGTTTCCAGCTGTCTTTTAATTATACAACTATTATTACTTACTCATTTGTATACTATTGAAGGTCTAAAAAAGCAAATTTTTTTTTTCAAAATTAGTTTTTGTAGATTTTTATTACTAATTTTTTTTTGGTAAATAATAATTAATTCATTGAAATTAATTACTACACTGATTGATATTGTTGAATTTAAAAGAAAATAAATTTATGATCAATATTTGCTTCATATACTTTTATTTATAATAATTATAATCTAAGACGTCGATAGACGTCGTTTGCATCTATATCAACAGTAGCCGAACGTCTATAGACGTCATTTACGTCAACGTGTTAAATTGAGTTGTAGATTAAGGTAAATTGGTGACTGTGATATTTTTTTCAGATAACAGAAATTCTTTGGGAATTTATCAATTTGAATTTGAAAAAAAATGCCAAAGATAAGAAAATTTTTTATTTTAAGACCATCTGAGTGAATCACACCTAAAGAATTTCTGCTACCTGTTAAACAAAATAATTTTTCTAAATATTCTATAACTAATTTAACTATAGAATACTTATTTTTTTATTATAAATTTAGAATAATTAAATATATATATATATTCATAAATGACTTAATTCTTTATTCTTGATCTTCCATGCAATTTACACATTCATCAATAAAAAATAACTGCATGTCTGCATGTATGTCTTGCATGTTTTTTTTTAATTTCCAATAATTAATATTATTTAAATCAACTAATTTAATTTATCAAGTTAACTAATTTTTTTTTTTTACCTTATATAGTCTCGTCGAAAAGATGGCAAAAAAAAGGGAGAAAATTTAGATGACCTTAAACAAGAGTTGGACATAGATCATCATAAGATCTCGATTGAAGAATTATATCAACGCTTCAGCACACATCCAGACAATGTAAGTTGTTTTTATTTATTTATAAATATAATTAGAAAAGTATAATTTGTTTTTAAAATTTTAAGAATGAGAGAGAAGAAAATATTAGAATAATTATTTGTTAAATATTTAATAAATACTTACCCATTTCAAGTCATGTTTAATTAATAAATGTATTTGTTTTTAATGTAGGAGTTGTATGGAAATGGCCCAGGATAGGAACGTTTGGAGAAATGTGGCAAACAACTTTCGAGTTTTTAGGGATATAGATAGATTATAATTATATTAGATAGACATGATTTTAATGATTTCTTATTTTTAAATATACGATATATCTATATTTTTCCAATTATTTCTACTATATTTTGTATAATAATGTATTTAATAATATTTTGAAATTAATTAATTAAAAATAATGTAATTTTTTTAATTTTAAATATACTATTAAAATGCCCAGTAAATATGATTAGAAAAATAATATAATTATAATGTAAAAAATAATATGTGTTTTAAATCCTTTTAATATTTATTCAATTCCGGTCGGAAATTGATTTTTTTATTATTTGAGATGAACATATCCTAATAAATCTATTTTTGATTCAACTTTTAGTTAAGGTTAACAAAATCAATCAAAATCAATCCATTATATTTATTTATTTAATATATATATAATTTTTCTATAATAATTCATTTCTCTTTTTGGAGTTAAATCAGTGTTTCCCAACGTAGAACCCACGCCCCACAGGGGGAGGGGGGAGTTCGAAAAATGGAGTTTAACCCTTTTTAATATTAAAAATGTATATGTTACATAGGGGGCATAAGAATTTTAGAAGAGCTTAGGTGGGGCGTAGCTAACGTGACCATTTATTTTTTTTGGAGAGGCTATGAAGAAAACGTATATTTTTCATTATTTCTGTTTATTATAATGAAAATAACTAAAAAATATAGTAAATTATATAACAATAACTTAGTATAATAATATAATAATAAATTTAAAATAAGGGACAAGCTACCTGAAAACGGGACTGTCCCGTTCAAAACTTTACGTATGGTCACTTTAGGCATAGCATATAAAAGGTTGGGAAACACTGGATTAAATGAATACTCAATGACAAAAAAATTGCCTATGAATATAATAGAATTTCCTTTTTTGCCCTTATTTGAGATCCGTCTTATTTTTATATCTTTATAAAAATATACAAACAATAAAAAAACCTAAAGGAATACAAAATATACAAAAACCAAAACAAAATAAGTTAAATAATTAAGCTATTAATATTTAAAAAATATACTATATATAAATTTTATATTAAATCTGATTTGATTAGATTTTTTTATATTGACCTGCAGTTAATTTTTGAAATTTTGTTGTAATTTCTATTTTAATTTATATTATATATGATTTTATGAGTTAGTTTTTATAATAGAGGATCTAGTTTCACCATATGGAATGACTATAATCTCATATTACTATGACTTTCAGTGGAGTCTTTAATACTTTACAAGAATTAGGGTTTATTCCTTCAGAAAGTCAGTAAAATAAGTTGACCTGTGACCAGGTCCGAACCGACCGACGGTTTGAAATAAATTAATTTCCAGCTACAGAAACAATTTCAGATAATTTTAATATATCTATTAATGTAATAAAAAACAGATATGGATACATAAATAATAAATATAAACATTTTTAATTTTATTTTATTTATAATATATATGCAAGACCAGGCTGTAACGTCATGAATGGCTGGATGACGTCATATAATTTTAAATTAAGAAATAACTAATTAAGATGATTTTTCTCGAGGATAAAACCAATACAAAGTGCATGATTCGTGGTGATATATAAAAAAATCTCCTCATGTGAAATTTGGTGTGAAAATAACCCTTCCCTTCCTATCGTCGATCACTAATACTACCACTTCCGGTTTCCGGATTTGCACCAAAAGTTGATCAATTCATCCCACTGATGCATTAAGTAAATATACCAAATTTCATCAAAATCGGTTGAGCCGTTCAGGCTGTACACATCTATACGGACGGACAGACATCATGCTAAAAATACTTTTTTCTGTTAAGAAAATGCATGATTCGTGGAGATATGTAAAAATCTCCACATGTGAAATTTGGTGTGAAAACAACACCTCCCTTACTATCGTCGGTCGGTAAAAAAGCGAAAGTGATTATTTGAAATTTTTAAGTTTTCTGTAATAATTCAAGGTTGTTTTTATTGATAATATTGTCCTATTCAAATTATGTTGATATCCTCTATTTTATGAATCATTATTTATTTATTTTTTTTTTATTCACAAACACTATTCAATCACAATTCAAATTACAATAACTTTTATTTTATGAACAATAATAATTATGCATATTATGGAATAAAAAAATTTCTGATAAAAATAAATTGACCTAGATTTAAATTTAACTCGAACTATAAACAAGTTACCTTAAAAAATGTAGTCAAGGTTTTTCTTTTTAAGGAATATTATTTTCTTTTAAGGATTTATTTATTTATTTTTACATAGAGTTTAAATAACTTTAAGATCAATGATTATTATTTATAATTTATATTTAATCTATTTATTAATTTATTTTTAGCTATATATAGTAGACAAATGAAAAATTTTACTGAATTTTAATTAAACTCTGGAATTTATTATTAATGTATTACTTTAAATTATTATATAAATAATTATATATATATAACACACAGCTGAATTTAGAATGAAAATATTATCATTCCATTAATAATAAATAAACAAAAACAATAATTAAAAAAAAGAAAAATATTTTTGGATTAAGTTATAATAGTTTAATAGTTTTTAAATTAAAATACTAAGATCATTTAAATAAAATAAAGTAAGATAAACATATTATTCACTTTTTTAAATTTAATTATATTGATTGATTGATAGTACAATAATTAATAAATAAGAAATATGAAATATGAATATAGGTGTTTTTATGATATTATTTTAATAATATTAAATATTATTATTAAAGGAAGGGAACTATTAAAATAAAAATTGTCTATTTTAAAAATATCCTATCTCATATTTATATAATTTGCATTAACTCAAAACTATGAATTTAGAAAATCCAGATAATACTAGTTAGTAATGTTGGTTTAATAAATCCAGCAAAAACCAACCGTGTAATGCAAATTAAATGTTAAAACCTTGATAGATATTTTGTTTTGATTTTTTATATTATTTTTATGAAAATCATTGATTTGTTTTTAATGAGACTGCATGGAGGTCATTTTGATTTTTCAATATATTATTACATTTATAATGCTGGCGTTCACCTGAATTGTCCTTCATTATATTTCATTTTAATTAATTAGGACAATTACAATTACACTAACATATGATATAATAAAATTATTTAATTCTATTTAGTTTCTGATATATATATATGCAAAGGTTTCTTATATAAAATTATTCACTCGATATAATATATAAATATATAAATAAAAAAATTTCAAGGCAGAATTCCAAATTTCTATTTTAAAGCATAACATCATCAATTTCTTTCCCTTAGATAATTAAATTTATATAACTATAAATGTTTAATAATAATTAATTTAAATAAGTTAGGAATTGAATTTATGGTATTAGAATTCAATACCAAATGATAAGAAGGAAGTTATTTTATTTTACAATTTTTATTTAATCTTAAAAGATTATTTATATATTAATTTATTTTACATTAAACTTAGAAAAAAAATTTAAAAGTTCAATTTTTTCCTAGTATATTTTTTAACATTACTAACAAAAGAGAAGGGGTAAATGGTCTTATAAAGTTCATCTTCCTTGATATACGAAAAAAAAACTATACAAAATTGACACATCTCAATAATGCTCATTTCCCAAAAATATCGAGTTTTGAAAAAAGTGAAGTTATACAATAAATGTCATTGTACCTTTCATCCTTATGTCATTTTTTCTATGAAATATCAATCATTTTATAAATTTGAATATAAAATTATATTTATTATTTTACTAAAAAAGAACGATTTTTGAGATGTGCCATTTGGACACTGATAATATTTATTTTAATTATTCCTTATTTATTATTATAAATATAAATCAAAGGTATATTATATATATTATGTTATAAATTTATTATTTTTATGAGATATGTATTTATATACATTTTTTTTTAAATTAATATTATTATTTAATAATTTTTACTTTCTCGCCAGAATAGTAGACAAAAATTTCCAATGTCGAGATTTTTATGTTTTTATACGTTTTGAAGGTCCCTGAGTCATTTTCACTAACAATAAGGCTGAGAAAAATATCTGTATGTGTCTATGTAGACGAGATTACGCAAAAACGGTTTGAGCTAGAATAATGAAATTTGGTAAACGGGCATTATTCAAAATTCGTAGTTTTCTATCAACTTTTGAGAAATGTAGCTCTTCGGAAGAGGGTCATTACCTACCACATTTTCATTTTTTTTCCTCTAAACTGGCCGTAAAAATAAAGATTTAAGTTTGATAGTTTTTCATAATGATTAAAAATCGTATAAAACTGCAATATATAGAATTTCAGCTTGATTGAATCGCTGAAAGTTCCGGAATTAATTTTTTATCACGACTGCAAATCACGCGCCAGCACGTGTCATTATGCCATCAACAAAGAGCAAAACACGCGCTGGTTTAATAAATATTATTTATTAATTTTAATTTATAATTTAGTTAATTAAATTTAATTTAAATATAATATTTGTGTTAATTAATCCAATTCAAATTTGCGAGATAGTCAATTGGAGACACTCCAGATTTTTAAATGTTATGAATGGATTATTAATTTTAATTAAATTTCTTATTTTTTTATTTGTAGACAAAAATAAAAACTAAAAAAACATAAAATTATTAAAAATTTAAATTATCAAAGATTTAAAAAATTAAATTCAAAATTTTATAAGAATATAAAAAATAAAATATGATTTTTAAAATGATTTATTTTGAATTCATTTAATAATATTAATTATTTTTAATTTTTGTTTCAGGGCCTTACACATGCCAAAGCGAAGGAAAATTTGGAAAGGGACGGCCCAAATGCCTTAACGCCGCCCAAACAGACTCCAGAATGGGTTAAATTTTGCAAGAATTTATTTGGTGGTTTCGCCCTTTTACTTTGGATCGGTGCCATCCTTTGTTTTATAGCCTATTCGATCCAGGCTAGTACAGTTGAGGAGCCTGCTGATGATAATGTATGTATCTATCAAGTGTTTATATAATATAAGAGCAATACTAAAAAAATTATAATTTAAACCTCAGCTAACATTAAAATGTGAATATATTTGAAATGTAATAAAAAACATTTTAATCCTTCTCATTATCATTTAGTTTCTCTGTAAATGATTAAATATATAAATATTTGTTTATCAAATTCTTGAATATATTTTCTCTTTATGGAATATTCTTTTCTAGAATTTAAATAAATTCTTCTGTATATTGAGATATATTTTAATTTAAAACATCCTGAATATAATATATTTCTACACTTACTAGCCAAAAATTCTATAATATTTCTAAGAGATAATATGAATAATAATAATAAGATTTATTATACATATAATTTATAGTATCTTATGAAATAAAATAAATAGTTTGAATAAGCTACAGATTAGAGAAATTTCTTTTTAACTTAATCTCCTATACTTAATAAGTTCTTATTTTTTATTATTTATTAACTATTTTTCTAATATTAATATTATTGAAATTATTAAATTAATTAAAAAATAACTATTTTAAAATTAAAATTCACTAATTAAATATACTTTTTAGTAAATATTTTATTTAAATATATTTTTATTCTTTTGTTCTAGTTATTCTTGGGTATTGTATTAGCAGCTGTTGTCATTGTTACGGGTATATTCTCTTATTATCAAGAGAGTAAAAGTTCAAAGATTATGGAATCATTCAAAAACATGGTACCCCAGGTATGAAAGATAAAATCAATTATATATTCCTATTATAATTATTATTTCAATATATTAACTTTAATTTTAAATCATTGATTTAAATTAATTATATATTTATATAAATCATTTCAATTAAAATTTTAAAACTATATTATATTTTAGTAAATATAAGATTATAAACATTTCTTTATACTATTTTTTTACTTTATTTTTAAAATTCATTAATTTTTATTAATTACACATTATATATATATATATATATATATATATATATAAATATTATAATATAAATCTAATTTATTACTCAAATTACTTTTTTTAAGACTTAATTAAAATTGAATTTTTGTATTAAAATTATATTAAATTGTATTTTTGAATTATTTTAGTTTGCAACGGTAATTCGAGAAGGGGAGAAATTAACGCTACGAGCTGAAGATATTGTCCTCGGTGATGTAGTAGAAGTCAAATTTGGAGACAGGATTCCTGCTGATATTCGTATCATCGAATCAAGGGGCTTCAAAGTGGATAATTCATCATTAACGGGTGAATCAGAACCTCAAAGTCGAGGGGCTGATTTCACTAATGACAATCCCTTGGAAACAAAGAACCTTGCCTTCTTTTCAACTAATGCTGTTGAAGGTATTTTCATACATATTGATATAACAAATCAGCTCAATTATTTTTATATCCAAAATAAATTCTATCATATGTATAATAATTAATAAAAATATCATGTCTTAAGAATAATATTTCAATATTATATGATGATATATGATATATGATGATATTGATATCAATAAAATTACTTTAAAATTTAAATTCTTTTTTTAAAGATAATAAAATCCAATGAACTGTTTAATTTTAAATATATTTTTAAACGAATAAAGATGACTAACTATTGTTCAAATCATATTTTCAGATTAAAATTTATTAAATGAAGGGTATTTCTGAGTCTTATGTTCGATTGACAAATGTCAGTGGCTTTGATGATTTAAGATTTTGTCAATGTGAGAAAGAAAATATTTTATTAACCTCATAATTCATTTTATTCATCTAAAAAAAATTATTTTATTCATTCTTTGGTGGTTTGGGTTGATTAGTAAATTTATTTTGTTCATAAATCACATAGTTATAGTAATACCAAATCACCTTAATAGAATTGCTATTGTGTTATTAATTTTTTCTATATGTTCAATAATATATTAGTCTTATTTATTCTAGACGTGAATTTTTTCAAAATTATTATTATTTAATTTTTATTTTAAAATTAAATTATTTGATGTTTTTTATTAAATATTTTATTTTATTGAATGTCTAATTTATTTTGATGATTATTTTTTTAGGAACGGCTAAAGGCGTTGTTATCAGTTGTGGTGATCAAACTGTAATGGGTCGAATCGCTGGTCTGGCTTCCGGTCTTGATACTGGAGAAACCCCAATTGCTAAAGAAATCCATCATTTCATTCATCTTATCACTGGTGTAGCTGTTTTCTTGGGTGTTACTTTCTTCGTTATTGCTTTTATTCTTGGATACCATTGGCTTGATGCCGTTATCTTCCTGATTGGTATTATTGTAGCTAATGTACCTGAAGGTTTATTAGCTACTGTCACTGTGTGCCTCACGCTCACTGCCAAGCGGATGGCCTCGAAAAACTGCCTTGTTAAGAATTTAGAGGCTGTCGAGACCCTCGGCTCCACTAGTACTATTTGTTCTGATAAAACCGGAACTCTTACTCAAAATCGTATGACTGTAGCTCATATGTGGTTTGATAACCAAATTATTGAAGCTGATACTACAGAAGATCAATCTGGTAAAATATATTTTCATATATTTCGAAATCGTGAAATTAAAAATAAAATGATTATTGAAATATTGTAAAAATCGTTTCAGGTGTTCAATACGATAGGACAAGTCCTGGATTTAAAGCATTAGCAAGAATTGCAACACTTTGTAATCGTGCAGAATTTAAATCAGGTCAAGAAAATGTTCCTATACTTAAGAAGTAAGAATTTCTATAAATATATATATAAAATATGATTCACTCAGATTAAAACTCTTATCAATTAATTTTTTTATAATTTTAGAGAAGTGAATGGAGATGCTAGCGAAGCAGCTCTTCTGAAATGTATGGAACTCGCATTAGGAGATGTTATGTCGATTCGAAAACGCAACAAAAAAGTTTGTGAAATTCCTTTTAATTCCACCAATAAATTCCAAGTATCAATTCATGAAACTGAAGATGCTAACGACCCGCGTCATTTGCTTGTAATGAAGGGTGCACCTGAACGAATTCTCGACAAGTGTTCAACTATTTTTATAGGTGGAAAAGAAAAAGTTCTTGATGAAGAAATGAAAGAGGCCTTTAATAATGCTTATCTTGAACTCGGTGGACTTGGTGAACGTGTATTGGGCTTTTGCGATTTTATGCTTCCATCAGATAAATTCCCCTTAGGTTTCAAATTCGATTGTGATGATCCAAATTTCCCTATTTCTGGTCTTCGATTTGTTGGCCTTATGTCTATGATTGATCCTCCCCGAGCAGCTGTACCTGATGCTGTTGCTAAATGCAGATCTGCTGGTATTAAAGTTATCATGGTCACTGGTGATCATCCAATTACTGCTAAAGCCATTGCCAAATCAGTCGGTATTATTAGTGAGGGTAACGAAACCGTTGAAGATATCGCGCAACGACTCAACATCCCTGTATCAGAAGTCAACCCCCGGGAAGCAAAAGCCGCAGTCGTCCACGGAACTGAATTACGTGATCTTGGATCTGATCAAATTGATGAGATTCTTAGGTAATTACAATTAATGAATGTCTCACAAATCTTTAAATGGTTTTATTTGCTTATTCATATGTCAAATTATATTTAAAATAATTTTCAATGTGTTTTAATAAAGATCACCACCAGCAATGTGTTCACTCTTTAGTTTAAGAATATTATAAATATTTGTATTCTTTTGTAAGTTTAATTATGATTTTTTAAAGATACCATACCGAAATTGTGTTCGCCCGAACATCACCTCAGCAGAAACTTATTATCGTTGAAGGTTGTCAAAGAATGGGTGCCATTGTCGCTGTAACTGGTGATGGTGTAAACGATTCACCTGCTCTTAAAAAAGCTGATATTGGTATATTCCTAATTTTGTTTACATTAATTTCTAAATAATTATTAATTATAGATTTAAAATAAAGAAAAGTATTTCCTTTAAATTAATATTAAATATATTTAAAACAATTTTCAATATGTTTTTAAAAATAAAATAAACTTCTCAATTCATAACAATTTTTTATTTTTATTTTATTTTTATTTTATTTTTATTTTAAGCATTTCTTTGAAATTAATATATTTTTCTGTCATTTTTAGGTGTTGCTATGGGTATTGCTGGATCTGATGTCTCTAAACAGGCCGCTGATATGATTCTTTTAGATGACAATTTCGCATCAATTGTCACTGGTGTAGAAGAAGGACGTCTTATTTTCGATAATCTTAAGAAATCAATTGCCTATACATTAACGTCCAATATTCCTGAAATCTCGCCTTTCTTAGCTTTTATTTTGTGCGACATTCCTTTACCATTGGGCACTGTCACTATTCTTTGCATCGATTTGGGAACTGATATGGTGAGTAATAACATTTTAATTATAATCTAACATATTTTAAAATAAGAGAAATCATATTTCTTAGATGTATCATGATGTATCAAGGATAATTATTAATTTTTAAAAATTTATAATAAGTAATAATATAATAAATTACTATTGCCTTATTTTACAATACATATTCTAAATCGTTATAGTTATTTTCTCTAATATATATATAAATTCATTTAATTGATATATTTCATATCTTTATAAGCAATCCTTGAACATATATCTATTTTTTTAGAATTCTAAGGTTTTAATCATAAAAATAGATTGAGTAAAATCTTAGAAAACTTATTTCAGATCGTGTGCAGGATATTCTATTTCCTAAAAATCAAATAAAAAGCAGACGAGACCTCGAGGCAATCTTTTTTCTCTCTATTTATTATTTATCTATTTATTTATTTATTTATTTAAAACTTTCTTCTTCTTATGAATTTCTTTTTTTTCTCTTTTTGACCCCTCTTTCTTGGTTTCCCTCGCTGTGCGAGACATTTAGGTGCCAGCTATTTCTCTTGCGTATGAGGAGGCCGAGTCAGATATCATGAAGCGACGGCCCCGCAATCCATTCGTAGATAATTTAGTTAATGAAAGGTAACTTGAGGACCGTCGGCCTCCCAACAAAATTTATTTAATTTTTTTCCTTATATTCGGTCTTTCTCTAAACGCTTTTTCATTTTTTTTTCACTTTCTCTCAAATTCTGCCTTATGATTATAAGAGAATTCAATAAATAATTTATGCATTCCATTTTTTTAGCATTAAATAAAAAATTAAATACTTCCCATAAGAAAATAGATATATCTATATTCTAGGTTTGGTAAGTTAATATATTCTGTTTTTTCCTTTTTTACGTTCTCTTTCTATCACACTTTCTCTCTCACTCTTTTTTTCTCTTTTCTCTTTTCTCTTTCAAAAAGGTTATTTTCTTCACATTATTTTTTTCTTATGGATTCCTTGAGATCTCAACTGCAATATAATTTTTTAATTCACCTTTTTTTTGATTATTTTTTTTTAAAGCATTTTCAGGAGAGTTAAAATCTCTTCCCTCATGTGCTATAAGCTTAAGCTTTATTCATTGGCTAATTGGCCGCAAGCCAGTCGTCTGCCTTCATTTGTTGTAGTTCTAATTTCTTTGCTATTTTAGTTTCAAATGATGCCAGCCAAATTATTTCTAATAATCCTAGGTCAAGTATTTTTAGTTGAAATTTAGATTAAGTTCGAAATTAACAATTTTTCTTCTAGTTTAGTTAGAAATTGTTTTATTCATTTATATCTAGTTAGATATTTATATTTATTATAATTATATATTGTGTGACATTTAACATATAAGAGCCCCACTTTAAGGTGCCAGCCATTTCGCTCGCTTACGAGTTCCCAGAATCAGACATCATGAGACGACCCCCGCGAAATCCGCACACGGACAATCTTGTTAATAACAGGTGCACCCCACGAACAAAATTATATCTAATGAATTCTAAAAATACTAATTCGATTGTGATTTACAATTTTTTTTCTAAAAATTTTAATTTAATAATAAGAATAATAAAAATAACTCTATTTATTTATTTACTTTTTACTAAACATGGTATACAAATTTCAATTTCATCCATTGATAGCTCATATATGTTGTTTTTATTATATATATATTATATTTGCTATCAATTCAATTTGTATTTTGTTTCAACTAATTTGTGCGTGTGGGTGTTTTGTCTGTTGATTAATTTTTTATATAAAAAAAAACAAAAAACGATTTGGATTGTATATCTTTTATTCTCGCAGGTTTTTCCTAACCAACTTGTGTACTTTTTTACTCATCCGATTTGTGTAATTGTATTAATTTGCACTATTTAGTCTTAGTGATATAGTTTGTTAATTTATTTTTATTAGTTAATTTAATACAACTGACATATATTTAAATATATATATTTATATATATATAGTATAAATAAATAAATAAATATATATATAAGATATATCCTACACTTTTCCAACTCCAATCCCTTAGCCTGTACCATTTTAGGACATATATATATATATACACCCGTTGAAAGTAAATTCAGTGCAATAGACAAATTACATTTTACATTATTTGTTAAAAAAAAAATCTAATTAGAAACTTAGGAGATAGGCCTGCCTCTAGTATAGCCATAGCTCTCTAGAGAGGCCCTTCGATAGTACAGTCAACACAATTAACTCAACAGACATTAGTGCTTGCAATCGCTGCCTTGAATGTTGTATTTCCAATTCCTTGCTAAGTGTATTCAATGTTATGCTGTGCAAACTGTAGCCAAGCCAACCAGAATCCAAAAAAAATCCATTCCTTTGATGTTGATCATATAAGATGTGTTACTCCATTTAGTTTTATCATATTATTTTATTTTTATTTTATTTTTATTTTATTTTTAATTTTTTGAAGAAAAAAAATTAATTTTTTTTATATTATTTTTTTTTATTCCTTATTGATTTTTCTTTCATCATCGTGTTGCGCCATTTTGTTAGGTCCCTGCCATTTCCTTGGCTTACGAAGAGGCTGAGTCTGATATCATGAAGCGACAACCACGAAACCCTTTCGCAGATAAACTTGTAAACGAAAGGTAACCAATTCAAAAAAATTATATTCAAATTTCTATTTACAACATATTCCATGAAAATTCTCTCTATATATCTCTCTGATGTCGGTGCCCTCCGTTTTCTTTTATACACTATTTTTTTCTTATTTTTTTTAAATTTTTTTATTTTTCACATACTATCTCTCTCTCTCTCTCTCTCTCTTTGATAATATGAATAAGCGCAATCAAATTATATATGATTTGATTGCGCTCATTCTTGACCAAACCAAACTTCTGCTTTTCCTTTTGTTTGTCAGTCTTTTTGCATCATTGGTCATATATTAATATTTAATTATATTACTGCCAAGACGCATGCATGTTTTAAGAGGTAAGTAGCCAATCTCAATTTTACAAACTATTTACCCATATTTTAATTCATTTTATTTTTATTTTAATTATCATCATTATTATTATTTAAATTACAATTAATTATTTTTGCCTTTGAATGGTGAGCATTTTTTTTTCATTTATACCTAAGATATTGCTTATTTTGCATGCTTTTTTAAAAACAAACACTACAAAGCTTCTTTCTTCTTTCACTTTTCCTCTTTTATATGCCTTGTTGCTTCTTTACTCATTAGTTCTTCAACAAAAATCCACTGATACATTTCACACACACAAAATGGAAACTGGTCTTTTTCGCAAAATCCATAATATTCTCTCAAAACCTCCTAATTCTGCCTGCAAATCCGTTTGCTCTCTCTCTCTCTCTCTTTCTATCTATACTCTCACTCACTCTCTCTATCTCATACTATTTTCTTTATTCTTGGAAACTTTAAACCTCTACATCTTAACTAGTAGGCTCTTGCAGCGATCTTCACTTCTAGGGAGCGAGAAGAACTTTCATCTAATATTTCGCTGCATGATTCGGCTACTAACTATTTTTTCTACTGTATTATACTGCTACACATAGGTGCCTGCTATTTCTCTGGCTTACGAGGCTCCAGAGTCGGACATTATGAAACGTCAGCCCAGGGATCCATATAGGGATAACCTTGTAAATCGCAGGTGGGTTTTTCAGGCTCTCCTTTTTAGATTTGTCAAGTTATAAGCACGATCCTCATTTCCAAATCCAATTCCTCTCTCTCTTTCTCCTCATTCCTAAATTCATCAAAATTTCCTATAAATGTTGCTTGAAAACTTAGATTTTTTTTATTTTCTTTCAGTTGAAATTATCAATCATGAAAATGAGTTATGTAATTTTATTTTGCCATTAGTTAATATTTCTGCAAATTTAATTTACACTTATTGATGTATGGGTACAATATCACAGCTTATGTACCAATTTTTATTTATTTTTTATATTTATTATTATTATTATTATTATTATTTTTATTTCATAGAAACATTGAAACAATTTTATTTTGTATATAATATATTCAAAGCAATTTATTATTTTTTTTTAACATTCATTACATCCATATTTAAAAAATTTCATTCACCATCATTTTTAATTTTGTTGAATAGTTTATTAATTATAATTTTATTTAGTAATTTGTATACAATTGATATCACGCTCTTCAGATTATTTAATATAATACAAGTAGAGAAATACAATACAATTTTCTACTTATATTATTTTCAAATACTTCATAATAAATGTAAATACAATAAATGTTATTTAATATTTTAACCCTTTAATTTTTTTTTAGTTTTATTTATTGGTTTGTTATTTTATTATAATAATAATTTTTATAAACATTTCTCATGAATCTTATCTTTGTAAACGTAAAATATAATAATATTTGGATCATCCTCTTTTAATAATTAGTAACCATAATATAAAATGCCAAAATGTATTTAATTAAAATATTATTCTTAATATTAATAAATAATTAATAATATTAGATTAATAATTACATAATTCATTTTCTAAATCGTTTGATTCAGTAGAGATCCCTTATTAATTTGTTAAAATGAACGTTTCATATTTACAATTCAGCAGAAGTTTGTTGCTAAAAGACTCTTTAAATATTATTTTAAAATTTTAATTAACTATTTCGAATCTAATCGTGGAGTATTAAAAAATTATATATTTGAGTCTTATAGCAATTGTGATGTCGCTATTGAACCAACGAGAAATAATTAAGTTTATGTTTGTGTCTATATATGTGTTTAACATTATTCGTGAAATTGAAAAGGAATATTATGTTTCCTGATTAAATGTTTTTATTAAATGTTATTAATTACACTTGAAAAAAACGAAAACAAAAAAAAATCATAAACTGCAATTTCTCTGGTGAAATACATAATTTCTCTCTCTTGCATTTTTTCGATTTTAAAGCGCATCTTTCTTTCAATGTTATTCATGTTATTCACTTTGTGTCATTGTCGCACATTGGACTGTTTATGGTAATTACTTAAAATTAAAACCAGCATGACAAAAAAAAATACAACAGCCTAGGACTTTTATATGTAAGTATTCAGTGTTTTCTAATTTTTTTCGAGTTTTTGAATTAATAATTCTTTTTCTCATAATATTTTATCACATAAACTTGCATTTAAAACTATTTATCTAATTTATCTAACACAATTAATAATATAATATATTTATAATATATTTAACAATTTTAAAATATTAATCTTATTAATCTAATAATATTAAATAAATTTAAAGAAAAAATAACATAATCTGTTTAATATAAAAATTCTTAATTTTTTTTTATAGATATAAATTTTATTATATACTGATATATAGATAAGATATAAAATACTGAATTTTGGAAAAATTATATAAAAAAATCGCCCATATATAATTATAATCATAATTATACTGATTTTTTTTTACTTGTCCTTAATTTAATTAGGTTAATTTCCATGGCATACGGTCAAATCGGTATGATCCAAGCGGCTGCTGGTTTCTTTGTCTACTTTGTTATCATGGCTGAAAACGGCTTCCTGCCCCTTAATTTACTTGGAATCCGCAAACACTGGGACTCTAAAGCTGTCAATGATCTTACAGATTCATACGGACAAGAATGGGTAATTATTATTAAAGATACTTATAACAATAATAATAATTTTCTATACTATAACCGTTTATTGTGCTCCTACTAACAATCTTCGTTTGTAATGCATGTTTGCAGTGAATATAAAACATGGATTTGAATCTTTGAATTTGATTGTTACGTAATGAAAACGAATTGCTTCAATTTACTTTATTATTTCGTTGTTTCAAAAGGAATAACATATATTAATTATATTATAATCACTATGATTTTCAAATTATATATTCCCTCATTTTAAAAACAATCCCATATTGAATCTTGAATATTTTAAAAAATATAATTTATTATCTTACAATTTATTTTATTTAAGTTATTATGTTTATTTATTTGTGTATTTTTGTTTAGACTTACCAAGATCGAAAGAAATTAGAATATACCTGTCATACTGCCTTCTTTGTTACTATTGTTATCGTGCAATGGGCTGATCTTATCATTTGTAAAACTCGACGTAATTCCATCATTCATCAAGGAATGAGGTATGTTTCTAATAATAAATATTTTATAATTTTAATTTTTTTTAATGTGATTTTTCTTTTTCCTCAGGAATTGGGCCCTCAACTTTGGTCTTGTATTTGAAACAGCCCTTGCAGCCTTCCTCTCATACTGCCCTGGCATGGACAAAGGTCTTAGAATGTACCCTCTCAAGTGAGTATTTAATATTAAGATAATTTATTATGTATAAACAATAATTAAAAATACATCAATTATTTAAAAAAATGTAATATTAAATAAAAATCACACTAGTAATTTTTTAAATAGCAATTAATAAATGAAGGAGAATTTTTAAAGAGTTGTTCCTTAAAATAAGTATAATATAATACAAGCCATTAAAAATAAATGTTTCATAATTACCAGCTAAAAGATAAATAGAAGGGATTCAAAATGTCAATTACATTTGACCTTCTCCTGGTTCAAAATATGTATCATTCAAGATTTTTATAATGAATATACTGTAGAATACCGATGTAAAATACCAAGACCTAACTTTATTAATATAATTTGCTATACATATTTATATATTTTATCGATAAATTAAAAGTCATAAAAATCATAAAATCTGAATATTATTATATATATATATTTATTTATATATAATATTGTTATTTTAATGTATTAATAATTAATTTATTTTTTTATTTAGATTCGTCTGGTGGCTTCCTGGCCTTCCTTTCATGCTTTCAATTTTCATCTATGACGAAGTACGTCGTTTCTACTTGCGCCGAAACCCTGGCGGCTGGTTAGAACAGGAAACATACTATTAAGGGAAAGACGATGCAGCGGTGGAGGTGGTGTCAGAATGGAAACGGTGTTGGAGGTGCCGGGAACGAGCTCTGGAGACCAATCGAAATATATATTGTATATTATATAGTTCAAAAGAGGATGAATCTGAAGAAGGAGACTGTGTGTGTCGTCGCTCTGACTAGAAGGTGCTTAGAATTGATGAAGTCGAAAAGGATGGAGACTTTAAAAAAAAATAATAAAAATATATACCGGAGCTCTCACCAGCCCCCCCCATCTCCCTGAGTGTGTGCAGGGCGTAGCCGTGCTCTCATCAAGCCCACCCCACCCTTCACTCGTCCAGCGATTTCCTAAAAAAAAAACCACGAGTTAGTAAATATATCTATATATAGATATATATATAATATATAGGCATAGATATATTTATATATATTTATATATATATAAAAGAAAGCAAAGCAGCATTGTATTAGAGACATGAACAAATGGCGTACGGGGGAGGGTTTTTTTTTTGTTTTTTTTTTTTTGTTTTCTTGAACCTCACAAATACAAATATAAAAAAAGTAAAAAATCATAAAAAAAATATATATATTAAAAAAAAAACGCTTCGCTCGAGCCACGTTTTAGTAGGCAACTGCTAGGGGACTTATGTACCAGTGATGAGGGCTGCTCGGTCACCGAGGAGAGGCATCGCAACGTGAGTGTTAGATTGAGAGCGTAGAAGTGAGCCAGTGCAGCATCATGCTAGAGACTCTTTATCATCAACATAAATAATAAAAATAAAATAAATAAAAAAAAGTATTTTATGAAATAATAATAATAATAAAAAAAATAATATTATATAAAATTGGTTGTTATTACTGCAAGATGTATATGATTCTGCTGTTAAATTTACACTTCATTTTTTTGTTTAATTTTTAATTTATATTTTTTAGATTCAGGGTTCTAAAATACTGTTATATGAAGATTGTTGTGTAATGCCTAAATAAAAAGGCAACAGAATGATGAAAAAAAAGATATTTAAAAAATACCTATTTTTCGGAAATGTATAAGATTAAAGAACAAGAATATCAATGTTGGGAAATTTAAACGTTATATAGCTATTATAATACATTATATTATAATAACACACATTCACAAACGAAATGTTAATTAAATATATAGAGAAAAAAATATGTATGTTTGAAAGTTTTAAAAAAACGTATAAATCATAATTCTGATTTAAAAAAAACATGGTAAAAATCAAGCCACACATGTATGTAAATGTATAAGTTTATAAAGGCCGTAGTTGCATCCGAGAACAATTTATAATTGTTCCAATGCTCAAAAAATAGCTGCTCCGCCCGCTTCCACTTTAAAAAAATTCATGCAAATATATATAAAACAATCTAATAAACAAAAAACTATTTATAAAAAATAAAATTAAATATATATATATATATATATATTAATAAATTAAAATCTTGAATGTCAACTAAAGTATCTGAGAGAAGGCCTCAGTGATGGCGGGCGCAGCAGCTGCGGCCCGCCCTGCGAGGCTCCCACTAACATTCCACACACATGCGAGAACAGTTGCCTTAAATGGAATGAAATTTCATTTTGGAAACGTGCACATAAACGCAAAAATCACAAATACACATATAAAACACACACATACACACACACACTACTCATGTTCACAGCCAAAATAAAAAAAATAACACAACAACATAGAACACAAAAACATTCATAAAAATCAATAATAAATAAATAGTTAAAAATAACCCATTCATCCATTAAAAAACACTTCATGAACATTCAATGTCAACTGTATTTGCTTTTATTATTTTTTGGAGAAAAGAAAAAAAATTGTTTTTTTTTCATCATCCCTAGCTTGGTGTTTTATTCCAACCCATCTGTTGCATTTCAACGTTGTTAAAAAAAAATATTTAAAAATTAAAAAAAAAAAATCAAATAAATAAATAAATAAAAATCAATATAAAAAAAAAACGAAAATAAATCGGTACATCTTGTTGTTTCCCATGCTAAAGACTATAAGAAATCGCATAGATTTTTTTGTCCTTTTCTTCTTTAAAAAAAAACAAAAAAAAATTTTAAAAATTTAAACAAAAATAAAAAAAAAACAAAAAAAAATTTAAAAAATGAGTATCATTACATAGAACATTTTAGAGTAGCAAACCACAGATGAGGTATGGATTGAGCTACATTATTCATAGCTGATAAAAACATGCTTGAAAAAAACTGGATATGTAGATTTTAGATGTGCATTTAGGTTAGTCTTAACCGTGTTGTTAAAAGGTCATTACAAGAATCTTTAAAAAAAAAATACAAATAAAGGAAGCCTCTTTGGTCTCTTTGTATTGAGAGTTGCCGAAAAGGACCCACTGGCGGATCAGGACAGAAGCACCCGAGAATTGCTTGCATAGTGGCGTGGAGCGATATCATGCTGGAACCTCACCCCATCCCTTCTCACTCACCCCCAACATCCATTTAATCCAATGTCATGATCAAACGTTGAAAAACACACATTGAAAATATCATTGTATAGTATTTTCGTAACATTACCTTCTATGTTAATTTTATTCCTATTTATATATATATATATATATATATATATATATTATAATAATATAATTTATATAAAACAATCTCAATGTACTTATTCTGAAATCAAAATCAATCCAAAATAGTCTCCATTTTATACTCCTTTTGTAATTTTTCTATTGCTTTTTTATCAAATCATTGTTATTTAAAATAAATTTAAAAAAAATAACTAAATTACCGAAAATTTTGATAACTTGAAAGGTATAAAAAGGCATTTAAGACAAGATAACAAAACAAGTTCATTATTTTGGATTGATTCTGTTTTCATTAATTAATTATTTGTTCATTGAGTTGTTAAATAAAAATAAGTATTGTTAATTTATTGTTTGAATAATCATTTCAATTAATTTTAGAGTATATGTATATATATAAAACATTTTTACAAATATATATCTATGTATCTATATTTATATAGATACATAGATATATATATATAGATTATTTGTATTTATATATATATATAAAATACTTTTTATATTAAACAAAATAAATAAACTTTAGTTTAAAACTGCTACAACACCCAATTGTGACATTCTATTAACGAATCATTTTTGTTTCATGGAGGTTCCAAAATGATTTCGCAGTGGCGTGGCGGTCCTCAGTGTTTAGGGGACACGTTGAAAAATAAAATAAAATATATAAAAGAAATATATATATAATATATATATGTATGTATGTATGTATACCTATATATATAAATATATATACGTATATAAATATATATATAAAAGTTGTTTTTATCAATTTAATTATTATATTGTAAATATTTTAAATATGAAAACTCTATTATTATTATTATTATTCTTCTAATTATTATTATTATTATTATTATTATCAGAATTTTAATTTCCTGCTTGTGTTGTTGCGCGGGACTTTCCATCCTCCGTCTTGTATTGGCTAGAGATAATAAAGAAAAATTTAAAAAAAGCTGTAAAAAGTGTCAACAAGTTTGGGTGTTAAATAAAAAATAAATAAATAAAACTAAGTTCTTAAAACACATGTTGAAAATATTCATTAATCATTGTTTAATAGCATAGTATACCAATATTAATTAAAATCAATTAAACAACTCTTCATAAATAGCTAAGTTTTTCTTTATTTCTGTTTTTTTTTCTCTCTCTCTCTCTCTCTTTCTTTTTCTATATCTCATTTACTTTTCTTTCTAATTTTTGTTTTGATCCATGTGAACCTTGATCCTAATAAAAGACGAATGTTGTTTTCATGTGACCTGTAGCACAAATATTTTGTAAAAGATGCTGATTAATTATAAATAAATTGTAGACAATAATTGATTTAAATATTTTACAATGGCGTCAAGTTTCTTTATATCTCTTTATATTCCTAGTAATAATCATAATTAAAGTTATTTTTTTTTTTAATAAAAACAATAATTAAGATTTTTAAATCTATTTAATTGTATATTATTTTTAATTCAAATTTATTTTAAATAAAATATTTAAATATTTTTTTTTAAATCTCGTAATTTTTTCTATACATAAGAAGTTACTTTTTTTTTAATTTAAAAATTTATAAAAATTAAATAATTTGGTAATAATATACAGTAAAATTATATATACATATATATAATTATTATATGTATATATAATTATTCTAAAATAGCTAATTTTCTCATTCATTTTGATAATTCAAATTATATTTTATAAAAAACACATCATTAATATATTTTTATTGATCTGAAGAAACACATTTGTTGTAACAATTAAATCAATATTTATATTTAAATTTGAAATTTAAAAAAAAATAGTTTCTTTAAGAAATAATAATTTTAAAATTAAAAAAATATTGACTATGAAATCAATTATTTAATCTTCCCAAGTAACATTTTTGATCAATTGTTACTAATTTTTTAACTGAAAGATTATTTCAAATTAATAAAATTTATTAAAATATAAAAAAAACTTTAAAAACACACTTTTATTTAAATGCAGTAAAAACGAGAAAATAATTTTTCCACACACACCACCATTTCCTTAAAATTAATCATATTGAAAAAATGAAGCGTGGGCGCCTATTTATTTTTTTGCTTATTTATTTTTACTATCTCGTCAAAGTTAGTATTGCGATCACGAAAATTTTCGATGTTGAGATTTTGATGTTTTTATACGTTTTGAAGGTTCCTGAATCATTTTCACTAAGGTTGAGAAAAATGTCTGTGTGTATGTGTGTATGTGTGTGTGTGTGTATGTATGTAGGCAAGATTACGCAAAAACGGTTTGAGCTAGAATGATGAAATTTGGTACATGGACATTATTCAAAATTCATAGTTTTCTATCAACTTTTGAGAAATGTAGCTCAACCGGAAGAGGGTCATTACCTACAACGTTTTGATTTTTTTTCCTCTAAAGTGACCGTAAAAATAAAGATATATGTTTGATAATTTTTCACATGATTAATAATTGTATAAAACTGCTATATATAGAATTTCAGCTTGATTGATTCGCTGAAATTACCAGAATTAATTTTTTAACACTGCAAATCTCACGCGCCAACACGTGACGTGGTGCCATCAACAAAAAGCCAAACATGCGCTGGTTTAATATTTATTATTTATTATTTATAATTTATAATTAATTAAATTTAATTTAAATATAATATATTATGTTATTTAATCCAATTCAAATTGCGAGATAGTCGAGTGGAGACACTCCAGCTAATTTTTTATTGTAAAGAGAATTGGAAATTTAACATTCATAATAAAAAAGCACAAAAATAACTTATGTAGCAAAAATTATGTCACTTAAATGATGACCACCATTTTCTCTACACTGTACGAGTCTCCTGGAAAAGTTAGTCATGACTCTCTTCAATGTTTGGCGCGGGATCTCACGACTTTCTCGCCGAATGTTCTCCTTCAGTTGGTTCAAATTATTTGGTCTGTTAACATAAACTCTTCCCTTGAGGTCCCCCCATAGATAAAAGTCACAAGGGGACAAGTCGGGAGAACGTGCCGGCCATTCGATGTCACCTCTGAGCGAGATCAGCTTACCGGGTAAAAATCCTCTGAGTTGAGCCATGGACGCCCGAGAGGTATGGGCAGTTGCTCCGTCCTGCTGAAACCAGACCCTCCTGAGAGGGATACGATGGCGACGTAACTCTGGAATGAGAAAGTCACGGATCATGGCAATATAACGCGCTGAGTTCACTGTCACTGTTTGGCCATTCTCCTCAAAAAAATAAGGCCCTAACACTGTTGACCTACACACTGCAGCCCAGACAGTTACTCTTTCACAGTGAATAGGCTGCTTGTGAAGTTCCTGAGGGTTTCTTGGAGCCCAATAACGAAAATTTACAGTACAGTGTAGAGAAAATGGTGGTCATCATTTAAGTGACATAATTTTTGCTACATAAGTTATTTTTGTGCTTTTTTATTATGAATGTTAAATTTCCATTTCTCCTCTTTACATTAAAAAAAAATAATTAAAATATCTCAACACAACTTTTTTATTTATCCCATTTCAAAAACCGTCAGGTTTGACTGCCGGACCCTGTATATGTTAATTAATCCAATTCAAATTCTCAGCAACGTGGAGACAAAAACCTCTTTCATATATATATATTTAGATAGAATATACATTAAATCAGTGATTCACAAAGTGGGCGCTACCGCCCCCTCGTGGGCGCTGGAGCGATCCAGAGGGCGGTAATGGCCACAGGTGTATTTAGGGAAAATTACTTTTCTATTCTGAGATCAATAAATAGATACATAAATTCAATGTTTCTAATTTACACCTTTATTTATAATATTTTGCAAATAAGTACATTTATCTTTCTGTTTAATTGTTATTAAAATTAAAAAAAGGTTAATTTCCAAGGGGGCGCTTGGTCAAATAAGTTTAGGAACCACTCCATATGGTGTAATTTTTTTATTACGACTCTAAAGTTACTATCACACTTAGGTTCATATGTGTAATAATTAACTTTTTTCTGTCCAGTAGATTGACTATGATTATGTAATCAAATGTTGATCAGGGTACAGATGTCGTTATTGTTGACGACTGAGCTCAGTTCACGTGTCATTTGTGCGTAATCAGAGATGTTTGGAATGAAAATTGGTGGGGGGTTGTTTTTGGGTTTAAAGGGAGGGAGGAGAGACATCATCGGAAGCTATTTTAGAAAGAGCCTTGAATCGATTATGTGAGTTGAGGATTGTGTAATCGGTAATTTCTTTTTGTTTTACATT
This sequence comes from Labia minor, assembly GCA_963082975.1. Taxonomy (NCBI): domain Eukaryota; kingdom Metazoa; phylum Arthropoda; class Insecta; order Dermaptera; family Spongiphoridae; genus Labia; species Labia minor. Next base: position 74,246,023 of record OY720344.1, read on the forward strand.
TCTTGGCGTCTCATGGCTTTCTCTCTGCCTTTTCTTTCTTGAATCGAACCAACTGCCAACCCTGAGCATCGTTGGAATTGGTGTTATCTGTATTGTTAATGCCCTCCATCATGTCCTTTTCGTGATGTAGTAGGCATGTGCCGTGATATCTTCTATTGCAGTGATTGCAGTGATAGTTTTTCGAATTAATTTTTAAAAAATTTGCAATATACACATATGAACATAACAAGACAACAAGAATGTAACATTTATGTATATATATATATAGAAACTCGAATAGTCCAAAAGGAGTTATAATAGCTGTTTTATGAATATCTTCAGGTGCTATTGGAATGTGATGATACGCCTTAACGAGATCAATTTTTGAGAAAATTGTTTTCTCGCTTAGCTGACTATTAAAATCCTGTACATGAGGAATTGGGTAGCAATCTGGGACAGTAACAGCGTTGCGTGCTCGATAGTCACCGCATGGTCTCCACGATCCATCTTCGATTGGCATGATTGCAAAATTTTATTATACGACCTCGGATTTATATAATTTAACGTTCGCGGGTCACCAATTTAATTGATTTTAATTGAATCAAAATTTTATTTTATTAAATTTATCCATGCATATATTTAAAGAAAAGTATTAAGATCTTTGATAAAAATATATTACATCAGAAGGCTTAGTTAATCATAATTTATTTATTAACAAGTAAACAAACAAATTAATATTAAGAATTTACAACAAAAAATGATGTTATTTATATAAATTGATTATAATTAATTATATATTTATATCTAATCTAATCTTATTATGCTAGCTAAAATTGAATGTTTGTATGTTTGTTTGTAAATGGGTTCTCAAAAACCGCTCTAACGATTTTTTTGAAATTCACACCAGAGATAGTATTTATAAAGAAAAATTGAGTTTTATTGATCACATCTCTGGAAAAATTAATCTTCATTAGTTTTTTTTTTAATTTAAATGTATATATGTTACGTCACAGCCACCGCCTGTGAGATATATATCTATTCTTAAAATAAAATTAAAAATATTTATATTATCATATATTCATATTTGATTTTTTATTTCATTAATAGATACATGTAAATTATTTGAAATTGTTTCACAACGTTTAGAAGATTTATCTTTATTCGATTCGATATATAGGAGAATTAAATGACGTCATCAATTTATTATACAGCGACTCCGAAAATATAAAATCTTATCTTATTATGCTAGCTAAAATTGTATATATGTATTTATCTATATATCATGGTTCTCAAAAACCGCTCTAACGATTTTTTTCAAATTCACACTAGATATAGTATTTATAAAGAAAAATTAAGTTTTATTGATGATATCTCTTGAAACATACAGCTTCATTATTAATTTCTTAATTGAAAATTATATATTATATGGAAAACGTCAAAATTTTTAATACTGCCTGCTAAGACAGTAAAAAAATGACAATTTTTTATCTAAATACATATAGTCCAGCGGTTGGACTGATGTTTTAACGAGTGGATTTCGTCGGTTCGAAACTCGCCGGGTGAATCGTTATTTAAAAATGAAAATAATGATTTTGTTATTTTTTTTTCTTTTTATCTATTGTTTACTTTTTAATTTATTTATTCATTGTTCTTTTATTAATTAAGTTTTAGATAGTTTTATAATTTTTAATATTTTTTCAATAAAATATTATTTAATATATTTATTAATATTATTTTATTAAATTAAGATGAAATAGAATAATTGAAAGGTACCGTAAAAATAGAAATATAAATTAAAAGAACTTTAATTTATATTTTAGCAATTGCAATTTATAATTAATTATTAATTACCAATTGTCGACCACAGTTGGTATATTGTGTAGTTGTTGAGAATTTTCAAAATATGTCGAAGCCAATCATCCCCTCCTCTGCCACTTGGCAAAATTGTCCACCCCTCTCTCTCTATTGGGGTAACGAAGAGGCATATCTCTGGGTTTTCCCTGCGTTTTTTTTTTAAAACAATTATTTTTAGAAAGTCTTTGCCATGTGCTCAGTATCATAATACATCCAATATATCCAATATATATAAGCATAAAAAACAAGCATTTTTATATTTATATTTATATTTATATATATTACAATATTTATTCTAAAAATAAAATTAAAAAAATATTTATATTATATTCATATTTGTTTTTTGTTTCGTTTTTATTCTGCAAAATATTGTTTTTTTGATTTTTTGTTAAACTAAAAGTGAAATATTTGTTGGGAAATTATTTCTACTTTATTAATTGTTAATAGTTATTACATTTTAATTAACAGTGTTTTCGGAATACGTATATTCTCTTATCTGTCTCACAAGTCTACCTGCAGGTAACAATTTCTATTACTCTCTCTTTAGCTAGGTAACAACTTTTATTATTTTTTGATAATTATGTCAATTATTTGATAATTATGTCAATTAAATTTTTGTGAATAAATAAACATATATAAAAAACTATATATAAAATTTGAATTTTCATCCATTCATTCATTTAAAATCATTTATTTAAAATGATTTAAAACATTTATTAAAATGATTTAAAACATTCATTTAAAATGATAAAGAATATCTTATTCAAAATAAATTCAAAGTATATTTTCATACTTATCTTATCTTATCTTATTATGCTAGCTAAAATTGTATATATCTATCTATCTATATATCATGGTTCTCAAAAACCGCTCTAACGATTTTTTTCAAATTCACACTAGATATAGTATTTATAAAGAAAAATTAAGTTTTATTGATGATATCTCTTGAAACATTCAGCTTCATTATTAATTTCTTAATTGAAAATTATATATGGAAAACGTCAAAATTGGCCTCCATTTTTATTTGTATTAATATTTTTTTTTATTTAAAATATTTTAAAATTTATTATTTAATTTCGAAATAAAATTAAAAATATTTATTTTTTTAATAAAATATATATAGATATTTATTAATCTCTCTCAAAAAAAAAAAATAAATAAAAAACATCAAATCTGCCTGCTAAGACAGTAAAAAAATGACAATTTTTTATCTAAATATATATAGTTCAGTTGGTAAAGTGATGTTTTAACGAGTGGATTTCGTCGGTTCGAAACTCTCCGGGTGAATCGTTATTTAAAAATGAAAATAATGAATTTGTTATTTTTTTTCTTTTTATCTATTGTTTACATTTTAATAAATTACTATTTTATATTTATTTATTCATTGTTCTTTTATTAAATTTAATATTTATTAATATTATTTATTATTAATTTATATATTGATGACATCACAAATGACATTTATATTGAAATTTGACTCCCGCCTTTTTTTAAATATATTTTGTCTTAGCAGGCAGATTTGATGTTTTTTATTTTTTTTTTTTTTTTTGAGAGAGATTAATAAATATCTATATATATTTTATTAAAAATAAAATTAAAAATATATATTTTTTTTATATTTAAAATATTTTAAAATTTTTTATTTAATTTCGAAATAAAATTAAAAATATATATTTTAATAATATTTTATAATTATAAATTACGATATATATTTATCAATAATAATTAATTATTTTTTTTTAACTTAATTACAGAGCCGAGGCTCGGGGTCCCGGTATGATCTTAATATATTGTCAGAATTAGATAAATAATGTAGAGAAGAAAATATTTAAAAATAGATATTTATTTAAATGAAATAAAATTATTTAATTTACAGAATGAAAATGTCTATAATAATGTCTAAACATTTTTCTTTATAATTTTACATTATAATAATACTAATTACAGTAGTTATAATATATGGGGAATTTTCAACTTTGACTGCCGAATTGACCATGTTCCCAAACGAATTTTAAAAAAACCAAGACCACTTTACATTTACACATTTTAAGCTCTAATCGAATCCAAAATCAAAATTTAAAAAATCGAAAAACAAACTCACAGATATATAGATTTTATAAATGAACATTTATACAATTTATTTTAATTAATTTGAAACATTTTAGGAAACAAATTTTGAATGGGTCATTTTTAGAAATCCCATTTAACAATTATAATAAATAATTAAAAAATTGTAAAATTTTTAAAGTATATAAAAATAAATTGTATAAATTGGTTAAAGGGTCGAGTGATAGTTCGGTGTCCCAGGTATATATTTTATATTAACACGCCTACTTTTCTGTATAATAAAGATATAAAGAATCATATTTTAATTTTTATTAACCAAGAAATCATTTTTTCACTTAAAATATAGTTGTAAAGCCCAAATCTCCGATCCATATAACATCATCGACTGGGCCGCTACCAAAAGGAGTCTTCTCTTGCTCTGACTAGGGCCACCGGTATTTGCCATTAGTCTCGAAAAAATAATATTAAATTTTATATAAATTTATAAATTAGAATATTTGAATTTGTTTAAATTTTAACACATGTAATCAATCATATGCATAAAGAATAGAAAATTTTGAAAATCAACTTGGTATTAAATTCAGAAAAAAAAATACTCATATATAGAATATATAGACTATTCGAATATAATTGAAACTCTTTCTCTCCCTCTATTTTAAATTTAAAAAAACGGAGTGTTAAGAAATTAAGATTCCTTATACAACATGGATGGTTAAATGAATTGGGCTCCCTACCTCCCTGAGAAATTCCCATTAAAAATGTTTATAATATTTTAGTTTATTAAATCAAACTATTATTTTTTTATTTCAATATTTTTAATGTTAATACAATAATTTTTATTTTATAATCTATAAAATAATTTAATTATTTTTAAAAACAACGGTCTTCAATTACAATTTTTTACTCTCTACTGACTGTTCATTTCATAACTGAAAATAGTGTCGAATAGAAATAGACGATATTACTTGGATTAATCTTATTATGCTAGCTAAAATTGTTTGTTTGTATTATTGAGGACCCCAGTTCAATTCATTTTAATCAGATTGATGCAATGATGCAACATTTAATAATTGTAATAAATAATTAATTGTAGATTAATATTTTTTAAAGGGTCGAGCGACAGATCGGTGTCCCAGGTATTAATATTACCAGCCAAACCCAATAATAATGAATCATTTTTTTTAACTTAAGTACCGAGCCGAGGCTCGGGGTCCCGGTACTATATATTATACTATACTAGCTAGCTGTTCAATCAGTATATTAGATAAAACATTTATTTGTTTTTGTGTTCTTACTTATATATATATTTTAATTTAATCAGTAAATTAATTATATATTATTATTGAAAATGTTATATCTATCTATCTCTGTGTGTCCCTTCATACATTGTGAATCCACCCATAATAATATCTTACTTACTTGAAAATAAAAATCCAATTATGAGATCAAAATTAAAATTATTTATTCATATAATCTTGAATGTCTTCAGTGTTTTATAAATAATTTAAAAAGGCCAATATTAAAAATATAAAATATAAATATAAATAGAACATAAAAAATAAAAATATAAACTTATATAAATATATAACTTTGAATGACAACATGTAGGGACAGTTGGGTAAATTTTTATTTTTAGAAAAATCAGTGTTTAATTTTTATATAATTTTTGCTTTGAAACATCAACAATATACCTTAACTTAATAATTGCACGGCAAAACAGAGATCAATAATCAAACTCTTAAACCTATTTATCTTTGATTTTGTGAACCCCCTCCTTTGTTCCATTGTGCACCAGGTCTGGGGTGCAATGAAACAGGATATGGGGCACATTGGAACATGACCTGTATTCATACCAAAAAATTAAGCAATGGTATCAAATCTTTTTAATACCTTGCTAGGAAACATGTAGATGCCTTTTTGACGTTTAGTTTTTCCATATAAGGACGGGTTTGGCATGACTAGTTGAAAATCCTCAGCTGAATCCATTGCCATGTCCGATTCTAACGGAAAATAGAAACTATTGTCAACTTTTGCGCTTCGTCGCAAATAATTTATCTCAAATTCGTTGTTCTCATCTATATCAGACAGTATTTGACCAAAGGAATGAAAAAAAATGAAGTTAAGTGAGTGGGCTTTAATGGAACAGTGTTCCACTGTGCCCCGTTCCATAGTGCCCCATAGCGTGTACAAAATTTCAAACAATTCTTCAATGTTTTGAACTTAACACATAGCGGTCTCAAATAGACAAAATAATTAAGATTTATAAAGAAAATATATCACTTAAATATTGTTTAAACTTTTTTACTAAAAACGAAAGTACTGTGAAAAGAAATCTCAACTTTTGAACATAAAAACCAATATTTTTCTATTCACAGCTCCATTGTTGTCTCACCACCATATTTCATTCACTACGTACTCATATGGCGCAGGACGCGCTGCGTTTGTTCTAAGCGGTAGCGTGCGAATTAGTTTGAAATTCAAATTTTTATCGACATTGTTTCATAGTGCCCCGTTTTCCACTGTTCCCCAACTATCCCTAGATATCAAATTTTAAATAAGTTGATATAAATAATTAATAATAATTAATAAATAATTCCAATTTATATTATCTTAATGTGAGAATTAGATAAATAATGTAGAGAGCAAAAAATATTTAAAAATAGATATTTGTTTAAAATGTCTACAATAATGTCTAAACATTTTTTCTTTAAATTTAAATTTATATGACGTCACTAACTACGTCATCAATATATTTGCCTCTTGACTTTCTTGTTTAATTGAAAATAAATTAATAATTTGTTATATTCAAAATATTTTAAAATTTTTAATTTAATTTCTAAATAAAATTAAAAATATTTATTTAAATAATAATTTAGAATCAAATTTCACCAAAAAATCTAAAAGTTTTCTAATTTGTCTTCCAAAACTTGTAAGATACTGATTCTTTATATTGAATACATATTATACACATTATTTGTGATATTTTAAATAATTATACACATTATTTGTGATATTTTAAAAATAATTACTTTCTCTAATTAATATTCATTTAAAATAAATAAAATCATTAAAAATAACTTGACTATCTAAAATTGAACATTATTTTTTTTATTATTAATTTCATTTTTTTATCTGCAATTCAAATGATTACTGTAAAAGATGATGCTCTTTCTGTACAAAAAGCGCGCAAGTTGATACTAAATTCTCAGCTACCCATTGATTTGATTTGTGTTTCTACTAACTTCGGGTTCATCGCCACTAAGTTAAAACAACTTGAAGATCCCAAACTAAGCTTACACGATTCACTTTACATTTTAGATGGTGTGAAAAAAAAATTGAGAAACTGTCTGACCCCGCGCCGATATAGTTCAAAAAAAATTTCCAAAGTGTTGGAGAATAATATGGGTTTAGATTTTATGAGACAATCATGCGATATACTAAAGGGTTTAAATATTTACTCAGCGCCTCCTGGAAATTAACTTTTTTTAATAACAATTAAACAGAAAAAGATAAATATACCTATATACCTCTTCTATATTATTTATATAAAATCCTTAAAAAATTTGAATTAAAATGTATATTATAAGATCAATTCTTCATTCATTATTCTTTATATAATAATGAATAAAATTTAATATTGTCAATATATTTTATTTTTTTAAATATTATAATATATTTTCTATGGTATTTAAACTTATAGGTAAATATGCATTCAACGTTTGTATTTCATTAGTTTATATCAAATTTAATTTTATTCATAATTTTATTTTTTGAATTTCGATGCATCTCTGAATTGAAAAATAATTATTATTAGATTCAAATCGAGATAATTGTGGTCAATATCACATTTATCATTTCTTTTGATATTATTAATTTAACATTTTAATTTAATTTAATTTAACATTTATCTTAGAGAAAATTTTGTTGTAATTCACCCCCTTAACTGATTTAAACTTTTATTTTATATTAACATATAAATTTAATTATATAATTTTAATGTTATTTAAAAAGAAATATTTTCATAATTTATTTCAATTCAATATTTACAATAATTATATTCTCAATAATATATTAATATAAATATTTAAGGATATGTTTAAAATTAGATCCTTACCAAAAATAGTATTTATTTACAAAATTTAAAAAAGACTGGAAAATAAATTTGATTTAATTTAGATATAATATTCATTAGCAGCAATTGATAGCATGTGTTAAGAGATGGCGTAAGAATAAACTCTGTGATCTCGTAAGATAAATAAAACATTTCCATAATTAGCAATAACAAGTTTAAAATATAAATATTATTGGGAATTTAAATTTAAAAATTTATATATACAAATTTTAATAAAAAGTTAAATAATTTTTTGACATATTAGAAAAAACACACAATATAAATATTATTGAGACACTCGGACACTCGGACTCTCCGATACTTGGACACTTGGACACACGGACACCGCGAGTGTACATTTTTAAATTATTTTGTGGCCCTGTTCCAACCATGACTAAATCTAATAGATGCGACAATATTGTTTTCTATATTTTTTATACTTTATTTTGATTTAAAACTATTTTTTTAAATAAATTTAATAATATTATTTCAAACACACTATAATTGAAAATTTAAATTAAGTTATAATGAAAAATTTATCGGTAATTATACAAAACATTCATCCACTTAAGGATTTGGATAAAACTTTACCAGTTGGTTCCTTTTTCAATTCCAAATAAAGTTTTCTTATGCAATTTTTGCGGGTCGCTTCTAGTTTTCATAAGTAAAGATTTTTTTAAGTGTGACAGATTAGCTGTTAATGAACGTCGAATGTGCCATTAAATAATGTTTTATTGACTAATTCCCTAATTATTTGCTTATTCACTAATTTTCGGTTTGGATATAGGAAAATTTTTAAATTAATTATTTTTTTAATTTTCATAAATCCAAACCAAACTTATAAAAACCGAAAATTAGTGGAGCCCTCTAGTGGACAATTGATAAAACATGGTAGCTAAATAGAATATCAATGGATTTATATGTAAATTTTAATAAATAACAATTTCCTTTACTTTACCAGTGGCTTGCGTCGGAGAAACTCATACACCCATGAAAATAGATCCAAAAATAAGCCTTGTAAAAAAGCCGCCTCCTGGGGACCGCCAGAACGCGCTTGGAGCTGACGCTGAGCGCTAAAGTATAGAGATACGATGTTGACGAGGCGGGCTCCTGCCATACTAAAAGAGACAGCCCAACCAACATCTGAAGTGGACAATGAGAAAGATGAACCACCTACCGCTGCTCACCCTGGTTATAGACATCTCCTCCATAAAGAATTTCTCAAAATACACCCGGAACTAAGACTAATTAAACAGAACCTGGTTGATAAAAAAAAACACAATTCTGAAAAAAAGATATCTAACCCCTACCCTTAGAAACAATCTGCCGCGAAGGGAGAAGAGATGCACCAGAACGAAATGACCAACATGGAAGAGAAGCAATATATAGAACAAGACCCTGTCTGTGCAACACCTGAACATGACAATAGAGCAGCACCTATAACACCTATTATACCCCAAAAACAGAAAAGAGTAGAAGAAAAGTTTTATAGCTTGCTCGAACATTATATTGGCTCGAATCCCAATAGCATACCTCGTATCCCTGTACTCCTCGCTAAGTTTCGCTGTTTACTCAGGAACTATTCCACATTCAGACTATACCTACCACGTTGGAAGAGGCTTGATAAATATATCTCATGTGCGCAAGTCCCAAGATTTGAAGATAAGGGAGAGACTTCTCAATTCAGAAGAACACTAAGCCAAGCGAATCTGGGGTATAACCATTAAACCTGGGAAGCAATAATTTTGTGAGTACGAAGAAAGACATAGGCTCTAGGCAGAATAAGCTTCTACACAGTAAGTTCACAATCTTACTGAAGGACGAGTTAGTTGACAAAAAAAGCTTCTCTTAAATAGCTGTCCAACGGATTCCCTTACCCAGAAACTGAGGGTTTCCTAATTGTCATACAAAACCTAGTAATAAGAACAAGGAATTATGAGAACTTTATACTAAAACAAGGTCTTGAGGATAAATGCAGGAAATTCTTGTGAAACTATAGAACATTATGTGTGGATGTCCCACATTAGCAGACAACGCTTACTTAAACACACATAACCAACTTGCAAAATTAATTCATCAACACTAGGAATAAAATATAGGCTGGTCGGTGCATCAAGACCACCATGTTTCAAATACATTCCAGCTCCTGAAAAGAAGAAAATAATGTCTTGTAATTCTTTACAATTAATCATAACTAAAAAAAATGAACGCGTGGGCGCCAAACATGCAGGGAAAAACGCAAATTCTACTTCAAATAGACATAGTTAAGAATAATAGAAATCAGTAATAGAAAAAAAACAGAAAGGTTTGTGTATATACAATGAAATATCCTTCGTATTCTTTTATATTTGGCACCCAAGCTTTTTTAGATATGATTAATTGTAAGGAAATCGTGGTGTGTGTGGAGAAGTTATTTTCTCCTATTTATAGTGCATTTAAATAAAAGCATGTTTTTAAAAAGTTTTTTTTTATTTATATACATTTTGTAATACCGTTTTTTTAAACAAATAAAATAATTTAATTTTAAATTTTTAATTAAAATAAATCTATTTACACATGTATTCACTTTTAGTTAGTATTTAAATCATTTTTGTTTTTAATAAGTAATTTATGTAATTTGTTAAATATAATATTAATAAATATTTTTAAATATTATAAGTGCTATAATGTGATGAAGGTTAGTAAAAACATCGTTTATAAAAAAACCAACAACTTGTATTATATGGTTTAAATATATAGAAAATACAAAATACATTTTTTATGGAGGAGTTTTACCTAGTACATTGTACCACCGAGATAACTTAATGTTCTTTCATAAAAATAATAAGTCAATGATATTGCTGGTAACACTTTACTAACATTATAAGCAAATCCTGAATAGAAACCAAAGAATCCCCTCTTCTTCCATACATATCGAAAATGTTCAACCATTGTTGGTTTTATTCTCGATTCTGATACTAAATAAAAAGATATTTTAATTAAATAAAATTTTAACATTGTTTAGAAATTGTATTATAATGAAAAAGAAAAACAAATTCAGTAGTACTATGTTAAAAATACAAATGAACCCTTCATTTTCATTCAACAATAAAAAAATAAACTTTACCGTTTTATTGACAAATAATTAGTCAATTTTTTTTATGAATTTAATACATTATTAATTCATATATATAAAAGAGTTTGATTATGAAAAGTTATTTCCAGTTTATTTTCATATATTTCTATGAAATCTGAATTTTAACGTTTCGGTGTCCATTTCGGTGCCATTTTCAGGAGAATTTTGAGAAGAACATTTTCACAAAACACATGGAAATAACCAATAAATAACTTTTCATAAATTTATTTATATATATAATTACATCTAAATATTTATAAATAATTTAATAAATTATACAACTCTATAAGTAAAAGATTACAACATATTTAGACTCAGACACGAATGCTGACATAGACATAGTTTTGAATAATAAAAATCAGTAATAGAAAAAAAAACAGAAAGGTTTCTGCATATATTAGGAGAATTGGGCCTTAAATTTCATAAATGATCAATTAAAGTATTTATTTTTATCATTATATATAAAAGTTCTCAATTGTAAAACCCAAATCTTGAACTGCTTTCCCTTCTATCACTCCTTTCAATCACATTTTTAAATTTAATTCATTTTATCTATCAAATCAATACTTATGGGTTTTATTTTTATTTATGTTATTTCAAGCCGAAAGAAAGATGTTTAATTCTTAAAAAATCATTTTAATTTTTTATTTATTTATTAAATTTTTAATAAGATATAAATTTATAAGGAACATTTGAATAAATCATAAAAAAAAAATAAAGATACTAAGAGTAAATGGTAAAATTCTTTTAATTCTCTACAGTTAAGGGGGAGAACTGAAAGGTAAACCCTCCTGCTCAATCATTCGATTTAATTGTTACCTACAAATATCATGGTCAATCTGGTAAATATAGACTAAACATAAAATTATATTTACCCTATATATTATTAAAAAAGTATTATAACCTACATAAATTTGAAGGAGGTTTTATATTAATGTTTGTTTTAATTTTATTTACTTTGAAAAATTAAATAAAGACCTTACCTGAAGCCTGCATGCGTGTTCGAATTAGTGCTAAAGGATAAGTGAATATTTGCCCAGTGATTGATGAAATACACGAACACGAAATAATCTGATAAAATGGTAATTGAACATTTGGTCCTTGCATATCGTCATCCCCTAATTGGCCAGTTCTTTTGAAAAAATTCCGTTTCAATGTCTAAAACATAAAATAACATTTTATATAAAATACAAAAATTTCTAGAGATGAATTATATCAAACCGAAGTGTATAGAGTTACAATTTACAAACTAATATTTTAAATAACTAACTAATAATTATGTTATTATGGTATTTGATCAAGATTACGTATAATAATTTGATTTTTTATTTAAAAAAAATTATTAATAAAAATAAATTATTGATACATTTAAAATAAATAAACTGTTCTCTGTTAAATGTTTTTATCCTGTTTGCAGTATATTTTTTTTGCAATTAAATACTTTTAGTTATGAAAATAAAATAATATAATTATTAATATTTGAGCATGAAACTGAAGAGCCACATGACGCTCATCATTATAAATTCCAATTACTCTTGTTTGTATATAATACTAATCTATAATTATTTATTTTTTATTTTACTTCCAGATTTTATTCTATTCATCATTGTTTTGTATTAATCCAAGAATATGTATGATTTTTTAAATCATAAATTATAATCTAATAGCAATAGTTGTTTTAGAGGTCTATCAGGCTCTTAAACATTTTCGATTTTTCAATATGGCTCTAAGTATCACCAAGTGTGCCCACCCCTGTTATATTATTTCAGAACTGTGCCCGACTATTGAAAAAGGTTGCTGACCCCTGGTTATTATCATAATTACAGTCTATTATAGGTAAGTAAATAACTTTACCCTTAACTTTTTCTTTGTGTGGCGCCAAATTTTTAAACCGTTAAAAGTATGCCGCGGTAAAAAAAGGATGAGAATCACTGAACTAATATGTTACTATATTATTTTTAATATTTATCTGAATTTTGGTTAAATTTACATTTCGACATTTTTACAAATAATAATAAATAAGGAGTTGAAATGGAAAAAATTGAATTCTTTCAAATGCACCAGTTTTTTTTTTTATGGATGAGTGTATTTTTCACTCTTTTATGTTTGAGATATTTACAGTATATATTTCAGTTCATAATTTTATAGGTGGAATGTCAAGATTTGGATTCCGGATGATAGTTTCCGAACCGGAAGCAATGTTAGCGTGTATTAATAAATGAATAATTGTTTTTTTTTTGTTTGCATATGATTTAAACCAATTTAATAAATCCTTTTGATTTCCAAATTGTATATATTTTTACGTAAAAATAAAAATTAGGTTTCCTATACATTTTTGTATTCTTTTCATTATAACAAATAACCATCAAGGTCGTTTGGATTAACCATCTGGAAAATATTCTCATTTTTTTTTACACTTCAGTCTTTTCACTTTTCATTTGAATAATAATAATATAATTATATCAGAGGAAAGTAGAATTTAAAATTAATTATGCTATTTCATTCGCATATACAAATGGATTAGATTTTCAGGAAAAAATATATAAACATTTCATTTGATTTACTCATTGTAATAGACACTACATATTTTACAATTTATTTTAAATACAATTTCATTTCAATTTTGTCATGTTCATTTTATATTAGACAAGTTAATTATTAATATATATTTTAATATATATATATACTATATATATAATTAGAAAATTCTTTAGAGCTAAATCATTTCATTTCATTTAACATGTGATTAATTTTTGTTTTCAAATGATTTCATTTGATATTTTAATATTTAACATGGATAATATTTAATTATAATCTATTTATTAATAAATGAAAAAAATTATCGGAATACTTATGATATAAATTCAATGATATTGACAGTAGGTTGACATTTTTTTAAAATTATTTATCTTAAAATAATTTCCAATACATTTGTCTTGTATAATAATTAAAGGTTAGTTTTTTATAAAAAGATAAAACACAAGAAATCTTTTTGGATAATTTTACTTTTATTTCTCAACACAATCTCCTTTTAGCTGGGCATATTTTTACCACTGTTTCTCTAAATTTTTTAAGCCATATAAAAAGTAGGATTTCGCAAGGTCTTCAAGATCCTTTAAACATCCACTACTGTTCCATAGTTTTTAGTGTTCAATTTGATTTGGATCTCTTTTAATATTAAACTTTTTAAATAGAAATGTTGAATAACCCCAAGAAACTCGTATCTTCATTTTCTAAATAAACAAAAGTTTAGTTCTTCAATCGATTGAGATAATGAAACTACGTGATGGATATTGGTGAAGCTTTAACAACAGTCTAGTGAGGTATGAATCTTAAACAAAGTCTTTTTCGAAATTACGAGTGTCATCTTTTGTAGTTTTTGATCGAAAATCTCGTATAATATAATATTTAGTGCATATATCTTATCTTGTGAATTAAATTTAATATATATGAGAATATAAATTGCTTAGAAACAAAATAAACTTTTAATTTCAAAATAAACTGCCAATCACAAAATTATCACTACGATAAGTTAAAAACTGAACTAATATTTACTTTCAAGATATTAAAATATTAATATATAAAATAAGATTTTATTGTTAATAAGTTATTTGAAGTATAATAATATTATTTATTTATTTTTTAAGTTGATATTTAACATAATTTAGATAACCAACATAGTTTTTTACCCAAACTACTAAAACCAAAAATTATTGAGACATTCGGAAAGTCATTTCGTTTTTTTCGTGAAAATGAATTACCATTTGCGAGTTTCGAATAAATATTTTATTAAATTATATATTGGTCATTCTGGTCCTACACCTTTAGTCATCTTTCAGGTAGTAGTGTGATTCTAGGCTCATAAAAGTTTTGGTCCTTGCAGACAAAACAAAATAATAATAATATAATCAGAAGGCGCCAGATTGGAGACTATGGTTGGCGTGGTACTGCCCTATTCAGGCTGTAAAAGCTTTTGGTGGGTTACCATATACAGGTCTCGTATTCAATTGGCCTTCCGGAACGTGGATCATCTCGGAGATCAAAATTTCCAGAGCAAAATTTTGCAAACCAGTTTTGGCAATAAATTCTCTCCAATCAATTTTTTTCTGGCTTGAACAGTATTCTTACCTTTTCTGTAATAAAAAATCTGGAGTGTCTCCTCTCGACTATCTCGCAAATTTGAATTGGATTAATTAACATATATATTATATTAAAATGAATTAAATTATAAATTAAAATTAATAAATAATATTTATTAAACCAGCGAGTGTTTGGCTTTTTGGTGATGGCACTACGTCACGTGCTGGCACGTGATTGCCAGTCATTAATTAGTGAAAATGACTCAGGCACCTTCAAAACGTATAAAAAGATCAAAATTTCGATATCGAAAATTTTTATGATCTTGCGAGATACTAGTAAAAAGTAAAATATGACAATTGCTTATTGCTCTCCATATTTAAAAGAGAACAAACTGAAAACTATTGCATAAAATTACTTGAATTTCTTCATTCATAACCCTGTTATGTCAGCTCTCAAAAGATATAATGTTTATACGGCTTAAGTGTGAAGTTAGAAATTAATCCTCTGTCGGGAAAAAATGAAATTACTTTTCGAACAACCAAATAATAAAATAATACCTCGTAAATTCCAAGATCAATTCCAGCATAAAACAAAACTCCACAAAGATTTGGCAAAAATCCCTGATAAAAAGTTCGAATGCCGCCACACCGTAACATTTTTAAAAATAATTGGATTATATTAATATTATAATCATGACATAGATCGATTGTAATTCGCGTACGCATTGTCTGAAATTGAGAAAAAAAATTATGCAAAGTTAAAATATTATATAATAATTTTTATTAAAAATAAAAAAATTAAAATTTATTATTAAAAATAATATATATATTATATACTTTTATATACTATATAGGGGAGAGTGGTGATACTTGGTCCCCACTTTGGTTTTTTACCGACCGACGATAGTAAGGGAGGTATTGTTTCATATATTTCGGGCTATATTCGTGAATTTGAAATTCTGTTTGAACGAGTTGATGACATGGTTCCTTACATTCCACTTGGCACCAGGTTTGTAACCAATAACTTTCATGATTACGAAAAAAGTGATGTTAATTGTAATGTACTCCCAAGGATCAAGTATCCCTCATGTGAGGGATACTTGATCCCTTGGAGTGGGATACTTGTTCCCGGGGATTTGTACTCGTTGTGGGGACTGCCACTTATAAGCAGGGCGGACGCTAGCCGCTCATAGTGTGATAATATATATTTTCCCTTGTGTCACTTAAAATTACTTATTTTAAACGATAACTAATATATATCCCTCATATAAGTAGCAACGGGTATAAATACCCGCCCCGCTTATAAGTGGCAGTCCCCGCAACGGGTACAAATACCCGCCCCGCTCATAGTGTGTTAATATATAAATAATACAACAATAATAATTATCAAAATTGCCTTTTTAAAAGGAGAATCTCGTGGTGGGTGATACTTGATCCCAGGATCAAGTATCACTTAACGCTAAGGGATCAACTATCCCCCACTTAACATAAAAAATTAATAAATTGGAAAATGTCAAAAAAGTCGGTCTGTACGAAAAAGCTATGTCATTGTAAATAGCCAATAAAAGGTGCAATTTAAATGTATCAACCAATTCTTTACAACATATAACACAAGAAAATAATATGACTTACCGTTAAGTTGAAAAAAAACTTTGAGGTAGCAGTTAAAAGAATATATATATTATTGGTCTATGTCATCAACTCAAGCGGCTACCATTACACGGATTCGATAAATAAACAACACTACCACCGAGTGATGCCAACAAAACGGCGACAAAACGTTCTAAGACGGGAAATTTCAAGGGGGATCAAGTATTACCCAGGATCAAGTATCACCACTCTCCCCTATTAATTACTTCTACTAGTGACATATCAAAGAATGTAATACAAAAAATTCAATCCAGTGTCATGATAGTATACTATTCGATCAGTCGTATTGTTTATAGGTAGACTTGCCATACGTCCCGGTTTCGCCGGTTGTTGAAATTGTCCCGGTTTAGATTCAGGGCACAGTTTCTTGGAAATAATTGAGCAAAATTATTAGATCAGAGAATGATTAATCTGCTCTTGTGTGATTAGTAACGTTTTGGCAAGTAACACAGTAATACAAATTTTTTGAACCAAAATTTTCATTGGGAAAAACCAAATGTGAGGCTATAATATTAAATGTAATAGGGCCTTTAGCACTGGAAGAATTAAAGAATGATTTAATAAATGCAAACTTTGTTGCACTAAGTATGGATGCTTATTATCTATTCTATATTTTAAGTGTTTTTTACATTACTGTTTTCATAACCCCCCTCCCCCCCCCCCCGAAGCCGACCTCCCTAAACCTAAAGTAAAATAGACAGAACTGTCCCGGTTGGTCCGTGAAAAAATATGGCAACCCTATTTATAGGTTATTGATCGTAATAGGTATTTATTCGTAAAAAGACTCATGACTAAATTCCGACAAAATGTATAAAATTTCTCTTATTGGTGTAAATTTCATCATTTATATATATATATATATTTAAAACAAATACATGCTTAGTTTATTCCTATTTATTTTTGAATATTGATTCTTTAATGAATTTGCATTTAGATATTTGAATACTCGAGTATTTCCTAAGTCGTACATGGGTTAGATTCCAAAGTCGTACCTAATATTACTTAGGTTTAGTACACTTTAACTAATTATATATTTTTAGTGTAGCTTTAACACGTTTCCGCCGGCATGTACCACCGGTGGATCATGCCGCCACATAAAATAAATATACAAATTATGGAGCCGGTGGGAACGTGTTAAATAATATAACTAAAGTTATTTCATGCAATTACAAAAGTATTTCTATTGTCACAAGACTTGAGGCGTTTTAGGCCCGATTCACACACAAGTGGCGTATGGCACTGGCGTGGTTTTGCCGTGGTTCTGATCAGCTAGTAAAATATATATATAAAGATATATATATAAAAGAAAAAATTATAAAAATTATATAAAAATAAATTGACATTAAATAAATAAATCAAAATCAGAGAGAGGCGTATATATAAATATATATATATATATGAAAGAAAAAATTATAAAAATTATATAAAAATAAATTGACATTAAATAAATAAATCAAAATCAGAGAGAGGCGTTAACAATGATGATAACACAAAAAACACGTTTTTAAAATTAAATGCTGGCAAAATATAAAATTTGATTAAAAAGTTGAAATGAATAATGAAATGGTCTAGAAGTGGCGTGCCAGTCCTACGAGCCACCGGTGGCGTCGGAGTGGAGTGGTCTTCGTGCCATTTTCCTCGCCTCCAACACGCCATATCTGTGTGTATTGAGTCATAAGCTAACGCAATTACATTAACAAACCTGTTCCACGCCAGAACCACGCCAGTGCCATACGCCACTTGTGTGTGAATCGGGCCTTAGGTAGAGAGAACTGAAAAGAAATTATGATCCATTGCTCAAAATGTGATAAATGAGTGTATAGTTTATGTGCTGCAAAACAACACAGGATTATGTTTGTCATGTCTATTAGTAAATAATTGATTAAGTCAAAAAAAAATAAATACTTGTATTTCTTCAATGGTTTGACTTAGAACACATGTGTTCGATTCCACTTTTTTTAAGAAAATTTCTTGTGTTTTGAAAATTATATAATAAATAATTTTATTTTTATTTCTTAAAAACATTTTTCTTTCTTTTTAAAGGTCCATTAAATAATATATCTGTCTTAGGGAGTACGTCTAACGAAACCTTCCCCTAAATCCGTAATATCAATTATCACCTATGGTAAATGTTTTCGAGTATTAAGGTCACCAGCTTTTGAATAATTTTACGTTCTGGGAATGAATGAAGCACTCTAATAAATTATACAGTGTTAGTAGGTATAATATACAAATCTACTGTACCGAGTATTTACATAGAAATTATTTATAACAGAAAGAACTTTGAAAATAATTTTCTAAGGGCAATTTTATTCATTTTTATGTATTTTTAATAAAGAATGAGTTGATATAATATGCATTCATTTATTTAATTTTTTTTTTTTTGTTAAATAGACAATGTAATTTATTTTTAAGTGTTAAATAAATAAAAGTATGTTTTTTTTAGATATGATTAAAATATATTATTAAATTTTCGAGGATACAATTGTCATTTATTAGATTTTATGTTATTTTAAAAAAAAAATAATCTTTTCTAATTAACATTTTTAAAAGTATATTTGATACAAATATTGACTATTATTGAAATAGTAGATGAAGCTAACATAAATTAAAGTAAATCCATATGGCTGATAAAAAAAGTAGAAAAATGTAAAATAAAAATATAATCAAAAAATAAATTAAAAATTTTTTCATTGATTAAATTGCAATTATGTTAAGATATTACGAGGGTGGGGTGAAAAGTTTCCGGCCTGACCAAGAAAAACGATCATTTTTGCTTTATTTTTCTACATTCAAGATAGCTGAGACCTGTACGATGTCAACTGAACGTGTGCGAAATATTTTGCACAACCATTTGACATGACAAGCTGTGTGGAAGGTGGGTGCCGCCTTTGCTAACGTTAGACCAAAAACTGCTTCGAAAAACCATTTCTACCGACAATTTGGCGCTGAAGGCGTAATCCAAACGAATTTTTGCGTCGATTCATAACTGTTGATGAGACTTAAATAAAATTAATTAATTAACTAAATGTATCAGTGTTGATGGAGATTATGTTGAAAAATAAAGCAAAAAAAAAATTTAAAAACATCGTTTTTCTTAGTCAGGCCGGAAACTATTCACCCCACCATCGTATCTACGTATATAATTAATTAATTAATTAATAATTTGAAAAATAAAAATTAAGAAAATAAATTTTAAAATTTAAAAAAAAATTTTTTTAGAAAAAATGTACCAGATGTACAAGCTTCAATTCGCTGTTTTTTGATAAGAAAAACAAATTTTTTTTCAAATGAAATTTATTAAAATTTATTCAAAGTACTTGCCCTCGCTATCTATATATTTTTCCCATCTTTCGGGCAATTTATGAATACCATGCTAATAAAATTCTTTTTCTTTTGAGGCAAACCACTCTTCAAGCCATTTTGCCATTGAGTCTTCATAAGTGCTGCTCAGTAAGCGTCTGGCCCATTGACAAAAATAGATGATATTCGACGGGGAAGGTCCGGTGAATAAGCGGGGGGTGGTGGGGAGCGCCTCCCAGTTGAGTGTTTCAAAGTAGTTTATTTACTTTTTTTGACGTGTGTGACAGAGCATTATCATGAAGAAAAATCAGCTTTTCATTTCTTTGCTGATAATTCGGCCTTTTTCACGGAGAGCACAGTTCAATTTGATTAATTGTTGATGATAACGGTGAGCATCGACAGTTTAATCAGGTTTCAACAGATCATAGTAGATAATACCCTACTGGTCCCACCAAAGGCACAATATCGTCCTCCAACCGAAGCGATTTGGTCTAGCGAAAGATTTTGATGGCTGACCGGGATCAACCCACGATTTTCTTCGTTTAGGATTTTCAAAATATATGCATTTTTTATCGCTAGTATAATCCGGTTCAAAAACATTTTTCTTTTGAGTCTAGCAAGCAGGATTTCGCATGTGTTTTGACGTCGCTCCATTTGCCGTCGTTCCATTCATGCGGCACCCATTTTCCAATTTTTTGAAGTTTACTCATTGCACGTAGACGTAAGGAAATCGCTTGTTGAGAAACACCTAATTGCTCTGCAAGCATTTTTTGCGATTGGGTATCGTCTTCGTCTAAAAGAGCCTCTAGTTCGTGGTCTTAAACTTTCCTAGGTCGATTTTCATGTTTCTTGTCACTTAAATCGAAATTACCATCTTTAACTTACTAAACCAATCTCCGAAAGAGCATTGTCACCGTACGCCTTCACTAGCATCCGATGCGATTCAGCGGCTGATTTCTTTAAATTGAAGCAAAAAAGCAGAGCTTCCCGCAAAAGCCATTTTTTGACACAAAATTATACATATTTAGCAAAACAAAATTAATCTTTCTAACGAAATTGATAGCGATGTATTGATGGCAGTCGTCGTACTCATAAGAAAAAAATATAGCGGATCCACATGACCTTCATTCACCCAATAACGCCATCTATGAGCGAACATCGGATTTAAGCTTGTACACCTAGTAAGGTGGAAGAAATAAAATAATAAATTCAATAAATAATTATGTTAGCGGCACCACCAGCGCCTCTGGCAGTCGAGCGACGTACCGAGCGCTGGGTGGAGAAATGCACAGTCTTCTTTCTATGTCTTTTCTTCTTGGCGGAAGCGAGCCCGGCGTGGAGTCGGCCTTGCTTGTTGAACCACCGTCCGAGACACATCTATCCGCTCCGTTAACCTCTGTCTACCGCTTACCGACTCCGTTATCCGATACCTGATTACTCTCCTGACACCGACCTTGCCTTCCTATTGTCTGAATATTCTCCTTACAACGACCCTTGCTTGCTCAATAACTGATTATTCTCCTGAACCCGACCATTGCCTGATTATCCATTACGATTTCCGATATACGATTCAACCTGACGCACCGATTCATTGTTCCGTTTATACTTCCGTTCATTCTGTCTGTTTCAAATATCCTGTTATCCGTTATACTATTTGTAATAATTATTGTATTTACTATATTTCGTTTCCAATTATATTCAATTCTTTATATAAAAGATACTTCGTTTATTCTTTATCCGTGACTATCCTAGACACTTTCCTGAAGTCCCGACCCGGTTAATTAACTTATACCACTGATAATTTAATTTCCAATAATTACATAATAAACTTTTAATAAAGATGCTTATAAGTATTAATATTATAATAATAATTTTGGAAATATAACCTAAATTGAAATATTAAATATAAATAGTTTATTTGCTCATTTAAGTTAAGATAAATTTATAATAAAATTTACATATCAATAATAAAAACAGAATATTTGAATCGACAAGTGTAACACATAAGAATCAACAATAATAACGTATTTCAATTACTTTTTTAATGTAAATATGATGAAAGGTTTGATTTCGGCATTAACATTTTCATTTTTAATGTTCATTTAAAATTCCCTATTTATAAAATTCAGGAATAAATTTCCATTTTAAACAGTATTCATAAATATTCACTTAAAAAAAATGAACAAATCATAACATTAATTCATAGAAAGAAGAAACTTTATTGTAATGCCGGAAATGCATCTTCCTTCTAGGATTGCATTTGTTTTTTGTCAAATCATCAGATATCAAACAAATATAAATTATATTTTTTTTTTAAATTACTCCATTAAATCATTATTATCACTGATAAGTATTTGTGTACAAATTATTTTCTACCTAATTATAAAAGATAAAAATAAAATTTATTTTTTAATTATACCTCCACTGGATAGATAACTGCTTGTGTCAAAGCACCAGCTGTTGAACCGGCTAAAAACCGATCTTTAAATTCCAATGACTTATGTTTGCCCTCCTTATTTTGGATTCTCAAAATTGAATATTTTACTTCCTCATATATCCAAAATTTCATTGCCAATTCAGGTCCAATTTTTATACAATTTAATAAATTTCCTCTCCAAAGGACACCAAGTCCTTTTTCTTTTACCATAGTTACAAGTTTTCGTTCAACTGCTAAGAAACCAAATGTAGTACCATAATACTAAAATAAAAAAGAAATATTTATATTTGTTTTATTTTAAAATATATATTAATTCAAATAAATATTAATTTAAAAAATATATAATGAAAATATTATTAATATATTGTCAAAACCTTGGAAAGTTGAATTTGAAGGGTTGAAATAAAAATTATTAAAGAAATATGATTTCTACAAAAATATTACATAATTTGACATTTTCCAACCAAAATATATTGATATATTTTCCATTGATTATCTTCTATATCTTTTTAAGTTACAATTTTTATATATTTATAATAGTTAAGAGATTTTAAAATCTCTATGCATCTCCAAATATAGACATGTGATAACAATAAAGATGAGGAAACAAACAAATTATATTTAAGATGATCTATTAAAAGATGAATTAATGAAAATCCATTGGGAAGACAATAAACATACTAATAAAAGGATTAGTGATTAGGGAGAGAAATAAGTAAGGATATTTCGAGAAAAAGAAGGACATTTGACAATATTTTCATTTTAAATAGTAAAATACAACACATTTATTTATTTATTAAAAAATCATATCTATTTTAATAATATTTAATAATAATTTTTGTATGGAATAATAAAATGAGAATTAATTTTTACCGACCGACGATAGTAAGGGAGGTATTGTTTCCACACCAAATTTCACATGTGGAGATTTTTACATATCTCCACGAATCATGCATTTTCTTAACAGAAAAAAGCATGATGTCTGTCCGTCCGTCCGTCTGTCCGTCTGTCCGTCTGTCAGTCCGTCCGTATAGATGTGTACAGCCTGAACGGCTCAACCGATTTTGATGAAATTTGGTATATTTACTTAATGCATCAGTGGGATGAATTGATCAACTTTTGGTGCAAATCCGGAAACCGGAAGTGGTAGTATTAGCGATCGACGATAGGAAGGAAAGGGTTATTTTCACACCAAATTTCACATGAGGAGATTTTTTTATATATCACCACGAATCATGCACTTTGTATTGGTTTTATCCTCGGGAAAATCATATTTATTAGTTTTTTCTTGATTTAAAATTATATGACGTCATCCAGCCATTCATGACGTCACAGCCTGGTCTTGCATATATATTATAAATAAAATAAAATTAAAAATGTTTATATTTATTATTTATGTATCCATATCTGTTTTTTATTACATTAATAGATATATTAAAATTATTTGAAATTGTTTCTGTAGCTGGAAATTAATTTACTTCAAACCGTCGGTCGGTTCGGACCTGGCCACAGGTCAACTTATTTAATTTTTAAAAGGAAAATTACAAAATATTTCTAGAGAGGACTCTAACAATTTCTCTACTTACAAACACATGGCTTTTTTATATTAATAATAATTCAATATTTTAATTGTGTTTATTAATATGTTAAGTTAATTGAAAATTTTAAAATTTGCTAAATGAATTTAATATATATAAATATATATATTTTAATTAAAATAATCTTGAAATACTATTATCAATAATTTTTGAGTTAAATGGATAGACAGATTATAAAATATATAAAAGAGAGTTAAAAAAACATTTGTGAATTATTTACTTGGGAAAGCATTTTAAATCGATCCAAAGGCGCTGTTACAGTTCTTGATAGAATCCCCGCAACTCCACCTGCTATAAAATTAGTTATCTTATGATCATCGGCCTAAAAAAAAATCAAATAAAAAAATTAATAATTTAAATTTCAGATTCATAACATAATTTCTATTGTGACACGAGAATAAAATTGGAAAGTTCATTAACGAAAGAACGTTTTTAGCAATAAAGAGGAAATGAAATATCAACACAATTTGGAAATTGTATACTATATATAAAAGACGGATAATTTAAAAAAACAATTCATTCAGTTCTTTGCCTTTTGAAGAATAACCAATAAAAGTAAGTTCATAGCCTTTCTTATTTTTTTTTTATTTCTATTTATTTTTTATTTATATAATTATAAATTTTATTTATTGTAACTTATTATATATGAATATTGTTTTATAAGTGTATATGTAAGAGTAGTGATCTTGAAAATGGTTCACAGAATTTTTATAAAATTGGCATGAAGGAGTTTTCAAAGTAGAATCTCAATCGGTATTTGCATAAAATTATTAAAATTATTTTTTCTTATAATATAATTAAAGATATTAATAACAGGTGTCAATAAATATCAAAGAATATCAATAATAAAAATCTGGATTATCTTCACTCGACTATCTCGTCAATTTGAATTGGATTAATTAACACATATATTATATTTAAATTAAATTTAATTGATTAAATTATAAATTAAAATTAATAAATAATATTTGTTATACCAGCGCGTGTTTGGCTCTTTGTTAATGGGATCACGTGTGGTGCTGGCGCGTGATTGCCAGTTAAAAAACTAATTCCGGTACTTTCAGCGATTCAATCAAGCTGAAATTCTATATATAGCAGTTTTATACAACATTTAATCATGTGGAAAAACTATCAAACTTATATCTTTATTTTTGCGGTAACTTTAGAGAAAAAAAAATCAAAACTAACCCTCATAGCTTGAGATCCTTTTATACTTTTTATTTTTCCCCAAATCTCGGAGTGAGATATGTTAGAGTTGATATATATTCTTCCCAAGGATGCTTTTTAGCTTGTTTAATTAAATATTTTGTAAGTTCTCGATTTTTCTTATATTTAATTAGATTTAAAATGGTGAGGGTGACATTAAATAATCTTAATGATTTTTTCCACTTTCTAATGGCATCTCTAATTTCATTTGTCCACCAAGGAACACACAACCTTTTCGGATTTGTTTTTGATCTTGGAATAGATATTTCGGCTGCTTTAGTGATTTTTCGGTTAAATATTTAAAGCTGTGAAAGTATATTATTTTGGCTATCATCGTTATTGTCACAAGTACTACTATTAAAGATGAGGGTTGTTTGAAAAGTGGCCAATTCGCTTTTTTAATTTGCCACATTGAGTGAGTGCGACAAATGGGAAGTGTTCAATTATCTTTAAGAATATTCGGGAAGTGATCTAAGCCAGCGGTTGCCAGAGTGGTGGTCCGCGAGAAAATTTCGCTGGTCCGCAGAAAAATGTGGAATATACTTACTCATCATGTTAAGTTATGTTTTAAGATGCATTAAAACATGATTCAATTCATAACAATACGTTATAAGTTATAAAAACTCAATGTTTATGTGTTCTTTGATCACAATTTTTATTTATAAATATATTTAACACTTAAAAAATCCTATTAGTGATCCGCGGGATTTAAATTATGAATTAACTGGTCCGTGAGGTCAAAAAGTTTGGTGACCGCTGATCTAAGCTACATAAATCTGAATGTATACTCCAAGAGAATCGACCATATAATTAATTTAATTTTGTTTCAGAAATGTTGGGAGTGATTGTACTTTTCTGCACTTTAGCATTTGCCCATGCTGGACTCTGGGACCACCACCAGGATCATGATTATTATGTAATTATCAAATCATTATTAATATTTTTTAATTTAATAATATTTTTAATATATAAATATTTTAATATTTTTTATTAAAACATAGAACTAAAAACTAAAATAAAAATAATAAAATAAAATATAAAAATTATTAAAATTTATTTTTAAAATATAGGTTTTTATATTGTTAGAAATAAAACACTTATAATTATAATTTAGTATTTCTTTGATTAGATAATACTCCTGACCAATATTGTTGAAAGTGATTAATATTTATTTAAATTAACTTTATTTATTTTGTGATAGGCACCAGCTCATTATTCATTTAAATATGGAGTGAGTGATGATCATACAGGTGACCACAAGGACCAATGGGAGGTTCGAGAAGGAGATGTAGTCAAAGGAGAGTACTCCCTCAAGGAAGCTGATGGGACTATTCGAACTGTGCAGTACACTGCCGATCCCCATAATGGATTCAATGCAGTCGTTAAGAAATCTGGCCACGCTGTCCATCCCCAAGTATACCACCATGAACAACCAATTATCTACCACCATGAACAACCAATTATCTACCACCATGAACAACCAATTATCTACCACCATGAACCTCTTACTTATGACCATCATCATTATGGAAAAGCCTCCTCATATCAAAGTCTCATTAAACACGAAGATCATCATCATTATTGATAATTTAATAAAAGTTATTATTATTGATTGGTTGTAATTTATTAATTTATTAATGTGTAAAATATATCTATTAAATTATGAAATGTGCTTATTAAATTATAACCTATATTTTATATCAGAACATCAAATAATTATTTATTTATTTATTTTGGATATTTTATTTATTTATTCAATTTCCGTTCTCTGCAATATGTAAAAAATAAAAAAAATAAAAAAAACAAGTTCTATAGTTCTCATTGTTAAAATTTTTTTTATCTATTCTTCACAATTGAGACAATTGTTTTTGTTGGGAATTCTTTCAAAATTGTCGTCCAATTTTTTGGTCATATTTACATTTTTGATATAATTCTTATCTCCAATTCTTTAATCTGATCTCCAAAAATATTAAGTAATGTATGGTGGTCTCTTACATAATTTACAGATTCTATTTTCCACTATTCCCCAGTTTATTCCCATATCTTATTTTTGTCCACGTTTCTTTTCCTAAATATTCTTCAATTCAAATGAAATTTTCTTTCATTTGTAAAATCCGATATAAGTTGATCTGTCCCCAAATTTTTTATTATCCTATATCATCTGTATTAATGGAACATCGAATACCTATACATGTATATACGAGGGTCGTTCACAAAGTAACCGTCGTTTTGAAATAAAAAATAAACCAATTGAGATACAAAAATGTTATTATATACATTTTAAAATTACACTTTTTCTCTACTTTTCTACATACAATATTCACCAAATAAATTCTGACGAGACAGGCGGCAGATTTTTATGCAGACGGCATTTCAAAAACTGTTAAAAGATATGATAAGTGCTTGAATTTATTTGGTGAATATGTAGGAAAGTAGAGAAAAAGTGTAGTTTTAAAATGTATATAATAAAATTTTTGTATCTCAATTGGTTTATTTTTTATTTCAAAACGACGGTTACTTTGTGAACGACGCTCGTATTATTTCAAGAAATACTCAATTAATATATTATACACCTCTTAAATATATATAAAGTCAATTTTTATTATTTCTAAATTAATAGAATTATTTTATTTAAACTATGTTGTTTTTGATATTGAGTAATTAAATAATTGTAACGGATTTCTCTTCACATATTATTTTTTTATTCAAAATTCATTTTAACAACATATATGCATTCTAAATTTTTATGCATTATAATGTAAATTAAAATTAAAGCTACACATTTTAATTAAAATTATCTAATATTTTGAAAATAAATATAGTTATAAATATATCATTAAAATATTAACAAGAATAATTTTCTGTTTTTTTTTCAACCCTAATATCAGAGTACGATACTTTGTTTTTAATTTATTTAATTTGGCAAATGATATTAATTCCACTCAGCCAGTTATCCCTTTAAGTTTAATTAACCAAATTAACAATATATATAATAACATAACATTTAAAATTAAACAAAAGTAAGGGTTTACGGCGATAGGAAGGGAAGGTATTCATTGTTTTCACCCCAAATTTCACATATGGAGATTTTTACATATCTCCACGAATCATGCATTTTGTTAACAGAAAAAGTGATTTTTTTCATAGTGTCTGTCCGTCCGACCGTTGTGTCCGTATAGACGTGTACAGCTTGAACGTCACAACTGATTTTGATAAAATTTGGTATATTTATTTAATGCATCAGTAGCATGAATTCATCAACTTTTGGTGTATATCCGGAAACCGTAAGTGGTAGTTTACAAATTATTAATTTTATATTCATTGTCAGAAAATATTTCATTTAAAATATTCTAGTAATTAATTATTGAGTATTTAAACTAAAAATAAAAACCAAGATAATATAATTTAGTCATTTTAACTAAGGTTTTATAAATATTTTTTTTTTCTACTTTATATATATAATGTTTGAAAATTAATTTATTTCAAATCGTCGGTCGGTTCTAAGTCTGGCCACAGCTCATTTTTTAGGAGTTTAATATAAAGTGGATAAAGATATATGAAATAAAACTTTTTGGATATTAATTATATATATATGTTACGGTAAAAGTAGATATTGTGGCAAATGTACACATTTTCCGGTAAATGTGCACATTAGCCTCCTCATTTGGGTAATGTGCATTCAACTAACATTTACAATTTCAAATAAGGGAAATTTACATTGAATTCACAATGACCATGTCGTTTTGGTAAATGTGAGCATAGATTACTAATTAATGCCATAGTATACTGATATAATTTAAGATATTTAGAGAAATAAGACTCAGGTAAGTTAAAATTTTAATTTTTCTACAAAAAATTATTTTTTAGTTAGAATTTTTGAAAAACAATGGAACAAAAAGAAAAATTTAAAAACCAACTAGAACAGATTGTATCACAAAAAACAAAAATATTGTATATGTACATATACATTATATTCAGTTCACATATATCTAACTTTTTGGGAAATGTACACATTTTCCGGTAAATGTGTACATTTCCCAAGAGTGTACATTTACCGTAACACATATATATATATGTCAGCTATTCATTATATTTTAATAAATCTATTCTCTTAATTTTTGCTAAAATGTTATTTTCAAAAGCTTAATGATAATTAGCGCCATTAAACCTACCTCTTTATCAGGTGGCGTGGGCCGAGCTGTGCTAATATAATGTGTAATGAGAGTGGAATAGAGAAAGTCGTCATCTGCCATCAAAAGGCTGACTCGAAATCCACTTCATTAATTTTCGAATGTTAATTTAACCTATTTCTGTTATTAGACATTTGATTAAGGAGGATATATTAAAATAAAGATAAATATTGACATTGCAATTTCAAATCAAAGAATAATATTAATTCTATTAAGCTCCCTTTAATGTCTATTAAATATTTGTTTAGTCAGAGAATATAGAATTAATAGAAATAAATCGAAAACTATTATTCTACATATACATATAATTGATTTTACATGAATTCATATTCCTATATAATTTAGATAATTAAATTTTAATTTGCTATATTAGAAAAATTAGGCATTAGGGAACATAAAAATTATATATCTTTTTTTAAATATTTAAATTTATTCATCTATCATTAATGAATATCACTAAGATTTATAAAAAATTTTCTATTGAATTAAGAAAAATTTTTGACAAAAATAGTTATCAATTGATATTAATAAAATAAATAATTAATATAAAAAATTTAACATACAAAATTACCGTTAAAATAAAATATCAATATAAAAAGAAATATAATTTTTATTTAGCCTTGTAAAACTTGAAAGTTACCATAGCATATTAAAATTCTAGGATGTCCTCTGTTGGAAAGCTCAAATTAGAAGAATATATGGAGGTTTTTTATGTAATTCACAAAAAAGAGACTACTATACTATCAACTGGGTGTCCATAAAGAATTTCCCACCCTCCTTAAAAAAAACCTTTTTAAAAAAAAATACTACCTCCTTTCCACAATAGTTGTCACATTTGATGCATGAATTTTGTTCCATAATTTGTGTTAGACCGATTTTCAAAGGTAATAGCTTGCTGAAAAAGGTTAATCAAGGCTTTCTAACAAGCTTGGGCACTTAAAAATAGGTGATCAATAGATTAATAAAAAATTGCGAATCAGAAATAAGTTCTATATTAATTTTATAGTAGAAACATTTATTTCAGTTAAACAGGGCACATTCACACTTCAAGACGAAATGTGACAAGTAGTGTGGATCAAAAAAAAGTACATTGTTGTGAGTAATACTTAGAGGGTAATTTATTTTCGTTCCCGGGAACCGGGAAATTTAAAAACAATTTTCCCCTGATTCCATAATTATTTTCTTTTACTTGTTTAGAAACGAGAGACAATCAAGGGAATCAAGTTTTTTGGCATTTTTTTTTTGTATTTTGCTTTTCTTTGCTGTATATATCTAAAAAGCTGGAAAACTGATACTCTGAGTCTGTGATTATATGTGCCCTCAATTAAAGACATTTATGATCATTGATTACAGAGTGTTAGTTAATATGTAAATATGTAAATATCTTTTGCTTTGTTTTGTTTTTGTTTGCTTTTTGGATGTTTTTGGTTTTTATTTTTGTCACCACCCAAAAAGGTGGACTGAAATAACATACAGAATGATTGTATATATATTTCTCGAATAAATAATTAATAATATTTATTTATTTATTAAAAAATATAATTATGTCTTTTCCTTACCCGCTCTCGAAAATAGCTTATTTATATTAATTTAAATAAAGGGGTAGGTGATGGGGAGGTGTTAATTTCAAGGGTGTGAAGAGAATTACTCTCTTTCCAAATGGTCAAGTGCGATACTGTATTTTATTATTGTTACTTGTTCTAGAGCCATTTTATATAGAACCCTTACCAAGAGGTCATTTATATCAATAAAACAGACCAGAGATTGTGAAATCAAATTTTAAGTCTAAAGGTTGATTAACAGTTATAAGTTATGTCAATTTCTATTACAAGTGCAGACATATAACTATATATATACAAAACAAAATAATTTGGCAATGGCAACTGCCGTCTACCAGAGTTCACTGTAAAAAATTTCAAAAAATAGAAAAATTAAACGGAGAGAAAGAAAGAAAAGGAAAAAAAAATTATAACAAAAGACAAATGTATGTATGTACACTTGTATTTTATATTTATTACGACTATTTCAGTTAACAAACAAAGATTTCGGTATCGGCATCGTAATCAGCATGAAAAATAATTTCGATTTTTCCCGGGAAATGTTTCGTATTTTTCCTGGAAACGGGAAACAAAATTTTCCCGGGAATTCCCGGGAATAACCCTCTAGTAATACTACTTTCTAGTACTATCCTAATGTAACAACTATTGTGGAACGGAGGTAGTATTTGTTTTCATTTGAAAGATAAAAAAAATGATCCTCTCAATTGTACGTAATTTAACATAAAAATATAGTCAGGAGAGGTCTAGGGGACGTAATTCCCCAATTAAATGGTAACGAAAGAAGATTCACTAGCTAGTATATATACGTAAAAGAAATGTTATAAAAATAATTTTATTTCCAAAAATTAACAACAATAATAATATAAGTTTGACAAATATGTTAATTAATAATTAACAAATTATAATTAAAAACAAACAGAGCAAATACAAACTCGAATAAATTAAAATTTTAATTATTATTCATTCAATATTAAAAAAAATATTTCTCCCTAACTTGCTAATATCAGATATTGTTGTCATTAACAAACAATTTTTTATATATTAGTATTTAAATTCATTTCTTTACAATTTTCCTTTCTATTTAAACAAGGTATATTATTATACCATCCCCTCTTAGTGGGTTCATTTTCTACAACCATTTAGTATTTCTCCTTCGATAAAATTAAACCTTTATTACTTTATTGAATTACCATTTATTTTTTCCCATTATTCTTGTAATGCGATAGATTTAAGTTGGATTGGATAATTCAAATTAATGTATTTCTATGGAATTTGTGTTAGTCCATCATTTGTTTCAATCTTCTGCATTTCTCTCACTCTCACCCCTGACGATCTGGGCTTTGTCTGGAAAATAATAACCGATTGTTTTAACCATCAGAACCACCCGTCGAAATGACGTCATCAAATTCATATCCGCTTTCACCTTATGCCGAAATATAATTCGAGTTGATCCATAGCTACAGTTAGTTTATCAAAAAGAGTTTATATTTAATCAATAAACGAATATAAAAATTATTATATTATAAAAAATTATATTTTTATACTTTTCCATTTTTTAAACCATCTTTTGTAATAATAGCAAAATTCAGTGCTATTGAACTATAAATATTTTCAAATAATAATTATTAAACAATTAATTATTTTTAAAACAAACTTTATATAACTATTTTTTAAGTCTAAAAGGCGACCGTTTTTCAATAAAATAATTTATTTGATTATAAGAAAATTCATATATCTTTTCTTTCATTCTAAGAGAGAGAGAGAGAGCACACGGTTAATTTTCCCTCTCTTACTCCCGAACCGAATCGCTATTGCATCTTTTACCTCGAAATACCCGTTTATATATATGGTCGAAAGAATATATCAAAATACTTGATAACCTTCAGGAGTAATTACTTGGCTTCAATTTAAAGTTAATATTTTCGCCTGAACAGAGGTGAGAAACACCCGGCCCGTCAAGCCTAAATAGTATAATAACATTTTATTTCTATCCTAAACACTTTACTGGCCACTTAATTACTGTTATGTTAATTATATATTATAATAATTGCTACAACAACAGTTGGGGAACTTTTTCAATCATTACCCCAAAATATTTTGGTGTAAGTTGGTATTACCCCATGGTGAAGAGCAAAAAGAAAAAGAATAATTGAAAACATTCTTCCTGCATGTTGCTTCATGTTCGATATAATTGCTTCAAAATCGGGACTTTTTGATGTAAGAGCGATTTGAATACAGTGTTCGGCGTTTAATCGATTTCTGTTCTTCGTTTTATGTTCATTAGAGTGGAAAAACCTTGTTCGCACAGATATGTTGTTCCAAAAGTTTCATTTTTACCCCATTTGGGGTAATTTACCCCGGTTCCCCGACCGCTGCGTTATAACAATGAGACCTTGAAAGATACAATTATATCTTTATTGTTCATTGAAAATTTAAGGTTTAATAATTTATTATGTTGTTTTTATTTGTCTGCGACCCGTCAAGAAATGTTGAACTTTCATTTGGTTTAGATAGTAATAGTTGCGTTACCACTTCATTCACTACCCCTCCCTCCCTCTTCTTTTGCTATGCTACAACTGGACATCAAATGTTCTACTCTTCTTTGAGTTAAAATTTCTCATTGAATCTTTCTCTCTTTTCCATTAATATATAAAATAATTTTTATTAAGTGAAAAACTTTTCTTTTGTTCATCTTTATTTGAAAATATTAAGACCACCCATATACATCACCCTTCTGTGACATAATTAAAAATTACTTGATTCTTAGATTTTTTTCTCCCTCTTTTAAATGTATAGACAAAAGATTTATAATTTTCCTTACGTGAAACCATTGTGTGTTTTCTATTTAAGGACTTTTCTTAATACCTTTATTGTTTGCCACTGATGAAATTTTTCATTAAGTTCTTAATCTTTTTCTTAAGTATTGTATTACATTCAAAAAAGTCAAGTAAAAATTCAAAATCTATAAAATATTAATTGTTTAATTTAATAATATATATATATAGTACCGGGACCCCGAGCCTCGGCTCGGTACTTAAGTTAAAAAAAATGATTCATTATTATTGGGTTTGGCTGGTAATATTAATACCTGGGACACCGATCTGTCGCTCGACCCTTTAAAAAATATTAATCTACAATTAATTATTTATTACAATTATTAAATGTTGCATCATTGCATCAATCTGATTAAAATGAATTGAACTGGGGTCCTCAATAATACAAACAAACAATTTTAGCTAGCATAATAAGATTAATCCAAGTAATATCGTCTATTTCTATTCGACACTATTTTCAGTTATGAAATGAACAGTCAGTAGAGAGTAAAAAAATTGTAATTGAAGACCGTTGTTTTTAAAAATAATTAAATTATTTTATAGATTATAAAATAAAAATTATTGTATTAACATTAAAAATATTGAAATAAAAAAATAATAGTTTGTTTTAATAAACTAAAATATTATAAACATTTTTAATGTGAATTTCTCAGGGAGGTAGGGAGCCCAATTCATTTAACCATCCATGTTGTATAAGGAATCTTAATTTCTTAACACTCCGTTTTTTCAAATTTAAAATAGAGGGAGAGAAAGAGTTTCAATTATATTCGAATAGTCTATATATTCTATATATGAGTATTTTTTTTTCTGAATTTAATACCAAGTTGATTTTCAAAATTTTCTATTCTTTATGCATATGATTGATTACATGTGTTAAAATTTAAACAAATTCAAATATTCTAATTTATAAATTTATATAAAATTTAATATTATTTTTTCGAGACTAATGGCAAATACCGGTGGCCCTAGTCAGAGCAAGAGAAGACTCCTTTTGGTAGCGGCCCAGTCGATGATGTTATATGGATCGGAGATTTGGGCTTTACAACTATATTTTAAGTGAAAAAATGATTTCTTGGTTATATAAAAATTAAAATATGATTCTTTATATCTTTATTATACAGAAAAGTAGGCGTGTTAATATAAAATATATACCTGGGACACCGAACTATCACTCGACCCTTTAACCAATTTATACAATTTATTTTTATATACTTTAAAAATTTTACAATTTTTTAATTATTTATTATAATTGTTAAATGGGATTTCTAAAAATGACCCATTCAAAATTTGTTTCCTAAAATGTTTCAAATTAATTAAAATAAATTGTATAAATGTTCATTTATAAAATCTATATATCTGTGAGTTTGTTTTTCGATTTTTTAAATTTTGATTTTGGATTCGATTAGAGCTTAAAATGTGTAAATGTAAAGTGGTCTTGGTTTTTTTAAAATTCGTTTGGGAACATGGTCAAATCGGCAGTCAAAGTTGAAAATTCCCCATATATTATAACTACTGTAATTAGTATTATTATAATGTAAAATTATAAAGAAAAAATGTTTAGACATTATTATAGACATTTTCATTCTGTAAATTAAATAATTTTATTTCATTTAAATAAATATCTATTTTTAAATATTTTTTTCTCTCTACATTATTTATCTAATTCTCACAATATATTAAGATCATACCGGGACCCCGAGCCTCGGCTCTGTAATTAAGTTAAAAAAAAAAAATTCATTATTATTGATAAATATATATCGTAATTTATAATTATAAAATATTATTAAAATATATATTTTTAATTTTATTTCGAAATTAAATAAAAAATTTTAAAATATTTTAAATATAAAAAAAATATTAATACAATATTCTTTAAAAAAAGGCGGGAGTCAAATTTCAATATAAATGTCATTTGTGATGTCATCAATATATAAATTAATAATAAATAATATTAATAAATATTAAATTTAATAAAAGAACAATGAATAAATAAATATAAAATAGTAATTTATTAAAATGTAAACAATAGATAAAAAGAAAAAAAATAACAAATTCATTATTTTCATTTTCATTTTTAAATAACGATTCACCCGGCGAGTTTCGAACCGACGAAATCCACTCGTATAAAACATCTCTCTAGCCACTGTACTATATATGTTTAGATAAAAAATTGTCATTTTTTTACTGTCTTAGCAGGCAGATTTGATGTTTTTTATTTTATTTTTTTTTTTTTTGAGAGAGATTAATAAATATCTATATATATTTTATTAAAAATAAATATTTTTAATTTTATTTCGAAATTAAATAATAAATTTTAAAATATTTTAAATAAAAAAAAATATTAATACAAATAAAAATGGAGGCCAATTTTGACGTTTTCCATATATAATTTTCAATTAAGAAATTAATAATGAAGCTGAATGTTTCAAGAGATATCATCAATAAAACTTAATTTTTCTTTATAAATACTATATCTAGTGTAAATTTGAAAAAAATCGTTAGAGCGGTTTTTGAGAACCAATATATATAGATAGATAGATATATACAATTTTAGCTAGCATAATAAGATAAGATATATATATATTATAAAATTTAGGATATATATAAATCCAATTTTCGAAAATAGAAATAAATAAATATTAATTATAATTATAATTATCACATAAAATTATTAAAATAATTTATTATATATATTTTTATTTGTATTTTTATTATTTAACTATATCTAAATTATTTAATTTATTATAAAAGTTCTCACATTTTAAATAACTTAATAAAAATATCAAATAATATTTATAGAATAATTAATGTAATAACATATTTTTTAATTATTATTTTAAATGAAAATCAATTAAAGAAATATTTTTTAATATAGAATATATATATATATATATATATATATATATATATATTTAACACGTTCCCGCCGGCTTCATAATTTGTCTATTTATTTTATGTGATGACATGAGCCACCGGTGGTACATGCCGGCGGGAACGTGTTAATGTTTTGATGTTGATATTTTTGACATCTGTTATTAATTATTTGAATTAAGAACAAAAAAGAATAAATGATTTTTCACCTCAAAACACCTTAATACGAGAATTTCATCTTGAAAATCAAGATTAGTAAGTCATAGGAATATATACAAATTTTGATAGTACAACAAGAATAGAAAAACTACAAAAATATATTAGCAATATATTGAGATACTTTAGATATGATGCGATAGACTAATAATTGTTAATTGGTGGAAATGATATTTGATAGATTTTATCTAGACATATACATTTTGGGTTTAATTATGTCATCTTATTATCAGAATATCTAAAAGTTGAACCAAAAATTGATCTGACAAATATTGGATTATAAACATATAGATAGATACCTACTAAATAAAATATAATTTTTTTCCATACCTCACTTTTATGAATATTCCAAATGGATTCAATTTATTTTAAAATATGCAAATCCTCTTTAATCCAATTTTGATTGAATAATTTAAAAAAAAAATGAAAGGAGACTCGACTTCCTAATTGTTAGAAATTCTATTTTTGTTAATAAGATAATAATTTCAAAGTGACAATCCCGAATAAATCAATGAAGAAACTAAAAGTATGAAATTGGATAGACATGTATACATATTGATACTATTTCACTAATCTATTCATGAGTAATTTATAAATCATTTCGAATTCCATTAATGTCGATGAAAGATTTAATTAGAGTGAGATAGACAGTTTGGATCTCCTTGTGGAACTTAATGATAAAATATACGAAAGGCCGCTGTTTGTGAAGTGATTAGACATGAAGAGGCTTCTACAATGCTATTAAAACCGCCGATCAATAAAAGCAAATTGAGAGATATATTTAAATGAAAGGAACATACCCTCTAACTTAATACTATTATTTTTCAATTTCTTTTGTAAATGTCACGATTTGATAAATAGTACAAATGAGAGAATATAAATTCAACTGTAAATTTATTTCTCGTTGAGTGAACATTGAAAATATAAGAAAAATAAAAAAAATGATTTTAAAATTTTCATCATATTGAAGATAATTGATGACCACAAATAGAAAAATATAGAAACTTTATATTAGTAGCTTGCATGTATTCTGATATTTTTTTCACTTTAAAAAGGCATTTATTCAGAAAAATTGGTACAATATATAATCAAAGTATTTTCCTACATTTTCTATAACTATTATCTATCTTTCTTGCAACAAGACGATACCGTATCGAAAAAACGATTTTGGTAACGATCCAAACATCGATCTATTAACTTTTTCACCATTTCGAAGTCGTGTACCAATCAAGCCAATAGATCTGAACAAGTGGTGATTAGAAGGGGCTATATCTGGTGAGTATGCTGGATGCGACAAAACTTCCCATTAAAGCTGCATTAGTGAATCATTTACAATACTTGGAGCGTTTAATGAAGTTAAATGAAGTTGAATGATGATCCGTCATCAGACTTGAAGATACTAAAACTGCTTAACGTTCTGGTTGCCAGGAGAGTGGTGGCTATTTTCATAATTGGAATTCTGAAACAGGGGCTTTGTATTGTTCCAGTAAGCAAAGCCACAAAGTAGGCTATTGTTGCAGGTATTGTTCTTATATTTTATTATATTTTTATATTTGTTAGTTATTAGCACTCAAAAAGGTGGATTGAAATAAAATACTAACATGTATATATTTCTTAAATAAATAGTAATGATAATGATAATAATGATAATTTTTAAGTATAAAGCCATAAAAGATGCTATTTCAATTTGTGAACTTATTTTTGATTTTTCCTTTTTTAATTTAATTTAATTTTTTTTTGTATGTTATTTTTGAAAATTGTTGAACTTTGTTGAAATTGTCTGAACTGAGATAGGATACTTGAATGAACAGCACAAAGCATTCAAAAAATTCTTATAAAATGTTTTAATCCAAAAAAGTAAATGATTGATATTTCAATGTACAGTATAAATAGAGACAGGAGTGAGATTATAAGATAAGAAAAGTAGAAAGGTTGATATTAATTATAATCGCCTCAACGAATTTATTAATATTCCCAGCCAAATAATCAAAATATTAATCTAATAACAATATTCACAATTCATAAGGAGTACTTTTTTTTAAAGTACCGAGGGGGGAGGGCTCGGTTAACCAAGAACTATATTATATAAATAGTTTTGAATCGCTCATTTATTTTGTTCTATTGTCCCTTTGAACAGCCAAATTGACCGCCTACGATGGAAACAACTGTCATAAATAGTGCGTAAAATTATATTCTCTTTAATAAAATCTTTAAAAATAGGTTTTTTGATTAAAGTTTCAAGAGAATAGTCTCCTAAATATTTAAAAATATAGTTTAGAACTATCTATTTAAAAAATTATTCGTCCTAAGCCCTTGGGAACGATAAAGTATATAAAATAGATTCCATTAATTGATTGATTCAATTTTAATCAACAAAAAAATAATTAATTAATTAATAAAACTTAAACCTGAAGAACTTTGTTAGGTAGGTAATTGTTATTCTCTTGAGATGAAAACCGTATAACAAAACTTTCTGCCTATGCAATTCACATTCATTATGTCGCGATGATGAATAGTAAGTTCATGGAAATGAGATAACGAGATAAAATGAAATCTCTTCCCCATATAAATGATTGACTAAATGGTTAATTATCCATGCAAGTGGTTTGAAATCACGTTTTAATTACCATAGAAAGAAACTAAAATGTGTCACATTAGTTGAAAAAAAATCGTTGATTTTGATTAAGGAATTATAAAGATAAAATAATAAAATGTGTGGCGAAAAGTTTAAAGAAGAGAAATTAATAAGACAATTAACTTATAAACATCAAATTTATCAAGAATATTTTTTTATCTTATAAATCTTATAAATAATAAGTTGAGCTGTGGCCAGGTCCGAACCGACCGACGGTTTGAAGTAAATTAATTTCCAGCTTCAGAAACAATTTCAAATAATTTTAATATATCTAATGTAATAAAAAACAGATATGGATATAACATAAATATTTTTAATTTTATTTTATTTATAATATATATGTAAGACCAGGCTGTAACGTCATGAATGGTTGGATGACGTCAAATAATTTTAAATCAAGAAAAAAACTAATAAATATGATTTTTCTCGAGGATAAAACCAATACAAAGTGCATGATTCGTGGTGATATGTAAAAAATCTCCACATGTGAAATTTGGTGTGAAAACAATACCTCCCTTACTATCGTCGGTCGGTAAAAATGAATCGCAAAATGTGTTGGTAACCGCATCACTCAATAACGCCTGAACCAATTTTGACAATTCTTTTTTTAAAATGTTCGTTGAAGTCCAAGGATAGTTTTTACGGCGAGAAAAAATCGATTAATTGCCGGGAAAACCCTAAAACAGCCCTTTTTTCCCGTACATATTTTTCAATATTATGCAATATGTACATAATTACTATTTTTAATTTCGGTACTTTGAGCGATTCGATCAAACAGTTTTATACAATTTTTAATCATGTGAAAAACTATCAAACATATATCTTTATTTTTACGGTCAGTTTAGAGGAAAAAAAATGAAAACGTTATAGGTAATGACCCTCTTCCGAAAGAGCTACATTTCTCAAAAGTTGATAGAAAACTACGAATTTTGAATAATACCCGTGTACCAAATTTAATTATTTTAGCTCAAACCGTTTATACGTAATCTTGTCTACATACACACACATACACACAGACATTTTTCTCAACCGTAGTGAAATGACACAGGGACCATCCAAACGTATAAAAACATCAAAATCTCGACATCGAAAATTTTCATAATCGCAATACTATCTCTGGCGAGATAGTAATCAAGAAGTTGTTAAATTAATTTAGATGATGATTTGAATCTTGTAGATGCGTAAACGTAGATAAGTAAACGAGAAGTGTTAAAGAATTTAGAGCAGTTGGGACAAAAGAAAAATATGTATACATGAGAGGAATAGATAAATTAAATGTAAATAGAAAAAATTTAAGGCCCAAATAATAATTCTAATCTAATTATATTATTTCGCTTTGTTTTGGTTATTTTTAATTGCTACAATTTTATAAATATAAGTAATTAAAAAGAAAATAATACGTAACTAAATACAAATGAATAAGTCAATTCAAGAATTCACAGAGCAAGAATTTTCTAAATTATTGAAGTATGAGGAATTAATAATGAAAATTTTTCTACGTTAATTTTATATAATAAAATTGATTGCAAATGATTATGATACGAATAATTTTTTTTCTATTCTTTTGAAAATATGCTAAATATATATTAGTCAAATTGTAACACGTATACGCAACAATTTAAGAGAAAGATAAAATTATTTCGAATTAAGGTCAATTCCCACGTCACTTTAAGATGAAGGTGGATTTTAAGTCAATGTCTGTTATTACTCCTTCTTTAAGACAAGTGAAATTAGTTCCTAGGGATTTGAGATAAAAACGAATTTAATGTTTGGACTAAATTAAATCTAATAAAGGTCAACATGGAATTGAAAAGGAAATATAATTAAAGAAATGAAAAAGAAAAACATAAACACACAATTCTTATTTTATTTAGAACCCTTAAATCAATTTAGAGCAGTGGTTCTTAAACTGTGGTCCGCGGACCCCTGGGGGTCCGCGAAGCCTTTACTGGGGGTCCGCGGTCCTCGGAAAAAAATCATCGTAAAAATATATACATATATAAATATTTAAAGTTCATTGTTTAACTATATCCTCCTAGAGAATTACGGCTATAATTTAATACTATTAATAATACTATTTTATTTTATTAAATTGATAATTATGTCAATTAATTTTTTGTGAATAAATAAACATATATAAAAAACTATATATAAAATTTGAATTTTCATCCATTCATTCATTTAAAATCATTTTTCGATTGTTCCTTTAAAATAACCCCTCTTAGGGGCTCGGAAGGGGAGGCATATAAGGGAATTTTCTTTCACTTTGTTATTGGGGAAAACCAGGGGAGGGGACAGTCTTACCCGGAAAAACCCAAATTGTCAGCGTCCACTCTGGGGTTTTAAACAGTTTTAAAGCAAATGTTAATTATAAGTTCATTTCTCAACGAGTTGTATCTTTAAATTATTTTTATTAATGTTAATTATAAGTTCATTTCTCAACGAGTTGTATCTTTAAATTATTTTTATTAATTTAATTAATTATAATTAAATTATAGCTAATAATAGTTTATTATAGCTAATAATTTTTTTTAATTTTTAGTGTAATTTGCATGATCATTA
The DNA here is from genome assembly GCA_963082975.1 of Labia minor. NCBI lineage: Eukaryota > Metazoa > Arthropoda > Insecta > Dermaptera > Spongiphoridae > Labia > Labia minor. The sequence goes on from OY720344.1 coordinate 74,288,289, forward strand.
TTTTATAAAAACACTAAACACATTTTGCAATTTCCCAGAAAGGCTGTTTTTGAGAGTAAGTATAAGTTAGTTTTATGAATAAAAAATATTTATTTTAATAATATTTTAGAATCAAATTACGAAATTAATAATATTTTAGAATCAAATTACGAAATTAATAATATTTTAGAATCAAATTACGAAATATATTTATTATATAAATTAATATTCATTTAAAATGATATTAAATCATTTATTTAAAATTATTTAAAACATTTATTAAAATGATTTAAAACATTCATTTAAAATGATTTAAAACATTCATTTAAAATGATATTAAAACATTCATTTAAAATCATATTAAAACATTCATTTAAAATCATATTAAAACATAGCTAGTAAATAATAATTCGTTATATTTATATTATATTTATATTATATTTATATTATTGTAGTTCAATGTTAATAAATTACTCCATAAAATGGATCGTTGGCTACAAACTGGTTCAACACAGAAACGGAAAGAATCAGATGATGAGGCATCAACAGCAAACTCTACCAAGAAACGCAAAACTAGAAAATATTCGGATGATTATTTATCATTTGGATTTACTTATATTTGCAACAATGATGTGGAAAGACCAGTCTGCGTTCTATGTCAGGAAAGTTTATCCAATGAAAGTATGAAACCTGCTAATCTCAGACGTCATTTACAAACAAAGCACAGCGAGCATGTTAGTAAGTCTATCGAATTTTTTAAAATGAAAAAAGAAGAACTTAATTCAAGTCAGAAATTGATGGTAAAGACGGGATCTGGTGGTATGAGTAAGAAAGCAGTAATGGCATCATATGAAGTAGCTCTACTTATTGCTAAAGCAGGAAAGCCGCATAATATAGCAGAGCAATTAATTCTTCCTGCTACAAAAGTAATTACAAATATAATGTTAGGAACTAAAGCAGCAAACGATATAAATTTGATTTCATTATCAAATGATACGGTTAAGAATAGGATTGAAGACATGTCATGTAATATAAAAGAAGAATTAATATCGAGAGTGCGTAAAAGTCACTATTACTCATTACAATTGGATGAAAGTACTGATGTCACTAATAATGCCAATTTGTTAGCTTTCATTAGATATGAGTTTGAAAATCAAATACAAGAAGATGTATTGTTTTGTGATTCACTACCTTCACGAACGACAGCTAATGACATATTTAACAGTTTGAATAATTTTATAACCGAAAATGAAATAGAGTGGCCAAAATGTGTTGGAATTTGCACTGATGGTGCTCGTGCAATGTCAGGTACAAGAACTGGATTGATTGCTCTTATTAAAAATGTTGCGCCTCAGGTTGTTTGGAATCATTGCTGCATTCACAGAGAATCATTAGCAGCCAAAAATATGTCACCAGATTTGAAAAGAACATTAGACGAAGTAGTTAAAATTGTCAATTTCATTAAGGCTCGTCCACTTAATTCCAGAGTTTTTAAAATTTTGTGTGTAGTCAACATACACATTTATTATTACATACAGATGTACGTTGGTTGTCCCGCGGGAAAGTACTCATTCGCCTTTTTGAGCTTCGAGATGAAATACGATTGTTTTTAATAGATGCGCATTTTGAACTGACCGAATGTTTCAATGATTTTATCTGGTTAGCTAAGGTGGCTTACTTGACTGATATTTTTACAAAATTGAACGAACTTAATTTGAGCCTGCAAGGTACTGTTGTAAATATATTTAAAGTTGAAGATAAAATAGAAGCAATGATTAAAAAAATCGACTTGTGGTCGAAACGCATCCAGAACGGTGTATATGAGTCTTTTCCAACTCTCAATGATTTCATAGAAAGCTCCAGTGAAAAATTGCTTAATCAAACGCGTCAATTATTTGTTGAACATTTAATTACTTTGAAAAGCAACTTCAGGAAGTATTTTTCTACTCCTGATCCTTGCAATAACTGGATCAGAGATCCATTTAATATGGAAATTACAAATGCTAAACATTTATCTGCACCTGAACAAGATATTCTCGTGGAATTATCATGTGATACAACTTATAAACTAAAATTTAACAAAACTGAATTGAGCAACTTTTGGTTACTTCTCAGGTCAGATTATCCTGCGCTTGCAAATAAAGCACTTCAACACTTGATTCCATTCTGCACAACATATTTATGCGAACAAGCTTTTTCGGTACTATTTTATATTAAGTCTAAATATAGAAACAAATTAAATGTAGAGCCGGATCTTAGATTAAAAGTTTCCAATATTAAGCCAGATATTGAGATTCTTGTTTCAAGAAAACAACTGCATACATCTCATTAAATATGTAAGTTATATTTAATGAGATAGATGCAGTTATTTTTTAAAATATTTCTTATTTAATATTTTCTGAAAAAAATTATAAAATATTTATATGAATTTAATGTAAGTACCCATTATAATTTGTGAGATTTGTTGCTATGACAATGTTTGTATTTTCTTTCTTCAATATTATAATTTCTAATAAAATGTGTTCTACAATATGCAAAAAAATCGTTATTCACCAATCACTGTTAGAAATATTCATCATATATCCTTGTCCTTATGAGATCGTAAGCCAGAAATTAATTAATAAAATGACGAAAAGTACCTAAAGTTGTGATGGGGGTCCGTCAAAAAAAATTTTTTCAAGTGGGGGTCCGTGGAGTACATAAGTTTAAGAACCTATGATTTAGAGTGTAGAACGTTAGCATCTTGTGGTAGTCAAGTTAAGCATAATTAACTGATTCTTCCTTTAGAGTAGATATATAGGCTATATTTAAAGACATAAACTATATATAAATATATATATATATATTTAGATTTATAAATATATTAAAACTTATTTAAATTTTGTTATTATGAAATAAATTCAATATAGGGTGACCCAGCCAGTAGTTGAACGAATAAAGCCAGTTTACCACGGATCCTGTTGTAAGTTCTAAACTATTAGCCGTAAAACTAAGCTAATGGATTTTTAACAAAGCTTTATTATTGTAGTTATTAAAAAAAATATTAAACAGTGCTTAACTGAAAAATAAAAAGCAAAAAAAAATTCACAACATATTTTATGATTTTTTCCCAGTGGTTGAACAGACATGTCCAGTTTCTGAACGCTCGATATTCCAGTAATTGAACACCCGTTATTTCATAGTTTTTTTTTATTTTAAGTTTAGGTACACATCCAAAACGACTTAACAAATATCTAGGCTTATAGCTTGAGCACTCATAACACAATACAAGGCTGATTCACATTCCAAACATTGCTCAATGTTTAAATTATAATAATAATAATAACAATAATACATATATTTATTTATTTATTTATTTATTTCAAACAAACACCAATCGGCAATATACATATAAGATACAAAATTAAAAATATTTTTAAAATTTTTTAAACTTTTGATACGAAATTGCTTTGGGAGTCGAGTCCCGGTACTGCATACAGATTCGGCTCACAATGGGAAACAATGCTTTCCCAATTATAAAAAAGAACATCTTTTTTTGGCCATTTCCATTGATTTAGCCATTGAGGACACTTCTGCACCATCTTCATCGGTTTTCAGTATTATGCCTGGGAAATATTTGTCCTCGTATACAATAATCACATGCTCTTCTACTTGCTTCTGTACTGGCTGCCAGTTAGGCCCATTGTCATCACTCGGATTCATGCCCGACGATACTTCGACGCTAGACTCAGAGCTGTCCGCTGTCGTTTACTACAAACTCGAAGTTTTTCTTGCTTCTTTTTATCGAGTTTCTCTTTCTTATCTAGCCATTCCTGAATTCTTCTTTTCTTTTCCTTTTCCTTCTCTGCTTTTTCTTTCTTCTTGTCTTCAAAAGACTTAATCCATTGCTTTGAAGTTGTTACGTAAGGTAAGCGTCGCCTTGTGAAGATTCATGTGGACATAAAATAGCGTCGGCAAATGCAGGACTGACTTCAGTCCCTACGACTTTAGGCGAGTCCGTTTGTCTTGAATACTGAAGGTGAGGCATCAAAATTATGATTAATTTCGGGCTCTTTTTCAATACACTCAGACAAAAGGCCATTTGTCTGAGTTTCATTAAGACATTTGCTCCGAAGCCTTTTCCAAAACTGAAACAGTTCACGGGCCTCAATATTACCCTCCCACTCTTCCCCTGCACTTTTCTAAATTCTTCAGGCCTACCCTTGGGGAAGAGGGATTCAAGGTATAAGAGGGATTGAACATTCACAGTCTGGTGATCTTCGATGGCGGGCACCGTTCACCACTGTTCAATTACTGGAATATGTGCATTTTAACAGTGCCATTAGTTGAACAGTCAGTTTAGAGCTCTAAAAAATAAAAAATATCTATTCCTTAATATCATGCTTCAAAATGTAGTCCTTTAGCTTTAATTTAAGACCAATTTGGTAAAAATATCTCTAAAAATGACTAGGATGCACGTGGATTACTTTTACTTACCGTATTTTCAGTAGACTAGTCGTGAATGCAAAAAAAGCATTTCATTTGAGAAAAAAAATAATATCTCTGAGTACTTAAGTCACGTGCAGCAGAGGTGTTTTAGTTGTGACAACATAACAACTTAAAAATAAAATAAAATTTCACGTTCCAAGCATGTTTCCTCTTGAGATTTTGGCGGATTTTTGGTAATTTGTTCAACTACTGGAAGGGGTTCAACTACTGGCTGGGTCACCCTATGTTTTATTTAGTACATTCAATAAATAAATATCATTTTACATTTAAAAGTCTTATAAGTGATGGTGGTCTTCGTGTTTGATAAGATTTTGATAGAAGGAGCCTGTTAAAGCCTCTCCTTGATTTAGATTTATTTATTTTAATATCAATATATTTTTATATAATTTTTATAAATTTTTTCTTTTTATATAAATTTTTTTGTATATTTATATTCAAACATGTGGTCAGACTGTTTAGTAGCTAAGTTGACTATGCAAAAGAGTCACATGATCGCTTACAGCCAATCACCTTGCTGCTTTTTGTTGATGTTGGCTGTGGGCTGCTTCTCTTGGCTTTGGAAGAATTGATCTCTTCTCACTTGCTCGTAGGACTCACTGTTGTTCATAGGCTTTGGCGACAGACACAGAGTCATATAGATTTTATAAACAAACTAAAAGTTCTTTGAAAATTGAAATTGAATATTATTAAAAAATATTACACATTTAATTAGATGTTGTTATTCATTTTCTTTGGTGCTTTTGTCTGTATCCAAGCAAGTCATTGAGATTATCAGGACAATCATGTAAAAATAAATAATAAATTCATTATTTAATGAGATTATTTGAAAGAATATAATATTTTTTAAAGGTAACGGCTCATTATTCTTTAAATTATGGAGTGAATGATGGTCATACCGATGACCACAAGAACCAATGTGAGATTTGGGAAGATGTACACAAAGAAGAGTACTCTCTCAAGAAAGGTGATGGTTCTATCTGAACTGTGCATTACACCATCGATCCCCATAATGGATTCAATGCAGTCGTTAAGAAATTTGAACATGCTTTCCACTCCCAAGTATATCATTACATAAAAACCTCCTCCTACCAAAGTCTAATCAAACACAAAGACCACCACCATTAATACAACCAATTGGTTAATACATAACGAATATTTAATGAATTGAATGTATTTTTGATTTATTTTTATATGAATTTATTTTTATCGTTAATAAAACTCCTTAATTAAAACTTTTAAAAAAATATTTTAAAAATTTATTTTTTATTTAAAGATATTTATTATTATATATTTTAAACATTTAATTGAATTTCTAATAAATTAGGAATTATTTTATTTAATTATTTTGATATATAGGAAATCATGAATAAACCCATTGGCTACAATAAATGCCAGTTATTACTCTCTTATGAATCTATATAAATGTTAAAGAATTAATTAATTAATCTATCCTTTCACATAATTTTTCAAATTATAATTAAAATATGCATTTTTAATCTGAACCTATTCAATTTTATCATTTCCCATATCAACCGTCGCGGATTCAATAACCCTTTATTATTCTAAATTCAATCCAGAGTGCTACCAATTAATTAAACTTATTTTTAACCCATTTTTTCTAATAAAATACCTTACCCACGTATTCAAATATAGGACAATATATATATATATATATATATATATGTGGGAATGGAGCTTTTTGGCTCATCACCGTCCGAATCATCAAAAGCCTGGCGCATCTTACTGCCTCAAAGTCGGCCATTCTCAACCACAATATCATCGGAGTTGGTGCTTCCTCTCAACGCCGCTCCAAGCAGCGAGCGCCCCAGACGCCGTCGCCGCCTCCCCACCATGAGCTACCATCACCGTCGCCGCCATTCTCCCACTCCACGCCACCGACCAATAGCAACCGAGTTCCAGCTGTTTGGACTTCCTTTTAAAAGGGACACCGGCACGATTCGAGTTTAGTATATAGTCAGATTTCAGTTTAAGTTTTACAGTCGACAGTTTACAGACAAGAGTTTATTCAGTCTTTTGTACATCGCCAGAAGTATTCAAGAAACGAAGAAGTTACAATTTCATTTATTTTTACACTATTTTTATCTTGTTCATCTTTATTCAATAAAACGATATTTTTGCAACCATTTAAACAAAACAGATATTTTTTGCTAAACAACCCCTAGACAACGAAATTCCCTACATATATATATAATAAATCCCATTAATAAATATGTTTTTCCATTACATTTTTAATATTTTAATATTAAAAAGCTATTAAAACAATTTTAAGAAGAATGCACAAATGATCTATTACAAAGTTTTAATTGTCTCATTAAAAAGTTCACTTTATTTTTACGACATTTTTGCATTATGCAGTTTAAACAAATAACAAACAATAGTATAAAGTAAATTAAATTAAATTAATATATTTATGTATTTTAAATAAATGAGAAAAGTAAAGTAACTTAAGTTTATAAATTGTTTGTCAGTTAATTTTTAAACATTAATATTTGTAAAAACGCATCTTTTTACAGAAAGCATTTATAAAAATTTATAATAGATTTTACTCTACTTATTTATAATCTAATCTTATCGAAAAAAAACTAAGTAAAAATAAAAGTACTTATATTTTGGCAATAAAATTTATATATCAAAGGAATTTAATTTGTAAGTAGGTATGTTTCCCTTTTTTTGGAAAAAATATTTAATAGCATTTTTGTTAAATACTTGATTGTTGTACCAGATATCATCTTCTAGATTTTTTGAATATTTATTATATTTTTATATATTTATATATTGTAAAATCAATGTTCAATAATTCAGGTGTGTTTTACTATAATAATACTTAAGTTGATATTCATAATATTATATTCATAATAGTATTTTAAAAAACCAAGTCCACTTTATAATTACACTTTTTAAGCTCTACTCGAATCCAAAATCAAAATTTAAACGATATACTCAATTTTTTGGCGACAGACACACAGACACACAGACATATGTAGATTTAATATTAAAATTTATATTTGTATATTGTAATTATAAATCTTGAAAACATTTTAAAAACATTGTTTCTTATTTTGATTAAAATTACATTTTCATTCTGTAAATTAAATAATTTTAATTCATTTAAATAAATATCTATTTTTAAATATTTTTTGCTCTCTACATTATTTATCTAATTCTCACAATATATTAAGATCATATAAATTGGAATTATTTAAATATGAATAAAAGTTCGTTGATAGTAATGCTTCCTAGCATTCCCAGATGTTTAATTAATAAAAATATTCCAATACAAATATGCAATTTAATCAACTTTTGCTTTGTGATTTTCATCCAAATACTATAATAATCTATAATATATTTAATCTATTTTTTTTTAAGAATTACGTCTGTTGAAGAAGCTCAACATATATATTTTATACAAAATATTTAAATTAATTAAAATTAATTTGTATTATATGGATGTGAGGCATGGTCTATGAACTTAGAAGTAGAAGTAGATTTAGAGTATTTGAGAATAGGATTATGCGAAGTATTTATGGGCCACAGAAAGATGAGGTCAGCGGAGAATGTCAGAGAGTGCATTACAAGGAATCGGATGACCTTTATGCATCTCCAGTTATAGTTAGGATTATAAAATCGAGAAGGCTGCGATGGACTGGGCACATTTCAAGAATAGGAGAGGAAAGAATGGCGAAAAATCTATTGGTGGAAAGACCGATTGGGAAACATCTGCTTGGAGGACAAAGGACGCTGTAGGTGGATAATGTAGGAAGGGACGTGAGAGAGAAGGGACAGGATAGGGATTGGAGGGTTGTGGCTCAGAATAGGGATACTTGGAGAAGTGTGGTTACTTTCGAGTTTCGTAGAACCACAGAGATAGATAGATAGAATTAAAATTAATGCTAATGATAATGCGGCATCGTTCAGAGAGGCAGTGACTCCATCTTTGAATGGTGAAATGGGACTGAGGAGATTCTATCCCTTTTTTCCGGCTGTGGTACCAGCACTCTGTCGTTATATCACCTTCGTCCTCATCTTCTCCTCGTTCATCCTTTGTTTCATTTTGTGTAAGATATTCCATTCTTTACAGATTATACTATTTCGAGTATAAGTCTATTGTTAATTCTAGCTTTACTAGAATAGATCCTCTTTATAAAGTTTATTTTGTCGAATATTGGTTAATCAAGAAAGATCGAACCACACACCTCTTTATAAACGTAATAATTTTCATGACGTCAGCCACTTCGAAGAAACGCTGTTTACTACTTCGAATCATCTCGCTGGACATTCGTAAAAGTATCTTTTTGTAACTGTTCAGTTGCATCACCTTTTTATTCATAAACATTAATAATTAAAAAACATTTCATATATAATTTATTTAGAATTAAGATTTATAGTTATAAGTTGTTATATTTAAGTTAGTTATTAATTATTCCATTATATTTGATATCAAATAATATCAAATATACTAAATCTAATCTTTATGTATATATATGTTTAAATGATTATCAAGTTAATAATTATTTAACTTTGGATATATTAAATGGCAAACAAATCTTTGTTATTAATATAAAAAGCACTAATCTTTTTATTCAGATCAGAAAGAATAATTTGTTTTGAGGGAATTTGTTTATTAATTTCTTAAATCAAACCTTTTCACACGGCGACCGTACAGTACTTAAACTTTTCTTTGTTTTTATCATCATAAGACAAATACCTCCATAGATTGCCCCAACAACGACAAGCTTAGTATCTTTAAAACATTTGTCTCTTATATAAATTACCAAATTCTAAATAATTAGAATAGATTTAATGTAATTTATAATATATCAAACATTACTTTTATGCTTTCTAAGGATTATTGTATTTATTATTTATTTCAAGAAATCACATGGCATATATTATATATATATATATATATATATACTTATTGACAAAAAAAAATAGGGGAAAGGCCTTATTTAATTCCCTCTCTAGTACTAAATCCATCTATAATATTCGAAATTAATTAATGAACATTCAATTTTTTATAAAAGAGAAAAAATGACATAAGATTACATCCGTTCATTCTAATTAAATTTTTTTCAAATTAAATTTAATTATATAAAGATTTCTTTATTATAACGTTAAATATATATATAAGTATTTATGGTATAAGAAATGAAAAAATAAATTAAATTTTAATAATCGAATATATAACTAAATACATAACTCATCTATATATAGTATGTAAAATATATTAAATATTATTAAATTTAATAATTAAATATTAGAATTTGTATAAGTAAATTATATATCTCGTTCATTCAGAATGGGAAAATATATAGCTTATTGATTTTATAATTTCACGTATTTTTTATATACAGTGAATCTTTTAGTTTTTATTTTCCTGTTTTGGAAATAATTTTTTGTGTGATCTATTATAATTATATGTATATTTAAATAATTTTTTTATATTAAATAGAATTTATATATTTGTTTGTAAATTATAATTTATATTCACCTGTATTAACTAATAAAAAAATTAATATTTACCAATATAACTTTATTAATGAATTTTTACGAAACTAGATGAAACATTTTAATGTTATGCAAACTAAAATTAAACTCATAATTATAAAACATATCAATAATAATAATTAAACAAAAGTTAGGGGAAGTTTCAATTAATTAATAAACTAGCTACTCAGACCGCCATCGGCGCTCTTCGCACCTAGACAGGAGGTATGTCCCCTGTACCCCCAAGGTGGTACATTCTTTATGGTTGAAATTTTGTATATAAAAGATATTCAACCATTTTGTTTTAATCAGTATATTAATACAGTCATTTGTTTTTGTATTTATGTAAAATATATTTTAATTTAATCAGTAAATTGATTATATATTATTATTGTATATTTTATATCTATCAATCTCTGTGGTTCTACGATACTCTAAAGTTCTTAGCCGCAGGAACCACATTTCTCCAAGAATCCCTACCCTGAGCCACAACCATCGATCCCCTATCCTCTCCCATCTCTCTCAAGTCTCTTCCTACAACGGCCTTTGTCTTCCAACCAGACGTTTCTCAATGGGTTTCCACACAAATATATTTTTCACTATTCTTTCGTCTTCCATTCTAGCCATGTGCCCTGCTTATCCAAGACATCTCGATTTTATAACCTTAACTATATTTGGAGATGGTCATGCAATTCCTCATTATGAAGGTTCCGCCATCCCCCGGTGACCTTATCCTTCTGCCCATAAATGCAGCGAAGAATCATAATCTCAAATACTCTAAATCTACAGACCATGTCTCACACCCATATAATACAACCGGAAAAATAATTGTTTTATATATTTCAATTTTGATCCTCTTTCATAATAATTTCATAACTTTCATAATAGTCTTTCTGCATCTTACTCTTCCTTTACTACCTTAAAGACAAATTTGTAGATCAAAATTTGAAAAATTTTATCAGGATCTATTGAGTGATACTTATGGATTACTAAAGTCTACAAATAATTGGTGAACAGAAATATTAAAATTCGCGTTTTTTTTTAATTATTTTAATGAAAGTATCTGATCTAATGTTTATCAATTTGGCCTGAACTCGAAATGATATCCTCCTAATATTTCCTCCGCCTATGATCCGTAGAATAAATTATAATAGAATATAATATATCTTAATCATTTTATTCTGATATTTTATTTTCATTGCTTAATTTTTATTGAATATTTTTTATTATAATTAAACTTGAGAAAATCCGAGGTTAAAGATTTTAGAGAATTTATAAAAGACAAATTAACATTTTAAGGTTATAAAACTATACATAATACTATATACATTGATTCATAGTATTAATTTAAATCTCCTTTACCTTTGGTCTTTCAACTGATGGTTTCCCAATTGGTCTGCCCATGACTAACCAAGTTGTCTATCGCACTCTTTTAATCACGTGATCTAAATATTTGATTTTTGACTGACTCATTATAATAAAATTTAAACAAATAAAACTTTCCATTTCGGTAATTTATATAAGTTTCAATTTAAACTGAGTCGTACGCTTTGTCAAGACTCTTAATTTAATACCAAGTTGATTTTCAAAATATTCTAGTTTTTATGCATATGATTGAATACATGTGTTAAAATTTAAACAAATTCAAATATTCTAATTTTTAAATTTATATACAATTTAATATTATTTTTTAATAAAACATCATATCAAAATAGAGAATTTATAGAAAATTAAAAATAAAAAAAGAAACCTAATAATAAAAAACTAGCTGCTCCGAGCGCCTTCGGCGCTCTTCACACCTAGACGGGGGCTCCGCCCCCTGTACCCCCGAGTGATACATAGTATTTGGTTGAAAGTCTGTATGTAAAAGATTTTCATCCATTTTGTTTCAATCAGTATAAGTAGATAAGACATGTATTTGTTTGTAAAATATATCTAATCCAAAACATACCTGTTAAAAAGGAGGCCAAGTTCCTATCGGTTATTTGTTTGCCTAAAAAAGAGTTCAAATCCATCCCAATGCCAAGTTTAGATGCACTTGTTTGTTAATTATCATCCCATGTCCCTTCCTTCATTGTCCACCCACCTTGGTCCTTGGTCTTCCACCGGATGTTTCCCAATCGGTTTCTCCCAATTTCTAGTTTCTCCAATTCCAACCACGTCCCCTTCCCATCCCAGCCTTCTTGATTTTATAACCTTAACTATATCTGGACATTATATCTCGTTATGCCATCTCCGCCATCCCCCTGTGACCTCATCTTCTTTTGGCCTATAAATGCTGCGAACAATATTAATCTCACAAATACTCCAAATCGTCTCCCAGAGTCATCGATAGGGTGACCAAACGTCCCGTCTTTAGGTGTTCTGTCCCAAAAAAGTCTTCGGGACACCCTACTGTTTTTTCAATATTTAGGACATTTCGTAATTTTTTTTCAAAATTTTTTCAAATTAGTTCTAAAATAAGCGGGAGTGTCCTCCCCTAGACTTTCCCGCATATAAATAGGTATAAAGAGTTGTGGATGAATATTTAGAATGTGTAAACTTGGTACCTAAAAATATCCATAGGTGAAATTTGGTGTGAAAACAATACCTCCCTTACTATCGTCGGTCGGTAAAAAAGAAACGCTACTTGTATAGGTAAAATGTCACTTCCGGTAGTCAGATCATGATGAAATTTGGTATCTCAATTTTTTTCATATTTTTAAATCTATATACAAAATAGGAAGCAAATATCTCGAAGCAAACTGGTACTTTACTTGAAAGGTAAACGCAACCAGTGTAGGTAAAGTACCACTTCCGGTTAACCGATTTTGACGAAATTTTGATAGAAATCTACAAACTGTGAATAATATCGGTGTACCAAATTTCGAAGTCCTAGCTTGATTAGTTTTTGAGTAAATTTGCTTACAGACATTACATACATACATACATACATACATACATACACACACACAGACATAATTCGAAAAATGGTATTTTCCGACTCAGGGAGGTCTAAAACGTCAAGATCTATCGAAATCTCGAAGTCGAAATTTTTGACGATTCCAATACTTCCCTTATACGAAGTATGCGGGAAAGTAAAAAAAGGTATACCGTTTGTCCCGGTTTGGCGTTTTCGAAATTGGTCACCCTAGTCATCGATCAACATGAAAAATAATTGTTTTATATATTTTAATTTTGATCCTCTTTGATGAGATAAGCCCCTTTACTGCATAATAACAGGCGTTGCTCAATTACAACGTCGATTTAAATTCTTCTCGAATATTATTATCCTTCGTGATTAGAGATCTTAAGTATTTAAATATTTATACTTTTTCAAATTCTACATTTTGTATGTTAATTGTATGTAAGTCGTATCCGTATCATAATTCTTGAATTTTTTTGTTTAATTACATTTCGGTTGATTTTTCCCCAATTTCTCTAATCACATGTCTCCTCTTCCAGTCCAATTCATTTACCTGGCTTAAGAAATTTTTTAAAATTTTAAATAGAGGGAGAGAGAGAGGTTCTAATTATATATATATATATCTGTTTCTATGACAACAAAAAAGTAAACAAATTACATACATACAAATACTCTCCTTTATATATATTTCTGGAAAATGGAACACCCGCAGCTCAGCTCAGGAGTTACCTAAGATTCTAATTTCTTTTTTATTTTTCATCATTTGAGGTACCCTTCACCTCAGAAAAATTTGGTTACCTTACTCCTTGTAGTTTAGGCTCTGGAGTTTTTTGCGTACAGACGGACACTATCGTATTAAATATATAGATTATAATAGAATACAATAATTTGGATTAAATGCAAATTTAAAATTTTATATTATGTAGATTAGCTTTATAAGCACTTTGGTTGATTCACAATCATCAAGATCTTTCTTCTTCTTTACTTCTGATTATTTCTGATAACAACTGAAATGGTCAAAAAACTTATTTATTAATAAATTTGAAACTTAACTAAATGTTCAATAAACAATTAATATGATAACAATAATTTGTTTTATTTTTATGAGTTTAATTTTCATAAAATAATTGATTTTTGATAATTTTGTAAAATAAAATAAATAAAAAGGAAGGATTAATGTTCAACTTACGAATTTACTGCTCTAATATAATATTCACATTATAAAAATAAAATTAAATACAGAGATTTAATTTTGTAACAGTTAAAAAGAATTTTCAATAAAATAAAATATAAATTTTCGAATGAGAAATATATATACATAAATCATTTTTATTATAATATATAATTTAAAAAAAAACAATATTTTCAATATTTATATTCAAATATATTTAAAATTAAATTAAATATTATTCTGATTGAATTTTTGATTATCATTTTGTTTAATTAAAATAAAAGTTCATTAAATAATGTCTGTAGCTGTTATTAATTAAATTTCACGTTTTTCTTTTTAAAATAATTCAAAGACCTGAGATTAAATCCCATTCTTTGAATTTAATTAATAAGACTTTAAATAAAATTGAAACGAACAAAATTTATGAAAATAATAAAATTAATATAAATAGAGTATAATAAATTTTATAATCAAAAAAATAAAAGTTAAATATTATAAACAATTGAATTTTATGTGAATTTATAATATAAATTAGATAACACTTTTTTTTAAATAGAATGTTGAAAATTTACATAATATTTTCTCTTTGTTCTCTTAAATAGCCTATCTAATAATTTTTAATTTCTTATTTTACTGAATCAATTTTTCGATGTCGAGATTTTGATGTTTTTATACGTTTGGAAGGTCCCTGTGTCATTTTCACTACGGTTGAGAAAAATGTCTGAGTGTATGTGTGTGTATGTAGACAAGATTAAGCAAAAACGGTTTGAGCTAGAATAATGAAATTTGGTATACGGGCATTATTCAAAATTCGTAGTTTACTTTTGAGAAATGTAGCTCATGCGGAAGTGGGTTCTTACCTACCACGTTTTTATTTTTTCCCCTCTAAACTAACCGTAAAAATAAAGTTGTTTGATGATTAAAAATTCTATAAAACTGTTATATATAGAATGTCAGCTTGATTGAATCACTGAAAGTACCGGAATTAATTTTTTCTTAACTAACTTTCGAGTTCCGTAGAGACACAGGGATAGATAGATAGATTATACAATTAATTAATTATAATTCAATTATATTTCTTCCATACCTTCTAGGGATCCATTATTATTATTTGCGTTTGGACCATCTAGGATCACGCAAAGCTCCCATATACAAGGGTATTAAGATGTTAAGTGGGCCCATATATGAATGTTCTTTTGGTGTAAACTTTATTCTTCTTTTTGTGTGCTCGTGAAGAACCGGATTCTCCAGGTGACGGGTAGATTGGGTACCACCTGGAGTTATTCTCATCACGATCCATTGTTGCTTATGGTTGCTTGTTTTTGAAGTAGTCCTGCTGGTGCAGGGTTGTATAGAACCAGAGCTTGTCAGTTCCTGGAGCTAGAGGCAGCTGATGTTAAATTGAATTTATTAGAAAAATCCGTTCTTGGTTAGAATCGAACGCCGACTTCTTGTGTAGAAGGTTGCCACGCTACACTCTCGGCCAAGCGACCTCTAGGGATCCATTGAAATATCTATAAAAATTTTCAAAAGTCTATTTAAAGTTGATGAAAAATCGATTTCAATTTGTCATAAGAGCGAACAGGCACACAGACAGACATTAAGCCAAGTTGATAAAAGGGTTATAATAAGATATAAGATATACATTTAGAATTTTTATTTAAATTTATTGATTTATTTCGTTTATTATTCAAATATGAATGTTGATACACTGCATATGGAATATAATCAATTCATGTTATGAATTAATTAAAGGGAAATATTATCAAAAATTACGAATCCATTTTAAAGAGCTTAGTGAGCATTTAGAAAAGCTGTCTTGTAAAAGTTAGAGAGCAAATTAATAATTCAAAACTCAACTGGGTCCTCTACAAACAAAATTAATAAACAATATATACAAACAAAAGAAAACAAATAAAATTGACTAAATGAGTTAAAATATTTTTTTTTATTCGTATCATTAAACGACATTAAAAGTCATTAAAATTATAGGTAGATATATTATCTATATAAAGAGGATGATATTTTCTGCTTTCAATTTCATATACTACTATTTTTAAAAATAATTATCTTTTAAATCTTTATTAAACATGTTTTTGCTCTTCGCACAAAGGTTCTGCCCCTTTGTGATGCATTAAGTTGAAAGTCGATATATAATAGGTGTTTTCATTTATTTTATTTCAATCAGTATATATTAACATCTTCATTTTCTTCTTATTTTTCAATTTAATTTAGTCAGTAATTATTTTTATATTTTCTTGTGTATGTTATAATGGGATATAATATTGCTTAATATTCATTTTGTAATACGTTTTTTATAATCATTGATTTATCGAATAGTTTTTAACATTAATACAAAAAGGTAAAGTTCAGACTTGGCAAGCAATTCATGCAATTAATGCAGTTCAAGTTACCCATTTCTTAATATCGGCATGGCACTTTTTTTATCCACTCTCATTTTTTTTATTAATTCTAATCTTATTTATTTAGACTTATGTGTATGTTAAACTTTATATGAAATATAATCCGTTTACATTTTGAAATTAATAAAATTTATACTTATTTTAAAATGATCAATGCTAAAAAAATAATGATGATTACTTACAATTGGTGAACTGTATTTTGCAGATAATTTCAATTTCCATCATCATCAGAGATGGAGAGAATAATCCAGAATTCAAATCAACATCCAATAGCAGGAATGAAGATTGAAGCATGAAATAGAAGTCAAAAATAACATAATAAATTATGAAATTTTAAAATAGATAAATATAAATTGACTTAAAAATATAATTAATAATAAATACTTCGTGTTAATAAAGGGTTGCCTTTGAATATTTCGGGATTAGAGAACAAAAACAAATATTAATCATCGAAAATCGCTTTATTATTTTTCAAAATATTCCCCATGTTGATCTATACACTTTTGCATGCGTTTGAAACAATTGTCGAAGCACTTTTGCCTTACTCATTGAGGTATCTCCAAAACATGCATTCTAAACGCAACAACTGCTTCTTCAGCTGTAGAAAAACGTTGACCTCTCAGTACGTTTTTTACGTACGGGAATAAAAAGAAGTCATTTAGTGCCAAGTCAGGACTTTACGGCGGATAACTCATCAAATCGATGTTTTGAATGCTCAAAAATGCAGTTGTTTGAGCCGATATGTGAGAGCTCGCATTGACGTGGTGAAGAGTGATCCGTCTTCGGCGGTTGGTTTTCCTGATTTCTTGGAAGATAATTGGCAAAAAATCAATTTTTTGAAATAAGCTAGCACATTTAGTCATTAAAATAATAATAATAATAATATTGTGTTTCGATTATTTCGGGTTTTCAATTATCTATGAACCATCTCTCCATAATTAACCCAGATAAGCCCTACTTTATAAATAAGCATATGAGTAAAAAGTTATAAAAGTGCATTTTATCAAATTTAATCTTTATTGATATATTTTTTTAACGTTCATTATAAAATTATTACATTTTGACAAAAATGTGATGGTGGAGATAATATGGAAATTGTTCAATTTTAAATTATGAATTATTTAGCGAGTGTAATGTAATTATATTGAGTTGAAATTAATTACCTATAAAGAAGAAAAAAATAAAAATGGTAAAAGTTGGATTTTATCTTGGTTAGGATGTAGCAGACAAGTCATTTGTAAGACATCGTTGCTTGTTGTTTGTTCACTGCACTTTACATTCGTATAAAAATAATAGTAATAGTGAGACAAACATAATCGAATGCAAAACTCCTTTAAAAATTCGCAATATATTCAATAGTTGCAATAGACCAATAAATATTTCTATTGCATTTTAATAACAATGAGGGTTGATAATCGCCTCTTAAAAAACTATTTTTCTTACTAATAGGATTATCCTTTTTTATTAGAAAAATAAAATTTCGACCGAAGTCAACTGATAGTTGCCGGCTGACACGAGCAGGGTTGCCATTTCATTTAAGGTATGGGAAATTAAAAAAATCACGGTCTTATTGACCTACCCTCACATCTTGTACAAAAACGTTCTACTTTTAAATATCACAAAAAAGTATTCTAATCTTATCTTATTATAGAAGCAAAAGTTTAATATATTTAAATAATCGAACAAGAGTTGGAGCTAAACTTTTAGCATTGTTTTCATATTTTTTACTCTTGAGACGTTTTATCTCCGAATAGATTAAATTATTGCAGTATAACACAATCTTGTTTTTTATAATGATCGACCATATCTGTAAACTTCCCCGGCATATAATGTAATAATCAAATACCCGAACTAATCCGTTCATATTTTTCAACCTGTATCAATGTACATTTTCCTTCATAAATAATTACTTTCAGTTATAAAATGTTGTTTTATTATTGTTTGTATTTTAGGTGTATGTTATTATACTTAGAAGTGTTATTTATGCGATTACGTATACGTATAAATTATTTTTTATTTGTATTTAAAAAAGCTATTAATACACTATCCATTTTCATATTAACCAATGCCTATAAGATAATTTAAAATAGCTAAGTAAGAATTAAAATTAAAGAGTAATTCTAAAAGGAGAGTAAGTTCTGATTATTACTTAAAATATTATTAAGGGCCTGTAGTATCAAGTAAAACGGATTTTTTTCTAGTATATTAATGAAAATTGCTATTTTTAATAATTAAAATTTCTTCCAATTTTTTGAAAATACCAATAAAATATATGTTTGGCTATGGTGAAGAGACTCAATGACATTCTCTAATTTCTATAAAACCGATAGTTGTCATCAATATAGTATCCTCTTTCCTTGTGTCGTTCATTTCCATATAAATTAGAATTTGCTTTTTATAAGAAAAAAATTTCAATGAAAGAGAAATATCATAGAAAAATACGGATAAAGGTTTTGAACTTGGATTGCATTCTTTTTTGGTTGTTAAAGATTAAACGACGTTTGTCCTTTATATTATTCTAACCCTCTTCATTTTTCTAGGTGCTTATATTAAGGGAGATATATCCATCTCTTGTTGGCATTTACATTATTAACAAAAACCATAAATGAAGAGAAATATTCATCTTCCTTAAATTTATAATGAAATAAATATGATTGTTTGTACAATCATATTGGAAAAAAATAAAAATATTTGGTCTTCAATGTTTAAAACAAATATTGATTTTAAATTAAGCAAAAAACAAAAAATCTGGAGTGTCTCCACTCAACTATCTCGCAATTTGAATTGGATTAAATAACATATATTATATTTAAATTAAATTTAATTAATTAAATTATAAATCTATATATATAAAGGAGAGTGTTTGTATGTATGTATGTATGTATGTATGTATGTATGTATGTATGTATGTATGTAATTTGTTTACTTTTTTGCTGTCATAGAAACAAACAAAAAAGAAATTTCCTACTTAACCGACACTTTACCGGTAATTTAGAATTATGAACATCAAAAAATAAGAAACGATTTCTATGAAATTACATCACAATATTCTTATATATCTCTATGGTAACATAGGCTATAGATTTTATTAATATCTAATTCTAATCAATAACCGCAGAATTTAATTTTTTTAAGTTTATATAGTTCTCCGTGTTGTTCATTCAAGAGCCAGGCGTGGCCCACTGACTGGCGGACTCATTTTACACAATGTATATAACTAGCAATCAAAGAATTATTATAATATTTAACTTTTTATTTTCAATTCTAATATTCAAATATCATTTCAATTAAATAATTTATTCTAAAAGTTCTCATTTTAATTAATATAATAAAATATTTAAATCATATTTAACTTAAATTATTTTGTATTTATTCTTTCTATATTTGAATACTTCTTTTATTTTAAGGGAGGGAATTAACTATGATCTAAAAAAATTAATAAATGAACTTAATAATAAAAAATCAAATAAATCCATTAATTTAAATTAATACTATTAATGAATGTATATATTGTTAATTTATCTTTAGTTTTATCAATACTTTTATACCGTTAATTTTTATAAATTGTCTCAAGTCTCTAACTTTGCATTTTCTAAAATTTTATTATAATTAAAAATATTCAATAAAAATCAAGCAATGAAATTAAAATATCAAAATGAAATGATCAAGAAATATTATACTCTATTATAACATATACAATACTTATAAACTATAGGCGGAGGAAATATTATACGATATCATTGCGGGTTCATGCCAAATCGATCAACATTAATTAAGATATTTTCATTATGACAAATATTAAAAAAACCGCGAATTCAATATCTCTGTTCACTAATTATTTGTAGACTTTAGTAAAACCTACGCATGACTCAATAGATCCGGATAAACTTTTTCAAATTTTGATCTTAAAATTTATCTTGAAGGTAGTAAAGAAAGAGTAAGATGCGGAAATCAATTGTAAAATATTAGGTGATTCAGACGACTTAAATATAATAGGAGATTCGGCAATTGTGTAATTACAGATAGCGAGGAAAAATTAATCGAGGTAGGAAAAGAGATGAGGTTTGAAATTAATAATGATAAATAAATATATTTAGAAACAAACAGGAGCAGTATTAACATACAAAATGTAGAATTTGAATATGTAGAAAAATTGAATGTAATCACGAAGGATAATAATATTTGAGAAGAATTTAAATCGAAGTTGCAATCGGGAAACGCCTGTTATCATGCAGTAAAGAGGCTTATCTCATCAAAATTATTATAAAAGGGAATGAAAATTAAAATATATAAAACAATTATTTTGTCTGTTGTATTATATGAGTGTGAGACATGGTCTATGATCTTAGGAGATGAGAGTGGATTCAGAGTATTTGAGAATAGGATTCTCCCCAGCATTTATGGGCCAAAGATGAGGACACCAGGGAATGACGTAAGAAAGATGGAACAGAGGCTCAGGATAAGGACACTTGGAGAAATGTGGTTGTAGCTGCCAAGAACTTTCGAGTAGATAGTTATAACATATTCAATAAAAATATATATAATTAATTTATTGATTAAATTAAAATATATTTTAAATAATCACACAATAAGAAATGAATGTTTTATGTTATACATTGATTGAAACAAAATGGATGAAAACCTTTTACTACTTTCAACCAAATACTATGTACCACTCGGGGGTACAGGGGGCGGAGCCCCCGTCTAGATGTGAAGAGCGACGAAGGAGCTCTGAGCAGCTAGTAATATTAATAAACAATATTTATTAAACCAGCGCGTGTTTGGCTCTTTGTTGATGGCACCACGCCAGGTGCTTTCGTGTGATTCGCAGTGTTAAAAAATTAATTCCTACTTTCAGCGATTCAATCAAACTGAAATTCTATATATAGCAGTTTTATACACTTTTTAATCATGTGAAAAACTATCAAACATATATCTTTATTTTTACGGTAAGTTTAGAGGAAAATAAATGAAAACTTGGTATGTAATGAGTAATGACCCACTTCAGGATGAGCTACATTTCTCAAAAGTTGATAGAAAATTACGAATTTTAAATAATGCCCCTGTACCAAATTTCATGATTCTATCTCAAACCGTAATTTTGTACACACACACAGACACAGAGAGACAGAGACATTTTTCTCAACCTTTGTATTTTCACTCAGGGACCTTCAAGACGTATAAAAACATCAAAATCTCGACATCGAAAATTTTCGTGAACGCAATTCTATCTCTAGCGAGATAGTAAAAATTATTGACAGATTAAAATAATTTTTCATAAATTACAAGAGCAATTGTTTCTTTCATTTGGAATCATACTTTGTCAGTTATGTGATAACAGTTAATTTTATCTCTTCATTGTCTCAACAAGCTATGGATGATAAATTAAAATCAAAACAAAAAAACTTATTGATTGTTAATAATAAATTCTCATAAAATGAACATTCCTTCGCAAAGAAAAAAAAAAATGAAAAGGAAATGATAAAAGTATTGATAGCTATATTTTTTAGAGATTACATTTAGAAGATGAAAGGTTGCTTTGTTGTTTTGAATAGAATTATTCTTTTTTCGTGTATATACTATATAAATTCTTTTTTGTACATTGAAATCTTTGTTTGGAAAAAATTTGAATAATCCAAGGGGACGTGAGTAATGGTTCCAACCAACACTCAAGAGACGGAAGCTCGGATGTTTGGTAGGGGAATAGTTATTTCCGTTTTTGATTTTAAAAAAAAGAAAAAAATTCTTAACAAAAACTTTATTCTAGTAGATATATTAACATATGTGACAATAGTATAGTGAGATGGACAATAATAATTGTAATTCGTTACATAAATCGCCACTGTAGTGGAAATATCCTTCCGATGAACAATAATACAAAAATCACTATGAATATAAATACCAAGTAATAGAAAACAATTTCTCGGGTATTTTATGAAAAATTATTAGAATCAGTCAATGGTTTTCAATTTTAATTTTAATTTAAAGTCAATATGATTGTAACAACTATTATTTTGAGTGAAAAGTAAAAAAAATGTGACTGCTATTGATTCCGCAGGAACCTAAATTCAAATTAATTTATTAATATTATTTAATTTTAATTAATTATAAAATTAATAATATTAGTTGTAAGATAATTTATAATTTTAAGCCTTTTATTTTTATTGTAATAAATTAATAATTTTGACTACATCCCTCCCTTACCACCCCTAATGAGTCACATTCCCCACCCTTACATATTTCCATATAAAAAGGGGACTGAACGCTCTGAAGAGCCCCTTGTTATTTTGTCGCCCTTGCCTATTTGCCTGCCTTGTTGTCTTTGCCTGTCCGCCGAAGTCTTGCTCGGCTAGTTTCACTCGCATTTGGCCCGTTCAAATTTACAATTTGAACGCGGTGCAATTTGGGATCGTCGACGCTGTTACGGGGACTTCAGCTACCGGCCCCGAGTTTGTTCCGAGAGGGCAAACCCATTGGTTCCTGAGGGGGACCATTTCTGCCATGTTGGATCCGTTGGGGTCCAGTTAATCCGTTGGAAACTCATGGGAAATTGATATCTGGATCAATTGGCAATCAATCTGCAGCAGGGCGATCATCCAAGACACGCGAGACGGCAAATTCCCTTTCCCAATCCCCGTGGTCAAAAACAGATAAGTCGACTTATATCTTCCCTTTTGAATTATAAATAATTTTAGATTTAAGTTGTTATATATATTTAGATTATTCTAAATATAATTAATCGTTTTACATTTAAATAAATTTGTTA
Organism: Labia minor; assembly: GCA_963082975.1. Classification (NCBI taxonomy): domain Eukaryota; kingdom Metazoa; phylum Arthropoda; class Insecta; order Dermaptera; family Spongiphoridae; genus Labia; species Labia minor. The sequence continues at coordinate 74,311,529 of OY720344.1, forward strand.
ATAAAATATCGTTAAAATTTGATTACAGCTTTTATTTAGCGATCTTTTATCCATCCCGAATCTTTAATATCTTAAAAAGACATTTTTATACAGTCCACCCAATTTTCAAGGTGCGATAGAAGTGAAGAGGTATCTATCGTATTTTTATTAATCCCTCTTTTTAGCCCTTCGGGCAAATTAAATAGATATTAAGGATTCATCCCATTCCATTTAATTCCACTTTCGATTTTCAGGAACAATAGTTTTCTTTTAATTATTTAGGCCTTATAAGCCGTTATTAGATGTATCAAGCGGTTTCAGCCATTGTTGCCCCCTTATAATTATAAAAATCAATATAAACATCATTTCAACAATAATTGTTAGAAAGTTTACGAAAGGAAAAAAAATTAAATCTCATTTATACCAACCGACGATAAGAAGGGAAGGTAACGTTTTATTTCTATTGGCTTTTGGGATCTAAGTTCATTTTAGCCAAAACTCACATTTATTTTAAATTAATTATTTAATCATTTATCTGATTGAACTTGGAGAAGTTCGACCCATCAATTTTCGGCAGATCAGGACTTAAACTAATAATATATGTAGTATCCTGGTAGTCATTTATTTTTATTTTTTTAAACTTTTTTACTTTTATTATTTTAAATATTAAATATTTCAAAATATTATTTATTAATTCCGAGAATTTGATAATGACTAAAGATTATTTAATATTTTAAGTAAAAAAGTAAAAAGTTAAAGTATAAAGTTATAATCAAGTAAGATTAAATTTGATTACTTAAAGTTTCTTGATTGTAATCAATTAATTAGGGATTAATACAGATTTGAGTTTTTTCAAGTTAAATTATATCAATTACTAGACGGTCAGTCCTTCTTGGCGGTCTTTTCATCTTCATGAAGAAGAGGGGGGGGGGGAGCTAGGTGTTTAAGCAAGATCGAAACTCCCACATGTTGGTTATTTTTAAATTTTGGAAAACTCTAGTGCGGAGAAGGTGAACACAGTCCCGTGACACGGGGCTGAGAATTTTGATATTTTATTCGCTTTTTTCTTTTTTCCCTTTGGTTTGGTGATCGCGTATAAAAATCTAACGTGGTCATTTGGTCTATTTTGCCTTGGTCTCTTGTCGGGTAAGGTCATATTGGAAGACCTCTCTAATTGTATTTCTTTTTCGAACGAAAACCATTAAGGTTTGCAAAATTCTCCTTGTCTTTAATTATTGCTGCTCAGGTATTGAAATTTATATTGATTATTAATTTGATATTTCGAGTCTAAATTATAATTTGAATTATTTGCATATCTGAGGTCCGCTGGAGAATTCTTTTGTTACCATTGTTCGACCTCAATTTTATTTTATAATTTAGTTGTTTATTAATTTGTTATTTATTTTAAATTAAGATTATTTGTTTTATATATTTTCATCTTTCATTTAATTACACATTTTATATATATATATATATATATTCTTTTCATTTATAAATATATCAGAAAACGAAATTGGATTTGTTTTATTTATTAATTTTTTGTTTATACCTTAAGGAGATATAGGTGGGTTAAATTGATTGTGGTTTGGAGAGCTTCCAGAGTTTTTATTTCTTATTTTATTTAAATAAGAATTAAAATCCAGGTGTCTGCAATTCTTCGGATCACCTAAAGACGATTAGGTTATAATTAAGAGATATCTTAGTCTAACTAGTCCATTTGGTAAATATTAATTGCATTAAAAGGTTTCGCTAATCTCCTTTTAAAAATAAAAATTCGATGGCGGCCTTGACAAACAGTTTTTGAATTAAATAAAAACTTGTTAACGTAAATAAAGGAATTGATTTATGCGCTGGAGCATATTTTCAATTGGGAACTCCTTTGCGTTAACATTAGGCTTCCCTGGACACTTATTCATATTTTTAACAGTAGTTATATACATAACGGAATTTTGTAAATTAAACCACATATTGATATTTGTTATTGTAAATTTATTCAAAAAAAATACAAACATATACACATGTGTTACGGCCAAGTTTTACACATGTGTATATGTTTGTATTTTTTTTGAATAAATTTACAATAACAAATATCAATATGTGGTTTAATTTACAAAATTCCGTTATAAATAAAAACAACCACCAAAGCTTTAATAATTTAGTTATATACAGTGTATTGTGTTATCTCGACTTAATTAAAAATAATTTTTAATTTCCAATTTTTTCCAATTCACAAATCAATATTTTAAAATCCTCTAAATTGACATAAAACTACTCTCGTCCACCAGGGTCATAGACCGTGCCTCACACCCATATAATACAACCGGCAAAATAATTGTTTTATATATTGAAATTTTGATCCCCTTTGATAGGCGTTACCCATTTGCAACCTAGAATATTATTATCCTTTGTGAAAAAAGAACCTAAGTATTCAAATTCTATACGTTTTGTATGTTAAGACTTCTAATTTTATTTTTGTAGATTTTCAATAACTGTTATTGTATGTGTATAGAAATAAGGATAGAACTATTCCCAGGCAAAACCATTTTTATATATAACTAGCTGCCCCGAGCGCCTTCGGCGCTCTCCGCACCTAGACGGGGGCTCCGCCCCCTGTACCCCCCCGAGTAAAAGGTTTTCATCCATTTTGTTTCAATCAGTATATTACATAAAACATTCATTTCTTTTTGTGTTCTTATTTAAAATACATTTTAATTTAATCACTAAATTAATTATATATATTATTATTGTATAAGTTATATCTATCTATCTATGTGACTCTAAGGAACTCGAAAGTTCTAGGCCGCAGCAACCACATTTCTCCAAGTGTCCCTATCCTGAGCCCTTGTCCCATCTCTCTTAAGTCCCTTCCTACACGTCCTTGGTCTTCCAAGCGGACGTTTTCCAATCCATAATCTTTTTCCTCTCCCATTCTAGCCGCGTCCCCTGCCTATCGCAGCTTTTTCGCTTTTATAACCCTAACTATTTCTGAAGATGCATAGAGGTCATGCAATTCCTCGATATGCAGTCTCCGCCATTCCCCGGTGACCTCATCTTTCTTTGGCCAATAAATGCTGGAAAGAATACTCTGGATCTACTCTCATCTCCCAGGGTGATAGACCTTGCGTCCCACCCATATAATAAAACAGGCAAAATAATTGGTATATATATTTTAATTTTGATTCCTTTTGATAATAATTTTGATGAGATAAGCCTCTTTACTGCATGATAACAGGCGTTTCCCGATTACAACTTCGATTTAAATATATTCTTCTCAAATATTATTATCCTTCGTGATTACATTCAATTTTTCTACATATTCAAATTCTACATTTTGTATATAGATTTTTTTTACTAAATATTTTTTCTTATCACCATTAATTTCAATCTGAATTAGAAGAAAATTATAAATTACCTCCTCTTCCACCCCATTTACCTATCCAGGCATCTAATTTCTTAACATTCCGTTTTTTTTAAATTTAAAATAAAAGGAGATAAATAGTTTTAAATTATATTCGAATGGTCTATTATATTCTATATATCAGTATTTTTTTCTGAATTTAATACCAACTTGATTTTCAAAATGTTCCATTCGATATCCATATGATTGATTACATGTGTTAAAATTTAAAAAAATTCAAATATTCTAATTTTTAAATTTAAATACAATTGAATATTATTTTTTATTAATATCATATCAAAAAAGAGAATTTATTAAAAATTAAAATTAAAAAAAGAAGCCTATTAATAAAAAAATATAATAGAATACAATAATTTTGATTTAAAACAAATTTTAATTTTAAAAAAAAATACTCAATATAAAAAAGACATAAATTTAAAACATCTCGTAATATCATTTGTCTAAAAAACATATTTTAATTAACCAAGAAATCATTTTTGCACTTAAAATATATTTGTAATTAATAATTGAAACAAAAAAATAATATAATTTAGTCATTTTAATTGAAGTTTTGAAAATATTTTTGTATTGATAAAAGTTTAAAAATAATATATTCAGTTTTTTTAAGCTTTCACTTTCAAATAGAAAAGAAGAAATATTCAATTATATAGAAAGAATAAATAAAAATTAAGTTAAATATGATCTAAATATTTTATTAAATAAATTTAAATGACAACTTTTAGAATAAATTATTTAATTTAATTGATATTTAAATATTAGAATTTAAAATAAAAAGTGAAATATAATAATTTTTAAATTCTGAGCAATATGCAGACAAAAACCTTTTTTATATATATAGATAGTCGAGCTGGGGATGGAAATATGGGTTTTTCCAAAAAGAGAAAGTTACCTCTCCCCCCCCCCCCCCCCCGAGGCCCTAGTAGGGATTAATTTAATTATTTATTATATTTCAAAGGAATATTTTAATATCATTTTAAATGAATGAATGAAAATTCAAATTTTATATAGTTTTTTATATATGTTTATTTATGCAGAAAAAATTAATTGACATAATTATTAATTTAATAAAATAAAATTTAATATTATAATTTAATAAAATAAAATTTAATAATAAAATTTAATAAGATAAAATTTAATAATAAAATTTAATAATAAAATTTAATTTAATAAAATATTAAAATAATAAAAATTAATAAATTTGTAAAAAAAATATATAATTCTTAAAAAAAAATGTGCCTTTGCTAGTTTCGAACCGAAAGTACAAAGTCGTAAGTTAACGCCACGCCTTAGACCGTTCACCTACGAACCACTTATATTTGAAGGCTCCTATCAGGATATATATATGATGTCAAATTTTCGCCACCAGCGCCTCTATGAGCTAGTATGGTAACTAAACTATTTTTAATTAATTAGCATTTCCTGGACACACCTTACCAATTAGCGGTTTTCTAAAGGAAGTCTGACATGCCCTGAGACCTACTGAATATACATAAAAAATTTCATAAGAATCGGTCAAGCCGTTTCGGAGGAGTATGATTTCAAAGTTTTGTGACACGAGAATTTTATATATAAGATAGATATGCATATAAAATTATATATATTTGTAGATAAATATTAATATTGAAACCAAAAAATTGAAAAGCATTAATAATGACAAAAAATATTGAAATACATATTTGGAAAAATTGATATTCCTTAAAATTTCATCAGTTGGTTTCCTCTCTATGGTTAAAAAAAATTTCCGCTATAGAAAATTACTTTTTCGTTTAATCCCTATTGGATGGGGGAAGTCAATATTGGTATCAATTCATGGTGTCTTCTTGAAAATGCATATCGATTTGAATTTTTTCTCTTTTTCATGATAAGAAATTTTTTGTTTTTGAATTTATATTAATCGATATAAAATAAATCGTATTAAGGAAAAAATGTGAATGCTTTTAATTTAAAAAAAATTATTTGTTTTATTTTCAATTTTCTATTATTTTAAAAAAACTATATATGGTATATATGCAAGTATGTAAAAATAGATTGTAGATAATCACTCGACTATTTTTGATTTTCACTATAGACATATATTATAGTAAATAAAATATAAAATCTATCTGTATCTTTGTGTGATGCTATTGAACTAGAAAATTTATACCCGCAATAGCAATATTCCTCTAAACGTCCTTATTCAAGAAATTTCAATATCTAGTAAATAATGTAGTAACTTTTTTAGGGGGCGAGGAAATGTGGGAATTGTCTTGTCTTGTCAAACACAATTTGGATAGGTATTGTTCTTGGCTAGAGAAAATTTTCATTAATTTCTTTTGAATCCAATGTGAATGGTCTTTGAGAAAAAGAAAGAAAAATAATTATTTTTTAAAAGATAAAGAATGTTTTCTTTATTAAATAAAAATGAAACAAATTTTTCTTTAATTTCTAAGTTTTTTATATTAAAATAAATGAATATTAAATTTTCAATGTCATCTATAATTAGAAATGATAAGAGGATTATCATTTTTTTATTAACCTTGCTTCATGTCTGTCTGTTCGTTCGCTCTTATGACAAATTGAAATCGATTTTTCATCAACTTTAAATTGAAATAGACTTTTGAAAATTTTTATAGATATTTCAATGAATCCCTAGAAGGTATGTAATAAATATAATTGAATTATAATTAATTAATTGTAATGTAATTAGCAATTAATTGCTTTAATATTTGAATTTTCATTCACGCCATCTGGTTGATAAATATTGAGTTGGTTTTCAATTTGAAAAAGCGCCCAAAGTTTTTCTTTGTATATGAACAATTCATCCATAAACTTTGTCAGGTTTATAGAAAAATTATTTTATTCTTTTTAGACCATGAGAACGTTATTTTATAAAATTATTTTTATTTATTTTATTTTATTTTAATTTAAACACAAATATTCAAGATAGAAAAAATATAAAAAATGACTATAAATTATTATTTTTAGAACTCTAATTACGAAAAAATAGGAAAATAAACTTAAATTTAATTCAAATCACTCGACTATCTAGCAATTTGAATTGGATTAAATAACATAATATATTATATTTAAATTTAATTTAATTAATTATAAATTATAAATTGAAATTAATAGATAATATTTATAAAACCAGCGCATGTTTGGCTCTTTGTCACGTGTTGGCGCGTAAGATTTGCAGTGTTAAAAAATTAATTCTGGTACTTTCAGCGATTCAATCAAGATGGAATTCTATATATAGTAGTTTTATACAATTTTTAATCATGTGAAAAAGTATCAAACATATATCTTTATTTTTAGTCACTTTAGAGGAAAAAAAATCAAAACGTTGTAGGTAATGATCCTCTTCCGATTGAGCTAGATTTCTCAAAAGTTGAAAGAAAACTACGAAATTTGAATAATGCCCATGTATCAAATTTCATAATTCTAGCTCAAACCGTTTTGGCCTAATCTTGTCTCCATACACACATACACACACACACACACACCTACACCCATACACACACACACAGACATTTTTCTCAACCTTAGTGAAAATGATTCAGGAACATTCAAAACATCAAAATCTCAACATCGAAAATTTTCGTGATCGCAATATTATCTCTGGCGAGATAGTAAAAATGCCTGCTTCTCTATCTCTCTATGACTATTAATAACAACTGCTCATATAAACTTTCAGTTTTTCTTTTCTTTTTTTTAAAACCTTTCAATAATCTATATGGTTAGTCGGCTATTACGGATGACATACTCGTATGTATCATGATTTTATGGCGCACCTCATACCAAAAATATATTAAATAGCCTAATATTGGATGTATTTTTACCAATTATCATACACTGGTGCCTTTACCCTATGTATATTTCGATTAAAATAAGAAAAAATGATATTGAATTAAATGAAGATTAATAGATATCGATTATTAGATCTTGAAAAATAAAATGGAAGGGTAAAAATTATAATAAATAAATCATTCTTAAAATATTTTAATAGGTCTTAAATAAATTAGGTATAATCAATTCAATGGGATTGTTAATAATGATGGTCTTCGTGTTTGATGAGACTTTGGTAGGAGGAGGCCTTTCCGTAATGATGGTGATCGTAGGTGATGGGTTGATGATGATGAATGAGTGGTTGATGGTGGTGAACGATGGGTTCATGATGATATACTTGGGGGTGGGCAGCATGTCCAGATTTCTTAACGACTGCATTGAATCCATTATGGGGGTCGGCAGTGTATTGCACAGTCCGGATAGTACCATCAGCCTCTTTGAGAGAGTACTCTCCTTTGACTACATCACCTTCCCGTGTTTCCCATTGGTCCTTGTGGTCCCCGGTATGTCCATCACTCACTCCATATTTAAATGAATAATGGGCAGGAGCCTGAAAATTGAATTCAATATATTTTTTTTAAAATACCTAATACTCTAATTAATAAAAATTATTCATACTTAATTTAACATAAATCTGATTGCTTTTCTAAATTTAATGATAAATACATTATTTATTTATTTAATCTACGATGTGAATAGAAATGCTTTCTTTTATTGACCTTACCAATTGTTTTGTGTGGTGTAAACTCGTATAGAAGGTCACAATCTTTGACTGATTCCTAAAGACCAATTTTATTTTCAAAATTTTTCGATTATAATATTAAAAATGTTTCTGAAAAATTTTTTTTTAGTATTAAATATCCGCAATATTAAATGATATTAACTAGACTTTATTATAGCAACCATAATATCAATAAGTTCATTTTTTTCCTGAATTCCAGTTTTTTGAATTATTTTTAATTATTTTTATTATTTTTTATTATTTGGAGTGTTTATTTGTTACTGTTTTCAATCTGTTCTTCATCAAAAATTTAAATACTTAGGTTCTGTGATAACGAAAGATAATAATATTCGAGATGAGTTTAAAGCGAGGTTACAATCGGGAAACGCCTGTTATCATGCAATAAAAGGGTTTATCACATCAAAATTATTATCAAAGAGGATTAAAGTTAAAATATATAAAACAATTATTTTACCGGTTGTATTATATGGATGTGAGGCATGGTCTATGACCTTAGGTGACGAGAGTAGATTTAGAGTATTTGAGAATGAGTTTGAATTCACCGGGGAATGGCGGAGATTGCATAACGTGGAATTGCATGACCTCTAAGCATCTCCAGATATAATTAGAATTATAAAATCGAGAAGGCTGCCGTGGGCAGGACACGTGGCTAGCATGGGAGAAGATAGAATGGCGAAAAATATATTGGTAGGTAGACCGAGTGGGAAACGTCCTCTTGGAAGACCAAGGACACGGTGGGTGGATTATGTGGGAAAGGATGTGAGAGAGATGGGAGAGAATAGGGACTGGAAGGTTGTGGCTCAGAATAGGAATACTTGGAGGGGTGTGGTTGTTGCAGCCAAGAACTTTCGAGTTCCGTAGAGTCTCAGAGATAGATAGATAGAACTATCCACATCTATTTTTAATATCTAAAATATTTCTACTTGTGAACTATAATAATTAATAATTGAATTGTATATTATTAAAAACTAAAATTATAATTGATTCAGTTTACAAAGGATATTTCACTTTGACTTACATAATAATCGTGTTTATCATCATGATGATCCCAGAGTCCTGCATGTGCAAACGCAGCTGTACATAAGAAAATAGTGACCATCAACATCTATAATAAAAAACAAATGATTAATGAATTAATGTAAAATAATTTAATAATTTAAAAATCATAAATAAGATATTTACTTTAATTTACTCTATATTTGTTATTCTTTTAGAATAAATCAAAGAATGATAAATTCATCCCGTGAATTTGTACTTTTATACAAATTTCATTTCCCTTTCATTAACAAATTATTAAATATTATGAATATTTTAAAAAATTTCGTTAATTTACTTTCAATTTACAACAGACATTATGTAATTTTTTAATTATTATTTTATATTTTCGATATATTTACATATTAATTAAGAATACCGACAATTTCGTTTTTTTTTTTATATTTTATAACATCAATTAATTATAATATATAATCAATTTTAAATATTTCACAAAGAATCTGATTCCCATAAGTTGAATATACATTTGTTGATATATTAATAATAATAATAATTATAGATTGCATGGAGATAAAATATGGCCTTGATCTTTGTTTGGGTGACCTGTTTTTTCCGCATTTGATTAAGAGCATATATACATCTAATTAATAATTTATTGTAAATACAAACTTTTTGTGTTATACAATTATTTTATTATTTTCTAAGTATCTTAATTAAAAACAAAATAAAATATCCTCGTCTTCAAAATACAGTAAATCCTGGGGTTACAAGTTTAAATCGTTCCCGAATTGAGCTCGTAACCCGAAGTGATCGTAAACCGAATCAAGTTTTTTTTCATAAGAACTGATGAAAATTCAATTTTTCCTCTTATCTACAAGAACTATATTCTTAAATTTCTGATGTCCTAAGTTTCTTTTTTTTTCCTCTTATCTCCCTCTCTTTTCCCTCTCTCGAATGAAGTCGTTTAGCTTATTCTGTTGCTCATGTATTAAAATGCTTCAACTCATCTACAATAAGGCCCACGTTATGTTCTGCAACGAGTTCTTCGATGTCAGCTTTATTTATATCAAAGCCTAGAAAATTTACTTAAGACATAATTTCTTCGATAAACTTGCTGATTTATGGCAAAAACAACGAATGATGCGCTGAGTATGCAAAAATGTCATAAGAAATATGGTAAAAATTCCTGCCAGATGCGCTCATGCTACTCGTAACCCGAAATTTTGTTCATAAACCATAACAGAGAACTCAATATCGTAACCCGGAAAACTTGTAACCCTAGGTTCCACTGTATATTATTATATTATATTATATTTTTGGTTAGGAATCATTTTTAATAAATTGAAAAATAATAATAAAAATAAAATAGCACTATTGTTTACTTTTTATTTTGTTTTTTTTTTACTTCTGCTGTACTTTTTATTCATAATGTTGATAGTTCTCTAACAATAAGTTAAATGGATCGCCAATTATTATTATTATTATTCCATTCTTCCCTCTTCTTTCTTCGTCTGTTCAACTTAAAGAAGTAACTTTTCTATAATTAATATCATTAATAATAATAATATTCCTTTAGCAGCTTCCAATTTCTCTTTAACGATCGAAAATTGGTGGCGAATTGAAAGCGGTTATATCATAAAATCATAATTAACAACTACCATTTTTTACAGACCGGCAATAGGAAGGGAAGATATTGTTTTCACACCAAATTTCACATGTGGAGATTTTTACAGATCTCCACGAATCATGCATTTTGTTAACAGAAAAAAGTATTTTTAGCATGATATCTGTCCGCCTGTCCGTTCGTCTGTCCATTGAATGTCTATATAAACGTGAACAGCTCAAACGGCTCAACGGATTTTGATAAAATTTGGTATATTTTCTTAATGCATCAGTAGCATGAATTCATTAACTTTTGGTGAATATCCGGAAACCGGAAGTGGTAGTATTACCGATCCACGATAAGAAGGGAAGGATTATTTTCATACCAAATTTAACATAACATAATTTAGTTATTTTAATTCAAGTTTTAAAAATATTTTTTTATGGTGTAAATATATATAATGTTGTTTGAAAATTAATTTATTTCAAATCGTCGGTCGGTTCTGTGCCTAGCTACAGCTCATATTTTAATTAAGTTATTATAAATTAAATCATTGTTTTGTTTATATTTTAATACTAGCTGCTCAGAGCGCCTTCGGCGCTCTTCACACCTAGACGGGGGCTCCGCCCCCTGTACCCCCGAGTTGTACATAGTATTTGGTGGTTGAAAGTATTAAAAGGTTTTCATCCATTTTGTTTCAATCAGTATATTACATAAAACATTCATTTCTTTTTGTGTTCTTATTTAAAAAATATATTTTAATTTAATCACTATATTAATTATATATATTATTATTGTATATGTTATATCTATCTACCTATGTGGCTCAAAGATACTCTAAAGTTCTTAGCCGCAACAACCACATTTCTCCAAGTGTCCCTATCCTGAGCCCTTATTCCATCTCTCTTACGTCCCTTCCTACGCGTCATTGGTTTTCCAAGCGGACGTTTTCCAATCGGTCTTCCCACCAATATCTTTTTCCTCTCCCATTCTTGCCACGTGCCCTGCCTATCGCAGCTTTTTCCCTTTTATAACCCTAACTATTTCTGAAGATGCAGAGAGGCCATGCAATTTCTTGTTAGACAGTCTCCCTCATACCCGGTGACCTCATCTTTCTTTGGCCAATAAATGCAGGGAAGAATCCTATTCTCAAATACTCTGAATCTACTCTCATCTCCAAGGATCATAGACCATGCCTCCCACCCATATAATGCAACAGGCAAAATAATCTTTTTATATATTCCCTTTGATAATAATTTTGAAGAGATAAGCCTCTTTATTGCAGATAACAGGCGTTTCCCGATTGCAACCCCGATTTAAATTCTTCTCAAATATTATTATCCTTCGTGATTACATTCAATTTTTCTACATATTCAAATTCTACATTTTGTATATTAAGATTTTGTATGTTAATACTCTTCCTCTTTGTTACTAAATATTTTTTCTTATCACTATTAATTTCAAACCTCCATTAAATTTTCCTCGCTATCTGTAATTGCAATTGCCGAATCTCCTATTATATTTAAGTCGTCTGAGTAACCTAATATTTTACAATTGATTTCCGCATCTTATTCTTTCTTTACTACCTTCAAGAGAAATTTGAAGATTGAAAATTTGAAAAAGTTTATCCGGATCTATTGAGTTATGCGTATGTTTTACTAAAGTCTACAAATAATTAGTGAACAGAAATATTGAATTCGCGGTTTTGTTCCTAATATCTGTCATAATGAAAATATCTTAATTAATGTTGGTCGATTTGGCCTGAACCCGCAATGATATCTCCTAATATTTCCTCCGCCTATAGTTTATAAGTATTGTATATGTTATAATAGAGTATAATATTTCTTGATCATTACATTTTGGTATTTTATTTTCATTGCTAGATTATTATTGAATATTTTTAATTATAATGAAACTTGAGAAAATGCAAAAATAGAGACTTGAGACAATTTATAAAAATTAACGGTATAAAACTATAGATAAATGACCAATATATACATTCATTAATAGTATTAATTTAAATTAATTGATTTATTTGTTTTTTTTATTATTAAGTTCATTTATTAATTTTTTTAGATCATAGTTATTTTCCTTAAAAGAAACTTAAATTCTGTGGTGCTAGGGGATTTGAAAATTATTCGTCGCAATATGAAGATTTCGCTTACAGTTTCTGTCATGTCCGACCTCCATCCAACAGTTATTTTCTGTTAAGTTTTTTGCTTCTCTTAATCATGTGATCTATATATTTAATTTTTTTTGATTCATTATAATAAAATTTAAAAAAATAAAAATTTTTACTTTGTTAATTTATATAAATTTCAATATAAACTGATTGTGAGTGATACGCTTAGCCAATACTCTGAATATTTTGTGTACAAAAATATTGAATGTTCTTAGCGAGATTTGATATAATGTTGTACGATTTGTCCTAAATCTGAATTAGAAGAAAATTATAAATTGCCTCCTCTTCCAGCCCAATTCATTTACCCACCCATGTTGCATATGGCATCTAAATTTCTTAAAACTCCGTTTTTTTAATTTAAAATAGAAGGAGAGAAAGAGTTTTAAATTATATTCGAATAGTCTATATATTCTATATATTAGTATTTTTTTTCTGAATTTAATAGCAAGTTGATTTTAAAAATTTTCCATTCTTAATGCATATGATTGATTACATGTGTTAAAATTTAAAAAAATTCAAATATTCTAATTTTTATATTTATATATACAATTTAATATTATTTTTTATTAATATCATATCAAAAAAAGAGAATTTATTAAAAATTAAAAATAAAAAAAGAAGCCTATTAATAAAAAATTGAATGGTGATTTAAATATTTTATTAAATTAATTAAAATGAGACCTTTTAGAATAAATTATTTAATTGAAATGATATTTAAATATAAGAATTTAAAAAAATATTATATTCTTTGTTTGGCAATTGTTATTTAATTATGTGCAACATGATTCGACTTGCACAGAGCATCGTTATTTTTTATTAATATCACATAATAAAAATGAATCTTTTAAACATAATAAATAAAAAAGACATTTTAATAAATTTAAAAAATATACCCAATTTAAAAATGTCAAAAATTTAAAACAACTTTATATCATCATATTTTAATTTTATATATAATATATATATATATTTAGTAATTAATAATAGAGTAATTAAATTAAAATAAAAAACAAAGATAATATAATTCAGTCATTTTAATTCAGGTTAAATAATATTTTTTTTTATTATTCAATGATAAAATTTATATATTATTATATATATATTATAGAAAAGAAGAAATATTCAATTAAATAAAAAATAATTTAAGATAAAAATATGATCTAATAAATATTTTAATTAAATTGAGAACTTTTAGAATAAATTATTTAATTGAATTGATATTTGTATATTAGAATTTAAAATAAAAAGGGAAATATTATAATAATTCTTCGATTGGGAAACTCTATGATAATTCATTGTTTGAAATGATTCCGCTAGGCCGACAGTGAGCCGCGAGCTGCTCTTGAATGAACAACACGGAGAATTATATAAACTTTAAAAAATTAATTTCTGCGGTTATTGATAAGATATTAATAAAATGTATAGCCTATGTTACTCTAGAGGTATATAAGAATATTGTGATGTAATTTCAAAGAAATCGGTTCAGCCAATTCTGAGTCTATAAAATAGTAATTTTCCGGACAGACAGACAGACAGACAGACAGACAGACAGACAGACAGACAGACAGACAGACAGACAGACAGACAGACAGACAGACAGACAGACAGACAGACGTGAAAAATTCTAAAGTCACTTTTGGATTCTAGAGGTCATGAAACGCGAAGATATGCAAAAATTTTTAAATTCTGAGCAATGTGCAGACAAAAACCTTTTTTTATATATATAGATTTAATGATATATCTGTTGAAAAAATTATTACTTACTAGACCAAAAAAAATTAAGATTAATATTTTTCATAAGAATTACATTAAAGTGATTGATATCTCACCTAAAAAAACATGTAATATTTTAAATTCATAAAATAAGCAGTAATCGTTTTGAAGATCAGAAAGATAAACACGCACACACATATATATATATATATATATATATATATATTTGATATATATATATATATATGATATAATACATGTTATCTTATATAATAGGATTAATTTAAAATACTAATTGATATAAACACAAAACTAATGTTATGTTAATTTTATATTTATTTATCTTTTATTATGTCATTAGATATTAAAACTTTTTGTAGTTCTTTGATTAATAGTAAACATACATTTACCTTAAGTCTAATATTATCTAGGTGTATATTATCAAGTGTGGTAAATGAAATGTGCCTTCTCACCAGTTTATATTTAATTTATTGTTCTCCTTCCAAATATATAACAAAACATTCCTATTATATAAGTATTTGTTTGTGACATACATATAATGGCATTAATTTATATATATAAAGGAATCAAGTAAATGAACTTTCTCAGTACGTTACTAAATAAAATGAATTGTAATGAAAAGAAGTCCCCGGACGATCCCTTTAGCCATTGTTTGTTTTAATGCAATCTCCTAGCATATATGAAATTATACCGTTAAATTTATCTTCCTGGGACCATCCAGGCTTATTTCATTTCTAAATCCTCGACTCTACTGTCAATATAAATATTGGAAAATATATCGAGACACTCTACAAACATTATTTATTTGATTAGATTATTTTGTTTATGGTATGTTTTTTTATTGTTATTGATGTAATTTATTAAATATAATTTCTTCCAATTTGAATTATTTGCTAGATTACTAAAAGATTAATTGAAATATTTATGTACAAAATATTATTAATAGTATTATATAAAAGTAAATATGATTTATAAAATTGACCTCTATGCATCTCCAGATATAGTTAGAATTATAAAATTGAGAAGGGTGTGCAATGCGCAGGGCACGTGGCTAGAATGGGAGAGGATAATGTAGGAAGGGACCTGAGAGAGATGGGAGATGATAGAGATTGGAGGGTTGTGGCTCAGAATAGGGATACTTGGAGAAGTGTGGTTGCTTTCGAGTTCCGTAGAACCACAGAGATAGATAGATAAATAATTTATATAATTCAGGTTGGTATTTAAATAAATTAACTTTAAGAATACATTTTAAATTTATTGATATTTTTGTATCATATATGCCAATTGTTAATGAAGATATAACAGTACAGTTCAATAAAATCTATAATAATAAAAGCAAGTGTAATGTGTCTGTCTGTTTGTGTTTGTTTGACCGAGCTCTCCAGCAAAAAGTATCGCACGCAGGGACCTGGAATTTTTTACACGGAAGCACAAAGGGGCTGGCCACCAGACCTCGAAGCCCGATTTTCGATTTTTTAATTAGAAAAATTTTAAAAAAATTATAAAGAATATAATAGTTTAGTTACCATTACCAGTTTAGTTACCATACTAGATCAGAGAGGCGCTGGTGGCGATAATTTGGCGGTAATTTAAATTCTGAGCAATGTGCAGATAAAAATCTTTTTATATATCTATTGATATTTACAATATCTCAATTGATCTTATTGGCCTTTTAAACTTTGAAAACATTCACATTACGGCTATAATTTAATACTATTAATTTTTAAGATTATGTGAGTAAATTATTTTAATTAAGAAAATTTGATCTCATAATTGGATTTTCACGTAAGATTTTAATATATAATATATTTTTTAATATTATTTTTATAGTAGTTTAGTGTTATGCTAATTTTATATTTTATTTTTATTTTGTTTACTCTGATTTTTTTTAAATAAATTAATAACATTTAAAGTAGCATAAAAAAATTAATCGAGGCAGGAAAATTGATGGGGTTTGAAATTAATAGTGATAAGACAAAATATTTAGTATCAGAGAGAATAATATTTGCAAAGAATTTAAATCGAGGTTGCAATCGGGAAATTATTATCAAAGGGGATCAAAATTATTAAATTATAGGTCATAAAATAGAGAAGGCTGGGGCCGACAGGCACATGGCTAGCATGGGAGAGGAAAATATATTGGTGGTAGTTCGATTGGAAAACGTCCGTTTGGAAGACCAATTGTGAACAGGGTGGACAATGTAGGAAGGAACGTGAGAGAGATAGGATAGGGTAGGAGTTAGATGGTTATAGCTCAGAATAGGGACACTCGGGGGGGTACAGGGGGCGGAGCCCCCGTCTAGGTGTGAAGAGCGCCGAAGGCGCTCTGATCAGCTAGTACTCAATAAAACGTTTAAAAAAAAATAATTTTTAGCAATAAAAGAATTCTTTTGTTTTTATATAGATGAAAAAAATGTGAAAAATTAAGTTATGCATATGAAAATTATTAATTTTTAAAGTTTATTTTTATTAAAATTAAAATATTTAAAAGTACTTTTATGAGACGGACTTATTGAAAATGAGGAGTAATCTTTGAATTTGAAAAATAGAATAGCTTCGCAATTTTTGAAAATGTTCAAAAAAATGATTTAATAATCATAAAGTTAAAATAGTGACGATGGGAAGAACATGTGGTTCGAAAAAGTGAAGAAAGATTGATGAGATATTTTTCAAAAGGGAAACCAATTGGGAAGATTAATTGTGGTGAAGGTAGTCAACCAATAGAATGGTTGATAATATAAGAGAATTAGAAGAAAATATAGAAAATTAAAAAGATAAGAAGAGGGGGGGAATGTGGTTACCGCTACAAGTGGCTTATTAAAGTAGATAAAATAAATAGAACTTATTTTTTGATCTATCAACAAGTCAGTGACCCCCTTTGTTTGCTCATATTTTATTTTGTCAATTTATCCCACTTTATTTCGTAAAATACAAAAAAAAGATAAAGAAGAAAAAATTAGATCGGATAGTTGGTTAGTGAATTGGAAAGGCTAAAATATCGAAGCGATGGTTGGATGAGGGGTGAGGTTTAGAAATAAAATTCAAATGGTGATAAAATTGTTAATATAATCGAAGAGTTTATCGTAATTTTTTGTGAGTTTATATGGAAAATGAGATTCGTCTATGTCTATATTGATGATAGGAAGTGTCCTTTGTATACGTAAATTTATAAACATAGAAGAAAATTTAATCATTTATTACTTAAAAAAATTATTTTCAAATGCAAAAGTTGCAGTTATTGTTTTGATTGAATTTAAAAAATATAAAAAATATATGATTTT
The DNA here is from genome assembly GCA_963082975.1 of Labia minor. Lineage (NCBI taxonomy): Eukaryota > Metazoa > Arthropoda > Insecta > Dermaptera > Spongiphoridae > Labia > Labia minor. The sequence goes on from OY720344.1 coordinate 74,329,289, forward strand.
TTTTAAAGAATAGAATTCGAGATAATAATAATAAATATTAGTAATATCAATATATATGTGATTAGTTGTAGAACTAATTGTTTCCAATTGACCTAGAAAATATATATTTTTGGTTAACATGTTTAAATATATTTTACAATTAAAATTAGAAATCAATATAAAATATTACATAAAAAAAATATAATATATTTCTTTTGACTTTAAATTATATTTGATGAAAATAAAATAGGTTAATAATGACTAATAGAATGTTTTTAGAGTAATAATCAAAAATTATATAGAATACACTGAATAAATAATAATTATCTTTAAATTTTTTAAAGTTAATAATTAAATAAAATAATATCTAATATAATAGATATTTTACTAAAAGTTTAATGAAAATAAATTTCAAGAGTAATAATACTTAATAAATGTTTATAAATAAAAACTAAAAGAAATGTTTTATGAGGTTTATTTACAAAAATAAATAAAATACATTTCATTAAATAATCATTATGTATTGATCAATTGGTTGCATTAATAGTGATGCTGGTGGTCTTCGTGTTTGATGAGACTTTGATAGGAGGAGGCCTTTCCGTAATGATGGTGATCGTAGGTGATGGGTTGATGATGATGAATGAGTGGTTGATGCTGGTGAACGATGGGTTCATGATGATATACTTGGGGGTGGGCAGCATGTCCAGATTTCTTAACGACTGCATTGAATCCATTATGGGGGTCGGCGGTGTATTGCACAGTTCGAATAGTACCATCAGCTTCCTTCAGAGAATACTCTCCTTTGACTACATCTCCTTCCCGAGTTTCCCATTGGTCCTTATGGTCACCGGTATGTCCATCACTCACTCCATATTTAAATGAATAATGGGCAGGAGCCTAAAATGTGAATGAATATTAAAAGAATTCTTAATTTAATAATCATTTTTAATAAAATAAATGAAGATGTTAAGTTACATAATAGTCCTTATGGTCATCGTGATGGTGATCCCATAATCCAGCATGAGCAAAGGCAACGACGCCTAAAAGAACGGCAACCAGCATCATCTATCAGACAAAAACATTATTTTAAATAAATAAATTTTAATAATAAATAATAAAATAAATATATTAATAATTTATATACTTTGTTGATAATATTTGTATTATATTCACAAATGAGCGAATGAATGCTTCTTTGAATTTCTCTCTGGCTTTTATACGAAAAAGAGAGGAAGTCGAAAATATTTTTTTACACAATTTCCAATCTCAAATTCCAATTAATTAATTATTTATTATTATGACATCAATGAGCCCATTGCTATTTGCAGAATCTTAAAACAAATGTATTTATTAAAGCTTTTGTGGTTATTTTGATAATTATTAAGAGAATTTTTATTAAAAGACCACATTGTTCGTATAAAATTATTTATTAAAGTAAAATAACTGTACAACGTTTCGACTGCTTATTTTGCGCCAATATCACTGCCTATATAAGAGGTGACGTGTCCCATCATGAGTCGGAGCAAGCGTACGGTTACTTGAAAACGACTGCAGAATAAGCAGTCGAAACGTTGTACAGTTATTTTAATTTAATAAATAATTTTATACAAACTATGTGGTCTTTTAATAAAAATTCTCTTAATAATTATCAAAATAACCACAAAAGCTTTAATAAATACATTTGTGAGAAATATAACCTAAAAATTCAAAAACAAGTGAGGAGTTATGATAGATTAATTGTTAAAAAAGCAAAATTATTAAGTTCTTTGAATTTCTTAAAAAGATGTCGTGATCAAGATATTATACCAAAAGGCTTTTATATTATGAGAGTTGTATACACAAAAAGAGCGACTGACATATATAATAATGCTAGTCTGTTACGAGAACGCATCAACAATATCAGGCAAGTTTTATTTACATTGGATACTATAAACTAGTTTAACCAATATATATAATGATCTAAAATCTGTTTTAACCCATGAAGAAATTTCTTATTTGCAGCATGTATCCCAGACACACTTTAAATTCACACACAAGAAACAAACCGATATTCAAAAATCAAAATTTGATAAACTTTCATTCAATAATAAAAGTAAAACAACTATTCCGAATTTTGATAATAAAAAATTAGTAGTCAATCTATCAAATAAAAATCTTGACCACAATACCATCTCAGTGTTAGCAAAAGGACCAAAGTTCTCCATAGCACCGAATAAAATTCCAAAAATTGAGATAGTTAGTTCAATTGAATCAACCTTATATAACTTACCAAACAACATTGCAGAGGAAATTAGATTTGATACGATTAACATACTGAAAAATGCAAAACCTCCCAGACCAAATTTAACTAAATCTCAGATGCGTGCTCTGAAGGAAATTAGAAACGATGACTCTCTAAAGATTATCCCTGCCGACAAAGGTAACGCCACTGTTGTAATGAATACAGTGGATTATAAACAAAAAAAATGGAATATATTTTAAATTCTTCTACCTACGAAATACAGAAAAAAGATCCAAAGGATAAATTTTGTAGAAAACTAAAATTAATAATAAAGAATCTACCTATTGAGGAAAAAGATAAAGATAAATTAAAACCGAAAGATCCACAAATACCAAAAATATACGGTAATCCCAAAATCCATAAAACCAACAAACCTTTAAGACCGATAGTTAGTCAAATAAATTCAGTGACTTACAACTCATCAAAGTATCTAGCACATTTGTTAAAACCATTTACAGGTACTAATTTTTCATACGTTAAAAATTCAACCCACTTAATAGAAATCTTGTCAAAAGTAGAAATTACAAAAAATGATATATTGGTGAGTCTGGATGTGGACTCCTTGTACACAAATGTTCCTATTGAAGAGACCATTGAGATTATAAAATCAGACTTTACATTGGATGAAAAAACTCTCGAATTGATTGAATTTTGCCAAAAATCTACATACTTTATTTATGATGGAAAGATTTTTAAACAAAAGGAAGGATGTGCTATGGGTAGTCCATTAAGCCCAGTATTCGCAAACATATTCATGGAAGATTTTGAAACAAAATTAGTCAATAATTCAACAAAGAAACCAAAACTGTTTCTTAGATATGTGGATGAAATTTTAATGATTTGGCCTCATGGTAAGGATTCTTTGATTGAATTTGTAGAAGCAGCAAATAATTTACATAAAAATATAAAACTAACCGTTGAATGGGAAATAAATGGAGAGTTACCGTTTCTTGATGCATTAATAAAAAAGAAACAGAATAGATTGAATTTTGATATTTTCAGGAAAACAACTCATACCAACAGAGATATCCAAGCAGATTCCCACCACCATCCATCACAAAAATATGAAGTGATAAAAACACTGCACAAAAGAGCCGAAGAAATATGCTCAACTGAAAATATTAAAAAAGGAAAACAACGATTGAAGGAAGCTTTCATAAACAATGGCTTCTCGGAATATGAAATTAGAAAATTCAGAAAAACAAAAAAGACAGAAATAAAAAATGAAAATGAAAGACCAATATATATATCACAAATAACATTACCTTATATAAAAGGAACAACAGAAAAATAGCGACAAAATTGATAAACACAACATCAGAGTAACATACAAACTACATAAACAAATGTCTTCTCTCACCTCAAATATAAAAGACAAAATTAAAAAAGAAAATAATGGAGTTTATACTTGTGAATGTAAAAAAGTATACATTAGTGAAACAAGTAGAAAGATTTCTACAAGACTGTCTGAACATGAGAGAGCCATTAGATTGAAACATCCAAATCAATCAGCAATTAAAGAATATGCTTTAACAATTGTCAGATGGAATGTCATATAATTAATCTAGTGTGTATATATGTATATATCTTGATTATAGAAATAATTTACCATCTTTATTCAGTGCCGCCCTAACCACAGGGCTAAATGGGCTATAGCCCCAGGGCGCAAGCCTTTTGAGGCGGCAATTTTTTATTTGCGATATAGTAAAAATGTATTTTTCATTTTATTAGTTTTTACTTATTTTTAAATTAAAACACTTCTTAATATATTAAACTGATTTTTATTTCTTCCAAATATGCTGAAAAACGATAGATAGAGAAGGGCAACGCGAAATAGGAGTCCCGACACCCTACCGAAATGTACTTTTGTTTCAGTCGCATTTGAACTGTCGGAGCCAGTCGGAGCTGTACTGGAGTTAATATAAGACCACCAATCATATAGTAGTTCCGATCAAGTTCTAAGGATTAGACTAAAAACTGATAAATTTTCCGACTCCCATTTGCCATTCTGTGTATTTTCTTAGGAAGAAGGGCGCATTATTTTTAGTAGCCCATGGGCGCCGAATTCCTTAAGACGGCCCTGTCTTTATTGTAAAAACATAATGCACTGTCATATTTTTTAATTGAAAACGCTTGCTTTGAGAATGGCTGCTGAAGTCATGGTAATATTAAGAAATGGCGGGAGAAAATTGATTCCAAAAATTGGCGCCAATATCACTGCCTATATAAGAGGTGACCATCTTTATTGTAAAAACATAATGCACTGTCATATTTCTTAATTGTAAACGTTTGCTTTGAGAATGGCTGCTGATTCATGGTAATATTAAGAAATGGCGAGAGAAAATTGAAGCCAAAAATTGGCGCCAATATCACTGCCTATATAAGAGGTGACGTGTCCGATCATGAGTCAGTCCGCTTGAATCGGAGCAAGCGTACGGTTACTTGAAAACGACTGCAGAATAAGCAGTCGAAACGTTGTGCAGTTATTTTAATTTAATAAATAATTTTATACAAACTATGTGGTCTTTTAATAAAAATTCTCTTAAAACAAGTTATAAATAATTATTATACATTATAAAATAAAATGACAAAAAAAGTTCTTTATATTCATTATATACTTCATTCATTTATATTTGAATTTTGAAGTAATAAAGTATAAAAAAATATTTTTAATTTCATCTTCACTAGAATAACAAATTATTCAATCGACCAAGATATCAAAAAATTATAAATTAATGATTTATACAAATGAAATTTAAAATATTGTTATTTAAAAATATATATAAGAATATTTAGGTATATGTATTTATTAATAAATTCGGTGATTCTGAATGTAAAATTGTACTATATGATATATATTTTGTATTTAAAATTCTTTAGCATTTTAATTTTTCCAAAATATTTCTCAAACAAAAATTTGATTATTATTACTTTTTAATAATGAACATTAATTTCAAATTTTAAACTAAACTATTTCTAAAATAACCCATAAGTCATAAATTATAGCCATCAAGAGCATCATAGAATATCGTTTTGCTTTTTAACAATTAATTTCATATTTAAAAGTTATATAAAGAAAATTTAATGGAATAAAAAAAAAAGATGAAAAATAAAACAAAAAGTATTAAAAGACGTTGAAAATCATCTAATTAAAATATTAATAAAAATTGATTTATAAAATTTATATGAGAAAGAATAGATAAATTAATTTTTTCTTAAACATTTATATAGATTCATAAAAGAGTATTAACTGTATTAGAGTATTATATTATTCAAAAAGTTCATTCAATATTAAAATAATTAAATAAAATTATTCCTATTTTAATAAGAATTCAATTAAAAGTTTAAGAAAAATAATAATAAATATCTATAAGTAAATAAAAAAGTAAAATTATATACTATTTTTTTAAAAGTTTTAATTAAGAAGTTTTATTTACAAAAATAAATAAAATACATTTCATTAAATAATCATTATGTATTGATCAATTGGTTGCATTAATAGTGATGCTGGTGGTCTTCGTGTTTGATGAGACTTTGATAGGAGGAGGCCTTTCCGTAATGATGGTGATCGTAGGTGATGGGTTGATGATGATGAATGAGTGGTTGATGGTGGTGAACGATGGGTTCATGATGATATACTTGGGGGTGGGCAGCATGTCCAGATTTCTTAACGACTGCATTGAATCCATTATGGGGGTCGGCGGTGTATTGCACAGTTCGAATAGTACCATCAGCTTCCTTGAGGGAGTACTCTCCTTTGACTACATCTCCTTCCCGAGTTTCCCATTGGTCCTTATGGTCACCGGTATGTCCATCACTCACTCCATATTTAAATGAATAATGGGCAGGAGCCTAAAATGTGAATGAATATTAAAAGAATTCTTAATTTAATAATCATTTTTAATAAAATAAATGAAGATGTTAAGTTACATAATAGTCCTTATGGTCATCGTGATGGTGATCCCATAATCCAGCATGAGCAAAGGCAACGACGCCTAAAAGAACGGCAACCAGCATCATCTATCAGACAAAAACATTATTTTAAATAAATAAATTTTAATAATAAATAATAAAATAAATATATTAATAATTTATATACTTTGTTGATAATATTTGTATTATATTCACAAATGAGCGAATGAATGCTTCTTTGAATTTCTCTCTGTCTTTTATACGAAAAAGAGAGGAAGTCGAAAATATTTTTTTACACAATTTCCAATCTCGAATTCCAAATAATTAATACATAAATAATAATTATCATAAATTATGCAAGAGATTTTGTTATTTAATTTAAAATAAATTACAAAACGATTTTTTGGGGAAATATATATCAATCTACATACGTACTTATTTTATTTCTCATTACTTTTTATTTCTATTAAAACTTTTTATTTATTTTTCTTTTTATTTTCTTTTTATTTCTAACTTAAGTGTAAAAAATTATGTTCTTTAGAATATTTATTTTAACTAATATTTTTCATTTACAATATTATTTTTTAACAATAATAGTTATTTTTACTATTTATAATAAATTTCTTTTAAATTATGTATTTATAATATATGTTTTGTTTAACACATTAATATTGGTATTTCTTTTAATAAACCTAATATGTTATGAATGCAAAAATGTTGTATATATATATATTATTTATATGTTTACAGGGTTCAAATTGAACGCTTTTATCTTACACCTTTTTAATACTCGTTTACATATTTTTATCAATTTCTTTGAATTTTCTTCAAAATATCATTGTCATAATCACTAAATAAATTGAATCATTAAATATACATTATTAATTTATATTTCAAACTATTAAAAATTTCTTTAAATATTTGAAAATTTATATTGACTATATTATATCTGAAACAAACTCCATTTTAAAAACAACAATAGTTTAAAATTTTATCTTTATTATTTGTAATAAATCAAAAATAAATTTCATTAAATTTGCCTGATAAAGGTTAAAAGTGGCAAAATCCATCCCTCTCATCTCTATTTGTTGATATCATTATTTTTATAAACATACTTGTTTGTTTATCTCTGCTGACCTGAATCCGAGTCGTTAGAGATTTTAACCCTTCTTTTCTAGTTCAGTCTTTTAAAGTTGATGTCTCCTATAAATTTATTAATAATCTTCCGAATCTATCTAAGTTTCAATTTGCTCTGAATTGTATTTTATTTGTACGATATTGAATACAATAGACCTTGTCGTGACTGAGCGATTACTGTTTATCAGATTGGACACGATCTCCCAATGAAAATGTTAATTGTTTGTGGGTTTAAGTCGTTTCAGGATTCAGAACGATTTTTCCATAGCTGAGTGAATTTAAATAGGGTGTTCGCGAAATATTTCCTAAAGCATCTTATCTTTCTACTAACTATTAACTTTCCCTAAAAACATCATTAAAATTTATAAATAAATGTAATCTAATAAATTAATATTAGTAGGTGGCATTAATTTTAAAATACCTTTAATAAGTGAGTAATATAATTCTAAATCAAAAAGGACATATGCTTATTTCTCGAAATTATATTTTTATTTATTTTCGAATGTATTATTTTTCTGAAATCTTATTATTTTGATCGATCAATATGTTAACATGTTTCAATAAAACTCAATTTGCAGAAAATTTTACATTTTTACTCTCATTTAAAGAAAGGTAGTGTTAATGGTTAACGACAGTTAGAAGCTTATGAATAAATAATATGCACTAATAATTTCAACATATTTCGACGAAATAAAAAAATGAAATAAAGAATAGGAATTTCAAGGTCTCAAACTTTACAGAATTAAGATTCAAGTAAAATAATATCTGCATATTCATTAATATTAACATTATCAAAAATTTACTTGAAATTAAGGCCTACTGATATCAAATATATTTATTTCATTTATATTTATGTAGATTATTTCGCCTAAAAAGGAAATTTCTTCAATAAATGCATATCTTAAGATTTTAATTAATTAATCAGATTACATCTTCAGATTACAGATAGTTGTTATTAAACGGTGAAATTTATGAAACAAGATATCTTATTATATATGTTTCATATAACACAAATATAAAATTTAATTGGTTCATAAACTAAATGCTAATGCTTGTTGTGTTGTGAATTCAAATTTTTTATTTATTTATACAGCTCAGGTGAATGGAAAATTTATCTTTGTTTATTGTTTCAGTAAGAGGGAAGGGATTCAATTTTACAATCCACTAACCTGTTTACCTACTTTACCTTTGCACAAGGACTTGTTTAAATACAAATATTTTCAAATATAAAATGGAATGAATTACATTTACTTAATACAAAACGCGAGTGAGAGTCAAAATTTTCATAGAAAATTTCACAATATTGTTTGTTTGTTATTTATCTGAAAATATTGTTTAATAATATATATAGAGGCGGATTAAACGTCGGGCGGACCGGGCGGCCGCCCGGGGCCCTCCAGCCCGAGGGGCCCACCGAAACCTAAATAAAAATATTTCATTAAAAAAAATTTAAAAAAACTGTTGAGTTTATGGGTAATACGAGTTTAAATAAAAGAAGTTATTCTTGATACAGTTCTTTATTCGGTCGTGTTTGAACCCCGACTAACTTAAGAAAAAATAATCAATTTTGGATCTCGGCGCCCACAGTAAAAATTATGTATTTTTTACATAAGTACTATATATGTAAGTATAAAACAGCATAAATTATAATATAAACAAAATTTGTCTTTCAATTATAATTGTAAATAACAGAGGGCCCATTTCAATTTTACCGCCCGGGGCCCCCAATCAACTTAATCCGCCACTGAATATATAGGTATATAATATTTAAAAGACAAAAAATTAATTTTCAGGAATATTTTGGTTGTATTACTTATTTTTAAATAAATTTTATTAAAGAGTAACTGGTTCACAGAGCCACCGCTCGGTCTTTAAATAAAATTATGCTTTATTATCGGATTGGCTGGCAATATTAATAACTGTTCACCGAGTCAGTTCAAATAATTTAAAAGAATATAAAATAGCCATAAAATATACACACCTTAAATGTATTATTGATGCTCTGAAAGGCAGAAAAGGATAGTCTGTTGATATAACATAATAACATATATATTTCGTAATTTGATTTAATATAATATATTTTGTATTTACGTCTGATAGTCTCAAGTAGATGATCACGTCATTTAATTTTAAATTAAGAAAAAAATAATAAACGTTCTGAAACATTCAAATAAATTTATTAATGCAATAAAAAACAGATAAGGATATATCCAAAATATTTTTAATTTTATTTTATTTATAATATATTTAGTATATAGTATAGTATATAGAAAGCGCTGGCTAACCTAGCGACGTCATATAAATTTAACTTTAGATAAAACTAAGCACAGATATAGATAGATATAACATTTACAATAATAATATATAATTAATTTAATGATTAAATTAAAATATATTAAAAGTATGAACACCAAAACAAATAAATGTTTTATCTAATATAGTATTGAACAGCTAGTATATAATATTTTGTATTTACGAGTCGCTGTAAAATAAATTGATGACGTCATTTAATTCTCCTATATCGAATAAAGATAAATCTTCTAAACGTTGTGAAACAATTTCAAATAATTTAAATGTATCTATTATTGAAATAAAAAACAAATATGAATATAATATAAATATTTTTTATTTTATTTTAAGAATAGATATATCTTACAGGTGCTGGCTATGACGTCATTTGTGACGTCACATATATACATTTAAATTAAAAAAAACTAATGAAGATGATTTTTCCCAGAGATGTGATCAATAAAACTCAATTTTTCTTTATAAATACTATCTCTGGTGTGAATTTCAAAAAATTCGTTAGAGCGGTTTCTGAGAACCCATTTACATATATATATATATATATATATATTGAAGTGTTATTTTGGGGCAGTAAGGTATAAAAATGAAAAAAATAAATTTTTATAAAATCAAAATGTTGAACATTTTATTTAAATTTAAGTGTGTGTAAAGATATATAAAAAAATGGTTTGACGGATGAATATTAGGTGTAAAATGGCCTCAACAAGGGTATAATGGTAGCACTTTGAGACTTGGTAAACCAGCTTCAGGGTGAATTTCTTTCTGGAAGGGTGGAGAATTCTATTAAAGCGATGTGATGAGAACTGATGATTCCTGGCGAAGGCAGCGTGAACTGGTGGTCCCGGAGAGACACAGCGCTGGACCGTGATATTGGGATTCGGTCCGATTATAGATGACGTCAGCCCATGCTTCTGGACTCCTTGAATGCTTGTCCACTTCCTTCAGGACTCCTCGTCCTCTCTCTTAGGACTCTCCTTGTCCTGAACTAGTTGTCGACTGCCCGCAAACACTAGCCTCCGGCCAGCTTTTCCCCTCACTTCTTCACTTCTCCTTGCGGACATCCAATCAGATTCTCCATCTGGATGCAAATCAGGGAGGGTTTTTATTTGACCCGGCTTAAAAGAATTTCTAGCAACACTTTATTTCCACACTTAATTCCTATTAATCAACTTTTTCTTAAAAAAAACTATTTCAAAATCGTTTAACAAGGAATTTTATATAATTAGAATTTCCAAAAACCACCATTCGCTAAAATATCACTACAATATATATACAAACAATTTTAGCTAGCATAATAAGATAAGATAAGATATATTAAGATATATCTGGTATATAAGTAAATGTGAAAATAGATTGTATTGTTCTTTATTTAAGATTTTTTTTACCTAACCTAAACGTGGATAATAGAAGAAAAATCATCGCTTTTTCACTTTAAATTTTATATTTAATAATATTTCATCATAAATTATATATAAATAATATAATACCCTTCAATTTTTTTCCCCCAATTGTTTTCCTCTCTCTCTCTCTCTCTTTCTCTCTTTGATAATCATGTACACCCTCGCGTATATTTTTTTTCAACTACCCTCCTACGACCATACTCAGTTTTGAAAGCTTTTAAATTTCATAAATTGTGACAATTTATTTTCTTTCTATAAAATAATTAAAAATTAATTTGTTTTGCAAAATCAAATTTAATAAACATATATATAGAAACGATCAATGTTCAACCCGGTACCAAAAACATACAAATAATAAATATCATACAAGGTTTTCAAATAAAAAAGTTTGTTATGATTAATTGAATTCAATTAATTAAATTATTCAATTAAATTCAATAAACCAAATTAAAGAGGTTATATTTATATATTAATAATATTAACAAAACGAATATTCAATACAAGCACCTAAACTTGGTGCTCGGTATTTGGTAAATATTCGTTATTTGACAAACACCGCTTGTGTGGCTTAAGATTTTTTTTGGTGATTTTTTTTTCATTTGTGACGTCATATAAATTTAAATTAAAAAAACTAATGAAGATGATTTTTCACCAGGCTTAAAAAAATACAGATCAATTTGTCTTTATAAATATTATCTATGGTGTGAATTTCAAAAAAATCGTTAGAGCGGTTAATTAATAAATTAATTCTAAAATATACAAATATATATACATATACAATTTTTGCTAGTATAATAAGATAAGAATATTTTAATTTCAATATTTCAACATTACTATCTCTTCAGACTCACTGACTACCTCAAATGAAACAGACAGAGACCATCACGAATTAATAATATTTAAAATAAATAGTATAAATAAATTATATTATTATTTATATTATTATATATATTATTTTAATTAATTAGCCTATTGTATACCAATATGATACATAAATATTCAATACTTATATTATTGTCCTTGAACTTACTTAATAATAATATACGGTCTAGTACTCTTAGATATAGGTGTGGCAAGTTTACTTTTACTTAGAATACATTTCCTTTAAATCCATCGAAATTTTAACATGGATTTGAGAGATATAATCATTATTCTATAAAATTAAATTTTTTCAGACAAATATCAACAATCGGAATTGATTAAGTTTACTCAAAAACAATAAAAACCCTCGTGGAATGCTATCTAGCCTTAAAGTTTATTATGATTTAAAAAAATATTATTTTTTCTGACATTTATTTCTCGAATCTTCAAAATGTCAAATTCATTTTATTTGTTTGTGAATGGTAATATCATTCGGCCTAATGTTCAAAAAATTTTATTTTATATTGTTAATCATTAGATAAAATAGAAAAGTTAAATATTTGAAAACTTTTCTAAAAAATACAAAGTTTAATCAATATTCTTAAATATTTAAATATATATATATATATATATATATATATATATAAGGTTTGTTCAAAAGAATGTAATTTCCCTCAGATATAATGCATTTATGTCAGCGCTTCTTCCAATCGTCCATACACTTCTGAAATGCACTTTTCGGTATGACGATCAGTTCGTTCTTCGATTCCGACTTTATCTCATCAATTGTGGCAAAACGCTTTCCTTTCAGTCGCAGGGGGCCAAATCTGGGGAAACGGTGGTTGAGGCATGATCACGGTGTTGTTTTTGGTAAAAAATCATGAACAAGCAATGATTTGTGAGCTGGTGCATTATCGTGATGCAGAGTCCATGATATATTTTTCCACAATTCCGATCGTTTAAGTCGTATTGCTGGTAATTTCAGAAATTTGAGTGTGTAGAGACCAATTGAGAACCTATTGGTTAGAAGATCAAAAAGGCGAAGAGCAGATAATAAAGGAGAACATGAGAGAGCTGGATGGTGATGTCTGAGGATAGTGACGTTTGAAGAATAGTACCAGTATCGCAACCTTTGCATAAAATTTAACACACTTGTATAACAAGAAATTGTAAATGGTTCATGAAATTAGATATAAATGTTACTTTTTGGTCATAATCTGTAAAAGAGAAAGATATCTATAAAATGACTTTTGTCAATGTCAATGGCTTCTATTTCGACTGATTATTTCCACTGCAGAATTCCAAATTAACAATCATAATCTGTCGAAATAATTTAGATGAATTTTACGAAAATTGATGGTCTAATAATTTCTAAAAAGAAAGAAAGAAAGAAAAAATATAATTAAATAACTGGAGTGTCTCCACTCGACTATCTCGCAATTTGAATTGGATTAAATAACATAATATATTATATTTAAATTAAATTTAATTAATTATAAATTATAAATTAAAATTAATAAATAACATTTATTAAACCAGCGTGTGTTTGGCTCTGTTGATGGCACCAGGCCACGTGCTTAGTAGTGGTGTTAAAAAATTCATTCCGGTACTTTCAACGATTCAATCAAGCTAAAATTCTATATATAGGGGTTTTATAGAATTTTTAATAATGTGAAAAACTATTTGAGTGGCATTGATTGTGGTTTGGAGATGTTCCAGTGTTCTTATTTTTTTTTTTTTATTTCTTTAAATAAGAAATAAAAGCCACGTGTCTGCAGTTTTCGGATCACCCAGGGACGATTTATATATTTCTTATAATTCAAGAGGTATTTAAGTCTATCTGGTCTACTTGGTAAGTATTAATTGAATTAAAATCTTTAGCTAATCTCCTTTTAAATAAAAGATTAGCAGGCAACCGTTAATCTTCCATATTTGAATTAATTAAAAATTGTTAACGTAATATTTTACCCTTTGCGTTAACACAAGACAAATAAAGATAACTTATAGATTTTTTTTGGTGAAAGATTATTAAATATATTTAGTAATTTGATTCTAAAATATTATTAAAATAAATATTTTTAATTTTATTTCGAAAGATATTTTAAATATAAAAAAAATATTAATACATTTTCAATTAAAAAAAAGAATGGCAAAAGGCAAATATGTATGACGTATTTAAATTTAAATTAAAAAAAATACTAATGAAAATGATAACCAATACAGATCGATTTGTCTATGGTGTGAATTTCAAAAAATCCTTAGAGCGGTTAATTAATAAATTAATTAAAAAATATACAAATATATATACAATTTTTGCTAGTATAAGAAGATCTTCTTCTTCTATTATAGGCCTAAGGCCTGTTCTTCACTATCCTCAGGTCTCTTGGGAAGAGTACGCCCAGCAGTCAGCCCATTGTATAAGAAGATAAGGTATACTATTTATTATAATTATTCATTAATAGAAATATTTATTTCAATTAAATAATTTAAATTATAAAAGAAATTATGAGTTTATTTTTATTTAAAACTTTATACAATTTAATTTCTAGCATATACTATATCAGGTTCATTTAATTAATTATGTGTATTTTATCTTTTCATTTATTAAAATAATTACAGAATAAATATAATATATCTATCTAATATAAATATATATATAATTTAATTGATTAGCATTTAATAAAGATTAAAAATTTATTTAAATATTAACATTAAATATTCACCCCAATCAGTTTTATAATTAAAGTAAAAAATAGCTATTTTTGCATTTTCTTTTAGAAAAAATAAAATAAATTTGATCACATGAAAAAAAACAAACTAATTTGCATATGTATAATCATTTTCCATGCAGGTTATTAACCAGAACGCTTTTCACTACGTTTTAACACCACCGATTAGATCTGATTATTCAAATCATTTTGATCAAATTGATGTTTCCGTATCTTTAAGACACCCAGGAATGACGATGGCGGCTGATGAAATGGAAAATAAAGACGGGAAGGGGGATAGTGTGGAGATGGAGGTGGGTTCAGAAAAGATAGAGGGAAGGGCTTGTTGGCCAATCCATAATGTATGAAGCAGCAAGTCTATTGGTTTATGTTAAAGGACTTTCTTTACAAAGACAAGTGAAGAAGAAGGATGAAGGAAAAAAATAATAGAACCAGCAAGCAAGCAAGGTGAATATGTTTTCACGCAAATCATCCAAGAATGGAATCCTCCAGAGGGAATGATATTATTACATGCCTGGAATGGAAACGACAAATAATTGAGATTCGTCACAACAACTTAAATTTCTGACATAACAGATGTTTCTTGGCATTTTGTCATGTTTAACAAAGAAAATTAATTCTATTAGCGTATAAATTGCTTTTAAAGAATATATAAATAGTAAAGTTTCAAATTTAAAAGGATAAGTCAAGTATAAAAAGGATGTAAAATATATCATAAAGTTATCGATTTAAGAATATAATATAATATTTAAGATATATATATTATTGATGGGTCTGTTTTATATCCCTTCTACCCCATTCTAAAGGACGTAGAAGAAGATGCATAATAATGGACCATCATCATTTTAGAAATTCGGTTAGCATCATTTGTCCTTTTCTTCGCTTGAATCGTTACCGCTCAAATCAACTAATAGTAATAGTAGTAGTGGTAGTAGTAGTATTTAAACGTAATATTAGAATTTTAATTTTTTTGATTTTCGTGTTTTTATTTTTTTATTACTTTTATTTCATATTAATAGAAATAATAAAGATAAATTAATATTTCATGATAGAATCGAATTCTTTATAAAAAAATTAAATTGGTATCTACTATTTGTATTTATTATAAATTTTTGTATGCCAAAATTATTTATAATTCAAATGTTTAATTATATTTATTTCATCAGAAATTATTGCAAAATAATAATATAGGCATTCTTTCGATCTAGTTTTGAACATTTATTTTTCAAAAAAGAAAATAAAAATAAACACACACACACACACACACACATCTTTACATTCTTTCTCTACTAGAAATAAAAGGGATTCTATTCTTCATTTTAGAGTTTCATTAACCCCAAATTCAACGAACTCCAGTTCAATTAACTCATATTACTGTCATTTTCCAAGGAGCCAAAACAATACTAAAAAAGAGAAACAAGTATTTTAGAACCTCATTCGAATCTTATCTTATGGTTATATATATATATATATATATATATATATATATACCTCTATCCTGAATATTTTGAAAATACAAAATCCTAGTTCTTTAATTTCACCACATGAATTGAAATAAAAAATAAAAAGAAATTTAATTAAAGTTAAATATTTGTAAATTTTATATATATTTTATAATATATTAATGTGAATACATAATGTAAATTGTAAAAGTATTAAATATGAAAAAAATTATGAGTTAAAACAAAGAATATCTAAAATTAAAGTTCTTATTTATAATTTTATGCATATATAATTAAATTAAATAATTCCTGATTTAATAGATATTTTATTAAAAGTTTAAGGAAAATAAAATTCAAGAAAAATAATTTATAATAAATGTTTATAAATAAAAATTAAAAAATATGTTTTTATGATGTTTATTTACAAAAATAAATAAAATACATTTCATTAAATAATCATTATGTATTGATCAATTGGTTGCATTAATAGTGATGCTGGAGGTCTTCGTGTTTGATGAGACTTTGATAGGAGGAGGCCTTCCCGTAATGATGGTGATCGTAGGTGATGGGTTGATGATGATGAATGAGTGGTTGATGCTGGTGAACGATGGGTTCATGATGATATACTTGGGGGTGGGCAGCATGTCCAGATTTCTTAACGACTGCATTGAATCCATTATGGGGGTCGGCGGTGTATTGCACAGTTCGAATAGTACCATCAGCTTCCTTCAGAGAATACTCTCCTTTGACTACATCTCCTTCCCGAGTTTCCCATTGGTCCTTATGGTCACCGGTATGTCCATCACTCACTCCATATTTAAATGAATAATGGGCAGGAGCCTAAAATGTGAATGAATATTAAAAGAATTCTTAATTTAATAATCATTTTTAATAAAATAAATGAAGATGTTAAGTTACATAATAGTCCTTATGGTCATCGTGATGGTGATCCCATAATCCAGCATGAGCTAAGGCAACGACTCCTAAAAGAACGGCAACCAGCATCATCTATCAGACAAAAACATTATTTTAAATAAATAAATTTTAATAATAAATAATAAAATAAATATATTAATAATTTATATACTTTGTTGATAATATTTGTATTATATTCACAAATGAGCGAATGAATGCTTCTTTGAATTTCTCTCTGGCTTTTATACGAAAAAGAGAGGAAGTCGAAAATATTTTTTGCACAATTTCCAATCTCGAATTCCAAATAATTAATACATAAATAATAATTATCATAAATTATGCAAGAGATTTTGTTAATTAATTTAAAATAAATTACAAAACGATTTTTTTGGACTTACCCTCTATCATTAGAAATATTTTTAAATTAACTGTTCACGTGTATATTTATAGACTTGACTACATATTTTTTGTTAACTTTTACAATATCAATTGATTAAATTAATCCATGATTGTAAGGTAGAATGATGGAATTGAAAATCAATTATATATTTTTAAAGTAAAATAAATGAGAACGAATATTATAATGAAAATTTAACTAAATTTTAATAATTTTTTTTTAATTATTTACTAATTAACTGCATGGGTGAGTATACAAAATGACAAAACATAAGTAAAGAGCACTTGAGAATGATTAAATGGATAAAACTACTTCAAAATTTTTAATGTTATGAAATGGCAATCAACTAATATTATGATATATTTAGGATTTTCACCTCTCCTTAGGTTTTCTCAAAAACTAACTTTAATGAATATATAGGAAGGTGACCTATTATGAGATATATGAGATTGCTCCCCCCCCCCCCGCAGTCTCCATGCAGATTCCATATCAAATGATTCCTATGGAAGAATTATAACTAGAAAACAACAAATTACCTATGTTCACAATCCCTAGGGAGAGCAATAAGCATTAATTGCTGCCTTGTGGAACAAATACTTTTCTAATCTATTTTCAAGACAATCTTCAGAAAATATTATGGAAAATTGATCGTTGTAGTTTCCATTCTTTTTTCAAGATTTACTTAATTCAAATTTTAAAAATTTGTATAAACCTAAAGATATTTTATGAAGTGAATAGATACAACGACAAACCTAACATTAGATATGCCAAAGCTTTCAACTGGCCGCACAAAAAATGTGGGCAAATAAAACATTCTGTATTTTATGGAATTTTTGTTCTGAAACTTAATGTACTCAATTGAGAAATATTTTTATGTCTTTTTGAGAAATTTTTAATACATTTTTTAAACAGATGTAGGTATCTGAATTGTTTTAAACATTTTATTTTGAGTTAATAATTTTCATCAACTAAAAAATTTTGATTCAATAAAATTAGTATCAGTAATCCCAAATACATGTCTTTTAGAAAACATTTTGAAAATTGATTTAATATAGAACATTCTCATTTTGGGAACACTTAGTATCCCATATTAGACTACATGTTATTTCGTAAGTTAATTTTTTCAATCATTTTAATAAAAATTAATGAAGATAAGAATACAAATATTTATGTAGAGAGTATTTAAGAACACAAACAAATAGTAAAAAAAATCAAAATTGAAAATAATTGAGTACTCTTTATAATTGTTCAAAAAAGTATCCCATATTAGAACCCTTTCCCCTATCTTTAACAATACACTCAGAACATTAAACCTAGATAAATATTTATTCAATATTTTAAATATATCCATTAAAATAAAAGACCATTGAAATTAAAATACAATCAATCTTTCGTTTTCAGCCTTTTGATGTTTGAACCTCCTCAGTGAGGAAAAAAATGTGAAATCAAATTATTAAATGTTTTACACATTAGGTAGTTTTTCTTTCTGATTTTTTTTTTTTTTGTTAAAAATTGAATAATGAAAAGATTAAATCAAAATTGCACTAGGAGCGCCATCTATTATCCATTCTTTAATTTCTAAATTAAAAGAAAAATGACTTAAATAATTTTTTAAAAATCAATAATGAATAAACAGAAAAAAAGAAAAACATTTACATTTTTATTCCGGCTGTTGAAATTTATATATAAACGAGTAATTATAATGGCAGAGAGAATATCAAATATAGAGGGTAGAAAAAAGCAAATCATTAAATGGTTTAGGTCGTATTACTTAAGAAAACTCTCCTTGATGGACATCATAAATATCTCTTCATCTTTATAGTTTTCGCCTCTCTTTTATTATTTTTTTTTTTTTTATTTATTTTATTTATTTGCAATAGAATTATATGTTCAATAAAATAAATTTAGAAATCGTTAAAAAAACGAAAAAATAGAGCTGAAAGAGCAAAAGAGAAGAAACTTTAATTAAAATGAGGTCGAGGGGAGTTAATTGAATTTTCAAAAGAAATTTAAACAAAAAAAAAAAAAAGAGCAGTTATTATTATTGGCAATTTGTTCTATAATCAAATATTTAATAAACTAACGGGTGCACTTGACAATAATCTGATATTTAATCGTATTTTTTCTTTGCTTTTTTGTATTTTCTTTGCTTGATCAATTGTTGTTAATTTAAATTATCAAAGTTATAAAACCAAAAATATAATTATGTCCTAGCAGAGATTTAATTAAATTCGATTATATTTAAGAAATAAAAAATAATACAAAGGGGTTTGAAATAATAAATGTTAATATTATTATTTACAAAAATATATTAATATAAAAACCAAGGCAAACTTTAAAATAACATGGGAAAGATTTCAAAATGCTAAAAAACAGATATTATTGAATGATATTTAGAAAATTTAATTTAAATTCTTATCAAAAAATTCATTATATACTTCATTCATTTATATTTGAATTTTGAAGTAATACAGTAATAAAGTAATAAAAAAATATTTTTAATTTCATCTTCACTAGAATAACAAATTATTCAATCGACCAAGATATCAAAAAATTATAAATTAATGATTTATACAAATGAAATTTAAAATATTGTTATTTAAAAATATATAAGAATATTTAGGTATATGTATTTATTAATAAATTCGGTGATTCGGAATTTAAAATTGAATTATATGATATATATATGTATTTTATATGTAAAATTTGTAGCATTTTAATTGTTCCTAAAATATTTTTCAAACAAAAATTTGATTATTATTACGTTTTAATAATGAACATTAATTTCAAATTTTAAAGTAGACTACATATATCTAAAATAACCCATAAGTCATCATAAATCAAGAGCATCATAGATTATCGTTTTGGTTTTTAACAATTAATTTCATATTTAAAAGTTATATAAAGAAAATTTAAAGGAATAAAAAAAATGAAGAAAAATAAAAAAAAAAGTATTAAAAGATGTTGAAAATCATCTAATTAAAATATTAATAAAAATTGATTTATAAAATTTATATGTGAAAGAATAGATAAATTAATTTTTTCTTAAACATTTATAATTTCATAAAAGAGTATTAACTGTATTATATTATTCAAAAAGTTCATTCAATATTAAAATAATTAAATAAAATTATTCCTATTTTAATAAGAATTCAATTAAAAGTTTAAGAAAAATAATAATAAATATCTATAAGTAAATAAAAAAGTAAAATTATATACTATTTTTTTAAAAGTTTTAATTAAGAAGTTTTATTTACAAAAATAAATAAAATACATTTCATTAAATAATCATTATGTATTGATCAATTGGTTGCATTAATAGTGATGCTGGTGGTCTTCGTGTTTGATGAGACTTTGATAGGAGGAAGCCTTTCCGTAATGATGGTGATCGTAGGTGATGGGTTGATGATGATGAATGAGTGGTTGATGCTGGTGAACGATGGGTTCATGATGATATACTTGGGGGTGGGCAGCATGTCCAGATTTCTTAACGACTGCATTGAATCCATTATGGGGGTCGGCGGTGTATTGCACAGTTCGAATAGTACCATCAGCTTCCTTCAGAGAATACTCTCCTTTGACTACATCTCCTTCCCGAGTTTCCCATTGGTCCTTATGGTCACCGGTATGTCCATCACTCACTCCATATTTAAATGAATAATGGGCAGGAGCCTAAAATGTGAATGAATATTAAAAGAATTCTTAATTTAATAATCATTTTTAATAAAATAAATGAAGATGTTAAGTTACATAATAGTCCTTATGGTCATCGTGATGGTGATCCCATAATCCAGCATGAGCAAAGGCAACGACGCCTAAAAGAACGGCAACCAGCATCATCTATCAGACAAAAACATTATTTTAAATAAATAAATTTTAATAATAAATAATAAAATAAATATATTAATAATTTATATACTTTGTTGATAATATTTGTATTATATTCACAAATGAGCGAATGAATGCTTCTTTGAATTTCTCTCTGGCTTTTATACGAAAAAGAGAGGAAGTCGAAAATATTTTTTTGCACAATTTCCAATCTCGAATTCCAAATAATTAATTCTTTATTATTATTACATCAATGAACCATTAGCCATTTGGTGAATCTTAAAACAAGTTATAAATAATTATTATACATTATAAAATAAAATGACAAATAATTTTTATTTAATTTAATGTTCTAAACCTTCATTTTTATATATAAAAAAATTCTTATTTCTTCAGAAAAAATAAATATTTATTATCACATAGACCAGCGGTTGCCAAAGTGGTGGTCCGCGAGAAAATTTCGCTGGTCCGCAGAAAAATGTGGAATATACTTACTCATCATGTTAAGTTATGTTTTAAGATGCATTAAAACATGATTCAATTCATAACAATACGTGATAAGTTATAAAAACTCAATGTTTATGTGTTCTTTGATCACAATTTTTATTTATAAATATATATTTAATACTTAAAAGATCCTATTAGTGGTCCGCGGGATTTAAATTATGAATTAACTGGTCCGTGAGGTCAAAAAGTTTGGCGACCGCTGACATAGACTACATACTTTATTTTTGATATTTTTTCAAAGAATAATTTATATAAATTTTTTTTTAATTAGCATACTTTTAGACTAAATATATAAATATATAATATAAATAATTAATATATAATTTATTTATATATTTTCTCTTAATTTAACCGAATTATTGTGATGTAATAATAAACTTGTATAAAATTTTTACCGACCGAAGATAGTAAGTGAGGTATTGTTTTTATTTGTTCATCAACATCATATACTTTTTATATTTTTATTTTTTCCTTATTCTCAAATATATCACATACGTAACAAAGGTAAATAAATGTTTCTACCATTCAAGTACGATTCTGCGATTTGTCTTGTGGAATGGTGTTTGGGGGCTTTTATTATTTTTTTTTTTGCTATGGAAAGAAAATCATGATTTGAATTTAAAATATTTTGTCCAGTTACTGCTCAAATTTCGAATACTTGGAAATTAATTTACTATATAGCAGAGATATATAATATAAATACATAATTTAGTATATTTTATAAACAGATAAATATAATATATAGTTTATTAGAATAATTTATGTATTAATACAAAAAATGATTATAAATAGTAATAAACAAACAAATTAAATTAATTTATATAATATTAACATATTTATTTTAATTATTTAATTCATAACAGATCAGTTCCCAATCTTTAATATATATATATATATATATATATATATATATATATTATATAAATATAATGTTGAGATATAAAGAGGACATCGACTTTTTATTTTCTACCTCATGTCACTTTATTATTTATTTTATGATTGGTTATATTTTTTTGTTATTTATTTTTTGACCAATATTGATTAAAATTAAAAATGAATTTCATTTGTTTGTATTATTTTAACAGGAGAATATACGGTTTTAATTATATTTATTCAGGAATTACTTTTTTTATCCTTCTATTTATTTTATATTCAAATTACATCTCTCTGAATTTGGGCTTAGAAATTAAATCATTAAACAAGCAAAGCTCAGTGTTCAAATTAATATTCCATAGTAAAAATGACAACCTTCACGATTCAGGCAATTCTTATTTACGTTTAATAATAAATGATATATAAAATAAAAATAAAAAATAAAATGTGAGATGGAAAATATCGAAGAGAACTAAGATAGAGTGTTTTGGTGGATGACAATCGATTGAGTCGAGTTCTCGAATAATGGGACTCTCGAGTGACTCAATTCACGTCGCCCTCAGCAGCACATCAACAGCCAAACAACCACACTTTATTGGTACGTTCATCTTTCATCAAAGTGACGTCTGAGAAAATTAACGCGTCATCAGGCCAAAAACTTCTTTTCTTCTTTTAAAAATAAAGAGCTCAAAGGTCTCTTTAAAAGAATAGACTCTTAAAAAAACGGCTCGCTGGAAAGTGGCCAATTAAATTGACACAGAATATTTGTTATTATGAATGGCATTTTTAATCTTTCTTATTTCAATTTGAATAATTTTATAATTGAAAAATATAATACCATTCCCCTTGATACCCTTTCTATAAAAATGTTAATAAAAATAAAAAAGAATTAGTTAACTTTTGGAATTAAAGAATACAATTTATAAGGCCTAGCTTTTCTATTTACATAGAAAAATTGATTATAAAAATAACAGAAAAAAATACAAAAAAAAAAAATAAACAGAAAAAGTGATATTCTAAAATTTGTATTTTTAAGTTTATAATAAATTAAGGTAGAGGAGGGTAATTTCGTCACTATTTTTAAAAACCATTAATTATAATTATGAAATTTACTTTTTGAAATTTGGGACCTTTGGATACCCCTATTTACAAAAATTCTGGTGCCACGTTTCAGTATGGCGGACGCAAAAAATTCTGAATCAAGCATTGGTGAGTAACTCTTTGTTTTATTAAATTTCTTAACATTTTTCATAAGAGTTTAGTACTGTTCCATAAGATTTTTGCTGTCAAGTTTTAAGCTTTATTCACAACGGGGCGTTTTAGAATCTAACTTTGTTTAACTATTTAGTCAAAACAACAAAATGTGGTTATAAACGCTTGGGGTTTCTTTGGGGGGGGGGGGGGTGACGATAAGACTTGATGTATTGAATTTCGTCAGTGTGACGATTATCTTCATTTATAATTATTTGAGTTGATGTTAAATCATCAGTCACTGATTCATCTCACCCTGGAAACGCTATTAGCATTACTTCGGGGTGGGCAGATAGTCTTGGTACGGACTCTCCTTGTGAGTTAATATATCTCTGCAGAGATCCACTCTCGCTCTCCAGCTTTTTTTGTCCTTTGTCATTGTCGCGACGAAGTTGCTTTAACCACTTAATGCTAGGGTTTTATTTTGCGAAATAAGGTCAAAAAAGCAGGATTTTTTTGTTTTTGTTTTTAATATTGATAAATTAGAATTAAATATAAACTTAAAAAAAACATACAAAATTGAAAAACGTTATTTTTTTAAAAAATTGGAGTGTCTCCACTAGACTATTAAATTTGAATTGGATTAATTAACTACCTACTAACTATGCTATCATAGAAGAATCATCTATTAATAGTAAGGGAAAAAGAAAAACAGCTGAGAAACTGCCTGCCACAGTAACGTCCGTTAAATGGCGAGAGCTAGCCAAAAAGAAGGAAGCTGAAAAGCAAAACAAGCTTCAAATTCAAATCCGGAAGAAAGAAGAGCGCGAGGAAAAGAAAAAAACAAGGGAAGAAACGATAAAACGAGAAAAATTAGAAAAGGAAAGCAAAGAAAAACAGAATAATCGGCGACTGTTATCATCAGAGTCCTCTGAGAGCAGCGTAGATGTAACATCCGGAGAGAGTGTTTGGGACGAGACCGACGAAGAATCGAAGGAAACAAAAGGCTGCCAACCTGTGCAGAAATATGTCAACGAATATGTCGTTTTTAAATATGATGTAAATACTCGAAAAATTCGATCTGTATTGGTTTCAGCCTGGAGAAAAATAATTTTCATTAGTTTTTTTTCTTAATTTAAATTTAAATACGTCATCCATATTTGCCTTTTGCCATTCTTTTTAATTGAAAATGTATTAAGATTTTTTTATATTTAAAATATTTTAAAAATTTTTAATTAATTTCGAAATAAAATAAAAATTAAAAATTTATTTTAATAATATTTTACAATCAAATTATGAAATATATTTATTTGTTAATCTTTTTTACCAAAAAAATCTTAAATTTCTTATTTCTCTTGCAACTTTATTTATGATATTTTAAAAATAATTTTATAATCTGTTTTGTCGTTTAATTTTTTGTTAATTCTGATAAATTTTTATTAATTAATTTTATGTTTTATTTTTTATTTTCGCGTTTATTTTTTATTAAATTGTTAATTTATATTTATTTTTTAATGTTCTTTTATTAATTAATTTTTAGATATAGTTTTATAATTTTTAATATTTTTCACTAAAATATTATTTATTATTTATTATTATTATTTATTATTATTGAGGTCCCCAAGTTCCATTCAGTTTATTCAAATTGATGCAATGATGTAACATTTAATAATTGTAATAAATAATTGTATATTAATATTTTTAAAGGGTGGAGCGACAGCTAGGTATCTGGTAACTTGCATCTTATACTATGAAATAAGAACACTATAAATATAGTTAACAGATCATCAAATACGTAAAGATCCATAAATATTTTTAATAATATATTAAAATCAATGTTTTTATAAAATATTTCAAAATGAATTACGATAAATAAACGTTTTGGATTAATTGTTAGTAATTATTATAATCGATTTATCATTCTGATTTTTTAAGGTAAAATGAGAATTTATCATAATTATTATTTTTTAATGATAATAATAATAATAATAAATAGCGCTTTTAATAATGAAATTTTTTTTAAATAAGCAAATAATTTATTGGTTATTGTAGCTTGTTGGACAAACCTACAATTAGAATGACGATGAATGATAAATCCATGGCCAATTAGTTGTAAATTACCCTCCACCCCTAAAATACAGTGATTAATTTCATTGTTTATATCGGTGTAATTATGAAGTGTGGCAAGGATTAACGAGCCCGGGTGACAACGCATTCATCGACTGAGATATATATCTATATGCTGTTTTGCAAAGAAAAATGTTTTTACAGGATCATCGATCAAATTCCACCCCCCCCCCCCCTCTCCGTCACTCTCTAGAGTTTTTGCAATCCACTCGGATCTCACCCTTTCTGGGTGAGTGGACGAAATCATCCCTGCCATGAGATGGAATAGTGCTATTTTTTTATGTCTTTGTGTCCATTTCGTGGAAACCGCTTCAGGAAATATTATAGACAGAAGGGAAAAATGCATTGTATTTTGTTTGAACTTCAATAGAATAAAAGAAATATTGAAATTCCAACAAAAAAAAAGTTCGAGTGATTATTCAACTACGTGATGAATCCTTTCAAATTTAGAAAGATAACCTTTTCATTAAAATTATTTTATATAAAGTTATATTTCAATTAACTTAATCAAGTTAAATTAATTTCAATTAAATCAGATTCTTTAAATTCATATTTAATTAACAAAATTACTAAATAATTTTAATCCAAATTTCATAGTATCATTAATGATTATTTGATGAAAAAATTGGTATATTTTCGTTCAATACATAATCAAAAGTTCGAGTTTAGGTTTTTTTGTAATAATTTATTATTATTATTTATTAAACCTTGAATTAAACTTTAAAATTCTGATAAATTTGTGTTTAACATGTTGAAAATATTTTACTGTAATTTAGGACTAATAATCATAACTAAACTCGGCTAAAATAAGTTTATCTAGAAACTTTTTTGATATTAATAATGTGCTAATTTTTTTCAAAATGAATGATTAATTATGGAAACCATACTAGCAAAACAAATTAAGAAATTAAAAATTAATATATTTTTGGAAATTATTTGTTTTTATTTAAAATTATTTTATAACACAAATATGAAATTAGAACAATGCAGTGGCGTACCTAGAGGGGGGCGGTGGGTGCGGTCCGCACCGGGCGGCACTTATCTTGGGGCGGCATTTTTTATATTTAGTTATAGTTGTAAAAAGCAACTTATTCATTTCATATTTATTTTTTTTCTTTCTTGAATAATAAATGATTATTATAAGTTTACTATTTGATTTATATAAATTATGATTAACTATATGATTTCGAATATTATTCCTCGGTGAATATAAATGCATTTTAGTGTAAATTTTGAATTCTAATTCCAAGAACAGGATAATAATTTTATTTTATTGTATTCATTAAAATTCGTTGAATTCGTAAACGCATATTTACGATTTTGTTCGGCGATTTTTCCTAACTAAAATTTTTTGATATCAGTTTATAAATGTCATTTCTTTTGAAAAGTTTATATGATTTCTTTGAAGTGATATACCAATATTTTTTGAAATCATTTGAAAAGCAGGGCCGGCGGAAAAAATTAAATATAAATTTTGAGAGCATTATACACGATTTTTCTAGTATGAAAGCTAAGAGTAAATATATTAATATGTTTACGAGTGCATACAAATATGTGTAAAAAAATTTACTCTGTGTATTAATTAATATTGATTAAATAATTTAATAATTTATATAGGTATTAATTTATAAAAACCACTATTTGATTGACTTATAATAAAAAGGGTGGCAAACTGGAGATCGCCCCGGGCGGCAAAAGTTCTAGGTACGCCACTGGAACAATGGTTAACAACTTTTTTTAACAGGCGAATTATTACAATTTGTGAATCATAATATGTGATAATAGAGTTAAATATTTATAAATTATGTTAGTTTCAATAAAGTAAACGGTGAAATGAGAATTAACATTCAGATTATAAGCTAGATAAAAGAGGATGAGGTATTTAAAAAATTGAGCGAAATTTAATATGAATGAGATATATTTTTTTAAATATAAAAATATGTTACCTTTTGAAAGTCAACTTGGTATTAAATTCAGAATATGAGTGTAATTATAATACTTTAAAAGTTGTAATTTTAATTTTAATATTAAAATAGGGGTATTATTTGAGAATATTTAAACTAAATGCATGTTTATATTGATAAATTTAAAAACAAAAAAACTGATATTAATAATATATGGACTATTCGAATATAATTTGATCATCTCTCTCCCTCTACTCCTATTATAAATTTAAAAAAAAAACGGAAAGTGTTCTAGCCAAATTAAGATATGTAGATGCCTCATGCAACATTCAAATTTCATCATAATTAAAAATATTCAATAAAATACAAGCAATCAAATAAATTATAAAAATGAAATATTATACTCTATTACAACATATACTTTTGAACCATAGGCGAAGGAAATATTAGGAGGATATCAATGCAGAGAATTGCATGACCTATATGTATCTCCATATATAGTTAAGGTTATAAAAATTGAGAATGCTGGGGTGTGCAGGGCATGTGGCTAGAACGGGAGAGAAAAGAATGGCGAAAATATATTTGTGGGTAAACCGATTGGGAGACATCCTGTTTGAAGACCAAGGACGTGGTGAGTGGACAATGAAGAAAAGGACGTGGGAAGTATAGGACAGGCTAGGGGTTGGTTATAGCTTAGGATAGGGACTCTAAGGCCCGATTCACACACAAGTGGCGTATCGCACTGGCGTGGTTCTGGCGTGGAACAGGTTTGTTAATGTAATTGCATTAGCTTATGACTCAATACCCACAGATATGGCGTATGGCGTGTTGGAGGCGTGGAAAATGGCACGAAGACCACTCCAAATGGTCTAGAAGTGGCGTGCCAGTCCCTACGAGCCACCGGTGGAGTCGGAGCGGAGTGGTCTTCGAGCCATTTTCCACGCCTCCAACACGCCATATCTGTGGGTATTGAGTCATAAGCTAATGCAATTACATTACAAACCTGTTCCACGCCAGAACCACGCCAGTGCTATACGCCACTTGTGTGTGAATCGGGCCTTAGAGAAATGGAATTGCCTGCGGCTAAAGAGCTTTCGAATACCGAAGAGTCACAAAGATAGATAGATATAACATATACAATAATAATATATAATTAATTTACTGATTAAATTAAAATATATTTTAAATAAGAACACAAAAAGGAATGAATGTTTTATGTAAT
The DNA here is from genome assembly GCA_963082975.1 of Labia minor. Taxonomy (NCBI): domain Eukaryota; kingdom Metazoa; phylum Arthropoda; class Insecta; order Dermaptera; family Spongiphoridae; genus Labia; species Labia minor. Next base: position 74,358,301 of record OY720344.1, read on the forward strand.
ATACTGATTGAAACAAAGTGGATGAAACCTTTGACATACAGATTTTCAACCAAATACCATGTATTGTTTCGGGGGTACGTTTCGGGGAGAGCGCCCTGTCTAGGTGTGAAGAGCGCCGATGGCGGTTTGAGTAGCTAGATTTAAATAATTGTTTTTAAAATTATTATTGTTTTATTTATATTTCTACATAGATTTAGAAATCATTTACAACAATATCTTAAATGTTTATCCAATGATAGATATAAAAAGAAAAAATATTTGAATACTCAATCTTCTAATTCCAAATTTTTTACATAAATACCCATTATTTGTTTTATTTTTAATATTTTAATTGATTTTCATATTTATTAATAATAAAATTTTTTTGATCCTTCAATTAATATCATTTTTTATATTTTCATATAAATAATCAAATAAAATGTTTATTTACCAAGAGAAGAAAAATTTACATATGAAAATTAATAATATTAATAATACTTTTTAATTGTAATATTAAATATAACAAATTATAAAAAAGAAAAGAAAAATTAAAATAATAATAAATAAATAAACAATAATAAAAGAAAGGATACTTAATAAATTAAACTAAGTCATTCCTTTTGCCTAAACTCTGAAAAATGTGTGTAGACGAATATTTAATTTTCTTGGATTAGATTGATTGGATACAATTACCGATTTGGCTTGAATCTGCCTGATTTGAAATTTGCACATGATTGATCTTGAATTACAATTTATCTAATTTTTAAATTAATATACAGTCTATATATTTAATACGATAGTGTCCGTCTGTACGCAAAAAACTCCAGAGCCTAAACTACAAGGAGTAAGGTAACCAAATTTTTCTGAGGTGAAGGGTACCTCAAATGATGAAAAATAAAAAAGAAATTAGAATCCTAGGTAACTCCTGAGCTGAGCTGCGGGTGTTCCATTTTCCAGAAATATATATAAAGGAGAGTGTTTGTATGTATGTAATTTGTTTACTTTTTTGCTGTCATAGAAACAGATATATATATATAATTAGAACCTCTTTCTCTTCCTCTATTTATTTAAAATTTTAAAAAATGGAGTGTTCTAGCCAAATTAAGAAATTTAAATGCCTTATGCAACATTGATAGGTAAATGAATTGTACTGGAGGAGACATGTGATTAGAGAAATTGGGGAAAAATTAACCGAAATGTAATTAAACAAAAAAATTCAAGAATTATGCTACGGATACGACTTACATCCAATTAACATTCAAAATGTAGAATTTGAAAAATTATAAATATTTAAATACTTAGAAGAATTTAAATCGACGTTGAAATTGAGTAACGCCTGATATTATGCAGTAAAGGGGCTTATCTCATCAAGAGGATCAAAATTAAAATATATAAAACAATTATTTTTCATGTTGATCGATGACTAGGGTGACCATATATCGAAAACACCAACCCGGGACAAACGGTATACCTTTTTTACTTTCCCGCATACTTCGTATAAGGGAAGTATTGGAATCGTCAAAAATTTCGACTTCGAGATTTCGATAGATCTTGACGTTTTAGACCTCCCTGAGTCGGAAAATACCATTTTTCGAATTATGTCTGTCTGTGTGTATGTATGTATGTATGTATGTATGTATGTATGTAATGTCTGTAAACAAATTTACTCAAAAACTAATCAAGCTAGGACTTCGAAATTTGGTACACCGATATTATTCACAGTATGTAGATTTCTATCAAAATTTCGTCAAAATCGGTTAACCGGAAGTGGTACTTTACCTACACTGGTTGCGTTTACCTTTCAAGTAAAGTACCAGTTTGCTTCGAGATATATGCTTCATATTTTGTATATAGATTTAAAAATATGAAAAAAATTGAGATACCAAATTTCATCATGATCTGACTACCGGAAGTGACATTTTACCTATACAAGTAGCGTTTCTTTTTTACCGACCGACGATAGTAAGGGAGGTATTGTTTTCACACCAAATTTCACCTATGGATATTTTTAGGTACATATCTCCACGAATCATGCATTTTCTTAACAGAAAAAAGTATTTTTAGCATGAAGTCTGTCCGTCCGTCCGTCCGTCTGTCCGTCCGTCCGTATAGATGTGTACAGACAGCCTGAACGGCTCGACGGATTTTGATGAAATTTGGTATATTTACTTAATACATCAGTAGGATACATCAGTAGGATGAACTTTTGGTGCAAATCCGGAAACCGGAAGTGCTAGTATTGCCGATCGAAGAGAGGAAGTGAAGGGTTATTTTCATATCAAATTTCACGTGAAGACATATCTCCACGTGTTATGCACTTTGTATTGGTTTTATCCTCGAGAAAAATCATCTTCATTAGTTTTTTCTTAATTTAAAATTATATGACGTCACCCAGCACTTCATGACGTCACAGCCAGCCCTTATATATTATAAATAAAATAAAATTAAAAATATTTATATTATATCCATATCTGTTTTTTTTACATTTAAAATACCAGTTAACCGGAAGTAGCACTTTATTCTATATATATATATATATATATATAAATGTTACCAAATATCAAATTTGACACCAATAAACTAATACGAACTGGCTCTTTATCAATACCAAGTTTACACATTCTAAATATTCATTCACAACTCTTTATACCTATTTATATGCGGGAAAGTCTAGGGGAGGACACTCCCGCTTATTTTAGAACTAAATTGAAAAAATTTTGAAAAAAAATTACGAAATGTCCTAAATATTGAAAAAACAGTAGGGTGTCCCGAAGACATTTTTGGGACAGAGCACCTAAAGACGGGACGTTTGGTCACCCTATCGATGACTCTGGGAGACGAGAGTAGATTTGGAGTATTTGTGAGATTAATATTGTTCGCAGCATTTATAGGCCAAAAGAAGATGAGGTCACAGGGGGATGGCGGAGATGGCATAACCAGAAATAATGTCCAGATATAGTTAAGGTTATAAAATCAAGAAGGCTGGGATGGGAAGGGGACGTGGTTGGAATTGGACAAACTAGAAATTGGGAGAAACCGATTGGGAAACATCCGGTGGAAGACCAAGGACCAAGGTGGGTGGACAATGAAGGAAGGGACATGGGAGAGATGGGACAGGGTAGGATTTGGTTGTAGCTCAGGATAGGGACGCTTAGAGAAATGTGGATGCTGCGGCTAAGAACTTTCGAAAACTGTAGAGACACAGAGTTAGATAAATACAATAATAATATATAATTAATTTACTGATTAAATTAAAATATATTTTACAAGAAAACAAATACATGTCTTATCTACTTATACTAATTGAAACAAAATGGATGAAAACCTTTTACATACAGACTTTCAACCAAATACAATGTATCGCTCGGGGTACAGGGGGCGGAGCCCCCGTCTAGGTGTGAAGAGCGCTGTAGGGGCTTGGAGCAGCTAGTATGGTATTAACCCTTTGCACTCGTATATATATTCGATAAGACTAACAATCAACTCGGAATTTTTTCGATAAGGCTACTACTCTCAACTCGGAATTTTTTTTCATATTCGATCAAAAGGAAAATATTTTCATGCGAACATATTACAATTTAACTTTTCGGTTTAGTAGAAAAAATTATGAAAATAAACATATTTAATCATCTTACACTCCTTTGAAAAATGAAAATCTATATAACTGTTAATATATGTATATACATTATGATTTTTCAAAATTAAAAAAAAAATAAAACATATTTCTAAATTGGAAGAAACACATAGGATACACATGAAGAGCTAAAATAATGCTGTACTACATAAAATTATGAGGATTCATTATGTTTTTTATTACTAGCCTTAATGATATGAAAAATAAAAGTATCTTAAATAGTAAAATTGATACAAGTTATGTATAAAAAAATTACATTTTATAGTTTTGCATTGTATGATATCGTTCAAAACATTCCCCAATATGTAATCCTGGTTTTAGAGTACATGAATTGCAGATATATCTTGTTTCATGTCTTCCTCCTTTGACTTTTCTGTCAGAACATACTAAACAGTCCTTTTTCTTTACTTCATTTTTACGCAAAATATGCAATTTGCCGTTTAGTCGTTCTTCCTTGTCTGACGTTGATGGTCTACCTGAAATTTTTGATCCCTTTCGGTAGTTTGCTGTCAGTCCATCTACTATTTCTCGAACAAACTTTAAATGCGTCATTGGTCGTTTATTTTGGCGATTTTGAGTTATTTTATATAGTAAATATGCATTCACACTACATAATTCAAGTCCCCAAAAAAATAATTTCCGCCACCATTTCAATGATTTTCTCATAAAACAATATGACGCTGAATATGAGTCGGCTCGATCTACGCCTCCCATATATTTATTGTAATTAACAATTACAATTGGCTTATCTATAACTTGGATATTACCTCCACGTACTCTTCTAGTTATTGGTTGAGTACCTGAAACGTCCCAGCTGCTAAGTATAATGACGACACGTTTATCTTTCCTTACCAACAATAGCAAATTTTCTGATCTGCAGGCAAATGTATTGTTTTGAGAAAACTTTGGTTTTTTTATTGAATATGGTATAAACTTTCTATTATTTTGTATAGTTCCTGTTGTATATATATTTAGCTTTAGCAGTTCTTGTGCAAGTGGTAAGCTTGTGTAGTACCTATCCGTATAAATATGGTATCCTTTACTACCAGGATTGCTATCCAACAAGTCTTGGCACAATTTTAGTGCTATTCTTGTACTTATGAGAAGATCAGGTCGTGGTAAATCTTCTGAAGACAAGCTTCCATAATAGGGTAAAATTGAATATACATACCCTGTATTGGCATCTGCGAGTACATATATTTTTATTCCCCACTTGGTAGGTTTATTTGGATTATATGTCAGAAAACATATTTTCCCTTTGAATCCCACCACTGACTCATCAACTGAGATTTCTCTTGACGGAACAAAATGTTTTTTGAATTTTTTATTTAAAAATTCTAAATAATGGCTAACTTGTGTTCGGGCTCTAAGACTTTGGTTATTTGGATTATTCTTATATAAGTGAAGCATCCAAAATATTTGCATCTTTCTCTTCTAAATATACTACCAAAGAAAGGAATTTTTGAGTTGAAATTTTGGGACCAATATTCTTGCAGATTACTAACAGTAAGTGTGCCCATATTTAGGATAACTCCAATAAATGCTGTAATTTCTTCTACGGTAACATCAACCCACGTATGCCACGTAGACCGTTTGGACAGATTTTTTTTTTCTATTTTATTTCGAGCATAAATATTTGTCTCTTCTACTATTTTTTCGATAAGTTCATCAGAAAAAAAAAGTTTAAAAAAATCTGTAGGTTTTGTGCAGTTATCTGGGATTTGTGGGCCTTCAGTTTTTTGGCCGGAAGTAAAATCGATCCTATATGGCACATTGTCTTGAAGAGTGACGTCCACCCATGGCCCATAGTTGTCTGTCCTTTTAGTGGTATACTCATCTTCACTGTTGCTTGAACTCGTTGGTAAAGGCACTGTTCTTCTTCTTTTATCAACTACGATATCACTATCTGTGCTAATATCAATTTCCTCTTCTTCTTCAAAACTTTCCCTGTCACTATTACTAGAGGAATTTATTTCTTCATGGCCATACGAGTCCAAATAAAATTCGTCATCACTACTTTCCAATTCATTTATAATTTCTTTTTGTAAATGTCGTTTGGGCATTTTTAAATTGTAAAAAATTTCAAATTATAACACAAATATAAATTAGACATACACTTGAGTATTTACCGCGTGACGTTCTCTACAAAAGTAATGAAATAGTGAAATTTTTTAAAAGATATATATTATTTAAATTAAAATTAAAATATATATTATTTAAATTATTTATTTACTAGCTGCTCCGAGCGCCTTCGTCAATGAAGACCGCCGTTTTTTAAAATAATTAAATTATTTTTAGATTATAAAATAAAAATTATTGTTTTAACATTAAAAATATTGAAATAAAAAATAATATTTAGTTTGATTTAATAAATAAAAATATTATAAACATTTTTAGTAGGAATGGGAATTTCTAGGGTAGGAAGGGAGGTCAGATAAGCGACAACTTTTATTCCAAATGTTCGTCCTCCCTAGCTGTGACGCCATCCATAAGAAGATGTAAAGAAAACAGTAAAACATATAATGTCGCCTATTTGGCGACATACGAGTGCAACGGTAAAACATATAATGTCGCCTAGTTGGCGACGTACGAGTGCAACGGTAAAAATATAATGTCGCCTAGTTGGCGACGTACGAGTGCAAAGGGTTAATAAACGTTTTATTTATTTTATATTCATGTATTTATATTTAAATAAATAAAAAAATAAAAGATATAAAATCTAGATAAATGGTTTGTGAACCAATTAAAAAAACTATTAAAATAATATTTGACACAAAATAAATAAATAAAGGAGAATTAATAAAATGATAGAAAATTGCTCTATATCTTGTAATACATAAAATATAAATATGGAAAAAATGTTTCCTGTGTTTACTATGAAAATTACTTTAGAAACGATATGTACAAAAGTAAATATTATCTTTTAAGAAAAATATAAATATTTTTTTTTTTATTATAATGATTATTTTAAAAAATAATTTGTTGTAATTATATTATAACTAATAAAGCTCAAAATTAGTCTAGGGAAAAGCTTGTACACCTAGAATATTTTCCCTAGAGACTTACTATAGAAAGACCTCCACCCAGTCTACGTGATCAAAATTTTAAATGCTTTTAAATAATAAGTAAAACCAAGTGATTAAGAATACCAAGATATGGTATCCATTGTACCGATCTTAAAACACCAATAGTTCGTTAGGGCGGCGGTGGAATTGAATCGCTACCAAAGGTTACTTTATAATTTTTTAAATTCAAAATTAATAAATATCCCATATTATATGATTTCTAATAGAATCACTTATTAATTTGGTCTTGGCTATTATATTATAGATACATCAAATACAATGAAACTAATAAAAAAGGCTATTCTTAACTTCCGCCGATTATGAAAAAAGAAATTATTACGATAAATATACTCAAACTTCAATATTCACACCTAGATACAGAAGGAGAGATAAGTAAGGGTTCTAGGATAAATTTTAATAAATAATCTTGCATATGTATGTTTTGTTATTTTTTGTTTAGCTTAAGAAGAATGATTCCTGCAACTTGGCCATTGCTCCTACATCTTCTGTTGTCGAATTCTACATCGAATTATGAAAATCTTATATTAATCATTGAAAAACATTTTTCACCGACTCTACCAACCTGTATAGTAAATCTTAAAGATCATCCTAACCCTGATGGAATTTTAAAAGCCATCGAGCCACATTTGAATGGGTTACTTTTCAAAAGAAATTGCGAGTACCAAAGTGATACAAATATCTTGATACTCTCTCCAAGGCCTAAAATTCCAAAATTAACTTATCACTCCGACACCAAAATAATAATTTATTATGACTATGATTATTACGGTGAAAAGATAGATAATGCATTTATTAAATTTTTTGACAGTAAAAAGAATATAATAACATTTCTCCAGTATGATTATCCGATTATGGAGCACGTTATCATCTTTTGTACAAGAAAAAATAATAATTATGAACTCTGGGCAAAAAAATCACCTGCAAATTTACATTTTGTAAAAATCACTTCGCTAAGAAAGGCTTTCTTCTACCGGAAACCTAATTTGAAAAGATTACCATTTAAACTTGTTGAGAATAACCAAGATGTAATGATACCAAAACAAAGGCAGACATTAAAACAATTAGTAATGCACGGTAGTTTCTTAAAAAGGTTCAATGGAAGTTTTTCTAATAATTATTTATTTTATATAATGCTTTTAGGATATGACATTTCAAATATAGATCCGGAATATCAGCTCTTTATAAGTACAAAAGTAAAATCATATATAGAAAAATTTCATATTGCGAAGGTAAAATCGTCTTGTTTTGTGATTAATAAACCAGAAAAAATTCCTGAATGGCAGGTATTATATCGGTGTTTTCATTGGAGCGTTTGGTTAGGATTATTAGGATCTTGGATCATTTGCTCTCTCATTTGGATTCGAATGAATCCTGATCAATCAATTTACGAATGCTTTACTGATATCCTTTCTCTTTATTTGACTTATCCAGCTGATTGGATTCATATAAGAGAAAGGAATAAATTTCGCCTTTTGACAGGATTGCTCGCATTAACATCTGTTATTACAATTATTGGATTATTACAATCATTGCTTTACATGAAATTACAAACACCTGATAGATATCCTCCAATAAATACTATCAAAGAATTATATGAAAATGAATATATTCTTTTTTGTGATAATGATGAGATATGCAGTCATTTATTATTTAAGTTTATATCACAAGATCGTAATTTATATAAAATAAAATATTTATCATCCAATTTAAAATTGGAAAATCTTAATAGCAATCCTAAAGGAGCAGTTTTCATACATTGCGAGGAAGCTGAATATTTAATATCAAATCTACCCCGATATAAAAAAAATCTACATATTCTAGAAGAGAAACTTGGAATTAATCCTGAAATTATTGCAATGATTGGAGGTCGTTATATATTTTGGGATCAAATTGTTAACGATGTATTTAGTTATTATGAAAGTGGAATACTTGAGTGGTTAGAAAATATACAAGTTGGGAAATTTCTGCTATCGTTTAATTCTAAAGAAAGAGTTTTTGATTCAATTAAGGTGTTCTCAATAAAAGATTTACAAATTGCATTTTACATTTTGTCTTTGGGTAATCTTTTATCTATTTTGATTTTTATAATTGAAGTCATTCATTCACCAAATATGTGCACTAGAGTTTTCAACAATATTGAATCTTTTTTATATATTATTTATTGTTATATATTTAATATTTATATTAGAATGATCTACACCAGAAATAGACAAACTACCATAATGGAAGAGACCTGAAGAAATATGAAAGGCAGCCTAAGAAGTGATAATATGTAGATTATAATTAAATTTACTCTCAAATTTACATTTTCAAAATTTGCTTTGTTTTTACCGACCGACGATAGTAAGGGAGGTATTGTTACTACATATATACCATTGTAGTTTGTTTGTAAAGTTTGATCATTCTTAATGTTTTAATAGAAAATTCATATCGATTTTTATTATTATTTTTTGAATTTCAATTAACTTAACACAATAAAAAAATTTGCATGATTAATAATAATTTAAATTTTGTCGTAAATATTTATGTAATTTGAATTTTATTAATACTTGTTAATGATTAAAGCCTCTTAAGTCATTATCATCATTATTGTTTAAATTGTGCTTTAATAGTTTATGATTTAATATGGTCTCTATTTGTTCTCTTACAATTTTAATTATATAATACAAGGTATTATTTTAATGGTTAAAATATTTTCATAAAATTTAAATTTGTTATCGATATCCATCCATTTATTTTCTTAATTTTTTTTAGCATTTATTAAAATTATACAAATTCTTAGTACTTTAGTTTACTTTTTTTCTAAATATCTAATTCTCCTAATTGGAAATTTTAACAATTTTTCAAATAATTTTCTCTTTTTAGTAAATACATTTTTTTTTAAAATCTAATAAATTTACTCCTAATAAATCTACAGTGAATAATTTCTACTTAATTATTTAATTTGAAACGACTATTTTACTTTTTTAGGTAATTATACAGTTTACCATGCTCACCTTTGGATGACAAATATATTTTACCAGTAGTTTCCTTTTTCATTTCCAAAATAACTTTTTCAAATAACAAAGCCTCGGTCTCTTCTAGTTTCCCCGATAAAAATGATAGAAATTTTAATATTAAATTTAAAAAAAAATATATTTTTTTTAAATGGAAAAATACATATTTTAACTACACAACTACACATTTAGAAAAATTATAAAACATCACCATTTCACAACCAAAACCAAAATATCTCCGACTCATGTTATACACACAAACAAGCTTGAATGCAAACATAAAATAGGTCATTCCTAAAACCAATAGCACAGGAAAGACCCTCCTAAATTTAAATTATAATTTTATTGTTACATCTTATTATTTAATAGAAGAAATAGTTTTTAGTAAATATGGCAACCATGCAATGAAAAGAAACAAAAGGTAAAAATTCCTAATAATCTTACATTTTAGGAATAATAGAGATTCAAGAACATATGGTCAACACGTGCTGGAATGGAAAATTTTCAATAAATTTTGTCATTTGTGTGAAAATGAAAAATGGTCAAGTGGGTCTTTTCCACCAATTACGATTGACCTTCTTGCATGCCTGGCGAACTCTTGCACACTTGCGATTAGAACTTTAAGTGGTCCACATCATTTTTGTGTTTAAGCTGCTGGAATTATAAATTCCGTTTTTTAAAATTTAAAATAGAGGGAGAGAAAGAGTTTCAATTATATTCTATATATATCAGTATTTTTTTCTGAATTAAATACCAAGTTGATTTTCAAAATTTTCTATTCTTTATGCATATGATTAATTACATGTGTTAAAATTTTAAAAAATTCAAATATTCTAATTTTAAATTTATAACGGGTGTTTTTTTTCGAGGTATAGAACTTTAAGTTGGCATTACTGTTCAAGTTGAAGACCGATTTAACAGCTGTCAAGTGATTTATTCTCAGTTTGGTTTGGCAATTCATCATGAATAGACTCACGCCTAAACAACGCTTGCAAATAGTGCAATTTTATTTCGAAAATAATGGTTCTGTGTGGAATACGTATCGTGCACTACGTCCATTTTATCGTCGACAAAATCGTCCATCAGAGCAGTTAATTCGATTAGCCATGGAATGTTTTCGCACCACGTTTACTCTTATTGATAACTCGCATCCCCAGAGAAGCTATTGCTTCTTCAAAAACGATGATGGCTAGAACATTATAGTCAATGGTGATCGGAATAGATCCAGGATTACTAACTTATTCATTCCTGAATTGAACAACCGTGATGTCCAGGAGCTGTGGTTCCAACAGGACAGCGCAACGTGTCACACAGCTCGTGCCACAATCGATTTAGTGAAAGACACGTTTGGTGACCGCCTAATTTCACGTGTTGGACCTGTGAATTGGCCTCCAAGATCTTGTGATTTAACACCGCTAGACTACTTTCTGTTGGGCTATGTAAAGTCATTGGTCTATGCGGATAAGCCACAAACGCTTGACCACTTGGAAGACAACATTCGCCGGCCACAAATGTTGGAAAAAGTTATCGAAAATTGGACGTCCAGATTGGACTACATCCGAGACAGCCGTGGCGGTCATATGCCAGAAATCATATATAAAATGTAATGCCACAAGATTATCTTTCGAATAAATCAAAATCATGGCAATCGAATAATCAATCGAATAATCCATTCATTATTTCAATTTAAAGTTCTATACCTCTAAAAGAAACACCCTTTATATGTAAATGGGTTCTCAGAAACCACTCTAACGATTTTTTGGTATATATTGGTTCTAGTATATTTGATATTATAATATTTGATATCAAAATATAATAGAATACTTAAAAACTAACTTATAATATAATATCTTAAAAACTAGAAAACTTAATACTAAATAAATTATGTATTTAACGTTTTTCAATTATGAATGTTCACCAATGAAAAGTAATGGCATTGAACACGAAAGCAGTTACAAAATGATGTTTTACGAATGTCCAGCAAGATGATTCGAAGTAGTTGGCAGCGTTTCTCCGAAGTGGGTGACGTCATCAAAATTATAAGGGAAAAATGTAAGCGTCGTCCCGAAGAAACAGCAGATAAAGATAGATATAATTTTACTTCTTGCAATAATAAGAGTAAAATTAATCTTTAAGTAGGACCTCCAATATCTTTGATTGGTTTATTACTTTTATGAAAGCAATCGTATTGAGAGGGGGTATGTTGGATCTTTCCTTAACAAAAGAATAGACGATAAAAGATACTACTTGGTAAGGTATATTTGAATATAGCTAGGAGAAAAAAACATTAGACTATAAGTCCAAATAATAAGCCCGTGAAAGAATAGGAAAAATCTCAACATACATGCAGAACGAAGAATACAAGGATGAATGAGGGTATGATAAGGGAAGGTGGCCATCTTGTTTTCCAAATAATTTACACTCATTCTCTCTTAAGTTCATCTTTTCTTGCTTCATCAACTTATTCTCTAAAGCATTTGTTGGCAACCGAGTATCCGAAATTCAGGATCTCGTCACCCCGGATCAATGGCGACACATCCAATCTTCGATAATCCCGCCGATTGCGCTTCTCGCGGTGTGCTTCCGCCTCAGCTCATAAACAATGATCTGTGGTGGAATGGGCCAGCTTGGCTCCGAATGCCTCCAGATCGGTGGCCGGTGTCTCCTCCCACTACTCCCGACTTGGCTCGTATCGCTGAAGAGGCGAAACCTATTCGCCCTTTAATCATGGCTCTTCATCCCTCAGAACCCGCTTTTGAGGCTCGATTTTCATCATTCACACACCTTCTGCGGATCTCCGCTTACATTCTGCGCTTTCGCTTCAATGCTCTGCGCAACGCTCCAGTGGTCCATTAACCGCGGCGGAACTTCAAACTGCCAAAACCCGTTTACTTCATCGATATCAAGAATCAAATCTCGCTGATATCATTCAGGATCTTGAGTCCTCCGCTCCGAAATTACGCCTCATCAAGCAATTGGGTTTATTTATCGACGACTCCGGACTTGTCCGGGTCGGAGGTAGACTGTCGCCCATTCACTACCAATCAGATTATCATCCCATATTGCTTCCCAAAAATGGACACCTTATGGACTCATTATTGAAGACGCTCATATTCGCAACCTCCACGCAGGCGCTTATTCTACCCATTCGTATTTGCGGCGATCCTACTGGATTGTTGATGGTCGCAACACTGTTCGCCGTCTGCTCGTTCGTTGCAATAAATGCTTCTCCTGCAAGCCCAAACCAATCATTCAAACAATGGGTTCCTTACCTCTCGCTTGCATCACCTACGCTAGTGCCTTTTATACCACTGGAGTAGATCACGCTGGACCTTATTCCATCACTTCCGCACGACTCCGGGGAGCAGCTGTAACCAAGGCATATTTGGTAATTTTCATCTGCTTCTCCACCAAGGCCGTCCATTTAGAGCTGGCTTCTGATCTTTCCACCGCCGCATTCATCGCCGCCTATCGACGTTTCGCCGCTCGCCGTGGTCACCCTGCCGTCATCTTTAGTGACAATGGCACCAATTTTGTCGGCGCTTCGAAGGAGTTCCGCGAGCTAGCTCGCTAACTTAAAGAACCCGCTCACCGGACTCGCATGATAGATGCTGCCGCTTCTGTGGGTACCGACTGGCGGTTTATTCCTCCATCTAGTCCGCACTTCGGCGGTCTGTGGGAAGCTGCTGTCATGCCCGCCAAATATCATCTTCGCCGCGTCGTGGGAGAACAGAAGCTCACCTACGAAGAGTTCTTCACCATCATCACCCAAATAGAAGCGGTCCTAAATTCCCGTCCCCTGTATCCATTGTCTGACCCCACCGATCTTCAAGCTCTCACTCCCGGACACTTCCTCATTTTGCGCACGCCCACTTCAGCCCCTGGTACCTTGAATCACAACTTAACCGCCACACCAATCTCGCGGTTAAATCGGTGGCAATTACTCCAAAGAGTCATCCAGGATTTTTGGAAACGATGGCGCCTCGAGTATTTGCACACTTTGCAGCAGCGATCTAAATGGCTCACCTCACCGACTCAATTGACCCCAGGCACTCTCGTACTCATCAAGGATGACCTGCGCCCCCCGCTGCAGTGGACGTTGGGACGTGTCCTCAACGTTACTTCCGGACCGGATGGCGTGGTCCGTGTAGCAGAAGTCCGCACCGCTCAATTAGTTGAAAATTATATTTCAACGGCCGGGGAGGATTTCGCGTTCCTACTGTGCTGCCATCTCCCAACCGGTGGTGGTATCTTTTTCCCCTTCTCTCTCACCAAGTCAGCTGGCCGGCTAACCTGATTCCCACTCAGTTCTAACACACTTCTCCACGCCAACACTTGGCCTCCCAGAGCACCCTGGGAATTCCTCTGCCGCCATCTTGTTTTCCAAATAATTTACACTCATTCTCTCTTAAGATCATCTTTTCTTGCTTCATCAACTTATTCTCTTCATTCACTTATGCTTTTTTCCCTCCTCCTGTAATTTCAAGTCAAATAACTTGAATTACTCCTTTTCTTCCCCACCACGATTGAATGCAATTCAAACAAGATACATTCTATCCAACCAGCCAGCAACCACATCGCCAGTTTTAATCACCATCCGGCCCTCTACGGTACGTCATATTCTTATCATTTTATTATCATTCTAACTCAGGTCCTTCGAACTCTTACTATACCAGCCCCCCCCCCCCGCCGAACATGATTTATTTTAAAAAAATTTTCTTAAACGATTGTGTTATAATTAACATTTTTTATAATAATAAAAAGTTTTATCATATAAATTATTTAGATGCATTTTTAAAAGATAAAACTAAAAAAAATAAATATTCGTATATTCTGTGAAAAATGTTTAATTATTACCATAAACAAGATTTCTGTAATAACGAGATTATAATAAAAAGTCCAAATTATGAAATTATTGAAAAATTAGATGTTCCTAAAACTAAACATAAAATCGTAATTTATGCGGATTTAGAGAGTATAATTGATCAAAAAGCAAAAAATCATTTCCCTAGTGGTTTGTGTTGGATTGCTATTGAAAAGGGTATGTTAATTAAAAAATATATATTAACTGCATATGATAATAAGCATAATATTATATCTGATTTTATAGATTCTCTAGTTACTTTTTCAAATGAATGGTCAATATGTGAGTCCTCGGCATCAGAGACAAATAAATGTTTAATTTGTGGTAGATATTAATATAGACGTGATTTCATAAAAGCCAAGGGTGGTCCCAAACATAAATCATAGATTGATTATAAAAATGCAATTCCAATATATTTTCACAATTTCAAAGGATACGATTCGCATTTTTTAATTAAAGAATTGATGGATAAATTTGGATCAGATTTAAAGAATATAGGGTAAAAGTTTTAATAACATCCTTAATAGATGCACGAATTAAATTTCAAGATTCATTTAATTATTTTAATTTCTCTTTAGGACATTTAACAAAAAGAATTAATAAATATATAATTAATAAATTTCTATCACCAGACAGAATTCATCGAAAATGTTTTTTTCCATATGAATGGTTTGATAATTATGATAAATTAAATGACAAACAACTCCCAAGTGATCCTCTTGATTGGTTTTCTTCCTTAAAAAATATAACTTATTCATATGACGAAGCTCTTGAAATCTGGAATGAATACAAAATGACAACTTTTCGTGATTATTCATAATTATTATTAAAATGATACATTCTTAATAGCTGAAGCCTTTGAATCTTTTCTTGAAGTTTCTTATAATCATAATAAATTAGATCCAGTATATTTTATGCGTTCACCATCATATAGTTGGAATTGTGCGTTAAGTTTAAATCCTAATAAATTATATACCATTCTGAACGCAAATCTATATCAATTAATTCAGAATAATATTTGTGGTGGTCTTGTTCAATGTTGTAAAAGATATGTATACGTGGAAGAAAAAAAAGATGAATTTTTAATATATTTTGATGTCAACTCATTATATGCTTATTGCATGATGCACTTATTACCTACAAAATTAATTGACACAAAAGATGATTTACCATCTGATTGGCTTATTGAAAATTATGAAACGTTCTGTTTTTTAGCACTAGTTGATTTAGAATATCCAAAATCGCTTCATGAAAGAGATATTGAATGCCCTCTAGCTCCGCATAAATATATAAATAAATTATGTACTACTTTCTTACCTAAAAATGAATATCTTGTTCATAATAAATTATTAAAATTTTATGTAAATCAAGGTCTTGTAATTAATAAAGTGCATAAAGTTCATTTATTTAAACAATAATATATTTTTAAAGATTATATTTAGACAAATATATTTTGAAAAGAAAAAATGCCAAAACATTATTAGAAAATAACTTTTTTAAATTATTAAATAATTCACTTTATGGAAAAACTTGTGAAAATGTTTATCGCAAATTTTTTGTAAAATTATCATCTATCTCTGCTAATGGTCGTGGAAATAGATTTTTAAAAAATGCTAAGAATTTTATAAATTATAAAGATAAATTTCTTATTGAGAAACTAATATTAATAAATTAATTTTAGATAAACCATGTCATGTTGGATTTTCAATTTAGAATTTGCTAAATTACATATCTATGAATTTATTGATTTGTTAAATTTTAAGTTTAAAAAAGACTATATAATATATGCTATATGGATATAGATTCATTATTATTGCATTTTAAAAATCAAAAGAGACATCCTGTTTTAAAAATGTATGATTGTTCTCAATTGCGAGTTTTATTAGATTTTGTAAAAGTTCCTGAAAATTATCCTATTCGGACAAAAACCACATATAGTGAACCAGGCTTATGGTCTGATGAAGCAAATGGAAAATAAATTTTAGAATTTGTTGGTTTAAAATCAAAATGTTATGCCTTACGGATGGCAAATAATTCTGAAAAACTTGTTCATAAAGGGACTATTGCTAATGAATTGAAAATAAATGAAAATAAATTAATTGAATTTAATGATTATGAAAAATGTTTATTTAATAATGAACCGATCTATGTAGAACAAATAACTATAAGATCTTTTAAACATATTGTATATACTTATAAAGAAAAGAGATTAGCATTTGATTCAATGGATGATAAAAGGAAGGTATTAGAGGATAGGATATCAACTGTACCACATGGATATGATGAATAAAATAATTTTTTAAAAATAACACCTTTTATTTATTTATTTTCTAAATAGAATAAATTAAGTTAAAAAAAGGTATAATACTGCCTGCTTCCTTCATATAATTTTCCCGATCATTTGTAGTGCTTCCACGTAAGCGTAGGAAACACATATCGAGAGGAGCAACTCTATCAACTTCATCATCTCTAAATAGAAAAGTTACTTGAAAACTTTGTTCAAGAATGCAATTTGCTTGTTGTTTTATTAATGTTTTATCAGCTTTTTTCTAGTAGGAGCCATTGTAAAGAAATGATGTTGCAATGGTTTATGTTGAGCATATAGCCATTGGGTTCCAAGGGAAGCATTAGAACTATATGTTTGGGATTAAATTGGGAGGGCCATGGTATAAATCCAAATTTAAATTCTGATTTATTATTTTCAGCCCTTTTTTCTAGCTTAGCCCATGTTGGTTGAAAAATATTAATATTTTGATTTAATCTTGAATTTTCAACTAATTCATCAGAATAGAGTAAATCTCCTTCAAAATTAGTAGTAACTTCGATAGATATTATATCATCACCATTTAATATTTCAATTTTATCTCGATTTTTACAAGTTGATATTGCCAT
The DNA here is from genome assembly GCA_963082975.1 of Labia minor. NCBI lineage: Eukaryota > Metazoa > Arthropoda > Insecta > Dermaptera > Spongiphoridae > Labia > Labia minor. The sequence continues at coordinate 74,375,752 of OY720344.1, forward strand.
ATTAGATTTTGTCCATTGGGAGTTTATATCCGATGTCGTTCCTATTTTATTCAATATTCCAAAAGATGTATTTAATTTTAAAAATTCTGTAACACTACCACCCCAATGGTCTTCTCCCATAACTACTTTTGTTTTGCATAGTTCTGAATTTAGAACATATCCGTGGTAATTTTTATTATTATTAGTTAAATTGGCATGTATTGTTTCTCCAATTTGATACATTATTAATTGTTCAAAATCATTGGTTGATTTCAATTCGTAGATAGATAAAGAGAGTGTTTTGTTTCTCTTCCTGGCAGTTAAAAATCCTCTTAAGGTCGAGAATAAAATTAATAGGATTGATAGAATTTCTATTAAACAAGTTAGATATTGCATCTCTGCTGTTGCTATCGCCATTTTTACCGCGAAATAAAAAATATTCAAATCGTCTTTTTCTTTCAAAATCCAAAAGCTGTTTGATGTAAATTGATATTGCAATATTAATTTCTGAATTCAAATTTTGTCCGTGAGTATTTATTTAATCTTACCATTCATTTGTCGTGCAAATATCAAATATAATACTTTGATTTATTACTTTATATTTTTTAAGGAGAGTTAGTATATTTTGAATACCTTTTCCTTGATTGACCTACTTGGACCGATTCATCCAAATTGCTATTTATAAATTATATTTTTCGTTTTCTTGTTAGCTCGGAAAACCGTTGTGACTGTTTTCCGTATGATGTTGTCACACATGAGTAATATTAATAAACTCTTGCCAATCACCAAATTGTTCTAAAATATTTGAAACTCGAGTTGAATAAGGTAAATTTAATATTACTGTATCATCTCTTCGTTCAAATCGAATATTCTGTTGGTAAAAAATCCCAGTCACTAAAATATATAAATCTTCCAGTTGCACTTCTTCGAAATTATTAGATGATATTGACCAACAACTGGGTGTTGTTAATGCAGACATATTTCTAATAGATGTTTGCGTTGCTCGTTGCGATATTTATATGCGTTCCTATGAAGGTCACTTCTCAATTGTATAAATGAGTTAATTGAATACTAACATAATGAGTACTAGATAATTGAGTCCTAGTTTAGACGATATACTCCTTGACATTTTAAGAGCCTGTTATCAAGAAATATTAACTTCCATTTGAAACATTCAAATTTAGCCGCGAGGAAAACTCCAGACTTCATAGAAAAAAATTTACTAGTATCTAGCTCGTACCTCATGAACAGTTACTCAAACAATATATAGTGAAAGAGTTGAGAATTCTTTTTTAAACTCCTTCACAATTCATTGTTTTGTTTTAAAATTTAAAAAATAATTTTACATATGTGTTTTGTTCTTTTTGTTTAGCTTAAGAAGAATGATTCCTGCAACTTGGCCATTGCTCCTACATCTTCTTCTGTTGTCGAATTCTACGTCGAATTATGAAAATCTTATATTAATCATTGAAAAACATTTTTCACCGACTCTACCAACCTGTATAGTAAATCTTAAAGATCATCCTAACCCTGATGGAATTTTAAAAGCTATCGAGCCACATTTGTTTGGGTTACTTTTCAAAAGAAATTGCGAGTACCAAAGTGATACAAATATCTTGATACTCTCTCCAAGGCCTAAAATTCCAAAATTAACTTATAACTCCGACACTAAAATAATAATTTATTATGACTATGATTATTACGGTGAAAAGATAGATAATGCATTTATTAAATTTTTTGACAGTAAAAAGAATATAATAACATTTCTCCAGTATGATTATCCGATTATGGAGCACGTTATCATCTTTTGTACAAGAAAAAATAATAATTATGAACTCTGGGCAAAAAAATCACCTGCAAATTTACATTTTGTAAAAATCACTTCGCTAAGAAAGGCTTTCTTCTACCGGAAACCAAATTTGAAAAGATTACCATTTAAACTTGTTGAGAATAACCAAGATGTAATGATACCAAAACAAAGGCAGACATTAAAACAATTAGTAATGCAAGGAAGTTTCTTAAAAAGGTTCAATGGAGGTTATTCAAATAATTATTTATGTTATGTAATGATTTTAGGATATGACATTTCAAATATCGATCAAGAATATCAGGATATGATTAAATATAGTAATTTATATGTAAAAAAATTTCATATTGCGAAGGTAAAATCGTCTTGTTTTGTGATTAATAAACCAGAAAAAATTCCTGAATGGCAGGTATTATACCGGTGTTTTCATTGGAGTGTTTGGTTAGGATTATTAGGATCTTGGATCATTTGCTCACTCATTTGGATTCGAATGAATCCTGATCAATCAATTTACGAATGCTTTACTGATATCCTTTCTCTTTATTTGACTTATCCAGCTGATTGGATTCATATAAGAGAAAGGAATAAATTCCGCCTTTTGACAGGGTTGCTTGCATTAACATCTGTTATTACAATTATTGGATTATTACAATCATTGCTTTACATGAAATTACAAACACCTGATAGATATCCTCCAATAAATACTATCAAAGAATTATATGAAAATGAATATATTCTTTTTTGTGATAATGATGAGATATGCAGTCATTTATTATTTAAGTTTGTATCACAAAATCGTAATTTATATAAAATAAAATATTTATCATCCAATTTAAAATTGGAAAATCTTAATAGCAATCCTAAAGGAGCAGTTTTCATACATTGCGAGGAAGCTGAATATTTAATATCAAATCTACCCCGATATAAAAAAAATCTACATATTCTAGAAGAGAAACTTGGAATTAATCCTGAAATTATTGCAATGATTGGAGGTCGTTATATATTTTGGGATCAAATTGTTAACGATGTATTTAGTTATTATGAAAGTGGAATACTTGAGTGGTTAGAAAATATACAAGTTGGGAAATTTCTGCTATCGTTTAATTCTAAAGAAAGAGTTTTTGATTCAATTAAGGTGTTCTCAATAAAAGATTTACAAATTGCATTTTACATTTTGTCTTTGGGTAATCTTTTATCTATTTTGATTTTTATAATTGAAGTCATTCATTCACCAAATATGTGCACTAGAGTTTTCAACAATATTGAATCTTTTTTATATATTATTTATTCTTATATATTTAATATTTATATTAAAATAATCTACACCAGAAATAGACAAACTACCATAATGGAAGAGACCTGAAGAAATATGAAAGGCAGCCTAAAGAAGTGATAATATGTAGATTATAATTAAATTTACTCTCAAATTTACATTTTCAAAATTTGCTTTTTATTATGTTTTTACTACATATATACCATTGTAGTTTGTTTGTAAAGTTTGATCATTCCTGATGTTTTAAGAACTTTGTTAAAAAAAAATGTGTTTAATGTTTTCTAAATTTTTATGATCATTACTTTATAAATGGGGTGTTGTCTAGTGACATTATAATATCAAAAATCAGGAGGGTTTCCACTCGACTATCCTGCAAATTTGAATTGAATTAATTAACATATATTATATTTAAATTATAAATTAAAATTAATAAATAATATTTATTAAACCACCGCGTGTTTGGCACTTTGTTGACGGCACCACGTCACGTGCTGGCTTGAAATTATATATATAGCAGTTTTATACAATTTTTAATCATGTGAAAAACTATCAAACATATATCTTTATTTTTACGGTCAGTTTAGAGGAAAAAAAATGAAAACATGGTAGTTAATGACCCTCTTCCGAATGAGTTACATTTCACAAATGTTGATAGAAAACTATGAATTTTGAATAATACCCGTGTACCAAATTTCATTATTCTAGCTCAAACTTGTCTACAAACACACACACTCACACATAGACATTTTTCTGAACCTTAGTGAAAATGACTCAGGGACCCTCAAAACGTATAAAAATATCAAAATCTCAATATCGAAAATTTTCGTGATCGCAATACTATCTCTGGTGAGATAGTAAAAATGGAATGGTGTTATAAAAAATGAGTTGACGATAGGCTAAATCACATTTTATTCATCAGTACACTGATAAGACAAATTTTTGATAGTTTATTAATATACATATAATATTATATTATTATTGAGTATATGGTAGATATATTTGATAACAATATACAAAAATTTACATTTACCTGATAAATTTTTCACAATGATAAGTGTAAAATATATTTAGTACATTATATTTAGTAATTTGAAAAGTAATAATAATGAAAAAAATATATAATTATAAAATATTTATTTGATTTTTTTGGTGTTTGAATTTACATTTTAAATTAAGTAACTTTACTACCAATTAATTCTACCTAAATAGTAAAATCTTTAAAAAATATAAAAGAAAGAATTGTACATTTTTTTATTTCAAAATGAAAATAAAAAGTTAAAGAAAATAATCCTGGTATATAATTATTTTTTTTAATTATTAATTAAATAAAAAAAACCTATTGAATATTTAATTGGGCCTCCATATCTCAATAAATCACTCCTTCCAAGCCTCTCCTTAATAGGTTGGTAGGCTTCTTTGATTTTTTGGATTTCAAAGCGCCACATTTGGGGCAACTTGAAATAATATATAACCCTCCTACCTAAGAGGATGCTTCGTCTCCACCAATATGGGTAGACCGCCAATACTAATCGTAAAGACCCTTCGCTCAAAATCTAACCAACAATTTGTTCTTTCAGGCTATTTCATTTAGGAATTGTACTCAATAAGATTCCCAAACGCCCGTTCATTCGATTCAACTCAACTACGATCTCAGCAATACAAAAATGAAGCAGTGATGGCAGACTCCAAAAGAAAAAGAAACAGCTCCGAGACATCCAGAAATGTAAAACATAAACGAATTACTGATTACACGATTCCAGGTTCTTACTTCAATTACTTTTAATGAATCCCAACCTCCTCCAGTCATCCCTCGGAATAAACAAAAATTCTCTAGATCAGTGGTGCGTAACCTTTCTTCACTTGCGACTCCCATTTTTGTGAAACAAATTGTCCCAACCCCTGAGTAGATAGTAGAGATTTTTTTTTAATCGTTAAGGAAGTTAGTTTACCTATGTGAAGATTTTTATTAGTACGATACTTAGAAAAGCGTTGATTGACATCACACCAGGCTTACGAGCGCCCTATATTTTTATTGTTATATAAAGTTCTTTAAATTTGGCGACCCTGAAAATTTTTCTCGCGACCCCAAGAGGGGTAGATTCGTAGACCTATCAATCTCAATCCCGAGAATCACCTGTCCAGGACCAATCGCGCCCACCACACAGTAATCTATCTCAAATGTGCCCTATTGTAAAGAACACTTCATGATCAGTAAAACGATGTAAATAAAACTTATAACCTTTTTAAACAAATACCCCGAGAAAATCGTATGGAATCAGGAGACGATGCGATGAGCGTCAAGTTCACTCACATTTATTTATTATGTTATATTATTTATTTTTAAAAAACTAATAGATCAAAATGTAATTTTTAAATTATAATATTGAAAATTATGACAAATTGACTGTCTTTTTCGAAATTTGGTTTTGGTGAAGAAATATAAGGTGAAAATATCACGATAAGTACAATTTTCTGGATTCTCTTTTCATTTTAATCATGAGAAAACTTGTTTTTGGATATTTTTTAAATAAATTAACAAATATTTTTTATATTATATTATATTATATTTATATTTTTTCATTTAATCACAATATTATTTTTATTTTTATTATTTTTTTCTAATTACTAATTATTTTTACTTTATGATTTATTTACTCAATTAGACTTTATTGTATTAAGTGTTTTAGTTTTTTTTACTTAAATATTATTCTAAAATAATTAGAATTAAATTTCGTTAAAAATTATTTTTTACTTCGTTTTTTTTTAAAAAAAAGTGAAACAATTATTGAAGATAGATACAATATTTTTTCTTCAATAAATATATATTCTATTAATAATAAATATTTGCTGATCATATTGCATTTGAAAGATAATATCAATGTCTCCATTAAGAATGAGGAGAGAGAGAGAGAGAGAAAGAGATATAGTTATAAATAAATGTGAAAAAGAGATCCTTCACATAGATACCCTACAGCAACTGATGGAAATTGTTAAAGGTCAAAAGGAAAGAGGAAATTTGATATAAAAGTATTTCTAATATCAAGTGGCAATATTATTTAATGCGACTTTTAACAAGATATTGGGAGACAATTTATTCGGTATCAAAAATTGTTTCTTGTTTAGGTAATCAGTAAAAGTTAACTGTTGAAGTCAAGTGAAAATAACACGCAACATTTATCATTTTTCAGAAAAGGATTTAATAACATATGAGTTGCTTCTACCTTTGGAGCGGATAATCCATTTTATCCATTAATTGAGAACATCCCCTTAAAGGAGATAGAAGCAAAGCTAGTGTCTTACCATCAAAGGTGTTTCGATCCATTTTATTCGATCCATCCTACTCGGCTACAAACAACACCGGATCTGGATTTGATGTTTTAATAGATTCAGCTATAATTTATGCGAAAGGTATTTAATGGTATTTCCTTTGATGAATAGAATTGCAATTACTAAAGACAACTCCTTATTTTAAGAAAGATATCTTTAAAAACATAAAGAAACTACGAGTATTATAGTTAGTAAAGATTTCTATTACGAAATTATAATGTTTTACTTAACATTTGAGTGATTCTAAAAGTTTTTGGTCTGACAATATTTAAAGCACTTGGTTATATGTTTGTAAAATTGAATGAATTAAGAAAATTCCTGAAAAAATGAATAAAATACATTAAACACATCTCTAGAGGGTTGAAAATTATTTTAACGCAATTGCGTTGAGTTTTTTCCAAGTTTTTTAACAGTAGCTCAAATCTCAACATGAACGTTCATTTTAGTATTTATAGAAAATGAGTTATTGTTAGGATGAGAACTTTTAAAATGACCCACTTTGAAATTATTTGGTAGGGATAAATTAATGACAAAAAATATTCACATTACCAAATGAAATTTGTAATGAAATTAATAATTTTTAAAATAAAATTAGAAAATATTTCATTAATTTTGAAATAATATATTCCTCTCTCAATGAAATTCTAGAAAAATAAGTTGACCTGTGGCCAGGCACAGAACCGACCGACGGTTTGAAATATAAATTAATTTATCTTATTTTCACACTAAAGCTACCTTTAGATTTAGTGTTTATGGTTAAATAAATATACCAAATTTTATCAAAATGTGTTGAGCCGCTCACGTTGTACACATCTATACGGACACACAGACGGACAGACATCATGCTAAAAATACTTTTTTCTGTTAAGGAAATGCATGATTCGTGGAGATATGTAAAAATCTCCACATGTGAAATTTGGTGTGAAAACAATAACTCCCTTACTATCGTCGGTCGGTAATATATTAAATAGGACATTAGTACTATTTAAATTATAATATTAAACTGTAAAAAGGTGACGTATAATGAATCTGAAGTAAAAAGTACAAATTAATAGTTTTGAAAATTAGTATAATAATAAAAATAAAAAATTATTATTATTTTACGTACAATAATATTTAATATCATTAAATATTATTAATTGAACTTGGATACCATTCAAAACACTTTATTCGAAAAAACGATACAATTAACAAAAACAATGGCAACCAATTAACGGCATATAGTTTTATGGAATTTAAATTAATTTAAATAAATTTAGTAGAAAATACGTTATACTGAAATAAATGAATAATTATTAAAAAATTGTTCAAAGTTTGAAGTGATGATACTCGTCATTGAGTTTGATAATACTTTGAGAAGAAATGGCTTAACTAAAACTAAAATGATGGTGATCGAAGGTGATGATGAGAATTCATTGAAAGAAATTCATTAATTACACACTTCGGATAGTACCATCCGCCTCTTTGAGGGATTGTTCTCCTTTGGCTACATCTCCTTCCGAGTGTCCTATTGGTCCTTGTAATCTCCTCTGTAACCATCACTCACTCAATATTTAAATGAATACGAATAATGTTCATAAATGAATATAAAAATGATAATACAAAAGTCTCATATATATCAAATAAACGGTAATAATAGTCTTTGTAGTCCTCGAGATAATCCAGTGTGAGCTAAGACAACGATGCCTAAAAGAAAAGATAAGAAACGATAAGATAAGATTGAGAACTGATCTGTTATGAAATAGCAAGAGAATTAGATTAAGTGATTAAAATAAATATGCTAATCATATATAACTAAATTTAGTTTTTAATTTATTTTTTTTATTTTATTTATATATACTAAATGAATTTCCAAGTATTTGAAATTTGAGCCGTAACTGGACAAAACATTTTAAATTCAACTCATGATCTTCTTCTCTAGCAAAAAAATAAAAGTCCCCAAACACCACTCCGCTAGACAAATCGCAGAATCGTACTTGAATGGTAGAAACATATTATCTACTTATGTTACGTATGTGATATATTTGAGAATAAGGAAAAATAAAAAAATAGAAAGAATACGATGTTGATGGACAAAGTTTAATATATTAGTGCAATAATTCGGTTAAATACACGTGTATAATAAAAAATTGTTGAGAGTTGGTAAGAATAGAAATTGGAGTAAGCCCAGAATAGAGGAATTAGAGAAATTAAAATTCAGACAATTGTGCTAGCAAACAATTATGAAATAATGGATTCAAATATTTTAAAATATTAACATATTCCCGGCATATAAAATAAATAGACAAATTATGGAGCCGGCGGGAACGTGTTAAATATTAATACAATATAACAATAAATATATATATATATATATAGTGTTAAGAGAAAATAAATAAATTATATATTAATTATTTATATAGATTTGCATTTTGTATTTAGTCTAAAAGAATGCTAATTTAAAGATAAAATTTCTATAAATTATTCATTGAAGGAAATAAAGTATATCGTCCAGTGGCGTACCTAAGGGGGGGGGGGGGCGCTGGGTGCGGTCCGCATCGGGCGGCACTTATCTTGGGGCGGCATTTTTATATTTAGTTATAGTTGTAAAAAGCAACTTATTCATTTCATATTTATTTTTTTTCTTTCTTGAATAATAAATGATTATTATGATTATTATAAGTTTACTATTTGATTTATATAAATTATGATCAACTATATGATTTCGAATATTATTCCTCGGTGTATATAAATGCATTTTAGTGTAAATTTTGAATTCTAATTCCAAGAACAGGATAATAATTTTATTTTATTGTATTCATTAAAATTCGTTGAATTCGTAAACGCATCTTTAAGAGTTTGTTCGGCAAAATTATCTTCGTTCTACAATGAGTCAATTAACACTACAAAATCTTGCAATATTGTCAATAGAACAAGAAATTACAAATAATATTAATTTTGAGAGCATTACACACGATTTTTCTAGTATGAAAGCTAGAAGAGTAAATATTATATAAATATGTTTACGAGTGCATACAAATATGTGTAAAAAAATTTACTCTGAGTATTAATTAATATTGATTAAATAACTTAATTTATTTATGTGTATTAATTTATAAAAACCAGTATTTGATTGACTTATAATAGAAAGGGCGGCAAAAGTTCTAGGTAGGCCACTGATATCGTCTATTTGATAATAAATATTTATTTTTTCTGAAGATATAAGGTTATTTTTATATATAGAAATGAAGTTTTAAAACATTATATTAAATAAGAAAAATTTACATTTTATTTTGTAATGTATAATAATTATTTAAAACTTATTTTAAGATTCATCAAATGGCAATGGGCTCATTGATGTCATAATAATAAATAATTAATTAATTGGAATACGAGTTTGGAAATTGAGTAAAAAAATGTTTCCGACTTCCTCTCTTTTTCGTATAAAAGCCAGAGAGAATTTTAAAGAAGCATTCATTCGCTCAATTGTGAATATAATATAAGTATTATCAAAAGTAAATAAAATAAATTTATAATTTATATATTTATTTTATTATTTATTATTAAAATTTATTTATTTAAAATAATGTTTTTGTCTGATAGATGATGCTGGTTGCCGTTCTTTTAGGAGTCGTTGGCTTTGCTCATGCTGGATTATGGGATCACCATCACGATGACCATAAGGACTATTATGTAACTTAACATCTTCATTTATTTTATTAAAAATGATTATTAAATTAAAAATTCTTTTAATATTCATTCACATTTTAGGCTCCTGCCCATTATTCATTTAAATATGGAGTGAGTGATGGACATACCGGTGACCATAAGGACCAATGGGAAACTCGGGAAGGAGATGTAGTCAAAGGAGAGTATTCTCTGAAGGAAGCTGATGGTACTATTCGAACTGTACAATACACCGCCGACCCCCATAATGGATTCAATGCAGTCGTTAAGAAATCTGGACATGCTGCCCACCCCCAAGTATATCATCATGAACCCATCGTTCACCACCATCAACCACTCATTCATCATCATCAACCCATCACCTACGGAAAGGCCTCCTCCTATCAAAGTCTCATCAAACACGAAGACCAATATTAAAACAACCAATTGATATACATATAATTATATATACTGATTAATTATTTGTCGCAAGTTTTAATTTTTTTCTCTTTATTTTTATATTTATTTAATTTATTTATAAATATCTTTATTTCTTCAATTTAAATTTCATAAAATTATAAATGATTATACAATCTTATACAATTATAATATAGAATTTTCAGTTTGATCATTTTAAATTCAAAAATTTTTAATTTATTCGCTTGTTTTTCAGTTTCATTATAAATTATTATTTTAGATTGTTTTATAATTTATATATCCATCATATACTATTGATTCAATTAATTTTTATTATTTAATTTTAATTAGAAAAAATGTCAAAATTAATAATATTAATAAAGTATTAAACTTAATTATATTTTTCATTTAATTTTAAATGATGTCATTTACAAATGATTAATACATAGCATTAAATAAACCTTTTAATACTTTAATTTATTTAATTGACACTCTAGTGAAAAATTACATTTACAAAATAAAAGTATCATACACTATTTGAAATAGTTTCTTTCCTTTAGTATAAATGTGTGTGTGACTTGATTTAAATAAGTTGACCTGTGGCCAGGTCCGAACCGACCGACGGTTTGAAATAAATTAATTTCCAGCTACAGAAACAATTTCAAATAATTTTAATATATCTATTAATGTAATAAAAAACAGATATGGAAACATAAATAATAAATATAAACATTTTTAATTTTATTTTATTTATAATATATATGCAAGACCAGGCTGTGACGTCATGAATGGCTGGATGACGTCATATAATTTTAAATCAAGAAAAAACTAATAAATATGATTTTTCTCGAGGATAAAACCAATACAAAGTGCATGATTCGTGGTGATATATAAAAAAATCTCCTTTGGTGTGAAAATAACCCTTTCCTTCCTATCGTCGATCGCTAATACTACCACTTCCGGTTTCCGGAATTGCACCAAAAGTTGATCAATTCATCCTAATGATGCATTAAGTAAATATACCAAATTTCATCAAAATCGGTTGAGCCGTTCAGGCTGTACACATCTATACGGACGGACAGACGGACAGACGGACGGACAGACATCATGCTAAAAATACTTTTTTCTGTTTAGAAAATGCATGATTCGTAGAGATATGTAAAAATCTCCACATGTGAAATTTGGTGTGAAAACAATACCTCCCTTACTATCGTCGGTCGGTAATAAAAAATTTCATATAATGAATAAAGGTATAAGACAAGAAGACTCTCTTAGTCCTTTACTCTTTAACTTAATTATGAATGAAATTATAGAAGACATTAAAAATTTGCGAGGGCGCTCCTTGGAGAATGATATGCAGACGAAGCAGCATTCTTTTCAGAAGATGAAAATTCTCTTAAACAAATTCAGTCACTATACACAAATAAGGTCTTACCCATCAACAAAGAAGACTAAAACACTGATGATCTCTAAAATCCTACGATCTAAACTCCAATTATATGACGAACAGATCATGTACTTCACATACCTTGGTTCCCAAGTGACTTCTCACCAAGACCTAGAAGCAGAGTTAAAACATCAGACAATAAAGGCTTCAAAAATATCAGGGTGCCTTAATGATACAATCTGGTCAAATCAATATCTAAGAATGGAAGCCAAGGAAAGAATGTATAAATCTTCAGTACGCTCAATCTTTATATATCCAACTGAGACAAGAACCGATACAACAAAAACAGGTCAAATATTGAAAAGAACTGAGATGAAAACACTCCGAATGATAACGAATTTGATTAGACACGATCGAATAAGAAGTGAGAATATAAGAGGAAAATGTAAAATTCAAAAGGTGGGCGACTGCGACTGGGTTGAGAGAAGGAGAGAATGGCAAGCGTGTGTGTGTATTTAGGCAAGATTCCACAAAAATGGTTTGAGCTAGAATAATGAATTTATACACGGGCAATGTTCAAAATTCTTTCTTTTTCTAGTGTTTAAAAATTGTATAAAATTGTATAGAATTTCAGGTTGATTGAATCGCTGATAGTACCGGAATTAATTTTTTAAAATTTTTAACTTGTTGACAGCACATGACTTGATGTCAACAATAAAGATCTGGTTTAATAGATATTATTTATTAATTTTAATTTATAATTTAAATAAAATATATGTTAATTGATCTAATTCAAATTTGCGAAATAGTCGAGTGGAGGGACTCAAGATTTTTTTTTTAATAGTTGGATAGAGAATAAATTTGCAAATGGTGAAACTTTCCTTTTTAACACCCTACTCTCATAAATTTCTACATCACTTTGAAGCCACTCTTCTTTCAAACAAATCTCAATTAATCAATGAGTTGTTTTTAGGGTCTTAGATCTTACTGAAAAGTTGGAACTCTAGAATAGAGAAAATAATCAAAGAAAGGTTTTGAGTTTTAACGCATTTAATAAACTACTCAGTGATTGTTGAATGTGGATTTATTTGGTTGGGTTTGAGAAACATGAAATTTAAATTAACCAACCTTGATCATGAACATAGCAGTAAATTCTAAAAATTTTTTTTATTTTTATTATTTATTTAATTAATTTTCTGATATTCAGATGACGTTATATAAAATATAAATATTAATAAATATTTCTTTGAATAATTTTGTTTATATAAACAATTTATTAGTATATTATTTTATTTTTTATTTTTTTTTTATTTTATTTATTAATTCCCCCCCCTTTAACGAAATCCCCAATAATAACATAACAATATTTTCAGATAATACCAACTAATCAACAAAACATAACAAAGAATCAGGTTGATTTAATTGTTTATAATAATATATGTCCACTCAGAAGCCAAAGCGATTATTAACTCCTCATATAAACAAACTGAGAAAATGAAGCCCAAAGTTCAGTTTGTATTAAATTCAGGGTTATTGATTACAGAAAAATGTATATTGCATTGCAATATTAAGATTATATAGTTCATTATTCACTTCATATGTTGCAGATTACCTTACATTGCATTATTAGCAAAATTTTAAAAATTAGAGTTAATCGGTTTGGCTTCTGAGTGGCACATATATGTATGAAATTTTAAACATAAAATAATCCTATATTAGTCATGTAATAATTTTTCTCTCTTATTCCTATTAACCGATACTTAAATATGATTGTTTGAAAAAATACTTGTAAGTCAATCATATCCAATATTATTAATTAAAAAGAATAAATAATATTAACTTAATTTATTACTTATTTATTTAATATTTTATTTTTAATTAATAATATATATTTATTATTAATTAAAAATAATAAATAAATAGTTATTAATTACTTACTATCTCTCACATACCATTTTGGAGTGTTGTTTTATTCACATTATAAAGCGAACTAGATAAAACAATACCTCCCTTACTATCGTCGGTCGGTAAAAAAAATATTTTATTTTATTTTATTTTTATTTTAAAGCTTTTCCAAGAAATGATCTTATTGTTTGTCGTTAGAAAAATATTTTAGCAACATAAATTATTCTGTTAAATTGTTCTCGATTTTTTTAAAAATAGAAAAAATATCATAATATTCTCATTTTGGATTAACAAAATTATTCGAATTTTATTAAAATAAAAGAAATATATTTTAATATTATTTCAAATCAATTTAATTAATATTATTGATATATTTGAATACATATAATATTAAATTTCAAATTAAGCTGGAGATATCGATAAATATCAAGACCCTCTTCCGGATTTCTTAACAATGGAACAGAAAACAATCACTGCATAATAATTGTGAATCTTTTAAAACACAACGGTAGACGTTATTGCATTTTAAGGTTAGTGTCTTATGCAAAATGTAAGGATACAAAAGTTCAATTCAATAGTTGATATTATAAATTATATTAATCAATATGAAATATTTTCTTCATGCGAACATTAACAATTATCAAGGGGGTGGTCTATTTCTGAAACAAATATCACATTTTTTAGTAATTGACCGGGGGTGGTTCATTAATTAAATATTCGTATTAATATAATAATAAATATCTTTTATTAAATTTATGAATTGTATAAATAAGAAAAAAGAAAGAATTATTAGAAAAGATTAAAAATAATATAAATATAAAAAAATTTTATAAAATAATGTTTTTCCAATGAACTAAAAAGAATAAAATAATTTTTCTCTAAGCCTGACAACGTTTATGGATAAATTGCTTCATATACAACGAAAAACGTTGGGCGCATTTAGTTTTATTTATTCATATAGAAAATCAAGTTAAATTTTTGTATTAATAAAAATTTTATTAAACACATAAACTGACAAATTGTTTTATCATGCAAAAGAATGATAGGTTAAGAGCTAAGAAATTAATCTTTTATTATTTTTTACTGCAATATACTAAACTATGTATCAAAATTTAAAAGAATTTTTATTAAAATTACATATTATCAATCAAATCCAAAATGGTTGATTATATTAAAAGAAATAGTGTTACTTGTTAATGAAGTGTTTTACTGTGGTATGTATGTATATATATGAATATTAGCTCTATAAAGGAAGTTATTGCATAGAATTTCAAGAAAAATAATTTCAAGAGTAATAATACTTAATAAATGTTTATAAATAAAAACTAAAAGAAATGTTTTTATGAGGTTTATTTACACAAATAAATAAAATACATTTCATTAAATATTCGTTATGTATTGATCAATTGGTTTCATTAATAGTAATGCTGGTGGTCTTCGTGTTTGATGAGACTTTGATAGGAGGAGGCCTTTCCGTAATGATGGTGATCGTAGGTGATGGGTTGATGATGATGAATGAGTGGTTGATGGTGGTGAACGATGGGTTCATTATGATATACTTGGGGGTGGGCAGCATGTCCAGATTTCTTAACGACTGCATTGAATCCATTATGGGGGTCGGCGGTGTATTGTACAGTTCGAATAGTACCATCAGCTTCCTTCAGAGAATACTCTCCTTTGACTACATCTCCTTCCCGAGTTTCCCATTGGTCCTTATGGTCACCGGTATGTCCATCACTCACTCCATATTTAAATGAATAATGAGCCGGGGCCTACAAATAGTTATTATAAAATTCACAATAGCACTTAAAAATCAAAATGTAAAATAATATTATTAATGATTTTGACTTGACAAAAAACTATAGTGTAAATTCTATCTGGGATTTTTCATTAATTTATCATAGCTAGTATTGTTTTCAAAAAATATTTTTAATCTTACATGATAATCATGTTCTTCATGATGTTCCCAATGACCAGCTTGTGTAAAGGCAAGCGCGCTTAAAAGTACTGCGACCATTAACATCTAAACAAAAAGGTAATATTAACATAAAAAAAAATTCAAATATTATAATATTCCAAATAATGTGAAAATATTTTGACTACTATTTATTGAAGAAACGATGGATGTCTAATCCGAATTAATTTTGTTTTTATACTAATCAAATCGGAAGAGGAGAAATTGTCTTTCCGATTACCAAATTGGAATTTAATGAATTAAAAAAAATATGCTTGTATGATGTAATTTTTTACTTCGTTTATGCTAATAACAAAATTATATAATTTAAGTTTAAATCTATTTATATATTTATAAGTCAATAGGAAATAATAGTGTACACAATTAACATATAAATTATATTTTGAATACGGAATATTTATTTAGTTGGATTAAGGTTTGATAGACAACCTCTTTGGTCGATCATCAGCTCTAAACTAAATTCGATCCCCTAAAAAGACATTAATCAAAGTGGAATGCCAACCGCTTAGGGCGATGCACGAAATTGGGGAACTAAACATCAAACATTGGTGGACCAAGAGACAGACAGGCTGATAAAATGAAAATCGAAAGATCTGACAATTTTCACTTCTCTTTTTCCCGTCTTCATCTCTCTAACAACTGATACGTTTTGGACGTTATAATCCTTCGAAAAAGAAGGAAAAAAAACAATTGTGTACAAAAAAACAAAAAAAAAAAAAACAAAAACAAAAAAAGAAAAACATGTTTGTTTGGCAAGAGAAGAAAAATATTGATATAGGAAAAGAAAAAAATAAAGAAAACTATCCAGAAGATTAGTTCTGTATCAGAAAAATAAAATAAAAAATAGAATGGGAAACAAAAATAAGAATAGAAGAGTATTTTATAAAATAACTAGCTGCTCATAGCGCCTTCGGCGCTCTTCACACCTAGACGGGGGCTCCGCCCCCTCTACCCCCCAGTGGTACATAGTATTTGGTTGAAAGTAGTAAAAGGTTTTTATCCATTTTGTTTCAATCAGTATATTACATAAAACATTCATTTCTTTTTGTGTTCTTATTTAAAATATATTTTAATTTAATCAGTAAATTAATTATATATATTATTATTATTGTATATGTTATATCTATCTATCTATCTATGTGGCTCAAAGATACTCGAAAGTTCTTGGCCGCAACAACCACATTTCTCCAAGTGTCCCTATCTTGAGCCCTTGTCCCATCTCTCTTATGTCCCTTCCTACGCGTCCTTGGTTTTCCAAGCGGACGTTTTCCAGTCGGTCTCCCCACCAATATCTTTTTCCTCTCCCTTTCAAGCCACGTGCCCTGCCTATCGCAGCTTTTTCGCTTTCATAACCCTAACTATTTCTGAAGATGAGGAGGCCATGCAATTTCTTGTTATGCAGTCTCCCCCATTCCCCGGTGACCTCATCTTTCTTTGACCAATAAATGCAGGGAAGAATCCTATTCTCAAATACTCTGAATCTACTCTCATCTCCCAGGGTCATTGACCATGCATCCTACCCAAATAATGCAACAGGCAAAATAATTTTTTTATATATTCCCTTTGATAATAATTTTGATGAGATAAGCCTTTTTATTGCAAGATAACAGGCGTTTCCCGATTGCAACCCCGATTTAAATTCTTCTCAAATATTATTATCCTTCGTGATTACATTCAATTTTTCTACATATTCAAATTCTACATTTTGTATCTTAAGATTTTGAATGTTAATACTCTTCCTCTTTGTTACTAAATATTTTTTCTTATGACTATTAATAATTTCAAACCTCCATTAATTTTTCCTCGATATCTGTAATTGCAATTTCCGAATCTCCTATTATATTTAAGTCGTCTGGGTAACCTAACATTTTACAATTGTGTGTGATTTCCGCATCTTATTCTTTCTTTACTACCTTCAAGACAAATTTGAAGATCAAAATTTGAAAAAGTTTATGCTGATCTATATTGACTCATGTGTATGTTTTACTAAAGTCTACAAATAATTAGTGAACAGAAATATTGAATTCGCGGTTTTTTTCCTAATATCTGTCATAATGAAAATATCTTAATTAATGTTGATCGATTTGGCCTGAACCCGCAATGATATCTCCTAATATTTCCTCCGCCTATGGTTCTTAAGTATTTTCTCTGTTATAATACTATAATATTTCTTGATCATTACATTTTGATATTTTATTTTCATTGTTAGATTATTATTGAATATTTTTAATTATAATGAAATTGGAGAAAATGCAAAAATAGAGACTTGAGACAATTTATAAAAATTAACGGTATAAAACTATAGATAAATTAACAATATATACATTTATTAATAGTATTAATTTAAATTAATTGATTTTTTATTATTAAGTTAATTTATTAATTTTTCTAGATCATAGTTAATTTCCTCCCTTAAAAGAAACTTATCTAATTCTGTGGTGCTAGGAGATTTGAAAATTATTAGTCGCAACATGAAGATTTCGCTTACAGTTTCTCTCATGTCCGACCTCCGTTCAACAGTTATTTCCCTCAAGTTTCTTGCTTTTATTAATCATGTGATCTATATATTTAATTTTTTTGATTCATTGTAATAAAATTTAAACAAATAAAAATTTTCACTTTGTTAATTTATATAAATTTCAATTTAAACTGATTGTGATACGCTTTGTCAATACTCTGAATAATTTGTGTATAGAAATATTGAATGTTCTTAGCGAGATTTTTTAACCTTTCACTCTTTCAAATAGAAAAGAAGAAATATTCAAATATATAGAAAGAATAAATAAAAATTAAGTTAATATGAATATGATCTAAATATTTTATTAAATTAATTAAAATATGGGAACTTTTAGAATAAATGATTTAATTGAATTGATATTTAAATATTAGAATTTAAAATAAAAAGTAAAATATTATAATAATTCTTTATTGGGAATCGCTATGATAATTCATTGTTTAAAATGATTCCGCTAGAGCCAGTGGGCCACGCCAGGCTCTTGAATGAACAACACGGAGAATTATATAAACTTTAAAAAATTAATTTCTGCGGTTATTGTTTAGATATAAATAAAATTTATAGCCTATGTTACTCTAGGTGTATATAAGAATATTGTGATGTAATTTCATAGAAATCGGTTCAGCCAATTCTGAGTCTATAAAATAGTAATTTTCCGGACAGACAGACAGACAGACAGACATGAAAAATTCTAAAGTCACTTTTGGATTCTAGAGGTCATGAAACGCGAAGATATGCAAAAAATTTTAAATTCTGAGCAATGTGCAGACAAAAACCTTTTTATATATATATAGATTGTAAATCATGATTATTATGAAAAAAAAAATTATATAAATTTGAATGGGAAGAATTTAAAGATTATATAATCAAAATCAAAATAATAATAATAATATTTATTGATCTGCCCATCAGTGTATTATATTATATTTACTATTAGTTAACAAAAAATATGGATAGAGAAACCAGTAGGAAAACTTAACCTTTAGATATTAAACTTCCTAACTTCTTTTTCAACCAATGTTTCGACATATTCAGAACTTTGGTTTTAATATTTCATTAAATTTGAAAATGGATATAATTAATGTAGCTCAGAAAACGAAAGAAATAGGATATTTTTGAGTTCAGTAGTTATGCGCTAAAATATTTTTTATCAATAATCATAGTAAAATTGAGCAAGAAACAATATTTTTTTAAAAAGGAATTTTTAGCATTTTTTGGAAGTGTTATTTGAGTTAAACCACTTTATATATGATTGTCACACACACACACACACACACATATAATTATACCATCATTTCACCACGAGTACGATAAGGACCACTTCATTTTCATTATAAAAAATCTTATATTTCATTTATTTGGTCCTTCTAATTGAGTTGTTCTGTATTTCTGGCAATTAATGTATTAAAGTTAAACGATAATATAATGTTTAACTATAACTATTTTTTCTACCATTGAAAAGTTCAATTATAATTGCAGGGAAAAACGTAAATTCTACTTCAAATAGACATAGTTATCAAGTATAGAGAAAAGGAAAAAAAAAAAAACAGAAAGAGAGAGAGAGAGATTTGTACATATACAAAGAAATGTCCTTCGTATTATTTTCCTTTCCCAGCATCCTTTGCGCCCATGTTTTCATTTTTTAGATATTAATTGTAAGGAAATTGTGGTGTGTGTAGAGAAATTATTTCCTCCTTTTTTAATAAAAAAGAATTTTTATATTATTTTTATTTTAATTTCTAATACACTTCAATCCTGAAAGTAAATAATTTATTTTTTCTTTAGAAAAATTAAACTTTTAATTAGTTAATTAAATGTAATTATTTTTACTGTATCAATTTATTTATATAGAATATATTTTTTAATTTATCACTTTTATGAAATTTTTATTGGAGTTCATCCAAATGCAATAAAAAAAGTCAAGTTCGATTGGACAACAAAGTATTTTACCCTCTCCCAATTTAGAACTTCATTCCAAACCCTTATTTCCTCCGATCTCTAATCCACTCTCAACTGATATCTTTTTACGTTCTTTGAAGAGTTTGGAAAGTTGACTCTAATTCAAAAAGGTCGAGTGTTTAAT
Source organism: Labia minor (assembly GCA_963082975.1). NCBI lineage: Eukaryota > Metazoa > Arthropoda > Insecta > Dermaptera > Spongiphoridae > Labia > Labia minor. The sequence goes on from OY720344.1 coordinate 74,396,065, forward strand.
TAAAATTCTTTTAAATCTTTAAATGCATTGGTGAAATGTTAAATAAATTATAAATTTGCAATTGGAAAAAGTTCAGTATAGAATATAAAATCTTATAGATATCGAATTAAAGTCAAATAGAATTTCCTTATAACTCGTTTATATTTTTTTTTAAATTGTACTGACATACATTTTTTTTTTGTAAAAGAATTTTTTAATTGAATTCAATTGGTAAGTTTTTTTTCGAATTAATAATTAAAATATATTTTTTGAATATAAAACATGAATATTTTAATAAAATAAAATATCAATAATAGGTATTTGATCAGCGAAATCTATTGGTGATGAATATTCAAAATATAAGTGCAAACAAACAAATATAACTTTTATTATAAATTCGATGGTTTTGACATTTCTCTATATACAATAACAGTTTTCCATTTAGAAATCTCTTGACAAGGCCTATCAAACACTATTAGAAAATTATGGTGATGCTGCGCCGTCATATCTTAATTGTCGGTTTTGGTTTCAATGATTTAAAAGTGGTAAATTTGATGTCAATGACTAAAAAAGTTTGAAGACAATGAATTGCAAGATTTATCGGACGAGAAGTCAGGTCAAACTCTCAAAGAACTTTCAGACAGCTTAGAAGCTGATGAAAAAACTGTTTCGAGGCGTTTACATTCAAGGAGTGAAAATGGCTCCCACAGGAATTGACTGAAAAGGCCATTTCGAACCGTTTCAACATCGTGGTTTCATTTCTTGTTAGGAAAAAAAGAAAAGTTTTCTGTGGAGTATTGTGACTGGCGATGAAAAGTGGATTTACTACGACCATCTCATGAATTAGTCCAAGAGAGCCATCCATATCGAAACCGAAGTGGAATATTCATGGCCAAAAAGTTGATATGCATATGGTGGGATCAGTAAGGTGTAATGTATTACGTTGTTAAAAACAAATGAAACTGGAAATGCAGATATCTACAGAAGTTGATTAATATATATATTGTACCAATTTTTCTGAATAAATGTCTTTTTAAAGTAAAAAAATTGATCAAAATACATGCAAGCACTTAATAGAATATATATTGGTAGATCCAAAGAACTTCATTTTAGGAATAAAAAAGAACGACTAATTCATCATGATGGTTGAGAAATTCCATATATAATTATAAATAGATAAAAGGTTAACCTTATTAATTAATACTTACTATTAATAAAGTGTGTGAAAGAAATTTGAATATGATATTTTAATATAAATACATCTTTTAGAAATCATTGAGTTTAGGAAAGTAATTTTTATTAAATTGTTTCTATCTGTGTGTCTGTGAACATTAAAGAGCACAAACAATATTTTTTGCTATTTAACTAGTAACCCTTTAAAATTACAGGTACTTATTATTTTAACATTTGTGAAGAATCTATTTTGTATTTTTTATTAATTAATTTTTTTCTTATAATATTGAAATTAATAATATAAATTTGGTCAATCTCTAAATTATCTAATATTTAGATGTTGAAAATTCTTTAAGTTTAATATAAATTATATTCAAATTTTCTACCTATTTTCATTTAATTTGATCAATTGAGGATATACTTAATAATAATATATTTATTACTTTTCATTAAGAAATAAACAAATCTGTCTAAAATTATTAAATGCCTATAAATATAAGTATATCCAAAGGAATGGGTAGAAAAATTATAAATAATAATGAAAAATCCATGAATGTCTAATCAGAGAGAGAAATCCGAAAGTCAAATTAAACATTCAATGATCGATAGAAAAGGCCGAAAGAATAAATATAAATACGTATAAATTATAATAATAGTAATACTAATTATAATAAGATAATTAATTTTAATTTATTTAAATAACATGAAGAAAGTATGAAGATTAATAAAAATAATTCATTTTATACAATTGTGAATATATTTAAATTTGTATTTAATTTACCTTGAAAGTGTGTTCATTGATGCATAATATTTAATTTAATTTATACAAAAATAATTTTCTTAAAGTAAATAGTGGAAATCCACTTTGCAACCATAAATGGTACTATATATTTCATTTTAATATCATTAAAAAAAAAATAATTTTGAATAAATTTCGTTTGAATATATCGACCTATATTAAGAATAATAAAACAGATCGATATATTCAAGAATAATAAGAGAAATAGATATATAGTTTATCTTTCTCTTTCCTCAACTATCTCCATTCATTTCGAATCTTCTCCCAATTATTTATATTTATATGTTATCACAATGCAATCATTTATCATATAATTAACATATAATTTCATATAAAATATTAAATGTGTGTAAAGAGCGTTCCTCCAATAAAGTAAACAAAATTTCGAATTTAAAAATTATCATTTTATGCTCAAAATATACCTATAAATTTTTTAAAAAAGTCGAAAATTTTTAATTTATAATATTTAAATAGATTAATCAAATATTTTGTCAACTAATTGAGACATATATATATTTATATAACTAATTTGTCGTTTAATATTCAAAAATGCAATCCAAACTGTTATATAAACCTAATTAAAATTTTAATTAGAAAGAGAAATTCTTGATTTTTTAAAATTTTAGTTCTGTGTTTCTATAAATTAATGAGAATGCTTTTGGAGAAGTTAATTTAAACGGAAGCAACTCTCAATATGGAAACATGCTAGGAATCTCTAAAAGGTTATTAGACAAACATACGTCTCTAATGGGGTCTACTCAGGTTCAATATCTTTCCAGAGAGTGTATCACGTCTCTCGATGGACATCCAAATGATGGCATCATTTGCTCTGACCATAATGTTGCATCACGTAGTTTATTAGGATCCACCCCAAAACCCGAGGGAGGGACTAAAAGCGAGATTTCTTTAATGTAGAATTTCATTAACTGTGCAGAGAAAAGATCTTCAACGTTGAATCATCTAATATTTATATATTATCCCGGTGTTTGATTGTGTTTAGAGAAACTTCTTTAATAATTGATAGATGTATATATATATATATATATAAATTGATAATATATCTATACCTATAGGTGTTTAAATAAAATTTACGTTTTCATATAAAATGAAATTATTGAAAACGCTGTGAATTCAAAGTATTTAATTATAAAATATATAATTATAAAATTACATCAATTTTATAAATTACAAAAATTTAAAAAAATTATTTTTCAATTTTATTTTATTATAATAATTATAACGTTTTTATCAACTTCACTTCATGTCTGTTTGTCTGTTCGCTCTTATGACCGATTGAAATCGATTTTTCATCAACTTTAAATTGAGTTAGACTTTTGAAAATTTTTATAGATATTTCACTGAATCACTAAAGATATGGAGAAATATAATTGAATTATAATTAATTAATTGTAATGTAATTTCGATTAATTGCCTTTAGTATTTGAATTTTCATTCACGCCATCTGACAGATAAATATTGAGTTGGTTTTCATTTTGAAAAAATTCAAAATAATTTATAACATAAAAAGAGAAATTTTTAATTAATATAATAAATATCTTCAATAATAACATTTAATTAATATAAATACAAAAAATCAGTTTTAGAAAATTAATATGTTCTTTTTGTTTTTCTCAATTTGCAAATTTTCAGATAGCATCATCTTTTCTATTCCTCTTGTTATATTAAATAAATTTATCGAATTATAATTGCACTAAAAAGAATAAAATAATATAAATATAAAAACTTTTTATAAAATACGTTTTTTCATGGACTAAAAAGAATAAAATAATTTTTCTATAAGCCTGACAACGTTTATGGATAAATTGCTTCATATACAACGAAAAACGTTGGGCGCATTTAGTCTTCATCTGCTTTCTATTTTATTTATATGCAATTAAATACAACAATAATTTATATATATACTCACATATCACACTAAAACACTTCATTAACAAGTAACACTATTTCTGTTTTGGATTTGATTGATAATATGTAAATGTAAATTTAAGAAATAATTCTTTTAAAATTTGTTAAATACTTTGATAAGAGAAAAGGCGAGGGAAATGATGGGTTTCGCCTGCAATAATTAATAATAATAAAAGGTTGACCGTGTGTGTCGCCAGCAATATTCTTTAGAAAATATGCAAAATGAATGGAATGAGGATCGGATAAGGGCTAATCGGACTTCTTTGAAAGGAAGACTGGAAGGTACCTGGCAGATAAATCATATACTAAAAATTTATCCAAATGAAAGAAATTAGTTTGAAAGAGTGGCAAAGAAATAAAAAAGACACTCGAATTTTGATTTTGATATTAAGATAAAAATATATAATTTAATTAAAGTAAAGAAAATACTTAAAATGCATTTACAGTCCCTGGCCAAATTATTAGACGCACTGTATTTTTTTAATAATTTTATGATTCTTAAGAGTTTTTATACAGTCATTGTATATTTAAACTACAATAATATTGATTTTTATTTAAAAGATTTGTCGTAGACGACCTATTTGTATTTATTTTAAAAAAATGACAACACTGTGTTGACAAAGTGATACATGAACGTAAACAAGTACAAATCTGTATCAATCGTGATCGGTATCGCGGCAGGTAGGTACGTGTTTCTGTGACTTTATGGACTGTCATTGTTTGTTTAACTACTCAATTATTACTTTATTTTGTTTAGAGTGTTTGAAAAAAATATTTGGACTATTTTTATTATGGGTAGAAAAGTCGATCTTACACCACGTAAAAAAGCTGAAGTGAAGGCCCTTGTGAATGCAAATACATTTACAAACCGGGAAATATCACGAAGATTGAAGGTTTCTGAAGCCAGTGTACGCCGCATAAAAAAGAAAATTGAGCCTGGGGAGGAATTAAGCTCAAAAAGAAAGTAAAGATGCAGTAGAAAACCAATTTTCACTCCATGGTCAGAGAGATGTTTGAAGAAAATATGTCTAGAAAACAGATTTGCTACCACAAAGATGATAAAATCACAACTCCAGGATTCTAGCGTAAATGCTTCTGAACGCACTGTTCGAATAAATTTAAAAGAATTATATTTTAAGGCCTGTCGCCCCGCCAGGAAGCTCAAGTTAACAGCTGCCATGAAAGCAAAGCGCCTGAAGTGGGCCAAACAATGGAAAGACAAAGATGTGGACTTCTGGAGATCTATAAGATTTTGTAATTTTATAAAAAATTGATACATTATAATCATTTTCAGTTAAATAAAGCAAAGAAACATGGAAGTTTATATATTTTGTTTATTTTTGACAGGTCTGCTTCAGTGACGAAAGCACGTTTGAAATTTTGCAGAATAAAGCTCTGTATGTGCGTCGTCGTCATGGAGAAAAGTTTCATTCTGCCTGCGTCATTCCAACGGTGAAACATCCAACCAAAGTGATGATTTGGTCGGTCATCAGCGGCAAGGGTGCTGGACGTCTATACGTCGTAAATGGAATAATGAGGCAACACCAATACAAAGAAGTATTACAAAATCGGTTAATTCCGCAGCTCAAAGAATGGTTTCTAAATGGGGAACCATTCACTTTCATGCAAGATGGAGCTCCCTGCCACACTGCTCGGTCTGTTTAAGCTTTTTTGGCAGAAGAAAATATCCCTCTGTTGGATTGGCCGGGTAATAGCCCCGATATGAACCCAATTGGAAATGTGTGGGAGCTAGTGAAAAGAGAAGTGGCTAAAGATATGATCACCAACAAAACCCAGCTCCTAGAAAAAATTATTCATGTGTGGAATCATCACCCTCAAATGCAGGAGACAGTACAGTCTTGCATTGATAGCATGCCGCGCAGAGTTGAAGCTTTGATAGCGGCTAAAGGTGGCTCGACTAAATATTGACTTTTATTTACATTATGTATTTTCATTTTTCTTTAATACTTAATAAACATATAATTTTCTAAATTAATGCTGTTTTATTTTATTTTCATTGATTAATATAAAAATAAAAAACAATTCAATTTATAAGTACAATATCACTCGGTAATTAATATTTTACATGAAATCTTGCAGTGCGTCTAATAATTTGGCCAGGGACTGTATATACACCGAGGAATAATATTCGAAATCATATAGTTGATCATAATTTATATAAATCAAATAGTAAACTTATAATAATCATAATAATCATTTATTATTCAAGAAAGAAAAAAAATAAATATGAAATGAATAAGTTGCTTTTTACAACTATAACTAAATATAAAAAATGCCGCCCCAAGATAAGTGCCGCCCGATGCGGACCGCACCCAGCGCCCCCCCCCCTTAGGTACGTCACTGTCTTAAATAAACTTCAAAAGCAAAGGGTGGGGGTTCGATTCGGTAGTACCAACCTCGGAAAAATTCATTTTGCCTCCTTTTTAAAAAATTACAATAATTAAATCAGACTTTCTGACATTTTGTCCACATAAATATATATTAATAATATTATATATATACAATATAATAATTTTTTAAATAAAAAATTATGAAGGAAGGGGGTGGCAAATTTAAAATTTGCCAAACAAATGTTGGAGCCATGCGCAAACAATAAGTATATTACAGTGAAAATAATAAAAGATTCAATTCTTAGCTCTTAATATATCAATTTTATTGCATAATAAAAAAAAATATATGTTTAATAACATTTTTATTATTACAAAAATGTGACTTTATGTTTATAAATAAATAAAACTAAATGCCCAACGTTTTTAGTTGTATATGAACCAATTCATCCATAAACTTTGTCAGGCTTTTAGATTTTTTTTGTATTTATTGTATGTTTATTTATTTATATAAAATATCAAATTAAATTAAATACTATTTATTAATACATATTATAAACTTTTGTAAATTTGATTCAGTAGTTCACAATTTTACTACTAAGCGCTTAAAATAATTAACAAATATAACAAATATAAATGAATTCATTTTCGGAGAAATCGAATACGAAATTACTAAAAAAATCTTAGTGGTCGCCTTAAGAGAATTTATTGTCTTTCCATAAAATTTGAATTCAATCGTAATAATGAAATAGATTCTAGAACCCCCACTCACATAAAAACTAATAGAAATATCATCGAAAATATTGAAAATTATTATTGAAAGGTTAAGTTGAAAAGAAAAATGAGAGAGTTTCTCAAGATCAATACATTTCATCAAACAAACCTGAAATATGAAATAAACCATTCAAATCATTCAAATTAGTTAATTTCAGACGTAAAAGTGCAATTATCCATTTATGACTTGTTAAAGTAATATATCTACAGATCCTAAGTACAATCCCTCTTAAATGGAATCATAAAGGAAGTGGAAAGTTGACCTTTGATGGAAAATCCCTAAGCTATAAAACTTCACCCTTTACGTTCATTTAATTCAATTGTGTTGATTATTTTATAGGAATTAATAATCCTATTCACCTTTTGCATTTAATAGCAATACGCAAGAGATTCGATCCATAGTTGTCGTTTTAACTAAAATCCCTAAGATGATAAGATTAACGGGACAAATTAATTAATCAAATTCAAACCAGAACTCCGATTTATACATTCTCTAATTGATTTGTATATATATATATACCCTATACTATAAAATTAAAAATACAATAAAACAAGATAAATCTAGAATTTTTGCATTGAAACAAAAACAAATAAATAAATAAATATAAAGTTAAGTGTTGAAAATGTTTAAAAGGGGCTTTAAACCGATAAGAAAATGAAAGAGAAATTGCTTGTTTTGACTTTTATATATTGACTGTTAAAGATTTTATGACAGTTTGAAGGAATATAAAATACAATAAATTCGAAAGAAATCTTATATATATATATAATCTAAAATCGTAAAGAATAAATGTTTAAGATTTAGAGAAAGAAAGAATAAATAATATGTTTTATAGGTAAACACATATAACCAATTTTTAGTTGTAGAAATCAATAAAGATTTTATGAAAGTTATAATTTTATCAATCTTATTTTATTCTCATTGAATTAAAATAGTTTCAGAACGTTTATAAAGATTTATCCTTATTTAATATAGGAAAATTAAATGACGTCATCAATTTGGGCGTTCTTCAAATCTAGACGGGGGCTCTGTCCCCTGTATTTGGTTTGAAGTTTATTTTTGCAGTTATGCAATCATCGAACATCACATGCCAAAATATGATGAAATGAGCATTTAAGTTGCTGCGTTCTCGTCACATGCTCGGTAATGTATAAAATATCTATCTCTCTGATTACTTCATTTGAGATAAAAATTCAATGTAGCTAAAGGTAGCTGGAAATTAATTTATTTCAAACTTCGATCAGATATGTGCCTGGCCATAGATTAACTTATTTCTGTTCTGATTGAATTAAAAATTATGTAATTATTTTTTAAGTTTTGCATTTGTAAGTTTAATTTTATTTTATATAATGATTTTCTTAAAAATTATTATTTTTTTTTTAATTTAAAATAAACATTTCGGATTTTTGCTAAATCTTAATACCTATTATGACAGGATTATTTGTGTTACTTCTACCTAGGTCCATTAGATATTCATAAGAAAAATTATAGCTTTATTCTTAAAATAAGAACTACTAAAATTTACAAAAATATAAAAGTCAACATTTCTGCAATATTTCTAACAGGGGTGGTAATATTGCGGAGCCGGTGAGAGGAATATTGCTTATGAGAAAAAATACATGTAAAACAAAAATAAAAACTCATAAAGTTGAAATGTTTAAATATTTAAATAGTTTGGTTTAAAAAATTAAAAAATACACATAATTTAAATAATATACTTACACATGACTGTTGCTATGAATATTTTTCTTGCCTTACTAAATTAATTGGGGGTTTAATTTTTTACTGTTAAACTAAGTCATATTCCATATCATAAGCCATATCCCTCGTTCTTGTAATGCTTCATATCACTCCTTCAACACAATTTTAGAGAAGACACGCAAATAGTAAATAATGAGGAATATGTGAAAAATAATATTAATTTTAAAGAATGCACAAAAACGTAGAATCTACAATACTTGGAAAAGTTGCAAATGAAAACAAATTACAAGCCTTTAAAATAAATATGATGAAATTTCGCATGTGTTGTGATCTGCGGACAAAACAAACCCTCCTTGCACTATGGTTTACTTATAAATAATGTAGACACAATTCATCTGGACGTGTATATGACTTTTCTCGATCCCCAATGCCTTTCCCAAACCAAAAGGCCTAATTTTCGAGATATAAAAAACACGCCATATCCCTAAACTCATCATTTTCCTCGGCTTTATTTTATATCATCTTCTAAGAAAAAAGTATATTTGATAGACATGTACAGGTATAGTTTTTTATATCTATTATTCAAATATTTATATAAAAGTTAAAAAGTGTCTACATCTGATTTATTACATATACGAAAGATAAAAATAAAAAACTATAAAATATTTTTAAATAAAAATACATAAAAAGGAGAATAAATTATTTATCCAAATCAAATCATTTTTTTTTATTTTATTTATATATTTATCTACATATATATTCTAATTTACACTTTACATCATGTGTAGATATAATAAAGATAAATTTCTTATTTATTAGTATTCACAATTATATAAACCATACATATTGAGATTTGAAATCAATTCTTTGTTTTTATTTCGATGAATTGGAAGAATTTATTAGACATCCTAATTAGCACTTCTAAACAATTATTAACAATTTTTAGGATTAATTTCGTGATAGGAAGTAGGTGGATTTTATTTAAATGTTATTAGAATATTTGTTCATCTAATCTTATACAATTAGTTGAGACATAGTACGAATTTATTCTGCGTAACATATACATATAGGTACTTCTTCTTCAGCATATATATATATATATATATATCGGTACTTCTTTAATTTGAATGTTCCAACCATTTTCCATGGTTGATTGTGGAAGAGTTGTTAGAGGAATATTACTATTAGTAAAATTAATAAATATTATTTTTATTATTGTTATTGTTAGTAAAATATTATAATTTTTATTTTTATTAAGCCCTTAACATTTTTGATTCCATTCAAAAACTAAAAATTTGCAGCACATTCAATTTAAAGCAGTATATACTATAAATAATCAGTGCTTAATTTCATTAATATAATTAAATACAATTTGATTTAGATTAATGAATCATTTTATTTAATTTAAACAAATTCATTGTTTTATTACTCAGGATTGAGTTTAATTAACCACATATATATTATTGTAGAATTCAATTTAACAAATTAAGAAACTAAACTTCCAATTGAATATTTTATCCATTCAATCCGATGTTTTATTATTTGATAATCAGATATTATAAAATAAAATAAATGAAATTGTATTCACTTAAATTGAATTTTACCTGTTTGAATTAATTGAAATGAATGAAAAAATTGCAAAATAAATATAATATAAATCAACTTAAATTATTAAATTCATAATTATTAAAAATTAATCTAAATATCTAAAAATATTTATCAATTTAATTTGAATAAGAAAAAAGTTTTAATTTATATTTATATAATAAATACAATTATTATATATATGAATAAAATATGTTACGGTTATAATATCGAGAAGAATGAGATGGACAGGGCACGTGGCTAGATTTGGAGGGAAAAGAATAGCGAAAAATATATTTGTGAGGAAACCGATTGGGAAACGACCTGTCGGAAGACCAAGGACGCGGTGGGTGGACAATGTAGGAAGCGAGGTGAGAGAGTAGAGATTGGATGATTGTGGCTCAGGATAGGGATACTTGGAGGAGTGTGGTTGCTGCGGCCAAGAACTTTCGGATTCACTAGAGCCACAGAGATAGATAGATAAATAAGTTATGAATATCTTTCTTTATAGAAATAAAAATTAACGTTTCGGCCCATGTGCTACCAACAAAACTACACCTTTTGAATCACAAAATATGAAAAAATTATTATTAAATAAACTAACAGGAAATGTAATTCTAAGTATTTGTTTCTCAATGACTGTTTAAAACTCTTAGAAATCTATGTATACAAATTTTATTGTATTATTCTAAAATTTTGTAAACCTTCTGAATATACTTTAACAATCTTTAATAACTTCTTATAAACAAGTTTTTTTATTTATCAATAATATGTAGTTATTCATGGTTATATAAATAAATTGAAATCACAAAATATAAAGAAAATTAATAACTATATAGGTATATTTTAAAAGCTGTTAGGGCTTTTTTCTCATACAGTCATATTATATTCTTAATTTTTTTCAATTATATTCAATTTTTATTAAATTTAAATATTTTAGAATTTGATGAATTTTAAACAGTTCATAATAATTAATTCATCACTTGAGCCAAGCAGAGTATTGGAGAATATAATTTAAATAAATAAATTTTAATTTATCACAGAATTTTATATAAAATTAATATTTCATTTTTATTCTTTTTAATTAATCATTTTTTATTATAATAAATTTACACTTATAAACATTATGTGAGAAATGAAAGATGTTCCACATCCTTTAAAAAAATAGAATTCCTCTTAAAATTGACAAATGAAAATGTTAAAATTACTGGTTTTTAAGAGTTTTTATAATTTAATCATTCAAAATTTTGATTAATATTATTAATTATAATTATATATTTCTTATGATATTGAAATTATTCATGTATATTGTATATGATTATGTTTATTGTTAGTTTATGATGAAAGTGGTGTGATACTCCCTCATCAGTTTATTTTTTATTCAAAAAATGACAAGTAATTATATATTATAATTTTTAATTTTTTTTTTCTTAAGAAATGTAATACTAGAATTTTTTATAAAGGGCTTTTTAAAAAAAGGTTCTTTGAAGAATTTATAATCAAAGTTATACAACTTAATTACATTTTGATTGATTCCATTTTTTTATATATAAATATATAATATGAAATGAGTGGAAAATAAAATTTGAGTGTCTGTCTTTCCGACTTCTCAATTTTATCTTTTGATCTTTAGCACTGTACAAAAACAAACAAAAAATTTAGATGAGGATTATTTAACTCTCACAGAAATACATATATATATATAACAACCTAAAGGTGATATTTTTTCTCCAGAGTGCAATTTATTAATTTTCTTATTTTCTAGTTAGATAATTCCCATTTCGGTTTGATAAACAATTGATTTGTGCTTTGTTTAACTTCATGAAGGAGATTTAAAGAAAAGGACCAAAAAAGAGAATGACTATAGACACTTGAGCCTCAACAGGGCATATTAATTTAACCAAGTGTTAATCTTGATTAAATTTGGGGCCCAGTTGCCCTGTTAGGGCTAGATTAAGAATTTATACCATCCTCTTTTTTCATATTGAACAACAGGAGTTCACATTGAGAACAACAACAACAACAACAACAACACAACAATTACAATAACAACAACATCAATAATAATAAGATTTTGCATGATATAATAAGATAAATATTTTTTACACATTTATTATTATTTTCTGATAAGAATTATACTTAAGACATATACCAGATAATTAATATTCATTGATTTTAATATTTGGCATCTTTATATTATTTTTTTTTACATTAAATATATTTTATAATATATAATTTATTTACAATAATATAAGTATATTTATATATTTACATTATAAAAATATTTAAACAGATCATTATTCTATATATTGTTTATTATTTATAAATAAATATTATTTTAATAATGAATACATAGGTGTTTGAAAAAATTAACGTTAAGTTCCTATTCTGACAATTTTAAATTGAGAAACGATTACTCTGACACTTTTCAGACATTTATATTATTAATTGAATAAATTGGTAAGGAATGGGTGATAAGATTTTCCAAATTGTCTAAATTAAACATTCCAAATATCAAACTGTCAAAAATGTTTTATATATATGCAAGTATATTAAAATATCAAATTTTATATATATTTTGAAAGAATAAAATCAAAGATATTAATTCTAAAATAAAAAAAACAATACCTCCCTTACTATCGTCGGTCGGTAAAAACGCAATTTTAAATAAAAATAAAATAAGAAATGTAAAAGAAAAATGAGATAATTTTTTTTTATCTATACCAAAATTTTAAATTCAAATCATTTTTAAGAATTAAATACTTACTCTAATATAATGATAAATTTAATTTTTTTATATATTTATTTATAGTCTAGGATAATATTGTTTGAATTATAAAGTATAATATAATAAATAATAATAATAATCCTGAATAATAAATAAAAAAATTAATAAGAGAAATAGGTGAAATACGTGGAGATGACTAATACCATAGATTTAAATAATAATATAAATATTTATTTAATTATTAATAAAAAGAATTTTAGATCTAATGATAGTTAATTTTTACAGTGTTTTATTTAACTTGCTTGGTTATCTGTATGGTTCAAATCTAGTAACTCATTTTTAACACAGTTGCAGTTGACCAATCGAACTAAAACTTTGCAAACTTTTCAGATTTGCATGACAATACATAAATATGAAATAAAGTTTTCATTTTCTTAATTAATTAATTAATTAATCCTTCTGTATTGTTCAAATTAAGTAACTCATTTTTAACATGGTTGCAGTTGATCAATCGAACTAAAATTTTGCACACTCTTCAGATTTGGATGACAAAACATGAATATGAAATAAAGATTTAATTTTCTTAATTAATTAATTAATAATTTAATTAATAAATTTTAACCCATCATTAAATATCATTTATAATCTCAAAGTAAGATATTCAAATAAAACTTAAAACCTTAAAAATTTATTTACTAAAAAATTAAAAATAAAATAAATAATTAAAAAAAATTAAGTTATAGTGCTTTATTTATAAATGCACTAAAAACTGGAAAATAATTTTTCTTTTAGCCTCAATAAGTATATTCTTCTTCATGATGGGGTTCTACAAGGGTCCGCCTACTTAGCACTTCAACAACAATAGTCTAGATTCTTTGAATAAAGAGCCTAATTAAAATGAATTAGTTAATTAATTTTCTAGGGATCTCTCAAATAAAACGCTTGCATTTAATTTTTAATTAATTTCTATATAATATTAAAATATATTAATTGGTATCAGTGCCTGAATGTCTCATGTGAAATCATCAGTCTGAAGGTGTCAATGTTTAAAGATTGAAATTAAAATATTATGTTTTATGTATTATTATTATAATTATCATTATTATATTAAATATTCAATTTAATTTTAAAGTTCTTCTTAATAAAGATGATAATTATATAAGTATTTTTTTACTATCTCGTCAGAGATAGTATTGCAATCACGAAAATTTTCGATTTCGAGATTTGATGTTTTTGTACGTTTTGAAGGTCCCTGAGTCATTTTCACTAAGCTTGAGAAAAATGTCTGTGTGTGTGTGTGATACTTTTTCACATGATTAAAAATTGTATAAAACTGCTTGATTGAATGTCTGAAAGTACCGGAATTAATTTTTTAACACGTTGACTGGCAATCACGTGACGTGGTGGCTTCAACAAAGAGCCAAACACGCGCTTGTTTAATAAATATTATTTATTCATTTTAATTTATAATTTAATTAATTAAATTTAATTTAAATATAATATATGTTAATTAATCCAATTGATATTTGCGAGATAGTCGAGCGGAGACACTCCAGATGTTTTTTAAATGAGGAAAATTCTCTTCCATGATTTTAACCCAAAATCAAACTATTGGAAGGTTTTTTTTATTTAATACAGAGAGAAAAACCTATTCTCTTATTATATTCTTTTAAATTATTAATTTTCTTTAAGTCCATTGCTTTTGAAATGAACATCAATATAAAATTCGAGATTGGATCAATGTCATAAGTTTGATAATGTATTTTCAGGGAGCTTTATTGAGCATTAAATGTTAAAATAATGAGCGACTGTATGTCTAAATAGGTAACCTATTCAAATGGATCATCAATATTGTAATTGAAAAGGTGTGGGAAGTTAGGGGTGGTATGGGCTTCGTTAATTGATTAGTATCATCAAACAGTGAACGAAATGTGGATAAACTTTTGAATTTTTACACCTTGTAATGATCATAAAGTTCAATTACATTAATTCTATTAATTGAACACAGATACGATATTTAATGTAATTCTAAAATATGTAAATATTATGATACATATTTTAAAATTTAAGGATTTTACTAATTCTGAAATTTGAAGGAAAGGAGAATTCCTAGTATTTATAAAAAATCGAAATAAATAATAAAACATTATAGATGAGAAACGTTTTAATTTATATTTCAAATAGAAAATCAATTTCTATACTTTATGTGCATTTTGTTTGTTACAGCATCTGCAGAAGCTCTCCTATTTTCAGGGCAATATTAAATAACAACCTAATAATGTGTAAATAATAAGCATGATAAATCTATATAATCTGTGTATATATTATCTATTTTTTATTGATTTCTACTTTTATGAGTTTTTCCATCTGACTACTTTATATTTTTTATATTTTTATATTACATAAAAACTATTTATGTTCTTGATAAAAGTAACTTGACTTTACATGATTTTTATTCTAATTTATGATTCTAAATAAAATAAATCTCTATCGAGTTCAATTGATTCACATATAAATAAATGGAAAAATATTTGACCACTTATATGCCATTTTCTAACTTAAACTTAATAAAATTGAAATTTTTTAAATCCTTTTTTACTTTCTTTCTAGGATGGACCCCATATAATATATTTTACATTGTTCCAAAGTAAACGAAAAAAAAAATTGTCATCAAAATCTTTGAAAGCAAATCAATAGGAATATAATTTAATGATAAGAGTGAAAAGGAAATCATATATATATATATATATATATATATATATTATTTTATATATATTTGATATTTAAAAAATCAATTGGAGAGACTGACGGTTTTAAATTATAGTCAAATTCAAAAAGAAAAATATTGCATCAACCAAATCATCATTGATGATCATTGATAAATGATTAATTAATTTGAAAGTTGTATGAATTAATTTCTCTTGCTTGAAGCACCAATCATAGATATTTTCAATGTTGGGAGTAAATATTTGAATAAAAGAAAATCATTTTACTAAATAAATTTTACGTATTGGAATGTAAATTAGTTGATCAATTAAGGAGTATAATTGGCAAGGATTTTTTACCTTTTTGGATCTGGACTACTCCTTATCTACCACAAAGAATCCGTTGTACTGATCATTCAACACCTCTATTCTACTAAGCAGTAACCGACTTAGTATCCACAGACTTATGAAGAATTCTAGCACTTTGGTAGCGAGTGTGGAATCAATATTAGAGACTTAAAAATATATAGATCCTGTTAAAAAACTATTTTCAATTCTGTCTTAATGTTAATAATTAAGAAACATTTAGTTTATAATTTTAATTTCTCTTATAATTTACAGTGGTTTCTCGGTTCGCGAGCAAAATCTCGGGTTACGATCCGCATGATCGAGGTACTAGCGCAGAGGAAGAAAATAAAACAGCCGAGAGTAGAGATCCAAGAACATAGTTCAATGTGGTTACAAATAAAAAAATTGTAAAAGCAAATCATGTATATGACATAACAGCTATTAGAACTATTAATTTATTTATTCAATGAAGTTCTGGCTCATTTTAAGTGTGTTAATCTGCCCCGAAAATCAGGTTCCGATTACAAAATTATTTAAGAGTAAAGCTTTGAATGATGATGAATGTGAACCAACATCAACGAAAAAAGTTAAAATTAATGATAAAGAGAATGAATCCTTTGTTCTACCGAGATACAGCATATCGAAATACACATCAGCAGCTACTAATCCTCTCACCGATATGCCATCACAACACCTTCTATATAAAGTTCGATGAGTAAACATTAATAAATAATATTGTTTATTATTGAGTGATTTAATGAATTAGTGAATTAATATTTCTTCTTATGTGAAAACTTGTTTCGGTATAAGAGTATTTCAGTTTACGAGCTGGAACGAATTAACTCGTAACCCGAGGTTCCACTGTAATTAATAAAGTCATTTATAGTTTTTAATCGAAATAAATTAAGATCATAGAGCACATGACTTCTTTAATGAAATATTTATAATAGTATATTTAATTGTCTTAAATTTAAGATCATAATGGTTTATTTTGAGCGAAACAGATCCATGATGTTAAACTTCAAGTGGTGGGTGATTAATTAACTCGTTAACTTGTGTGTACCAAGGGATTTATAGAAGACAATACTTGGGAGGAGTAGGAGGTAATTAGGGTCTAGGATATTCTGACCTCCCTTCCTATGTTTCTTGTTAGAGAGAATGTCATGGTATGGCAAAATAGAAGAACAAATATTCTATTTAGAAATTGCCTCTTTAGTGAAAAATAAACATGAAAAGAAGACAAATGAATATTTTAAAATAAATCAACAAATAAAAGAGAAACAAACAAAGCAGCTGCCAACTTGAGATGATGCACTTATTTCATGGGTTTTTGAACATAAATATATACTATATATACTGAAGGGATATGAAAAAGATGTAGATATATTTATATTTGAGGAAAAAAATAATTTAAAATATTAATAAAATAGTGACAATTAAATCGATAAAATAAAATAATCAAATTTCAAAATCTTCTTTAGTTATTTAAAGTTTTATAAAATTTTTCATCAGGTGGAAAGTAGAGAGAACATTTAACAAGTATATTTAAAAAAAAATTTATAATTCATTCCCCAATCAAATTTGCATAATATTTAAAGGTTAAATTTATTTTAGATCTAGCTACTAAGTTTAATTTCTCTAAAATAATTAATGTTATAGAATTAATTAAACAAGGCACATTAATTAATCCTTATTTTATATATAAATCCCTCTACAAACCTACTAATTATTTAAAAATATCTCTCGAAAATCTCAAATTCTAAATTTTAGAGCAAGTTCTTTTTATACATTGAAATTTCTACACTCGATTTAAATAATAAAACCTTAAATGTGTGATATCTTAGTTAGTGTTAGAAATAGATATGCGTAGTATATTATTATTAACAGATTTAGTTTGGGTGGTTTTGTACTTGCGTTGCTGTGAAGCCCAGAAGAATCCTGGGCACTTCGGAGCTTCACAGCAACCCAAAAACCCGATATCGATTCTTGGTCACTCAGGCTAAGATCCAGAATCTCAAAAATATTCTCGCCTAAATAACCTCTTGAAAATGGCGCCAAAATGGGTGCCGAAACGTCGAGAAAACAATCTCACTTATACGTGATTATATCCCGGATAAATCTGATAATAATAATAATAAAATTCACGGATCAAAATTAAAATATATAAATACTCTTATATTGTTGGTTCAATTATATGAATTTAAAATGACAGTAAAAAAGAAGAATAGATTTTGGAATTTAAAATTAAAATTATTTGTAAAAAATATGAAATAGAAAGGTAAAAAGAGATCGCTTCTACACACCCATCACCAAACCCATCACAGAACAGACTTAATTAAGAGAGAGAGATGTTAATTTGGATATTACTGGTAAGTAGGTTAAGAAAAGTGTATGGAGTTACAAGAGAATTGGAAGGGGCTAGGCATTGGATGTTGACAGAAAATAAAAAAAGTTGGTTCAAAATTGTTACGAAAAATTGTCGAATGCGGCAAAATCACAAAAATAAAACTCTTAAGATAATTTGATTTCAAATATTTTATTTATAAACAAATAAAAATATGATAAATTTCTTATAATATATAATACTATATTCACATATGTAATTATTTTCATTGTACTCATGACTCTATTTGAAGAAATTAAAAAATTAAGATAAATTTAATTACATTTGCAAACGTTTATCTCAATGAAGTGTATCATTAAACAGTATAAAGAAGTTTTTAAAAGCTGACGTACTTTTTTATTTGTTCTTTATAGACGGAACATCTTGAGAAACATGAAAAAAGGCATCGCTTCTATTCTATTCAGCAGAATCGATTTTCTTCTGTTTTTTTAAGAACTCCGTTAGACGTGTTTTAATGGGTATTTTAACTTCATTTTTATATCCTTTCTATACTCTATCAACAATAGCCTTGTTATTATCTTATCCTCGTAAAGAAAGATTTTTAAAAAAATGAGCAAATTTTAACTTATATTTATATATAGGTAAAAATATATATTAGATATATTAGAAATAAAAAAAATGAATTATAATAAAATATAAATATCAAATAATCATAATAAAATTTCATATATTTTTAAGAAAATCCTTATTTATTCGAAGAGATTCAATATATTGAGATAATTTTAAATAATTGAATCATTTAGTAATATTATAATCAAAATTCATTAACAAATAAAAATAATTAAATTTATATTGAATTTAATATTGAATATAATTTATTTAGATTACTCTAAAACTTTAAAAGGTATAAATAATAATAATAAAATCCTCAATATTATTTTTACCCCCGTTAATTTTAAAAATCAATCACCTCCAACATTTTTATTTTTACTACATCTTAAATATCATAGTCTCACTAGTTAAATTATAGAATGTAAAATTCATTAAATTTATTTCATGAATCAACATTTCAATTCGTGAGGTTAATAAAAACTTAATTCTTATATCTAAAAATAAAATTATTGTTGTAAATAAAAAGACAAAATACATGGTAAGCTAACAATATTAAGATAGATGTGAGGGGTAAGGATAAGATCGGAGATAAGATTCTATGTATTACTTATATTCTGTGTATTATAAAGTAAAATATCGAGGGATATTTCGCACAATTCGGGTTTTTGCTAAATCTTAAATACGAATACCTATTATGACATGATTATTAGTGTTAATGGTTCTATTAATGGTACTATAATATTATTAGGAGATTATAGCAAAAATTATAGCTTTATTCTTAAAATAAAGACTACTAAAATGTAAGAATAAAAATAAAATTTAAAAAAATAAAAGAGTCAACTATTCGGCAATATTCCTGCAGGGGTGGTGATATTGCGGAACGGTGGGAGGGATATTGCTTATAAGAAATTACATATAAATAAAAATAAAATCTAATAAAGTTGAAATGTTTAAATATTAATTAGGTAAGTTTTAAGAATTAAAAAAAGTAGATAATTGAAATAATTTAATTACTCAAGTATGTGACTATGAAAATTACCCTCTCAATGTAAAACACTGCGTCATATCACTCCTTCTAGACAATCTAAGAAAAAGATTTGCAAATAGTAATGAGGGATATGTGAAAAAATAAGTCTTAATATTAATTTTAAAGAATGGGTAAAAACCTAGAATACACAATATTTGCATAAGAAAAGGAATTACAAGCTTTTGAAAAAAATATGATGAAATCGCATGTTTATCTTCAAGATGATGGACAAAACTAATCATCTTTACATGATGGCTCACTTATAAATAATGTAGACACTGTTCATCTGGTCGTGTATGTGGCGTCTCACGAACCCCAATGCTTTTCTCAAGCCAAAAGGCTTAGTTTTTGAGATACGGAAAACACGTAATTTCTTTCGGATTTATCTTAATGTGTTTATAAGAAAAATTTTCAGTGTCTCAGATTATAAGTATGGAAAGTTTATTTAATATAATCAATATCGGTATTTAGGCAAATATTTTTAAGCAAATTCATGAAAATCCAAAAATATTGTTTTAAGAAAAGACGTTATATAGGTTTAATATAATTAATAGGGAATTTATTATCGAAATATCCTTTATTTTTCTAAATATATAGTTCTGAATTGTTAAAGAAAACAAAATTTTACTTTTAGCATTTCCCTAAATTAACATAATATATCGATACTAATAATTAAATATCTTTAAATTATTAAAGTAATTACAAAAGTTCAAAAACCACCTAACAAGGAAAAAAAATATGAGATTTCAAAGAATTATATTTATATATATATATATATATATAAATCATGCTAATATAATAAACTTATATAAAGGTATACAGATGCATTTAATTAAATATATTTAATTAATAATAATATATGTTTTATGTTTATATTTGTACTTCACTTTTTCATGTTATTTTCCATTTTCTTTGTTAAATAAAAATGTAAATTTTAATATATTGCAGTAATTTTTGCTTTTTTAATTTTCTTATCAAAAATAAATTAAAAAAGCTTTATTCAAATGATATATGAATTCATATATAAATATATTTAAAATTTCTGTTATTAAAATTTCATATTTTTTAATCCTCAATTTATTTAATTAAATGAAAACATGGAACTTACATTTAAATTATTTTATATATATGGATATATACAAATATATACGAAAATAAATCCATAATCTGTGTGCATACAAATATATATTTAAATTATAGATAAAATCATTGATTTAATTTTTTATAATTCTCTAATCAAAATTTGAAAAAGTAAAATATTTATTTTTACTTGAACGAAGTTTGTATATAAACTTTTCTTTTACATATAAAGTATGTTTTAATATATGTATGAACCATAAATATTTTCTTTTGGGGATATGAATTTATTAATTTTGATATATTTTTATGAGTTACTTTTTAGAAGAATATCTAATTTTATTTATGTTTGTTTGAAAATAACAACTTGAATGTTGTCTGTTTATAATAAAAATGTATATTTTGAATCGAGTATAATATTTATAATGAGAGGGTTGTTTGTTCCATTTCTGATATACACTTCGAAAAAGTTTTTTTATTTACTATGTGTCAGAAAAAATAAACAAATATTTGAATAAACTTATATTTTTATTTATTTTTTGTTTAAATGAGCTATATAGAACAAATATGAAAAGTTTTATTTTTTTTTTAAGTTATTCAATTTTTTTTTTAAATCACATTACCAATATGAATGAATAATATATATTTTTATATATATAAAAATTCCATTGGTGTATATAAATTCTAACATAAGAAATTTGTAAAATAATAATTAAATTTTAAATTTTGATTTTAATGATTTGGACATATAAAGCTCGATTTTAGTGAACAACGTGAATGTCAAGACAAAAAACAAAACAATAATATTTATTTTTAATATAAATTGCATTTTTAATACTATTTCATATAGAATATCATAAAATAAAATTTAATAAGAATCTATATATAGTTTAAATAATTTTAAAAATTGTGTTTCAAAGGGAATTTTTTTAATTTTAATATAAATAAAATTTATAATATTAAATTCGTTTTATCTATTTCATAAACTAAAATTAAAAAGTTAAAAAATATACTTAATAAAAATAATTTTTAATTAAAAGACTAGGTAAATTTAAAAGTTTGTTATTTTTTTACCTTTTGCGCATTTCGTCATCATTTTAAGTTTGTCAACTGAGTTGTATTAATAACATAAACCTAAATGTACATAAGGAGGCAGCTTAACCGGGAGTGTAGCGTGGCAATTTTCTACACAAGAAGTCGGAGTTCGATTCCAACTATGAACAAATTTTTCTATTAAGTTCAATTTAACATCAACTGCATCCGGCTCCAGGAACTGTTAGTTCCTGGTTGTATAGATGCGGAAGGCAACGGGAAACAACATTCCCAAGTAAAATCATAATGGCTGAGCAGCTTCTAAGGCTATCCTAGTCATGATGATGGCCAAACTCCGATATAGAGAGGGCACCTTAAGAAGAAAAAGAAATGTACATAAACAAAAGTATAAATTACCTTGAAAGTTATTTGTGTATTTTAATTAAAATTATACTTATTCATTTTTATTATTTTAAGTTTATTTTAATTTATAAATTATATTAAAATGTGTGTAAATCGATTAATTCTAAATATTACAAGTAGGTTTTGTTTATACTAGGACAACTTTAACGACACATTATTTATAAGATTCCGAATAATAAATGTTTTTATTTATATTTTTATAAATTAATTGCCACAATTTATTTATTCATGTTTTTAGTTATTTTTATTATCCCGCCAGAGATAGTATTGCGATCACGAAAATTTTCAATGTTTTTATACGTTTTGAATGTTCCTTAATCATTTTCACTAAGGTTGAGAAAAATGTCACTGCAAATCTCACGCGCCAACACTTGACGTGGTGCCATCAACAAAGAGCCAAACATGCGCTGGTTTAATAAATATTATCTATTAATTTTAATTTATAATTTATAATTAATTTAATTTAATTTAATTTAAATATAATATATTATGTTATTTATTCCAATTCAAATTGCGAGATAGTCGAGTGGAGACACTCCAGCTAATTTTTTTAATGAACTGCAGCATTTATATATTTAATGTAATAATATAAATTATATTTATTTATTTTAAAGGCAATCTGTGTTTTATGATCTTTCACATTTTAATTCATTATCCGTGATATGTAATTAAAACCCTCGGGAATATATTTATTAATGATTTTAATTAATAGAACTATATATTTACATGACATGTTCATATGATTTCAATAAAATAGAAATAAAAACAATCACATGAATTAAAGAGAGCGAGATTACATTACTATAAAATTAGTAATTAAATTAACATTACATTGTTAATTTATTAAATATAAGATTGTTATGTATACTCTCGAGCAGTGCAAATGAAATCATGATAAATAAATCAATTAAAGCACCTAGGCACCAGGTCCTAAACATTTTACGATAATATATATATATATATATATATATATTGTTTTCTATTAGAATGCTCGCTTTAACTTTTATTCCATTCGACTGATTTTTTTCAATTTTGTAAAATTCAATAATATCAAAAAGAGAAAAATCTTCTTCCTTTAGATGCGCAAAATTAATTTCATTTTGTAAAACACTAAAGATAAAATTAATAATTTATTTTTATTTTAAGAATTAATGTAAAATAATCCTAATTTAAAAAAAAGAAGTTAGTATATAAAAAATTAAATTGAAATTCATTAACACAAGCATCAATAAATTCATTTATATTTGTTGTTGAACATGGAAATCTAAATTGCTGAATTTAGTGAAACATCACGAAAATTCATTATCAACAACCACAATTTGGCATATAAAAAATGGCAAACATTAATTTTAAGGAAGATAGTGACTATCATCATAAAAATATAATACCTAAACACCAAGAGAGTAATATTTTGTGTACTTTTATTCTTTAAAAATACTACTAGTTAGTTAATAAAATTGATATATAGATACGTTATCTTGAGACAATTTTTCATAAATCTACAAGCAATAATAATTTGTTTTTAAATAAATACATTAAAATTATTTTTTTCTCTTGTTGCAGCTTTTTTGCTAAAATATCCTTAAATTTAAAGGATATATCTATAATTATATATCTTTTTATTAAAAAAAGATAAGAACTTTTGTTTTACCTTCAAAGAATATTTATTGGTATAATAATAAATATAAGTTGCCATTTAAAATAAAAATGAAAAGTCCCACATATTTTTTTAAATTTTAATGGAGGAATGTGGTTACTGAAGACAAAAATTTTTGAGTTCAGTCCCCTTTCAGAGATATCTAAAACGAATATATAAGTATAAGTATGAAAATGTAAAATGCTTTACTATTAAAATTTGCAAGTGAAGTTAATTTTTATTTATAGGAAAGAGGAAGGAAATTGAAAATTTTAATGAATCAAAGGATTAATTTGGCTTTTACTAAAATTTACTAAATTTAATTTTTATAATATCAGAACTTTTAATTTAAATAATTCCAAAAGTTTCTTTAAATCTAAGTGTCGCGCCCGGTGCAAAAGGATAAACTTGCGCCCCCGTCATATATTTTTTATTGCAATTATTTTTTTGTGAACAAACATTTATTAAAAATTATGAATAGAATATAAAAAACAATAGCTAGTTGCTTATTTAATTAAATACAATATATTTATATAACGTTTAACAAATATTTCTATAATAAAAAAATCGAAATTAAAATACCATTCAGAAAATTTGCTTATTAATAATAAATTGTAATTGTCTTTCTGCACGATTAATTAATTATTAGGAATTTTTATCATTCGGCGCCTGGTCACCGCCCTTTCCAGCCAGGCAATAATAATAATAACTCTTTAGCCTCTTCTTTTGATATTCCATGTCTTTTCTCCTTAATCATTTACTAGTTAAAATTCCTCTTTTTGTAGTAATATGTTTTAACAATTAATTAAACTATACCAAGATAGTAGGACGAGAACAAGTTAATGAAATCCGAGTGAATATCTTGTTTAATTAATTTTCATTATAATTAAAGATTAATCAAGGAAATAAGATTATTCTAGGAAATCGTCTGACAAGATCTATCTATCTATATGTTTAATTCGCTAATGTCCGTCTGTCCGCATGTTTGAAATTGAGCACATTAAGATAGCATTATATTTCAAAATTTATTTGGTGGTTCCTGATGTATAAATCTTCGAAATTCTATAAAATCAACGTAAATACGTATATAAATATATTTATAAATATAAATATATAAATACGTAAACAGAGAGTAGGAGTTTCGTGATCCGTGGTTCGGTTCGGTTCGGTTCAGCCAGTGAGGTCGCGAAACGACAAAGTGTTTACTAGTATTTATTTAAGATATATATTTTTTCCATATAATATTGAATTTTGGTACTTATAATTGAATTAGAATATTATTTTACGAATTTTGTTTAAAAAAAAATATTAAATAATAAAAAAAAAATAAAGAAAATCATAGTAATAGTATTAATAAAATAATACTAAAAATTATTTTTTTAGTTTTTATCATCTGAGTTCGTCTCTATTCTTTATGTATTTATTTTTTTTTTATATAATTTCTATTTTTAGTTTAATTGATAATTAATTGTAAAACAATTAACAAATTTTTAAATAATAATTAAATCTTTTTACAAAATTATAATCTAATTTAAACTAATCTTTGGACAAGTTTCACTCAATAATTTATGAATAATGGTCAATAAGAGAATCACTGACAGTACAACTTTTCAAATGCCTGGGCCTTACTGGTCAGTTGACGACTAAGTAAATAGAGGTGATGTAAGATTAATATAACGGATCCACTCAACTCTTTAATCTTGATTTTTGTAATCGAAGACAGCTATTTCATATTTAAGTGACAGCTCAATTTTGATCAAGTATTGAACACAGAAAGGGACAAATTATAAGGCTATGCCCAGAAAATCGAAACCAAATCGCCAGAAACGTATTAGGAAGACGCACTCCTCACAATTGAAGTTAAGAAAATTAATCTTCCTAAAAAATATTTAACATATTTATCATTTTTCTCTAATAATATTCGAAACAAATAATAAATAAGTATTCTAAGTTTATTATTTATTTTTATGCAATAAAAAAGTAAAATAATATTATATTACATTACAATCAAAATGGCTTATTTTCCAAAAAGATAATTTGTCAAATGAAAACAAATAAAATTTTATGACAAAAAATATTTTTATTTCTGTCTTCTCCTTTCAAAAAAGTAAAATAACATTATTCTATATATGTATATTCAAGTCTCAGTAGATTAAGGTTATTGTTTATTTAAATGATCAGAATTAATAAAAAGTCTTAATTAATTTTCAGTCCAAAGGGAGTTTACTTCAAATGTTTATTAACAGATCTTACATTTTAATATTCAGCAATATATGGAAATTATTTAAAAATTATAATTTTTTTATAAATCATAGAGATTAAAATTAACACAAATAGAATTAAACTTATTTACTCATTTATATATAAATAAATTGATAATTAATAAGTAAAAAGAAGATGTTTAATCTTGGGCGGCATATTATTCAAAAATTTCTATTAATAACTAAATTTTTTATTATAAAATTACATGAAATCAAAAAGTATTTTGGCAAAACTTTTAAACTCAATATTTAAAAAATATATAGGAAATTTGATTTTGACTTCATACAAGTTTTCGCTTATTCTTGTAAGTAAATATTGATGAAGTTTTATATAAGAGTGTATATTTTACAATTTAAATAACTAAAATTCATTTAAAATTCACAAGGGATTTGACAAAAAAACAAGCTAATAAAGGTAATTTAAGGTGACAATATAGTATTCTTTTAAATTAAATAAGTTGTATATAAATACATATATGTTTATATGAATAATGAAAGTGAGAATGAGAGGAAGAGATTAATATATAAATAAGAGTTTAAATATTTTAATTTTCTTTTACGATATTGTACAATTAATTAATTAATTAAATCTAAAATAAAAAAAATTCTTTAAAATTTTAGAAAATTCATTAATGCATCTGTGCTGCTTTGCGGCATTACATTTAATCATTGAAGATTATATAATTATTTTATTATTATTATTAATACACAATAAACAAATTAAGCCTTCAGTTTCCAAAACGTCAATAATAAATTAAATTAATTAAATAAACAAAGAAATTAAATTAATTACTTATAAATATTAATAAAAAAAAATATGGATTGAAATAAATAAAATATTTCTTATACAATATTTTTCAAATTCTAATTTTTTAAATTAAATTTAAAAAATATATTTATTTTTATGGCAATGGTTTGAATTAAAATAATTTTATAATCTTTGCTTTTGATTTTATGATGATTTTGTTTATATAGAGATATATAAATATATAAAATTAGTAGTATATTTATATATGTATTATAACTACCATACTAGTCTGCTATCGTAATTGGCTATTAAAACATGAAATTCTTGGAATAAATTGAAAACTGAATGATTAAATTTTTAATAACATTTAAGTAAATTAATATATATACATATATGTATATATATTTAGAATCTATACCTTTTAGCCAACATTCGCATTTATATATTAATTAATTTTACATATTTAATGAACTTCTGGAACAATCATAATAAAAGTTACTGATCCACAATGTTTTATTATTATTTATATATAATAATTAAAAATAACTTCTTTAAAAACAATATTTACTTTATTAATTGAATTTTTTTTATATTTATATATTTATAATTTTTTTGGATATTAGCTCTTATTTATATAAATATATATAAACAATTACTACTATTACTATTTTTCAATATTATATAATTACTGATTGTTATAAAATAAATAAGTTTGTTTATATCCAGAATTACGACTGAATGTTTTATTTTCTCTTTTGACAAACCCTAAAAATTCCCTCCCAGTCAATTAAATATTTTAAATTGATTTTTTTTTAAGAAGACATTTATTGGTATCTCTATACATTAAAAATAGAAAGAAAAATTCTTATATAGTCGAGTTAGACATCAAAGATAAATCTATGATTTAAAGGTCACTCGTTCATTGCATGGTTTATAGATCAAAGGATAATACGCTTATCATAACCACAAACCTACATATACAAATATGAAATTCAATTCATTCCATCAAACAAATGTTTTGTACGTGTTGCTTTAAGCTTGAACAGTTTTTTTCTCTTGGCCGGATATAATTCCAAGAGGGTGTCCTGAAAATTTGATAGAATGTCCTGTTTATACTCGTCCCTGCCTTTGACTATGCTCTTTGAAATACATTACCGGTTAATATAATATTTATATAGTCACTCTTCGATTAAAATAAAATTCATAGATATCCGGTCTTTTGTCCTCCTTAATGAATCATGTAGTGTTCAAATTGAAGAAGAATAGGGATAGACAGTTAAGATATGCCCTCAAAAAGTTTATTCCATCAGTATTATTCTCCAGTACTATTAAAGTTAATATATGAATATTTAAAACTATTGTTTTATTTTACTATTATAATGTAATACTAATAATAATGTAAGGTATTATTACTTATATCGTTTAAAATGAAGGTAAATGACTATAGCAGATGATAGTTAAAGGGTTTGTAAAGAAAATTCTATATTCCTTGAAATGAAAATGTATATTATTGAGAAATGGTATCAGCTGCCTCGGGCTCCAAGAACTGTCAGTTCCTGGTTGTATACATGCGGAAGGCAAACGGGAAACCACCGCATTAACATTCCCAAGAAAAATCATGGCTGGGCAGCTTCTAAGGCTATCCTAATCATGATGATAGCCAAACTCCGAAAGGGAGACGACACCTTAAGAACATGCATTCTCAAATATAATTACTAATAAGTTAAACATTTAAATTGGGAAAAGATTAGAGAGAGGTTTATTTATGAAAATATTAATTGGTAAATGGCCATCAGTAGACAACAATTTGGGGTAAAGATGATATTCTAGTATAAGTTCTAGTTCCAGTATTAAGTATGGAAGTACTAGGATAGAAAATAATTTGAAGGGAATAGGCTCAAAATAGGGGAGGTTTTAAGGAATGTGGTTTTTGAGCCCAAGAAGTTTTTCATTAAATAAGCTAAATAGTGCACTTATCTGCAAGATTAAATAACAGATTGATTGAATTTTGATATTAATAGATTTGTAGGTATCTGTTATAAATGTAATTAATACAATAATATATATATATAAATGTGGGAATTGAAATTGAGGTCAAGGGATGTTGGTGACAAAGATTTCGACCTCATCACTCCACTTCCATGTTCTGGTTGTAAAATGCAACCGAGGGTTGCGGAAATTTACATCGGGTCTCCCTCACCATGCTCGAGACGGGCCTTGGTGGCGGCCAGGAGAAAGTCTCCCACCCCCTTTCCCGACAACTGATGCAGTAGGGACGGGATTAATATATAAATTGGAGCGTGAACTCCCGCAAGGGATTCGTTTGGGACGATTCGGTTTGGACTCTATTTGTTTGAGAATCTGTTTAGATTCGTGATGACTATAATGATGTGAGAGTGTGTGTTTTTGCCTATGTATATTTATAGAAAAACCCAAACAAGAAGTGTTGTTGCTCTATCGAGATAATTTATCCCTAGACAACGATCCAACCCTCTCCAAATCACTACATATATATATTGTTGACGTTGACGTAAATGAAGTCTTAGATTATAATTCTTATCAATAAATGTATATGAAGCAATATTGATCATAAATTTATTTTCTTTTAAATTCAACAATATTAATCAGTGTAATAATTAATTTCAATGAATAAATAATAAATTAATTATTATTTGCCAAAAAAATTAGTAATAAAAATCTCCAAAAACTAATTAATTTTGCAAAAAAATGAGCTTTTTTAGATCTTCAATAGTATAAGAATGAGCGTAAACGTCTTAAAGAAAAAGTTTTATTAGTGACATTTTTATTCGAATTAGATTATCTTTATTGACTGACAATGAATTTAAAATGATTAGAATACTTTCTAACAAGAAATTGACATAATATCTAGATTAACTTACTCAAAATACATAAATTATTAAAATATTCACTAAACCATTAAAAAAATAAAAATTTAAATATAATAAAGATCTTAAAAATGTAAAATGTAAAATTTAATAAACATTAATTCAACGATGACTTAATAAAATCCAAAGCTAAAAGCTTAAAGTTTATATATATTTATTCAATTTGAAATAAATTCCCAATCCTGTTTATGGAAATCTTTTAAAAGATTCAGATTAATTCAAAATTTCTATATTGTAATTTTATTTTACTTCATTAACGAAGGCATAAATCAATCTATCTCCAATTAAATTTAGCAAAATATTTTACTGTGATAGATTGATAAGAACATGCATATTTATTTTAAAATAAAATTAATAAATGTGTTTATTTATTTAAAATAATATCTATTTTGGATTTATTTATAAACAATTCATTAGAATTCAGAGGACAGCCAGCAAGAAACAAAAGATATAGTAACTCCCTATCTTATTTTTCATCCAATGTGTCGACGATCAGAATCCTCTTCAGAACTTTTTGCATATGAAGAGGGGATAATGCACGACCGTTCCGACCAGGGGGTGCAAAGGGTGCGCGGCACCCGAGCAGCAAGCCTAGAGGGGCGGCGCGAGCCACCTTAAAAGTATTTATTCATTTTAGTTTTTTTTTAGTTTTTTCATTATAGTTCTAAAAAAAACTGAATTAAGTTAAATTAACTTTATCTTTTTTATTTGTAAATTTTTAACAACTTTGGGGGAAGGGTTTGGGTTAGGGAAGGGGCGGCAAAATTATTCTCGCACCCGGGCGGCTTATACCCTAGGAACGGCCCTGGGTTAATGAATTGGTTGAAAAAGAAGATAAAGTTTAATTTCTTAATCTTCTGTTTTCCTGCTGGCTACACGCTGATTCGTAATCAATTATATATTTTCTAATCAGTCATTATCATTATAAATTAAAAATCATAATTTGAAATAATAAAATGAAATACTTAATTCCATGAGAATAATAATCAAATTCCCCCATCTTTCATAAAATCTGCAACCAATATCGACATTTTCCAATAATTTAATGAATCAAATCTTCAAATATTTAAAAATAAATTCTAAAACATTCAATTTTTTAATATAAAAATTTTAACAATGTAAATAACATAAGAAATATACAAATATTGATTTTAAAAATAAAATACAATTGACTTCCTTAATTAAATACTCTTGTCGCATTCTAATATATTATATCTAACCTACTATCTCGGTTGTATTTTTTATTATTATTATTATCATTTGAATATTAAAAATTTTATTCATTCATTAATATTCAATATTGAAATCTACATTGACAAAACGTATTGGAGTGGAATGACAAAGAAATGTGACATTTTTTTTGTGAAAATAAAATAAAATGTATATTCACATTAAATATAATATAGATCTTTTTTTTAATTTACTATTTACATATATATAAAACATTTATAAATAAATAAAATATTGTTTTAATTCATTTCGTATTTATTTTTATTGAAAGAATTTGTGAAATAATAGAGAAATGAAAATTCAAAAAAAATAAACAAAATTTTTTTTTTTTTTAAATTATAAATATAAATAATTTAGATATTAGTCGAAAGATAATACCAATCCGTTCAAACATTTTTCTGGAAAAAAAAATACTTGAGGAAAATGTACAGGTAAGTATATCTTTTATGAAGAGTTCGTTCTTCTAACTCTCCAGAATTATGAATAGACTGATGCCAAATTGTTGAGTTTTGAAGTAAACAATTCAAAAATTTTATTTAAAAAAAAAACAAATTTAGTTGAATTGGTTCTTAGTATAGATTACACCTCAATTTGTACACACCTAAAAATAAAATTAGAAAAAAAATTGAATTATTAATAAATAATATATCATTTAGGTTTAGGGTTTAGTGTCAGAATCGGAACTATTAATATTTACAATTTAACTTATTTAACAAATAGAACAATATTTGTTAAATAGATGAATAACTACTCTTTTTTTTAAATTTACTAGATTTACTACATTAAATAATTCACTCGATACATCACTCTAATCAGTTGTGAAATACATTTTAGCTATATTTACACACAGCCTCATACTTATAATATTGGTTTATTAATTAGTATATGTATGTATATATATACACTTAAATTCGCAATTATTCTGGTAGAACTTCGTCCTCTTTAACTCGTGCTGATCTAATCTGTAACAAAAGAAAAAAGAAAAATTAAATTAATTAATTTTTAATTAAATTTATAAAAAAATTAAATTTAAAAAAATAGTTCTTAAAATAAAAACATTAATGAAATTTGATATTTATATAGTATAGTGAAATGAAGTACAAATGGAAGGACGAAAAATAAATAAATAATAGAAAGGGTCAACACTTATGTATATAAATATCAAAATTTAAATAATTTTGAAAACTAGTGAATAGGTATGCCGAATATTGATCATTGGTCAAAATTTCAAAAAAATATTTTTTTTCTTTCTCACTAACTTTTCAAAAAAAAGTTTAATACTTGAAAAAAAGATCTGGCAAGCGATAGGTAGGGGAGTTGGAGCAACCTCCCTCAGAAACCGAATTCATAATAATTAAATATTTATAGTATGATGAAAATAAAACAATTAGGCTGAAATAAATAATAATAAGGCTGCTTAAATTATATATACCTACTTATGACATGACATGACTTTCCTTCAATTGATTTTGATACTGGGCCAGGGGGGGACACTCAAATGGGGCAATTTGAAACCGAGTTTTGTTTACTTTTTAGAGGCACCAGATCGCTGCAAGCGCCAATTCAAATTCTGATTTATAGAAACAATTGGATGACTAATGAATTGGTGAAAATATGGATTGTAAATGACTTATCTCTGCTCTCAAAAGGAACATCTACATTGGTTTATAAAGTAAATATACTTTTATTATTTAGAAAATTATATATTATATGTACATATATTTAAATAAATATTGTAATATTAAAATGAATAAAATTTGGTATTTTTTCCAGATCTACTTTGTCTCCCATTTGGTAAAATGCTTAAATACTGTGTATGTCGCCTTCACTTTGAAGATCACAATTTTTATACAGTGGAGAAGAAAAAATTACTTCCTGGAATGATACCTCAGAATAAACATCAAGATGGTATGTTTTGTGGAAAATTAAGTGGGATATTAAGTG
Source organism: Labia minor (assembly GCA_963082975.1). Lineage (NCBI taxonomy): Eukaryota > Metazoa > Arthropoda > Insecta > Dermaptera > Spongiphoridae > Labia > Labia minor. The sequence goes on from OY720344.1 coordinate 74,429,371, forward strand.
AAAAATTAAATACAATATGTGACAAAACAATAGTTAAAAAAATGATGTTTAGTGTGATCATCACAAATTTTATAAATAGTATTTTATTTTCAATTAAGTATTGTATATTACATATAACATTATTCGTTTCTTTTAAATTACATAAAAGATTGTCGAATTTTCAGATAAGTGAAAAATTATTTGGATATAATACCAACATTTCGCCAATACTCTGAGAAAAGCATAATTGATTGCTGGAATGTCAGTTTTAACTCCAAAAAAATAATTTTTCACTTAATTGAAAATTCTACAATTTTTTAATTCCCAATATTACTTCTAAATAAAAATAAATTTAAAAAAACTGCCAAGTCCACTTTTTTTCCTTTAGTTCTTCTTAGAGCCCTTTGGAGCTCTAAACAGTGATTCAAAAATTAACATTGAGTTTGCTTGACACACAGACCCAACAACTGTGTCTGCGATTCTCCAAGAAAATCTAAATCTAATTACATTGTGGCTTCACAAATGGAGTATCGTAGCTAATGAAGAAAAGTCAGCACACGTGACATTTACACTAAATAGAGCGACCTGCCCAGCTGTTGAACTCGACAAAAAAAATCCCAATTAAAAAGACAGTGAAATACTTAGGTATGTACTTAGAAAGAAGACTGACTTGGGAGAAATGCACATATGGATAAAAAACAATTACAATTAAAACTACACAAACTATATTGGATGATAGGATTCAAATCTAAAATGACTCTAAACAACAAACTATTGGTATACAATATGCTGATCATACCAATATAGATATATGGTATTCAATTATGGGGAACAACGAGCAATGCTAATATGTCTATAATTCAGAAATTCTAAAACAAGACACTGAGGGCAATGGTCAAAGCTCCATGGTACATATCTAATAAGATAATCCATGGAGATCTCAATGTTAGAACTGTGGCGGAGGAGGTGCAGTTAAACAGCTTACGTTACCTCAACAGACTACAAAACCATGTTAAAGGCAAAGCGAGGCAACTTACTGACACCCAAGGACTAACCCGAAGACTAAAAAGACTTAAACCTATCGACTTGATACACGACAGAATCAATTCTCTTTCGACTAATGGACCGACGGTTTGATTTAAGTCAATCGCTCCATCTTCTCTACTTGTTTCACATAATATCCCCAACACACCTATTTTCCTATCTTAATCCTCTCTAGTCCTATTCTTCTTCCATTAATATCTTTCTTACTTTATCCTCACCTCATAATTCACCTCAATTTCTTATTGTATATATTTTGTACATAATACCTTTAAATGTTCTTCTATTGCCTCAAATAAGGCAGATATTGTATTTCATTGGAAGTTAAATAAAAAAAAAAAAATTAACATTCAGTTTTCGAGTCTGTTAAGGATGGTCTGTGTACTGGACCTCATAAAAAGTCGACATCCAATTTTTGCAACAAAAAGTCTTAAATTAATCAAAAACACTAGTAGTGGCAAATAAAATAGTAAACAATCGTATTCAGATAGACAAAACATTTCATTTAGATTCAATTATCTTATTTTATTTTGTTTTATTTTTCATTTCATTAACTATTTTTATTTTACAAATGGAAATGTTTTAAATAAACTTTTAAATCGATGTCTAAAAATTAAAAAAAAAATCGATAGACTCAACATTTGTTATTTTCATTACATTAAAAGAAAAGATATTAAATTTATGAATTTAATTTTTAGTTCAATAAATGAAGATAATGAATTTTAATTATTTCATTTCTTTGAAATTTGACAATTCTATGAATAAACCATTTTTAATAATTAATCATGAATAAATGCTCGTGGAGGAAAGAAAAATATTCATCCCCTCCTTCAAGCCATTTACTGTAGAGATCTGTATTTTAGTAGAGTTGTGAAATTATTGATACTTTTGTGAACAACTCTATATTATTTCCCATTAATGTCTATTCATCAAGGGCAAATGTTCTTCATCATATTTTTTTCTACTCCTCATGCTCACTTTTTATCCCCTCTTTTCCTTCGTTTCTTCAGACCTCTCGCTTCTCTTTTTATCCCCATTCTATTATATGCTTCGAGAATCAGTGAAAAACAACTCGGTGTGTTTTCAAGTTAAAATGGAATAAATGATCATCCACCCACATTTTAATTAATTATTTTACTTCTTTCTCTTCACGATGCTCTTTTCTGTTTTTAATTGTTTTTCTCCTTGGAATACTTGTGAATAATCTATCTTAGATTAAATAAGAAATTCAAATATTTATTTTTTTTATAAAAAGATCAAATTTTTTTTTATTTTGATATCTAATGATTAATTAAATATAATTTTATCATAATATCCAATTAATTTGAAATTTATCTCTAGTTATTTTTTAAAAAAATAAATAATATTAATGTAATTTTAAAATAATATATTTTATCCTATCTTATAATACATATTGTTTCGGCCGGTAATGATGGTGAAGATGAAAATATGACTTAACCGTTTCGTTGGCCGAATTCTAACTAGCAATCGTAAACCTCGAGTCGTAAATTCGAAAAGCAGGAGATTTAATTTATCGGATCCCAGTGTACTTATAGGAAAGAAAAAACTAGCGTACAAAAAAAAAAAAAAAAATAAATCAAGTCCAAAGCGATTGTATACTAGTATATAAATTTATTTTATTTATAATTAAATAATAATCTAATCGAAAAGTTTAACCTTATTAATTTACAATTTAATAATAATTATGATTGAACCAAAACGCTTATGTCAAACATTCCAATTGAATTTCAAATCTAATACTGTCCTAAACACATATAAAATATAAATTCTATTTATTATTTAATTAGACAATATAATTTATTGGTATAATTATATAATTGCGTTTAATTTTATAAAAATAATTTACTTTAATAATATTTAATCTCTTGGGAGCACAGATAAATATAATTATGAATATTATATTGACTTTTTTTGTAATTTTAAATATGAAAACTATTAATTCACAGGTAGATAAAAACTAATTTTATACAGATGAGACTATATATGTATTGACAGCAATTGACTTTAATCTATGTTAAAACAATAACGTATATTGTAAATATTTCTATATTCTTTATTTACTAATATATATATATATATATATATATATATGTAAGAAGGTGACGTGGAAGGGTGTTTTCTCGTAAATGAAGCCTTAAATGATTCTGAAATAAGTGGATATTTATTATTTACTTTACATATTTACTTTAGTTAATAAATTAATATTATTTACCTAAAATAAGTGGAATCAAATAAGTGTTCCTTCCGACAACTGATCAGGACAAACTCGAAACACCTATTCAATCCCACCCATCTCAGACACTACATAAATACTTGACAATCATATTGGAGGGAGAAAGAAGGGAATAGGATTACATATATATATATATATATATTTTAATTATTATATTATTATTATATTATATATAATATATATATATATATATATATATATATATATATATTAATTATTAAATTATTATATCATATTATATTATATTAAGGGCGCCACAGGTTGAGGTTACCGGCGTTAACTCACATCCTCGTGTTCCCGGGTTCAAGTCCCGGCAGTGGCAAGACAATTTCTCTAGCTTGGGTCAATGGGACGGAGTCAACCCAGCCTCCGGGATCAAAGGCGGGAAGGCTCCTTGATAAAAAGTAGCGCTTCCGATCAAGAAAATCAAGTTAAAGGTTGATAGGACCCGTTCTACTGATCTTAGGACACTTAATTTATATAACCGATTTGATAGGCGCTGTTGTTTAGAAGTCAGAGGTTATTTATATTATATTATTAGAGACTTATTAGTGAATTATAAAGTTATCAAGTTGGAGTACAATGAGTCTTTGTAAGCATATATTTTGAAAAATCAATCATTATACTAAATATATCAATTTCTAGAAAAATAATAAATTCATAAATAATAAAAATTTTAAAGAGATTGGGGGTCTATTAAAGAGACACATGAGCTTAAAATATATAAATAAATTTGTTAGAATTGAATATATTTAATTCCGAGACGCTTCTTTCGGAATATGATTCATTTGTTTGTTTGTTTTTTAGTTTTTAATTTATCTAATTATTAATGTTTCTCCTATTCTTATCATTGTTGTCACCCGTGAATCATGATTCAAATTAACAATTCTGATTGTAAGAGTAATTTCAATTTAAAGAAAAATACCTATAATAACTGTTTAAATAAATAATTTTTAATTAAGAAAACGTACTTTTATAATTTTTTATGTTTAATTCATAAATTTTTGTATTGTATTTTTAATTTGAATTTCCATAATATAATAGAAGAAAAATAAACTGCAACTTAAAGAATGCTTAATCAATTACAAATACCTATATTTTATTATTTCTGTATTGTTTTGTTTCATTTTTGTTAAAGAGTTGAATGAATACAAAGAGAAAATTCGACTTTTGTCAACTTAAAAAGAGAAAGAAATCTCGTTAGTTGATTAGATTGGTGTACGGGGCGCAAATGAAAGGATGGGAAGTTTGGCTATATCGTACAAACGGTAAAATTGATTCAAAAGGCTGAATCTCTCTTTCTCTCTCTCACTCTCTCTCTCTGTCTTCCTGTGGAGAACTTCGATTTCTCAGGGGTTCAATGTAAAATGAATGTGAAAGAAGTTATGGAGCTAAATCATTTTTTATTTTCTTTAACCTTTTTTACTCCATCTATCTAACTTGGTAGTTCTTAGCCGCAGCACATTCCTCCACCCGTTCATATTTTCACTCACCTCCATCCAATTCCTAATTTCTTCCAACTCCTTCACATTCCTCTTTATATTGTCTGCTCCCCGCATCATCAACCAGTGGCTTCCAAATTTGTCTCCCCACAAACAAGATTCTTGCTAGTGTTTCCACCATTCTAGTCTTGAGTCTTGCTCATCGTAACCTCTTTGATTTTGTGACTCTAATTATCTTTTGAGATGATTTAAGGTCAAAATTATTATAATAAGATAATATAATAACGTTGTGTGCTCAGATCATTCTAATTCTCGGTAACTATTGTAGAATTTATATGAAGTATAATGAAGGTATAGAGAAGGAAAAATGTTATTGTTGTCAGACAATCAACCGGCCTATTTCCATTGCCCGCCAAAAGCACCCCATGGCGTTTATATTTTTCCGTCGCTGTACTATTGATTTCTTTTCTATCTATTCAGGATCTTCATAATGATAATGAAAGGTCACTCTAGTATAAATAAAAAAAATTTTATAAATTTTTTGAAAATACCATTATACTTTAAATTATTAAAAAGAAAGACGTAATTTTTACTTGAGTTAATAATTTTAAATTAATTTAATTTAATTATGTATATTTTATATAATTTTATATAATTTTATGGACAAATATAAGCAAATTATAAAAAAGAAGTGAGTAAAATACTTAATTTTTGGATAATAATTAATTTAATTTAGTTTTGTTTTTGCTGTTATTGGAAAAGTTAATTATTATGTAAAATCCATCACATTGATACGAGAAAGAAGCCGTAATTTTTTTTCTTATATAATTAAATAATATATTATATTAGTTACAGTTAATATATATTTAAAACTTTTTGTTACAATTCAATGCTTTTGATTTTTATTGTTATCTTAATTAACAGCCAAAAGGTAGTGAAAAAGTCATTATAATGACAATGAGGTCTATTGACTATTATTATGTTTTTGTATATATTCAATTTGAATTTATTTATCTTACAATCTAATGTGTTGTTTAATTTAATTGTTTCATGTTTTACTCTTCTCTCTGGTCCTGATTTGAATTCTATTCTTCTTCTACTGAGAGTTGATAAGTTATTTTTCCTCGTTTGTAAGAAAAAATGAAGAAAAATTGTTGATTAATTTCAATTTTTATAAAATCATTCAATTAGAAATTTTATCTAAATAATAAATTTGGATTATATTTTTTAAGTTAAACATATTCGAATATAGTATATGTAATTGAAAAAAAAAATAAATTATTTTGTTCTGATAAAATTATTTTTAGAGAGGTATATAAAAACTGGACTTTTGCAGTCTAGAACCTATCATATCTGATGCAGCCCAAAGGTAAAGGTGTTCTATGATCAGTAGAACGGGTCGTCTCAATCTTAATCTTGATGATTTTTATCAAGCAATTTCCCAATTTTGATCCCGAATTTTTAATTAAATTATAGATTTTAGTGATATATCGAAGCATATCTTTTAAGAATTAACAGTAAGTAAGGAGTTAAAAAACGAAATTTTGAAAACTAGGAGTTTGTTTACCTTAGGAGGGTGGCCATTATTTGTTGTTTTAATTATTGTATTGTTAAAATTTTTCATAAGTTCCCTTTAACTTCTAAATACAGATGCATGTTCTCATCTAATAAATAGATTAGCTTAGAATTATACTAATAAATTAACTAATATGAATGGGATAATAGTCTTGGCAATATTAAGGGAGGTGGATCGAATGATACCAGTAAGCATTCGGGAAGGTAATCCAAAGATCCATAATAGGAATAATCTATTGGAACGGATTGTTGGGTGAAATTTGAGCCGTAGTTAGACCTTTTAGATAAGTTAGGGAAACTATTGCACATTTAATTTTTAATTATATATATTTAGGATATCCACTTTATTTGAGAATATTTTTGAAGTAGACAACACTCTTTTACCTAATTATCAACAAAAAATTTATTTTATAACTTATATTGAAGATTGAAAATTTATTTATAATCATTTTTTTGAATAAAGTTTAATAATAATAATAATTTAATTGTGCAAATTTAAGTTTTCAAATTTAAAATTAATTTATATGAATATTTTTTGTAATATTTAATGTTTAATAAATATTCATTATCTATATATAAGTAATATAATAATAATAGAAAATAGAAAATTATCGAATATATATTCAAAGAAGTAAATTTCATCCAGTTTTGAAATTGATATTAAATATCACTTTATTTTCAATTAAAGTTAAATTTGAATTTATCTTGGTTGAAATAATAAATATATATATATATGTTTCGATAATAATATTTATACTCTATTTTATATACATATGTATAATATAAATGATGATAGGATGAAATAAAATGATATTATGTAATTTTTTTTGTAAAAAAAAAATAAATAAAATTAAAAAACCGAGAAAAGATAGGATGAGTTTTCACTTCCGATGGCAGTTCTGTTTGTATCTAAATTGATATTATTATTAAAATTATTGATATTTTTGTTTTAAATTATCAAAATATCCATATATATATTTATTTATTTATAAATAAATTTAAATAAATATTACCTATGATTCGGATTTAAAATTATTTATGCTTTGATATAATTTATATTTATATAAAGAAATTATTTATATAAAAAAGAAGATTCTTTGAAAAAAATAATTAAATTAGTCAAATTAAAAAATATATTTCGATCAAATTAAAAAAATTAACTAAAAATCTAAATTATTCTAAAATTTTATCAAGTTGGATTTAATTTGTTTAAAAAAAATAATAAAAAACTGAGATGCTGTATATCTGTAATGAACTCTGTCGAAAATTTCATTTCTCTCTCTCTTTCTCTACCTCTGATTTGTGAAATTCGACTGCTTGTTATCCCCGGAAGGAGGTCCATTCTTTTTACTCTCACGTAATATTTTCTCCCCCATTGGATTTTTCTCCTCTTTTTTTTTATTTCATTTGGAATTCGAGCTAGATTTTTTTTTCTTTTATTTTTAACCAGTTTCCAGGTCGTTTATTTCGTTGAATACGTGGATGTATTTACTAATTGGAACCATTATACAATTGATATTTTGTCATTAACAAATCAACAAAATCAAATTTTTTTGTTTGAAATGATTTATTTAAATTAATATCTCTTTGTTTAGGTATATATTTAGATTATATGGGTGTTTCCTGAATGTGAAAGATTGAAGCCACAGGCCACGTTGGAGGTAAATTATATATATTTTTTTGCCAAGTTGAATTGGAGGGGATGATGAACTTATACAGATGGACAGTTTTTTGTCATTCTTGGATAGAGTTCAAGGGAGGTGACTTCAACACTAAGTGAGAAACTACAAGGATCCACCAGTGGGGCGAAGAAGCTGTTGCCTGCCCAGACAAGACGCAAGACCCGATACCTTGAGGAAATAACCAAGAATCATCACGTGAAGTCCCAGTGCTCCCCGAACTCATTATTGATTAAATAACAGATAAGTGGTCGACCCATATTTAATAATTGTAATTGCTCCATAAATTAAATCTCCTTTAATTTATAATATTTCTAACGGTACCTTAACTGAACTTATCAACTCTTTATAATTTCTTTGTTATCTATTTTTATAATATTAATTCTTTTGTTTTATTAAATATTTAATTTTAGTTTAATTTTATTTCTGCATTTTTAATCTGTACGAATCCCATTTTATCATTTCGCGGATTCAATTACCCATTTATTCTTCAAAATCAATCCTGAGTGCTACCAATTTAATAATTATTAATTTTCAACCCATTTTTCTCATTAAACCACCATACCTAAACCTTTCAATATATATATATATACTAGCTGCCCCGAGCGCCTTCGGCGCTCTCCGCACCTAGACGGGGGCTCCGCCCCCTGTACCCCCCCGAGTAAAAGGTTTTCATCCATTTTGTTTCAATCAGTATATTACATAAAACATTCATTTCTTTTTGTGTTCTTTTATTTAAAATACATTTTAATTTAATCACTAAATTAATTATATATATTATTATTGTATATGTTATATCTATCTATCTATGTGACTCTAAGGAACTCGAAAGTTCTAGGCCGCAGCAACCACATTTCTCCAAGTGTCCCTATCCTGAGCCCTTGTCCCATCTCTCTTACGTCCCTTCCTACACGTCCTTGGTCTTCCAAGCGGACGTTTTCCAATCCAAAATCTTTTTCCTCTCCCATTCTAGCCGCGTCCCCTGCCTATCGCAGCTTTTTCGCTTTTATAACCCTAACTATTTCTGAAGATGCATAGAGGTCATGCAATTCCTCGATGTGCAGTCTCCGCCATTCCCCGGTGACCTCATCTTTCTTTGGCCAATAAATGCTGGAAAGAATACTCTGGATCTACTCTCATCTCCCAGGGTCATAGACCTTGCGTCCCACCCATATAATACAACAGGCAAAATAATTGGTTTATATATTTTAATTTTGATTCCTTTTGATAATAATTTTGATGAGATAAGCCTCTTTACTGCAATATAACAGGCGTTTCCCGATTACAACTTCGATTTAAATATATATATTCTTCTCAAATATTATTATCCTTCGTGATTACATTCAATTTTTCTACATATTCAATTTCTACATTTTGTATATAGATTTTGTTACTAAATATTTTTTCTTATCACCATTAATTTCAATCTGAATTAGAAGAAAATTATAAATTACCCCCTCTTCCAGCCCATTTACCTATCCAGGCATCTTAATTTCTTAACACTCCGTTTTTTTAAATTTAAAATAAAAGGAGATAAATAGTTTTAAATTATATTCGAATGGTCTATTATATTCTATATATCAGTATTTTTTTCTGAATTTAATACCAACTTGATTTTCAAAATGTTCCATTCGTTATCCATATGATTGATTACATGTGTTAAAATTTAAAAAAATTCAAATATTCTAATTTTTAAATTTAAATACAATTGAATATTATTTTTTATTAATATCATATCAAAAAAGAGAATTTATTAAAAATTAAAAATAAAAAAAGAAGCCTATTAATAAAAAAATATAATAGAATACAATAATTTTGATTTAAAACAAATTATAATTTTAAAAAAAAATACTCAATATAAAAAAGACATAAATTTAAAACATCTCGTAATATCATTTGTCTAAAAAACATATTTTAATTAACCAAGAAATCATTTTTGCACTTAAAATATATTTGTAATTAATAATTGAAACAAAAACAAAAATAATAAAATTTTGTCATTTTAATTGAAGTTTTGAAAATATTTTTGTATTGATAAAAGTTTAAAAATAATATATTCAGTTTTTTTAAGCTTTCACTTTCAAATAGAAAAGAAGAAATATTCAATTATTTAGAAAGAATAAATAAAAATTAAGTTAAATATGATCTAAATATTTTATTAAATAAATTTAAATGAGAACTTTTAGAATAAATTATTTAATTTAATTGATATTTAAATATTAGAATTTAAAATAAAAAGTGAAATATTATAATAATTTTTAAATTCTGAGCAATATGCAGACAAAAACCTTTTTTTTATATATAGATAGTCGAGCTGGGGATGGCAATATGGGTTTTTCCAAAAAGAGAAAGTTACCTTCCCCCCCCCCCCCCCCGAGGCCCTAGTAGGGATTAATTTAATTATTTATTATATTTCAAAGGAATATTTTAATATCATTTTAAATGAATGAATGAAAATTCAAATTTTATATAGTTTTTTATATATGTTTATTTATGCAGAAAAAATTAATTGACATAATTATTAATTTAATAAAATAAAATTTAATTTAATAAAATAAAATTTAATAATAAAATTTAATTTAATATAAAATATTAAAATAATAAAAATTAATAAATTTAAAAAAAAAATATATAATACTTAAAGAAAAAAATGTGCCTTTGCAAGTTTCGAACTCAGGGTTGCACCCTGCACCCTGAGTCATAAGAAGACGCGCTAGCTCGCTCGGCCAGCAACCGCTTTTGTTTGGAAGCTTCTTATAAGGGTATATATAAGATTTCAAATTTTTGCCACCAGCGCCTCTATGAGCTAGTATGGTAACTAAACTATTTTTAATTAATTAGCATTTCCTGGACACACCTTACCAATTAGCGTTTTTCTAAAGGAAGTCTGACATGCCCTGAGACCTACTGAATATACATAAAAAATTTCATAAGAATCGGTCAAGCCGTTTCGGAGGAGTATGATTTCAAAGTTTTGTGACACGAGAATTTTATATATAAGATATATATATATATATATATATATATATTCTCCTTGTGCGAAAAATAACATAACCAAAGTCCTGAAGAATGTTCTAAAATGAGGCCGAAACGTCAATACTTTGGTGATTGAAACAGTGTTAGAGTTTCATTTCCTTATAAAACATATATTTACATTTTTATATAATGGATCGGACGAAGATAAATCTGGCGAATAGGCTGGATGTTGCAACAATTCGTACTTCATTTCAGTTATTTTAGCAATAGTTTTTTCAGCTAGAGTTGCGTTATCTTGGTGGAAAATGATTTTCTTCTTCTGTAATCAGGGTCTTCTTTCACGAATTTTTTCGTGTAATTGATTCAAAAGGTTACAATAATAATCCAAATTGATTGTTTTAAGTCTAATATTGACGAATAGATGGCGCTCCGCGAACTTTTTGATCAACCTTGTAAATAGGAAATTTAAATTAATTTTTTAGACAAAATAAAAAGAAACGATTAACAAATTCTGTATTGCCACTTCAAAGAAAATAACATTACTGGAGAAAATAGTAATTATACCAGGGGTGGGCAAATACTTTTAAGCGCGGGCCAAAATGAAATTTCCAAAATGTCTCCCGGGCCGGAGGACCATATTTCGAAAACACCAAACCAGGACATTTGTAAAAAAAATTTACCCATTTTTAATGAAATGAAAGATCCAAATAAGAGCCAAAGCTTTTCAACGGGCCGGCGGGCCGAATAAAATAAGCAAAAGGGCCGGATCCGGCCCGCGGGCCGGCTTTTGCCCACCCCTGAATTACACCAAGGAAGGTTAATTGAGATGACGGGGTAAGATAGATTAGTGAAGGACGCTGATTGAAGGAGAACATGAAATTGAACCACGGGAGTTCACTCTTAAATGACCTCTATATGGCGAGTCTCCTAATCATTCACTGAACCAATTCAACGACATCATTAATATCCTCGCTTCTTCATATTTATAGTTGTTAATGGTGATATTTCTGAATATTTCATAGTTATAATTCATATGCCCTTTATTGTTTTTGATCTCATTAGAAATATAATTAAATTATATATCAATTGTCCATATTTAAATATTTTTACTTATTAAACAAAATTATTTTAAAAAAATATTCAATGGAAAATTTTCAAATTTATAAAAATCAATGAAAATTTAAAAGAATATTAAAAAAAAAGTTTAATGAAATAGAATTAATAAATTAGAAATATATACATAATTAATTAGAATTTAAAATCTTTATAAATGTTATTCAACTGATTGTTCATTTTTAATGGAAATGTTGCTGAAATATAATTGTTTTTTTTTTAAAGTAAATATTAATTAAATTTAATCAAAAGAAATCCGATACTTAATTTTCCTAAATAACAAATATTCGAATGTCTTCTCTCTCACAGTTAACAATTGACCCTCAGTAGAGTGGTTTCAAATTGCAAATGATAACACTTTCTCTTCATAACCCTTTCAAAAGTTTAATTGACATTTGAGTACAAATCTAAACTTTTATATAATTGAATTTTTAACCAAAAAATATTAATTTATTTTAGAGGTCCCCTTGAAATATGAATGAGAATGAAACCTATCTTTAAAGGAAAATTAATTTAAAAAAAAATGATATATATTTTATTTCTCATTAAATTTATCACATTTTTCCCCTTTTAATTAAATCATACTAAAATCAATTGAAAAATAATTATTTTTGACAATAAAAAAATTAATTAAAAAAATATTTATAAACAAAGTGTACCTATATAATAATACAATAAACAGCTAGTATAAATATTATTAAATTCAATACTAAATTATGTTATTTTTTAATCAAGATTACTTTTTCTTAATTAATTTTTCTTGTATTTTCATTAAAAAAAATAAAAAAAATATATAATAATATTCAATAAAAACAATATTCAAATAATAATATCATATATATATATATATATATATATAAAGAGAGGGTTTTGATTTTTCATCATTTTATATCCAATTTATTGTTCAAACAGTTCACATTCGCTTGATTAAATCTCACAACTTGTCCGCATGTGTGTATTGGAAGATGTTTTCTCACAACTCTTGTTTTATCTGTTCACTTCATTGGACCTTTTCCAAAATCTAAACCACAATTTCAATGAAATTGTAAAGATTAGATATTTTTTGCAATTTACTACTTGATAAATATATATTTAGGGAATATTTGTTTCAAAAGAAAATGAATAATTATTCATTATTAATTTCTTCTCTGGTTAAACGAGGAAAATTGAATGAATCAACAAAATAATAAAAACAAACTATTTTTTATTCAATTTAAAAAAAAATTTAGGTTATTTATGATTTAAACCGATATTATAATATGATAAATAAATTTTAATTTGAATTTAATTTAGATTTACACGAAAATTATATACAAAATGGAAACCATATAAAAACTTAGTATAATTTTACCATGCTGCTAAGCTGCAGGTAGCGTTCAATTAATTAATCAATTTGTATTTTAACACAAATCTTTAAAATTAAAATATATAACATTAATTAATAAGCTAATAAAATATAAAATGTTTTTATTTATATGAAGTGAAACCTTGATTGATGACATAATATATACTCTTAGTACTTATTTAATTTTATTTTAGTTTGAATTTTTTATAAAAACATACTAGCAAAACTGGTGTAGAATGATTAAAGTATATATTTTTATTAAAAAGAAAGGTATTAATTTAAAAAAATAAAAATAAATTAATCGATAGATTGGATAGATAGAAAATTCTTGGCTTCAGGAATCACATCCTCTATCTAGCTGCCCATTAAAATTCTTGATTGCTCTTTATTGATCATGTCAAAGATTTTTGGTAAAAATAATTTGAATAAAATAAGGGTGATGATAAAAATCTATATGTCTACATTGAGCTTTCTTCCCAGTAATCGTATTTAAATTTAGAATTACAACATCTCCTTTGGGGAAGGACTAGTAACAATTCTACCAAGATTTAACTTGTTATCCGTTATTTACATAAATAAATATAAAATAAAAATATTAATATGAAACGTTCGTTTAGCTGACAATATAAAGGAATTTGGAGAAGTTACAATTCTTAGTTGGAGAGAATACAGGATAGAGATAATTTGAGAAATATGGTGAAGATAGATAGATCAATATACAAAAATAAAATCAAGTATATAATATATTTTATATTATCATATTAATATTATTTTGTTTAAATTCAATATTTTATTCATTTTATTGTGTTTCAAACTTAATTTGGTAAGAAATAGACCTTCTAGTTATATTGAGCTAAAGTCTAACTTCAATTTAATGGTATATAATCATTTGTCTCATCTCATTGCGTTATCAATTATTTATTTCTAAGTGATCATCTGATTAAATTTGTATGAATCAAGCTTGAAGAGAATTTTATGACAAAATTAGCTATTAACCCAATTCGATGAAGTTGAAGAAACAGATATAATACAATTCATTCTCTGCCTGAGCTAGAATGACATCTTTTCTCATGACAATAATAATCTGGGACTGAATTTATTTAAATGATTTCTTTATTTTATACAATCTCTATATATATATTGATGAATTATATTCAAATGTTTTGCAAAAGATATATAAAATAAATACTTAAGAATAAATAAAAGAAGTTATTAAAAACATTTAAATATACTAGAATGAATTATTTATTTATTATTTTAATTTAACATGAGGATTAAAAACAAAACCGGTATTCTATGAAATTCATAAGAAAATCGTTACGTTACATTAAAATGCTATGCCATTTGAGACACGATTGAATTTAATTTATTTGTTTAATTATAAAATTAGAAATTCTTATTTGTTTTGATTTTCGAATTAAGAAGGTTGGATGCTAAAACCTATATAAGAAGGACCACACCCTGAAGTTGATCTCCACGAGAAATATGTGTATATGTATATATTCATTATTCCGAAGTGTAAAGAAGAGTTTTTGGTAAAATAAGAGTGAAAGAAAATGATTAAAAAAGCTGTTTGTTTTATTTAAATTATTTAATGACAACAAGGCCTTCGTTTACCTACGAACTTGAGTCATCTATTTCGGCTTACGAGTTGCATGAGCGCTTTTGGCGGAAATTTGTTTCCATTGCGCTGCTTACTCTGTGAGAACGCTGTGCTTGCATAATATCAGCAACATTGTGCTTTGCTTAAAATAAATCCTACGAGCACAGCAAGAAAAGGAGTTTGTCGAAGAAATGTGGTCTGTAAAAATCCCTATGCATTGATATAGATGAAAATGACATCGAAGATCTTGCAGAAGAACTCGAGTCCACGAGTTAGTACATTTAGAACAGTGATTCCCAAAATGGGCACTACCGTCCCCTCGTGGATACTGCAGCGATTCAGGGGGCGGTGATGGCCATAGGTGCACTTAGGGAAATTACTTGTATATTACTTTTCTATTCTGAGATCAATAAATAGATACATAATTTCAAGATTTCTAATTTACACCTTTATTTATAATATTTTGCGAATAGGTAAATTTATCTTTCTGTTTAAATGTTTGAATTTCTTTCAAAGTTCAATATGGATAAATTTTAAAAAAATTGTAAGAATAAAACATCTTGATGAAGCAGCATCTTTTAGAGATATTAATTTATTTGACAACGTTGTAATGTCTCATTTTGCTGAAAAATGTCAAATTCCTTTACCAATTATTAATTTCTTTAAAGGAAAAGGTGATGAATACATTCAATATCATCGATAAAAGTTATATTAGATGAAAAACAATGGTTTTAATATTTTATATTAATATATATGTAATGATGCGGTAAGGGTTGGATCGTTGTCTAGGGGTAATTTATCTCGATAGAGCAACAACAACACTTGTTTGGGTTTTTCTATAAAATGTTTTTTTACAATAAATATACATTGGCTAATACACACACTCTCTCATCATCATAACCAAGCAATCGAACAATCAAGCATCTAACTAGCATCCAAAACGAATCGTCCCAAACAAGTAGAGTCCCTTGCGGGGTTCGTTTCCAATTTATATATTAATCCCGCCCCCTACTGAAGCTTCAGTTGTGGGGGGAGAAGGGGGTGGGAGACTTTTTCCTGGCCGCCACCAAGGCCTCATCAGGTGTTCAGCATCCCGTGGGCCCACAGGAAGGGCCATGGTTGCATTTACAACTAGGGACAAGGAAGTGGAGTGAGGAGGTTGAAATTCCTTGTCGCCAACATCCCTTGACCTCAATTTCAACTCCCACATATATGTACGTTATTATAATCATTAATAAATTATATTGTTTTTTTTCATAGTAATATTTTGTATATCGTAACGAATTAATTATATTTTCATTGGTTCTTATAGATAAACTTGATTTGAGTTATGAGCCCAATTTCGGAACGTAACTCGAAGTTCCACTGTATATGTATAAAATTTAATATAGCCTAATTGCATTTATCTAAATTTGGGTGAAATATTATAGAACATGTTAATGAATAGTGTTGGTTAAAACTGTTTAAATATTTAAAGAAATAATAAGAAGTAAAAAAGCTGTTTTATTTCATTTATAATAATAGATAGATAGCCAATAGGCTAACGTTTCCGTTTTGGTTAAGACTATCTTCAGGACTTGATAACTGACAATATAAGTATAAAATTGTTTATACAATTAACTTTTTAATTTTAAATTATAATTAATAATTTTTAGATTCTAATTAAATTTTTTTAAACTGTAATTACTTAATAATCATTATCTGTTATATCATACATTTTCGAACCATAAATGTTGCTGAAGTCTAAATCTGTTTTGATCTTTTTGATTTTAAAACATTATATATATATATATATATATAATTTTAAATGGTCTCACTAATTCATTCTTTTATAAATTTATTTATTTCTTTAAGCACTCTATAGTTAGACAAGTTAAAAGCATTATTCATATTATTTTATATTTTTGATAATTTTTATTTTTAAACAAAATATAAAATTGCATATAACATCCGATTTTTCATTAACTACTCACTAAAATAGTGATTACTCTCTGAATAGCTAAGGGATTTATCAGCATACCAATACGAAATGATTTTTACGATACAATTTACGATCTAAAAATCATTTAATCGAAAAAATGTAGATTTCCAATTTATTCCAAGTTCATTCTAATCAAATATTATCCCACCGATTTTATGGTATATTATTATTTCAAGCCCAGTGCACGTCGATTGGGAATAGAATTACGACAATTGTCAAAGGGGTATATTTTTTCTCATTTTATTTTTTAAAAATTAACACATTTTCATTGCCTGACAATAATATAGGATCAAACATTAGGGAAATAGGGAAATAGGATTTCGTATACTGATCCAACGATAATCGTTTCATTCATAAAACTTTAACGTTCATAATGAAAATGAGACAAATTTTATAAACTCTCACCTCTGCTACATATATAATATGAAAATTCCTATACTATTTATAATTTTTCAAATTTATTTCAGTTAACTTTATAATTAATGGGGGTTTCTTGTGTCACATATAAAACTGAAGTTGTTCTTTTACATGTTTTTTTTAATCACAATCCTCTTTCACGCTTGGTAATTTTAACTGACCCCGAGAAAATATATTAAATCAATAAACGTAAAATTGAAATCAGAAATACAATTAAATTTTATAATTACATTACTAATTTGAATTTTGAAAGTTTTAAATTTATAATTACTTAACTTAAATAGAAATATATAATAATTAATTTTTTAAAAAAAAATATTTAATTACAACCTTCTTTTCGGGACAATAATGACATTATGCATTGCAATGAATTTTGACGTCATATGAGAACAGACAAAAATCGATCGCTACGGTTAAGTATTATATCAATGTAATAATATTATTATATAAACATAATTAAAACAATTAATATTAAAATTAATAAACAAATGATTTTAAATAAGCCCCAAATTAAGCGATTATAGTCATCATTAGATGATATAAATAATTTTATGAAAAATTACAAAAGTTATAAAAAATCTGGAGTGTCTCTACTCGACTATCTCGCAAATTTGAATTGGATTAATTATAACATATATTTTATTCAAATTAAATTATAAATTTTAAAATTAATAAATAATATTTATTAAACAAGGCTCTTTGTTGATAGCACCACGTCACGTGCTGGCGCGTTATTTACAGACGTGTTAAAAAATTAATTCTGGTACTTTCAGCTATTCCATCAAGCTGAAATTCTATATATAGCAGTTTTATACAATTTTTAATCATGTGAAAAACTATCAAACATATTTCTTTATTTTTACGGTCAGTTTAGAGGGAAAAATATTTAAAACTTGGTAGAGAGAGGTTGAGCTACATTTCTCAAAAGTTGATAGAAAACCTCGAATTTTGAATAATGCCCGTATACCAAATTTCATTATTCTAGTTCAAACTATTTTTGCGTAATCTTGTCTACATACACACAGACATTTTTCTCAGCCTTAGTAAAAATGACTCAGGGACCTTCAAAACGTGTATAAACATCAAAATATAGACATCGAAAATTTTCGTGATCGCAATAATAAAAAAATAAACAAAAATAAACCAATATCTTTATTTCACATGTTTGAATCTCTAAGCAGATCTTTTTCCCATAAAGACAGTTATACTATGTATATTTAAAAGATTTAAATAATTTTTTGTAATACAAAACGAAATATATTAAAACAAAAAAAAAAAAAAAAAAAAAAAAAAACGAAGACCAAAAATGTTTATTCATTTATTATAAACGTTCTCAGTTTTAGTATAAAATTCAAGTAGGAATAAATGACAAGAATGGCATATCCCTGAGGTCGTTTATATTGTTCTTGTAATGTATATTTAATAAAAAAAATTCACTTGATGGTTAGTGACCGTAATTTTAAAAAACATTGACCTAAATATAAATAATTTTATTTTTTGTATCTATATTAAATTAAATAATTAAATATTTTAATAATATTTTTGCTATTTTGTTAGTTTCTTTAAAATGTATTCTTCTTTAAAGTTATTTAAAGAAAGTCCTTAAGGCAGTTCTTTTTTGAGATGTTAGGACTCATATTAAGGTATTTTGAAAATTCATTTTTCAAAATTAATCAATCAATTATACAATGGTATTATTTTTTTTCCTTTTCTTTTTGTTATAAAATATCCTTTATAAAGAGATTCAACTTCAAAAGTTTATATTCAACCATTTACTTCTAATAAGATTGAATATTTATCTGTTAGCCATTATATTCGAGATGATCTTTAATAAAGGAATTCCATGTTGGCTTATTGATTTGGATTCATATTTCCCTTTGGACTTGATTCTTTGAGTTTGCTAAACTAAATAGAATTCAGAGATCCTATCTTAGTCATCATAATTCATTGTTTCGTCACTTTGTAATAGTACCCAAGGGAAAAATTGAATATTTTCTTATTTTTTTTTAATTGTAAGTATAACTGGTGCATTTATAAATTTAAAGTACAAAAAAATTATTTATTAAAATTTTTTCGTATAATTGAATAATGCCCGTGTATCAAATTTCATTATTCTAGCTCAAACCGTTTTTTTGCTTAAACTTACCTACATACACACACACACACACATATATATATATATATATATATATATATATATATACAGACATTTTTCTCAACCTTGGTGAAAATGACTCAGGGACCTTCAAAACGTATAAAAAAAGTAGAATTGGCAGTCGTGGGACTGGCCGACAGAAGTGAAAACTTGTGCGTAAGAAATTTGAAAGCAGACGGAATGCGCACCAGCTTCACGAGAAAAATGAAATTTATATACGTATATATATATAAAAAATTCATAATTATTTTTTTCAGCAAACTGATTATTATTACAAAAATATTAAAAATACGATGTGTATGAATATATATATATATCTATATATATAAAAGACAATGTCTGTCTGTCTGTCTGTGTGTGTGTCTGTCAAATACTCAAAAACTACCCGTCCGATTGCGATGAAACTTTCAGGGATTGTTGTGGGCGTCCCAGGGAAGGTTTTAGTGTAGTTAAATCCAAAATTAATTTAATTAGTAATATTTTGGTAAAAGTCTATTTATGGTTACCATGGTTACATTGAAAAATTTACAATAAATAAATAAAAATAATTGGAAATCTTTTCAACTTATTATTATAAATTTTATTAATATTTTTAATTTTTTTTAAACTGCCAAAAATAACATACCCATAATAATAGTTTTAATAAAAATAAAAATATAAATCACAATGTAAGTAAAATATTGAATCGTTTTATTTATATTGTTTCAATTATTGTTTGAATATTTATTAAATTTATATATAGATTAATTTACATGTTTAAATGTATATTTAATAAATTTATTTATTGATTCTTAATATTAATAATTCCAATTACTTTCTTGAAATTTTTTTTTATTTAAAAGCATATTCAGCATATCTCGCAAATTTGAATTGGATTAAATAACATATATTAATTTAAATTAAATTAAATTAATTCAATTATAAATTAAAATTAATAAATAATATTTATTAAACCAGCGAAAGTTTGGCTCTTTTTTGATGGCACCACGTCACGTGTTGGCGCGTGAGATTTCCAGTGTTAAAAAATTAATTCTGGTACTTTCAGCAATTCAATTTTCGATGTTGAGATTTTGATGTTTTTGATGTTATAAATAATATTTATTAAATTATAATTTAATTAATTTAATTTAATTTAAATTAATAAATATTATTTAATCAAATTCAAATTTGCGAGATAGTCGAGTGGATAGTGGAGTGTTTGGCTCTTTGTTGATGGCACCACGTCACGTTTCCAGTGTTAAAAAATTAATTCTGGTACTTTCAGCGATTCTATCAAGCTGAAATTCTATATATAACAGTTTTATACAATTATTAATCATGTGAAAAATTATCAAACATATATCTTTATTTTTACGGTCACACACACGCACACACACACACACATATTTAAAAATTAATTTATTAAAATATATATTATATAATATATTATATATAGTATATAATTTAATATATATATATATATATATTCTGAAATTAATTTTAAATTATATAAATATATTAGAAATTAATTTAATATAATTTAACATAATATAATATAATATATTAAAATATTTTATTTTATATATACATAATTTAGTAATACTGATTATTAATGTAAATATAAATAATAATATTTAATATGGCAAATATGTAAAATTTTGTAAAGAATGTATCAGAAGTTTAGTGTCTAACATTCTGGCGTATTGCGCATGCGATCTCACGGGTCGGGTCGTTTTGGAATCTCACGCGAGTTCTATACTTTTTCCCCATCCCGCAAAAGTGCTCAACGCCGCTAAAGAAGTTTTCACTTCAAAAATCAATATCTCGACATCAAAAATTTTTCTGTCGAGATAATTAAAAGTAGATCGAGATCAGTGGTGTATTGGGAGGGGAATACGGGGGAACGACGTTCCCTTACTTTTTTCAGAACCGGAACACGTTTCAATACTTTTTCATGTCAAGACAACTTCCATTATAATCTACTATTAGAATTTCTTTTTTTTTTGTGTTCGTTAATATTTTGTATAGTAGGAATAAGAAAAAATAAAAACTATAGAAAAAAATAGTTTGCTGAAAATAGGACTTTTTTGCTCCCACAATGCGTTCCCTTACTTCTTATTTTACCAATACATCACTGATCGAGATTTAAAGTTCATAAATCGTATAATGATTTAAATATATAGCAACTTAGCATTAATGGCTTTCAAATGAATTTATATAGAAATCAATTTATTTATATTAATTGAACTTTCACACTTTTCTATTCTTATTTACGTTTGAGAGCTCCAAGTAAGGCTGGGCAAGATACTAAGGAGTCAGTGTTATAAAATACACCCCTTGGAGCGAGCATGTTATCAAACTGTGTATATATGTTATTCTTTAATTGATACATTATTAAAACCAAACTAATTCAATAAAGGTATTATTACTGAGAATCAAGAGGATAATAACTCTGTTTTTGTTCTATGATATGAACAAAATGATATGATAAGATTAAAATAACATGGTTATAGTAATTCCAATTTATTAGTTCAATTAATTATTAAACACTATTTGATATTTTTTAATGTCCTTTCATGTCCAATTAATTTGTATAGTAGTTTTCTAACGAAACTTTATAATGCAATTGTAAGGTGATACAAATTAAATTTACAATGTATCTACATTATGAACTCCTAATTCAGTTGGAAAGCAGTTCATTGTTAGATACGAAATAATTGATTGGTGTTTTGATGACATGGGGGTTGGCTTAAGTATCTCTCAAGTCATCTTATAGCAAGATAGTAAAAGGATTAATGACATTCGTTTTGAGTAGCTCTTAAAACAATTTTATAGTTGGTGAGTAAACGGATTAAGTCGTCAAATTGTGTTATATTATTTGAATTGAGTTATTCTTTTTCTAAATCTATACTTAATAACATTTACTTTTAGGGTTACTTGAAAAGATGTGGGCTATATGCCTATAGTAATAATTTATTATTGTAAATGAATATAAAGAAATGGGAGTTTTTAAAAACTTCGGGAAAGTTCTGACCGTATAGTAAATACCTCTGGGTATATAACATCAATACGAGAGTAGGTTAATAAGTCCGTGACTTTTTTAATGAAACAGATTTTTGGATAAAAAATTATTTAATTTTTCAACCTAATCTCCTGTGAGCTCTATACATTTCGTCCAACGTTTCTCCAATTTTTTTTCCCCTCCAAAAATAAGATTTGTCAAGGACATCTTTGGTGCCGATTGACCCCGAGAAACCCACTGCTTTCACTGGTGTTTGGTTTCTGGTGAGTTGTGGCGGATCCACGTTTCATCCACGGTTACGAAACGGCGCAAAAACTTCAGTGATGTTTTTTTTCCGCAAAAAATAATGTTTAATGAGCACACGAAATTCATTTTTGTCCATTTTCTTCTCAAATCACGAGGTAGTGTGCTATTAATGGATATTAATAGTAATATCTATCTATATTTGTAAATTTCTTTAATTTACTTTATATATATATATATATATATATATAAATCTAATATACAATGTCATATTGTCTAAAAGCATAAATTTGTAATGAAAATATTGTTTTTACTTTTTTATTTTACAATCTAAAGAAAACCACTAATGTAGACTAGGAATGCTGTGGGAAGAAAAATTATACCCGGATATGAAAGGAGAAGAGATATTTAATCAAAATGGATTAGAAGATGGACGGTTGAAGGAATGTAATTATTGAGGTCAAAAACTTCACAAAGCTTATCAAATTAAATATATAGATCTCACTAACGCCTTATAATAATCCTTTCTTAAATTAATTATTTTAGAGTTCAATTTAATCTTTTGATAATAGAATAAATATTTATTTATATTTTGTGAAGTTTATTTTAGTTTGAGTAAAATAATCTTATTTTAGAAGATAATGAAGATTTGAAAAGTATTTACGATCAAAGGAAAATAAAAATAAATAAATAAATAAAATTTTCTTTGTAACTAGAGAAATGGAAATTGGCTCTCCAGGAACTTGATTCATCCATCTCTTTAATATTATATCTGAAAATGAAATCAAATATCGATTTTGTGATATTTAAAATTCCTAGAAATGGATCAAATTTCAATTTAACATTAAGTTGACAGTTTACTTGGAAATTTAGTCTGTAATGCTCTGAGCGTTTAAGATTTATTAGTAGTTGAACTACTGCTTGGTTGGTTAGTTCTTCATTATTCATTCAATAAGCATTCTCGCGTTATTAAGTGATGAATTTGGACTTGAAAAGAAAATGGTATGCCCATCTGTAATTGTAATTAAAATCTCTTCAAAAAATTTACAATTAACACTAGACTTGAAATTTCAAATTTAACTCAGTTTGATTTAATAATACCGTAAAATAGGTAATTAAGGTTAAGTTTTTTATTGCCTACAAGCTTTGCACAATTTTAAGGTAACTCTGATAGTACTTATGTGAGTGTTATCCTAAAATTGTATGAATTAAGAACAAGGCTCTTCAACAATTTTATACAAAATTAAATATCCCTCTTTCGTAATTGAAACAATATATTAATTAAATCTAAATATTTAGATATTTTAAAGTTATAGGTTAATACAGTTTAAAATTTAGTAAATATATATAGAACTCTTAAACAATTTACTACATAATAAAGATAAACATAAAAACATTTTAAACATTTCGTACCCTTATCTGAAATTATATATTCAATATTTTACAAGCTTTTTTCATTTAAATAAAAAAAATTATTTAAAAATTTTGATTGGAATTCATTTTATTTTTAAGATACGTAATATATAGATCTTATATCAAATTCAATAACTTAATTTGTTATTCATTATTCAAAGGATATCATAAATAAAATGATCCGTTCTTTTTTCTTCGTTCTCATTCGCCCTCTCTGCTCTTTGAAGTAATATTTAATTTGCAGCCTAAACGCTACCTACATTTCACTCGAAAGAATGACTCTTGTAAGAGTAAAGAGAGGGTAGAAACGAGGCGCAGTTATTAGACAGCTTCTTGTTGTTTGACTTTCAAATTAAATTGATGTCAAACGAGCACGTAGGATGAGCTTAATGCCAATATGCCTGAAAACCCATTTAGGAAAATAGAAATTCTCTAAATTCCAAATAGATATTATTCAAAATTAATAACCTATGAATTTAAGCTGGCGATCATATAATATTAATAATAATAGAAAATATCAAACTCAATGATAGAGATGTACAAAAATAAGTTAAAAATTAAATACTCACTTATAAGGGAATATAGGTATATACAAATAATACAGTCTGAATAAATAGAAAGAGAAAGAGACACAACCTACGGTAACTCATTATCCTTTACCAGAAAGATGTAATATTATTTATGTAATATTCATAATTTTTCATTTTCAGATCTAGAAACAATTTTATATATATATATATATATATATATATACTTATATATTGCTAAAACAAAAGATTTAAATATTAAAATAAATTTTTAATTATAAGATATAATATAATCCAAACATTTACATTTGTTAAAAAAAATATAAATAAATAGGCATTTCTCCGTCTCCTTCTTGAAGCGCAATGTCATGTCCCCTGACGTTGGCGATCACCCTCTCTCTATCCTCCAAAATCCGGAATAGTCCTTCAACCATGCCAAGGCCCGTCCACACTCGAATATTCGGTAAATTTTGGGTCTTCCCTATCCAAGATGTCTTTCAATTTTCGCCTTTAAGATTAAATGTAGGCTTTATTACTTGTTTCCTCTCGGAATATCAACATCCAATCAGGTAGCCTATTTTTCTCATTCTAAAAGCAGTGAGTAGCTCTCATTATTTATTTCCTCTTTCCCACACCTTCATGTTAGTCAGCACCCAAGATAAAATACGTCTATGAATCCACATCTCAAGGGCTCAGGTTTCTGCATCAAACAAGAGAATGATCCGAATATAACATATGTTGTAGTTTGAAATGTACACGGTCGTTACAGAAGAAGGAACTCATAGACATTATTTTAGGTTTTAGATTAATACTCCAAGTTGGTTGTATAGTTTTGGTCCGCTAAACTTGAGGTCGAAGGATCGAACCTTACTAAATTCTCTTATGTATATTATATATTATATTATATACATTATAATTTCAAATAAATGTCATGGCTGGATAAAATAGATCTTAAAAGTTAAATGTAAACTCAATTAAAAAAAAAAAAATTAGATAAATATTCTTGAATTCTTGGAAACAAAATTGATACATAGAGATGTTTAATGTTTTTTATATACAATTATCAACATGGTTGTATTAATATTTAATAAAAAAAAAACCTCTGATTTTGTACGCAAGGACAACGCCTATCAAGCCGGTTATATCAATGAGGTGTCCTATGATCAGTAGAACGGGTCCCTTTATCTTGATTTTCTTGATCGGAGGCGCTATCAAGTAGCTATTCCCCAATGTTGTTCCCGGACTCCGTCCCATAGACCCCAGCGAGGGAAATTCCCTTGCCAGGCCCGGGACTTAAACCCGGAACCATGTGAATGTGAGGCAGGTTCCCTACCCGCACACCCAATGGCGCCTTCAATTAATATTTAATGGATTACTGATTACTCCATTAATTTCATTTATTCAAGAAATATATATACAATCATTCTGTATGTTATTTCGGTCCACCTCATTTAGGTGGTGACAAAAAAAAAACAAAAAAAAAAAGCAAAAACATCCAAAAAGCAAACAAAAAACAAATTAAAAAAAGAAAAAAATATTTACATAATAACTAACACTCTAATCAATGATCATAATGTCTCAAATTGAGGGCACATACAATCATAGACCCAGAGTATCAGTTTTACATCTTTTCAGATATATACAGAAAAGAAAAACCAAAATAAGAAAAGAAAAATATAAAAAAATGCCAAAATAAATAAATAAATAGATAAAAAAAATCGAACATAAAATAAAAAAAATAAAAAAAAGAGAGAAAAAAATAAATAAACAAATATATAAATAATTAAAAAGGAATATCTAATCGTTATTCCTCTAATATGAAAGATATCAGTTTTAGGAGACCACTCATAAAGTAATAGATATTACTTATATCATCCCAACCCTTGACCGTGAGAATCATCTCCAAGTTATTTCTCTTTAAGAAATGGTTTCTCAAATGGTCATATATTGGGCAGCGTAGTAAAAGGTGGCCTAGGTCCTCTCTCTCTTGCATGTTACGAATATTGCACAATTGACCCTGGTCAATTTTGTGCAAAACACGGCAGCAAAAATTTATACTTCTCCGTGTTGACCTCTAGAAGATTTTTCTTGGAGTACATGTGGAGAATGTCAAGGCTTTTTTGAAGTTTAGCAGGTGGATGCGAAAAGATGACCAAGTCATCCGCGTAAAATAAGGCCGTGATGTCATGAGTGCTATCGATACTAACTCCGCCCACCCCGTTACCTTCCATGAAATCCACAAAATCCGCCAAAAAGATGGAAAACAGAAGAGGACTCATGGTGCCCCCTGAAGCACCCATTTTATATTTTTATAGGGTTATATTTTATACCGTTCTTTTCCAGTTATAATTTGCCCTGATCGTATAGGTTCTTTAAATTATATTATTTAAACATAATTAAAACTGTGCCTTTGTAAGGAATATTAATTTGTTTCCACCTTAAATTGAAGCAAAAAATTCTGTTTTCTGACATTTATTTTATAATTTTTTTCAAAATTTTTGAAACAAAAATACTTATTTGTGACTAAATCTAAGTGAAATTTATAAAACAAAAATGCTGTATGGAGTAAGGAGGAGTATTCCAGATATTAGGAAATTGTGAAAGATTAATGATTGAGGCTTTTGAAGAAATATTTCGTGTTTAGTATTGATCCTAAAATAGATTGATAGAAAATACAATTATAATTTTTATATAATTCTTTCAATGAATATATGTGCCACTCAGAAGCCTAACCGATTAACTCCAATTTTTAAAATTTTGTTAGTAATGTAATGTAATCTGCAACATATGAAGTGAATATTGAACTTGATAATCTTAATATTGCAATGCAATATACATTTTTCTGTAATCAATAAACTTGAATTTCCTACAAGCAACTTTGGGCTTCATTTTCTCAGTTTGTTTATATGTGAAATTAATCGCTTTGGCTTCTGAGAGGCACATATATAATATATATAGTAGATATTTTAAAATCAATTTTCTTTTCATTTTATCTTGTAATTTGCCTATTTGCAGATTTTTAAAATGAACACTTTATCTCTTTCGTTTTGCCTCTATTATACTTTCTATGATGAAAAGCCATTGCTTTTGCATTGGTGTTGGGTTAATGTCATTGAAAAAAAGTAAAAAGGAAAAAAACACTGGAGGGAAATGCTTTTCGAGTTAAAATGGTTAAAAATATCATCTTAAGTCATCTATTTGTATTCATCTTTCTGCGCTCTGCTTCATGCTTTCGTATTGCCAATGAGATTATAGTCCATTTAACAACAAATATCACTAAGAATAAAAAATCCCACGACAACATTTCGATGCTATTAAATAAATTTGAATCATTCTTTTTTTATAAAAATAAATATTCTAAATTATAATTTATGAAAATCTATCTATCTAATCTATCTAACTTTTTTTTATTTTAAAAATTGTGCACATGATTTTTATGAAATTTATGTATTAAAGGGTTTTTGTGGTGTAAAATTGATCTGTAGCGGTTTCATTGAAAAGAAGAATCAGTTTAATTGTTTTGTTCTTAATAACAAGCGAAAAATGCCAAAATCAAAACATATTCAAGCTTTTGAAAACAAACATATATATAATAACATTATTATTATAATCCGATTTGAGCGCACTTTCTCAGCATAAATGAAAATATTCACCTATCCCTTAGATGGTGTGGGATTAGGCTCGGACTGTGTGGAAAGAGACTTCACCCTGGCCCTCACAGTTCTTTTCTTGTTTTTATTAACGTATATTCACTTCACTCAGATAATTTGAGACTAGGCATTCAAGAATTTTCTGACAATATGGCAGCTTTGTAAAATTATCGCTTTTTGTCCTTCTTTGGGAGCTCGAGCTTTTCCAAGTTCTTCTGGAAATTTTTTGTGACTATACCTTCTACGGAAATTACAAAAGAATATAATTGCATTTGTCTAGTTTCCATATATTCTTTATCTCTAAGGAAAGGTTTTCATATTTAGTTACTTTAGTACTCTCGGTCTTCCTTATATTTTCAGAAAGCGGCACTGCTATATCAATTACGTATATATCATAAATTCTTCTCTTTATTTATTAGAACAATATCAGGTCTATTGTAATCAACCGTTTTATCTGTGAATATTGGTCGATCCCAGATTCAAGTACAGAGCTGGAATCATATTTGTAATAAGTTGGTCTATTACTCTGGGCAAGCAGTTGATATTTAAAACCCATTTGCTGATGTATGATCTTTGCCAGCTGATAATGTCTTTGTATATAGTAGGTCTCACTTATTGATAGAGATTATTATTATTATTAGCATATTTATATAAATATTAATTTTTAAAAAGAATTCTCTTTGCTATTCATTTAACTTCACAACTAAAGAAAAAAAGTTCATGAAGTTAAGTACATAATAATAATAGGTCTGATAAAAAAGTTCGCGATCTTTTTTTCAATAGACAAATGCAAATTCAAAATACTCCATAAATACAGATCGTACAATTTTTAATTTCATCGTTTGATTAATTTAATCAAATATGTAATTATTATCAAAAATATTTCAAATGGTAGAGGATATTTTAGATTTAAATATACAAAAAAAAAATCGTTTTGCAATATATTTTCAAATTTATTAATAAAATATCTTGCATAATTTATGATAATTATTATTTATATATTAATTAATTGAAATACCTGATTGGTAATTGTGTAATAAAATATTTCCGACTTCCTCTCTTTTTTGTATAAAAGTCAGAGAAAATTTTAAAGAAGCATTCATTCGCTCATTTGTGATTATAATACAAATATTATCAAAAGTATATAAATTATTAATATATTTATTTTATGATTTATTATTAAAATTTATTTATTTAAAATAATGATTTTGTCTGATAGATGATGCTGGTTGCCGTTCTTTTAGGCGTCGTTGCCTTTGCTCATGCTGGATTATGGGATCACCATCACGATGACCATAAGGACTATTATGTAACTTAATGTCTTCATATATTTTTTTAAAAATAATTATTAAATTAAGAATTCTTTTAATATTTATTCATATTTTAGGCTCCTGCCCATTATTCATTTAAATATGGAGTGAGTGATGGACATACCGGTGACCATAAGGACCAATGGGAGACTCGGGAAGGAGATGTAGTCAAAGGAGAGTACTCCCTCAAGGAAGCTGATGGTACTATTCGAACTGTGCAATACACCGCCGACCCCCATAATGGATTCAATGCAGTCGTTAAGAAATCTGGACATGCTGCCCACTCCCAAGTATATCATCATGAACCCATCGTTCACCACCATCAACCACTCATACATCATCATCAACCCATCACCTACGATCACCATCATTACGGAAAGGCCTCCTCCTATCAAAGTCTCTTCAAACACGAAGACCACCACCATCACTATTAATCCAACCAATGGATCAATACATAATGATTATTTCATGAATTTAATGTATTTTATTTATTTTTGTAAATAAAACTCCTAAAACAATATTTTATTATTTTATATTTGTATTTATAATTATCAATCTAGCCTTTTTGATTTTGTGCAATTGGCTCCTGATATTATTATCATAAGAGAAAATTATTTTATTTTCATAAGAAGATATCATGAAAAAAAAAAATCATCTTGTGAAGTACTTTTCATTCATCAAATTAACGGTTTTATTTCATGATAAACTTATTAGACATGCACTTTAACTATTAATTATTTTATGACTACAAATTTTCAACACTCTTATACAATAAGTAATGTTTAAATGACCAATTATATTTAATTAAACTTTAATTAAATTATTATTATTAAATTAAAGTTATCTATCTAATTGAACTTAGTATACTAGTAAATTAATTATATATATTTTTTAGCAATTAAATTAACAGTGGTATGATTTAATCGCTTGGGTCGGGTGTTCGGGAAAGTGTCTAGGAAGGCCACGGGCAAAGAATAAACAACGTATCTTTTATAATAAGAAATGAATATAATTGGAATGAAATATAGCAAATACATTAATAAATACAAATAGAAAAACGGATAACAGGATATTGAAACAGACAGAATGAACGGAAGTATAAACGGAACAGAGATTCGGTGCGGCGGTATGAATAATGTATCGGAAATCGTATTGGTTATACAGGCAATGGTCGGGTACAGGAGAGCAATCATATATTGAGCAAGCGAAGGTCGTTGTCAGGAGAATATACAGGTATCAGGAAGGCTGGGTCGGTGTCGGGAGAGTGATCAGATATCGGGTAACGGAGTCGGCATGCGGTAGACGGAGGTTAACGGAGCGGATGCATGTGTCTCGGACGGAGGTTCAGTACACAAGAGCGAGTGTTGGTCGACTCCACATCCGGCAAACAGAAAAGATATCAGAATCAAGAGAGTGCATTCTCCACCCAGCGCTCAGTACTTCGCTCGGCTGCCAGAGGCGCTGGTGGTGCCGCTAACAGTCGGCCATCCTGCGATGTCGACGTCCTCGTCGACATGGCTCGATGTAATCGGTGAGGTCGGCAGGCTTCCATCTGTAGCGTCCAGCTCGATCGGGTGGTGAGTCTTCGGAATCATATCTGGACTCAACACATTACTTGTCAGAGAGATGAATGAATGATCATGATTTATTGAATATTCCTTCTCGGAATCAGAAGGCGAAGGAATATTGCAATACGGGAGACGGGCAGAATCGTGGATGAAACAGAAAATGAATGATCAAGTATGCGGAGTATCAGAGCGTCGGATCGGCTGGTGAAACGGCAAACGTAAAAACGGAACAGGCAGGGTCAGTTCAGAGAGAGATCGGGTTATCAGAATAGCAGGGTCGGTGTCATGAGAGATCGGGGTATCGGAATAACAGGGTCGGTGTCATGAGAGATCGGGGTATCGGAATAGCAGGGTCAGTGTCATGAGAGATCGGGGTATCGGAATAGCAGGGTCGGTGTCCAGTACTCTGCGGCGTCTATCATTGTGTCAAGCCACTGCTCCGCTTGCATCAAATGGCTTGACAGGTGAATCCATAATACATCGTGAGTTGTCAAACGAGTGAGATGAATTTCTTTCTTCAATGACGGTTTTCAACGAAGCGAAGACAGCGGTCAAATTCGGTGTGTGATTCTCGAACTCGGAGTAGTGGTGGGGAAGGGGTGAGGGGTCTCGGTAGGGAGCGGTGTCGGAGAGGGGTATAGCAGAGGAGCGGGGAAGGTTGCTTGATGCGGGTAGGGGAACTGGCTGGCACTCCCCTCATGTCGAACGTGACATGCTCCTGGCGGGCGGTTGCTGATGACGTAGCAATGACGTCATCAGGTCGAGCTTCTCTGAGAACAGGCGTTGCGTCATCAAGGCGGCCATTTTAATGCGACGCCATTTCGGTGATTTTTCGAATTCGGCGTAGAAACACAAAAAAAATAAAAAACTTTTCCACTCGAGACACAAAAATAAGGATTTCTGGATTTTTGTGGGCACGTGTGGATAGATATCCCACTTCTGACTGCTTTTAGCAATTAAATTAACAAAGATATAATTTAATCGCTTGGGTCGGGTGTTCGGGAAAGTGTCTAGGAAGGCCACGGGTAATGAATAAACAACGTATCTTTTATAACAAGAAATGAATATAATTGAAATGAAATATAGCAAATACATTAATAAATACAAATAGAAGAACGGATCACAGGATATAGTAACAGACAGAATAAACGGAATTAAGAACAGAACAGAGAATCGGTGCGTCGGTATGTAATATGTATCGGAAATCGTAATGGTTAAACAGGCAATTGGTCGGGTTCAGGAGGATATTCAGTTATTGAGTAAGCGCGGGTCGTTGTTCAGGAGAAAATACAGGTAACAGGAAGGCTCGGTCGGTGTCGGGAGAGTGAACAGATATCGGATAACGGAGTCGGTAAACGGTAGATAGAGGTTACGGAGCGGACAGGTGTGTCTCGGACGGAGGTTCAGTACATAAGAGCGAGTGTTGGTCGACTTCGCATCCGGCAAGGAGAAAAGATATCAGAATCAAGAGAGTGCATTTCTCCACCCAGCGCTCAGTACATCGCTCGGCTGCCAGGGGCGCTGGTGGTGCCGCTAACAGTCGGCCATCCTGCGATGTCGACGTCCTCGTCGACATGGCTCGATGTAATCGGTGAGGTCGGCAGGCTTCCATCTGTAGCGTCCAGCTCGATCGGGTGGTGAGACTTCGGAATCATATCTGGGCTCAACACATTACTTGTCAGAGAGATGAATGAACGATCATGAATATTGAATATTCCTTCTCGGAATCAGAAGGCGAAGGAATATTGCAATACGGGAGACGGGCAGAATCGTGGATGAAACGGAAAATGACTGATCATGATTATTGAATATTCCTTCTCGGAATCAGAAGGCGAAGGAATATTACAATACGGGAGACGGGCAGAATCGTGGATGAAACGGAAAATGAATGATCAAGTATGCGGAGTATCAGAGCGTCGGATCGGCTGGTGAAACGGCAAACGTAAAAACGGAGCAGGCAAGGTCAGTTCAGAGAGAGATCGGGTTATCAGAGTAGCGGGGTCGGTGTCATGAGAGATCGGGGTATCGGAATAACAGGGTCGGTGTCCAGTACTCTGCGGCGTCTATCATTGTGTGTTGTCAAACGAGTGAGATGAATTTCTTGCTTCAATGGCGGTTTTCAACGAGGCGAAGACGGCTGTCAAATTCTGTGTGTGATTCTCGAACTCGGAGTAGTGGTGGGGAAGGGAATGAGGGTCTCGGTAGGGAGCGGTGTCGGAGCGGGGTATAGCAGAGGAGCGGGGAAGGTTGCTTGATGCGGGGAGGGGCACTGGCTGGCACTCCCCTCATGTCGAACGTGACATGCTCCTGGCGGGCGGTTGCTGATGACGTAGAAATGACGTCATCAGGTCGAGCTTCTCTGAGAACAGGCGTTGCGTCATCAAGGCGGCCATTTTAATGCGACGCCATTTCGGTGATTTTTCGAATTCGGCGTAGAAACACAAAAAAAAATATAAAACTTTTCCACTCGAGACACACAAGAAAGGATTCGGGATTTTTGTGGGCACGTGTGGATAGATATCCCACTTCTGACTGCTTTTAGCAATTAAATTAACAGTGGTATGATTTAATCGCTTGGGTCGGGTGTTCGGGAAAGTGTCTAGGAAGGCCACGGGCAAAGAATAAACAACGTATCTTTTATAATAAGAAATGAATATAATTGGAATGAAATATAGCAAATACATTAATAAATACAAATAGAAAAACGGATAACAGGATATTGAAACAGACAGAATGAACGGAAGTATAAACGGAACAGAGATTCGGTGCGGCGGTATGAATAATGTATCGGAAATCGTATTGGTTATACAGGCAATGGTCGGGTACAGGAGAGCAATCATATATTGAGCAAGCGAAGGTCGTTGTCAGGAGAATATACAGGTATCAGGAAGGCTGGGTCGGTGTCGGGAGAGTGATCAGATATCGGGTAACGGAGTCGGCATGCGGTAGACGGAGGTTAACGGAGCGGATGCATGTGTCTCGGACGGAGGTTCAGTACACAAGAGCGAGTGTTGGTCGACTCCACATCCGGCAAACAGAAAAGATATCAGAATCAAGAGAGTGCATTCTCCACCCAGCGCTCAGTACTTCGCTCGGCTGCCAGAGGCGCTGGTGGTGCCGCTAACATATTTATCTATATTTTCTAATTTTGAAAATTGTCAACATGTTAATTAATAGAGTAAATTTGTCAACGTATTACAAATGGTTGATTATTATTTAAAAAATCAAAACTTCTACAATAAAATAAATTATTTATTTAATATAGTTCAATAGTTTATTTTCTTCGATATTCCTACTTGGAATAATTAATAGAGTAAATTTCATGTTAATATGACTTTTTTTAGACTGTAAAAATTCTATATAAACCAAACTTCGAAATTCGAAATTGTCAAATTTTTTTTAATTACTTCAAAAGCTACAAAGAATCTTAGATAAAATGTTTAATTGAAAGATATATTTGCATATTTACATTAAACATGCAATTATTATATGAGTATTATTAGACTTTTATTAGAGAAAAGGTAAGAAGTTTCTTTTTCAGTGTTTGTTCTAAAGTGAGTTGAAAAGAAAGAAAACGAATAATGTTACAATTGTAAACCAAAATCTTACAAAATATGAGAAATTAAAAATTTATGAATTTATACTAAGTATATTAATTATTAAGTTTATAATTTGTCGAGTTAGTTCAAATTATTTCTAATACAAGTTCAAAAGGGAGACAATTAATATGTAAATTATATTTTCCGCATATAGTTAGTTTCTAGGATTATAATGGTAGGTGAAATAAATTAACAACTTTTAGATGTATTTGAAAAGGGTAATGTAGAATTTCTTGGGTCGTTACACCCTTTTAAGTGACCTGCTTTGAAGTCATCTGAGGCTGAGATAAATTCAATTGGTTTTATTTTCTTGATGTATTTCTCGTTTTCAGATTGGTATTCAATCTTTTCTTTCCTTCTAAAATCCGTATCTCCATTTATTATGGAATCTACAACACGTTTGTCAGATACTAAGGATAAGAAAAAACAAAAACAAAAAATAAAACATCACAACAACATAGAAGAAGGAAAGATATTCGAATGGAATTTTTTTTAACATTTCTAGGGGATTCAAAAACAATTTTCTGTTATTTTATAAAATAATAAGTTGACCTGTGGCCAGGTCCGAACCGACCGACGATTTGAAATAAATTAATTTCCAGCTACAGAAACAATTTCAAATAATTTTTATATATCTATTAATGTAATAAAAAACAGATATGGATACATAAATAATAAATATAAACATTTTTAATTTTATTTTATTTATAATATATATGCAAGACCAGGCTGTGACGTCATGAAAGGCTGAATGACGTCATATAATTTTAAATCAAGAAAAAACTAATAAATATGATTTTTTTCGAGGATAAAACCAATACAAAATGCATGATTCGTGGTGATATATAAAAAAATCTCCTTTGGTGTGAAAATAACCCTTTCCTTCCTATCGTCGATCGCTAATACTACCACTTCCGGTTTCCGGAATTGCACCAAAAGTTGATCAATTCATCCCACTGATGCATTAAGTAAATATACCAAATTTCATCAAAATCGGTTGAGCCGTTCAGGCTGTACACATCTATACGGACGGACAGACGGACAGACGGACAGACGGACGGACAGACGGACAGACATCATGCTAAAAATACTTTTTTCTGTTTAGAAAATGCATGATTCGTGGAGATATGTAAAAATCTCCACATGTGAAATTTGGTGTGAAAACAATACCTCCCTTACTATCGTCGGTCGGTAAAAATGAAAATTTAACTTTACTACTATTATTTATTACAGGTTTGAAAGAATATTATTAAATTTTATTACCTCATATTATTTTTAATACAATCTTCTTCTTCTCTTAGTCATATTGCTTAGATCCAATCAGTATTTTCGTTTATGAGTGATAAGAATATATAATAGCTTATTGAGAATTGAAAATAACTACCCTCGAAAATAAAAAGAAAATAATTTCAACTTCCTTAATATTATTTTATTATATATATCTTACTAGAATAAAATAAAATTTGTTACTTAGTTGTATTTAGAATAGATAGCCCCTACATGAATTTTATTATTTATTACACGCTTTTATTTAGTTTCAACCCGTGTCTTATCATCAAATCTTGCAACGTGAAATTGACCCACTTCCCAATGTTCGAATGAGCTGAAATTTCGCATACATATGTAACTCCGATGACAATGCAATATTCTGGTTCATCCTAGGTCATAGTTAGGTGACTTAGGAGATATTATTTTTATCAATTAGTAATAACATATCGCATAATATTGAAAATTATAAATAATTATTTATCTATCTATCTATATTCAGTAGAACCTCGATCAGTTAAAGTCCAAGGGAAACACAAAATATTTTAAGTTATAGAGGTTTTAAGTTATCAAGGGTCAATGTTAGGGATAGGTTAATAACATTTTTTTAAAGGCTAAATCATGACGTTTCTTAAAATTCTCTAACCAGCCATTGCTGGCTTAAAAATTTCTTTTTCTTTCAATATAGGTTCACTAACACTGATGTTTTGGTTTCGACACTGAACCACATGTGAAATTTGGTGTGAAAACAATACCCCCCTTACTATCGTCGGTCGGTGAAATAGTCTAAATAATTTTTTGTTGTTTAGTTTTATTGGTTTTAGTGATCTAGCCAGTTTACACATTTATTTATTTGAGAGAAACGCCATTCAGAATTTTACCGGAGAGCTAAGCTTAAAATTTCTTTTTATTTAAATCCTCAATTATATTTAATTAAATGTTCTAAATAATGAAATAAAATGATTCAAAATTTTATAAAGGTGAATTCATACATGATAATATGAAAATAAATATAAAATTAAATGAATTATAAAATCATTAGAATAGGCAGATATATGAAAAATAAAATGTGATATTATTTATTATTACAAACAAAATCAATTTAATAAAAATAGATAAAAATGAAGAGATATTAAAAACTTACGAACCAAAATAAAAAAAAAAATAAATCAATAAAATTTAATGAATAAAATCTACCAATAGTTAATTTTAATATTTAAATTAAAAAATATTCAAAAAACATTATGTGCCATAAGTGATCAAAATTAATAAAAAATGAAATCCAAATTAAAATTTTGATAGAGTTGATTAGAGATAGCCAAAGAAGAATTTTAATTAATATAACAATTGAGACAAGCCTGTTTTTGTGATATAAAGGCGCTCATTTAATCAAAATTATTATCAAACAAAATCAAAATTACAATCTTGACTGAGTTGGAGGAATGTGGTTGCTACAATATTCGAGAGAGTCACAGAGATAGAGATTCTATTTATTGCTATTTATAATAACAATTTAAAATTTAAAATTAATGTTTAAAAAATATTTTTAAAGGAAAGGAAATAATATACAAAAATATAAATCCCTTGTATAAACATCAAGAAAGTAAAATTTCGATGTGTCTGTAGATTTATGTAATATAAATCGAAAAACAATTTAACAAAGTTACACTTTTAATGAAGCTACTAAATTCGAAAGTTTTTGGCCCCAGTAACTACATCCTATCAACAATCCCTCCTTCTATGCCACATTTATCATATTCCTTTTCACATATTTGATTTTTCTCAATTTCAACAGAATTTTACATTTACACTTTTTTCAAAAAAAAATAAAAATATAATTAATCATTTATTCCATTTGTACCATTAATTTTTAAGTATTTCTGTTTTGTTTTTGTTTTTTTAAAAAAAATATTTCTCTTTTTGAGTCTCTCTCTCTCGGGAGGGAGAAACAATTACACTAAGTGAATAGAGATTGAGAATGATGGACTCACTCTACACCAAGAGAAATTCTCATTTGAATTTTATAACCAAACGAGAACGGAAAAGTTACAACCGAGTGATGTTGAATTCGACAGGGAGTTGGTGAAAAGCGATTAATCTTTGTTAACACATTCTCTTAAATCATTCACTAAACGATTTTTAAAATCAGTGAACTGGATCGCTCAATATCTTTAACTCAGAAGATAAATGAGAATAATTTGCCAATATAAGGATAGTCAATTATTTTATAATTATTTCTTGAAAAAAAAAACAAATAAAAATTCTTTTAATGAAGAAGATTAATTAATAATTATTTTTAGAGTAAATTTTAAAAACATTTTATTATCATATTTCAATAAAATAAATTTTTCTTAAAATTTTATATTAATAATTTAGAATATATTTTTTTATTAGTATATAATTTTGTATTAATCATTATAATATAATATAATAATAATATAATTAATCAATTATTAATATTTTCCATTGTTTAACATCCTGCGGATTTGCATACCAATTCTGGTTGTAAATAAAGTGTTTTATTATTCTAATATTTTATTTTAACATAAATTTCATTTTATCTTACCAAAGCATTCATGGATATCTTTATTACATTTTATTTAAATTAAATAAATAAATATATAATAATAAAAAAAATTTAAAAAAAAACTTTTTAAAATGGGCGCCAGACATGCAGGGAAAGGGTAAGAATACGAAGGACATTTCATTGTATATGCACAAGCCTTTCTGTTTTTTTCCTTTTCCACTATAATTGATAACTATGTCTATTTGAAGTACGTTACGTTTTTCCTTGCATGTTTTCACGCTTTCATTTTTTTTTAGCTATGATTAATTATAAGGAAATCGTGGTGTGCGTGGAGAAATTATTTTCTACTTTAGTGCATTTAAATAAAAGGGTGTTTTTAAAAAGTTATTTTATATTTTTTTTTATTTCCTAATTACCGACCGACGATAGTAAGAGACGTATTGTTTTCACACCAAATTTCACATGTGGAGATTTTTACATATCTCCACGAATCATGCATTTTGTTAATAGGAAAAAGTATTTTTAGCATGATGTCTGCCGTCTGTTCGTATACAGCTCGTTCCCAGTTACAATCCATTTTAGTAGAGCTCTAAAAGCTAGAAAAGCTCTTTCTAGCTAAATTAAATATTGAAAACTAATGAGAAGAGAAGCAAACGCATTATAAAAAAATTTATTTAAAACATTGATTTATTTATTATTAAAATGCACATTTTTATAACTTACCTTTGTATAATTTTAATTATTTTTTTCCAATATTTTATTTTTACAATTTTAATACAATTTTAAATTAAGAATATTTTTAAATTATACTTTAGTTGACAGATATACTTTCATTTTATTTTAATTTCTTTAATAAGAATCCTTTATCATATTCATTCGTATCAAAAGACAGAGAAAAAAAGATTGAATGAAAGGGGTAGAAAATTTTTTTTAAAAATATCATTGAAGGTAAAAGAAAAGATAAAAATGATAATTTGATTTAAAAATTTCGAAGATTTTATTTTCTAATCTAAATCTCATTAGTTGATAAAAAAAAAGATTGGAAATCATTGATTTATTTTCGACTGGAGACTTTCCAAAAAGGAAATCAAAAAGTCATTGCGTGGCTGATTACTTGGTTATTCGATCTTTAGATAGTAAATCCACTGCAAAGATATTACAGCAGATGTTGTTGCCATCCTCACTCGTTTCAAGCAATTCCAACGACAACCCCTCTATCTCTCTCCCTTTTCCTCTATCTATAAATTCAAATGATAGGAATAATGATAAAATTTCTACTACAAGCAAATAACATTTTGTGAAAGACATTCAGGCACAGACATCGTTTGCCACCATTTTGTCTTGATAATGGAGCAATTTACATAAGAATTTCATTAAAAGATGACGAATATACGTATTTTATTAAGTAGAATACTAGAAAAAGTGAGTGGGTGAAGAGAGAAAAGGAGAGGGAGAGAATAGATAAAACATTGTAATTTATCATCTATTGATAACAATTTAGTAGAAAACGTCCCAATGCATTCATTTAAATTTATTAAGATTTGACAAAAACGAACTTTCAATTTCTATAAACATAAATAAATAAATAAATAAAAGTGTTTGAATTAAAATGTTAATCATTCCTTTTCAGTAGGAGTGAAGCTTTTCAATTTCTTTCTCTCACGAAATACTTTAAATGAATAATAGGAGGAGCCTAATCATTACGTGATTTATTTCATTAAAGTAAAATCAATTTCTAAAATTAGATTGAGTTGTTAGATTATCGGTGAATTATTTTTATGAAAAATCAGATAAGTTAATTTTAATAGAATAAATACGTTTAATTTTCTTGTTATTATAAATAAGAAAAATTAATCGAAGCAGGAAAAGAGGTGCGACCGGAAATTAATAATGCCGAAACCAAAACATTATATTTTCCATTGATCTTAATGTTAATATATCATCAAATTTCGGGCCTTTTTTGTGGAAAATTATGTGAGTAAAAATTTCCTCATGAAGAAAAATCTCTTTAAATTTTATTTTATATGAACTGCAGGCCGTTTTGATATGAATATATATATGTATAAAAAAATTAAATGTTGCGGCAATCATTCTCTTCAATATGCTGATGATAAGTCAATTAAAAAAAGAAATTATCATTAGTTTAATGGAAAAATGATTACAAAAAATAAAATATAAACAAAAAATATATCTATTAATGTATGACGCATCCAGTGAATACGCATAGAGTCGGCCTTCTTCACCTGTCTTTTACTTTTATTTCCACGAAGGTTCGTGCATCCATATGCAGAACATGCCATGATAATTATTTTTAAAAACTAAAATAAAATAAGAACTATTTATAATCTGTCTATAACCTGAACCCAGGTGTAAACCTAACCTGGTCTTAGAATCCAGTTAGAATCTAATAAAAAATAATTTAATATTAAATACAAATTAAATTATTAAAAACTATTTATAATTATTAAATATATTAACTAAACTATAAAATAAGATGAAATAACAAAGACAAACTTTCAAACATACGAGAAAATTGAAAACAAAAATGTATTATGTCTAATGGAAAATTCAATGTTTTGGTACATCCAAAATGGACGACAAGAATTTCTCCCTGCCTTTTTGGTGCTACAAAAAACAAACGGTATCGTACCTCCATATCTACATGAATAATGCTAAGACAAAGTATTTAGTAACACAGTCTTATACAAAATGTAGAATTCGAAAATGTAGGAAAATTTAAATACTTAGGTTCTGTAATATCGAAAGATAATAATATTCGAGATGAGTTTAAAGCGAGGTTACAATCGGGAATTGCCTGTTATTATGCAGTGAAGGAGCATATCGCGTTATTATCAAAGGGGATAAAAATTAAAATATATAAAACAATTATTTTACCGGTTGTATTATATGTTTATGAGGCATGGTCTATGACCTTAGGTGACGAGAGTAGATTTAGAGTATTTGAGAATAGGATTCTTCGCAGCATTTATGGGTTAAAGAAAGATTAGTTCACCGGGGATTGGCGGAGATTGCATAACGTGGAATTGCATGACCTCTATGCATCTCCAGATATAATTAGGATTATAAAATCGAGAAGGCTGCGGAGGGCAGGATATGTGGCTAGAATGGGAGAAGATAGAATGGCGAAAAATATATTGGTAGGTAGACCGAGCGAGAAACGTCCGCTTGGAAGACCAAGGACGCAGTGGGTGGATAATGTGGGAAGGGATGTGAGAGAGATGGGAGAGGTTGTGGCTCAGAATACGAATATTTGGAGGACTGTGGTTGCTGCGGCCAAGAACTTTCGAGATCCGTAGAGCCACAGAGATAGATAGATAAGAGAATTGCAATAAAATAAATCATATTTGTATTGTTTCCATTAAAGGTTTGTCAGTTTGTCAATAAATCAAGATCTTAACATTGATTCGAGTAAATTTTGATTATAACATTAGAAACATAAAATATAGAGAATATTGCTCTGGTAATTTATGTAATTATATTTAAAGAGTATATCGGTATATAGGTTATTATTTTGATAATGTAAATTTATTAAAAAAAAATTGTAAATATTTATTTTTGATTTATTTATTTATTTAAGTGAAAAAAATGAAATTTTTATTAAGAAACAAAAAATAATAAAGAATTATGTTATGTTGAATTTTTAATAAAAAACATATCACTTTTTAAATAAATATTGAATTTATGTATTTAAATGGTTTATACATCAAATAAAATATATTTTATAAATCAAGTGATATATTTATTAAATTTTATAAAATAAAAATATTGAAAGTGTAAAATAAATTATAAGATTGAATGAAAAAAAAAAATTTCAATAAAGAAACCTGGAATTTATTACCTTGAACCTCTTCAATCTCTATTTTTGCAAAAAAATATTTAAAATTTGTTATAATCAACTAAAGAAAATTAATATTGGTTTCAGCTTAGAAAAAAGTTGACGAACATCGAAGAAGAATAATATAAAACAATCTAAAAAAAAGTATTATCGATGAACTTGGTACTTGAAACGAATATACGAAATTTGTGAAAAAGTTGAAATAAACAGAAGATGGTGGTGTTTGCTATGGACTTTATAGATCAGAAATATCATAGAGATGGCACAGCTACATAATGTGATTACAAAATAAAGCTCAATTATTTTTTTACTAAATGTGTTTATATAAAAAAGGAATATTCTAGTTTGCTGCTTTAAATGACTTTATTTAATTATCATATAAATTATTAGAATTTTTTTAATACATATATATACATATAAATTTATATATATATATATAAATTATAAAGTGCTTGTTCAATAAGCCTTTACAAAATGACATTGAAAAAAAAATTAAAAAGGAATAACAAAAAGGATTATCTTTAAAAAATTCAACTTTT
Source organism: Labia minor (assembly GCA_963082975.1). NCBI lineage: Eukaryota > Metazoa > Arthropoda > Insecta > Dermaptera > Spongiphoridae > Labia > Labia minor. The sequence continues at coordinate 74,472,430 of OY720344.1, forward strand.
TTATTTTATCAGTATTTATAAATCTGTATGTATAAAGCAAATAACAAATTATTTTTTTCCCAAGTTAAACTTTTATTATTTTTTAGTAAAATTATTTGATGGTCATGGCCTACTAAAAAGATTAACGTTTTCTATTCACTTTAATGCTTGAAGGGATGCATTTATTAAGTTGAGGGGGAGCCAAAGAGTAAAACGTGTTTACTTATAAACCTATCAGTGAAAATGAACACATGTTAAATACACACAGGTATTATTTTTAATATTAAAAAAGAACTCTATATAAAGTTATATCAACAAAAATAGAGCAATTTATATTCCATATTTGATCTAAATAAAATCATAATTTAGATTCAAAAAAAAGATAGGGCGATTTGGTTTAAACAGTTCCTAGATAATATAAAAAGAAGAGGATTCAATAAATACAGATGTCGTTTCATCAATTATTTAGAATTATATATTATAAAAATAAATTTAAAAATAAATTGAAGATAAATATATATATATATTACATGGGCTGAAAAGTCGCGGGACTTTTCAATAGGGGACGCCACTAGAAAATGAACATGACTCACAGAGGCTCTTCTGTCACTAGTTTATGTATGAAGTATCATGACATTTCGTCCATTTGTTTACAAGCTACAGTCGTTTGAGTGAAGCTACTTTCGCCTTCATAAGAAAAATGGAAAAACAGGAATATCGCGTCTTAACCCTTTGCACTCGTATTTTTTTCTGAGAAGAGTACCTACCAACTCGGAATTTTTTTTCATAATCTATTAGGATAAAATTATTTTTATGAGAACATATTACTTTTAAACTTTAAGGTTTGATGGTTCAAATCTCAAAATACAAAATTTTCATCCCTATTTACAACCCTTTGAACAGGAACAATGAAAATCAAATATTTGAATATTTATTTTTTATAATAAACAACATTATAAAAGTAACTATAATCATAATGACACCGCTTCCACCATAATTTCATTTCCGCCTCCGCATAACAATAACAAGACAATAACAATAACAAGACAAAAAATGTATGTAAGTTTTATAACCAACCCCCCTCACTCATAATGACACCGCCGCTTCCACCATAATTCCATTTCCGCCCCCGCTCGCAATTACATTTCGTAATCTTGCAAAGTGTGATAACGCTCGAAACAGTCTCCGATATGTAATCCTGGCTTTCGAGTACAGGTACTGCACATATAAGTAGTTTGCCGTCTTCCACCTGGCACTTTTCTGTCGGAACACACTAAACAATCCTTTTTGCTCCCCTGACGCAACACATGCAATTTGCCGTTCAACCGTTCTTCCTTATCAGCTGATGATGGTCTACCTGGATGTTTAGTGGATTGTCTATAATTTCCTATAAGTTCATCAACCAATTGCCGAATTAATTTTAGGTGCGACATGGGGCGCTTATTTTGGCGACGTTGGTCAATTTTGTACAACAAATATGCGTTTACGCTGCATGACTCAAGCCCCCAAAAAAATAATTTTCGCCGCCATTTGAGCGATTTTCGCAAAAAATAATATGATGTGGAGTAAGAGTCTGCTCTATCAACACCCCCCAAATATTTGTTGTAGTTTATAACAACAACAATGATCTATTCATTCAAACCAAAATAACAACTAATACGCTTGATCATAGAGACTAAGATCCAGAATCGTGAAATCCCCTTCCCAAAACTCTCTTCAAAATGGCACCAAAATGAACTCCAATACGTCGAGATTTAAATCTCATTAAATTACATGAAAACAACCCAGAATTAACTTTTCAAAATCAAAACTTACACCAGAACCTAGACGAACACAAATATATATATATATATTAATATATAAATTTATTATTCTGATGATTTGAGCTTATTTACCACATGATATTTTTACTTGATTAATAAAAAATTAATTTATTTGAATTATTTTTTAAGATTATGATATATATATATTATTTGAAATATTTATATGTATATATATATGTATTATATATATATATACACTATATATCAAAATTTGTCCATTTCACAATATTTATGAGGAGATTTAAAATGCGATTCTCATCATATTTTGATTGATTTTTTTTTCTATTTATTAATTTGGATTTGGTAGGATTTGCCAGATGATTTATTTTGGAATAAATTGGAATTTTATACATGTAACATAATTACTATTCGAATACATATTATAATTATTTCACAGATTAGCTGAATTTATCTATTTTCAATCAGGAATTGCAAAATTTAATTATTGAAATGAATTTTATTAAATATTTAATATATTAATTCAAAATCCATGATGGTTTAAAATATTATTTAAAAAAAGAATTTAAAAAATTATAAATAAAAATTAAAAATATTATACATAGTTAATTTATTTTTGAAAACTTTATTGTTTTTTTTTATATTTTTTATTAAAAAGTTTTAATTAATTTCTTAATAATAAAATATTAAGAAATAATCCACGGAAGATAATTGTATCATGTCTTGTAATTAATCAGTGTGCACTCTCAAAGATGCCATCTTACCTGCGAATTTTTTAAAGACCCTGACTAAAAATGAATTTGTAAAAAATGAATTTGTAATCATTATTTTTTTTTCATAAGATAAACTTCTTTTATTGCTTGTGAATGAGTACATTAATAAATTGTTTGAATAAGTAAAATCGCACAACTTGATAAAACGAAAAAAAATACATGCATAAATATTAGATATATAAATATATATATACGCAATGTACATCAAATTTTTTCATAGTTTTTATTGAGTTTTAGATGTTAAAAAACAAACTTTTCTTACAAAATATCTATATTTTAGGAGCAAAGAAAAAAAATCATTTTACTTTCATTTATGTATTTGAAAACAGCAAGACATTCATAAGAACTTTAAAAAATCTTATAATAATAAAACGTCTTTATTCTTTATTTCTATATTTATATGATTATATAACAAAAATCTGGAGGGTTATTATATCAATGTAATAATTAATATTATTATATAAATATAATTAAAAACAATTAATATTAAAATTAATAAACAATAAATTTTAAATAAGCCCCAAATTAAGCGATAATAATCATGAGATGGTATAAATAAATTTTATGAAAAATTACAAAAGTTATAAAAAATCTGGAGTGTCTTCACTGACTATCTCGCAAATTTAGAAATCAAATGAAATGAGATAAATCGACAATATAAACAATGAAAAATGAATAAAAGTATGCGTGGACCTTAAGAGTCCATTCGCATAATAGATCAATTCAGAAATTTCATAAAAATAAATAATACATTTTCATGATAGCATACCGTTTTAATTCAAGTCAATTTTCCATGAAAAATTAAATCTTTCTTATATATATATATAAAATAATATATATTAATAAATATTTTTATTTAAAATTGATTTTTATTATTTTTTGATTTTAAAATAATTTTTTAATTTAATATAAGATGTCCCAAATAATAAATAAATGTACCGATATACTTGTGCACCAGTTTATTTATTTTTTAAATGGTATTTTAATGTTTTTATTAATTTTTATTATTATTCATGGAATGTATATAAATGGAATGATAATGTGACATAGAAGGGTTTGATTAAAAGGCATGCTTTTTGATTTGACTATTCATTGTTAAATAATAATTACTTTCGAGATGAGAAAAATTCAGATGGAATTTAAATTAAATAAAATGCATATCCCTGGATTCAAGAATATTTTAAATTCTTTTCGATTGCTTTTTTCATGTTAAATTGAACTTTCTTGCGTGTCTATATCCTTTTTTATAAATGGTAAGAAAAAACGAGAGATTAAATATAAATTAAATGCAAATTTTTTGCTATAAATTTAAAGCATATAATTAATTGTTGAGTGCCTTGAATGAACAAGTAAGATCAATTGCTACCAATGGATTATTTTGGATTTCTATAAAATAATTAACGAAATGAACAAATTTAATCTTTGTAACCATTTTTTTAATGGTAAACTTAATATTATTTTATTAAAAAAGAACATAAATTATTATAGACATATAGAATTGAGATTCCAAACCCAGAAGAGCAGAGATAAATCATAAATAATTAAATAAAAATAATAATTAAAAGAAATTATGGTAATTATTTAGGTAAACTCATTTTCGGGGATTGGGATAATACTTTTCAAGTGCAATTCCAAATAAACTTTTCTTGTGAAATTTTTCCCGGTATCTTATAGTTTTCGAGATAAAAATTATTAAAATAAAGATTTTTTAGACAAATTTTAATAATTTTTATCTCGAAAACTAAAATTTGTCTAAAAAATCTTTATTTTAATAATTTTTATCTCGAAAACTATAAGATGCCGGGAAAAATTTCATAATAAAAGTTTATTTGGAATTGCACTGGTAAAGTATTATCCAAATCTACGAAAATGAGTTTACCTTAATAATTACCAAAATTGTAATCTCAAAATTTGATAAATTTTAATTTTTTCTTTTTTCTCCTGCCAGCGATTCTCAACCTGTGGGAAAGTTCTTAAAAAAAAGGTAAGATGATTTTGTGGGCAACATTTTCGATTATTTTTCAATTTTTTTCAATATGGTTCTAAAAAAATGGTCAGATGATTTTGCGATGCTCTAAAACATTTTCGATGGGGGAGGGGGGCGATGAAAATTATGATTGAAAATTGGGCCGTGAATACTAAAAGGTTGAGAAACACTGCCTTTATTCTAGTGTTATTTTGTACAAAGTGTTCTTTAATTTTATCCTTACAATTCTATGAATTAATTATTAATTTATTTAAATAGGATTATTCTTTTCTCCACTTTGGGATTTGGAAACTCATTTTCATATATAATAATTTATGAATTTTTGATAACAAAATAAAATATAAATAAAATAATTATATAAATCTCAATTTATCTACATTTGTAAGGGGAGGACCCACGTTAGGGGTGCCAGTAGGCCCCTTACAAGGAGAGGGGCAGAGGGAGGAGAAAAGGGAGGGAAAATATGATAAAAAAGAGGAGAGGAGAAGTGGGAGAGGGAAAAAAATGGACTTTATGGAATGGAAAAAGGGCTTAGGTCTCCACAGGTAAGCAGGTGGGTATTTTCTTGAAGAGGGAAAATATTACAAGCACTTGAAGAGTTCAAACTGCCTTTCCTCCAATGATTCAGTGAAGAAGAAATTAGATGGGCGCCATGCTATACATAGGCAAATCGATGAGACAGGATAATAAGGAGTAGTTAAATCAATTTAAAGACGATTATAAATAATAAATGTATAATTATAAGAAGTTAAAGAGAATATTATATATATTCTCCACCATGGGAGTCACAAATAATATAATTATGATCGAGTTACAGGGATTAATTGAATAAATATAAAAGGATGTTCTCCCCAAACATATGGGATTACTTGAGAACATTAATTATGGACAAAACGTTGCAAAAAATCCATCCAACATGGAGGATCGCCTTTAAACACTAGGACACGCATCTTTACATAAAGAACGCTGAGAAGAAAATGAATATAGAATGCTAAAGTCGTCAACCTTACTGAGAGCCAGTGGGAATCCCTTAGATTTACACATTAAATATTTGTGTCGAATTATTTATTATCCATTTACAATTCTTTAACTGTTAATGATATTTATATATATATATATAAATATCTTTGTTGATTCAATTATGAGTTCCATCCATTAAATTTAATCGAAAACAAATGTTAATTCTATAAAAATATAATATTATATTTTGAAAAACATAATAGATTACTTTTTCATTCATGTTTGTATCGAAATGTTATTAACGGGTTAATTAATTTCAATAAAATGTTAATTAAATTGTCACTTTGATATTATTTTAATAGTTAAAAGACCGTAAAATTGTTACAAAATAACAAAAAAGCAAGAAAATTAAAAATAGAATATATTTATTTAATTTTATTAAAAATATAAAAAAAATCAATATATTACCATTTGATTTTATAGTATAATTATTTGTTTAAATTTAATTTGAATTCTATTGTATAATTGTTTTTTTATACGTGGCTGATTATTATGTTATTTATTATTTAAATACATATATATAACTGATAACTCTGTATTCCTATTTCTAAATTTATATTTTATAATATAATAGTTTTATATGTAAACATATTTAAAATAACTCACGTTATAGTGAATAAATATAACCAAGTGTCATATTCCGAGCCTATATATTATGCACCTAAATTTTTTGGTATGCCTTTTTAGTCTATAAATTGTATAGAAAACCTCTTGGACTCATTTGGCTTTATTTATAATAGACACCTTTATAAGTTTCTAAAGATTTTATATTAGTGTTATATAAATTCATTTGTATTTGCGCCCTCTTGAAATTGGCAACATTATGAAGTTTGCAAAAATAACATAAATTTATACCAAACCAAATAAGAAATAATTTTACTTGAAAAAATAAGTTTAAAGGGTAAAGAATACAGTCGTTGGCCCCGAGGCAGTCATTGGCCCCCTATCACTAAAACCCAAATAATAAGAGATTTTTATTTTAAAAATTGCGCTATTAACTATGGTTATGTAATCGTTGATTGTATGGTTGTATAATCACTATAGAATACCTAGGCCAATAACTATAACAGGGGGCCAATAACTGTATTTTTTTTTAAAAGTGCTTAATGAAAATGTCATGAGAAAATTATTTTTTTTTATTCATCAAAATGCTCATAGTATCTATGTTCTGCATCCCTAATTTGAAACAGATTGTTCCGCAATTTGCCCAGATATGCACTGATAGGAATTGCTTAAGGGGGCCAACGGCTTTATGCTTTACCCAATGATAGCAAAATAAAACCATATTTGAGCTATCTAATTATTAATAAAATCTTTAATATATTTTTAGTTTTAATTAATTATTTTCAAAAAGAATATGATTAAACTTTCTCATAAAATGAATAACGATTAAGGTAAATGTTAGTTTAAAATATAGAAAATGGACAAATTTTGATTTTTTTTTTTGAAGATATGGATAACACCTCATGTATAGGTTAGAAGTAAATTTTTATTGCGTTACTGATGTTTGAGTGCCATTTTACTTTATACATTGCCTTTCACTCTACTGTCTTAATCCATAATTTAATATTGAATTATCTCAGTATATTGAGTTTACGTTAATCCACTTATATAAACTAATACAATTATCCAGTCACCTGTTAAACTGCTATCTATATTTCCAAGAAATTGTTTACAAATACGTATATATATATATATATATATATATTAATAATTGTTTTTTTTATAACCATCGTTAAATTAATCCGATTTTACTCGTATATTTTTTATCTATATCTTCATTATAAATTAATGAATTTTGGAAGTGAAAATTTTCTGGTCAATTCTTCTTTAAAAAGGAAAGAAGCTTGTAAAATAAAAATAAAATTTGTTTTACAATTATTATACGAGGGCAATTCACAAAGTAGGTTACGTTATGGCATTAAGACAAAACTAATATAGGAAAATGTTTTTTATTTCAAAGAACAACTATACTATTTTTCTACATAATCACCAAAAAAGTTGAGACACTTATCGTAGCGATGAACGAGCTTCGAAATTCCTTCCTATAATAAAAAATATTTTCCTGTATTAGTTTTGTCTTAATGCCAAAACGTAACCTACTTTGTGAATTTCCCTCTTATTTATAAATTAATATTTTAAATATTTTAAATAATAAAATGAATTTTACATTGAAAACTATATTAATGATTTAATTATCACCAATAAATTAGAAATGTATTTAATTTTGAAATTACGTATTTTATTATAATTATTACTTTCCCGCATACTTCGTATAAGGGAAGTATTGGAATCGTCAAAAATTTCGACTTCGAGATTTCGATAGATCTTGACGTTTTAGACCTCCCTGAGTCGGAAAATACCATTTTTCGAATTATGTCTGTGTGTGTGTATGTATGTATGTATGTATGTAATGTCTGTGAGCAAATTTACTCAAAAACTAATCAAGCTAGGACTTCGAAACTTGGTACACCGATATTTCGTCAAAATCGGTTAACCGGAAGTAGTACTTTACCTACACTGGTTGCGTTTAACTTTCAAGTAAAGTACCAGTTTGCTTCGAGATATTTGCTTCATATTTTGTATATAGATTTAAAAATATGAAAAAAATTCAGATACCAAATTTCATCATGATCTGACTACCGGAAGTGACATTTTACCTATACAAGTAGCGTTACGTGTAAATTATAAATATATATAATAGAGTGTTAAACCATTTTACTTTATAATTTAAATTAATTAGTTTGTTTATTTTTATTGTTGTTAAAACATAATAATAATAACCTAATTACTTATTTATATGCGGGAAAGTCTAGGGGAGGACACTCCCGATTTATGTTTTAATAGGGAAAGGCTGGTGGAGAGAAATGTTTAGAACGTCCGCCTTTTACCCCAAAAAACAAGAGTTTGAATTCAGCCATGAAAAATAGAAACAAGGTACAAAGTGAACTTAAGAATGAATGAAATTTGGAATTTTGAAACAAGAATGAAGTCAAAAGGAAAAAAATAAATAATGAGCTTTCCAGAATCTTCAGGGTCTATTCGCAAATAATAATAAATACCAATGTAACAATATGGATAAAAATATTGTCGAAATAAATAATAATTTGATGATTATCAGGAATAAATTTTTAAACTAAATCCAAAACCTCTATCCATTTCAAAGAATAATTTTCAATTTGAAACAAGTAATTATTTGAAAGTCCCTGTGTCATTTTCAATAAGGTTGAGAAAAATGTTTGTGTGTGTATGTGTGTATGTAGCCAAGATTACGCGAAAACGGTATGAGCTAGAATCATGAATTTTGATACACTGGCATTATTCAAAATTCCTTTTTCTATTAACTTTTGAGAAATGTAGCTCAACCGGAAGTGGGTCTTTACCTACCAAGTTTTCATTTTGTTTCCTCTAAACTGACCGTAAAAATAAAGTTATATGTTTGATAGTTTTTCACATGATTAAAAATAATATAAAACTGCTATATATAGAATTTCAGCATGATTGAATCGCTGAAAATATCGGAATTAATTTTTTAACACGTTGACTGCTAATCACGCGCCAGTACGTGACGTGGTGCCATCAACAAAGAGTCAAACACGCGCTGGTTTATTAAATATTATTTATTAATTTTAATTTATAATTTAATTAATTAAATTTAATTTAAATATAATATATGTGTTAATTAATCCAATCCAAATTTGCGAGATAGTGAGTGAAGACACTCCAGATTTTTATCTTTTTAACGACTTCCTACTAGAGACAGGCCAATTTCCTAATCCGTAGATATTCCCTTCAACCAATATTATTGTCAAATTGTATTTTAATTATTTTATTATTATTTATTTAAATAAAATGTGAAAAAAATATTTAATTTTATTTTTAATATGATTTAATGATAGCGAAAAAAGAAACACATGATTCTAATGTTCGTTTTATTGATTGAAAAAATTGATATCTTTAGGTTGGTAACCGTTAATATCCAATAAGATCTGAAAATCATTGGTCATAAAAATATTTTTTATTTGTATTTTCGTTATTTAATTAAAAATAAACTAAAGTCGTTATTTTTCAATTTCAACTGTACTTGGTTTAGTGTAAGCTTTAAGTAGGAAGGGAATACCGGGGCTTTTAGTGTTAGTTTAAATAGATTTATAAAATCTACATCCTCTAACGATATTACTTCAATTTTCCCAAAACATTGTTTCGCTTTAATTAATGTTCTATGAATTTTCACATCTATCATTTGTACTTTCTAAAGCTTTTCTTCTTCCTCAGAACCCCCCCCCCCAGTTACCCCTCCCATCAAACAAACTCTCATTTAATCAAAGTTAAACTTGATTCGAGATTATTTGTTTCATAAAGTTACATATCAATTAATTAGTGAATAATTTTATTTGATTTATTAGATTGAATTAATTTTATCAATCTCTTAGAATTGAACTAGATGAAAAACAAAATAATGATAAATGAGAACTTCATTTTAGATAAAGTAATAAATTAGTTTTCGTTCTGGATCTATTTTTAATAATAATATATTGAACTATCTGAAAAGTATTTTTTTTTAGAACTTTTTAATTTTTCTTCCACTGGCATTTAATAATAATTTCTACTAAAGTAAATCGAAAATTAAATAAAAAATAAATAAATGTGATTTTTTAATTTAATTGATTTATAAATTAAGGTTTAACCATTATTTTATCTAATGATATTTACTGTATTTTCAAAAAGTATGTTCAGGGTTGATAAATTAACCAAAAGATTTTAATAATAAATTAATATCACATGAAAAAGTAATTAATCGTACCTCGCTTAACAACCAGCCACTCTCTCTCTCTCTCTGGGTAATTTAAAAAATCAATTTAGACTAGATATACAGGGTGAACCAAAAGTCCGGTAACATTTAAATAGAGCGCTGCTTAGAATTGCGGGGGATAGGGGGGAGCGGGGCGTTACTAAACTAGTTGGAATTCAGTGCCATAGCGTCGTTCAGCGAAGCACAACGCGCGTTATGCATACGCAAGTACTATCGCAACAACGATTCTGCGACTGAAGCGCGACGAAAATTTTGTAGACAGTACAACATACGAAATAAAAATCAAGCTCCATCAACTCGTGCAATTAAAAATTGGGTACAGAAGTTCGAGGAGACGGGTTCAACATTAAATCAACCACGATCCGGCCGACTAGGACGTCGAGAGAGCCCGTAAACATAGAGCGCGTACGAGCATCTGTTAGAGCAGGGGTTCTTAAACTGTGGGCCGCGACCCCCAGGGGGGTCGCGAGACTACTGAAAGGTGGTCGCAAAGAACTGATACTTTTGAATCATTATAAATAAAATTTTAAAATTATTAAATTATATATATGTGAAAAGAATGGGTATGTATTCTTTAATCCTTATTTTATTTACATTGTAAAATAGTACGATATTACATATACATCTACGGTTAATATATATTTCATTATATGGGGGAGGGGTCGTTTAAAATTTCCTAAGCTTGAAGGGGGTCGCTATATAAAAAAGTTTAAGAAGCCCTGTGTTAGAGAACAAACTGGCCTTTCTAGAGTGTTTTAAATGTGTCCAGGACATCTTTAAATCGTATTCTTCACAAGGATTTACATTTACACCCGTATAAAATTCAAATTGTACAGCAATTAAGTCCAAATGACTATATTCAGAGACAGCAGTTTGCCAACGAAATGATGAATTGATCAACTTTTGGTGCAAATCCGGAAACTGGAAGTGGTAGTATTAGCGATCGACGATAGGAAGGGAAGGGTTATTTTCACACCAAATTTCAAATGAGGAGATTTTTTACATATCTCCACAAATCATGCACTTTGTATTGCTTTTATCCTCGTTAAAATCATCTTCATTAGTTTTTTCTTAATTTAACCCAGCCCTTCATGACGTCACAGCCAGCTCTTACTTATATATTATAAATAAAATAAAATTAAAAATATTTATGTTATATCCATATCTGTTTTTTATTGCATTAATAGATATATTAAAATTATTTGAAATTGTTTCTGTAGCTGGAAATTAATTTATTTCAAACCGTTCTGAGTATAGAAGTAAAGCGAGCAAGACGTGTTTTTGAGTTCTCTGTGATTATTTGAAGTTTATGGTGGTTTTTTCCTATCTTCTCCAGGAGTGAATTTTGTACTGGGCGATAGAGTTTTTTAAGATCTACAAACCCTTGTGAATAAAAATAAAGCCCCTTACATATATTGTCTGAATATTGAAAATATTTAAAAAAGATTTTAAAAAAATTATTAAAAGATAATAATAAAATAATAAAAATTAGCTGGAGTGTCTCCACTCAACTATCTCACAATTTGAATTGGATTAAATAACATAATATATTATATTTAAATTAAATTTAATTAATTATAAATTATAAATAATAAATATTAAACCAGCGCATGTTTGGCTTTTTGTTGATGGCACCACTACACGTGTTGGCGCGTGAGATTTGCAGTGTTAAAAAATTAATTCTGGTACTTTCAGCGAATCAATCAAGCTGAAATTATATATATAGCAGTTTTATACAATTATTAATCATGTGAAAAATTATCAAACATATATCTTTATCTTTACGGTCACTTTAGAGGAAAAAAAATCAAAACGTAGGTAATGACCCTCTTCCGGTTGAGCTACATTTCTCAAAAGTTGATAGAAAACCACGAATTTTGAATAATGCTCATGTACCAAATTTCATCATTCTAGCTCAAACCGTTTTTCCGTAATCTTGGTTACATACACACACACACACACAGACAGACATTTTTCTCAACATTAGTGAAAATGATTCAGGAACCTTCAAAACGTATAAAAACATCAAAATCTCAACATCGAAAATTTTCGTGATCGCAATACTATCTCTTACGATATCGTAAAAATACATATGAAATCTGCTTCTTAGAAATATTCAACTATTTATAAATATTGATTATTTAATTCTATATCAATTACTAAAATAAGTTGACCTGTGGCCAGGTCCAAACCGACCGACGGTTTGAAGTAAATTAATTTCCAGCTACAGAAACAATTTCAAATAATTTTAATATATCTATTAATGTAATAAAAAACAGATATGGATATAACATAAATATTTTTAATTTTATTTTATTTATAATATATATGTAAGACAAGGCTGTGACGTCATTAATGGCTGGATGACGTCATATAATTTTAAATTAAGAAAAAAAAATGAAGATGATTTTATCGAGGATAAAACCAATACAAAGTGCATGATTCGTGGTGATATATAAAAAAATCTCCTCATGTGAAATTTGGTGTGAAAATTTTACAATGATAATTGTGAGGAGGAGTTGAGAGGGTTGTAATTGGTTATCGAGTTATAATAAATGATAATAAACCTCACCCCGAGGTTGAATTTTGACAGGAACAGCGCCGCTCGTCGAGCTCCCTGGCTATGCGTGCGCACTCACACACCAACACCGATAGAGTGACTACCACTCGAGCGGCTGGCTAGAAAGAGCCCCTGGCATTTAGGCAACCAGCTGCGCTAGTTTCCAAATTTAAAATTTTCATATTTAGAGTACCTGGATTATCCAGCAGCCGCTCAGAAGATTAAAAATGTATACTTTACTAACTGTTTTAATAATATTAATTAATTTTAATAATATTCTTAAATTTGAATTAGTAAATTGATTGAGTATATTGATTTATTATGTTTATACTCTCTTCTGGTATTTTTATCTTATAATTAAATAATAATTATTATTTATATATATACAATCTATATATTTATTGAATAAACCATAAATTAATATTTAATATAAAACATTTAATAAGAATTCATTTGATGTCTATTTCAATTCGAAGACACTGTTCATGTCATGCTTTATCAATTATCTGGATTATTAAAATATATAAACTTTATATTAATTTTAATCTTAATTTAAATTATCTAATTTATCATAAAAGTTAATATTTTCATTCAATTAATGTCATTTTATCATATTTATAAATTTTTTATATGAATTAAGAAAGTTATACACATTTATTTTAACTATATATCATTTGAAAAAATAAATTATGTTTAAAAAATAAATAGGTTAATTTTCAATTTAAACCACGCGTTTAAATGGATAAGAATTGTAAATATATAGAAAAAACTGTAAATATAAAGAATAATTAAAATAAATTATAAATAAGTTGACCTGTGGCCAGATCCGAACCGACCGACTGTTTGAAGTAAATTAATTTCCAGCTACAGAAACAATTTCAAATAATTTTAATATATCTATTAATGTAATAAAAATCAGATATGGATATAACATAAATATTTTTAATTTTATTTTATTTATAATATATATGTAAGACCAGGCTGTGACGTCATGAATGGCTGGATGACGTCATATAATTTTAAATTAAGATAAAACTAATAAAGATGATTTTTCTCGAGGATAAAACCAATACAAAGTGCATGATTCGTGGTGATATGTAAAAAATCCCCTCATGTGAAATTTGGTGTGAAAATAACCCTTCCCTTCCTAACATCGATCGCTAATACTACCACTTCCGGTTTCCGGATTTGCACCAAAAGTTGATCAATTCATCATATTGATGCATTAAGTAAATATCCCAAATTTCATCAAAATCCGTTGAGCCGCTATACACATCTTGTCTTACCTTACTATCGTCGGGCGGTAAAAGAAAAAACAATACCTCCCTTATCCCTTACTATCGTCGTCCGTCGGTAAAAAGGGTCTAACTAACCTTTCTAACAAACTAAACTAACAAGGCTATCTATAGAATAAAGTACAACTTTTATTTTCAATAATAACCATAAACTAACATTATATCGGATATAATGATTAATTTTTTCTAATTTTTTTCTTTTAATTTTTTGTTAATTACTTTGTTTTTTTTTTGTATGAGACTATTTTCTCGCACCACTCATAACCATTCTTTACAGTTAAATCTAACATAATAGAGATTACTTTATCTGGCTATTTTTAGGGGAATCTGAGTACTGTATGTTTCTATGTGTGTCATTGTGCCAAATGCAGTCCCCACTTCCATTACTTAATCTTTTTTAAATTAAATAAGATTTGAAGTTTTAACATTAATGGACAATTCGGGAAATACCTAGCAATACGAGGAGGTTGATCAATAAAGAACTGTCACAGGAAGTACGGTCAAGAAACTTTAATAGAATTGATTTAATAATTAAATCTTTAAGATTACTTTCGTTTCTTATACGAAAACTTATTTTTTTGTACTTACATTTTGTATTATATTTCATTCAAACTTTTTTTGTGGTAGAAGGTTTGAAAGTATACATAACAAAAAATACAACAACCCAAAAGATCAAAAAGATTAAAAAAAACAATCGTTCTTATTTATCATGACAATGAAAACAATATTTACATAATCGTTTTTTTTTCTTTCTTTCTTATTTTTCTATCATAAATCGATAGTTATACCATAAATGCTCTTCATTTGAGGGCATCAATAACGATCGTATTATTTCTATCTTTATAAAAAAACAGGCGGAGGGTGTAGTACTCTTATTAAAGTCCGAAGTTTTAAAATTCCTCAAATCAAACACATTACCGCGTTCAACCTCCTATCATTCTTGTAAGTGTGATCCCAGTTTATTTTAAAAAGAAATTAGATCCGAATATTCCATTTAATGAAACACTTCTTATTAGCCTGAAGAGGGCGCTCAAAAACTACATTAGGATTTAAGTGTCCTCAGTAATGGTAGTACTGTAGATAAAAATGATATCCACTATTTTATTATAAATAACATTTTTTAAAAAATTAATAAATTACATTAATGTTTCTTATATACAAGTTTTAAATTTTAAAATACAAAATGTTTTTCTTCTTTTTATTGGACTGCAAAAGTTCTTGTTTTTTTGGGATCACCCTGCATAATATCAAATCATAAAAGTGAAATTAATTTGTAGGTTAAAATAAAATACACCACGATTTAAAGTGTGCTTCACAAAATTAATAAATTAATCAATTTCAAGACTTATTATACTATATATGGGCTTATTATATTCAGAAACTACTTAAGCATTAATAATTAAAAACAGTTTTTTTTTTAATAAAAAAGGACATTTTGATTATTCTATATAATTAAATAATTTATGTCTGCAATTAACTTATAAAAATATTTTCATTTTTTATTCAAAAATATAAAATTTATTATTAATATGATTATTATTATTTTGAAGTGTATAAAGAATGATAGATGATCTAATCAATCGAATATTCCTCATACTGAACCCCTTACCGCCAACTCCACTTCACCAATCACCCCTCAATATATCCCCTACTATGTATTAAATAAATTGGCTCGAATGACGTCCAAGGGAAATGGCAGACAATTAATAAAGGCGAAATTCAACTATTCGAATCCAATTTCAGTTCTAATTGATTTCAATTTCTTCAAGTGGATTATTGGGACAATCGACTTGATGGAAGGGGTGAATAGAAAATGTAGGGCATGAAGAGAGGAATATTTGCGTTAAAAGGTCATTGATGCTCTGAGATTATAGTGAGAGTGCATTAACCTGGTGGTAATTGGATTCTCCTCTTTAGAAATTCACTCATCCCTAATTTTCCAAAATCGATTTAATTTAGTACACTTATTAAAGATAAAAGATAACTTAGCAATCCTTTAAAAATTATAATATTATATATTTTTTATTATGTATTATATATTTGAATATTATAAATTTTTAAGAAAGCGTTTGAATTATAAATTATACTTTTATATTAGTATATATTAAATTCAAACACAACTAACAATATCGATTTATCTGAGTAGGTATATAATCAGAAACCTCCCGGGAAAATCAGCCAGATAGAAATAAAAAACTTTTTATTTAGAAGTCGACGTTTCGAGTGCGAGTTCCACTTACTTCAGTTATTCACCTCTCTGACTTTGTGCATCCTACGCAAGGACAACGCCTATCAAGTCGATTATATCAATTGGGAGTCCTATGATCAGTAGAACATGTCCTATCAAAGGATGAACATCGTCAAATAAGATATCAATTGGGTGTCCTATGATTAGAAGAAGGAGTCCTATCAACCTTTACCTTGATTTTCTTGATCGGAGGCGCTATCAAGTAGCTTTCCCATTTTTGATCCCGGAGGTTGGGTTGATTCCGTTCCATAGACCCCGGTCAGAGAAATTCTCTTCGGGACTTGAACCCGGGACCACGAGAATGTGTATCCTTTCACCATGTGAGGCAGCTTCGCTATCCTTTCACCATGTGAGGCAGCTTCGCTATCCTTTCACCATGTGAGGCAGCTTCGCTATCCTTTCACCATGTGAGGCCTTCAGTTAATCACCTGCTTTCTCTAAAACCATATTGGTTCTCAGAGAATCCGAATTATGTCATTAGTTAGTCTTGCGATAATTCTTCGCTTTAGAACCTTAACAATTGATTCAATCAGGTAGATAGGTCTAAACAAGTTCCGGCATCTTGCCATGCTTAGATACCAGTACTAATTTAACAGTTTTCCATATATCATACACTTATAATTAAAAACTCTAACAAAAATCTCTCTTTCCGGGGGTATTTCATCATAGCCCGGTGCTTAATTATTTTTTGTGGGGAACAGCTTATCAGCTATCTTTACTTTTTCCTCAGTATCCATTTGTAGAGAGCGGTTACATCAGAGGTTGGGAAACCGGGGTAAATTATCCCAAATGGGGTAAAAATGAAACTTTTGTAAGTAAAAAGTATATATTTTTAATTTGCTATATATTTTTAATTTATAAACCATGGGGTAATGATTAAAAAAATTCCCCGACCGCTGGGTTACACCCTAATAGCTTGCAGACCAGCGTACCCATTTCCTTCAAAAATGTCATGGAGGTCCTTCTAACACTTTTTTTTGCTTCATGAATACTGATTTTCAGATTTTTCATAGCATAACAAGATTTTTCATATAACGAGTATGTTATATGCCGGAATAGAATCTGTCTCCTCGAGGCATGTCCTTCTTGCCTTAGTCCATAGGTTCTTAAACTTATGTACTCCACGGACCCCCACTTGAAAAAATTTTTTTTGACGGACCCCCATCACAACTTTAGGTACTTTACGTCATTTTATTAATTAATTTCTGGCTTACGATCTCATAAGGACAAGGATATATGATGAATATTTCTAACAGTGATTGGTGAATAACGATTTTTTTGCATATTGTAGAACACATTTTATTAGAAATTATAATATTGAAGAAAGAAAATACAAACATTGTCATAGCAACAAATCTCACAAATTATAATGGGTACTTACATTAAATTCATATAAATATTTTATAATTTTTTTCAGAAAATATTAAATAAGAAATATTTTAAAAAATAACTGCATCTATCTCATTAAATATAACTTACATATTTAATGAGATGTATGCAGTTGTTTTCTTGAAACAAGAATCTCAATATCTGGCTTAATATTGGAAACTTTTAATCTAAGATCCGGCTCTACATTTAATTTGTTTCTATATTTAGACTTAATATAAAATAGTACCGAAAAAGCTTGTTCGCATAAATATGTTGTGCAGAATGGAATCAAGTGTTGAAGTGCTTTATTTGCAAGCGCAGGATAATCTGACCTGAGAAGTAACCAAAAGTTGCTCAATTCAGTTTTGTTAAATTTTAGTTTATAAGTTGTATCACATGATAATTCCACGAGAATATCTTGTTCAGGTGCAGATAAATGTTTAGCATTTGTAATTTCCATATTAAATGGATCTCTGATCCAGTTATTGCAAGGATCAGGAGTAGAAAAATACTTCCTGAAGTTGCTTTTCAAAGTAATTAAATGTTCAACAAATAATTGACGCGTTTGATTAAGCAATTTTTCACTGGAGCTTTCTATGAAATCATTGAGAGTTGGAAAAGACTCATATACACCGTTCTGGATGCGTTTCGACCACAAGTCGATTTTTTTAATCATTGCTTCTATTTTATCTTCAACTTTAAATATATTTACAACAGTACCTTGCAGGCTCAAATTAAGTTCGTTCAATTTTGTAAAAATATCAGTCAAGTAAGCCACCTTAGCTAACCAGATAAAATCATTGAAACATTCGGTCAGTTCAAAATGCGCATCTATTAAAAACAATCGTATTTCATCTCGAAGCTCAAAAAGGCGAATGAGTACTTTCCCGCGGGACAACCAACGTACATCTGTATGTAATAATAAATGTGTATGTTGACTACCCATTTCCTCACACAAAATTTTAAAAACTCTGGAATTAAGTGGACGAGCCTTAATGAAATTGACAATTTTAACTACTTCGTCTAATGTTCTTTTCAAATCTGGTGACATATTTTTGGCTGCTAATGATTCTCTGTGAATGCAGCAATGATTCCAAACAACCTGAGGCGCAACATTTTTAATAAGAGCAATCAATCCAGTTCTTGTACCTGACATTGCACGAGCACCATCAGTGCAAATTCCAACACATTTTGGCCACTCTATTTCATTTTCGGTTATAAAATTATTCAAACTGTTAAATATGTCATTAGCTGTCGTTCGTGAAGGTAGTGAATCACAAAACAATACATCTTCTTGTATTTGATTTTCAAACTCATATCTAATGAAAGCTAACAAATTGGCATTATTAGTGACATCAGTACTTTCATCCAATTGTAATGAGTAATAGTGACTTTTGCGCACTCTCGATATTAATTCTTCTTTTATATTACATGACATGTCTTCAATCCTATTCTTAACCGTATCATTTGATAATGAAATCAAATTTATATCGTTTGCTGCTTTAGTTCCTAACATTATATTTGTAATTACTTTTGTAGCAGGAAGAATTAATTGCTCTGCTATATTATGCGGCTTTCCTGCTTTAGCAATAAGTAGAGCTACTTCATATGATGCCATTACTGCTTTCTTACTCATACCACCAGATCCCGTCTTTACCATCAATTTCTGACTTGAATTAAGTTCTTCTTTTTTCATTTTAAAAAATTCGATAGACTTACTAACATGCTCGCTGTGCTTTGTTTGTAAATGACGTCTGAGATTAGCAGGTTTCATACTTTCATTGGATAAACTTTCCTGACATAGAACGCAGACTGGTCTTTCCACATCATTGTTGCAAATATAAGTAAATCCAAATGATAAATAATCATCCGAATATTTTCTAGTTTTGCGTTTCTTGGTAGAGTTTGCTGTTGATGCCTCATCATCTGATTCTTTCCGTTTCTGTGTTGAACCAGTTTGTAGCCAACGATCCATTTTATGGAGTAATTTATTAACATTGAACTACAATAATATAAATATAATATAAATATAATATAAATATAACGAATTATTATTTACTAGCTATGTTTTAATATGATTTTAAATGAATGTTTTAATATCATTTTAAATGAATGTTTTAAATCATTTTAATAAATGTTTTAAATCATTTTAAATAAATGATTTAATATCATTTTAAATGAATATTAATTTATATAATAAATATATTTCGTAATTTGATTCTAAAATATTATTAATTTCGTAATTTGATTCTAAAATATTATTAATTTCGTAATTTGATTCTAAAATATTATTAAAATAAATATTTTTTATTCATAAAACTAACTTATACTTACTCTCAAAAACAGCCTTTCTGGGAAATTGCAAAATGTGTTTAGTGTTTTTATAAAATAATGATCATGCAAATTACACTAAAAATTAAAAAAAATTATTAGCTATAATAAACTATTATTAGCTATAATTTAATTATAATTAATTAAATTAATAAAAATAATTTAAAGATACAACTCGTTGAGAAATGAACTTATAATTAACATTAATAAAAATAATTTAAAGATACAACTCGTTGAGAAATGAACTTATAATTAACATTTGCTTTAAAACTGTTTAAAACCCCAGAGTGGACGCTGACAATTTGGGTTTTTCCGGGTAAGACTGTCCCCTCCCCTGGTTTTCCCCAATAACAAAGTGAAAGAAAATTCCCTTATATGCCTCCCCTTCCGAGCCCCTAAGAGGGGTTATTTTAAAGGAACAATCGAAAAATGATTTTAAATGAATGAATGGATGAAAATTCAAATTTTATATATAGTTTTTTATATATGTTTATTTATTCACAAAAAATTAATTGACATAATTATCAATTTAATAAAATAAAATAGTATTATTAATAGTATTAAATTATAGCCGTAATTCTCTAGGAGCATATAGTTAAACAATGAACTTTAAATATTTATATATGTATATATTTTTACGATGATTTTTTTCCGAGGACCGCGGACCCCCAGTAAAGGCTTCGCGGACCCCCAGGGGTCCGCGGACCACAGTTTAAGAACCACTGCCTTAGTCAATCTTCTTCTCTTGGTTATATAAATTCTCCTTACTTCACTTATGGTTGAATTCCTATGGGTAAATTGTTTTATTTGCTGGTTAGTGGTGTTATTCTATTTCTTTTACTCGTTTAAGCTGGATAAATTATTTATTTATTTATCTCTCTATCTTTGTGACTCTACTGAAGTCGAAAGTTCTTAGCCGCAGCAACCACTTTTCTCAAAGTGTTCCTATCCTGAGCTACACCCATCCAAATCCTATTTTCTCTCATCTCTCTTAAACAATTTATTTAGCAAAATAATTAAATATTTATTTAAACAATTAATAGATTTATCATTAAAATTAATTGATTAATAATTTAGGTTCATTAAAATAAACTAATTTGTTAAATTATTAATCTTTTTCTATTATTTTTAAAATTTTCTCTATTTAATGGTTTCTCGTTAAGTGCTCTGTGTGCTGCCTATGTCAATTAATTTGATATTTATTTAAATATTTTCGAATTCATACTATATATATATACCTATAAAAAATAATTATTTTCAGTAATACAAAAATAATATTTGTTTTATTCTTGTTTTGAAAGAAAATATTTTAATTATATTATTTTTATAAAAATAAAATAACTTGGATTTTTTAATTTAATTTAATTGTTTAATGGAATTGAAAAAAGATAGTATTTACATATAATTACAATAATCAAATAAATCACTTTTCTTTTCCTTCCTTATGATGAATTCTTCTTAAGGTGCCGTCTCCATTTCGGAGTTTGGCTATTATCATTGCTAGGATAGCCTTAGAAGGTGCCCAGCCATGATAATTTTTCTTGGGAATGTTAATGCGGTGGTTTCCCGTTGCCTTCCGCATGTTTAGAACCAGGAACTGACAGTTCCTGGAGCCGGAGGCAGCTGATGTTAAATTTAATTTTATTAGAAAAATTTGTTCTTAGTTGGAATCGTACGCCGACTTCTTGTGTAGAAAATTGCTATGCTACACTCTCGGCTAGCTGCCTCCTATGATGAATTAAAGTGCATTATAAATAAAAAGAATAACTAAAGATCCTTAATATAAATAAGTTAAAAATATGCATTTCTTATAAATTATATTAATCTTATATTTTTTTAGATTACAAATATATATATCTATATATATCAATATAAATTATTTTCTGAATTATGCTTTCATGTCATCATTTTATATTCTTATATAAAAATAAGTAGAAAACTTTTTACTTGAAAACTCTTCTCAACTTATCAAATGAATGCTTTGCTATTAAATGAAGAAACATATAAAAGTTGTATAATTAAAAAGGATACACGAATCAGAATAATGAAATCTGGTTATGAAATTCACAGATAAACGCATTTTCATTTGTTTTTTTTTAGAGTTGATGAATTGTGATGAGACACGAAAAAGCAATTCCTATAGGGATGAGTTTTATGTGAGATCTTCTTTTAAAATATAGCAATTTTGTAGAATAAGATTTTTGTCTTAAGAAAAGCCCGTAGATCATCATTATGAGATTAAGAATTGCACTCACGTAATGTTTTTATTGTTTTAAAGCATAGGTTCTTAAACTTATGTACTCCACGGACCCCCACTTGAAAAAATTTTTTTTGACGGACCCCCATCACAACTTTAGGTACTTTACGTCATTTTATTAATTAATTTCTGGCTTACGATCTCATAAGGACAAGGATATATGATGAATATTTCTAACAGTGATTGGTGAATAACGATTTTTTTGCATATTGTAGAACACATTTTATTAGAAATTATAATATTGAAGAAAGAAAATACAAACATTGTCATAGCAACAAATCTCACAAATTATAATGGGTACTTACATTAAATTCATATAAATATTTTATAATTTTTTTCAGAAAATATTAAATAAGAAATATTTTAAAAAATAACTGCATCTATCTCATTAAATATAACTTACATATTTAATGAGATGTATGCAGTTGTTTTCTTGAAACAAGAATCTCAATATCTGGCTTAATATTGGAAACTTTTAATCTAAGATCCGGCTCTACATTTAATTTGTTTCTATATTTAGACTTAATATAAAATAGTACCGAAAAAGCTTGTTCGCATAAATATGTTGTGCAGAATGGAATCAAGTGTTGAAGTGCTTTATTTGCAAGCGCAGGATAATCTGACCTGAGAAGTAACCAAAAGTTGCTCAATTCAGTTTTGTTAAATTTTAGTTTATAAGTTGTATCACATGATAATTCCACGAGAATATCTTGTTCAGGTGCAGATAAATGTTTAGCATTTGTAATTTCCATATTAAATGGATCTCTGATCCAGTTATTGCAAGGATCAGGAGTAGAAAAATACTTCCTGAAGTTGCTTTTCAAAGTAATTAAATGTTCAACAAATAATTGACGCGTTTGATTAAGCAATTTTTCACTGGAGCTTTCTATGAAATCATTGAGAGTTGGAAAAGACTCATATACACCGTTCTGGATGCGTTTCGACCACAAGTCGATTTTTTTAATCATTGCTTCTATTTTATCTTCAACTTTAAATATATTTACAACAGTACCTTGCAGGCTCAAATTAAGTTCGTTCAATTTTGTAAAAATATCAGTCAAGTAAGCCACCTTAGCTAACCAGATAAAATCATTGAAACATTCGGTCAGTTCAAAATGCGCATCTATTAAAAACAATCGTATTTCATCTCGAAGCTCAAAAAGGCGAATGAGTACTTTCCCGCGGGACAACCAACGTACATCTGTATGTAATAATAAATGTGTATGTTGACTACCCATTTCCTCACACAAAATTTTAAAAACTCTGGAATTAAGTGGACGAGCCTTAATGAAATTGACAATTTTAACTACTTCGTCTAATGTTCTTTTCAAATCTGGTGACATATTTTTGGCTGCTAATGATTCTCTGTGAATGCAGCAATGATTCCAAACAACCTGAGGCGCAACATTTTTAATAAGAGCAATCAATCCAGTTCTTGTACCTGACATTGCACGAGCACCATCAGTGCAAATTCCAACACATTTTGGCCACTCTATTTCATTTTCGGTTATAAAATTATTCAAACTGTTAAATATGTCATTAGCTGTCGTTCGTGAAGGTAGTGAATCACAAAACAATACATCTTCTTGTATTTGATTTTCAAACTCATATCTAATGAAAGCTAACAAATTGGCATTATTAGTGACATCAGTACTTTCATCCAATTGTAATGAGTAATAGTGACTTTTGCGCACTCTCGATATTAATTCTTCTTTTATATTACATGACATGTCTTCAATCCTATTCTTAACCGTATCATTTGATAATGAAATCAAATTTATATCGTTTGCTGCTTTAGTTCCTAACATTATATTTGTAATTACTTTTGTAGCAGGAAGAATTAATTGCTCTGCTATATTATGCGGCTTTCCTGCTTTAGCAATAAGTAGAGCTACTTCATATGATGCCATTACTGCTTTCTTACTCATACCACCAGATCCCGTCTTTACCATCAATTTCTGACTTGAATTAAGTTCTTCTTTTTTCATTTTAAAAAATTCGATAGACTTACTAACATGCTCGCTGTGCTTTGTTTGTAAATGACGTCTGAGATTAGCAGGTTTCATACTTTCATTGGATAAACTTTCCTGACATAGAACGCAGACTGGTCTTTCCACATCATTGTTGCAAATATAAGTAAATCCAAATGATAAATAATCATCCGAATATTTTCTAGTTTTGCGTTTCTTGGTAGAGTTTGCTGTTGATGCCTCATCATCTGATTCTTTCCGTTTCTGTGTTGAACCAGTTTGTAGCCAACGATCCATTTTATGGAGTAATTTATTAACATTGAACTACAATAATATAAATATAATATAAATATAATATAAATATAACGAATTATTATTTACTAGCTATGTTTTAATATGATTTTAAATGAATGTTTTAATATCATTTTAAATGAATGTTTTAAATCATTTTAATAAATGTTTTAAATCATTTTAAATAAATGATTTAATATCATTTTAAATGAATATTAATTTATATAATAAATATATTTCGTAATTTGATTCTAAAATATTATTAATTTCGTAATTTGATTCTAAAATATTATTAATTTCGTAATTTGATTCTAAAATATTATTAAAATAAATATTTTTTATTCATAAAACTAACTTATACTTACTCTCAAAAACAGCCTTTCTGGGAAATTGCAAAATGTGTTTAGTGTTTTTATAAAATAATGATCATGCAAATTACACTAAAAATTAAAAAAAATTATTAGCTATAATAAACTATTATTAGCTATAATTTAATTATAATTAATTAAATTAATAAAAATAATTTAAAGATACAACTCGTTGAGAAATGAACTTATAATTAACATTAATAAAAATAATTTAAAGATACAACTCGTTGAGAAATGAACTTATAATTAACATTTGCTTTAAAACTGTTTAAAACCCCAGAGTGGACGCTGACAATTTGGGTTTTTCCGGGTAAGACTGTCCCCTCCCCTGGTTTTCCCCAATAACAAAGTGAAAGAAAATTCCCTTATATGCCTCCCCTTCCGAGCCCCTAAGAGGGGTTATTTTAAAGGAACAATCGAAAAATGATTTTAAATGAATGAATGGATGAAAATTCAAATTTTATATATAGTTTTTTATATATGTTTATTTATTCACAAAAAATTAATTGACATAATTATCAATTTAATAAAATAAAATAGTATTATTAATAGTATTAAATTATAGCCGTAATTCTCTAGGAGCATATAGTTAAACAATGAACTTTAAATATTTATATATGTATATATTTTTACGATGATTTTTTTCCGAGGACCGCGGACCCCCAGTAAAGGCTTCGCGGACCCCCAGGGGTCCGCGGACCACAGTTTAAGAACCACTGTTTTAAAGTATTACTGAGCAAGTAGAAGTTCTACCTAATAATAATATTATCTCTTATGTATATTATGATATAAATAGTAATTTATTAAATATAATTCGTAGAATTCAACATTTGTTTGTTGCTACAACCACAATCCTCCAACAGCCCCTCTCCAGAGCCCTTTTTATCAGATATTCCCAAAATGTTACAAAATGTACTTTGTAATATATGTCCTATCTATTGTTATCTATTGTCATTAGAGTGAGTACAAAATGTAGATTTTACTTGGCCTCTAATGTTTTGTGATTTAATACCAGCAGAATTATTTTTCTGGAGTTTTATTAATATGTCGGGTATTTGTTATCACACACAAGCCTCAGTTTCTCAGATGATCTAAAGAGCAAAATTCAAGTAGCAATTAGTGAACTAATTCCAGTGGCGCAAATCCATAGAAAATTTTGATATTTGAATTGATGCTTTCAGATCAGTCGAAATAGACTTTTGAATGATAAGATATTTCAAAAACAATTGCGTTGGAACATAAAAAATAAAAACTCATTTATTAAAAAGGCGTCATCTTTAGATAACTCTTTATTTTTTTATATATATGCTATTTTATAAACATAATTTAATAAGATAATATAAAATCATATTTTTTCTTTAATTTCTGTCTTCTTCACCAATCTACAAATTCAATTAAAAATGAAATCCTTAAAACATCTTTTTAAATGGCTTTCATTTTTTCTCTCTTAGGCTGTTTCTTTCTCACTTCATCCACTTCATATTTTAATTTAGTCGCCTATTGAAGAAATTTCAATTAGCGTTTGATCTCATGGTTGTTCTTAAGATTTTCTTTACTTCCTTTATAAAAGTCTTTGATCCGTATTGTTGTAGTATCTTCTGAATATTATCATCAAGTGGGGGTCTTCCGTCATCATAATTATTATTATTACTATCTCGTCAGAGATAGTATTGCGATCACGAAAATTTTCCATGTCGAAATTTTGATGTTTTTATACGTTTTGAAGGTCGCTGAGTCATTTTCACTAAGTTGAGAAAATTGTCTGTCTGTGTATGTGTGTGTGTTTATATGGAGAAACGAGTACTCAAAAATGGTTTGAGCTAGAATCATGAAATTTGGTACACGGGCATTATTCAAAATTCGTAGTTTTCTATCAACTTTTGAGAAAAGTAGCTCATCCGGAAGAGGGTCATTACCTACCACGTTTTTATTTTTTTCCTCTAAACTGGCCGTAAAAATAAAGATCTATGTTTGATAGTACGTCACATAATTAAAAATTGTATAAAACTCCTATATATAGAATTTCAGCTTGATTGATGATTCCGGAATTAATTTTAAAACTGCAAATCACGCGCAAGCACGTGACGTTGTGCCATCAACAAAGATCAAAACACGCGCTGGTTTAATAAATATTATTTATTAATTTTAATTTATAATTTAATTCATTAAATTTAATTTAAATATAATATATGTTAATTAATCGAAGCTTTGTATATGTTTGTTTATAAATTTATCTATGAATACAAACATACTCCATACCTAAATACATTCATTTTTATATATTTATAATTTAATTGATAATATATTTAATTGTTTAAATTAAATTAACTTTTTATTTTTTTTTTTTTTTGTTTTTATTTTTTCTGTTGTATTTATATCTTACTAATTGAACTAAATTAAATATGTTTTTTTATACAATTTTTAAACTGGACAGTGTAGGTGCATAAAAGTGATATATAAATGAGAGCTAATTTAATGACAAATGATCTAGCTTTAAGTGAAATGCAGAAAAAACAAAGAGGACAATTATAAATATAAAAAGAGAAACAAAGAGGGTGAAAAAATATCTCAAAATACCAAATCTAATTTTTTTTATTTTTTAAATAGCAACATATTTATTAGTCAATCAATTCATTTATCCGTGTATAGATATACTCATTTATAATTATAGACGAAGCTAAATGGAATTTGATACAGGTGTTGTTTGATTATACCAGTATAGATTTTTATTTTTCAAAATTTAAAAAAAACAAAAAATATGTAATAAAACCATTCCCATAACGAAGTCGAATACGTATAAAAAATATCTAAACAAAACCATTTAATCAATTGGTTAAATTAATGTGTATTTTGTATGAACCATATATCAAGGTTCATACCTTTATTTACAAGCAAATGAAAAAAAGGTTAAAATTGGAAAGAATAATTTTATTAATAATATTTCTAAAAATTCTAAGAATTAGAAATTGAGTTCATTTATAGTGGAGTTTTTGTACTCTTGAAATCAATCATTTCTCTTTTTAACAGTGAAAATAGAGAATTACTTATATAACTTTTTTTTGTATTTAGTTCTTATTAACCACTTTTTACATTTATTTATTTTTATTATTATTATTAAATATTAATATTTTTATTTGATTTTTTGTGAACTTGGTGAGGTTAGAACTTCTATTCTCAAGTTTAATAGTTCAGTATTTTACAACGAAACTGCACACATTGTTGTTTTATTATTAAATCAAAATACAAATTGATTTTCTGCTTAAGATTTGTATGAAATAGTCGATTAATTTACAAAAAGATAAAATAAATTTATAAAGATGTTGAAATTCTAGGAAAAAATAAACTTTTTAAATTTAAACTATTACTATTTATAAGAAATTATTATTTTTATTTTTTTTGAAAACAAGTACAGTGGTACCTCGAGATACGAGTGCCCCAACATACGAGTGTTTTGAGATACGAGCCGCCAACCGACCGATATTTTGCTTTGAGATACGAGCAAGATTTGAGATACGAGGACCCCGTGACGATGCACACGGCACCAATTTGCCCCCGCATATTGGTGCCGTGTGCAAATCTAAGTTTTTTTCAACCACCTCGGATCGAATCGCAGTGCATTTTACCCTTATTTTGAAAGAGTTTGTGTGCGCGTTTCCAAATTTTCTTTTTTGAATAACATCTCGTTTTTAATAGGCTGGGTGTCACAAAAAGAACATTAATTTTCTATGGAAAAAGCTATGGCCTGACGCTGTAACTGAAAGGATCATTGCAGAATCTGAATCTCAAGTGTCAGAAATAGAAGAGATCGTTTCTTTGGGAAAATCTTTGGGTCTAGAAGTAGATGAAAATGATGTAAACGAACTCGTCGAGCAACATTTTGAGGAGCTTACAAAACCTACAAACACAGAATGATGTTGTGACCCAAGAAAACACAGTTTCTGAAGAAACAGAAAATGTTATCTCTTCAAAAGAAATTAAAGAGATTCTAGGAATGTGGGAGAAAATTGTTGAATTTGTAGATAAAAACCACCCTGAAAAGGTTGCAACTGGTCGGGCTTCGGAATTATTTAACGAAACCTGCCTCAATCATTTTCGCAATACCCTGAAGGGGAGGAAAAGACAAACTTCCTTAGACAATTTTGTAAAACGCTTTGCAGAACAAGATGAGCAAGGGGAGGGGAAAAAAGCAAAGACAAGCTTAAGTTTTTTTTTTAAATTCTTCTTATTTTTATTTATTTAAATGTTCCCATTATTTTTGTTGTTTTTAAATAAATGTTCCTTCTCGTAAAGACATTTGTTTGATTCAAAATAGCATACAAAAAACAAAACTAAGGTGATTTTTGGGGACTGGAACGGATTAAAAGCTTTTCTATTAGTTTTAATGGCGCGAAGTGCTTTGAGATACGAACAATTTGAGATACGAGCAAGGTCTTGGAACGAATTAAGCTCGTATGTCGAGGTACCACTGTATAAGATTGGACTGTTAAAATTAAGAATGTATAAAAAAAATCAATTTATTTTTAATTTTATTTTTGTCGCAATGCCCATTACAAAAATATGTTTATTATATAAAAAAACAAACATTTTTATAATGTTATATTATAACATTTATATTAAAATTGATTAATTAATAAAAATAATTTAATTACAATACATTTTTTTATTGCAATTTATCTTTAATAATTTTTACTTCATCGAAATTGAACAATAATTTAACACACAACACAAAGACCATCGTTAATTTATACTTGAATTTCTCTGATACTATTATCTAATAATATTTATGTAATTTCTGTGATCAGTCAATCGTTGATTAAATTCTGTTCTGTGGCAAAATGTTGATTCATTTATTTATTAAACACAAATGTCTATTCACTTTCCTCTGAAATGATATAAACATCATTCAAATAATGATTTACGTTTTATGGATGGTAAATCGAAATTCTATTAACTCGATTGCCAATTTATTAAAACAATATTAATATTTACGAAAATTTTTCCAAATGAATGAATATAATTATTGTAATATGTTGTTTATTTCCTTTGAAATATAATTAAAATTAATTTTCTACCTTTGGATATGAAAATATGGTAATAATTTATTTATAAAAAAAACAAAAAATAAAATAAACAAAAATTCTCACAATCAAATTTCTCGAATAATATTAATAATATATATCAATCAATAGGAGAACGGTTTTTAGATAAATAGACGTGTTTATTTTCAATAGCTCTTTCATATGCTTTAACTATCATTAATTAATGTTGTTGTTATTTGTGTCAGTTGTAGAGAATAATTCATGAGTGATATCCTTCTCAAAATAAATGTGTGAATTGACGTGATCTACGCACGATAATTAATAATGTATTTTATATTTAAAGATAAATAACGAGTGGTTTTTAAGAGAGAAATTAGGGCAAAAGAGGGATCCTGAAAAGATATTTTAAGACACTAAAACATTGGTATAATGATTATTTTATTGGAGATTGAATGAACGATGATTTACTCTATAAATTAAAAAATTATATATACAAAAAATATATCAAAGAATTTTGAAAGCTTTCTAAAATGAGCTAATATACGCACAAAAAAAAGAACGTAATTATTAAATAATATGCAGCTAATAATCAAAAAGTGAAATTTTATTTATTGGTGATCTTCCGACAACGCTGCCACCGTCCTGGGTTGGTGCACGTTGGCGGGGCGCCATCTATTTGTGGTGTGGGACACCACAAGCGTAATTCAATGGTAAACGACTGAACTTGGGGATGAAGGTTGAAACCTCACGAAGTTCATAAATAATTTAAAAAAAAATATATTTAATGAGACAGAAAAAAATAAAGTAAACTGGTTAATAGGTGTTTAGATCCGTGGAGCCTATAAAACAAAAAAAACAAAAAAAGGCTTCAAATAACCTACATATTTGCACTATTAAAAAAAAATATTATTCTCAGGCGTAGAAAGAAAATGATAAAATCAGTAAAAGATAATATTTACTATATTTCCCTCTTTTCACAAGGTATATAATTTAGAGTAAGTAAATACTTGAATTAGTAACTTTTATTTAAAACAATCACTTAATTACTATATAGCAACTTCAATATTTTTCAAATAAATTCAATTAAATTTCAATAAACTCATTTAGTCTTTTCTAATTTGTTATATTTTCACATTTCAAAATTGGTTTAATAGCAGTTCTGTTTTTCTTCAAAAGTGTTTTTCAACTAAATATTTGATTAATGAATTTGTATTCTCCTTAATCTTTTCTTTGAAAAATATGTTCTTTATTAATATAATTTTTATTTTATTAATTTTTAGAATAAGTCAAGAATATATAAAATTTGGCTATAAAATAATCAAAAAGAATTTTCATATTTAATGTATAATTGAAGAAGATGCTCTAAAAAAATATGATAGATGTATATATCTTATATATAAAATTCTCGTGTCACAAAACTTTGAAATCATACTCCTCAGAAACGGCTGGACCGATTCTTATGAAATTTTTTATGCATATTCAGTAGGTCTCAAAGAAGGTATAGTTTTATTATCAAACCGCTAATTGGTATGGTAATAATAATTTAATAATTTATTAAATTATTTGATTTTATTAAATTAATTTTATTAAATTTTATTTTATGAAATTAATAATTATGTCAATTAATTTTTTGTGCATAAATAAACATATATAAAAAAATATATATAAAATTTGAATTTTCATTCATTCATTTAAAATGATAATTAAAGAATATCTTATTCAAAATAAATCTGATCTATTTATTTTTTTATTTGTTTCTTTAAAATTTAATAAATAATTAAATTAATCCCTACTAGGGCCTCTAGAATCCAAAAGTGACTTTAGAATTATTCATGACTGTCCGGAAAATAACTATTTTATAGACCCAGAATTGGCTGAATCGATTTCTATTATATCACAATATTCTTATATACCTCTATAGTAACATAGGCTATAAATTTTATTAATATCTAATCAATAACTGACGAAATTAATTTTTTAAAGTTTATATAATTCTCCATGTTGTTCATTCAAGAGCATCTCGCGGCTCACTGGCCCTAGCGGAATCATTTTAAACAATGAATTATCATAGCGATTCCCAATCAAAGAATTATTATAATATTTTACTTTTTATTTTAAATTCTAATATTCAAATATCAATTCAATTAAATAATTTATTCTAAAAGTTCTCATTTTAATTAATTTAATAAAATATTTAGATCATATTTAACTTAATTTTTATTTATTCTTTCCATATATTTGAATATTTCTTCTTTTCTATTTGAAAGTGAAAGGTTAAAAAAAGAATATATTATTTTTAATGTTTTATGAATACAAAAATATTTTCAAAACGTCAATTAAAATGACTAAATTATATTATTTACCGACCGACGATAGTAAGGGAGGTATTGTTTTCACACCAAATTTCACATGTGGAGATTTTTACATATCTCCACGAATCATGCATTTTCTAAACAGAAAAAAGTATTTTTAGCATGATGTCTGTCCGTCCGTCCGTCCGTCTGTCCGTCCGTCTGTCCGTCTGTCCGTCCGTATAGATGTGTACAGCCTGAACGGTTCAACCGATTTTGATGAAATTTGGTATATTTACTTAATGCATCAGTGGGATGAATTGTTCAACTTTTGGTGCAATTCCGGAAACCGGAAGTGGTAGTATTAGCGATCGACGATAGGAAGGAAAGGGTTATTTTCATACCAAAGGAGATTTTTTTATATATCACCACGAATCATGCACTTTGTATTGGTTTTATCCTCGAGAAAAATCATATTTATTAGTTTTTTTCTTGATTTAAAATTATATGACGTCATCCAGCCATTCATGACGTCACAGCCTGGTCTTGCATATATATTATAAATAAAATAAAATTAAAAATGTTTATATTTATTATTTATGTATCCATATCTGTTTTTTATTACATTAATAGATATATGAAAATTATTTGAAATTGTTTCTGTAGCTGGAAATTAATTTATTTCAAACCGTCGGTCGGTTCGGACCTGGCCACAGGTCAACTTATTTTGTTTTTGTTTCAATTATTAATTACAACTATATTTTAAGTCTATACGGACGGACGGACAGACAGACGGACAGACATCATGCTAAAAATACTTTTTTCTGTTAAGAAAATGCATGATTCGTTGAGATATGTAAAAATCTCCACATGTGAAATTTGGTGTGAAAACAATACCTCCCTTACTATCGTCGGTCGGTAAAAAGTATCTTTAGCATGATGTCTGTCCGTCCGTATAGATGTGTACAGCCTGAACGGCTCAACGGATTTTGATGAAATTTGGTATATTTACTTAATGCATCAGTAGGATGAATTGATCAACTTTTGGTGCAAATCCAGAAACCGGAAGTGGTAGTATTAGCGATCGACGAGAGGAAGGTAAGGGTTATTTTCGCACCAAATTTCACATAAGGAGATTTTTTACATATCACCACGAACCATGCACTTTGTATTGGTTTTATTCTCAAGAAAAATCATCTTTAATAGTAGTTTTTTTCTTAATTATTTTATCTTAAAATATTATCGACTCTCTGAAGAAGGCTAAAATTAATACTACCAGATCAGAATAATACAATCTTATCTAACGGATCGGTTTACTCGAACATCCAATGGTGTAATCCTAAGTACTATCTGCGGTATTCCACACGGTTCTGAATTTGTTGAACATTTTCTACGACTCAATATTATATATGAAGGGAGTAACTCTGGTCGCGTACGCTGATGATTTGGCAGTTATAGTATCTGCCAAAACTAAAACAATGCTTGAAGTACTCTGTCAATATGCGTCCATGATAATAACATATCATATGTCAGAGATGGGAATTAAGCTTGCTTCCAAAAAGACTCAATTAGTCCTGTTGAATGGAAGAAGAAAACTACAAGAAATAGACTTCAAAATAGAAGGAATTAGAATAAAGAGCAGGAAGTCAATCAAATATTTCGGCCCAGATATCGATAAAGATATAAAAATGACTACACACTGCGCAAAAACTAATAAAATGTATATGGCACTAGCTAGAATTACATCCAATATAGAAGGTCCTAGTGCAAAAAAAGACTCAGTCTAGCAAACGTGGTTTCTTCCATTATTTTATACGGTGCTCCAATCTGGGCAAGTGTTTTGTGGTTCAAACATTACAAAAAATTATTGGAAAGCCTTAACAGAAGAATGGCCCTAAGAATCATATCTCGCTATAAAACCGTATCTACAATGGCAGCTTTAGCAATCGCGGGTTTACCGCCGATTAATCTAAAGGGTGAGGAGAGAGTATACAAAAGGGGAAAACTGCACAAGGAAGAGGCAAAAAAGCTCTTGATCATAGCATGGGAAGAAAAGTGGCAAAATTATAACGGTTGGGTCAAGGTATTTGTGAAAAACATCCACACTTGGATCAACAGGAAATAGGGAAAGGTGGACTTTTATGTGGCAATTACCGGACATAGGATATTTGGTTCATACCTACACAGGATGAACAAAAGAGGAATAAACCAATGCTGGTATTGCGAAGATAAAGACTCCCCCAAACACTCAATATTCCATTGCCTGAGATGGACCCAAATAAGAGATGAAGCTAGCAGGAGATGTGCTAGCGAAATAACTAAAGAAAATGTAGTCGACCTTTTGCTGAGGTCAGGACAAGGCTGACTAATTGTGACCAATATGCTCAGGAAAATCATGACGACCAAAGAAGAGTATGTAAAAATCATCAACAATTAAGCACCGCCTTTCCCGAAGTAATGCTTACCGGCGGATTCCGGGGAGGAGAGGGTTTAAAGGGTGTGGTTTTATTGGGTAGTCCCTCTCGCAAATGCGTGCTTAAATACATTTCCCCACGATAAAAAAAAACTACTGTTTTTAAATATTGTTCGTACAAACAAGATATCAATTATGCTTTAAACTCTGACATTTGAAATAGAAAATATTTTATTGGTCATTCGTTATTTATTATAGGTTATATATATGTTTATTTATGCACAAAAAATTAATTGACATAATTATTAGTTTAATTTGTCTTTTAAAATAATAAAAATTAAAAAAATTTGTAAAACGAAAGATATAACACTTAAAAAGAAAAAAGTGTGTTTGGCCGAGATTCAAACTAGCCGTTTGCTGGCCGCTGAGGCAAAAACATTAACGTGCCCTACGCTAGCTTGAGCGCCAACATGCTTCTTACTCATTATTTGTCCTTTAAGGATAGTTTACTAAAGTGAAACTTTACCTGTGAATTTCGCGAAAACTAAGACCCATTCACTCAAACCCCTTTATACATTCTTTATTCCTCAATCTACTCTATCGAATGAACTATTATTCACTTAAAAAGCGATTTTACAATTCTTACCACCTGATGGTTTATCCGTCAGATGGCGTAAATGAATATTCAAATACTAAAAGCAATTAATCGATATTTACATTAAAATTAATTAATTATAATTCAATTATATTTCTTCTTTACCTTCTAGGGATCCATTGAAATATCTATAAAAATTTTCAAAAGTCTATCTAAATTTAAAGTTGGTGAAAAATCGATTTCAATTTGGCATAAGAGCGAGCAGACAGACAGTCTTGAAGCGAAGATGATAAAAACGTTATAAAAACCACAATGATAAAATAAAAATTATTTAGAAAAATTAAAATCAATATAAAATTTTTTTATTAATTTATTAATCAAAGAACTCCTTTAAATCTAATAAAATTTTTACTCTTTAGTTTTATTAAAGTTTCTCTTTAAATAACACAATATATATTAGTGTTTGTATTATTTATATTCTTTTTATTTTTTTTTACTTTTATTCTGTACAATTGGCTGTGCTCCGGTTTCACTAGTTATATACTTCTTGAAGGGATTTCTTTAATCAAAAAAAAATCGTTAATAAAATTTAATATAATAAATTTTGACATTAACGGTCAAAATAACTGAATAGCATAAAGTAAAAATAATAAAAATTGTTTATAAAATATATAAATAAACAATAAAATATAATAAATAATTTTTATTTTGCAATTTAATAAAACGATACTAATAAATATTTGCTTTTTAAGTTCATTTTATGAAGTTAGTAATAAATCTTTAAAAAAAATCCTATTTTTATTATTTTTAGGTGATCCGCTACTATTAAAGTATCTTTCAGAACAAAAAAACTAAAAACGTTCTTTTTATTAGTTAATAAACGGTTAAATAGATTTTTATTGAATTTCCAACATTTTCAAGATCGGCTTTCTAAATATGATTGATTGATTATACCATCTCTTCAACACTCAATGAGAGATAGATGACGTATTTTAACATTAACAGGATATTACTATAGACCAGTGGTTCTTAAACTGTGGTCCGCGGACCCCTGGGGGTCCGCGAAGCCTTTACTGGGGGTCCGCGGTCCTCGGAAAAAAATCATCGTAAAAATATATACATATATAAATATTTAAAGTTCATTGTTTAACTATATGCTCCTAGAGAATTACGGCTATAATTTAATACTATTAATAATACTATTTTATTTTATTAAATTGATAATTATGTCAATTAATTTTTTGTGAATAAATAAACATATATAAAAAACTATATATAAAATTTGAATTTTCATCCATTCATTCATTTAAAATCATTTTTCGATTGTTCCTTTAAAATAACCCCTCTTAGGGGCTCGGAAGGGGAGGCATATAAGGGAATTTTCTTTCACTTTGTTATTGGGGAAAACCAGGGGAGGGGACAGTCTTACCCGGAAAAACCCAAATTGTCAGCGTCCACTCTGGGGTTTTAAACAGTTTTAAAGCAAATGTTAATTATAAGTTCATTTCTCAACGAGTTGTATCTTTAAATTATTTTTATTAATGTTAATTATAAGTTCATTTCTCAACGAGTTGTATCTTTAAATTATTTTTATTAATTTAATTAATTATAATTAAATTATAGCTAATAATAGTTTATTATAGCTAATAATTTTTTTTAATTTTTAGTGTAATTTGCATGATCATTATTTTATAAAAACACTAAACACATTTTGCAATTTCCCAGAAAGGCTGTTTTTGAGAGTAAGTATAAGTTAGTTTTATGAATAAAAAATATTTATTTTAATAATATTTTAGAATCAAATTACGAAATTAATAATATTTTAGAATCAAATTACGAAATTAATAATATTTTAGAATCAAATTACGAAATATATTTATTATATAAATTAATATTCATTTAAAATGATATTAAATCATTTATTTAAAATGATTTAAAACATTTATTAAAATGATTTAAAACATTCATTTAAAATGATATTAAAACATTCATTTAAAATCATATTAAAACATAGCTAGTAAATAATAATTCGTTATATTTATATTATATTTATATTATATTTATATTATTGTAGTTCAATGTTAATAAATTACTCCATAAAATGGATCGTTGGCTACAAACTGGTTCAACACAGAAACGGAAAGAATCAGATGATGAGGCATCAACAGCAAACTCTACCAAGAAACGCAAAACTAGAAAATATTCGGATGATTATTTATCATTTGGATTTACTTATATTTGCAACAATGATGTGGAAAGACCAGTCTGCGTTCTATGTCAGGAAAGTTTATCCAATGAAAGTATGAAACCTGCTAATCTCAGACGTCATTTACAAACAAAGCACAGCGAGCATGTTAGTAAGTCTATCGAATTTTTTAAAATGAAAAAAGAAGAACTTAATTCAAGTCAGAAATTGATGGTAAAGACGGGATCTGGTGGTATGAGTAAGAAAGCAGTAATGGCATCATATGAAGTAGCTCTACTTATTGCTAAAGCAGGAAAGCCGCATAATATAGCAGAGCAATTAATTCTTCCTGCTACAAAAGTAATTACAAATATAATGTTAGGAACTAAAGCAGCAAACGATATAAATTTGATTTCATTATCAAATGATACGGTTAAGAATAGGATTGAAGACATGTCATGTAATATAAAAGAAGAATTAATATCGAGAGTGCGCAAAAGTCACTATTACTCATTACAATTGGATGAAAGTACTGATGTCACTAATAATGCCAATTTGTTAGCTTTCATTAGATATGAGTTTGAAAATCAAATACAAGAAGATGTATTGTTTTGTGATTCACTACCTTCACGAACGACAGCTAATGACATATTTAACAGTTTGAATAATTTTATAACCGAAAATGAAATAGAGTGGCCAAAATGTGTTGGAATTTGCACTGA
Organism: Labia minor; assembly: GCA_963082975.1. Lineage (NCBI taxonomy): Eukaryota > Metazoa > Arthropoda > Insecta > Dermaptera > Spongiphoridae > Labia > Labia minor. The sequence goes on from OY720344.1 coordinate 74,510,716, forward strand.
TGGTGCTCGTGCAATGTCAGGTACAAGAACTGGATTGATTGCTCTTATTAAAAATGTTGCGCCTCAGGTTGTTTGGAATCATTGCTGCATTCACAGAGAATCATTAGCAGCCAAAAATATGTCACCAGATTTGAAAAGAACATTAGACGAAGTAGTTAAAATTGTCAATTTCATTAAGGCTCGTCCACTTAATTCCAGAGTTTTTAAAATTTTGTGTGAGGAAATGGGTAGTCAACATACACATTTATTATTACATACAGATGTACGTTGGTTGTCCCGCGGGAAAGTACTCATTCGCCTTTTTGAGCTTCGAGATGAAATACGATTGTTTTTAATAGATGCGCATTTTGAACTGACCGAATGTTTCAATGATTTTATCTGGTTAGCTAAGGTGGCTTACTTGACTGATATTTTTACAAAATTGAACGAACTTAATTTGAGCCTGCAAGGTACTGTTGTAAATATATTTAAAGTTGAAGATAAAATAGAAGCAATGATTAAAAAAATCGACTTGTGGTCGAAACGCATCCAGAACGGTGTATATGAGTCTTTTCCAACTCTCAATGATTTCATAGAAAGCTCCAGTGAAAAATTGCTTAATCAAACGCGTCAATTATTTGTTGAACATTTAATTACTTTGAAAAGCAACTTCAGGAAGTATTTTTCTACTCCTGATCCTTGCAATAACTGGATCAGAGATCCATTTAATATGGAAATTACAAATGCTAAACATTTATCTGCACCTGAACAAGATATTCTCGTGGAATTATCATGTGATACAACTTATAAACTAAAATTTAACAAAACTGAATTGAGCAACTTTTGGTTACTTCTCAGGTCAGATTATCCTGCGCTTGCAAATAAAGCACTTCAACACTTGATTCCATTCTGCACAACATATTTATGCGAACAAGCTTTTTCGGTACTATTTTATATTAAGTCTAAATATAGAAACAAATTAAATGTAGAGCCGGATCTTAGATTAAAAGTTTCCAATATTAAGCCAGATATTGAGATTCTTGTTTCAAGAAAACAACTGCATACATCTCATTAAATATGTAAGTTATATTTAATGAGATAGATGCAGTTATTTTTTAAAATATTTCTTATTTAATATTTTCTGAAAAAAATTATAAAATATTTATATGAATTTAATGTAAGTACCCATTATAATTTGTGAGATTTGTTGCTATGACAATGTTTGTATTTTCTTTCTTCAATATTATAATTTCTAATAAAATGTGTTCTACAATATGCAAAAAAATCGTTATTCACCAATCACTGTTAGAAATATTCATCATATATCCTTGTCCTTATGAGATCGTAAGCCAGAAATTAATTAATAAAATGACGTAAAGTACCTAAAGTTGTGATGGGGGTCCGTCAAAAAAAATTTTTTCAAGTGGGGGTCCGTGGAGTACATAAGTTTAAGAACCTATGCTATAGACCAAGATATATTGGCTAACTCCAACCATTTGACATTATATGGACTCTATATTCCGTAATGTAGTAATTAATGTTATTTATGACTAATCCTATATTCATAACATAATCAACTAAATATTAGTCTATCTCTTTGAAAAAATGATAAAAACAAAATAATTTCAATTTTCATATAATTCAATTATTCTAATAAATATGTCGCTTTTTTCTTAGAACATATATATTTTATATTCGTTATAAAATTATAAAAATAAAGTCAAATAAATTTATAAGTATTTTATGTTAATAATTAAACATTAATTTCATTAAATTGTTTCATTTATTAAATAATAAATCATATTGAAACAAGAATTTATAAATAACCAACTTTATGATAATACATATTTCATTTTAAAAGTATACATACATAAATTTATTTTGATATTTAATTTTGTTTGATTTAAAGGAGTATGTTTAAATCATTGTATAATCTTTTATCAGGATTAGATAAAATATACAAACGATTAAATAAAGAAATGTGAAAATTTATACTTTTAACCTATAGGACTGTCAACAAATATATATTAGATGTAATGAATTATGAGTGTGATTTATACTAAAATAGTTTGATGGTTGCTGGCAAGGATATGTATTTTAAATTCAAAATAAACCAAATATTTAATAAAGAAGGTAAAGATATATAATGTGGGAGGAGTAGAATAATATATTTTTCAATGAAATTTTTTATAGGTTGCTTAAGATCAATTTAAACATATTTTAGTAAAAATTAAAAATGTAGGTATTTTTGTTACAAAAATAATTTTATCAATCTGAATCCTTCTACGTTTCCATCTATAGTCTTTGACAATGAATTGTGAATGAATATATACAAGAACTGGTTTGTATGAAATTCTCTATAAAAGAGAGACCACAAATATATAAAAATAAAATTAGAAAAATATTCCTAAGAATTAAGCTACTATAGTCTGGGAGGTAAGAGTTGGTGCATGAGCCGACCCCCTCCCTCGGCTAAGCAGTTCCTGCGCTTTCCCCCACCATTTCTACAAAACCACACCGCGCATAACAAATTTTTTATAGTTTAGTTTGAGAGAGTAGAAGACTGTGGTGGAGGAGAAATCACTCTAGGAGGCCTCCACTCCTCACGCACCAACTCTTAGCTCCCTGACTATAGATAATCGCAATTCGTTTTTGATTGAATATAAAAATACAATTTGATTTAAAATTATAATTAAATAAAAACATAAATTACAATATTATAATTAAATAAATAAAAACTAAAATATATATTGATATAAAAAATAAGTTGACCTGTGGCCAGGTCCGAACCAACCGACGGTTTGAAATAAATTAATTTCCAGCTACAGAAACAATTAGAAATAATTTTAATATATCTATTAATGTAATAAAAAACAGGTATGAATATAACATAATTATTTTTAATTTTATTTTATTTATAATATATATGCAAGACCAGGCTGTGACGTCATGAATGGCTGGATGACGTCATATAATTTTAAATTAAGAAAAAACTAATAAATATGATTTTCCTCGAGGATAAAACCAATACAAAGTGCATGATTCGTGGTTATATATAAAAAAATCTCCTCATGTGAAATTTGGTGTGAAATTAACCCTTCCCTTCCTATCGTCGATCGCTAATACTACCACTTCCGGTTTCCGGATTTGCATCAAAAGTTAATCAATTCATCCCACTGATGCATTAAGAAAATATACCAAATTTCATCAAAATCTGTTGAGCCGTTCAGGCTGTACACATCTATACGGACGGACAGACGGACGGACAGACATCATGCTAAAATACTTTTTTCTGTTAAGAAAATGCATGATTCGTGGAGATATGTAAAAATCTCCACATGTGAAATTTGGTGTGAAAACAATACCTCCCTTACTATCGTCGGTCGGTAAAAATGGTAAGTATATATTAAATAAATGAACAAATAATAAATAAGTTGACCTGTGGCCAGGTCCGAACCGACCGACGGTTTGAAATGAATTAATTTCCAGCTACAGAAACAATTTCAAATAATTTTCATATATCTATTAATGTAATAAAAAACAGATATGGATACATAAATAATAAATATAAACATTTCTAATTTTATTTTATTTATAATATATATGCAAGACCAGGCTGTGACGTCATGAATGGCTGGATGACGTCATATAATTTTAAATCAAGAAAAAACTAATAAATATGATTTTTCTCGAGGATAAAACCAATACAAAGTGCATGATTCGTGGTGATATATAAAAAAATCTCCTTTGGTGTGAAAATAACCCTTTCCTTCCTATCGTCGATCGCTAATACTACCACTTCCGGTTTCCGGATTTGCACCAAAAGTTGATCAATTCATCCCACTGATCCATTAAGTAAATATACCAAATTTCATCAAAATCGGTTGAGCCGTTCAGGCTGTACACATCTATACGGACGGACAGACGGACAGACGGACGGACAGACATCATGCTAAAAATACTTTTTTCTGTTTAGAAAATGCATGATTCGTGGAGATATGTAAAAATCTCCACATGTGAAATTTGGTGTGAAAACAATACCTCCCTTACAATCGTCGGTCGGAAAAAATTAATGTCATGGATCCTTTTGTGAATAGAAATGTTATACTCGGTCAAAATTCTAAGACCGGAGGAGCAAGGTGGTACCCAACCAACTTTTAGTAAGTTAAATGACTCCCCATCCATTTTACGATTCATTTGAACGACAAAACCACTAGATAAACAATTATAATAAACTACTCCGATCTATCAACATTATAGTAGAATAGTGAGAGCAACAGGAGGCATCCAACACAATTGTTGCAGATGTTGTAAAATAATTAAATTTAAGTCTGTGGCACTAATTAATTAAAAGTTGTGTCAATATAATTTCAGAATTTATAATATTATCAGTAGTAATCCTTAGTCGAAACAGTCTATTACCTATTTCTACTATGAAAAATATAAAAGTGAAGCCATCTAATTATAACAACATATATATAATATAGGATCAAATATTTTATCAAGTAAATTCGAATATATTTTTCATCTTGAAATGAAAATCAAGTTTTTTAGGAAACAAATTTTTAATGGGTCATTTTTAGAAAACCCATTTAACAATTGTATAATAAATAATTAAAATAATTAAATTTTTAAAGTTTATAATAATAAATTCAATTGCATATATTTGTTAAAAGGTCGAGTGATAGGTTCCAGGTACTAAATTCTTAAATATTCAATTAACTTATAAATGTTCAAACCTCTTCATTCAAGTAATTATTAGCAATTTCAATTCTAATCATTTAAAATTGTTGACTCATTTGATCCCTTTATTTCATTTCATTAGAAGGGATGATAATAATTGTATATAGTCTTCCATTTTAAATGTAAAGCAAGCACAAGGATTGGGAGGTACCCAGGCTATCAAAGTGATTCATTGAGTTAAATATATACACTTATAAAAGTAAATAAGGAATATATGTATATTTTTACCAAGTTAGATATCCTGATCATCACTGTAAGGACGAACCAAAAGGAAAAGAAAAATGTGTGAGGATAGGATAGTCTTACTTGATTAAAAGAACTTTAAATAAAAGGAAAGTTCTAGGATTATATTTTGAATCTTATGTTCATGTTTTATTATTATGTCTGTTATTATTTTTATTATATAATTAATAAATATATTATTAAACAAATATTTTATTTTAAATACATATAACAATGAATATTTTTTATTCATTAATTCCATGTTCGACTCAGGAAGGAAGGGAACATGTTATATGCGAGTTAAAAAGCTCAAGCAAAATTCAATATTTAATAGTAATATATCCTCATTTTAAATTTGAATCAAAAAGTTTGTACTGTTAAAAAGAGATTATCAAACAGATAATCAAGAGAATAATATGAAAAAGAATAGAAAGAAAAAAAAGGTTAAAATAACATTAAAACCTTTCCAGGAAAAAAATAAAATGAGCGATTCGTACTAACTGAAATAAAGTAGTGTTTTTTCATTTTTTTTTTTTTTTTTTTAAATCTACTCAGTATAAAGAGAAAAGGCATTAATTGACTTCTCCAACTCGAACTTGATAGGTTTGTTTTTATTTTTTTCATTCGAAAAGTATATTGATTTTTTTTATTTACACAAAAACCTTAAAATCAATTCATAATCACTCATTAATATTTTAATAATTATCATTATATTTCAATTTAGAAATGTATAGTTTGTAATAATATAAATATAAAGAAAACTTAAATTTAATTAATTAATTAAAACAATAAATAAAATTAATTATAATTCCTAAGTTTGAACTAGAATAAAAAAGAAAATATTAATATTAATATTAAAAAAATATATTTAATAATTTGAACATACATCACAAAATTCTTGATATGACTGCATTCATAAAATTTTTGGAATTTTATTTTCACATTTCATCTTTAAATTTCAATTGTACCTTATATCCAAAAAGTGATTTTTCCAGTGTATTAAAATAAAAATTTTAAACGAAATTTGCAAAAACTTTATCTTCCAATTTTTTTAGTGGTAGTTAACTCGTAATTTCTTGGCCGCAGTAACAACATTGTTTATCCTAGGTTACCTCCATCCCTTTACTATTTATTCTCTCTTTTTATAACTTATATCATATTTCAATTTTATTCAATATTAATTTCTAAATCCTAAAATAAATTTCAATTTTAATTTATAATTTATTTTATTTTTAACAATATCATAACTACTGTCTATAATGTGCCCTTGATTTCCATATGATAATAATAATTTAATTTTTTTATTAACCTCATTATATTAAGTAATTAATAATAATCTTAATTAAATTGCTTACAACCTACCAATATTTGCATTATCCCATTAAAAATACAATTGATCGTCTCATGATAAATATTAGTATTAGTATATTATTGCTTGTATATTATTGGGACTCTTGAGAGATAAGTATTATTTCACAACATAATGATACAATAATATAAAACATTGTTATTGTCTTGTGTATGTTATATGCAATTGAATTTAATTAATAAAATCTTAAATTCATTTTTAATGAAATTATTTTATTTTTTTATTTTTCGAAATATTAATAATATGTTTTTCGATATAATAAATTGTTAAAATATATATCTAAATATTATTAATAATTGCTTGGATGTATTTTGATCAGCCATATCTATTGGTGAAAATGCAAAGCACCAATTCAAATAAACTAATCTAACTATTAAATCGTAGGGTTTTGACATTTTTCTACATAAAATAAGTTTTATATTTAGTATTATTGAGTTATTCAGTCTATATAGCGCTAATCATGTACTGCTCAAAATTGCATTTTCGACATTCATTACTTTTATTGTTTGGTTTGAAGAAATCTGATACCGAAGCCCATCAAACAGTTTTAGGAACTTATGGTGATGCTGCTCCGTCATATCCCAATTGTCAGTTTTGGTTTCAACGATTTAAAAGTCGTAATTTTGATGTCAATGACTGGAAGACCAAAAAAGTTCAAAGACAATGAATTGGATGACTTATTGGACGACAACCCAGCTCACACCCTTATAGGCAGCTTAGCAGTTAATGGAAAAACTGTTTCGAGACGTTAACATGCAATGGGAAAGATCTAAAAGGAGGGAAAAAGACTACCATACCAATTGACTGAAAATACCATTTCGAACAGATTCAACATCGCGGTTTCATTGCTTGTTAGGCAAAAAAGAAGAGTTTTCTGTGGCTTATTGTGCCTAGCGATGAAAAGTGGACCTATTATCACAATCCCAAGCGCATAAAGTCCTGGATTAGTCTGTTTTGGTGTCGACGTGAAATATTAATGGACAGTAAGGTGTAGTCTATTATGAGCTGCTAAACCTAATGAAAAATGTAACTGCAAATGTACTACCGACGTCAACTAAACAAATTGAACAACGTATTGTTTCAAACAAGACCAGCAAAGTTATATTCTTACATAACAACGCTCGGCCACACTATGCTGCAAGAGTTGTGAAGGATACATTATGAAGATTGAATGAGAAAATCTGCCGCACCCAGCGTACTTAACAGGCGTCTTCTGATTATCAGTTGTTCACATGCAGTATGGCTTGCCAAAATCCGGTTTCGAAATGCTGAAGAAGTGCAAAAATTGGATCTCTGCCAAACAAACATCGTTCTTTGGACACGGTATAGATAGTTGGAAGAAAGATGGGTAAAATTGTAGAAAATGATTAAAAATATGTTGATTAATATATATTGTACCAATTTTTAAATAAATGCCTTTTTAAAGTGAAAAAATTATAAAAAAAACATTCACATGCAAGCACCTAATAATTATTTTAATCATAATGAATTTCGAATGATATATTTATACTAATGAGTGATATATTTTTTTAAAACAAGTTTAATTTCATTCACTTTAATTTACTCGTAAATAGGATTATTTAAAAAAAACATACCTACATTTATAAATATGATTAAATATATTAAGCCATAAATCATTCAATCATCAAAATACAAAAGACGGTTCATATTTCATTTGTTATTTTTAATTTATTGTTTAATGAATAGATGCCATTAGTTTTAGATTTATTCATGTATTATTGAATCATAATTACAAAGCAAATATTTATAAATGTAAACGTGTCAATTTAAATTTCACATAAAAGAAAAACATGTCCCTATAATTTTATAGTATATAGAGGTGAACAGGTTAAAAACACCCTTTAAAATATAATCTCTTGTTGATAATTAATAATACATATTTTTCCATATGTCTATTATTGTAACAATAAATATTACAAGGTATTAACACATAATAATAATTTAGATCTATCTTCAAATATTTTATTTACTATTCATTGTAGTGTTAATTGCTTCTAAAGTGAGATTTCAACTTTTTTATGATAACATTTTTCTCAACTTCACTTGGCGTCTGTCTGTTCGCTCATATGACAAATTGAAATCAATTTTTCCATTTTTCCATTTAGTCCATTGGAAAAACGTTATTTTATAAAATCTTTTTATATTTATATTATATCTTCTATATATTTAGTTCGGATGGGCCCTTTAAATGCACTTTAATATATTAATGATGTTTATTTTTCAATGAATTGTATTATATGCTATGCTTATAAATTATTGCCTCTCTAATAAACGAATTTTTGATATCATTCCTAGTGTAGTATGAGATGCCTATTCTACATAATTAATTATATTAGTAAGAAATAATAACTATTTACTATACTAATTATTATTATACTAATTTTATATTGTAAGTGATTATAATATAAATATTATCATAATGTATAATAGTGTTTGATTGGATGACATGTGAGAGTGCTTAAAAAACAAGTTTTCTTTATGGACTTTATAAATTTTAATCCTATTATTGTAAAGAGGACCGTTTCAAGTTGGGGTCACTTTGTAGACGATCCTCTTACGTTGGGCTTCACGTTGGGCTGCCACTTTGTAATGAGGACCGTTTCAAGTTGGGGTCACTTTGTAGACGATCCACTCACGTTGGGTGCCAATTTATAAGGGGATCTAAGTATGAGGCACTTGTAATGACCCACGATGACCGTGAATTGTTAATTATGTTAAGTTAATGATGGGCGCCAACTTTGGATATCCCAAAGTATAAAAGAGTGTTGAAAAATTAAGGGAAAAGGGAAAACAATAATAATGTTCACATTAATTCACTTTAATTAAATAAAATAAAAAAATTAACAAATAAAGTATACAAATTTTAAATAGAAAAAAAATAAGAAAATGTAATTCACTATTGTCACTGGAATTAGCAGAAATAATTATCACAGGGGGTGATGATAAGGATTATACACAAATAATTATATCACGGGACGTGATAAGTATAGGTTATATCAGGATGATATCACTTGTTCGACTGTATCACAGGGTGTGATAAAAATGATTATATACAAAATAATTATATCACGGGACGTGATAAATACCAGGTCATATCGGGATGATATCACTAGTTAAACTGTATCACAGGGTGTGATAATAAAAATGATTATATACAAAATAATTATATCACGGGACGTGATAAATACCAGGTCATATCGGGATGATATCACTAGTTCGACTGTCCATTCTCAACTGACTAAAAATATTAAAACTTGGAGGGATGATTCCTCCCCTTATGTGAAATATAATATCTATATATATATTACATTTTAAGAATAATGCGACCAAATAACTTTGTTAATAAAATGAGAGAATAGAAAAACAAAATTAACAAAAAAAAATAGACAAACAAAATAAAATGTATAATAAAAAAAAAATAACTAAGAATATAAATACTTTGTCCGTTACATTATTATTTTATAATAACCTGCAACACAGGAATATTACCATATAACATATAGCCATTTTCATCAGGCTTTAATCACAAAATTGAAAGAGCTGCTAATGCATTTTCGAAATTCCTTCTTTATTAAGTTAATAAATATTGTAATTAATTAGTCAATTAGGCATTTAATTTCTAGATGACTTTCGATTAACTGACCTTTATATTCCAAATGCGGATAGTCAATTTATTCATCTTTCTACTTGAAGGTGTTGGTGATTTATTTATTTTATGTATTTCAAACAGGACTAATTAAATATTAATACTCTTTTACTCTTATCATGTACCAATAATATTTTTCTGAAAATATCTCTAATACACAGAATGTGTTATTCAATAAAAAATAGACCATTTCTCAAAAGAAAGGAATGGAAATCGTCAAATTTCATCTTATGAAACATTTGGATTGTTGAGAAGTGTATGGTAAATAAATAAACTGTAACATCCATTAACACATACTGCGAGTCGTGTACAAAAAAGGTTTCCATTTTTAAAACATTTCCAAATTGTATTATATGATATTATAAGTGTTATGTTTAAAATTAGATCAGAGATTATAATAATTTGCCTCAATATATTTCATTAAACTACGAATATAGATTGAGGAAGAATAAACAAAGTTTAATCAAATCAAAACATATCTAAAAGGAATGAAATTTAATTAAAAAAAACAACACTATTATATATTGTAAAAATTGCAACCTAGAATAGTTTCTGTTTCGTTTAATTGAGTTGACAAAAGGTGAAAGTGGAGAGTGGAGAGAAAAGCAAATAAAATCTCTCTCTGACTATACGTACTCAAACATAGAAGAGTAGGATTTACGTGACTTGCCTCTGAAAATCGGATGGTGGTGTGATTTTACTCAGATTGCCTATTCGAAATCAACCACCACCAATGCCATCAATATCAATAGCAATTGTGAATTTCCATTTGTTCGTTTGATTTCTTGTTTGAAACTGCCAACAAGGAACAAATACTGATTCGTGAATTCTAACTAATGATTTGTTAATTAACATTTTAGTTTATTTGATTTTAAAATAATTTTATAATAAAATAAAATAAAAAAATATTATTTTTCAGTAAAATCTTCATTATAATATAATTGATAGATATCTAATACTTATTTATCTAAATTATTTCAAAAGAAGTTTACTAATAAAGAATTAATATGGCAAAGAAAATTTGTTGAAAGTTGGTTGCAACTTATTATTAAATATCATGAAGAGGTTCTCTTTCATGAAATTGTTCGTCTTTTAATTGGTCTAGAGGAAGTTGGTGAGTTGGTATTGTTATTCAGTTAACGATTCCTATTCTACAATATTAAGTCAATTATAGTTTAGCTCCTCCTCTTTCTAAGCAAGTTGGCAGATCAAAGTCTTGAGCTTCAAATCCTTTCCTTCCAGAGATAACTTTATATGACATTAAACTTATGTTCTTTCCCTTTGTAGGAGAAAGTCAAAGGACGACCACGATCTACATATGACAAATGGTAGTCAGAAAATGAGCTCTTAATACTTGAAAGGGTTTTTAGTTTTCTTTGTAAAAACGGAGGTAGATTTCAACATAATACTTATATTAAGGGCACTTATATGATTATATTTTATAAATTTACATATCATCATGAAAATAACGACTATATTGGCTTCTGTCAAATGTCAAAAGTTTAGAGCGTGATGTGAATTTTATAACTTTCCGATTCCACTTAAAATGGTTTAAAATAAAAAAGGATATTATCTTTTTAGTTAGAATCAAACGGAAACATTTAATGAACCAGATCATTTGAAATTATTTCAGTAAAATAAGTTGAATAAAATATTTCTGAATTCATTTGAAATGAACGGAAACATATATTTAGTGCCAGTTCATTTGAAATTATATTAGTTCGAGAAAAATTTATTTATAAATAAATCAATATTAATTTGATATTTGAATTTTATTAAAGAAAACTCGTTATGTATTTTAACATGTCTTGAACTGATAATTAAAAACAAAAACATTTGCCAATTGCATGTTTTGAGTCATGAATTAGTTTCTCATCCACCATACTCTTCAGACCTGGCTCCCGGTGAATATTTCCTGTTTGAAGGTCTCAAGAAAATTCTATGTAGAAAGCAAAAACTAATAAATTAAGGTAAAAGAGACAAATCGTTCTATGAATATAGTATCAGAGAGTTGGAAGATCGATATAATTAAAGTATGGCAGGTTTTGTCTAAAAAATGTTTTTTACCTATCTATGGACTTATTAATTGACTTGTTTATTTCATAGATGTTTTTCAAACATTCGGTGGTTAAATAGTACTAACGAAAATATTTTAAAATTAAATAAATTATATATTACCAGTATATTATCAGTATTTCTAAAGATTAATTAAGAGGGTAAATATTTGTTATTTAAGAAGTAACATAAAATATGCAAATCAGTTTGTAACATCTCATGAATACTGGATGATTGATAATAATAAATATCTAATCCATCTTAAATTCTTAAACCATGTGAGATGTTCACTAATTTGATGTACTTTTATTAAACAGGTTTAAATTATCAACTACAATAAAATTTTAATAATAAATAAGTTTTATTAGATTAACCTTCAGCTGTTGCGGTTAGTTGTTTATGACAATGAAACGTTTTGTATTTTTCTGTTTATGGTTTGAATTTTATTATTAATTTAATTTGAGCTAAAGTTGGAGATAAGTTATTATTAAAACTCTTTTTGACAGTATTGTATTATAAATATAGTTCCAAGAACCAGCAACCAATCGTTTTACTTATTCTGTACCATGTCTAGTCAATCTCAACCATAACGAAATTAATTTCTATTAGATTTGATAGTGACTATACAGTTCATTACATAACATATATATACTAGGAAATAAACCTTTAAATTTTATATTATATTTATGGAAGGGAATTTTACTCGACTTTCTCGCAAGTTTGAATTGGATTAATTAACACATATATTATATTTAAATTAAATTTAATTAATATAAATTATAAATTAAAATTAATAAATAGAATTTATTAAACCAGCACGTGTTTGACTCTTTGTTCATGGCATCACCTCACATGCTAGCGCGTGATTTGCAGTCAACGTGTTAAAAAATTAATTCCTCGACTTTCAGAGATTCAATCCAGCTGAAATTATTTATAAACCAGTTTTATAAAATTTTTAATCAGGTGAAAAACTTTCAAACATGGGGTAAAGCATACAGTCGTTGGGCCCTTAAGCAATTTCCAAAAGTCTTTAATGCATATCTGGACAAATTGCGGAACAATCTGTGTCACATTAGGTTTGCAGAACATAGATACTATGAGATTTTTGATGAATAAAAAAAGAGGAAAAAAATCAAAACGTTGTAGGTAATTACCCTTTTCCGGTTGAGCTGCATTTCTCAAAAGTTGATAGAAAACTACGAATTTTGAATAATGCCCGTGTACCAAATTTCATTATTCTAGCTCAAATCGTTTTGCGTAATCCTGTCTACATTCGCACACACACACACACATACACAGACATTTTTCTCAACCTTAGTGAAAATTACTTCAAAACGTAATCTCGAAATCGAAAATTTTCTTGATCGCAATACTATCACTGGCGAGATAGTAAAAATGAAACTTGCATACCTATGGTAAATATTTAATTATTATTATTTTTGAAAATAAAAATGAAAAATTTGAAATGAATAGAATTTAAAATTAATGTTAAAATAATGATAATAAATAAAAAATATAATATTTAAATTTCTATCTTTCAACATTGATAGTTTCATACATACACCTATAAGGACTGAAAGAGCCCGTAGCGAATTACTGTTAGGATGGTGGTAGTCCTGCCAAATAATAAATTAATACTTGTTGTCAAGTTATTTATTAAAATAAAAGATACAAATGTCAATAATTGTCATAAATATGTTTTTCATAAAATAAATTTATTATTATTATTATTATTTATTTGTCCTTTCTACGTTCAATACAGTTTGACAAGGGATTTGCAACATTTCATTTGACATTTCTATTTATAATTTGGTTCGAATTTTTATGCATCGAATCCATTCTATCTTGAGTGTTCTAAAAGAAAAATGCGCAAAGATTTAATCCAGGATTTTTCTCATTCGCGTGAAAAAAAAACAGATTTATATATTACAAAAATCATTTTGTCATTTATCATATATGATTTTTTATATGGTCTATATTTATAGAACTAATCCCATGAACATTTTATAAAGATTGCAAAACAACTTTTTTTAGTCACTCTTGAATCTCTGCCTCTTTTGTGGCAACTTTAATTCCTTTGAAAGATACAAAATATATCCTATCTCAATTTGAAACCGTAGAATCCAACAGTGTGAAGAAATCTAATAAAATTATTAAAATAATTTCATATGAATTATTTATATGGATTATTTATGGATGAACCAACAATTGTTATAAATTTGCGAATTATTGATTAATTTATCATATCTAATTGAAATTTATTACTTCGTAAATGGATAATTTATAAATACTCATGGGCTTTAATAAAAAGGGCTTAAGCACATGGCATTTATTTAGATTTAGTGTTGTTTGTGGACTATTAAAGGAGAGAGGCAGCTTTTGTCTGGGAAAAGTATGCAAATACGAGTCGTTTTTATTCTTATGAGCACTTATTGCTTTTCCCATTTGAAAAGGGGGTTAGAAATTAATCTAATTTTATTATTATATTATTATCATTAATATTATATTTAAAAAAAAAAATAAAAAAAGAAATAATTGTTTGATTAAAAATGTGTTTGTTAATAACATAATAGATATATAAAATTTTTTTAATAATCTTATAAAATAAATAAATATAAGTTATATTTATCCAGATGTAGCTCTGTCGTGTAGTTCTAAGATTCTGTAATAGATATCAACTGTCCGAATTTCATCAATTCATAAAAATATATTATAATATTTAATGTGATATAAAATCTCTCTGTAGCTCTACGGAGCTCGAAAGTCATTGGCCGAAGCAACCACATTTTTAAGTGTCCCTAACCTGAGCTACACCCATCCAACTCCTATTTTCTCCCATCTCTCTCACGTCTCTTCGTCCACTCTCCGCGTCCTTACTCTTCCAAGTGGACGTTTTCCAATCGATCTCCCTTTATATTTTTCGCTAGTCTATCATCACCCATTTAATGTGACTATTTTTCAAAGTTTATTATATTTATATTAATAATAAATATTTTATAGTGGAGATATTTCGTGGTAGGGATTAGAACTGAAGATTACTGATTCAACAGACGATTATATCAACTTTTTATTTATTTAATGGTTATAAATTTGGAATGAATTTCAGTAGTAGTAATTTTTTATCGAGTAATATTTTATAAGGGATAATAGTTGCTAATCCTATCGTCATTTACATTTTTTTCTTGAAAAGAGAGTGATGAGAGCTTTTCTGATCATTTTTATCATTATATATAGGTATTAATTTATTAAATTTTATTTAATTTAGTACTGGAATATGTAATTAGACAAATTGGGGAAACATCAAACGGAATCCAATTAAAAAAAAAAAAGTATTAAGTTACGTCGACGACTTAAATATAATAGGAGATTCGGCAATTGCAATTAAAGTTAGTGTAGAAAAATTAATCGAAGCAGGAAAAGAGGAGGGGGCTAGAAATTAATAGGGGTAATACAAAGTCTTTATGAACAGAGAGGAATGGTATTAACACATAAAGTCATAACATACAAAATATAGAATTCAAAAATGTGTGTAAAAAATTCTAAATACTTAGGTTCTGTAATCACGAAGGATAATAATGGATTTTTGAACAGCCCTGGTATTGACTGTAATTGTGAGAAATGTAAAAAGGTAATACGATAACATAAAAATGTAAAGAACGACTATTATTTAGAATTTCAAAAGATTTATTATTGATCTAAGATTCAATAAATCTGATAATTTTGATGAATATTATTTTTAAACGAAAATAAATATTTGTTTAAGCTGGATGGCTCTAATGATAATATATTGTGCAGTAAACTGCTTTTGAAATTAAATTTAAACCACTATCAGATTTAAAGCTGTATACATTCGATTAATGAATTCCAATAAGTTAAAAAAAGAATATATTAATAGATTTTTCTTTAGTCGATGTCGATGGAGGAGAATAGAGGGAGATAAGGATATAACTATTTCATAGTTAATGGGGTTTAAGTTAGGGGTACGAGACTCACACTATCCCAACACTATATAGACCGTATTATTTTACATTGATTTCCACATGATTCATTTTTTAATTAAATTTTGAAAACATATATGAAACTCATTCACTGTAAATTTCAAGTTGAGCGTAAATGTATTTTTGTTTACGTTATATTGTCTACAAAGTACTATATATGTAGCTACATCTAGTCGGTTGTTCAAATCATATTCTGATCAATTCTTTTTTCTCATTTTTAATATTTATATATATGTTGATTTTATATTTTGGAGAGATGAATTATTAATATTTTGATAAAAATTCTTGAACTAAAAATAATTGTTGTTTTCCAAATGATTGGTTGTTTTTCTCTCGTATTTTTTAGGTAAAACGAATTATTGAATTTCAATAAAAACATATCTTAACAAAAATAAATAAATACCAGTAAAGAGTGTGAATTTAGAGGAGATAGTAACTAAAATAATGATAATATCGAAAACAATATTATTATAAAATTGTGAAGGTTTAAAAGTTTAGGGTATCTATTTCGATTGAAATAAGAAAGATTAGTGATAAGTTCATTTATGTAAAAAATAATAGATAAGCCAAAAATTCGTTGAAAAAAATATAAAATCAAATACGAAAGAATTAGATGGGAGTAGTGATTGGAATGAAGATGGATGTGGTTCAGGTTAGGGATAGTTGTAGGAATGTAGAATTTTAGTTTCCAGTTGTATAGATATAAAAAAAGACAAAATAAGAATTATTAAATAAATATGTTAAATATTAATGTTCAGTAGCAAAAAAGGAAAATTAATACAAAGTTTTAATAACTTTTATTAACTAACCATGTTTGAAGCTTATAGTAGATCTTGAAATTGATAACATGTATCATTCATTCATTCACCTGAAACAAGAGAGTAAAAATTATTAATAAATATTAACATTATAAACATTTTAATTAATAATTTCAAAAGAAATTATTATTAAGAACTTAATTATATCAGTACCTGGGACACCGAGCTCTCGCTCGACCCTTTAAAAAATATTGATATACAATTCTTTAATTATTTATTACAATTATTAAATGTTATATCATTGCATCAATCTGATTAAAATTAGTGGAACTTGGGGTCCTCAATAATAATACCTGGTTCACCGAGCCACCACTCGGTCAATAAAAAAAATGATTCTTTATTACCGGGTTTGTATGTTAATATTAATACCTGATTTACCGAGTCACCGTTCCAATAATTTAAAAGAAATTAAATGACTAATAAAACATATACTCCTTAAACGTATGTATTAATTCACTGAAAGGCAGATAAGTAGACCTGTTGATATAAAATATATATATTTTTGTAAATTTGATTTATTTTTATGTATATATAGATAAACAAGTTTTTCTCTGCATATTGCTGTGAATTTAAAATTTTTGCATATCTTCGTGTTTCATGAATCATGACCTCTAGAATCCAAGAGTGACTTTAGAATTTTTCATGACTGTCTGACTGGAAATTTTGACGTTATAGAGTCAAAATTGACTGAATCGATTTTGATGAAATTACATATCCTTATTTTTTCGGTATATATTCAATAACCACAGAAATTAAGTCTTTCTATCAGGAAATTTTTTACGATATAGACTCAAAATTGTACAGATTATTTAATGAGGCGCTGAACGACCAAATTTAATCTTCTAAACGTTATGAAACAATTTCAAATAATTTAAATGTATCTATAAAAGCAATAAAAAACAAATATGGATATAATATAAATATTTTTAATTTTATTTTAAGAATAGATATACCTTACAGGCGCTGGCTGTGATGTCATTTGTGACGTCATATCTATTTAAATTAAAAAAAAAATAATGAAGATGATTTTTCCCAGGGATGTGATCAATCAAACTCGATTTTTCTTTATAAATGCTATTTATGGTGTGAATTTCAAAAAAATCGATTGAGCGGTGTCTGAGAACCCATTTATATATATATATATATATATATATATATATAATTTTAGCTAGCAGATTAGATAGATAAATTGATATATAACGGTGGCCAAACCGTGACTCTTTTCGAGTCTATTGTGGCTCAATTAAAAAATTTAAAGTCATTACACAAAAAGGTACAATATGGCTATAAAAAAAATGTAAAATCTTTTTGCCATCAGGCTCTTAAACATTTTCGATTTTTTTCAATTTTTTTCAATATGGCTCTAAAAAAGGTAAAATCTTATTTTCGATCAAGTGTGGCCACCCCTGATATATAAAATATAAATATAGCCCTAATTGTCAATTTTGCTTAGGGTGTAAAAATTGCTAACAATTATTCATTGCTATTTATTTCCATATTAATAAGAATTTGTCACTATTTATTAATTTTTTTTTGTTATACGTTGCGCGGACCCCTGACATTGTTCAGGAACCCGTAAATCGATTTTAATTTTCCAAGAACACCCTGTATGATCCCAGGGACCCAGTGGGGTCCGTAGGGACCTCTTTGGGAACCACTGGTCTAGAGTTATTCTAAGAGATCAAGGGTTTTTATTTTTTCCTTTTGATTTTTATAGATTATAGCTAACCAATCATTCACAGGCTTTCATATTTCTATCAATATCTCACCCCCATTTTCTTAGATAAGGTATACTCTAGAGTTATTATTAATTATCAAATTTTCCTTTTTTTAGAGATTATCCATAAATCGAAACCGTGTTTTACTAATCTGAACGATGTTATTATCTATTCTATTCTATCCAAATAAATAGCTTTCGACGTTTGTGTGAAGGGCTTTACTCTTAAGAGGCTATCTTTGTTTCTATGGAAACCATTGATAAGATATGACCCCACTAGCTAATATTTGTCTTTATTTGTGGAAAGGGGAGAGATTTTCTATGAAAAAATGGAGCTTTCACTGGGATTTAGTTAAGTATTGTTTAGGATTAATATTTTGAAAGAAGGGTTACAAAACAGATAATAATGAAAAAAGAAATATTATGCCTAAGATAGTTATTACATATGCATTTAATAATATATATAGAATTTATATAATATCTAGTTCTAGCATTAAAAATACATAAAAAAACATATTAATTGCAATTATGTCATAAAAAAAGAAAAAGAATTATCAAATTTATACAAATTTTATATCAACATTTCATAATACCTAATTACATAATTATCCCCTAAAATTTTTAACTTTATTATAATATTTCTTAAAAAATTAATTAATTAATTAATTTAATTATGATATTTGTGAATTCAAAATTAGTATTCTAATGAGATTTTCGAAATAAAACACTTTTATTCAAATTGAAACAAAACATTTAAATTAAAGTTTTCAAACTTTTCTAATGAGATGAATAAATATTAACAAATTGTTAATTTCGCATTCGAATTCACTAAAATTATCTTCTCACGATATGTGAATTTAATTTTTACTAGAGTAATAAATCAAATCAATTCTGAAATGTCAGACATATTAATGAAATTCATGACATAATATTCAATATAATTTTTGTAAATTTATAAGATAAAATATAATTGATATAATGAAAAATAAAATGCGATATGATAAATTTATGTATACAGGAATAATCAGGAACATCGAATTTAATTAAAATTTAAATTTTAGAAAAAAAATCACTTGTTTCACAATTTAGTATAATTTACTTCTAAAATTTATAAACAATATTTTATAATTTTTTAATTATGGTTTTTTAATATTCAATAAAAGAGACATAACTTTGCATATATATAAATATTCTTTAATTTATTTAAATAAATAGTTAATTATTATTATTCCTAAGCCTTAAGATATTTTTATAAAATAAATCTTCTTGAAACAAAACACAGATAAAAACTAAGAGATTGATTCATCTGTTGAAACGAATGGCAGCCTGTTCTAAAGAAAGAATGCTATGAAAACAGACCCAAGTGGCTGGAGATAAAAGCCAGCCATTAACTCAGATGACAGTCACTTTATTAGAGCTTGATTAATTATCTTGGTAAAAATATTTGTAACCCTGAATTTAATGAAATGATAATCGAAATGTGTGAACCCAGACAAAATCAATAACAATAATAGGTATATTGAGACGAGAAGAATTTCATAATCTGGTATATATATACCAATTCATATTGGGGTATATATATAAAATATTTATTTTTAAGGAATAATTAATGGATAAAAAATTAAATAATAAAAAAATCAATATATTGGTAAATAATAAAAAAATGTAATAAGTTTTAAATAGCGTTTCGTTACTAATACAATCACAATCACTATCAGAAACATTAAATTGTAATTGAATTTAAAAATTTTTATATTTGTTACTTATTCATGAATGCTATATTTTGTTTTAAATATCTTAAGATCATTAAACATACCAACGAAGTTGAAAAATACAAATTTTAATTTTTAGATTATCATGGATGAATGTATATTCTCAGACTAATCTGTTAAAAAGGGGAATTATTCAGGCGTAAAAGGGTGTTGGAGATAAATTTGACATATTTATAATTGATTATAGTTTTCTGTAGGTTAGAGGTATTAACACAAACTACTACTCATTCAAAAGTTTGGATCTTTCTTTATTCATATAAAAGATGGCAGAAAGATTGGATGACTGGAATCATGGAAGAGAATAACTTGAATCATGATGATACGCGCCGGCCAACAAAATAAGGATATTATGACTACTACCCAATGCTCCCTGAACACAGTAAAAACAATCAGGCATGAACTCGAGACTTGGTGACTAGGAGGATGTAGCAAGAAGAAAGAACCCTAGAAGACGATTTGATTGCGTTCGTACAGCAGAATTCCTCGCAAATCTGCAGTAACAGGTGTTGAAGAACCATGGCATTGAAATTCGGGCTTTGTCACGTGAAATGAATGTTGCAGCCTCTACTCAATGAAGACCTTCGCTACAACTCATGCGAGCTACTCACAGAAAATGGTTAACTGAAAATTTCTAAGACTTCACCGGTCCAAATATTTGACCTCCAAACTCCCCAGACCTTAACCCGCAGTTGAAAAAGTCACCAATCGTACTTCCAGTAATACAAAAGCCCAGTTAATGGTAAAATTATAACAGTTTTTGATGCCTTTTCCAGAGAGACTGTAGCATCAGCTTGTTTGAGGTTCCGAAGCAGGATTGAAGCTGTGATCGAATGGTGGTTATTTTGAGTGAATCTTGTTGATAGTATTGTAATTTACTATGCCTGTAATTTTTTTTAAAATTCATTTTATTTAATAGATACAAAGAAGATTTTCTTTTTCCTTACGATATTGGTTTAGATTTCCGTGAATTTTATTACTATTATTATTGTCAGAAAACAACCTCACAAAAATAAGTGATAAAAACCTGGATAAATCTGACAATAATAATAATAACATATATATATATTGTAGTGCACCTAGATGTTAATTATATACTAATAAAATAATTTATTAAGATTATTAAAGATTTCAATGAACCTCTAAGAAAGTATACCATAAAGTTTTAATTTGTGGTATAATTATATATGATTTATTTAATTTCTATTGTCAGACTAAACTGTTAAGTAAGGATGTTATTCAAGCATTATGAGTACCTTCCGTTAACCAAGAACAAAAGAGTAGAATTTTGGACTAACATTCTTGTTTTTTTAGCACAATAATAATACACATCGGAATTAGAAAAAATATATATTTATTTTAATTTTATGGTTAATGATGAAGGTAATATTTTTTGGTGGAATGTTCTTCTATATATATATAATATATATTATTAAAGAAGATTAAAAATGATTTATTGATTTAAAACAAATTATAAATAATTATAAATCTCGTAAATCTTTTCCATTCATTAAGCCAATCGGGTTTACAAAATATTTCAATAATTTTAACACAAAAAAAAAAAATATTCAATTAAAAATATTATTTATTTTTTCCTAACTTTAAAATTATTTATTTTGTTTTTATAGGAATTTATCAACATTCACATGATTAGATAATAAATTGATGGTTATCGACCCATCAACAACTTCCGTATAACCAAACAATAGATTTTTTCTTATCGAACCCAATAAATTAAAAATTGTATTTTGTATATTAATTGAAACTGACAATTATAATATTAATTAAAATAAAGAATTGTAATAATATTCTAAAATAGTCGATAAATAATTAATTTTATTAATTTATTACTTTCAATGAAAAAAAAGTATTTTTGTTCAGAAATACGTCTTTAAATAAAAATATTTTTTTGATTATAATAATGTTAATGGGCTGACATAGTCGATGTCTCGTCGAACTAAAAGTAAGTTCTGGTGCTGCTGACTGCCTTTAAGAGGAAGATGTGGCCGATGATCATTTTAGAGGGCCAATCAGCTTTTAGTGGGTATCAACGCTAACAGTCGACTCGGCAAAGAGATGGGTAGCTATGGAGGAGGAGCATCGTGCTTTCATTCGTATTCCATGTCTTCCAGAACTAATTAAAAGCGTTTCAATTATTTATAAATCAGATTTTATATACAAAAAATTTACAAGTCTTTAAAAAAAAAATTCACTCAATAATATAAAAAAATAATAATAATTTTATTTTAAAATAAAATACAAGTTTAATTGATTAATACACTAAACTAAAGATTCTTTAGAAACAATAAATCTTCAAAGATTCCATTTAAATATCACAGTTGGAAGGTACTTTAATATGAAAACGGATATTATTTCCTTTAGGCTTATTCTAGCTATCAAATCTATATATTTAATACGATAGTGTCCGTCTGTACGCAAAAAACTCCAGAGCCTAAACTACAAGGAGTAAGGTAACCAAATTTTTCTGAGGAGAAGGGTACATCAAATGATGAAAAATAAAAAAGAAATTAGAATCTTAGGTAACTCCTGAGCTGAGCTGCGGGTTTTCCATTTTCCAGAAATATATATTAGCTGGAGTGTCTCCACTCGACTATCTCGCAATTTGAATTGGATTAAATAACATAATATATTATATTTAAATTAAATTTAATTAATTATAAATTATAAATAATAAATAATAAATATTAAACCAGCGCATGTTTGGCTTTTTGTTGATGGCACCACGTCACGTGTTGGCGCGTGAGATTTGCAGTGTTAAAAAATTAATTCTGGTAATTTCAGCGAATCAATCAAGCTGAAATTCTATATATAGCAGTTTTATACAATTATTAATCATGTGAAAAATTATCAAACATATATCTTTATTTTTACGGTCACTTTAGAGGAAAAAAAATCAAAACGTTGTAGGTAATGACCCTCTTCCGGTTGAGCTACATTTCTCAAAAGTTGATAGAAAACTATGAATTTTGAATAATGCCCATGTACCAAATTTCATCATTCTAGCTCAAACCGTTTTTGCGTAATCTTGCCTACATACATACACACACACATACACACACACATACACACACACATACACACACACAGACATTTTTCTCAACCTTAGTGAAAATGATTCAGGAACCTTCAAAACGTATAAAAACATCAAAATCTCAACATCGAAAATTTTCGTGATCGCAATACTATCTCTGGCGAGATAGTAATAAAGGAGAGTGATGGTATGTATGTAATTTGTTTACTTTTTTGCTGTCATAGAAACAGATATATATATAATTAGAACCTCTCTCTCTCCCTCTATTTAAAATTTTAAAAAATGGAGTGTTCTAGCCAAATTAAGAAATTTAAATTCCTTATGCAACATTGATAGGTAAATGAATTGGACTGGAAGAGGAGACATATGATTAGAGAAATTGGGGAAAAATCAACCGAAATGTAATTAAACAAAAAATTCAAGAATTATGATACCGATACGACTTACATACAATTAACATAATAAATGTAGAATTTGAAAAAGTATAAATATTTAAATACTTAAGATCTCTAATCACGAAGGATAATAATATTCGAGAAGAATTTAAATCGACGTTGTAATTGAGTAACGCCTGTTATTATGCAGTAAAGGGGCTTATCTCATCAAAGAGGATCAAAATTAAAATATATAAAACAATTATTTTTTATGTTGATCGATGACTAGGGTGACCATATTTCGAAAACACCAAACCGGGACAAACGGTATACCTTTTTTTTAGATCTAAATTGAAAAAATTTTGAAAAAAAAATTACGTCCTAAATATTGAAAAAACAGTAGGGTGTCCCGAAGACATTTTTGGGACAGAGCACCTAAAGACGGGACGTTTGGTCACCCTATCGATGACTCTGGGAGACGAGAGTAGATTTAGAGTATTTGTGAGATTAATATTGTTCGCAGCATTTATAGGCCAAAAGAAGATGAGGTCACTGGGGGATGGCGGAGATGGCATAACGAGAAATAATGTCCAGATATAGTTAAGGTTATAAAATCAAGAAGGCTGGGATGGGAAGGGGACGTGGTTGGAATTGGAGAAACTAGAAATTGGGAGAAACCGATTGGGAAACATCCGGTGGAAGACCAAGGACCAAGGTGGGCGGACAATGAAGGAAGGGACATGGGAGAGATGGGACAGGGTAGGATTTGGTTGTAGCTCAGGATAGGGACGCTTAGAGAAATGTGGATGCTGCGGCTAAGAACTTTCGAAAACTGTAGAGACACAGAGTTAGATAAATACAATAATAATATATAATTAATTTACTGATTAAATTAAAATATATTTTACAAGAAAACAAATACATGTCTTATCTACTTATACTGGTTGAAACAAAATGGATGAAAATCTTTTACATACAGACTTTCAACCAAATACTATGTAAAACTCGGGGGTACAGGGGACAGAGCCCCCGTCTAGGTGTGAAGAGCGCCGAAGGCGCTCGGAGCAGCTAGTAATTATTTATCATATCAAATCCAATCATAGTTATAGTATAGGCTTAATATATAAAAAAAATTAAAAAATTGCTTAAAAAAATAAAAATGTATACATTATATATAGGATGACCATATTTCGAAAACACCAAACCGGGACAAACGGTTTACCTTTTTTTTTAGAGCCAAATTGAAAAATTTTTGATCAAAAGTACGAAATGTTTAAGAGCTTAGTTCAGTAAACGTTTCACCTTTTTTTTAGAACCAAATTGAGAAAATTTTAAAAAATGAGCGAAATCTCCTAAATATTAAAAAAAAAACGGGCCATTAGACTGTCCGGAAGACTTTTTTCGGGACGCCAGGGCAGAGCACCTTAAAATGGGAAAATCCCGGAAAATCGGGACGTTTGGTCAGATAATAAAGTTTCTACAGTTATGAATTCAATCGCCTGTCAATAATAATAAATATATATTAAATATTCAAAAAAATATCGAATATTTTATTTACTAAATAATATTTAATTATTATTTATAATTATTGATTATTTGGTTTTAAGAATAAATCTATTTCTACTTGAAAAAGTATTTATTTTTTGAAAATTAGAATGACCGAAATCTTCAGATATTATAGAAAACAATCATTTAAAAGTTTTAATCTTTAGAATTTATAATATATCAAAAAAAGAAATTCATATAAAATTTATTTTATTAAACATGATAATTTTATATTCATATTGTAACGGCTCCTTTTGATAAAAGCCGCCTTTAAATTGTACATTGATTATACAGGGGACCGGATCATATTGTATTATAATAAGAAGTATAATACTATAACAAATCTTCACTTCAATCAACCCTCTATATATAATTTGTAAATATAAATTATTTATCAAGAGGACTTCTTTCACTTACCTTTCTCCTAATTTCCCTAATAATCATAATATTTCCCCTCCATTCTCTTATTCCCTTTCTTCCACTTTTTCTCCTTCCTTTATTTATAAATTTATTTTATTTGAAATAAGCTGGAGTGTCTCCACTCGACTATCTCGCAATTTGAATTGGATTAAATAACATAATATATTATATTTAAATTAAATTTAATTAATTATAAATTATAAATAATAAATATTAAACCAGCGCATGTTTGGCTTTTTATTGATGGCACCATGGCACGTGTTGGCGCGTGAGATTTGCAGTGTTAAAAAATTAATTCTGGTAATTTCAGCGAATCAATCAAGCTGAAATTCTATATATAGCAGTTTTATACAATTATTAATCATGTGAAAAATTATCAAACATATATCTTTATTTTTACGGTCACTTTAGAGGAAAAAAAATCAAAACGTTGTAGGTAATGACCCTCTTCCGGTTGAGCTACATTTCTCAAAAGTTGATAGAAAACTATGAATTTTGAATAATGTCCATGTACCAAATTTCATCATTCTAGCTCAAACCGTTTTTGCGTAATCTTGCCTACATACATACACACACACATACACACAGACATTTTTCTCAACCTTAGTGAAAATGATTCAGGAACCTTCAAAACGTATAAAAACATCAAAATCTCAACATCGAAAATTTTCGTGATCGCAATACTATCTCTGGCGAGATAGTAAAAAAACAGTCCATTTAATATAAATGCGTCAAGAGAATACATAAGGTAATGGCACCTATAGATGACATGGCACCTATAGATGACACTTTTGAATTTAAACTAAAAAAATAAGCATATTTTAAAACATACGCGGAAATTTTTTTTTTTTAAATGATAGTTATGCTTTTCCACCACCTGAGATATCCTACAACAATACAATAAGTCGCCCTATTTTTTTTCTTTTAACTTGAAAAGCAGACCGAATCGTCAACAATTGATTTTTTCAACAAATCTTAAAGATAACCTTAAGGGAAGTAATGTTCTTAATTAGTATTTTATATTTTTATTTTCATATTTATCAAGAATTTAATAACTACATTATAAAATAGACTTAATATAGATATAAATCATTTCAATTTAAACACCTAATTTTTAAAAGTATCTTTTTTATCAACCGTGTCATCTATAGGTGCCCCTAAAAATTGTTTTTCCTATAGATGACAGCAATGTCAGCTATAAGTAGGTTTTTAAAAAAATTGTCTATTATATTAATAGCTGTAAAGAGGAGATAATTTTATATAAGTCCACCAAGTTGCATGTCTGAATTGATATAGGAACCTAAAGGTGACGCTGTGTTTCTCATTGTCAGAAAAATTTTTTCTGTTCCAGAACTTCATACACTATTTTTTTGATATTTTTTTTAAATTACTCTGTTCTCAATGTATAATTAAAAATGCATAATTAAAAAAAGATTTGTTTAAAATCAATTTTTTATTTTATTATAATAATCAGCTAAAAATAAAATCAATCCCAATAAATATATCTAATGTATCATTATATGAAACCTGATTTTTTTATTATAACTTAAGTTAAAGCAGCAACAAGGTGTTGGAAAGATGTTTTACTTTGTAAATAAATAAGTTGAAGATAAAGAGAGCAAGCGAAGTGAAAAAAAGTAGATGTCATCTTTGGGTTCCATAATTGTCATCATTAGGTTCCACCAAAATTTTTGGTGTCATCTATAGGTTCCATTTGATTACTTTGAAAAAAAATTATATTTCCTCTTAAACTCATATAAAAGTTTAAAATATTTATCCTGGTGATAAAAGGTAAGATAAGCTTTATAATAACCAAAAAATTTTTTTTGTGAGACGTATAGTTTCGGTTTTATAAAAGAAAATAGCGACAAGAGCGCTTAAAATGTCATCTATTGGTGCCATTACCTTAGTTAACTTTTTTTTAAATATTTGAAAGAATACAAAAAATAATTTAATTAATTAATTAACATTTCAAAAATTTGAATTCGGATTTATGAGTTTTTAGAATTGATAAATTAATTTTAGAGGTAGTGTGTGAATTAGAAAGGGTCAGGATTAAAGGGGACGTGAAGTTAGGAACGATAAGAACATTGTAATTGTCGAGGCCAAGAGTTAATGATTTTTTATCACCAAAATTGATAATAATATATCTAAATAAAATAATGTCATTAAATTAATATTTGTTTATTTAATCATTGATTATAATATTTTAAGATAGTGAAAATACGGTATATTTAAAAAAAAGAGTCAATATTTTTTTTTCTAAATAACTTTAAGAAGATATTCAATTATCATCTATTATCAGAAAATATTACCAGATAAGTTTTACTTTTATTATTTTTTCTAAGTTTTTTCCCCTAATAGAGCCACTAAGAAATTCCAATAAATAATATTTACTTTTATATATGATTTATAAATATAAAGTAATAACTAGGAAAGAATTAAGTTCAAAATTACTGATCAATTGATGAGTACTTATTTTAAATATGTATAACTGTGAACATACTCTTTATTTTCTATATTAATTTTCATTTTCTGGAATAAACTATCAGGAGAATTAAGCACCTGATTTGGTCATTAAAAATATAGTTACAGAGAGGCCTTTTAATATTATATTATTGGAGTTATAGCATTTTTCAAGACATTTCCATTCATGGGGTCACACAATTTTCTAATTTTCTTTTCTTTCTAACCATTTCGTTTTTTCTTTCTCGCTATTTTATCCATAGAAGTGATTCAGAGCTCTTTTCTTTATGCCTCAACCCCTTTCACATATTTTTCAGTTTTTGCGATCATTTTTATTCTTTCTTAATTCTTTCATCTCTGATTTTAGATTATTTTCACCACTAATAGACACAAGTAAACAATCTTGTCATCAATCTTTTTCTCTCAGGTACAAATTTCGAACATCCTCTTGAAATTTATAATTCTAATTAATTCTAAAACTTAGTAGCAGTTGTGATAGCTAGATTTAACCCTTAGGAGTTTTCTATTAGATTTAGGATTCAAGTACCCAACAGCTTAATCCTTTTAACCTTTTTCTTTTTTTTTTGTTTTATGGTAGAATAAAGTTTTCCAAACATTTTACCGTTACTTTCTGAGTGGTCATCTAAACTTTTGATAGGTATAAATAAAGAAGTATTGGTTATCTATAATTCTCTTGTAAATTGAATGAATTAAAATTACATGTTATTTTAATAGGGAAAAAAGTTCAAACTAATTGAAAAGATTTTCAAAAAAATATTCCAAGTATTTTTTTTAAATATAATTTAAATAGAGTGTAGACCAAATAAGCAACTGTCAGAAAATACTTTAATACATATATATATATATATATATATATATAAGAAAATTTATAATTTTTATTGCACAAGGTGGGGCAGAAAAACCTATCCGATTTCAAAACGTTATAAAATTAAAACCACTCAGCTTGACAAAAAATTTCTTTTATTAACATATCGCAAATTTTATGCCATTTTTAAGTTTTGAAAAGCACATCACTCAAATGCCGTTCTTGGGAGCGGATACACTGATTTAGGCGCTCGCGGTATCTTTCCATGACTTTCACCGTCATTTTCACAGGAATTTCTTCAATTGCCCGAGCAATTTCCCTTCTTAAAGCAAGAAGGGTCCTTGGTCGATGCTGGTAAACCTTCGATTTGAGGTAACCCCAAAGGAAGAAGTCACATGGAGTGAGGTCCGGTGAGCGCGGCGGCCAGCCAAGATCACCTATCAGAGAAATGAAGCGACCTGGAAACATTTCCCTGAGAATGTCCATTGATCGTCGCGATGTGTGGGCGGTTGTACCATCCTGTTGAAACCACATATTTTCCACGACATTTGCTCCCATTTTGGGTCGAAGAAAATTTTCCAGCATGAAACAATAGCGCTCGCTGTTGACCGTTACGATTTGCCCATTTTCTTCAAAAAAGTAAGGCCCCCAGAAGCCTAAACGGGAAAGAGCACACCACACAGTCACTTTTGGGCTATTGAGGGGTTCCTGATGGATTTCCAGAGGATTTTCGTCTCTCCAATATCGAAAATTCTGCCTGTTTACGGCGCCACAAAGGTGAAAATGGGCTTCATCCGTGAAGAACACAACATCGTCGTTTGGGAGTTCAAGGAGGAGTTCGCGAGACAGGTTCGTACGGGTTTCGTAATTCCTTTCACTTAATTCCTGTGCAACAACCATTTTGTAGGGATACATTTTGAGGTCCCGGTGCAAAATTCGCCGAAAACTGCGGTTGGAAATCGCCAAAGCGAGCGAATGTTTTCGCGCCGAACGACGCGGGCAACGGTAAATCGCGGCTCTCACTTTGGCCACGTTTTCAGGTCCTGTTGCTGTCCTGGGACGTCCAGGCGACTTCTTTTTCAATGCTGAACCCGTTTGTCGAAAATTTGACACCCACACTGTAATCGAAGCGTGATGTGGAACAGGATCATGAAGCCCGAGTCCGAAATGAATTCGAAAAGCACGTTGTGTAGCAATTATCGAACCGCCGTTTTCGATAAACCGCTCAATAACAAAACCACGATGTTCACCAGACCAAGGTATGTTGACTACTGACAAATGGCATAAAACGGGCTTTCTAACTCTACCTGCTCCCTCTTCTGAGAAAAAGGGATTTGAAATCGGAAATTGCCCCACCCTGTATATAAATGTATGTATATGTAGATATAATATTTGTTTCAATAAACTTATATTATTTTAACATTTGTCTGGATGGGGTCTATGGAACGGAGCCAACCCAGTCTCCGGAATCAAAATTTTGAAGCTACTTGATATAAAGTAACGGTTGATAGGACCTGGTTCTACTGATCACAGGACATCTAATTAATAAACCGACTTGATAGGCGCTGTCCTTCCGTAGGTTATACAAAAGCCAAAGGTTTTTTTAATACAGTGGTGCCTCACACAACGAACTTAATTCGTTCCAGGAGCAATTTCGTTATGCGAAAAGTTCGTTATGTGAAACGTAAGGGGATGCAATACAACGGCAGCTATCATGGAAGCTCGGGCAAGTTCGTTGTGTGAAACGAAGTTCGTTGTATGAATCATGAAATTTAGTTCATTATGGTTCGTTGTGTGCAGCGTTCGCTGTGCGAGGCGTTCGTTATGCGAGGCATCACTGTACATTGAAATTATAAATAGTCTGTATAAATGCTTAAGTTATTTACCTAAATTTTTACAGATATAATTGTTAAAAACTTGAGAAATGGATTCTTATTACTTGAAAAAGTAAAAGAATATTTTCAAATTTATTTACAATCTTTAAATTTTATAAAAGAAAGAATTTTATTAAAAAAAATAAATTTATAATTATTATTAATAATAATTTTTTTTTTTAATTAATTTTTAAATGAAATCAAGATTTTATGAAAAACACTTTAACCCCTTAGGGAAATAGTAACGCAAGCCTCTGACCATAATAAACAATTTTTATATATGTTTAATCTCTTTAAAATGTATTCTCACATAAAAATACACAAAGGTACAATGTAATAAAAAAAATAAAATATGTACATTATTTTAATATTAGATTTTTTTTAATCCTTTTAAAATGTGATATAATAATTTTGTATTATAATTAAGGATTAGACAAATACCAGCTAGTAATTTATCAGACATCTTGTTTTTTTTCTATTAAATCTAGAATTACACTAAAGTCAGGTTCTAAATCCAGAAATATAATCCTTATCCTACTAAATGGTTATAATACATTTGGAAATGCCTTATTTAGATTGTCAAAATTGCTAACCAAATATTAATACACATATATATCGACTGGACGGATAATTAATCCTTTTTAAGCTCTCTTCGTAAAACAACTTTATAAACAAGGTTGAAGTATTTAAATATTCTACAACATATATAATAAATAAATATAGTATACTACTAGAAAATAAACCCATCTTAAGTTTTTGACAGGTGACTTTTATATAATAAGTATGGAAGGTAATTTTATTTAATTAAAAAATTAAATATTCATCCCTACAAATATATATTTATTATTTTTTTTTTTTTTTTGGAAATTAAATTCTAATTTAAAATTTTTTTATAAAGTAGTACAAGTATAATAATATATACTAGCTGCTCCGAGCGCCTTCGGCGCTCTTCACACCTAGACGGGGGCTCCGCCCCCTGTACCCCCGAGTGATACATAGTTTTTGGTTGAAAGTCTGTATGTAAAAGGTTTTTATCCATTTTGTTTCAATCAGTATAAGTAGATAAGACATGTATTTGTTTTCTTGTAAAATATGTGTCTCTACAGTTTTCGAAAGTTCTTAGTCGCAGCATCCACATTTCTCTAAGCGTCCCTATCCTGAGCTACAACCAAATCCTTCCATGTCCCATCTCTCCCATGTCCCTTCCTTCATTGTCCACCCACCTTGGTCCTTGGTCTTCCACCGGACGTTTCTCAAGCGGTTTCTCCCAATTTCTAGTTTCTCCAATTCCAACCACGTCCCCTTCCCATCCCCTTATAACCTTAACTATATCTGGACATTATTTCTCGTTATGCCATCTCCGCCATCCCCCTGTGACCTCGTCTTCCTTTGGCCTATAAATGTTGCGAACAATATTAATCTCACAAATACTCTAAATCTACTCTCGTCTCCCAGAGTCATCGATAGGGTGACCAAACGTCCCGTCTTTAGGTGCTCTGTTCCAAAAATGTCTTCGGGACACCCTACTGTCACGTTTTTTCAATATTTAGGACATTTCGTAATTTTTTTTCAAAATTTTTTCAATTTAGTTCTAAAAAAAAGGTATACCATTTGTCCCGGTTTGGTGTTTTCGAAATATGGTCACCCTAGTCATCGATCAACATGAAAAATAATTGTTTTATATATTTTAATTTTGATCCTCTTTGATGAGATAAGCCCCTTACTGCATAATAACAGGAGTTACTCAATTACAACGTCGATTTAAATTCTTCTCGAATATTATTATCCTTCGTGATTAGAGATCTTAAGTATTTAAATATTTATACTTTTTCAAATTCTACATTTTGTATGTTAATTGTATGTAAGTCGTATCCGTATCATAATTCTTGAATTTTTTTGTTTAATTACATTTCGGTTGATTTTTCCCCAATTTCTCTAATCATATTCTCCTCTTCCAGTCCAATTCATTTACCTATCAATGTGGCATAAGGAAATAAATTTCTTAATTTGGCTAGAACACTCCATTTTTTAAAATTTTAAATAGAGGGAGAGAGAGAGGTTCTATATATATATATATATATATCTGTTTCTATGACAGCAAAAAAGTAAACAAATTACATACATACAAACACTCTCCTTTATATATATTTCTGGAAAATGGAACACCCGGAGCTCAGCTCAGGAGTTACCTAAGATTCTGATTTCTTTTTTATTTTTCATCATTTGAGGTACCCTTCACCTCAGAAAAATTTGGTTACCTTACTCCTTGTAGTTTAGGCTCTGGAGTTTTTTGCGTACAGACGGACACTATCGTATTAAATATATAGATATAAATAAAATAAAATATTTTAATTTAAATATTTTATTATTGCCATCTTAAAACTCATTACGTCACATGACAGACATCAACACCAAATAATATATTTGTTATATATAATTAGGGTGACCATACGTACCGTTTTGAACGGGACATTACCATTTTTATAATATTTTTCGACGTTTTTAAAAAAAACGTCATTTTTCCGTTTTTAACTAACTATAGTAAGTACTAAAATTGAGTTATGCAGAATAAAAGGATTTATGCAAAGGTGTTAAAAAATCGAAATTTAATTAACTAAATATTTTTTTATCTTACTTTTTTATGAATACTTAATATTTAAAGAATTGAGAATTAGAAGGGGCCTATGAACCATTTTTGTAATATTATTTTTTTCTTCAAATTCTCAACTATTAATTTTCGCGTTTTTGTCATTAGACAATATGGTCAGGGCCGTTCCGACCCGGGGGTGCAAGGGGTGCGGGCCACCAGGGCCGCAAGCCTAGGGGACGCCGCGAACCGCCTTAATAGTACTTATTCATTTATTTTGTTTTTTAATTTTTTTCAATATGGTTCTAAAAAAAAGGTCAAATGATTTTGCGATCAGGATGTTCAATACTTTCGATTTTTTTTCAATTTTTTAAAAAACTAAAATAACTTAAATTTACTTTATCTTTTTATTTATAAACTTTTAACAACTTTGGGGGAAGAGGTTGGGTTAGGGTAGGGTGGCATATATCCTAGGAACGGCCCTTAATATGGTCCCCTATTTATAAGTATACTATATATATAATAATATAATATAATCTTACTATACTAAACTTTGTAGTTAGTGAGTTGGATAAATAAATAAATATTTTTTAAATTATATATATATTTATTTATTTATATATATTATTTTGATTAATTTATAAAAAAAATATATTTTATTATTCTTTTATTTTATATTAACATATTCATATATCAATCTAAAACATAATACCTACATATTAAAAGATATACAAGTAGTCTAAGCTCTATTTACTATTAATTAATTCTGTTATCTAGGAAAACTAATTTTGTTGGTTCAGAGAATGCAAACAATAATAATAATTCTACAGTAATATTTAATAATATTATATTCGAAATAAATTGTATCTTAGATGTATTCAAAAATTAATGATATTATTACAAACATATTTTAAGAAGTATAAATAGAATGAAGATAAAAATCTGAAAACTAAACATATGTTACCTCATATTGAACTTGGAATAATATTAAAATATTTTCATATTATATGAACTTCTACTATATATGTTTTAAACATATTACTACTTGTCTAGACCTCCAATCGTACTTGGAATAAAGGAAATTAATTCTTATAATAAATCAATGGCATGGCTCCAGCGTCAATTCTTGCGTTGAAAAATTTATTTAATTTGTTTGTTTTTTTTTGGATTTTATTATATTTAATTGTACTAAATATAAACTAAATTCAATAATGAATCTGTTTTAATTATTATGATGAAAATGAATATATATAAATATAATATATACTATCTGCTCCAAGCGCCTTCGGCGCTCTCCACACCTAGACGGGGGCTCCGCCCCCTGTACCCCCGAGTGGTACATAGTATTTGGTTAAGAGTAGTAAAAAGTTTTCATCCATTTTGTTTCAATCAGTATATTATATAAAACATTCATTTCTTTTTGTGTTCTTATTTAAAATATATTTTAATTTAATCAGTAAATTAATTATATATATTATTATTGTATGTTATATCTATCTATCTCTGTGACTCTAAGGAACTCGTAAGTTCTTGGCCGCAGCAACCACATTTCTCCAAGTGTCCCTATCCTAAGCCCTTGTCCCATCTCTCTTACATCCCTGCCTAGGCGTCATTGGTTTTCCAAGCGGACGTTTTCCAATCGGTCTCCGCACCGTTTTCCAATCCAATATCTTTTTCCTCTCCCATTCTAGCCACGTCCCCTGCCTATCGCAGCTTTTTCCCTTTTATAACCCTAACTATTTCTGAGGATGCATAGAGGTCATGCAATTCCTCGTTATGCAGTCTCCGCCATTCCCCGGTGACCTCATCTTTCTTTGGCCAATAAATGCTGGAAAGAATACTCTGAATCTACTCTCATTTCCTAAGTTCATAGACCATGCGTCCCACTCATATAATACAACAGGCAAAATAATTGGCTTATATATTTTAATTTTGATTCCTATTGATAATCATTTTGGTGAGATAAGCCTCTTTACTGCATGATAACAGGCGTTTCCCGATTTCAACCTCGATTTAAATTCTTCTCAAATATTATTATCCTTTGTGATTACATTCAATTTTTCTACATATTCAAATTCTACATTTTGTATATTAAGATTTTGTTACTAAATATTTTTTCTTATCACTATTAATTTCAATCTGAATTAAAAGAAAATTATAAATTGCCTCCTCTTCCAGCCCATTTACCTATCCAGGCATCTTAATTTAAAATTATTACTTTTAGTCAGGCAATATTCTTCAAACAATATACGTAATATATAAAGTAATATATAAATTTTTTAAAGTACCATTGCTTGGTAAACCACTATACAAGATATATAGTATAATTTAGTGTTATATGATTTAATAGAACCTTATATTCAAAAGGATGTTTTAGAAAGTTTGTTAATTTAGTAAACTAAAATGATTAATAAGTTACATGCCTACCTAATATACAAATACGGTTTAAAATATTAGTTTCTACTGTTTGACCATAAGCTTTTTAAAGTTGAAAACTGTTACCCTAATATTATCTATAAAGAGGACTAATTTTTATAATCATTTATTGCTTTCAGAAAAGTGTAGTATATATCCTATCTATCTATCTCTGTCACTCTACGGTACTCAAGTTTTTGGTTGCAGCAATTCATTACATTCCTCCAAACATCCCCTTACTCAGCTAGCTCCATCGAGTTCCTATTTTCTCCCAACTCCTCACGTGACCACATTGTCTCTCAGCTACGTTCTTAGTCTGTCAACAAAAGCATCCCCACAAACACAAGTTTCTCTCCAGTTTTTTCCCTCCCATTCCTGTCCATTCATCCATTGCGACCTCCTATGAAGCATAGCGATCATCTAATTCCTAATTATGCTAGAAATATATTCTACTAATACATTTTCTTAAAGTGGATGAAATCCCAATTGCAAACTTATTTTTACATATTCTACAAGTTAAGCTAATAAAAACGTTTTATTACGAGAGTTGGGTGTACTTAAAATTATTGTTTACACATGAATTTCTTGACTTTTCTATTAGAATGAATTTAACTAGTTGGAATATGTTTTTTTATATTTTTTTCTCCAAGCTCACGTTAAGTAAACAGATCCTAGTGACGTAAGCTTTTTACTTACACTTATTTTATTAAACAAACATTATGAAGGCAAAAAGTGATATTTTCACAATGTAAAATAGAATGTCTTACTTTATAATTTTTTATATAATATATATTGAATTATTGCATAATTAATTTTAATCGAAATCAAATTGACTTTAGAAGCATCTAATGAAGAAAGATTCGCCGTAGTAAATAATATATCCAAGAAATTCCCTTCAGGGCCTTGCCTTCAATTTGATTAATTCTATATCTATAATCGTAGCCATAACCTTTAGAATTATGAAATATCTATACTCATTTTGTTTTTGCAGTTAAAAATAATCATTTAAACAAATCATTAAATGTGTAAAATTAATTATTGTCTTCAATTATAATTAAAGATAAGTGAATTCTTAGTAAAATATGTATAAAGATTACAATCTTACAATTTAAGTTTTATTAAAATTTGATAATTAATTCAATTTCACTTGAAGAAAATGAACAAATTTATTTGAATTATTTCAAAAAGTATTTATTTATTCATCAATATCCAATTTGACCCATTCAAAGTAATTTCCCTCAGATATAATGCACTTATGCCGGAGCTTCTTCCAATCGTCAAAGCACTTCTGAAATGCGCTTTTCAGTATAGCCATCAGCTCGTTCTTCGATTCCGACTTTATCTCATCAATTGTCATCCTTTCATTGGTCTCTTCAGTTTTGGAAATAGGAAAATGTCGCAGGGAACCCAACCTGGTGAATAGCAAGTGCTTGAAGCATGATCACGGTGTTGTTTCTGGCCAAAAAATCACGAACAAGCAAGATATATGAGCTGGTGCATTATCATGATTCAAAATCCATGATTTGTTTTTCCACAATTTCGATCGCTTCATGCAAACGTTCCATAACTTCCTTGTAGTATTCCTTATTAACAGTACGACCTGTTGGCAATAACTCATGATGCACCACGCCATGGTAATCGAAGAAAACAGTGAGCAAAATCTTCACATTTGAAGAAATCGTGAGAGAGAAAACTAAAGAAATTCTAAATTCTAAATAAAGCAGAGATTCTCAAACTGTGGTACTTGACGGAAGTACCTCCACTATAGTTACTTTTACTAACGAAATAATGTTAGTGGTTGATGGAAATTCTGCGATATCAACTTCCCAAAGTTTGAGAACCTCTGGTCTAGGGCAAAAATTAAATTTTTCAAAAGTAATATGAATTTAAAATTGTATTTTAATTTAAACAAATTCAATAATTGTATCTTATTTTAATTGTCTCTATGGATTTAAGCCCATATTAGACAATTTTTACAATTATTTATTTTTACTCCATTACATTAAATATTACTTATTGTAAATTTATTAACTTTTGAGGTTTGAACGCATATACTCAAATACAATAGTTCAGCATTTTTCCACTGATCTACGTTCTTGAATTATTTATTTATTTATTGTAATATAAATTTAGAAGGCATTATTATTAAAAATCTTAATTAATTTGAAATAAACTCCAAATTAGCTGGCATTGATGATAAGAAACTCAATAGGTCGAAGTTATTAATAAAATATTAGGTATTAGAAATTCTACCCGAATTCGATTATAAACGTGGGTATCCTATCAATCAACTCAGATGCTCCTCTAAGAGTTTATTTATAGATTATTCAATGAATATTTTGCCTTTTCACAAAGATGAAAGGATCATAATCCTACGCAATCTTTTTATATACATACTTATAGAATTTTAATCTGAGGAATGATGATTCCCTTCATTTATTATTGTTCATAAGTCAAATATAAACATATTATGTAGTATTTATTTAGTTTTTAAATTAAAGTATAAATTAAAAAAATTGTCATAATTTAGAAATGACCTTAGGTAATTAATATCTTAATAAACTAGATCAATTTATATTTATTTATCTTGGTCAAAATTTTAAAATATTTCAATATTTATTAATATATAATAATGTTGTTTTAAAAATATAATTAAAAAATTTGTAAAAACAATATAATTTATAGAAAAATTATAAATAAATAAATCAAGAAATTACATTTAAATTTAATAACATTTAATTAAATTATACTGATGAAAATGTTACAGAGGGAAAATTAGTTTGGAAATATCTGAATTAAATAGATAAATCTTAATATAAGACTCCATTTTATAATGTATAAAATAAAAAAATCCTTAAATTTTTTTCACTTCAAGTTCACCTTTATTAATTAACTTTGAATTTGCAACATTGTGTAATATGGGATTTCTAACTTCTTTAATATTTTAATTTATAAATAAATATTTATAAATATAAATATAAATAATATATATATTAATATAGTGAGGTAAAATTAAATAATATTTAAAAATTAGAATATTTAAATTTGTTTAAATTTTAACTTGCCTTATGCAACATGGATGGTTAAATGAATTGGGCTCCCTACCTCCCTGAGAAATTCCCACTAAAAATGTTTATAATATTTTAGTTTACGGCGATCTTAAATTACAATTTTTTTACTCTCTACTGACTGTTCATTTCATAACTGAAAATAGTGTCGAATAGAAATAGACGATATTACTTGGATTAATCTTATTATGCTAGCTAAAATTGTTTGTTTGATTATTGAGGACCCCAGTTCAATTCATTTTAATCAGATTAATAATAAAATAAGTATCAGTAAATATGAACAAAAATATAAATACTGAAACGATACACAACAAGGTTAATAATAAAAGGACAAACAAATGAAATAGGACCCAATAAAAAGAAGAAATCAATATTCAAAGAGATTGAATCGGATACAATAAAATAGCTCTGACAAAAATCAGAATATATATTTATTTATTTTTGAAAATTAAATTACTATTAAATTAATACTATTGAAAACCGGTCTTGTTTTCGATATCATAATGTGGTTAAAAATATTATTAGTAAAATAGTATATCTAGAAATGATATTGAGAAAGAGAAAGGGAAATTAACTGTAGAAACATCGCTTTGAGTTTTGAAAATTTACATAATAAAAACAAAATAAAATTAAAAACAAATGAAACTTTCTATAATTATCGAATCAGGTGATATATATGGATATGGATATATTTATAAATATATTATTTAGATTGTTTTTTTATGTAAGTAATGTGTTATTGTTAAAAAAAATTAATTGTACTTTACCAACTAAGTAAATTAAAGTCATTTTTTTTGCTGAAAAAATGTTTCTCTGAAATTTGACTGTTATTTATCCAAACAAGAATTTCTCCTACCTTTTTTAATAATAAATTAAACCCATGAATATAAAAAATAAATAAAATCTCCCTATTTATTTAAAAATTAAAAAACAGCAATAAATAAATATTCCAGTAGGTTTTTAAATTAAAATCTTCCCTTATATATATATTTTAATATTTTATATATTTCTTATATATACAAAAATAATTTATTTATATAATAATTATTTATAATTTTAAAAGATAAATATAAATCTTTTTTAATTCTTTTTTATATAGACACATCAATTATAATAATAAAAAATGCATAGCTAAGATATTCTTAAATGTATCTGTATATAATTAAAATGAGAAAAAATATACTATTAGTATTAGTTATAAAAAATATATAATAAAACTAGTAATACAAAATAAAAAAATATATATACAATCCAAATTTATTCACTTCATTTGGAACTAAATTCAAATTAGAAAAGTAAGCTACAGTGTAAAAGTAACTTTACATTTGCATTTTAAATTGGCTTGGTAAATTTATTCAACGGGATACCTTCTATTCCTATAGATTGCAGATTAAAACGTTAACATTTATTTTCTAGAAAGATCTATAATAGAAAAAAATTTAAAATGCTTTCTTCTACAAATACCATCATAATTTTATTTTTTTTTTTTTTTTTT
The DNA here is from genome assembly GCA_963082975.1 of Labia minor. Lineage (NCBI taxonomy): Eukaryota > Metazoa > Arthropoda > Insecta > Dermaptera > Spongiphoridae > Labia > Labia minor. The sequence goes on from OY720344.1 coordinate 74,551,175, forward strand.
GTTAAAAAAAAAATTCGAATGACAACATGTAGATATCAAATTTTAAATAAGTTGACCGGGCGGGAATTCCCGGGAAAACCCCAATTTTTATTTCCCGTTTCCCGGGAAAAACGAAACATTTCCCGGGAAAACGAAAAAAAATATTTTTCATACTGATTATGATGCTGATACCGAAATCTTTATTTATTAACTGAAATAATAGTAATAAATATAAAATACAAGTGTACATACATACATTTGTTTTTTGTTATAATTTTTTTATTTTCCATTTCTTTTTTTTCTCTCCCTTTAATTACCGACCGACGATAGTAAGGGAGGTATTGTTTTCACACCAAATTTCACATGTGGAGATTTTTACATATCTCCACGAATCATGCATTTTCTAAACAGAAAAAAGTATTTTTAGCATGATGTTTGTCCGTCCGTCTGTCCGTTCGTCTGTCCGTCTGTCCGTCTGTCCGTCCGTCCGTATAGATGTGTACAGCCTGAACGGCTCAACCGATTTTGATGAAATTTGGTATATTTACTTAATGCATCAGTGGGATGAATTGATCAACTTTTGGTGCAATTCCGGAAACCGGAAGTGGTAGTATTAGCGATCGACGATAGGAAGGAAAGGGTTATTTTCACACCAAAGGAGATTTTTTTATATATCACCACGAATCATGCACTTTCTATTGGTTTTATCCTCGAGAAAAATCATATTTATTAGTTTTTTCTTGATTTAAAATTATATGACGTCATCCAGCCATTCATGACGTCACAGCCTGGTCTTGCATATCTATATATATAAAAGGCAATGTCTGTGTGTCTGTCTGTCTCTTATAGACTCAAAAACTACCCGTCCGATTACGGTGAAACTTTCAGGGATTGTTGTGGGCATCCCATGGAAGGTTTTAGTGTAGTTAAATCCAAAATTAATTTATCCAAAATTAATTTAATTAGTAATATTTTGGTAAAAGTCTGTAGTTACACAAAACTATCGACAGATGGCGCTACATATAATATTCCAAATTCAAATATTTTTAATTTTTTTTAAACTGTCAAAAATAACATACCCATAATAACAGTTGTAATAAAAATAGAAATATAAATCACAATGTAAGTAAAATATTGAATCGTTTTATTTATATTGTTTCAATTATTGTTTGAATATATATTAAATTTATATATAGATTTATTAAGTATAATAATTCCATTTACTTCAAATTTTTTTAATTTTTTATTTAAAAGTATATTCAGCATTGAAATTGCCATTAAATATGCAGGTAATTGGAACTCCAACATGTAATATTAGCAAATATTCTGGGATGGGAAAAATACTAAGATCATGTCATGTCCTATTAAATATTTTGAATTTTATTTTGATTCATACAATGGTAATGAAATATTGTAGGTAGACTTTTGAGACAAACAATAAAAATCTCTATAAAATAAGAGAATATACTTATTCCGAAAACTGTTAATTAAAATGTAATAACTATTAACAATTAATAAAGTAGAAATAATTTTCGAACAAATAAAAATGTAATAATTATTAACAAAAAAAATAAAAAATAAAAATAAATTATTAACAAAATAAGTTGACCTGTGGCCAGGTCCGAACCGACCGACGGTTTGAAGTAAATTAATTTCCAGCTACAGAAACAATTTCAAATAATTTTAATATATCTATTAATGTAATAAAAAAACAGATATGGACATAACATAAATATTTTTAATTTTATTTTATTTGTAATATATATGTAAGACCAGGCTGTGACGTCATGAATGGCTGGGTGACTTATATATAATTTTAAATTAAGAAATATTCGTGGAGATATGTAAAAATCTCCACATGTGAAATTTGGTGTGAAAACAATACCTCCCTTACTATCGTCGGTCGGTAAAAAATAAAAATAAAAATGTAATAATATAAAAAATAAAATTTCAATTATATTAATTTAATAAATTATTATTATTATTATTATTATTTTCACGTATTAAACGTTATATTATTATTATTATTATTATTATTATTTGTAATAATTCCAATAAAAATAAATAAAAATAAAAACCAAAAAAAAAGTGCAATTAAAACTAAAATTTCAATTATATTCATTTAATACATTATTATTATTATTATTATTAAGTGTTCAGTTATCATATACGTAGATATGTATGCAGACACACATGCAAATATTGGGAAACATCCGGTGGAAGAGCAAAGATCAAGGTGGGTGGACAATGAAGGAAGGGACATGGGAGAGATGGGTCAGGGTAGGATTTGGTTGTAGCTCAGGATAGGGACTCTTAGAGAAAAGTGGATGCTGCGGCTAAGAACTTTCGAAAACTGTATAGACACAGAGTTAGATAAATATAACATATACAATAATAATATATAATTAATTTACTGATTAAATTAAAATATATATTTTCTAAGAAAACAAATATATGTCTTATCTACTTATACTGATTGAAACAAAATGGATGAAAACCTTTTACATACAGACTTTCAACCAAATACTACACTCGGGGGTACAGGGGGCGGAGCCCCCGTCTAGGTGTGAAGAGCGCCTGGAAGGCGCTCTGATCAGCTAGTATATTATAAATAAAATAAAATTAAAAATGTTTATATTTATTATTTATGTATCCATATCTGTTTTTATTACATTAATAGATATATTAAAATTATTTGAAATTGTTTCTGTAGCTGGAAATTAATTTATTTCAAACTGTCGGTCGGTTCAGACCTGGCAACAGGTCAACTTATTTCTTTATAATTTTACATTATAATAACAATAATTACAGTAGTTATAATATTTGGGAAATTTTCAACTTTGACCGCCGTATCGACCATGTTCCCAACTGAATTTTAAAAATCCAAGACCACTTTACAATTACACTTTTTAAGATCTACTCGAATCCAAAATCAAAATTTAAACAATCGAAAATTTTTGGTGACAGACAATTTTATGAGAATATTCCATCAAACCTTTTAATTGTTATTTAGTTTTTTTAGTTGTTTATTTTTTTTTTCTTTTTTTTTTCTTTTAAATATTTAATTTTTCATTTGGTGATCGAAACATTTCCGATTCAAAATCCATGGTTTAATAGCACTCCATCCGCCTGGGGCGTGTCGGTGGAAAGGGGTAGGATGATGTTGCCGGCGCCATACGTGGTCTCATTTGGAAAACACATCAAACCACTCGTCAGTCTGAATTAAATCCCATACAAGTAAAACAATAAAACATTAATCGCATAGAATGTACTTCAGAGATTCAAGAGGGATCTCTATGAAAGTGACAACCTGAAATTTATATGTATGGATATTACAATAACCAATACAACCTGAATGTATTTATGAGTATTCTCGCACTTCATTTTATTACGATAAATATTAAATTTCAAGAAGGAAAATGATGTTATAGTTTTTTGTAAAATGGCTCTTGGAAAACATCACTATTATTAAAAAAACTTTTTCTTAAATGGATGTGTAGGGAAAGAGACCTATTTGTCTAATACTTGACACAGTGCATTTCTACACCCTCCATTCCAAAAGAAACCGAACTTTTAAAAAAACAAAAATCCAATGTACATTTTGGAACAAATCACTTTTATTAATCAATGTATTCCGCTTCTGCATCGATACACAAATATGCACGCTCCAACAAGTTATCAAACGACTTCTCCATGTCCTTTATTGGAATGGTCTTTAGGACGTCGGTCGTCGCTTTCTCAATGGCTTCAATCAATGCGTGCCACTTTCCTTTCATCGCCAAATGCAGTTTATGGAACAGATAGAAGTCGCACGGAGCCAGATCTGGTGAATAGGGCGAATGATGCAAAGAAATAACGTGGTTTTTGACCAAAAATTCAATTACAAGTCGCGAACGATGTGATGGTGCATTATCGTGCAAAAGAGTCCAACTGCCGATTTCTCGATATTCTGGCCGAATACGACGAATTCTTGCCAGCAAACGCTTCATGACGCCTAAGTAAAACTCTCCAGTGACTGTCTGGCCGGGTGGAACACATTCTTAGTGGATAATTCCTTTTGAATCGTAAAAATCCGGTTCTGGGACGGCCTGATCTTTCGTCATCATCCAGCGTCTCTCTACCTGATTTGAATAGCCCGAACCACTTGCGTACGGGATAGACAATTATCACCATATGCATTTTGTAGCATTTGGTGCGTTTCAGTAAAAGTTTTACCAAGTTTAACACAAAAATCAATTGCAGCTCTTCGTTTGAAACTCATTTTCCGAACGATGTTCAAAACACACTGACATTTGAAGCGCAATAACTTTTGTCGTATACTCGTATACATCCAAATGTCATGAAATTTATACCAGTTGTCTATGAGGGTCTAAGCCATCTACGGGTAAAATATTACAACAGATGGCATTAGTGGTACTATTTTTTTTAAAAAGTTCGGTTTCTTTTGGAATGGAGGGGGTATTTCTTTAAAGCGATAGCCATTGATGGGAATTCGGAGACGTTAAAATAAATCAATGGATTTTCTCTTCCATCGACTTGTGGTTGGATACAATACAATTCAACCAATGCCATTAAATATATATCTATATCTATATATATAGATATAGATATAGATATTTTATTTGAACAATTTAATAACTAAACAAGTAGACTGGGTTTAAAGATGTAAAGTAATTGAATTTTATATTCAATTTTAGTAATAATTAATTATTATAAAACCGTACTGGATGTCTCAGATCCAATTTAGTTTTCTAATGATTGATTGATTTAATATATTCTAGAAACCCTGACAGTTGATACTTACTTTGTTGTTAAAATTGTCAATTAAAATTATATAAGAATCAATATTTTTAATTATTTTATTTTATATTTATTATTATTTTTCTCATTACTATATTTTATATATATTTTGAAAATAATTTAATTTAAATAATTTTATTATCAATATCAAGTAACACCATCTCTTGTCAAAGCAAACAAACTTTTATTTATTCAAATCGGTAATTTTTATCGATTCCCACTAATAAATCAATTATTTAGTCAATTAGACATTTGACGATAAATTAATGTATCATCAGGAACAAGTAAGCGAGTAACAATTGTAGTCAAAGGGTTGAGCGCATTTTGCTTGAAATTTAAATATAAAATTCTATCCAAAAGACAATCTATCTATCTCTGTGGCTCCAAAGAACTCGAAAGTTCTTAGCCGCAGCAACCACACTTCTCCAAATATCCCTATATTCTGAGCCATAACCATCTAACACCTACCCTCTCCTATCCCTTCCTACATTATCTACCTAGTCCTTGGTCTTCCAAGCGGACAATTCCCACTCGGTTTCATTTCCCATTCTAGCCACGTGCCCTGACCATTACAGCCTTCTCGATTTTATAACCATAACAATGTCGGAAGATGCATAGAAGTCATGCATTTCCACATTATGCAGTCTCCGCCATTCCCCGGAAACCTCATCTTTCTTTGTCCCATAAATGTTGTGAAGAATCCTATCCTTAGGTACTCTAAATCCACTCTCGTCCCCTAAGGTCATAGACCATGCCTCACGCCCATATAATACAACCGGAAAAATAATTGTTTTATATATTTTAATTTTTATTCCCTTTGATAGTAATTTTGACCCTTTAATGAATGATAATAGGAGTTTCCCGATTGCAACCTCGTTTTAAATTCTTCTCGAATATTATTATCCTTCCTGATCACAGATCCTAAGTATTTAAATTTTTCTACATTTTCTAATAGCTAAAATACAAAAAGAGTCAATATAAATTATAATAATATTAAAAGGACCATTGAAATTTGTGTCCATTTTATTAAATATCACTATTAATTATTAGTATTCATTGATTTGAGTTATATTTATGTATTTTTTAACTATTAATCTTTAAGTTCTTGGTGAGTGAACTATATTTGAATTAAACACTTTTGAGTAAAATTCTAAGTAAAATTCTTAAATGATTAATCGTTAATTACTAAATACCTTTGTATAAATTCTATCACAGATAATATAAAAAAATTTGAATAATACTCCACATGGAACCTCGAATCCATTATATAGTACCTCTCCCCATTAATAGACATCTATATAGATATACAAAATATTATTCAATTATTATCATTTAAAAAATTATAGACCTACGTGATGGTTTAAAATAGATTTATCATTTCTCATTACTAATCACCAAACGATGCGGTAATTAAATGAATTATACATTGATCATATATTGTGAATATATTAATTATGACATTATTATACGATAAAATAGGAAATGAATAGAAATTATGTAGGTGTTTAAATGAATAAATGGACAAACCTTGTTATACAAGGATTATATTGAACTAAGGTGAAATAAAATACAAATTTCAAAAAATTGCTAAAAATCTAGGAGCGCTGGCAGCCCTCCGCCTCGCCAAGTAAAATAAGTTGACCTGTGGCCAGGTCCGAACCGACCGACGGTTTGAAATATATTAATTTGCAGCTACAGAAACAATTTCAAATAATTTTAATATATCTATTAATGTAATAAAAAACAGATATGGATATAACATAAATATTTTTAATTTTATTTTATTTATAATATATAGCTGAAGTAGCCGGCGTTGCCGGCGTTACCCGAGGCTGTGACGTCATGAAGGGCTGGGTGACGTCATATAATTTTAAATTAAGAAAAACATAATGAAGATGATTTTTCCCGAGGATAAAACCAATACATTCGTGGTGATATGTAAAAAAATCTCCTTATGTGAAATTTGGTGCGAAAATAACCCTTCCCTTCTTATCGTCGATCGCTAATACTACCACTTCCGGTTTCCGGATTTGCACCAAAAGATCAATTCATCCCACTGATGCATTAAGTAAATATACCAAATTTCATCAAAATCCGTTAAGCCGTTCAGGCTGTACACATCTATACGGACGGACAGACGGACGGACAGACATCATGCTAAAAATACTTTTTTCTGTTAAGAAAATGCATGATTCGTGGAGATATGTAAAAATCTCCACATGTGAAATTTGGTGTGAAAACAATACCTCCCTTACTATCGTCGGTCGGTAAAAACACCGAGGCTGCCAAGCGCATATATATACTGGACGTGACAAGTACCGGTTTTCACCCCCTCACAGCAAAAAAACGGTGATACCTGTACGCCTAATTTTTTTTAAGTCTTATAGGGGCCGGCCACCAGACAAAAACAAAAAAAAAATCATTAATTTTTATTCATTACAACCAGAGATATTCAATTTTTAAAAATGACATTTTTTTCAACTTTTACCATGTCCTTCGACATCTTCAACATTGACAGGCCTACAGCCTTAACTACTGAACCGATTTTGATGGGGAATGTCTCATTTTGTTTGTCTTGGTGGGTAGGTGAAACCTTTGTATAAAAATGTTGCAAAAACATATTGTAAAATTGCCAAAAATGCAATAAACGCGCAAAAAACTTTTTTTGGAAATGCAATTAAATACACTATTCAGGAAATGAACGTTTTAAAAACAATTAATATTGTAAGGTGAGGAACTTGGCGGCGGCCAAGCTTTGATTTCACTAATTTATTTGAAAGACAACTTTGCGGGGCCCTAACTTTTTTGATTTCCAACTTTTTAGGGCACACAACTTGGCGGGGAACCTCTACCACGAAGTGGTTTTTTGTCAGATATAAATTATTATACATGTATATAAATACTACTATATAATTAATGGGAGTGGGACAATACCTTCTAGAAAAATGTTTTCACGTTTATTGAAAATCTTTATAATATTATTATATGTATTATATTTACTTCAAGGTTCCGGATCTTTCATATAAGTGGAGTAGGGGTGATGTATAGATGTACCACTTCTATCATAATTTTCGTGACAAATAGTTACATATTTTATTGAACCTAGTAACAAACCATAACAAGAACCTAAATTCGTCTTCGTAAAATCATCAGAATATCTTCGAATCATGTTAATATTATATTTAATATCAAATTACTAATTAATTAATTTTTTTGAGTACATATTTAAAATTTTTGAAATTTTTACGTATATAATCTTTTTTATTTTTTTATCTTTTTTAATATATTATATAAAATAATTTTAGATGCAGGCAAGGAATATATTTTTTCATTGTTCTTTTGATAACTTGACGACATCAAACTGACAGTGAATCCAATGAACTGGACACAATCGAGTTCAATGTTTTGGAAAGAATTGTTTGCTGATAGGCTGTTGATATTTTCAACTCTAGTATTTTTATTTGTGTCACAATAAATCATTAAATAAATGAATTCAATAAAAAAATCAGTAAAATCATAGTCCATATCAATAGTAATATTTTATTAAAATATTTGTAAGAATAAATATTTGGTTTTACAATTTATAAAAGTGATTAAAAACACTAGCATATATAGACATTATAGTTTAATTTAATTTATAATTATTTTCAATAATACAGCACAATCAATATTTTTGTTGGAATATAGAAAGATAGAAAATTTGATTTTTTTAATAAGTTTTTAACTTTAAAGATCAAATATATATCTTTATTTGTAATTTAATTCGAATATAATATTTAAGATATTCCACTAGAAATATTTAAAATTTGTTACTTTTACCTATTTTTTGAAATTTAAAACTAGTTTGATATTTCTAGAAACAAACAAGAAAATGAGATATAAAGTTGCATTTTTAGACTAAATAGAGACCATCTGATTTTTTTAAATTACTTTCCATTATTTATCTATAAATCTATATAATGTTGAAACAAAGGTTTATAAATTTGTGATGAAATATTTATCCTTTCAGCATAAGTGGTTTATCCAGTTTATGAAATATAAAATAATAATATCCCTAACATAATAAAATAATTACAATTGATTAATTATTAGTTAATACTTAATAATTTAATAATAATTCGTTCAATTGTCAAAACGATTAATGATAGATCTAGAAATAATTATAAAACAAATAATTATTAAAATTGATATAGAATAAAAAATCATAAGAAGAATTTATAAGATTTAAAGAGAAGAATTTTATGAAAAATAATTAAAGAATGAAAATATCAGGTTGTAACACGTAAATATAATCATTTAAAAATTATTAAAAAAAACTCAAAATATTTATAAAAAAAATGAAGTTAATCGATTGGTTACAATGAAATGACTCCATTTATATTTACAGTTACTAATAAATGTATAACGTTTTATTGTAAGTCAGAGGTCGATGAGAATGGAACATTAGAATCTCCTACTCGACGTTAAAAGCGATAAAAAGGGGTTAATAGTCGGGTTAACTACATGACATTAAAAAATCCCAAAGATGGAAAGTCAGTTCGAAATCAATATGAACTTTTATAAACTTTAAAATGTCTCTTTAATAATACCAAAGGTCCATAAAGACATTACAATTACTTAATAAGAAAAATTAATAAAATATAATTATTATGTAATAGAAAATCAATTTGAAAAATAATAATTTTTTCTTCTTCTTATAATTTAATTTAATTTGAATTCAATTCAAAAAATATGCATCTTCTCGAGATAAATTTCAGCTAACGAAAAAAATTTTTAATATATATTAATCAATTAATTTTTTCATCTCCCTTTTAATAATTCGCAAAATAAATAAATTGAATGAGATTGAATTATATAATAAAAATCATTTTTGAAACTACTATTCTTTTGACTTTTACACATAAAAATTAATAAGTTAAGAACCTGTTGAATAAAATAATACAAAAAATTTATTTATTTATTTATTTATTTAAATAAGTCTAAACCTCAAATTAGCATTAAGTTCTGTAGTTAGGAACTTATGAAATATGATTATATGATTGTAATTGTTTTTTAAAATTTATAATTTCTCAGTTGATTAAAAGAATAAATTTGTGAATATTAGAAGGATTAATCTAAAAAAATAGGATTCTTATAGATTTAAGCCAAAATACCTTCTGAAATATTCTCAAAATGAGACTGTCTTATGTCTTAAGTAATACTTATGTCACCTTTGTTGAATAAATTATAAATATATTTTTTACTTATGACTTTTTGTTTTAGTAAGGCGACTTTTTGGTTTGTTTGCTTTTGTTATTTAATTTAAAAATATACAAAAAAAAAATTCGATTGAAATCAACTGTTTTATTATTATTATTTTTATTTATCTTAAAGTGATACTGTTCTTGCATGTACAAATGTCAACCTAAAAGTAAAGGTGTCACAACTGCCATATTGCGGACAAATCTCGAGTTACAGATATGACATTTTTCGTGCTCATAGTTGTATAACAGATACATTCACCAGTGTACTTAACTCAAAATCAGGATTTTTTTAGTTGTGGCACTGTTCTTGCCGGGGTGCGAATTGTGAAAAAAGTAACCTGAATGTTTTAGATTGTCTTGAAAATTGAGTAGAAAAAACTTAGCAGCAATTAATGCTTATTGCTGGCCTCAAGGATTGTGAAAAGAGGTTTAATTAATTAATTTTCAATTAAGATGGGTATTTGGTATAATAATGAAACCATACTGAATTCTCGATTTTCTGATTGTAGACGGTTATGATTATTAAATTCAAATCACATTCGTCATCAGTAGATCAATTCATAGATTATTAGTTATTACCGACCGACGATAGTAAGGGAGGTATTGTTTTCACACCAAATTTCACATGTGGAGATTTTTACATATCTCCACGAATCATGCATTTTCTAAACAGAAAAAAGTATTTTTAGCATGATGTCTGTCCGTCCGTCTGTCCGTCCGTATAGATGTGTACAGCCTGAATGGCTCAACCGATTTTGATGAAATTTGGTATATTTACTTAATGCATCAGTGGGATGAATTGATCAACTTTTAGTGCAAATCCGTGAACCGGAAGTGGTAGTATTAGCGATCGACGATAGGAAGGGAAGGGTTATTTTCACACCAAATTTCACATGAGGAGATTTTTTTATATATCACCACGAATCATGCACTTTGTATTGGTTTTATCCTCGGGAAAATCATATTTATTAGTTTTTTCTTGATTTAAAATTATATGACGTCATCCAGCCATTCATGACGTCACAGCCTGGTCTTACATATAAATATATACATATATTATAAATAAAATAAAATTAAAAATATTTATGTTATATCCATATCTGTTTTTTATTACATTAATAGATATATTAAAATTATTTGAAATTGTTTCTGTAGCTGGAAATTAATTTATTTCAAACCGTCGGTCGGTTCGGACCTGGCCACAGGTCAACTTATTTCATTTAAGAGACTAGTAATTTCAAAGATCCACTGAGCTCTAATTTCTCTCATCTGTAGCTTTCAAATAATTAACCAAATAATTAATTGCATCGCCAGTGAAACAAGTTACTTAGGTCATGTAAATTCCAATTTAATCTTATTCTTAAATTTATCTAGCATATTTATTAATATGATAATAATGATCTATCTCGTTTATATTTCCAAGATTTTAAAAGAATGAATAAATAAGGGGTGAATTCATTCTTTGGTAAATATAGTAAAAAAATAATATAATATATTATAATAATATATAATAATATGATAATAACTAAACTTAGCGTATATTCATAAATTATACATGTATTTTATGTTTTAATATTATCTAAACATCCTGGTTAAATAAAACATCTAGATGGTTTATAATCTTTATTAATATTTTTTTTAACTCCTCTAATCCTATAGAAAACTTTTTACTATAAACGTCTAATTAATTAATCATTTTTATACTTCACCTCTCATAAATTTGAATAATTCTATTGAATTTGTTTAATTTACAAGCATAATTTTCATACTCTTTTCATAAATCTTTCTAATATTTCTGCTTTTTTTCATTTTCCGTTTTTTAATAAATAATAAAAATAATACTAATAAAAAGAATAAAAAAAAAAATTCCTTAAGAGATAGAATGAAATGTTGGAAAAAAAACATACACACACACAAACATGGTCTTTTTGGCATTCAGTTAAGCTCGCCTTTGGCGTGAGCTCTTGGCAAAAGGGCAATTGCATTTTTATAATTTGTTCTATTATTTATAAATTTAAACTAAGAAAATTAGAAAAAGAGGAAAGGAAATCTTTGACCTCGGAATACGATGTATATATCATAATACCAAGTTTGTGTGTTTCAAATAAAAGAACAATTCCAACCCCGTCTTCTATTCTGTGAGTCCTCTCACCCTCTCTTGTCCCTAAACAGCTCGTGGACCATGCAAAAAGTAATTGGGCAACCATCCAAAAAAAGCCCATCTAAATCAACACCGGCTGCTAAGATGTATATTTATTTTAGAGGAATTATCTTATCTTAACAGTGGTGGCTGAGGGATTGAAGAGGAAAGAAGAGATGAGGTTAAAGGGGCCTTAGACCCCACGTGAAGATGGAAACATTCTAATTTATTCCACATCGATGTTTATTCATGTCAAAGAAGAGGGAGTTAAAAAAAAAGTTCATTATGCCAATTGAATAAACATTTTAGCAACTCGTCAACGTTTTTGACCTCTTCACCTGATAAAATAAACCCTTAAAACGACATTGACAAGAACCAAGTCGGAATGACAACCTAAACAGAATATCTCAAAAATTGTTTCATATTTTCTTTTTAAATTTATATTTAAAATATAAATTTATTTAAGATTATTTGAATTTGAATAGGTTAACTCATTCTTTATTTACTGGTTGAATATTTTTTTATGTTTTTGTATATACTTTTTAAACAAATTCAACTCTTTTAATATCTTCATCTAGATATTTTAAACAATTTATGTTTTCATTAATTGAGTTGAAAATGTTTAATCGAATTCAAAAATTTGAATATACGATACATATTTAAGTGTTTTTTTTTAATTTAAATTCAAAGGATCTATTAAATAAGCTTATCTTCTTTGAAAATAAAATAATAAGTATATAATTGTGAAGACATTCTTCATTATCAGCACTACAAAAATATTAAACAAATGCCTTGACTTGGTTTTTGTTAAATTATAAATAGATAATTGAATTTTCTGTACCCAAAGTTTGGTTGGTAGCACGTTTAATTATTATGTGGATTTGATTTTTATTCCCAGGCCTAGCAAGGGAATTTTGAAGTTCACCCAATCCACGTAACCAAAATTGGGATGCTACTTGATATAAAAAGTAGCGGCCTCCAATCATAAAAATCAAGATAAAGGTTGAAAGAATTCGATGTATTGTTCATATTTAACCCCCACTCCGCTCAGGCGATAATTATTTGATAGGCCTATGCTCTTGAAGGGATAATTCGACATGCAGTGAGTGAGTAAGTGAAATTAATTTGGAATTTCTTTAACTTATAAAACAGACAGTTATATCAATACTATAATATATCTGCTAAATATTAATATATATATATGTATTTACAGGGAGAGAGAGAGAGATAAAAATACACAGATATTAAAGTAAATATTTATATTAGAAATTGCAAGTCCAAACTACATTAAGATAAAACTAAATAATACTAATGAATACTTATTTTATATCTGGAAATACAATTTTTTCTATCAAAATTGTTTAAAAAAGAAAATATTTGAATAATTCAGTGAAATCTCTTTTTAATGTGTTTGCTTTAAAACGACTAAAAATGCCATTCTATGCAAATAAGGCTACTTTTTAGATTCGTTTTACAGCTATTAGGAAAACGATTGACATTCTGAGAGTTCAGAAAATAAATGAAAAAAAATTAATCTAACTTTAAAATTGAATGATAATTATTATTAAAAAATATTATTATTTTGTTGTTCTAAATGAAGTTCATATAAGATAATTAATAAAAATGTATTCTCACAAACTTATTCAATGTTATTATTTGGCAATTTTTGAAAATAAATGAATGTTTCTCGTGTATAAAGTTAAATTGATTTGAAAATGACTTAAACACGATGTTATGTTTGTTTTTTTACAAAAAAATAAATAAATAAAAATTTTATAAAATATGCCAAAAATTGTGAAGTACGGTGAGAATGCTGTTAGTGAAGGAAGAACCCAGAGTCGTGGAAATTTCGGAGTAATAGATCCACCCCACTCTGGTCAGTCAGTCATTGAATTGAAGTTGATTAAATGTTCAACTGGTGGAGTAAAACCGGCACGCAATCTGTCAGGAAAAGTGGAGATACAAAACATCAATCTAGTACAGTTTGAATTCATTTGAAATCAAAAACTCAATGTTTTGGTGTCACGTGAGTTTACGTAAAGAAATTTGATCAAAATCTTGCTGAAACTCACGATAAACAATCATTGATCGCAATGAAAAATAAGTGAATTACGAGAATGTGAGCGATCAAGCTGATCTACTACCCCTTCACCAATAACTTTTAGAGGATAGCTTTACACTTAAAAGTGGTGACAAAAGTCGCTTTTTCTTGGCCCACAGTCTAGGAAATATTGAGATAATGGATTTGTAAATGTAGATTTTTAGACAAAGTGATTAAATAGATTATAGAAGTTCAAAGTTAAGATAATTTTCGGCTTAAGATATTCGAATTTGTTTATTTATTACTATTATTATTCAAGAAATTTCCATAGAAAGCATATTATAAGTCTCTAAGCCCCTAAATACTATGGGGAAGCTTTCTTCAGTTAAACCTAATGATACAGTAGGGAGTTACATTTTTGCTATTTAAAAACTGAGGAATTCCTATTTGGCATTGTTCCCAACAATATTTCTTTTAAGTTTTAATGTGTGTGTGTGTGCACTATAATTTAAACAAAGAGGGAGTTCTCAAAATTCAGAATCCTAAATAGAGTTTATAGAGTATTATTGGAATTATCATGAGCATGAAAATTAATGAATTTAATGAATGCCAATATAATTTTAATGTATAATAATATATAGTTAAAATATATTTTACTGGTATTATAGATATATTTAGGAGATTAATAATACATTGCATGTATGTATTGTTGAGAATAAACATGAAATGAAGGAGTTTTATATATTTTTTATTTCATTATACACTTTTACTTAACTCACTCTGTCCGGTTGTACGCGGGTTGTCCGCGGCATTTTATAATCGATATTTCAACAACTTCCCGTCATTCAATCAACTTGAAATTTTTCATACGCGCTTGCTCCTGCTAATAATACACGAATCAATTGAAAAATCCACTGAATTATTTATCTATTAGTGGTAATTAATTAACTAAACTTTCATATGCGGAATATGGAATAGTTTACTATTTCAATCATAGATGGCGATAGCAGTTCTAGAGGCGCTGAATATGACTAAAAAGTATAAAATAAATTTAAGTAAAAAGAAATCTTTTTAAAAAATACACTTTACTTAAAATTGCACTAAAAAGTAAAAAATAAAATCACTTTAAAGTGTGTGCGCTCAAATTATAATAAGACCGTAAAACATTTAACACCGTAAAACATTTGCTTCCATTTGGTGTTATTATAATTTGAGCGCACACACTTTAAAGTGATTTTATTTTTTACTTTTTAGTGCAATTTTAAGTAAAGTGTATTTTTTAAAAAGATTTCTTTTTACTTAAATTTATTTTTTCATGTTAATTAACACTACAACGTGGAATCCAGAAGATAAAAAGACCTGTTTGATTAAATAAAAAAAAATTATGCTCTCTAATGATATTTCAAAATAAACTTGGTTTAAAAAGAAATATTTTAACATTTTCCTTATTTTCATATTTGTTTAAATGTTAAAGAAGAATTTTCCGATTCCTTTTTATTTTTTTCGTACGCTTTACAATTTATATTAATTGCGGAGGTGAAATGAATTAATAATAGTCTCTTTTATCTTGAATCATTCAAATTGCTTTGATAAAATTCAGTTATTATAATATCTATAATTCCTATATGTTCGTTTAGGTATCTGAAAAAGTTTTGATTACTATATAAAATGTTAATTCCCGGTTATATTCACATTTATTAATGAGATTTTCACTACGACGTTTCAACGCCCATTTTACGCCAATTTCAAGAGATTTTTAGAATTTTAAGTCTTTGTCTACGAGTATGTGACTAAGAGAGTATTTTTGATTGAGTTATTGTTTGTTGAAATTCTAAAGTATTCGCGGCATTGCTACTGACACTATCAAATGTGATCCGATTGAACCCAATCAAAGTTATAAACATTATCTATTTAACCTATTTGTTTCATATTTCGGTTGGGAGAACTACCAATTTTGATATATAAAATGGGAATGTAAAAAGATGGCCAAATAGAAGTTTAAAGTTGAATCTATTTGTTCCTTTAAGCGTTTTGGAATATCTTTTAAATCATATTTGCTTCTCAGGCTCCAAAGGGTCAATTGAAATTTATTTTCTTTTTAAATCAAATATTATATTTTAATATATAAATGTATTGTTTTATGTATTATGTACATCTGTATATTCGAAATTAAATCAAACATTTATTTTTTCTTTTCATCAAATTCAAAGATGAACAAAAAATATTATTAATAGGCCATTAACCAAAAATAATAATAATACTTTGAATGGGATTAGTTTTAGAAGTCAAAAAAAAAATCGTGACTTATAATTAAATAAAAATATAATAAGATATATTTCAATATGAATAGTAACAAAGAATAAATTGTGTATTAATCATTTGAAAATATGATAAGAAAATGATTTCTTTTTCTGTGAATTAACTAATTTAATTATATTTAAAAGAAAAAGAAAATGATTAAAAAATCCTTGGAAGAAAATATATATGGTGTCGAAAGAGATAGAACATCAATGAAATTTTAAATGTTACATGAAGATTTAATAGAAATCCATTTCCAGCCAATAAATTTTTTAATGAAATTTAAGTTTAAATATAACTTCCTTTATAATTAAATATTATTTAAATGAAAGAAAAGTTACGGATATACTATCAATTTTTTAAAACATATTTGATGAAAAAAAACAAAAAATAAACAAATAAACATATTAATTACTCCAGATCTAGATTATACTTGAGTTTATTATGTACTAAATTAGAAAGAGACACTTAATAAATAATAAATTTATTTTCTATCTAACTATCTCTGAGGCTCTACGGAACTCGAAAGTTCTTGGCCTCAGCAAATCCATTTCTCCAAGTGTCCCTAACCTGAGCCACAGCCATCAAACCACTACCTTCTCCAATCTCTCTCACGTCCCTTCCTACATTGTCCCACCACCATGTCTTTGGTCTTTCAAGCGGACGTTTCCCAATCGGTCTCCCCACAGATATATTTTTCGCCAATCTTTCCTCTCCCATTCTAGTCACCTTCCTGTCCATTGCAGCCTTCTCAATTTTACAACCCTAACTATGTCTGAAGATACTTATAGGCCATACAATTCCTCGTTATGCAGTCTCCGCCATTCCCCGATTAACTTATCTATGTTTGGCTCATAAATGCTGCAAAAAATACTATTTTCGAATACTTTAAATCTACTCTCGTCTCCCAGGGTCATAGATCATGCCTCACATCCATATAATAAAACCAGCAAAATAATTGTTTTATATATTTTAATTTTGATCCCCTTTGATAATAATTTTGACCCATTTATTGTATAATAACAGGCGTTACCCGATTGCATAGAAGATTTAAATTCTTCTCGAATATTATTATCCTTTGTGAAAAATTCCAGAAAAATTTATTTTCTATCAAATATTAGTAAACTTATTGGAACTTACCTAAGGATTGTCAATCTCTTCGTTCCTAAGCTGAAGTCGAACAGCATCAGTCTCGATAGTGTAAGTTGCAGTGGGCACTAAGACAGTTTCCATTGGTGGTGTTGGTGCATTGGATATTTCTGCCAACTCATTATTGGTCGTATTATTGATTGGAAGTGCCACTGTATCATTAGCTGCAGCAGCATTTGCAGCCGCTGCTACAGCAGCAAGTGCAGCAGTCCTGCCACCACGAACCGAGCCTGACGGTAACAATGTTTCCTGCATTGTTTCTCCACCGCCATTGCATGTGCGTTCACTTCGCCACCCTCTTGCTCCACTCCCTGCACCACCACGATGTCCCCGGTCAAAGCAAGGTAACACCTGCAAATTAAAAAAAATCAAATATAACATTCATATTATGTTGAAAAGAAAATATAGTGTACAAAACGTAATCAATGATTATATGGGTTTTAAATATGATAGTATTAATTTGATCATAGTGCATGTGAGAAAAGAATAAATTAACCTGTGGCCAGGCACAGAATCGACCAACGGTTTGAAATAAATTAATTTCCAGCTACAAAAACAATTTCAAATAATTTAAATGTATCTATTAATGCAATAAAAAACAGATATGGATATAACAAATATTTTTAATTTAATTTTATTTATAATATATAAGGAGGCGCTGGCTGTGACGACATGAAGAGCTCGGTAACGTCATATAATTGTAAATTAAGAAAAAACTAATGAGGATGATTATTCCCAGAGATGTGATCAATAAAACTGAATTTTTCTTTATAAATACTATCTCTGTGGTGTGAATTTCAAAAAAATCATTAGAATTAGTTTTTGAGAACCCATTTACATATATATATATACAAACAATTTTAGCTAGCATAATATTAGATATATAATAATAATAATAATAATAATAATAATTTCATTAAAATCTTTCTTTAGCTTTAGAATATATGTATTATAAAAAAATTTCTATTTCAGTTCACATTTCACCAGTTCTTTACACATCTCTGAGACTGAATAAAAACTATACTTAGAGATAGGTTCTTCTGTTAAAAAAGAGGAAGATAAATTTTATGATGTATAACTTGTCAACTCTCCTAGAGTGTATAAATATTATATTTTCAATAAAGTTATTTAATCATTATAGAAATGTTCTACTCTATTAACTATAAGAACTTTATTGTCTGTGGAAAATGAAATTTTGTTTAATTAATGTTTTCCAATAGAAAATTGCATTTATTTAATCTTTGAATTATCTTCATTTCAACAATTATTCTTTAATAATTACCATAAAAGATAGTATTGATTAGTTTGGAATATTGATCAAAAAAATAATCCAAATGCTATTGTAGAATTTAAAATTTGAATATATTTTTAATTCTTTTTGCATTGATGTTTCATTTATTTAGATTAAAAAAATGACAATTTATTTTTAATAACATTTATATTTTATATTGATTTTATTTTAATAAATAAACAATACATCTTAATGAAAAATATTGAAGAATTATTCTCTAGAGAATGTGCGGTTTAGAATACAAAAGTTACAAGAGTAGTATGATATTTATAGAGAAACGAAGATAAATGATAGCTTATAATAGTCGTTGATTTTAACAAGACTTCGGAGAAATTTGTTAACATCATCTATTCTCCTCTGTCAAGATTAATTGTACTTTTCAGATCAATCTCTGTATTTGGTAACCAACGATTTTTTATATTATTAATATATATATATATATATATATATATATATATTTAGTAAACAGATCACACATGGATAGTCATTCAAGTAAAAAAGTTAATATTTTTATCAAAAAGGTTGTCCAATAAAAAATTGTTAATTTATTTAATTTATATACATATATATATATATATATATATAAGGTAAAACCGTGGGATATGACGCAGTTAGGGGTATATACGTTTTCTATATTGGTGTGGGAAAGAGATTGGGGGAGAAGTGGCTACCTTAGTTATAAGCAAACCGTCTTGTAAGGAGGATTCGTTTTGTCCTTTCGCGGAGTAGAACTATAACCATAGAACTTATCTTGAAATCCAAACTGTTATATTTTTTAATGTATATATATAATTACATAAAGCTAATACATTTTATAATAATATATAGATGTAATATAAAGAATATAATAATAAAATACGTAATATTTTATACGTAATACAGTATTTGGTAAGAGAATAAAAATTCACCGGTTATTTTCAAAATTAAATATCTTTTCAATTAAATATTTCATACAATTGAGAAATTAGTGTATATTTTTAATTATTAATATTTGGTTCATTATTATATTTTTATAGGTATACTAAAAAAAATTTTGAAAGAAACCTTCAAAAAAAATTTAATATTAATTATAAATATATTTGCATATAAACATACTTAAGTATATTAACAAATAATATGCGGTATGTTCATTGACCTATATTTTTCTATTATATTTTTTTACAAAAATAATTTATATACGTTTCTTTGAAAAATATATCATTTGATTATATATATATTATGTGTATATAGGTAGGTATATATACAAATCTACATAACAATTTTTTTTTTATTTTATTAAAAAAATGTATTATAAACAAGTTATATTAAACTTGAAATAAATGTAATTTTATCCATTTCATAAGTTTATTTAATTAAATTATTTACCTCTAATCACATTAAATTTCAAAACATGTTTTGGTATAAATCCGTAGTCAAATTGAATACCGCTGATTTAAAGCATATAAACCGAATATAAGAATGGAATCAATTCTCGGTTGAAAAAGGGACTTTCAAATCACTACTGGTGTGGCTCTTGGGAAAATCAAAAGGGGGAGAAATTCAATTCCTAGGTTCGCCACTCCCTTTTTTATAAGGCAATTTGGATCAAGGTATCCAAACCTTGATTTTGTTTTAAGGCTACTTAAAGCCGCCTGGTACTCGAATTGAGATGCGGGGAGTATAAATTCAATCAATTTGAATACCAATCGAATATTTTATTAAAATCAAACTATATAAAAGGAATAAAATAAAGATCGTGTTTTATTTTGATCTACATCGATTATTTAAAAATCAAATAATTTACTATTAATTAATATTAAGTCTAATAAAATTCTGAACTTGACTTATAGAAACACTCAAAATAAAAAAAACAAACATTTTTTAAAACAGTAAGTTAAAACTTTAATTAAATTATTGTGTTAATGATTTCACTGAGAAAATGTTTAAAGAGACAACTCAATTTATAATATATTCTGGAAAAACAAATCCATCTTGGATAAAACTATGGAAAGGAATTGTACATACTATCTTAAGATACATCAACATCCATGACCAAATATATAATTATCATTTTTCAAAAATTAAATTGAAATATAAAATTTATATATTCAATAATAATAAAAATATATGCAGTGGCGAGGCACAGAACCGACCAACGATTTGAAATAAATTAATTTCCAAACAACATTATATGTACGTATATATATAGATATATACTTATAGACTATCAAAAAAAATATTTTTAAATCTTGAATTAAAATGACTAAATTATATTATCTTGGTTTTTATTTTGTGTTTGATTACTCAATTATTCATTACTACTATATTTTAGGTGAAAGATTTCCGACAATGAATATTAAATTAATATTTTGTAAACTACCACTTCTGGTTTCTGGATATTCACCAAAAGTTGATGGAACTTATGCATCAAGTCAATATACCAAATTTTATCAAAATCCGTTGAGCCGTTCAAGCTATACATGACTATACAGACACACAACGGACGGACAGACGGACAGACAAACATGCTAAAAATATTTTTTTCTGTTAACAAAATGCATGATTCGTGGATAAGTAAAATTTGGTGGGAAATCAATAACTTCCCTTCCTATCGTTGGTAATAAGTATAAATTCAACATTGCTATCTTCCGACGAATGAGGTCTTATGAAACATAGACAGTCACAAATTAGTATTATAGATATAATCAATAAATATATATTATACCTTCACCTATATATAAATTTATTTATTTATAATATTTTATATCATAAATATATTTAAACCAAAACAAACATTTTCCATTAAATTTATTAAAAATAGATATTTATATTAAAAAAATATTTATATAATAATATCAATTTATTAAATTTACCATTAAAATATACATATTTATTTTTTAAATTGATTTAATTAAGTATCATAATTTTTCACAAAATTCATGGAAAGAAAATTAATTATTTAAAATCTTTTGATGTTTTATTCAAAATTGTTAAAGCCTTTAAAAAACATGTATATTGTTTTGGATTATATTAATATCTCGATGATATAATGAAGTAATATATATTTATGTATATGAAGTTGAATGAATAATAATAATAATAAATAACAGTATGCACTAAATTTTAAGTAGATTTTGGAGCAATAAGTATGGTATAGATTATAGCAAACAATCATCAATCAAACCATTTATATGATCGATAATTTTAATCTACTTATTATAATTTATATTTTTGATTAGATAGGTAATTGTAATTGTATAAATGGCATGTAAGTTTTTAATATTATTGAAAAAATTAAGTTGATATCAAAAGAAACTAAATGTTGAATTATGTCAAAAGTGAAATGAATTTAAAGATATAATTTAACGATATATTTTTAATTCATTAATTAGTAAAAATGTCTATACGTAGTGAGAATTTATAGATAAATATGCTTCTTTTATTTACAAAATAATGTATTCCATATCAGATTTAACCATCATCATGATAAATTATAATTTAACTTGTATTTTATAATTGTTTTATTAATATTAAAACCAATATATAAACAATTTAATAAGATGAAAGTCAAAAATAGGATTTAATCATCATCACCCTTTAATTGATTCTTGGACTTGGATAGTAATTTACCCACCCCTTGAGAACTGCTGTTTCACATTCAATCATCGATCGTCAGGTTGAATTTTTTTTCATTATTTTTTATTTGTCTTTATTTTCCTTCAACCTGAAGAAACATTCATTCGCCAAGATATTAATTTTTTTTTTTACAATAAAATACCTAATTTCTACTCCATTTATGAAACGAGGATACATTTAAAAATTCTTTTAATCGAGACTTTTTAATCATTCTGAGTGTTGTGTTTGTGTGTGTGTGTTATGTTTAAAATATTGAAAATTACTTTTTTTCCTTAAAGAAAGATGTACATATATTTAAAAAGATTTTAATAAAAACATTTGAGGTATTTGAGCATAAACGAAATATGCAAATATGAAAATTTATAACAAAAATGCAAATGTGTGACAAGAAAGAAAGAAAAAACAATTAATCTGTACATTATAATATTAATGTGGACATTCAGATATGGTTTGAGAAAGCGATGGCTGGAGAGAGATGCTTGTTTAAAAAACTTTGAAATTTAGTGGTAAACCTTTAGATTTGTATATGATAAAATAGAGTTAAGAGTAAGGTAATTCAACGGTTCACTTTTTTTATTTATTTTTTTTCTTAAAGTTGAAAAATCGATCTTTATTCTACCACTTTCAAGTTGTTAAGTCTTTCTTTTTATTCTTTAACTGTTTGAAATGTACAATTTCATCTTCTACTTTCACGGTTTTATCCTCTTTGGTACTTTTTTCTTATTTCCATCTGAGAAAATTGAGGTTGAAGATTCCTTTCCTTATTTATAACGAGAATTTCTGCCATCTCTGATTTTGCACGTCAACTGATTTTATTTTAGTTATTATTTATTTTATTAAGAAAAAGGTTATAATTTTAAATATCATTTAAATTGAGATGAAAGTATAGATATTTTTTGAATATAATTTTTTTTATAATTATATTTAATCATTTTTTAATATTAAATTTGAAAATCTCATAAATTAATACTTATATATAATAATAGTTATGAGCGTTTTTTTTTTCAAAATTTAGGAATTTATTTTCAAATAATGATTACAAATATATTAATCAAAGTATTGACCATCGCTGGCCACTACTTTTTCTGCGGTGCCTTTCTTCGAATTCCGGCCGCTTTTGCTTCAGTGCGCGGCTTAAACGCACTCCTGAAGCGTTTGGCATTGGTCTACATTGAGTAGTGATTCCAATTCTTGGTCTACAAACTTTTTGGGATGACCCGGCCGTTCCTTGTCTTAGAGCTCAAAATCACCACTTTTAAAGCGACCAAACCATCTTTGTCACGATTGTTCAGATAGAGCATACTCGCTGTAAACTTCCACAAAGATTCGATGACTCTCGGCAGCACTTTTCTTCATTTAAAATATTGAAGAAGAACTCTCCGCAAAAACACTTTATCTGGTACGAAATTGAACATGTTCGAAACAATATTTAGTATTGTTGTTTACGTTTCAACCAAATGATACAAGATGTTCAAGACGACCATAGACTGTAGGTTTTAGCGGGAAGACATTGCAAACTGGGATATTGAAACATACACTAGTGGCGGCCTCTTGTGCGAAACGCTCATTGTTAATTCAAGTACCTTATATTTCAATAGAAATTAATTAATTTAAAACAATTAAACTATTAATAATTAATAAGAAATTTTTAATGGGAAATTTAATTTAAATAAATAAACTAAAATAATATTAATTTATTGATTTGGGAGTTGGATGAGAGAAGCTTAGATTTTACACATTTGAAGGGGTTTGGAGGCTACGACCAACAACTTTTGAATTATGTAGGGCCGCATTAATTAATTTGAGAAGAAAATTGAAAAATTTCCATAAAAATCCATAAATTGGAATCCACGAATTGCTCCCTCATCCAGAATTAGTCCCGAGTGACTATTTCTTGTTTCCAAACCTGAAGAAATGGCTCGGCGGAAAGAATTTGACTCCAATGATGAAATCTTCTCACAAACAAATCTATTTCTATGTCCTCGACAAATTTTATTTTTTGGAAGGGATAACAAAATTGGAGAAACATTGTATGAAGTGTTGAAAAATAAAATAATTTTTTTCCAATAACCTGTTTTTCTCATTCAAAAAGTCAAATTTCTCTATCTTTATCTTCAGACTGATTAGGAGTATTGATATTTTTTCTCATCGCAGTTTTATATATTAGATAAGGATTTTCATTTAAAGAGTAAATAATATAATAACATCTATAGGTATAATATTTAATAAATTTTCAAAAATTATGACTTAATATAAAATTATTAAAATTATTTCAGAAAATTGAAATTTCTCTTCGGTTTCATCATGGTTCAATTTTATTAATAATAACTTCGAATTGAAAGAATTTGAATTTTAAATTTATATATTATTATAATTAATTAGTTTATATATATATATATATATATATAAATTGAATAAAAAAATACTGTGTTGAGATTAAAACTGTATTCTCAAACAATTTTTATAAAAATTATTGAAAATCGCAATTCAAACTAAACTAAAATAAAAATAAATTGTGTTTTTTGATGATATTAAATTAGAATATGCAGATATATAACTCAATAATATGTAAATTTTTCCTTCTATTTTGACATCATCATTATTCATAAAGCAATTTCTGAAAATAATAATTTAGGAATCAGCTAATATTTTTCCTATTGAAATTTTTTTTGCAAATTTTTTTTACTAGCATACATATTTCCATATTTTAGATCTGATTAAATGAAATTTGAATGGTAGTGACATGGTGAGTACCTATATTTTAATTATATTTAATTCAAATTTCCCTTGAACCCTCCTCTTCTATTCAAACACTTGTTATAATAACATTATATATTCAAACCAGTTAATTATATGTAATAAATCCTTATTATTCTCAGCATAAAATAATATATTTTTTAAAAATTATTCATAAATGTGACAAAAAGAAATATTTTATTATTTTCTATAATTATTTAATTATTAAATTAAATATATACGCCCAAATTATCTACGAGTAAGAAGCATATATTAAGCTCGATGCTTTTATAATAATTAAATATGATTTATATGTGTGTATATTTACTAAGTAGTATATTTAATATAATTTTTTGTTTTTAACAACATCGCTTGGCCCTAAAGGGTTTTAAGTTTATTTTGTAATTTTAATTTTCCATTATAAAATTGAATATTCATTTTTTGATTTGTGTATAGAACGATTATTAAATTATACTCTTATATTATTATATACTAACTATATTCATTTCAAAATTGCTTGTAATAACTATTAGTTATTTGAAATACTAATTGAGTTTCAGAAATTATTAATTGAAATTCACATGGGAAATGAAAATCAAAATTACAGTAACTTAGATAATAAAATTTCCAATTTTATCAAAATTACTAAAATAATAGATAATCTCTCAATGGAGCAATATTAAATTCCCTTCTCAATATTTTTATTATTAAACAATTTATATTGAAATTTAACCTACTTATGATTATTATTTTAACAAACCCTATATAAATATACATAATCTTTATATATATATATATATACATTCGGTCTATAATTTTTTAAAATGTTTTACTTTGAGTAGATCCAAATATAGTCATAAAAAGTCTAAAAGAAAAAACAAACTTTTCCACTTAATATTTTTATGTTATCTTTCCCTTAATTTATGTTAAAGAAAAAAGTATAATAAAATCTTTACGGTTACGTACCGTTCAGGGTTTTTTTTTTACCATTTTTTCTGTTTTCTCAATTGTTACGATTAGTAAACCCGGAACTATAGAAATGAATTACTGACATCTTATTATTTTTTATTATTATTATTTTAATACAGTTATCTACTTTTAAAAATAAACCACCATGAGATTGTAGTAAAAAGTTTAGAAAAAAAAGTATACTAAGTGACAAGTTCAGTTGTTCGTTTCTAGTTCGATCCCATTGTAATAAAGATCAAAGTTTTGAAGGTATATATATATATATATATATATATATATATATTGTTTGAATGATGAGAGAGTTTCCAGTGGTATGGACATTGAATGTTGAAAATTTAGTTTACTAAGTAGAAATTGATTTATTTATCTTCACTATTTTTTAAAAAGTTAAATCTAAATATTTTTTTAAAGAAAATATTAAAAGAATTTTTTTTTTTTTTTTGATATTGAATTCATGAATTTATTCAAAATTATTTATAAAAAGGAACAACAAAAAATTGATTAAAAAAATTTAACATTGATTTATTATAAGCAGGACCTAAAACAATTATTGAAATAATTATTTGTTTAATTTCAACTATTTAAAATGAGATTAAAATATGTTATTTATTTTTTTTAATATTAATTTAATTTTTTTAATCAATTTTTGAGAAATGTAGCTCAACCGGAAGAGGGTCATTACTACCACGTTTTGATTTTTTTTCCTCTAAAGTGACCGTAAAAATAAAGATATGTTTGATAGTTTTTTGGCATGATTAAAAAATGTATAAAACTGCTATATATAGAATTCCACCTTGATTGATTCGCTGAAAGTATCGGAATTAATTTTTTAACACTGCAAATCTCACGCGCAAACACGTGACGTGGTGCCATCAAATATGCATGCGCTGGTTTAATAGATATCATTTATTAATTTTAATTTATAATTTATAATTAATTAAATTTAATTTAAATATAATATATGTTATTTAATCCAATTCAAACTGCGAGATAGTCGAGTGAAGACCCAAGATTTATTTGTATTTATTATCGGACACACACATGTATGTACAGGATGAACAGCGTGAAGTTTTAAATATTATTTGTTTTTTGTATCATTTTTTTTTAATTTATAAATTGATTGATGATCCATTGACTGTGTAAATACAAATAGAAGTAATTATAAAATAAGGAAAACAGAATGGAGCATATTCATAACAATCGATTCAACCTATTATATATTATATCGGGACACACCCATAATATCCTTAAAACAATTATCTCAAATCGTAAAAAAAATTGTACTTGAAATCATATATTATATCTTATATATTTTTATAGTGTATATAAGTATCTTCTTCGTTGTCGATAACTTCCTAGCGGAAGTGTCGTGGCCCTAATAACTCAACAGGAGTCATAGGGTGTTCATGGGAAAATTTGACCGAAGTGGTTTCCCCTTGCCTTCTTCGGTGGGGCAGCCGATGTTAAATTGAATTAAATTTTTATATTTATTAATTATTAATTATTAATTATTAATTAATTAATTAAATTAAATAAATACATAATCTTGAGTTCTATGCTGGGATTCGAACTCAGGCTTCCTGTGTAGAAATCTAGTACTCTACCCACTCAGCCATGCTGCCCCCGTATATAAGTATATCTTGATTGAAATATAGAAACTCTTCCAAAAATATTCTGGTTCTTTAATGGAAGACAGATTCCAATTATTAAGTGAACTTCACTTCCTATTTATTAATCTTATTTTTCTTTATCTCATTTTGAAAAAGAAATGATTTTTCTCACATTTCCTATTTTTATCAAATGATCCGAATGAAGAGGAATCCTCAGGATGTTTTTCTAACAAAAAGAACGTTTTTTTCTTCTTTCTTGATGGAGACAAAAAAAACATCTTTCCCTTCATTTTTCTGACCTTATGAATCTTATAAGAAGGAAAATAAACAATAGACCCAAAAAACGAGATGGTGATTAGAGTAAAATTGGAAAATGATAGCGATTTTTCCAAATCGATGATTTTAAATTAGTTGGGTGGAGTGTCTTTGCTTCGTGATGATCTTAAATGTTAAGTTAATTAATTCGAATATATTAATCTCTATTAACTTCTTGATTAGTGATTATTTAACTATTTCAATTAATGTTAAATTTGCAATTAAATTACTTTAACTACAATTTCTCTTTAAATTAGAAAAGTATATATATATTTTCAATCAGTCAATGTTGAATTTAATTTATATAATTATATTAAAAATATTTTTATATAAACAGTAAATTAACTAACTAAATTAATATTAGATTAAATGAATTATGTAAAAAATATCTTAAACATATATACAAACATAAAGAAATATATATAATCGTGTTTTAAGTGTTTTAATTATTATGCCAAACAAATCCAATTAAATTTTTAGTTTGAATTAAATTTCTACTATTTTTAAACTTTTGTCTGTCAGAGATCCTCATGCAGTACTCTGCATGTATAGAATCTTTATATTGAACAAAATGAAAATTATTTATCTACATAATCTTATTATTCGAGTAATAATTATATACTAGCTGCTCCGAGCGCCTTCTGCGCTCTTCACACCTAGACGGGGGCTCCGCCCCCTGTACCCCCGAGTGATACATAGTATTTGGTTGAAAGTCTGTATGTAAAAGGTTTTCATCCATTTTGTTTCAATCAGTATAAGTAGATAAGACATGTGTTTGTTTTCTTGTAAAATATATTTTAATTTAATCAGTAAATTAATTATATATTATTATTGTATATGTTATATTTATCTAACTCTGTGTCTCTACAGTTTTCGAAAGTTCCACAGCATCCACATTTCTCTAAGCGTCCCTATCCTGAGCTACAACCAAATCCTACCCTGTCCCATCTCTCCCATGTCCCTTCCTTCATTGTCCACCCACCTTGGTCCTTGGTCTTCCACCGGATGTTTCCCAATCGGTTTCTCCCAATTCCTAGTTTCTCCAATTCCAACCACGTCTCCTTCCCATCCCAGCCTTCTCGATTTTATAACCTTAACTATATCTGGACATTATTTCTCGTTATGCCATCTCCTCCATCCCCCTGTGACCTCATCTTCCTTTGGTCTATAAATGCTGCGAACAATATTAATCTGACAAATACTCTAAATCTACTCTCGTTTCCCAGAGTCATCGATAGGGTGACTAAACGTCCCGTCTTTAGGTGCTCTGTCCCAAAAATGTCTTCGGGACAGCCTACTGTCCCGTTTTTTCAATATTTAGGACTTTTCGTAATTTTTTTTTCAAAATTTTTTCAATTTAGTTCTAAAAAAAGGTATACCGTTTGTCCCGGTTTGGTGTTTTCGAAATATGGTCACCTTACTGTCAACAACAACATGAAAAATAATTGTTTTATATATTTTAATTTTGATCCTCTTTGATGAGATAAGCCCCTTAACTGCATAATAACAGGCGTTACTGAATTACAACGTCGATTTAAATTCTTCTCGAATATTATTATCCTTCGTGATTAGAGATCTTAAGTATTTAAATATTTATACTTTTTCAAATTCTACATTTAATTGTATGTAAGTCGTATCCGTAACATAATTCTTGAATTTTTTTGTTTAATTACATTTCGGTTGATTTTTCCCCAATTTCTCTAATCACATGTCTCCTCTCCCAATTCATTTACCTTGCTTAAGACATTTTTTAAAATTTTAAATAGAGGGAGAGAGAGAGGTTCTAATTATATATATATATATATATATATATATATCTGTTTCTATGACAACAAAAAAGTAAACAAATTACATACATACAAACACTCTCCTTTATATATATTTCTGGAAAATGGAACACCCGCAGCTCAGCTCAGGAGTTACCTAAGATTCTAATTTCTTTTTTATTTTTCATCATTTGAGGTACCCTTCACCTCAGAAAAATTTGGTTACCTTACTCCTTGTATTTTAGGCTCTGGAGTTTTTTGCGTACAGACGGACACTGTCGTATTAAATATATAGATATATAGGGGAGAGTGGTGATACTTGATCCTGGGTAATACTTGATCCCATTGAAATTTCCGGTCTTAGAACGTTTTGTCGCCGTGTCGCAGTGTTGTTTATTTATTGAATCCGTGTAATGGTAGCCGCTTGAGTTGATGCAGTAGCGTACCTAGGGGGGTGCGGTGAGTGCGGTCCGCACCGGGCGGCACTTATCTTGGACGGCATTTTTTAAATTTAGCTAGCTATAGTTGTAAAAAGCAACCATTTCATATTTATTTTTTTTCTTTCTTGATTAATAAATGATTATTATGATTATTATAAGTTTACTATTTGATTTATATAAATTATGATTAACTATATGATTTCGAATATTATTCCTCGGTGTATATAAATGCATTTTAGTGTAAATTTTGAATTCTAATTCCAAGAACAGGATAATAATTTTATTTTATTGTATTCATTAAAATTCGTTGAATTCGTAAACGCATCTTTTGTTCGGCAATTTTTCCTAACCAAAGTTTATAAATGTCATTTCTTTTGAAAAGTTTATATGATTAGATGATTACTTTGAAGTGATATACCAATATTTTTTTTTAATCATCTATTTTTCTTTTGAAAAGCAGGGCCGGGGGAAAAATATAAATATAAATTTTGAGAGCATTATACACCATTTTTCTAGTATGAAAGCTAGAAGAGTAAATATTATATAAATATGTTTACGAGTGCATACAAATATGTGAAAAAATTTACTCTGTGTATTAATTGATATTGATTAAATAACTTAATAATTTATTTATGTGTATTAATTTATAAAAACCACTATTTGATTGACTTATAATAGAAAGTGCGGCAAAATGGAGATCGCCCCGGGCGGCAAAAGTTCTAGGTACGCCACTGAGTTGATGACATAGACCAATAATATATATATTCTTTTAACTGCTACCTCAAAGTTTTTTTGCAACTTAACGGTAAGTCATATTATTTTCTTGTGTTATATGTTGTAAAGAATTGGTTGATACATTTAAATTGCACCTTTTATTGGCTATTTAAAATGACATAGCTTTTTCGTACAGACCGACTTTTTTGACATTTTCCAATTTATTAATTTTTTATGTTAAGTGGGGGATAGTTGATCCCTTAGCGTTAAGTGATACTTGATCCCAGGATCAAGTATCACCCACCACGAGATTCTCCTTTTAAGAAGGCAATTTTGATAATTATTATTGTTGTATTATTTATATATTAACACACTATGAGCGGGGCGAGTATTTGTACCCGTTGCGGGGACTGCCCCTTATAAGCGGGGCGGGTATTTATACCCGTTGCCACTTATATGAGGGATACTTGATCCTTGGGAGTACATTACAATAAACATCACTTTTTTCGTAATCGTGAAAGTTATTGGTTACAAACCTGGTGCCAAGTGGAATGTAAGGAACCATGTCATCAACTCGTTCAAACAGAATTTCAAATTCACGAATATAGCCCGAAATATATGAAAAAAAACAAAGTGGGGATCAAGTATCACCACTCTCCCCTATATATATATATATATATATAATATTGTAATGATTACCCGAGAGTTGGCATGGAAAAATTGGGATGGTCTTGAATTTGGTAGCACTTGGGATTTGAATCCAACTGTGAGAGAATGAAAAAGAGAATCCAATTTTATGAAGGTAAATATGAAAAATACATTTTATTATATTTATTAAATAATTATATTAGTCAGAGAGAGAGAGATGGTATCTCATTTTGAATATGCAGATTTGATAAATCATCTAATCAGGCCCCCGAATGCAAGTACCAGAAGTTGAGAGACCTCCCGGGGCGAGACACGACCTTAATTTAGGCTCAAATGCTTAGTAGTAACCACAATATTTAATGACCCTGTCCCAAGGGCAATCCCTTAGACTTTCCTCAGTGGTCCTCCTCACTCAGTGGGCACTCCTGTGTTGCTTGTATGGAGGGGGTGTCTGAAGATTGACGACTGTCAAATTAAATCTGTGAATTGTATTACTAAATAAAAAAAAATATTTACTTAATATTTTTAATAGTTCCGAGTTGTCGCTAAAGATTTTTGTATTATTGGATATTATTGGGAAATAAATATTCAAATTTAAATTCATTCATTATTTTTTATATATTTATTTTAAATAAAAAATATTTTTTATTAAATGAACTTAAGTAAATTAATTAAATATATAATTTATTTATATATTTGAGTATTTAATTTATATTACCACCTAACACATTATTATACTTTACAATTTCCCATTGATTTGATTAATATATTAGAATAAAATAGAATTAAGCATTTAAAAGATTTTTAATTAAATTAAAGAGAGAGAAAGAGAGTATTCTCTTTTATATGTAGTGTAATTTGAATATTTCAATATCTCTTTTAATTTGGCCTTCATTAATAACACATTAACATTAACTGGTTAAAGATGGTTCTACATATCTACATTTCATTTTGTATTCCTAAGTATACATAGACCTCATGTTTTTCTTTTTTTTAACCAACCACTCTCTACTTCTTTTTTTTTCTATTCAATTAAATCTACTTAAAATTCAATTGCAATTGCAATTCACCTTCGTTTAAGAAAATTTCCATTTTAATTAAAATAAAATCAAATTGCTTTCTATTTTACACTTTTCACTCTATTTAATGTTTATTTTTTTCTTTTATAATAATATTATTATTGTTATTAATATGAAAATAGAAATTAGTAAAATTCACATTTATATGGTAAATCATGAAAATCGAATTGTTGTTTAACTTTTGAAGAATTTTATAATTAAAAAAAAAATTAATTTGATTTTTATAGAAATGAATAAACGATATATACCTATAACAATATTGTTTTAGTTTTGAATAGTCGTTTGTTTTGTTTTGTTTTTTGCTTAAAAATATTAAATAGGTTTCTGATATGTTTCCCTTAAATAATAAAAACATAATTTCTATTATTTTGATTTTTGAATGTAGAATTTTAATGAAAAAATATAAAAATAAAAACATAAACTGATAAAACTGATATGAAATTTCATTTTTTAAGAAATTACATTTAAGGCCCCTTGTATTTTATAAACATTTAATAATCACACTATTCTTAATAATAATGTTAATATTTTCATTTATTTATTTAAAGAGACTATTTACTCCTTAGGTATCTCTCTTTCCTTCTACCTTATTTGAGGCAGTGAACTTTTTGATGGATGTTTGTTGAGGATTGATTATTTGAATTACTATTTTTGTGTTTGTTATTTCCTAATATTTTTATTTTCTAAGTTAGCATTATATTCGAAGGTTGGCATCTCCCTCTAAATAAACAAAAACGACTTCTATCTCTCGTATGTATCATGTATGGATGCTCTGTGGTATGTATGCCTGTTGTAAGTCATCTTCATGTCTGAATATTTTCATTTATGTCTGAAATTATATTAACAATAAATAATTGTATTTGAGTTCATGTGCAAATAAATACTACACAGTTTCCATATTTCTATATATATATATATATGCGTCAGTTTATTTAAAATTACCCAACAGTTTAGGAGCCAGCAGTGTAGCAAAAGTGAAGTCGTCATATCAGTCAGCCATTTTTCCTTTGCATCAATCTCACGTATCATCGTCAGTAAGCAAGTCGTTTCAAAAAGTGCAATAATAAAGAAACCATATTTGAAGAAGATATTTGTCATATTGTCATTTGTCGTCGAGTGTTAAAATACTTTCAAACCTATCAAAATACAAATCTAATTATCTTTTCAAATATTTTTATTCTTATTTACATTCAAAGAGTGTTCTTTTTTTTACTTATACCAAAATATTAATTTGTCATTTTCTTTAAATCAAAAATTAATATTATTTTGTAATCATGGATATAGTTAAATCTCAATAGAAGATGCAATTTTAAAAGATGAAAAATGGCATATAGCTATGTCTGAAGACTTTCAATCTCATATTAAAACAATACCTCCCTTACTATCGTTGGTCGGTAATAAAAACGTGGTGTCTTGTAGAACCATCAAAACATGTAAAACCACTGTCATGTCGTTGGATTCTAAGAGAAAAACAGGATGGTAAACTTAAAGCCCGACTTGGGGCAAGAGGTTATGAGCAAGAACAAGGAATAGATTAATCAAAAATATATATGCGCGTCAGTTTATTTAAAATTACCCAACAATGTTTCTGTGGTACCAAAGGTTGAAAACCACAGTTCTAGATATTATATTATTTCGTTAGTCTCGATCGTGAGGGCCCCATCCCATTTTATAATACTGAATAAATGATTTAGAATATCATTTACTACCTGTTGTCTGGTTTAAGCTCTCTACTTAATACTTATAGATCAATGAACGGTATTATACAACCATTATGATATTAATTATTCATTAAGTATTAATATAATCTGTATGGTTGTTTTTTTCATGTTTCTAACTTTTTTAGCAAATCAAACTCTTCTAATATAGAAGATTAAATTATTATTTATAAAAATATACTATTTGAAGCATAAAGTAAAATAAATATTACTTATTAAATTTTTGAAATATCAAGATTATATCTACATTATTTAACCAAATAAATAAATTATACAAATACTTATGTGATGTTTAATAAGATTATATTATTGTATTACGCAGGTGGACAGCGCCAAGCTAAGCTAAGCTTGTGGACACTGTTTTGATCACTGACCCTGGTAAAGAAATTTCTCTCTTATTGGGGTTTGATACGGGGTTCACCCATATTTGGTAACTAATTGAAATAAGATGTAGCGGCTTCCCATCAACAAAATCAAGATAACGGTTTAGGGAATACGTAGTAATAATACTACAACACTTCTACCAAGCTTAATCGGCCCTACTCTGTCATAGGATCTTCGCAAGGCCAGAATTTTTTCTCTATATATTTTATTTTGATAATTTAAATAAAAGTTATATACCTATATAGTTACATTATTTAAAAATAATGATTAATATAGTTTGAATATTAAAGTTCGTAGTGTTCAAACACATTATTGAAAAATAAATAATCATATTAATAAAAATAATTATGTGTGCTGTATTGGGGATTATTTTGTATTTGTATTTATCTGGAAATCAAATATTTCAATATATTTGGAATTATTGACGTATATGGATTCATATATAGGTGTAGATGCTTGTCAATGGTAGCTGACATTCTTTTGCAATGGATTTAAAATAGATTATATTCGAATCTTTATGCATTTTCTAGATATTTACTATATAAATATATATATGTAATATATATATATAAATAAAATAATGAATCGATAGTAATACATTTGATATTCCCGACAAAACCAAAAAACAATCAATTAGTAGTGTATAAATCATGATTAAATCTCATTTTCCTTTTACTTTTTTCTCAAGTTTATTTCTCAATAAATGATATCTCACTTCAAACTCCCAATCTCTCTTAAAATTAATTATTATTCGAATAAAAAATAAAAATATAATTATTAACTTTTCAATACTTTATGAAATTTATTTTATTCCTCTCTCCAATAAATTTTAAAGAATTTTTATTTATATACTTACTAGAAGATAAAAATTAAAAAAAAGTTTATTAAGTGAAAATATTTACCTTTAACATTTACAAAAATAAAATAAAGGTTTATTTAAGCGAAATAAAAATATAATTAAAATGAAATTCATTTAAAAATCTGAGTTGGATAATATATTAAATGTTGATTAAATATTAAAAATATTAAAAAAAGTATTATTTTTCATATCCCAAATTGTACTTTATAGTTAATGGTAATTTGTAAATTTAGGTTAAGTGATGTTAATCCCAACAACAGTAAAAACATTTTATTTTCATCAAATAATTTTATGATGATATTGATACTTCTATAAATTAACTCTTGTAACTATAGTAAAAAATAAATCTTTGTTTTTTATTTTTTTTTTTTGTGTAAATCATTTGATTATTTTTTAAATGATTTCATATTATAGTATTGTTTATTTCACAATTCATTTATAAATCAAAATCAATAGTTTGTTTGTTATTACACGCTTTTTATTTAGTGTCACTTTGTGTGATTGTCGTCAAATCTTGCAAGGTAATTTTGACCAAGTTCCAAATGTTCGAATGAGCTGAAATTTTGTATACATATGTAACTCCGATGACAATGCAATATTCAGGTTCATCCCAGGTCATAAATGATCTCAGAGGTATTATTTTATAACAATTGCTAATTATATAATACATAATATTGAAAAATAGTAATTATCTATCAATATATACGAGTATATTAATAAGAGCTAATTTAATTTTTTATCCAAAAACCTGAATTTCATTCAAAAAGTCACGGACTTACTGACCTACTTTCATAACTCATTTGAATTAAATAATTTATTCTAAAAGTTATCATAATATTAATATAATTAGTTTAATAGTTTGATTGGATATATGAGAATTATAAAAATACAATTAACCAAGCCTATTATATTCGAGTTTCTATGTCTGTGCTTAAATTTGAATCCAATTAATTATTTTTTACATCAATAATTAAATCTTGTATATTTATTAAATATTTACAGTTATTTAAATCACATAACCTGTTCTTTAAAAATTTTAAGAAATATTCATATTTCTACTTTGTTGACCATATTAAGCTCTACAGTTCTTGATCAGCAAAAATGTATCTATACCTTACTTTAAATGTTCTCAAGCTATCTTCATCTAATTCTACCATCTCCCATTTCCCTTATATTTCTGCCTTTTTGTTCATCTCGTTTTTGTTCTACTAGTCATTCAATTTTCTAGAACTTAATCCATTTATACTTGTCTTTATAGTTAACTTTTAAACAAATTCAAAAATAAAATTAAAAATACGTTTAAAATGAAAACTTCCAGTCGAAAATACGCTTCTTTTTTAAATGATTATATATTAAATAGAGTTCAATGATCCCTTTAAATAATTAATTATACTCGAACGTCGATTAAATGGGTAATCTCTCTGCCAATAGATGTCCTATATATTGGGATTAAGATTTCTCCACAATATATTGCCAATAGAAGGATTATCTTGCCTCGCCATTTCCTGATCTTTTGTCTAATCGTGCCATGCGGATTGGTGAATAGAATTGGCAGGCTTGTAGAAAGCTCTCTATCCAATCGTTTGGTCC
This sequence comes from Labia minor, assembly GCA_963082975.1. Taxonomy (NCBI): domain Eukaryota; kingdom Metazoa; phylum Arthropoda; class Insecta; order Dermaptera; family Spongiphoridae; genus Labia; species Labia minor. Next base: position 74,588,559 of record OY720344.1, read on the forward strand.
ATGTGAAAGATCATATTAATCAGAGATTGTTATTAAGAACAAACATATTAAACAAACCAGATACATTTGTTAACAACGAGAATAAATAAAAGTGAAATTTTAAAAATAAATTAAACATAAATTCTTATAAATTAATGTAAATATTTTTTAATTCTTACAAAAAGGATGAAATTAGAAAACATTTGAGAATACGAAACAACCTTAAGAAATCATATCTACAATATTATCTAAGCATTCGAAATTGATTGAAAGTTTAAAAATAAATTCTTTATTTGAAATGATATTTTAAAATATTTTAAATTGTATAATTCGTTTTTAATTTAATTTCGAAATAAAATTAAAGATATTTTTTTAATATTATTTTAGAATCAAATTACGATATATTTTGCCATACCCAGATCAAAAAAAAAAAAATTCATGAAGTTAGCAACTTAATAATACATATCTTATCTTATTATGCTAGCTAAAATTGTATATATATATAGCCATTGGTTCTCAAAAACCGCTCTAACGATTTTTTTCAAATTTACACTAGATATAGTATCTATAAAGAAAAATTGAGTTTTATTGATCACATCTCTTGAAAAATACATTTTCATTATTAATTTCTTAATTAAAAATTATATATGGAAAACGTCAAAATTGGCATCCATTTTTATTTTTTAACTGAAATTGTATTAATATTTTTTTTTATTTAAAATATTTTAAAATTTATTATTTAATTTCGAAATAAAATTAAAAATATTTATTTTTAATAAAATATATGTAGATATTTATTAATCTCTCTCAAAAAAAAAAACAAAAACAAAAACAAAAAAACATACGTCTTGCTAAGAGAGTAAAAAATGTCGCTTTCATCATCTAAGTATTATTAGTCTATTGGGTAGAGCGACTGTCTGACAATTCAACTTCGCAGGATCGAAACCGGCGGAAAATAATTTTTTTTTTTTTTTAATCTATTATTTTTTAATAAATTACTATTTTATATTTATTTATTCATTGTTCTTTTATTTTATTTTATTAATTAAGTTTTAGATAGTTTTATAATTTTTAATATTTCTTCACTAAAATATCATTTAATATTTATTAATATTATTTATTTATTATTATTGAGTACCCGAAGTTCCATTCATTTTAATCAGATTGATGCAATGATGCAACATTTAATAATAGTAATATTGTAATAAATTTCTATCTTGAAAATTGTTACATATTATTTAGGATATTTTAAAAACAATTTCTTTCTTTAATATATGTATATATATATTCTTAAAATTGAATTTGTTTAAATTTTAACACATATATTCAATAATATAAATATATATAAAATAATATTAAATTGTATATAATATGTGTGTGTAACGGGCGGACCATTTATTTTATTTGTAATTATATTTAAACCTGGTGAACTCATCCACTGGAATTGGCTCCCAGGAGGTGCTGCTCAGATGGAGCCCGCCCAAACTAAAAGGGATTCCCCTAAAGATCTTAGCAGCCCTTGGCTCGCTATGATAGACAGTCGTTGGAGTCGTTGTGAAACCATTGAGCTGATGAGATAGGGCATGGTACTCAATCCTTAAATTTATGTTTATATGTTCCATGTTCTGAAATATTTGGTAAATTTATCTTTATATTTGTTTTCTTTCTTTCTATTAAACCCGTTAACAATATACAAATATTTTGTGAAAGTTTATTTTTATCAACCCTTATTATCTTGGCGCCCAAATTAAAGTTATATCCTTTATCAAATCATTATTATTTATTATTACAATTGTATATAAAAGAATATTTGAATTTGTTTAAATTTTAACACATTTATTCAATCAAGCCACCGCTTCTTATATCTTATTATTTATATTATAATTATTAAATAAAATTAAAAATATTTGTTATACCGATATCTGTTTTCATTGCATGAACACATATATCCATACATTAAACTTTTTGTTTATATTTTTTTATTTTTAATTTTTAATAAATTTTCTTTTTTGATATGAGATTTTATTAAAAAATTGTATATCAATATTTTTTAAAGGGTCGAGCAATAGCTCGGTGTCTCAGGTATTAATATTACCAGCCAAATTCAATAATAATGAATCATTTTTTTTAACTTAAGTACCGAGCCGAGGCTCGGGGTCCCGGTACTGAACAATTATAAGTGTAGAAACTTTAAATACTGATCCTTTTATTTAAAGAATTTTATTTAAATGGTAATTAAAAAATAAATTGTTGAATAAATCTGTTTAAATAATATTTAATTATATTATATTAATTAAAATGAGAACTTGTACAATAGATTGTATTAAATAATTTAAATATTTGATAATTATAAATAAGTACTACCGAGCGGCCGCTTGGTGTACCAGGTACTATGTATATATAAAAAGATTTAAATTTAAAACATACATATTTGTTAAATTCATGATATTAAAATTAAGAAAGCAAAATATAATAGAAAAAGAAGTAAGTTTATAGAAGTAAAATCCTAAATGGGGTTTGTTTGTCTAATTAATTTAATAGAAAAGTACCGGGACCCCGAGCCTCGGCTCGGTACTTAAGTTAAAAAAAATGATTCATTATTATTGGGTTTGGCTGGTAATATTAATACCTGGGATACCGAGCTGTCGCTCGAAAAAATGTTTAGACATTATTATAGACATTTTCATTCTGTAAATTAAATAATTTTATTTCATTTAAATAAATATCTATTTTTAAATAATTTTTCTCTACATTATTTATCTAATTCTGACAATATATTAAGATCACACCGGGACCCCGAGCCTCGGCTAGGTAATTAAGTTAAAAAAAAATAATTCATTATTATATTGGGTTTGGCTGGTAATATTAATACTTGGGACACCGAGCTGATATACAATTCTTTAATTATTTATTACAATTATTAAATGTTGCATCATTGCATGGAACTTGGGGTCCTCAATAATACATAAATATGTATTATTAGATATATGTTTCTAAGTGCATGAATATTTTTTTTTTATTGGAAGAATGATAAATATATATCGTAATTTATAATTATAAAATATTATTAAAATATATATTTTTAATTTTATTTCGAAATTAAATAAAAAATTTTAAAATATTTTAAATATAAAAAAAATATCTTTTAAAAAAAGGCGGGAGTCAAATTTCAATATGAGTGTCATTTGTCCATATATAAATTAAAAGATAAGATAAGTTAATTAAAATATATATATAAACAAAAGCAAAATTAAATAATAAAAATTTATAAAATTTTGAATTAATATTAAATTATTAGTTAATGACTAATAAGTAATTAATAAAATAAAAAAAATAAAATTTATTACAATATTACAATTATTAAATGTTGCATCATTTTAATTAATAAAATAAAATAAAAGAAATTAAATTTAATCAAAGAACAATGAATAAATAAATATAAAATAATAGATAAAAAAAAAAAAAAAATTTTTTTCCGCCGGTTTCGATCCTGCTAAGTTGACTATTCAAAACAGTGCCTTTACCCAATAGACTAATATATCTTATCTTATTATGCTAGCTAAAATTGTATATATCTATATTTCTTTCTATAAAATGACATTTTTAATCTCTTTGCAAGAATTATATGTTTTTTTTGTTTTTGTTTTTGTTTTTTTTGAGAGTGATTAATAAATATATATATATATTTTATTAAAAATAAATATTTTTAATTTTATTTTGAAATTAAATAATGAATTTTAAAATATTTTAAATATATAAAAAAATGTTAATACAATTCATTTAAAAAAAAGCGGGAATCAACCAACCGTATTTTTTTGTTAATAATTAATTAATTAAGATTAATAAATATATATATATATATATTATTAAAAATAAATATTTTTAATTTTATTTCGAAATTTATTTTATTTTAAAATATTTTAAATATAAAAAAAATATTAATTGAAGTAAAATTGATGACGTCACACCCATATATAATTTTCAATTAAGAAATTAATAATGAAGCTGTAAGTTTCAAGAGATGTGATCAATAAAACTCAATTTTTCTTTATAAATACTATATCTAGTGTAAATTTGAAAAAAATCGTTAGAGCGGTTTTTGAGAACCAATGGTTATATATATATAGAAATATATATACAATTTTAGCTAGCATAATAAGATAAGATTATGGGATTAAAAATAATTACCGACCGACGATAGTAAGGGAGGTATTGTTTTCACACCAAATTTCACATGTGGAGATTTTTACATATCTCCACGAATCATGCATTTTCTTAACAGAAAAAAGTATTTTTAGCATGATGTCTGTCCGTCCGTCCGTATAGATGTGTACAGCCTGAACGGCTCAACCGATTTTGTTGAAATTTGGTATATTTACTTAATGCATCAGTGGGATGAATTGATCAACTTTTGGTGCAAATCCGGAAACCGGAAGTGGTAGTATTAGCGATCGACGATAGGAAGGGAAGGGTTATTTTCACACCAAATTTCACATGAGGAGATTTTTTTATATATCACCACGAATCATGCACTTTGTATTGGTTTCATCCTCGGGAAAATCATATTTATTAGTTTTTTCTTGATTTAAAATTATATGACGTCATCCAGCCATTCATGACGTCACAGCCTGGTCTTGCATATCTATATATATAAAGGAGAGTGTTTGTATGTATGTATGTATGTATGTATGTATGTAATTTGTTTACTTTTTTGCTGTCATAGAAACAAACAAAAAAGAAATTCCCAATCAAAGAATTATTATAATATTTAACTTTTTATTTTAAATTCTAATATTCAAATATCATTTCAATTAAATAATTTATTCTAAAAAAGTTCTCATTTTAATTAATATAATAAAATATTTAAATCATATTTAACTTAAATTATTTTGTATTTATTCTTTCTATATTTGAATACTTCTTTTATTTTAAGGGAGGGAATTAACTATGATCTAAAAAAATTAATAAATGAACTTAATAATAAAAAATCAAATAAATCCATTAATTTAAATTAATACTATTAATTAATGTATATATTGTTAATTTATCTTTAGTTTTATCAATACTTTTATACCGTTAATCTTTATAAATTAATTTTTATAAATTGTCTCAAGTCTCTAACTTTGCATTTTCTCAAATTTTATTATAATTAAAAATATTCAATAAAAATCTTTGCAATGAAATTAAAATATCAAAATGAAATGATCAAGAAATATTATACTCTATTATAACATATACAATACTTATAAACTATAGGCGGAGGAAATATTAGACGATATCATTGCGGGTTCAGGCCAAATCGATCAACATTAATTAAGATATTTTAATTATGACAGATATTAAAAAAACCGCGAATTCAATAATTCTGTTCACTAATTATTTGTAGACTTTAGTAAAACCTACGCATGACTCAATAGATCCGGATAAACTTTTTCAAATTTTGATCTTAAAATTTATCTTGAAGGTAGTAAAGAAAGAGTAAGATGTGGAAATCAATTGTAAAATATTAGGTTACCCAGACGACTTAAATATAATAGGAGATTCGGCAATTGCAATTACAGATAGCGAGGAAAAATTAATCGAAGTAGGAAAAGAGATGAGGTTTGAAATTAATAATGATAAATAAATATATTTAGAAACAAACAGGAGCAGTATTAACAAACAAAATGTAGAATTTGAATATGTAGAAAAATTGAATGTAATCACGAAGGATAATAATATTTGAGAAGAATTTAAATCGAAGTTGCAATCGGGAAACGCCTGTTATCATGCAGTAAAGAGGCTTATCTCATCAAAATTATTATAAAAGGGAATGAAAATTAAAATATATAAAACAATTATTTTGTCTGTTGTATTATATGAGTGTGAGACATGGTCTATGATCTTAGGAGATGAGAGTGGATTCAGAGTATTTGAGAATAGGATTCTCCCCAGCATTTATGGGCCAAAGAAAGATGAGTACATCAGGGAATGACGTTCGAGAGATGGAACAGAGGCTCAGGATAAGGACACTTGGAGAAATGTGGTTGTAGCTACCAAGAACTTTCGAGTACCGTTGAGTCTATGACCCTGGGAGATGAGAGTAGATTCAGATTATTCTTTCCAGCATTTATTGGCCAAAGAAAGATGAGGTCACCGGGGACACTTGGAGAAATGTGGTTGTAGCTGCCAAGAACTTTCGAGTAGATAGATATAACATATTCAATAATAATATATATAATTAATTTACTAAATAAATTAAAATATATTTTAAATAATCACACAATAAGAAATGAATGTTTTATGTTATACATTGTTTGAAACAAAATGGATGAAAACCTTTTACTACTTTCAACCAAATACTATGTACCACTCGGGGGTACAGGGGGCGGAGCCCCCTCTAGATGTGAAGAGCGACGAAGGAGCTCTGAGCAGCTAGTATATTATAAATAAAATAAAATTAAAAATATTTATGTTATATCCATATCTGTTTTTTATTACATTAATAGATATATTAAAATGATTTGATTTTGTTTCTGTAGCTGGAAATTAATTTATTTCAAACCGTCGGTCGGTTCGGACCTGGCCACAGGTCAACTTATTTTTGTTTACTTTAGATTAATTAGAAGGTTTATTTATCGATGTTATCAAAAATTTCCTCTAATTCCTTAACAACATAAAGATTCCAATGGTGATCCTGCCAACAAAATTCTTAAAATAAGAATTCAAGGTCTATGACCTTTGTTACGTTGAGTTATTTGGGTATCTCTTGGGATTTAATTAAATGGACCGAAGGTGAAGAATGGAATTATCAACTATTTGTTCCAACTTAAACTATCATTGTAGAACATCATTAGAAATTCCTATTTAGTCTCACACAACGCATATATAAATGTCTTTTCATAGGTGATCTGAAATCATATATTTCTTTTGATAAATAGAATTTGAAGTTTTGAATAGATCACATAAATTTCGATATATTTATATTTATTGAATTTAAGAGATCAGTGTATCTTAGAGTTTGATTCATCTTCCTACGTAACATGTTTTGTAAAAGATTTTTTTTTAACGATTGATTTGTCGTTTGGGTAAATTTTAGGATTTATTTCTTTTTAAAAGTCATATTCAATTTCCACTATATGAATTTGATTAAAAATAAATATGACAGTTTTATTGTAATTAATTGGAGAGAAATGTAAATTTCTTTGGGATTTATACTCAACTATAAATAATGTTTATATAATATTTTCAATGTGTCTTTTTAAAAGCTGTAAAAATAAAAATAAACATTAATACAAACACCATTTTATTTTCATCTAAGTGTAGGTACATTTACGATTTTATTTACTCACATCTAAATACTCATTAAGATGTTCTTTGATAATTTTTTGAATGAATTAACAATATTCAAAACATAATCTAATAAGAAAAAATGTAATTAATGATAAATTAAACATTATATATGTGAATCTTGCTATATATATCAATATCAGCCGGTCATTTTCAAATGAATTAATTTTAATGTTTCATTAGATGCAAGGGTGACTAAAAATATGATATAATATAAAATTTATCACCACGCGTTTACAATAATAATAATAAATGTTGACTTGAACAAAAATAAATAGAATTAGGGATTATTGAATTTAAATTCTCAACCACGACGATGCTAAAGTACAACTAAAGTAAAAAACAAAATAAGAAGAAAAAAAACAAAGGTTTATTATTTTTTCAGCCCTTAGGAGCATTTCATTATAGTAAAGTGATAAAATGAAAAACAATGGAGTCATTTAATTTAAGAATCAAAAAAAAAAAATAATAACTTTTCGTGTACTTTAAGAAAGGAATTCATTTAGGTGGAAAATATAGAATGGTAAAAAGGGAAAATGTGAAAAAATGTGATTTTATTGATTGATTAAGTTTTTATCAGATATTATTAAATACCACTAAAGAGAAATAGAGAACGAAGGAATGTGGAAGAATTCATTAGTATGCTGAACATATGATAGGTATTAATACTTTTAATTAAATTTGTTTCTTCAAATATGTACTCAAGATAGATTGGTAGTTGATTGTCAGAGGGTAGTCAATGAAATCGATTATAGAGATTATATCAAGATTATATTCTTGATTAATAATTCTTAATTAATTTCATCTTACTCACAATTTTTAAAAATTAAATTAAAGAGAGAAAAGTACATTCAAACAATTTATACTTTCCACACATTCCTCCATGTTCTCTTCTTTTTACCGACCGACGATAGTAAGGGAGGTATTGTTCTCACACCAAATTTCACATGCGGAGATTTTTACATATCTCCACGAATCATGCATTTTCTTAACAGAAAAAAGTATTTTTAGCATGATGTCTGTCCGTCCGTCCGTCCGTGTAGATGTGTACAGCCTGAACGGCTCAACCGATTTTGTTGAAATTTGGTATATTTACTTAATGCATCAGTGGGATGAATTGATCAACTTTTGGTCCAAATCCGGAAACCGGAAGTGGTAGTATTAGCGATCGACGATAGGAAGGGAAGGGTTATTTTCACACCAAATTTCACATGAGGAGATTTTTTTATATATCTCCACGAATTATGCACTTTTTATTGGTTTTATCTTCGGGAAAATCATATTTATTAGTTTTTTCTTGATTTAAAATTATATGACGTCATCCAGCCATTCATGACGTCACAGCCTGGTCTTGCATATATATTATAAATAAAATAAAATTAAAAATGTTTATATTTATTATTTATGTATCCATATCTGTTTTTTATTACATTAATAGATATATTAAAATTATTTGAAATTGTTGCCGTCGGTCGGTTCGGACCTGGCCACAGGTCAACTTATTTCATTCACTTTTACATACTTTATTTTGATTTTTATGTTTTAATTAATGTTTTTTTACTAAATTAAGCATGACTGAGAGACAAAAATAGATTAGAGTATTTTCAAATAGTTCTTCGTAGATTATATGAACCAAAGAAGAATGACGTCAATGGGGAATGGAGGAGACTGCATTTCGAAGAACTGAATGACCCCTATACTTCTCCAAATATAGTTATGGCCATAAAATCGAGATAGTTGCGATGGGGAGGACACTTTAGAATGAGAGAAAAAATCTCCAATCAACTATCTCAAAAATTTGAATTGGATTAATTAACATGTATTACATTTAAATTCAATTTAATTAATTAAATTATAAATTTAATAAATAATATTTATTAAATTGGCTCTTTGTTGATGACACCTCGTCACGTGCTGGAGCGTTAAAAAATTTAAAAAATTAATTCCGGTACTTTCAGCGATTCAATCAAGCTGAAATTCTATATAAAGCAGTTGTATACAATTTAAAACATGTGAAAAATTATCAAACATATATCTTACGGTCAGTGGAGTGTCTCCACTCGACTATCTCGCAATTTGAATTGGATTAAATAACATATATTATATTTAAATTAAATTTAATTAATTAAATTATAAATTAAAATTAATAAATAATATTTATTAAACCAGCGCGTGTTTGGCTCTTTGTTGAAGGCATCATGTCACATGCTGGCGCGTGATTTGCAATGTTAAAAAATTAATTCCAGTACTTTCAGCGATTCAATCAAGCTGAAATTCTATATATAGCAGTTTTATACAATTTAAAATCATGTGAAGAACTATCAAACATTAATCTTAATTTTTACCGTCAGCTTAGAGGAAAAAAAATCAAAACATGGTAGGTAATAACCCACTTCCGGATGAGCTACATTTCTCAAAACTTAAAAGAAAACTTCGAATTTTGAATAATGCCTGGGTACCAAATTATTCTAGCTCAAACAGTTTTTAAGTAATCTTATCTACATACACACATACATACAGACATTTTTCTCAACCTTAGTGAAGATGACTCAGGGCCTTTAAAACGTATAAAAACATTAAAATCTCAACATCGAAAATTTTCTTGATCGCAATACTATCTCTTGCGAGATAGTAAAAAGACTGGCAAAAATCTTCTTTGTAAGGAAACCGATTGGGAAGCGACCGGTTGGTTCGCAAAAAACGCATTGGGAGATAATGTAAGGAGGGAGTAGATGACATGATTGAGTCAGAAGAAAATGGGAGTATTTCAGGATAAAGCCGTTTGGAGTTCTCACCAGTTTTTGTTACCCCCCACGTCCTCGATAACAGATATTCTACAAATTAGTATATTTACGTTCATATCTATATTTTCGATTTTTGTTATGATTAAAGTTATATATTCGTAAATAAAAGTAAATTATGATTAGGTATAGGAAGATTCTATCTATTTCGATTAAATTATTGAAAAAACAATATTTTCATAATATTAATATTTAGTTAAAAATATGATAATTATTATTTAGATTTATATAATTATTATTATTATATGAATTCTAAAGTTGTTTATTCCAAAATTTTCAGTCGATTTATCTAACCCTAAAAGGCATATAGTATTTAACTTGATCATCGTATATAAAATTCAAATGAGATGCAAATTAAAGTAATCGAATGTAAATTTAAAGTCATATTAGACCTGCTCGTCAATAAATAAATAAAGAATTGTTAGAAATGATAGAGTAAGCAGAATGATAGTGAACAAATGAGGTTAAAAAAATGTTATTTTCACTTGATTAAACTGAAGATACGGTTCAAACGGTCATCCTCTGGTAAGACTTTAATAAGATAAATGTCAATTGAGGCGAGAGCTTTTCATTTTATTCGATTTTTGGCTATATGTTTTCTTTTCTTTTCAAGAGAACGAACATTTATTTTATATAGATATATAAATATGTATAATATGTCAGATACAAGAGAAATGATGTCAATAAATGGTAATATCATATACTACTTTAAAGTCTAAAGTTTTTAGCGTAAACGTCTAAGCAATTTTCTAAATATTAATCTAAAGTATGATGACTAGTTTTTCTAAATATTTAAAATACTTTTTTTTCGTATTTCGACATCCTATGTATAATATACCTCCAAAATCCAATAAGGAAATACACCTTTAAGTGTTAAAACAATTTTAAATAATATTCAACCTAAAAATAAGAAAATAAGAAACAAATTACAATTTCATATTAAATTTTAAAATTTGCTTATATTTTAGATTCATTTTAATTTCATTTTCAATTTAATTTTACCTTAAACTACATTCAAACAAATGCACTTCACCTTTCAATTCTACTTGCATTCGAAACTTGTAATATTGGATGAACTATTGAATGGAAATTTGATGCTACATCAAACCTCCATTCATTTAGTTCATCTTCGTCAATTCATTCAATGAAATGCAGGTTAATGAGAAATTAATTATAGATCTTTTATATTTTGATATATGATAACCTTTCAATATATTCTCACATATAGTTAGAATCAGTATTATGATTGAAATGTGCAAAGGAATATTCGAGAAAAGTGTATTTATAGAGAAACTGATTGAAAAATTTTGAAATTATGAGAGCAATGAGAATAACAGTATAAAAAATAAGTTGACCTGTGGCCAGGTCCGAACCGACCGACGGTTTGAAATAAATTAATTTCCAGCTACAGAAACAATTTCAAATAATTTTCATATATCTATTAATGTAATAAAAAACAGATATGGATACATAAATAATAAATATAAACATTTTTAATTTTATTTTATTTATAATATATATGCAAGACCAGGCTGTGACGTCATGCATGGCTGGATGACGTCATATAATTTTAAATCAAGAAAAAACTAATAAATATGATTTTTCCCGAGGATAAAACCAATAAAAAGTGCATAATTCGTGGAGATATATAAAAAAATCTCCTCATGTGAAATTTGGTGTGAAAATAACCCTTCCCTTCTTATCGTCGATCGCTAATACTACCACTTCCGGTTTCCGGATTTGCACCAAAAGTTGATCAATTCATCCCACTGATGCATTAAGTAAATATACCAAATTTCATCAAAATCGGTTGAGCCGTTCAGGCTGTACACATCTATACGGACGGACAGACGGACGGACAGACGGACGGACGGACAGACGGACAGACATCATGCTAAAAATACTTTTTTCTGTTTAGAAAATGCATGATTCGTGGAGATATGTAAAAATCTCCACATGTGAAATTTGGTGTGAAAACAATACCTCCCTTACTATCGTCGGTCGGTAATAATATAAAAGTTTTCAATCTAGTTGATGATGAAGTCTATGGTCTATGACACTGACAGACGAGAATAGATTTAGAGTAGAGATTAGGATTCTTAGCAGCATTCATGGGCCAAAGAAAGATGAGGGGATGGCGGAGACTGCATAACGAGGAATTGTATGACCTCTATGCATCTCCAGATATAGTTAAGGTTATAAAATTGAGAAGACTGCGGTGGGCAGGGCATGGGGTTAGTATGGATGAGGAGAGAATGACGAAAAATATATTTGTGGGGAAACCGGTTGGAAGACCAAGGACGCTATGGGTGGACAATGTAGGAAGGGACGTGAGAGTGATAAGACAGGGTATGAGCTGGATGGTTATAGCTCAGTATTGGGATACTTGGAGAAATGGGGTTGCTGCAGTCAACTTTCGAGATCCATAGAGACACGGAGATAGATAGATATAACATATATAATAATAAGATATAATAAATTAACTGAGTAAATTAAAATATATTTTAAATAAGAACACAATGTAACGCCGAGATTGAATATTAGAGGAAAAGTCGTACAGGCACAAATGGACATACCCGTGCCATCTATCGGAATCAATATGATTGACTAATGGATTGGAGGGGATATAGTCTAGTGATAGGATGAAGTAAAAAGAAATATATATTCTCGCTTGTCCAGCGGACGACATATTAAATTGGAGCTATCGAATTACCTAATGTGTTGAAATTTTATAGAAGAGTCTACCGTGACTGTTTATCTTTAGTAGTGTTTATTAATTATATCTATTGTTGTTATTTTACCTGCCATAAATACCGCCTTCCCTATCAGATATCGTACCGGTGAGTGAATTATAATATATGTCTTTATGAATAACGCTTATAATAATCCCGTACCTGTTATTAATGAGTTATTACAGTTTTTAGGTTACGGCCAAGTTTTTAGATTACGACCAAATCTTTAGGTTACGGCCAAGTTTAGGTAACTACCGGTTGTGGGTTACGGACAGTTTTAGGTTACGACCTGTCTTAGATTGTTGCAAGTTTGGGTTACCGAAAGTCTTCGATTATCGCCGTTTCCAGATACTGCCTTTACGTGATGACTTTTGATCTCTAGCTGGAAAACCAAGAAAATACACCTACTTCTTATATCACCACAGCATTACCGTATCGTACTGACATTTACTATTAATAACGTCCATCTATTAAGTGTTTCGTGTTAAAGGTTATCATATAAATAAAAACCAGTAGATCCCCCCGTTGAGTCTCTATCCAGCAACCTAAGTTTAACTTAGGCGATTCGTGTAACTTAAATTGTACAGTAAACATGTGTGTACCTTAATATCAACATAATTGTATATAAATTGTTTATAATAATGATATCTAAATAAATATAATTATAATCAAATAAAATAAAATTTCTTTCCTTTTTTTTTTTTTTTAAATAAATTATTCTTATATAATTTCTCTCTATAATAGTTATTTCGTACCGATTGTACAATTAAAGTCGCATGAGCACAAGAAAAAGAAATAAATGTTTTAATATACTGATTGAAACGAAATGGATGAAAACCTTTGACATACAGGCTTTCAACTAAATACTATGTATTTCTTCGGGGGTACAGGGGCAGGTACGAAGAGCGCCCAAGGCTGTCAAACCAGCTAGTTTTAAATAAACAAGACTAAAAGGAACGATTCCCAATGGTCACCAACGACCATATATTTAAAAAACATATTTATTTTCATACTATCTAGTTGATATTCAATTTAGGAGAAACTTATATTTTGATAAATTGTTCAGCTACTGATTTTATCCTAAAGAAAGTTAACAGTGTAGTTAAATTTTGAGAAATAAGTATTATGTTTGTACAGAATTATTAATTTTTTAAGATATAAAATTTGTAACAGTTTTTTAAATACATTTACTCTATGATTATTGGTTTGTATTTAATTATAATTTATAATAGTAGTTGTGGTCACTGCTTACCTCTCACTTACCCCCTTCCCTACTTTTTATTAAAAATCAAATTCACTATTTTTCTTAATATTTTTTTTATTATTTGTAATTCCATTTATTTATTTTTTTTTTTTATAAATTTCATTTAAATATATAATATGATATAAAAATATAATTATGTTTTATATATGTAATTATATATACTATAGTAAGTTATTTATTAATTCTCTGAAATTAATTATTTAATAAAAATAAATGAAAAAAAAGTTGAAAAGCTTGGTCGAACCTGAAAGTATATTAGAAAAGTTAATATTTAAAGAGATTTTTAAGTGAAAAGTTTTCAGCTCATCTTAAATATTTATTTAATCATTTTTCATTCACTTGAAGAAAAATAAAAAAGAATGAAAGAAACAATCAGTTCGGATGAAAATTTAAAGGTGTTCTCTAATCTCGAATTAGAGAGTACAAACACAAAACATTAGTTATTATCAAAAATGTACCTATTTTATTTTATTAATTTATTTAGTTCTGTAACTTTATTATGAATATATTTTTTAAAAGAAATAAATAAATTTTTATTTTATATTTTAAAATTTGTAATTTTCAGTAATTTTGAATAATTTTTTCCCTTAAGCTATAGAGTGAAGCTTGTATATACTAATAAAATTATATTTATATATTGATTTTGAAAATTGTATATAAGATCTTTATGAAATTCACATATTAGAGGGTATTAAAGTTGAAGATATGATCTGTATAGGTTTCATTTATGGAAAAAATAATTTTGTTTTTTTTCTTAATATAAAGCAATTTATAACAAGTGTCAATAAATATTTAAAACTAAAGATTACTAATTAATGATTTAAAGTGGTTCGAAATAATATCTATTTGAATATTATTAATATTATTATATTATATTAAAATGTATATTTAAAAGTAAAGTTGCATAATTACTAGGCATGGTTATTATTTTAACTATAGCACTATACACACAATCCGGAATAAACTAAAAATTATTAAAAAGTTTCTAGAAGAAAAATAAACTAAGGCAGGTATGTCTGAGGTAATATAATTTATTATTTTCAAATATTCCTACATACATATCTTCTATATATATCTATATATATATGGATTGTCACGTTATAACTGAAAACTAATCAAGAGTGAAAATGAAAGAGAAAAGTAATAAAGTTAATTTGTAAAATAGGGAAAAGTTTATACTACATGTTTAATACTTAATTAATCTAGAGGCAGAGAGAGATCAAATTTTATTTCAAATAAAAAAAAAGAGATAAATAAACATAAAAATACCTGAAAATGAAGGGATCCTTAATAGAGAAGAGAAGAGTTTGTTAAGTATACAAATGGCTCTCCTACTATTGATATAAGTTAATTACTTAATTTTCTTCTATTTTATTTTTGGAATATAAACATTTTTACATCAATAATAATTAAAAATAAATTAATGATTAATAAAATCAATTATTTATACTCTGGACAAATAAGGAATAGAAAAATCATAAAAATGTATAATATGTATATTCTATAAGGTATATAGAATTGAAATTTTTATTTAGCTAAAATTTCATGTCTATTATTATTATTTGAATATTTAATTATAGCTATTCATTGAAAAATGTTATTTATGTGTGAGTGTCTGTGTGAGAGAGAGAGAGTAGTGAGAAAATCGTCACCAAATACAATATCTACCTACTAACCATGGCCGTACGGTTGGATATCTTTTTACAAAAGTAGAAATAATAATAAACACCTTCTCTTTTATGTACTTGTACATATAAGAGAAATAATATAAAAATTGCGTTAATTAAATTCACCAATATTGATTTTTTATTTATAATTTTTCGTATATTCATCGTTTTGTTCCGAAATGTTAAAACTTAACGAACATGATCTTTTGATCTCTAATTTTTTTAAAAATTTTTAATAATGATATTTATTTTTATCTGAAAAATTAAATCAATATATCTATAAAACTATGTATTCTTTACAAATCTTCAATAAGACAATAACACCCAAATTTTTTTAAAAGTTTTATCATATATTTTAAGCCTACCACTAGAATGCGCATGCGCGAAATAATATATAAATATTTTCTCTTATAGAAAAATCTTTGGATAAATAGATTTGAAAATTAGTTTAAAGTAATACTTTAGATCAGTGGTTCTTAAACTGTGGTCCGCGGACCCCTGGGGGTCCGCGAAGCCTTTACTGGGGGTCCGCGGTCCTCGGAAAAAAATCATCGTAAAAATATATACATATATAAATATTTAAAGTTCATTGTTTAACTATATCCTCCTAGAGAATTACGGCTATAATTTAATACTATTAATAATACTATTTTATTTTATTAAATTGATAATTATGTCAATTAATTTTTTGTGAATAAATAAACATATATAAAAAACTATATATAAAATTTGAATTTTCATCCATTCATTCATTTAAAATCATTTTTCGATTGTTCCTTTAAAATAACCCCTCTTAGGGGCTCGGAAGGGGAGGCATATAAGGGAATTTTCTTTCACTTTGTTATTGGGGAAAACCAGGGGAGGGGACAGTCTTACCCGGAAAAACCCAAATTGTCAGCGTCCACTCTGGGGTTTTAAACAGTTTTAAAGCAAATGTTAATTATAAGTTCATTTCTCAACGAGTTGTATCTTTAAATTATTTTTATTAATGTTAATTATAAGTTCATTTCTCAACGAGTTGTATCTTTAAATTATTTTTATTAATTTAATTAATTATAATTAAATTATAGCTAATAATAGTTTATTATAGCTAATAATTTTTTTTAATTTTTAGTGTAATTTGCATGATCATTATTTTATAAAAACACTAAACACATTTTGCAATTTCCCAGAAAGGCTGTTTTTGAGAGTAAGTATAAGTTAGTTTTATGAATAAAAAATATTTATTTTAATAATATTTTAGAATCAAATTACGAAATTAATAATATTTTAGAATCAAATTACGAAATTAATAATATTTTAGAATCAAATTACGAAATTAATAATATTTTAGAATCAAATTACGAAATATATTTATTATATAAATTAATATTCATTTAAAATGATATTAAATCATTTATTTAAAATGATTTAAAACATTTATTAAAATGATTTAAAACATTCATTTAAAATGATATTAAAACATTCATTTAAAATCATATTAAAACATAGCTAGTAAATAATAATTCGTTATATTTATATTATATTTATATTATTGTAGTTCAATGTTAATAAATTACTCCATAAAATGGATCGTTGGCTACAAACTGGTTCAACACAGAAACGGAAAGAATCAGATGATGAGGCATCAACAGCAAACTCTACCAAGAAACGCAAAACTAGAAAATATTCGGATGATTATTTATCATTTGGATTTACTTATATTTGCAACAATGATGTGGAAAGACCAGTCTGCGTTCTATGTCAGGAAAGTTTATCCAATGAAAGTATGAAACCTGCTAATCTCAGACGTCATTTACAAACAAAGCACAGCGAGCATGTTAGTAAGTCTATCGAATTTTTTAAAATGAAAAAAGAAGAACTTAATTCAAGTCAGAAATTGATGGTAAAGACGGGATCTGGTGGTATGAGTAAGAAAGCAGTAATGGCATCATATGAAGTAGCTCTACTTATTGCTAAAGCAGGAAAGCCGCATAATATAGCAGAGCAATTAATTCTTCCTGCTACAAAAGTAATTACAAATATAATGTTAGGAACTAAAGCAGCAAACGATATAAATTTGATTTCATTATCAAATGATACGGTTAAGAATAGGATTGAAGACATGTCATGTAATATAAAAGAAGAATTAATATCGAGAGTGCGCAAAAGTCACTATTACTCATTACAATTGGATGAAAGTACTGATGTCACTAATAATGCCAATTTGTTAGCTTTCATTAGATATGAGTTTGAAAATCAAATACAAGAAGATGTATTGTTTTGTGATTCACTACCTTCACGAACGACAGCTAATGACATATTTAACAGTTTGAATAATTTTATAACCGAAAATGAAATAGAGTGGCCAAAATGTGTTGGAATTTGCACTGATGGTGCTCGTGCAATGTCAGGTACAAGAACTGGATTGGTTGCTCTTATTAAAAATGTTGCGCCTCAGGTTGTTTGGAATCATTGCTGCATTCACAGAGAATCATTAGCAGCCAAAAATATGTCACCAGATTTGAAAAGAACATTAGACGAAGTAGTTAAAATTGTCAATTTCATTAAGGCTCGTCCACTTAATTCCAGAGTTTTTAAAATTTTGTGTGAGGAAATGGGTAGTCAACATACACATTTATTATTACATACAGATGTACGTTGGTTGTCCCGCGGGAAAGTACTCATTCGCCTTTTTGAGCTTCGAGATGAAATACGATTGTTTTTAATAGATGCGCATTTTGAACTGACCGAATGTTTCAATGATTTTATCTGGTTAGCTAAGGTGGCTTACTTGACTGATATTTTTACAAAATTGAACGAACTTAATTTGAGCCTGCAAGGTACTGTTGTAAATATATTTAAAGTTGAAGACAAAATAGAAGCAATGATTAAAAAAATCGACTTGTGGTCGAAACGCATCCAGAACGGTGTATATGAGTCTTTTCCAACTCTCAATGATTTCATAGAAAGCTCCAGTGAAAAATTGCTTAATCAAACGCGTCAATTATTTGTTGAACATTTAATTACTTTGAAAAGCAACTTCAGGAAGTATTTTTCTACTCCTGATCCTTGCAATAACTGGATCAGAGATCCATTTAATATGGAAATTACAAATGCTAAACATTTATCTGCACCTGAACAAGATATTCTCGTGGAATTATCATGTGATACAACTTATAAACTAAAATTTAACAAAACTGAATTGAGCAACTTTTGGTTACTTCTCAGGTCAGATTATCCTGCGCTTGCAAATAAAGCACTTCAACACTTGATTCCATTCTGCACAACATATTTATGCGAACAAGCTTTTTCGGTACTATTTTATATTAAGTCTAAATATAGAAACAAATTAAATGTAGAGCCGGATCTTAGATTAAAAGTTTCCAATATTAAGCCAGATATTGAGATTCTTGTTTCAAGAAAACAACTGCATACATCTCATTAAATATGTAAGTTATATTTAATGAGATAGATGCAGTTATTTTTTAAAATATTTCTTATTTAATATTTTCTGAAAAAAATTATAAAATATTTATATGAATTTAATGTAAGTACCCATTATAATTTGTGAGATTTGTTGCTATGACAATGTTTGTATTTTCTTTCTTCAATATTATAATTTCTAATAAAATGTGTTCTACAATATGCAAAAAAATCGTTATTCACCAATCACTGTTAGAAATATTCATCATATATCCTTGTCCTTATGAGATCGTAAGCCAGAAATTAATTAATAAAATGACGTAAAGTACCTAAAGTTGTGATGGGGGTCCGTCAAAAAAAATTTTTTCAAGTGGGGGTCCGTGGAGTACATAAGTTTAAGAACCTATGCTTTAGATCAGTAATTCCCAAAGTGGACTATATCGACCTCCAGGGGTCTATGGCAACCTGCAAGGGGTCAGCGAATAAAAACTTTGGGGGCCCATGAAATGAAAATGGGGGTCTACGATAGTGGATCTCAAGCCTATTTACTTACATTATACTATCTTATAATTCAATTCAATATGGCTCTAAAATAAAAAAAAGTAAATTTTTTTTCCTATTTGGCTCTTAAACATTTTCGAAAAAATAAATTTCAGGTTAAGTAGGGGGTCTACCCAAAATCGAAAAACATCACAAGAGGTCTACGACATAAAAAAAGTTTAGGAACCTATGCATTAGATTGTTGCAAAATAAATTAAATAAAAAACTAATATTTCTCTAAAATATACAAACAAACTAAAGAGTATTTATATCCAAACCCATTTTAGGGAAATTAATTTATTTTCTGCATTAAACATATTTTCATCTATATACATATATATAATTTTTATTTTTATTTTATTTTTCAATTCAATTTATAATTAATCTTAAAATGTACTTTGATGTATGACATATAATGTCAATGGTTGGTTTATTTTAAACAACTCTTGTTTAAATTTTTTATGAATATTTGTTTTTTATATTTTACTTGTAATTATGTTCAAGGTTTTACAATGAAAAAAAAAATTAATTACCTTTTCAAATTAAATTCGTACATTCTCTCTCTAAATACTAATTATTTTCATTTTAAATTAAAAAAAAATTAAAATTTTAATTTGTTAACTACTTATGTATTATGTATTTATATTTATAAACATGTTAAGTTGTTGGTTGTTGCGATGGTACTTTAAGTTCAATTAATTTAAATATAAACAAACAATTTCAAATGGCCTTCAGCATTTCTACTACTGTAATAAAATCAAACTTGGGTTTTCTCTTTGATTCAAATTAACTTATGGTTAGGCAAGTGACTGATGGCAATCTCTTAGGCAATTAAGATTGTAGGTCATTTTCTGTGGCCTCTTTGAAGCGACATATTGAATAATGAGCTCCGTTCAATATGGAACATTCAAAGCAGATAAAACAAACCAACCATTGACATATTAGAACAAAATACATATTAAGATTAATTATAAATTGAATGAAATAAATCTATAAAAAAAAATTATTTAAATAAATGAAAATATATAGAAAGTACAATAATTTTACTAAAATGGTAATAATATGAATAAATATACATTTATATGGCAAATAAAAAAAGAAAATGTTTTAAATATGTCAAGTAAATATTTTATTTTAATGAAAACAGAATTAAGTGGGATGTTTTGGGGATAAAAAGAGAGGTTGTGGATAAATAAAAATATAATTTCGAAAGAAATTAAACTTTTATACTAAATTTGACCTTCAAAATTTCTTAAATTTTTTTTTTTTTTTATATTTTATTTACAATCTGTTATTAATTTATAACAATAAGTAAATTAGTGTAAAATAGCTAGTCTACCCTCTTGTAGAAAGTAACCCAGGGGTTATTTTATTTTTTTTTAATCTCTTTTTTAACTCATTATATTTGAAAACGAGCTATTGAGTCTCTCTCTCGCAGGGTAATTTTTTTTTTTAGTCTTCTTGAACTGGGTGGAATCATTAGATATTTGACTAGTGCACTTTGGTGATGTTCTAGTTTGTTTAAGTAGTTTTTACACTTTTTTATGATTTCACTTTTTACTGATGAGATCCCCAAATCACGAGCAATACGAACACGTTGACACGAACCAAGGCGCGTTCACTATTACACGTAGAACTTTAGCTTGAAAGCGTTCGAGTATTTCAACATTTGAGTTGGCAGCGGAGCCCCATAATTCTAGTCCGTAGGTCCAGACTGGTTTGAATATACATTTATAGATCAGGATTTTGTTTTCTAGTGACAGACTGGATCTGCTATCAATTAGCCAGTAGTACTTAAGCAGAAGTAGTGATAATTGTTTCCTTTTCATTGTAATATGTGTTTTCCACGTTATTTTGCAATCAAGGTGCTTACCAAGATATTTAACACTGTCGCACTCTGTGTTATTGGTTGGTTGTTGATGAGAATAGGAGGACAGGTATTTTTCTTGTTGGAAAATGTGACATGGTTACATTTGTTTTCATTAACTTTGATCCGCCAATTTTTGAGCCAAAGTTGGATTTTATTTATATTATTTTGAAGTTCTATGGAAGCTGCTTGTGGTTGTTTGTTAGCAGTATCGTCTGGAAACGTAGCAGTAATTGCGTTAGCAGATGTCGGGAGGTCGGTAGTATAAATAAGATAAAGGAGAGGGCCAAGGACACTGCCTTGAGGTACACCAGCGTGTATTGGGTGGAGAGGAGTTTCTTCATCCAAGTACTTTATCAAGTAGTGCCTTTCACTGAGAGAGAATTTCCGTTAGTTATGTGGTAATACTTTTTTTAGTTTGTAGAATAATCCCACATGCCACACTTTAT
This sequence comes from Labia minor, assembly GCA_963082975.1. Taxonomy (NCBI): domain Eukaryota; kingdom Metazoa; phylum Arthropoda; class Insecta; order Dermaptera; family Spongiphoridae; genus Labia; species Labia minor. The sequence continues at coordinate 74,610,592 of OY720344.1, forward strand.
CAAAGACTTGTTTAATATCTAGAAATATGGAAAATGATAATGTTGATTAAATACTTCCTTTTCTCTCCCTCAAACAAACGCAAACACATCAACTAACTATCTACCCCAGACCCATCAAGCAAAGGTGAGATAACTGGACTACAGTTAGCAACAATAAAAGACGTCTCACAAAGAGTCCAACAACAAGAAATGTAAGACAAAAAATGATATCAGATTACTGGCTAAGTGAGCCTATAACCACAAACAACTCCTTTAGCAGCCGCGCTCAGGATGACAATACTGAAAAGACCTCCAACCAATTAGTTGGAGAAAAAAACCTAGGTCTCCACCAATATTTGTAAAAGGAGTGCAGAATATTTTTCCGCTCATAAAACTCCTTGATCAATTTGCAACCAGCAATTATGAATTAAAAATCCTTAACTCTGACCAAGTTAAAATCCAACCTAAGACTACAGAAATGTACACAAACATTATCAAAGCACTAGACGATAAAAAAACAGAATACTTCACATACAAACCTAAAGATGAAAGAGCTTTTAGAGTAGTCATTAAAACATACATTACTCAGTGAATATTGAAGAACTAAAAAATGAAATAGAAAACCATTGAGATGATGTTGAACAAATATGGAATATAACAAAACGAACTACAAAACTAAAAAACCCCTACCTATGTTCTTTGTTGACATAAAACCCAACACCAATAATAAACTTATATATAATATCCAATACCTACTACACCAAAAAATAAAAATTGAAGCACCAAGACCCAAAAAGGATATACCTCAATGCTCCAGGTGACAACGTTATGGGCATACCAAATCTTTCTGCCAAATGAGGCCACTTTTAATTAAAGACATTCAATTGTAATAGTCGTTGTATAAAAAATTGAATCCTCATCATTTTTAAAATTACCAATAGTTGTATCTATCTACCCAGAGTTGTAATTGAAATTTATTCGTAATTGTGCATATAAATCAATTTGTCTTCCCCAGATGCTACACGGGGAAACAGATGTGGCTCAAGCGTCGTTTCGTTATACTCCTTTAGTATATTCATTATATATATAATTTTCTATGTAAATCTTTTTTTAAGACTAATCTTAACCATCTTAAGTATAATCTTAACCATCTGAGCTGATAGCCCAAAGAATTTATTTGAATATTAATTTAATTATTATACAGATTAATTTAAAAATTAAAATCAGATCTTTCATTAATTTTCGTGAAAAAAATAATATAATATTAGTACTTATGGAACCTTTGTACGTTTATATAATTAAAAAAAATTAAAATGTGAAACCAAAACTATTTTTAACTATTACTTCCATTTCATAAATTAAACCTCAGTAAAAGTGGATATGTGATTAAAGCCTGGTTTTGTTTTGTTTTGTATAATTGCTTTATAAATAATTAGATAATATTTTTAATTAAATAGAAGTAGAAGAACTACTGCCCCAACAGTGATCAAATGTTTAAATGTATCCAAATTTTTACCGACCGACGATAGTAAGGGAGGTGTTGTTTTCACACCAAATTTCACATGTGGAGATTTTTACATATCTCCACAAATCATGCATTTTCTTAACAGAAAAAAGTATTTTTAGCATGATGTCTGTCCGTCCGTCCGTCCGTCCGTCCGTCTGTCCGTCCGTCCGTATAGATGTGTACAGCCTGAACGGCTCAACCGATTTTGATGAAATTTGGTATATTTACTTAATGCATCAGTGGGATGAATTGATCAACTTTTGGTGCAAATCCGGAAACCGGAAGTGGTAGTATTAGCGATCGACGATAGGAAGGGAAGGGTTATTTTCACACCAAATTTCACATGAGGAGATTTTTTTATATATCACCACGAATCATGCACTTTGTATTGGTTTTATCCTCGAGAAAAATCATATTTATTAGTTTTTTCTTGATTTAAAATTATATGACGTCATCCAGCCATTCATGACGTCACAGCCTGGTCTTGCATATATATTATAAATAAAATAAAATTGAAAATGTTTATATTTATTATTTATGTATCCATATCTGTTTTTTATTACATTAATAGATATATTAAAATTATTTGAAATTGTTTCTGTAGCTGCTATTTAATTTACTTCAAACCGTCGGTCGGTTCGGACCTGGCCACAGGTCAACTTATTTAAATGTACCCTTTCTTTTTTATTTAAAATAACTCTCTTATTTTTTTAAAAAATATTATAATCTATCAATAATTCAAGTAGCGAATACCCAATACATATTAAAATTTGTTTATCCCAATTTCTGAATTTATTATAGCTACAAAAAAAGAACCTCTGAAAATAATCTTTTTTTCAATAATAATAGCTGTTTAATAGCGTACAAGGCAAAAAAACCTTTTTTAAATGTTTAAAAATGGAAAGTATTTTTTTCCCTACTTTCTTTCAGATTTTTTTTCCCAATAACCAAAAAAAAACTAATTCTGTGTGATTTAAATTTGATTAAAATAGTAGAAAGAAAATTCATTTTAAATTAATTTCACTTTTCTATTGAATAAAGAGATCACTATACTTTAAAATAGTGATTCTCAACCTGGGCGATATCGCCCCCTGGGGGAAGGTCAGATGATTTTGCGATCAGGCTTTTTAAACATTTCCGCTTTTTTTCAATATGGTTTAAAAAAAAGTAAGATGATTTTGCGATCAGGTTCTGAAACTCGATTTTTCAATATGGCTCTAAAGTATCACCAAGTGTACCTACCTTATATTAGGGATTATCATGCAATTTTAATCTGTTAAAATTTAAAGGGGGCGAATTATGAAGCCGGCCTTACGAAGTGGGCATTTGGTCCAAAAAGGTTGAGAAACACTACTTTAAAATAAAAATAAGTTGACCTGTGGCCAGGTCCGAACCGACGGACGGTTTGAAATAAATTAATTTCCAGCTACAGAAACAATTTCAAATACTTTTAATATATCTATTAATTCAATAAAAAACAGATATGGGTATAACATAAATATTTTTAATTTTATTTTATTTATAATATATATGCAAGACCAGGCTGTGACGTCATGCATGGCTGGATGACGTCATATAATTTTAAATCAAGAAAAAACTAATAAATATGATTTTCCCGAAGATAAAACCAATAAAAAGTGCATAATTCGTGGAGATATATAAAAAAATCTCCTTTGGTGTGAAAATAACCCTTTCCTTCCTATCGTCGATCGCTAATACTACCACTTCCGGTTTCCGGAATTGCACCAAAAGTTGATCAATTCATCCCACTGATGCATTAAGTAAATATACCAAATTTCATCAAAATCGGTTGAGCCGTTCAGGCTGTACACATCTATACGGACGGACAGACGGACGGACGGACAGACGGACAGACATCATGCTAAAAATACTTTTTTCTGTTTATAAAATGCATGATTCGTGGAGATATGTAAAAATCTCCACATGTGAAATTTGGTGTGAAAACAATACCTCCCTTACTATCGTCGGTCGGTAATAAAATACAATTTATGAAATCCTGACCACTCGATAATTTAGCAAATGATACTTTCAAAAATTGATTCTTTTTTTTATTATTATTGTTTAAATTTTATAAGTTATTGAGAAGAAACAATATATATATATATATATATATATATATATTAGAATATTATTCCTATTGATTTCAGAATGGAATAAATTTGCATTAATATTCAATTGGACCAAAAATAAAAGAATATAATTTGGAAACTTTACCTTTTCAAATCATTTAGAGAACAATTCTAAGTTTGAACTAGTTTATATCTCTGAGAAAGAAAAAAAATATTCACACAAAATTTTCAAAGTAATTGATATATATGTGATCTCAAGAATTTTCTAAGTTAGTTTTAAGATTTCCAATTTTTATCGAAATATTATGATATTTAAAAAACTTGTATTAAAAAATAAACAGATGTTTCATGATTCTTAACACTTAAATTATTTAATAATATTTCTTTATTTTCAAAAGTTATGTATTTTCTATACTGAATAATAAAATTAGTCTTTTTATAATAATTTTAAAATTTATTTATTAAATAAATCTGAATATAGATGATACCGAATAAAGGTGAAATGAGTTTAAATCCCGAAAGCCTTACAAATAATTAAATATTAATATTTTATTGAAAATTCGTTTAATGTCTTATCTAAGCAATATTTTCCTAATCATTATTAAGTAGGTATTTCAGATAAAACAATTTAAAATAAAATAATTATCTTATCTTATTATGCTAGCTAAAATTGTATATATGTATTTATCTATATATATTGGTTCTCAAAAACCGCTCTAACGATTTTTTTCAAATTCACACTAGATATAGTATTTATAAAGAAAAATTAAGTTTTATTGATGATATCTCTTGAAACATACAGCTTCATTATTAATTTCTTAATTGAAAATTATATATGGAAAACGTCAAAATTTTTAATACTGCCTGCTAAGACAGTAAAAAAATGACAATTTTTTATCTAAATACATATAGTCCAGCGGTTGGACTGATGTTTTAACGAGTGGATTTCGTCGGTTCGAAACTCGCCGGGTGAATCGTTATTTAAAAATGAAAATAATGATTTTGTTATTTTTTTTTCTTTTTATCTATTGTTTACTTTTTAATAAATTACTATTCTATATTTATTTATTCATTGTTCTTTTATTAATAAAGTTTTAGATAGTTTTATAAGTTTTAATATTTTTTCAATAAAATATTATTCAATATATTTATTAATATTATTTTATTTATTATTATTGAGTACCCGAAGTTCCATTCATTTTAATCAGATTGATGCAATGATGCAACAGTTAATAATTGTAATATTGTAATAAATTTCTATCTTGAAAATTGTTACATATTATTCAGGATATTTTAAAAACTATTTCTTTCTTTAATTAATATTCATTTTTTCTATAAGTCAGATATATTTCCAAATATTAAATAATTTTTGAAGTGAAAACTTCTTTAGCGGCGTTGAGCACTTTTGCGGGATGGGGAAAAAGTATAGAACTCGCGTGATCGTGACCAACACCATGAAACCATCTGCTTTCAAATTTCTTATAACAGAGCGCGAAATTTGAATTGTCATTAGAACTGTTTTATAAATTATCTCTAACATATAAATATATATTTATTATGTAAAGTTCATTTCATATATACATATATAATCAAAATTATACGAAATGAACTTCACATAATAAATATATATTTTATGTTAGAGATAAGAATTATAAAACAGTTCGTATTGCAATATTTTAAACAAAGTTGTGTATTTATATATATATAAATATAAGTTACAAATTTGTTTAAAATATATGTTTAAAATAATATATAAGTTATATATATATACATGCATATGAAATTCATCTTTCTCGTGAAATAGCGCGAATTTCGTCTGTTTTAAAATTTCTTACGCAGAAGTTTTCACTTCTGTCGGCCAGTCCCACGACTGCCAATTTTGCTTTTTTAATTCCGAAAAGCTGCAAAGCACGTTTTTTTGTCTTTAGTTTGTTTTATAACCACTTGGGGCGCTAAACAGTTTTTCAAAAAAACACTATAGAAAAAAAATATATGTACCTATATATTATATATTTATGTATTATTGAGGAGCACAAGTTCATTAATTTTAATCAGATTGATGCAAATGTGTAACATTTAATAATTGTAATAAATAATTAAAGAATTGTGTATCAATATTTTTTAAAGGGTAGAGCGAGAGCTCGGTGTCCCAGGTATTAATATTACCAGCCAAATCCAATAATAATGAATCATTTTTTTTAACTTAAGTACCGAGCCGAGGCTCGGGGTCCCGGTACTAGATATTAATAATACTGGCTGAGTGGGTAGAGTACGAGATTTCTACACAGGAAGCCTCAGTTCGAATCCCAGCATAGAACTCAAGATTATATATTTATTTAATTAATTTAATTTAATTTAATAATTTAATAAAAATAAAAATTTAATTCAATTTAACATCAGCTGCCCCAGCTCCAGGAACTGACAAGCCCTGGTTCTACAAAGCCTGCTCCGGCAGGATAACCTCAAAACAAGCAACCATGAATCGTGATAGAATATCCAGATAATTGCTCTTCAAGAGACAAGATTCACGGATGAAAAATACAATGGACTATAAGAACTATCGCATATTCAAGAGCAAGACGGCCAAGCGAATTGGAAGAGGTTTACCACTTCTGGGCGTGGCGTTCATTGTGAAAAAGAAGATCATCGATTCAATATTAGAAGTCAATGCCATCAGCAATCGCATCATGACCATGAGGATGCGATGCGCTTCTAAAAAAAAAAAAAAAAAAATTTATGGGAGCTTTGCGTGATCCAAGACGGTCCATACGCAATTAATTAATTAATTAATTAATAATACTATAATACTATAATTTATTTTAAAAGAATCATTGGTAACCGGTTGATTACCTGACAAACAGTGCCTTCATGGCGATAACATTTTTCCGTCATCATCATAGAAAAAATCAATTTTTATTTTATACTTATTTTAAAAAAAAATTAAAAATAATTCATAATAGTGAACAGTAATCTTAAAGAAATTAAATAAAACCAATATAAATCAAATTCTCGATAATTAATATTTTCAAGATACTATTATTACCCTCAGTTTTGAATCAACACCTCGTTTACAATAAAATGTATACAACAATAATGTAAATTATAGTATATTTTGGATTCTGCTTTAAAATCATTTTAACTATCAAAACAAACGTTTTTCTATGTGTATGAGTTCTTTCCTTTCAGTCAGTTAATCAATTTTTTAAAATATATTTTTTCTTGGATATTCTCGTGCGCCCCACATGATGAAAATCGCAGGCTTGGACTACCTCAATTTCCAATATTTCTTTGGTATTCATCCAAATTAAATAATCAAATTTACCCCTAAACAGTCTATCGCGGTGTTGGGTGAACAAATGATCATAAACAGTTAGAAAGACGATCGCAGAACTTTTTTGAGTCGATTGTGCAGCATAAATGGAAAGGGTCCAACACGTATAAATAAGAAAATTTATGTTGATCATACCAATATTAAGATGTTCTACTCCTGGTCTATCGATTTCCTTCTTCTTCAGCCTGAACTACAAATTTAAATGTTTAATGTTTATATATAGACTTTCCTCTTAAATAGTTTAATAAATGCTTAACATAACGCATAACTTGTATCACAAATTTTAAAGATAATTAAAATCATATTATTAAAACTTGAAATACACACTCTTTCAGTTTATTTTAATAAATCTATTTAATAAAAGATAATCAAAATATTAAATACAGAATTTCCAAAACATGTATATTTTAACTTCTTCAAACTTCACATTAATTGATATAATTTAATACATTCTTGTCAGGTAAATTTTTGGAAAAATAATATCACTATATATATATATATATATATATATATTCATATACAAATTATGTTTTATAGAGTAACCCTTAATGAAAAATAAATTAACCCAAATTATATCATAAATAGGTTTAATCAAAAAATATAAACTTCTCAATTTTTTCTTTTTTATTTTTAATTAATCATCCACACTCTCTATCAGTGATAATTTAAATTAGAATTAGAAGGGTTATTCAAATACAATTTATTTATTGCTACTATCTAAAATTGTTGTATATTAAATTTTAACCTAATAAACGTGTTATGAATTTTGAATAATGAAAACCACGATCCCTTGCAAAGGGCTCAGATAGAATATTTATTAAAGCAAGTTTTTCATTGCTATCTCTTGATCCTTCTCTCCACGAGGTTTAAAGAAGACCCTTCATAGAGTCGAAACATTTTATAAACTTTGGGGGAATGTAAAAAAGTGTGATTGTGGTTAAAATATTGCTTGGATCTGAATAGAAAGCCAAGTTTTTGGTCTGAAAGCCTTTGACACAGGAAAAATATGGTTATTCGAAGAAGTTGGATCTTTTTGTTTTTCTACTATAATTTATTAGTATTTTTTTTTATTTTGATTCTAAAAATCTCTTCAACTTTAAATATTAATACTATTAAAGTCTATTGATAAAACATAAATCTTTGATACAAATTTAAAAATATATTTTTGAAAAGTATGTAAAAATATACTAATAGTAGAGGTATATAGTTTAATAATTTAAAAAAATTTTAATTAAAAAAATTATTTCTATTTAATTTTTTTTTAAAGATAAGATATATAATCTATATTATCTATCTATCTATGGCTCTACGGAACTCTAAAGTTCTTAGCTGCAGCAACAACATTCCTCCAAGTACCCCTATTCTGAACTTACATTTCCCTATCTCTCTCACGTCCCTTCCTATATTGTTCACCCACCGCGTCCTTGGTAAACGGTCATTTCCCAACCGGTCTCCCCACAAATATATTTTTCTTTAGTCTATCATCACCCATTCTTGCTATGTGTCCTACCTTCTTAATTGTATTAGTCTAACTATGACTGGCTATGCGTAGAGATCACGCAAATCCTCGTTATGTAGTCTCCGCCATTCCTCGGAGACCTCATCCTTCTTTGACTCATAAATGCTGTATAAACATTCCTATTTTCAAACACTCTAAATCCTAATAGTTGAATTTTTTGTAAAATGGATTTCATTAGATTTCTTCATAATTTGTCTAATCACGTATTCTAGTGCTAAGTTAAAATTGGAAATAGAGCATTTCTTGTTTTAACCCATTCCGAATTTCGAAAGTTTCTAATAATTGATTCCCCTATCTTACTCTTCCTTTACTACCTTCAAGACAAATTTGAATCATAAGTACTAATTTTTACGGAAAATTCAATACTATTAAGAGTATTCCCCATTCTAAAGAGTCATATACTTTGCTAAAGTCTACGAATAGTTGAAGAAACAACACATTGAATTCGCGTTTTAATTCTAATATCTGCCTTAATGAAAATATCTGATCTAATGTTGATCGATTTGGCCTGAATCCTGGTCGTAATTTAATAATAATAAAACAATAATCTATAGTATAAAATTTTAAAGGATTATAAAAATATAACTAATCTACTTTTCAGTGTAAATGGTAGTGCCCTGGGGTTTCGTCAATAATGACAATATTTAATAAGATTAAATAAAAATGAAGCAATAAAACAAAAAATGTATGCAGTATCTTAGCAAGTAATAAGAAAGTAACTTCTATTAGCTATTATGTTAAAAAAGTTACAACCTTCAAGATAACTTTCCAAAGAAATCTAAGTTAGAAATATATGGCGTCTATAGATAAGTTGTTAATAAAGAATAAAATAGATAAAGTCAAAATTGATGAAAATTAAGTTTAATCTTTAAGTTATATTAACACTCTATCTATGTTTCTCTTTTAAGTATTATTTGTCTAAATTTAGATTGTGTGGAGTGAAACTTTTGATCTGAGAAGAAAAAATTATAATAATGATACTAAGACAACTATATATCAACACTAATAACTTTTTTAAATATAATTTATAAAATATTATTTATTTGAAAAAACAGTAATATAGATTTGTCTAAAATAAAGTATTGTCAAAATGATAATATTCCCAAATAAATTATTAATAAATATAAAATATAGTAGATGATTTGGTTTACTAAATTCAGTTAACGAAAAATGCAGTGTTGTTACAATATATAATTCATATTCATTTCTTACAACTAATTTATATCGAAGACGTGTTAAATATATGCAATAATGGTGAGAAGTTGTGTATTAAGATATGTAAAACATGAAAGAAAATCTTGTAGAAAATTAATATGAATCATATTGTTCTAATTTCCAACTAATTTACTTATATATAATTATAAAGTATAAAAAAATTTTTAAAACTCAAATTAAAATGACGAAATCATATTATCTTTGTTTTTACTTTTAGTTTAATTAATCAATTATTAAAAATTTGTAAACTGCCACTTCCGGTTTCCGGATATACACCAAAAGTTTATTAATTCATATCACTGATGTAGTAAATATATCAAATTTTATCAAAATCCGTTGAGCCGTTCAATCTGTACACATCTATACGGACGGACGGATGGACAGACAACATGCTAAAAATACTTTTTTCTGTTAACAAAATGCATGATTCGTGGAGATATGTAAAAATATCCATATGTGAAATTTGGTGTGAAAACAATACCTTCCTTTCCTATCGGTAAAAATGAATTTCTAAAATAGACATACGTCTACCATAAATTTCATTTCAAAATAAATTTTCAGAAATTTTAAAATATACTCTAATTAAAAGTTATTTTTATAATTTAATTGTTTCATTTTATATTAATTTTATTAGTTAAAATTAGTTAAAATGTCAATTGTATAAATTGAATTACTTTCTTAATTATCATTTGTTACAAACTGTGGTCATTTGTGACATTTTATTATAAATTAAATTTATATGACGTTTACTTTTGATTTGGTTTGTTATATTTTTGCCAAAATTTATTTTCCTATGTTTTAACATAATAATAATTATTATTTTAATCTATATGGAAATATAAAGTCTGAGATTATTGAAGAAAATCTTAATCATTGAGGTTGTATAGTCTTGCTTTTATTTTATTAAAATATGGATAAAGGAAGCTTACTGTATTATATATTATAACATTTGAGAATTGATGTTTTCATAACAATATCATCAATCTTTCTCCGAATGACATTCAATAACTTGGAACAGCCAGCTGGATGGAGAAAAAAATCACATGCAAAAATTAAAAACAAAGAGGAATGGTAAATTTTGCGAGAAATTTTCGATTCTTTCTGAGATATTTTTCAAAAATTAGTAGATAAATATTTTAAAATACTATAAATGTAGGAATAATAGAAAATAAAACTTTTCAATTAAAAAGAGATGAAATTATTTCAAATAAGCGGGAGTGTCCTCCCCTAGACTTTCCCGCATATAAATAGGTATAAAGAGTTGCGAATGAATATTTAGAATGTAATAAAGTGCTACTTCCGGTTAACTGATATTTTAAATGTAAAAAAAAACAGATATGGATATAATATAAATATTTTTAATTTTATTTTATTTATAATATATAAGGGCTGGCTGTGACGTCATGAAGTGCTGGGTGACGTCATATAATTTTAAATTAAGAAAAAACTAATGAAGATGATTTTTCTCGAGGATAAAATCAATACAAAGTGCATAACACGTGGAGATATGTCCTCACGTGAAATTTGATATGAAAATAACCCTTCACTTCCTCTCTTCGATCGGCAATACTAGCACTTCCGGTTTCCGGATTTGCACCAAAAGTTGATCCATTCATCATACTGATGCATTAAGTAAATATACCAAATTTCATCAAAATCCGTTGAGCCGTTCAAGCTGTACACATCTCTACGGACACACATCGGACGGACGGACAGACATCATGCTAAAAATACTTTTTTCTGTTAAGAAAATGCATGATTCGTGGAGATATGTACCTAAAAATATCCATAGGTGAAATTTGGTGTGAAAACAATACATCCCTTACTATCGTCGGTCGGTAAAAAGGAAACGCTACTTGTATAGGTAAAATGTCACTTCCGGTAGTTTGGTATCTGAATTTTTTTCATATTTTTAAATCTATATACAAAATATGAAGCAAATATCTCGAAGCAAACTGGTACTTTACTTGAAAGGTAAACGCAACCATTGTAGGTAAAGTACCATTTCCGGTTAACCGATTTTGACGAAATTTTGATAGAAATCTACAAACTGTGAATAATATCGGTGTACCAAATTTCAAAGTCCTAGCTTGATTAGTTTTTGAGTAAATTTGCTTACAGACATTACATACATACATACATACATACATACATACATATATACACACACACAGACATAATTCCAAAAATGGTATTTTCCGACTCAGGGAGGTCTAAAACGTCAAGATCTATCAAAATCTCGAAGTCGAAATTTTTGACGATTCCAATACTTCCCTTATACGAAGTATGCGGGAAAGTAAAAAGATAGATTATATAGAAAAAAAAATTCTTAGCTTAAACTTTATAATAATATAATTTAATATTTGAGAGTTAGAAGAGGGTAAAGATTAGATAAAGATAGGTAAAGAAAGGTCCTTGGCCAAATACTTCGAAATTCAGTAATATCTATAAAATAATAATTTTTTCGATATAATTCCAATTTTTATTTCAATACTGGCAAGTGAACTTTTATTTTTTATTATCTTTTTATTAAAATTAGCAAATTTAAATAAACAACAATAATTTTTATTAAATTAATTTATTTATTAATTTCTTATTACTTCATATCTATATGAATATAATTTAATTATATATTTTTTTGTTAATTATTGTTTTTATGAATTAATCTACCGAAACCTGATGCATTTTCTATTAAATCTCTTTAATTTCTTAATTTTCTATTAAATCTATACTAGCAAAAATTGTATATGTATATATATATATATTTGTATATATATTTGTATATATATTTAATGTCGATGTCTGCGAGTGGCGTATTTATTCTGAAGATAGCAATGGTGAATTATAGAAATTCAAATATTATATTTTATTTATGATTATTCTAATATTAATTTAAAATTCCGTGTAATACAGACAATTTAATTTTCAACAAAATGATAATTATATATTTGGGTAGGAAAGTTTAATTTTTTTTAGTAAGTAAAATCCAATTTCATAATTATAACTTCAAGATGGGTTTATTTGATTAAAATCTGTTCGAATGAGAGAATGGGAATTATATTACATCACACTAGATTCAAATATTCTTATTATTAATATTAAAAAAAAATTAAATGTAAAATTAACAAATTTTTAATAAAATATTAAAATATTAAATTTGTTGGTCTATTTGAAATGATATAATTTAAGAGTATAAGTAAATACACCAAATTTCATCAAAATCCGTCATCTATACGGACACACAGCGGACGGACGAACGGACATCATGCTAAAAATACTTTTTTCTGTTAAGAAAATGCATGATTCGTGGAGATATGTAAAAATCTCCATATGTGAAATTTGGTGTATTTACTTAATGCATCAGTATGATGAATTGATCAACTTTTGGTGTATATCCGGAAACCGGAAGTGGTAGTATTACCGATCGACGATAGGAAGGGAAGGGTTACTTTCACACCAAATTTCACATGAGGAGATTTTTTACATATCTCCTCGAATCATGCACTTTGTATTGGTTTTATCTTCGGGAAAATCATCTTCATTAGTTTTTTCTTAATTTAAAATTATATGACGTCACAGGCAGCTCATACTTAAATATTATAAATAAATTAAAATTAAAAATATTTATGTTATATGCATATCTATTTTTTATTGCATTAATAGATATCTTTAAATTAGTTTAATTTTATATCTACCTTTTTTTATCTGAACGAATTCAATTTTATCATTTCCCTTATCAACCTTCGCGGATTCAATACCCAATTATTATTCTAAATTTAACCAGAGTGCTACCAAATTAATTTAATCTTTTTTTCAACCCATTTTTTTTTATTAACCACCTTACCTAAGTCATCCAATATACGACAATATATATATATTTATATATATAAATTTAATTAATATTCCATTTTCCTAAATTTCTTATGCTCATATTTCATAAAAGACGAGTAATTTCAGCTTCCAAAGGAAATCGCCTTATCTAAGTAGATTTTTCGAAATTATCGTTTAAATGTGCACATACTTACCGTAGATTGTTTTTTTTATATCATTATTTTATTAAGTTCAATATAATATTGTGTTACATTAAGTACAAATAACAAAAATAAAAATGGAGTAAGCGACAAGGGTTCAGCTAGTTAACAAAAAATATTTCTACAAAAAGAAACAACATCAACATTGTTATAGTAAGCCCTTTGGCAATTTAAAAATGAGTAGGCTTGACGGAACATCTTCACTAATGGGCCTGTTGTTTTTTTCAATATTGATAAACTTTTTAAAAAAAAAGTAAGATGATTTTGCGATTCTCTGAAACATTTCCGATTGGGGGGGAGGGGGGCGATGAAAATTATGATTGAAAATTGGGCCGTAAATACTAATAGGTTGAGAAACACTGGTTTATAATATATGAATTGTACAGTATATATGCCAGGTTATGCACTTTGTTTTGTAACAGTTAAGGCAATAGGTCAAAAGATCTTACACATTTTGAATTTAATATGACCTAAATTAACTAATATTTTGTTATATAAATTTTATATTGTATTGTAGGTTGTGAGGATCCGTTGTGCTGATCATATAACACATCTATACCGATAGGCGTTGTCCTTTAGTAGAATATCCAAAAGCTAAATGTTTTTTATAAATTTTTACCGACCGACGATAATAATGTTATTTCTATTACCCACTGTGTGTGAGTTTCTGTATGAAAGATAAAATGCGGCTCTCACTGGTATCATCTTTGCTCAACCCTGGTATTTTATATATATATATATATATATAAAATACCATATATATATATATATATTGTAATTAAATTATATTATCAAATATAATATTGTTAAGTAGGGAGTAATGTTTAATAATAATAATGACAAAACACAATATATATATATATAAAAAATAATTTTGAAAATTAAGTATATGAACAAGATCTCTTTTTTTTTCTTTCTTTACTAAAAATCACTAAATAAGCCACACTTTAAGCCCAACTTACACGGGCTTTGCACTTGTCATTAGTTCAGGGGTGGGCAAATATTTTTAGGCGCGGGCTTTTTGAACTCCTGCCGGCCCGTTGAAAAAGTTGGCTCTTATTTTGATTTTTGGTTCAATATGTCTCTAAAAAAAAAGATAAATTTTTTTTATTAGTGTTTTCGAAATATGGTCCTCCGACTCGGGAGACATTTTGAAAATTTCATTTTGGCCCGCGCTTAAAAGTACTTGCCTACCCCTGAAATAATGACAAGTACTACTGCCCCTGTAAACTAGGCTTTAGACCAGAGGTGGAGAACCTGCGGCCTCCGCGAGGTTCTTGTGCGGCCCTTTGCCTCCTAGTACAAAATGGTAGAGTTCGTTTCAAACAACTAGTGTACATCAACGCCATGACAGTTGCGCGAAAAATCTGTCCAAAAATAGTCATATTGTAACATGACATCAGAATACTAGTCTGAAACCGACTTTAACACGCATAAACGAGGCTCTGGCTCATAGACCATTTTAGACTTGGACACTAAATGTTAATTTTTTAAACAGTTGCAATAAGAATGAACTAAACGAAAAAAAGCCGGCTTATGTGTCTTTGTTTTTTCTTTTTTATTTAGAAGGATTATATATTAAGAATTAAAAAAAAAAAATTGTAAAATTTTCAGGCAAGTGAAAAAATTATTTATCGGAGATTTCAGAATTCCAGAAATCAATTATGCTTTTTTCAGAGTATTGCCGAAATATTGGTTTTATATTTAAATAAATAATTTTTTACTTTACCGAAAATTACACAATGTTTATCTAATTTACATATCTAAAAGAAACGAATAATGTTCTATGTTTACATAGAAAATATTGAAAATAAATTAAAATTACAAGATACTATTTACAAAATCTGTCATATAGAGCAGTCACATGCAGGCATTTGAACCACATTTAATAGATATATCCGAGGCTCCTGCAGAACTACAAATGGAGTTAATTGATTTAGGGGAAGATAGTATCATCAAATCCCTTTTTAACACTAAAAAGGATCCCATAGAAATCTGGAAAAATGCTGTTGAATATCCATGCCTTCGAAAACATGCTCGCCGTTTACTCTTTCCTGCTTCGGAAGTACCTACTGTTGCGAGACAACATTTTCTCTCATGTCAAAATTAAAAACAAATTTAGAGGATCAATTAAAGCTGTGTGTTACGAAGCTTGATCCAAATATACAATTACTGTCAAACAAAAAACCAGGGCTTCGAACCGTTATTTTTTTCGTTTCGGTTTTCGTTCCGGTTCAATAAAAAAAAATATCAGTTCGGTTCCGGTTTTCGTTCCGGCAAAAATAACGGTTTTTTCGGTTTTCGGTTTTCGGTTCAGCTCCGATTAATTAATTTTAAAGACCTTTTATTTGTATTAGAAATTTAGGTCGGGGTATGCCGAGTCTGCCATAAATATATAAAAATATTTCTTGCTACCACCCTAAATCATACTACATGAATTGATACAATATAATATAAATAATAATAATTAATTAAAGGTATAATAATTAGAAGTATATAATATAAGATGTTAATATAATTTATTAAACGGAACAAATAAGTATGAATATTTTTTTACATCCTTCTACTTTCAAACACTCAACAAACGAAACAAATTCGTATATTTAATGTTAAAGTATACAGGATTCTTGGATATATTTACTTATAATTATAACTAGAATTATAAAAGATGAAAATTATACCTCTAATTATTAAAATATCTTCTAATATATTTTCATTTAAACTATTTCTATTGTCTCGTAAAATAAACTTTAAACCAGAGAAAGCTCTTTCAACACTAACTTGTGTTGCAGTATCTCCTAAAACCACCATTGCAATTTTGTTAAAATGAGGATATGTATTTTTATATTCCTCCCAAAATTCTAAAATAAGTTTTTTACTGTCTAATCTTCGTACTTGGTCAAAGGTATTCAATATTTGTTTAAATTTATTTAATAATTTTATTTATATTTATGAATCATTTTCTTTATATCAATACATAACCCTGTAACAAATGGAATAAATAATTTAAAAAATTAAATTAAATTAAATCAAAATATCAGTATTAAACAAACGATGAAAACATTAAATTCTGTATTGCGACTACGAGACGCTGCCAATACAACCGAAGGGAGTGTATGACTAGGACACTAATTTTTGAAACAAAGTTTTTAGCGACACCATAAGGCGAGGTATAACTAATTGAAAAAAATTCGGGCTTGGGTGTTGCCAAAACACCTCTTGTGGCAACTCTGGATTGAACACGTACTGAACTGAAATAAACCGATATTATTTTTTTCGGTTCAGCTCCGGTTTTCGTTCCGTCAAAAATACCGGTTTTTTCGGTTTTCGGTTCAGTTCCGGTTCGAAGCCCTGCAAAAAACAAAGCCAAATAAGTCACTAACTTAGTGAAAAAAAAAATATTATTGTATTTTTTTATAATATGTTTATATTATTTTATATGTATATTATATTTAAAATTTTGTAGTATTATATTTTGTTTTTTCTATATAATGCAATAAATTGTTAAATCTATAGAAAAACTATACAAAAGTCACACTTTCTTAGGTCAATCAGCTTATGCGGCCTCTCTTATTGCTACCTAATTTAAATGTGGCCTCTAATGGTAAAAAGGTTCCCCACCTCTGCTTTAGACAGTGAGACTTTTTCTTAGGAAAGAAATTAACTTAGAAATATTAAACTTATTTGCTTTCTTCTTTTTTTCTTACAGTCAAATTGATTAATTGTATTCTAAATTTTATTCTTTATTTTATATGGATCTTCTTATCTCATTCTCGTTTAATCTATTTTCATTGGAAATTCGAGGCCAGGTCAATAAGTCCGTGACTTTTTGATTGAAACGCAGGTTATTGGATAAAAAATTATTTTATTGTTCACCTGTGAGCTCTATTCACTTCCTCCATCGTTTCTCCAATTTTTTTATCCTCTCCAAAAAATAAGATTTGTCGAGGACATCAAAATAAGTATTTGTTGTGAGATGATTTCATCATTGGGGTCAAATCTCTTTCCGCCGAGCCATTTCTTACGGTTTGGAAACAAGAAATAGTCACTTGGGACTAAATCTGGAGAATAGGGCGGATGAGGGAGCAATTCGTATCTCAATTCATGGATTTTCATGGAAATACACTTTTTTATATTTTCTTCTCAAATCACGAAGTAGTCTGCTATTAAGGATGTCTAAAAAAAACTAAAATACCCAGCTGGTTTAAATTTCGACAGGAGTCAGTTGATAGTTGCCTAGAGACAGTAGCACTTTTGCCATTTCATTTAAGAGTCTGAAAATTCAAAAAGTCACGGACTTTTTATATACTTCAAATCTCTATTTTCTCCTATTTTTATAAATTCTTGTCTTATTAAACTGATAATATCTTTCTTAATTTTTTAATGCTTGTTTTCTAATGTTATGAATATCTTGTTTCTTCTGTAACTTCCGATATTTCTTCTAATAGTAGCTGTGCTGGAGAAAATTTCGTTGAACTATGAATTGATTTGTTATATTCTTCTATACATTTTTTCGCAGTTTTTGTTCGTGAAGTTTTTTTTATTATCTTCATTAATCTTACACCTAATTCTATTAATTATAGTTTGATTCACTCTTTTAATCATTACATTAGATTGTGCTGCTGTGAATATTAGATTAATATTTTTCATTTTTATGAAATCTTTGAATTTCTTTGAATTGAGAGAACTATATTGATCAACTTATATTGTATCAATCTTATTCTTTATTGTTATTTTATTAATTAGTTTTATGAAATCTTCCGCCATTTGTCCTTTTGATCTAAATCTTAATCTATTTTTATATCCTAGTTTTTCACATAAATCACATGGTCTTTTTATTTTTTCTGAATTTAATTGATTCATTGGAATTTGTTCTATCCTTTCTCCAACACTTTTATATTTTATTTCAAACATACCTTATATTTTTCTTAGCTCTTTTATTATATCATCTACAGTTTTTATTTTTGCTCTCTTTAGGTTATTTTGAATTTCTATAGGTAAGCTGCATACTATCAAATATATTCTACATTTTTCTATTCTTTATTCGCTAGTATCAGTAAATTCTCCTTTTTTAAAACAAACTGTGATATCTCCGTATAAATATTTGTACTCCAACGCTTTTCTAATGTATGTCCATTCTTGATATTGAAAAGATTTATGGAAAGGTTCCTTCCAATTGTTCCAATCATGATTTATTTTCTTTTTATATTTGCTGAATAACAATCCATTCGGTAATTTTGTAAAAATAATTTCAATATATCTGGATTTTTTTCTATTTATCATGAATATCGAATCTCTTACACATACTACTTCTTCCTGTATTTCTTTATTGAAATTTTCAAATATAAATTTATCTTTTATATCTTTTAATTATTGTATAATATTTCTTCATCTTTTGCTTCAGCTGTTTTCATATTTATTAATGTTTCTTTGTTATCACATTTCTCTAAATACATATATTTTCTTCTTCATCAAAAGAATATAACTTTATTTAATCATTTATTAATTCAATATTTCTATAAATATATGCACGAAGTGTGTTCGAAAAGTAAGGTGACTTTTAAATTTCGCGGGCAACGGACTTACGATTATCGATTTTTTTTGTTTTGTTATGTTGATTCAGTCTTCCCGAACATCTGTACCAAGTTTCAAGTGTATAGCATTTTTTTGTTTGGTTGTGAGAGGCGTAAAGGTTATAAGTATTTTGCGTGCTCAGCGGTTTTTTGCTATCGATGTCAGTCGTGTGTCAGCGAAGTTTGTTCCAAAATTGCTAAATTTTGACCAAACGAACCGTCGCATGAGCATCGCTCAAGAGTTGTTGATTGACGTCAACGACGACCCAGATTTACTCAAAAGAGTCATAACTGGTGACGAATCATGGGTATATGGTTATGATATCGAAACCAAAGCCCAATCTTCCCAATGGAAGAGGCCAGGTGAACCAAGACCGAAAAAAGCACGCCAAGTTCGATCAAATGTCAAAGTTTTGCTCACTGTTTTCTTCGATTACCACGGGGTGGTGCATCAGTAGTTCTTACCATATGGTCGTACGGTCAATAAACATTATTATCTTGAAGTTATGCGCCATTTGCGAGAAGCAATACGAAGATAACATCCAGAATTGTGCAAAAACAATTCATGACTTAATAATGCCCCTGCTCACTCATCTTTGCTTGTGAGAGATTTTTTGCCCAAAAACAACACCACAATCATGCTTCAGCCACCATATTTACCGGATTTGGCTCCATGTGACTTTTTCTTCTTCCCAAAACTAAAGAGACCTATGAAAGGACGGAGATTTGCAACGATTGAGGAGATAAAGACTGCATCGCTGGAAGAGCTCAAGGCTATACCGAAAAGTGCTTATGAGAAGTGCTTTGAGGATTAGAAAAACCGTTGGCATAAGTGTATTGTATCTGAGGGGGATTTCTTTGAAGGGGACAACATAAATATTGATAAATAAATAAACAATTTTTCTTAAAAATACAAAGTCACCTTATTTTTTGAACACACTTCGTATAATCTATAATGTATGGATAAATTCTAATAATGTATATATACGATATATTACGAAAAAAATTTAAAAAATATGAAAAATACATTTTGTACTAATACAATTTTTGTAAGTTCATTTTATTTTCTTCAATTATATACGAATAATTTTATTTTTAATTATATACAATACTAAATGCTCTGACCACCATCGGCGCTCTTCGCACCTACTGAGTCATAATAATTAATATACAGAAATATTGAATGTTTTAGTGAGATTAGATTTGATCTAATTTTGTCCGATTTGGCCTTAATTTGCGTTGATATTCTTCTAAGATTAGAAAAAAGTTGAGTCCTACCAGTCCAATTCATTTACCCATCCAAGTTGCATGAGAAATAATAATAATCAAATATACTTATAATTTAATATTATAATTAAACATTCAAATCTTAAAGTATTATAATTGAACTCATATTTCTGAATATATTAGCAAGCTTTTTTTCAAAATTTTCTATATTATTTGCATATAATTGATTACATGTGTTAAAATTTATACAAATTCAAATATTCTATTTTTTAAATTTTTATACAATTTAATATTATTTTTTATTAATCTTACATCAAAAAACAGAATTTATTAAATATATAATAAATAAAAAAATAAACCAAAAAAATATTAAAGTAAGATTATTATGATCAAAATTTGATATTATATGATATTAAATCAATTTAAATAAGAACTTATAAAATAGAATAACTTAAATAATTGAAATAATATTTGAATATTAGAAATTATAAAATAAAAATTTAAATATTATAAATAATTCTTTATATGGGAATTGCTAGAATTATTAATTTTATATTCATTGTCAGAAATGAATCGACTTCTTCACTAAGCCATGAGAGGCTCTGAAAGAAAAACATGGAACATTAGATAAATTTTTAAAAAAATAATTTCTTCGGTTATTGAGTAGATATCTTGATAAAAGTGATAGCATATGTTCAAATAGAGGTATTTAAAAATATTGTAATGTAAGTTCAATAGTAATCGTTTCAGCCAATTTTGACTCTATACAGTGGCGTACCTAGGGGGGGGGGGCGGTAGGTGCGGTCCGCACCGGGCGGCACTTATCTTGGGGCGGCATTTTTTATATTTAGTTATAGTTGTAAAATGCAACTTATTCATTTCATATTTATTTTTTTTCTTTCTTGAATAATAAATGATTATTATGATTATTATAAGTATACATTTGATTTATATAAATTATGATCAACTATATGATTTCGAATATTATTCCTCGGTGTATATAAATGCATTTTAGTGTAAATTTTGAATTCTAATTCCAAGAACAGGGTAATAATTTTATTTTATTGTATTCATTAAAATTCGTTGAATTCGTAAACTCATCTTTTAGATTTTGTTCGGCAAAATTATCTTCGTTCTACAATGAGTCAATTAAGACTACAAAATCTTGCAATATTGCCAATAGAACAAGAAATTACAAATAATATAAACTTTGAGAGCATTATATACGATTTTTCTAGTATGACAGCTAGAAGAGTAAATCTATATATATAAAGGAGAGTGTTTGTATGTATGTATGTATGTATGTATGTAATTTGTTTACTTTTTTGCTGTCATAGAAACAAACAAAAAAGAAATTTCCTACTTAACCGACACTTTACCGGTAATTTAGAATTATGAACATCAAAAAATAAGAAACGATTTCTATGAAATTACATCACAATATTCTTATATATCTCTATGGTAACATAGGCTATAGATTTTATTAATATCTAAATCTAATCAATAACCGCAGAATTTAATTTTTTAAAGTTTATATAGTTCTCCGTGTTGTTCATTCAAGAGCCAGGCGTGGCCCACTGACTGGCGGACTCATTTTACACAATGTATATAACTAGCAATCAAAGAATTATTATAATATTTAACTTTTTATTTTAAATTCTAATATTCAAATATCATTTCAATTAAATAATTTATTCTAAAAGTTCTCATTTTAATTAATATAATAAAATATTTAAATCATATTTAACTTAAATTATTTTGTATTTATTCTTTCTATATTTGAATACTTCTTTTATTTTAAGGGAGGGAATTAACTATGATCTAAAAAAATTAATAAATGAACTTAATAATAAAAAATCAAATAAATCCATTAATTTAAATTAATACTATTAATGAATGTATATATTGTTAATTTATCTTTAGTTTTATCAATACTTTTATACCGTTAATTTTTATAAATTGTCTCAAGTCTCTAACTTTGCATTTTCTCAAATTTTATTATAATTAAAAATATTCAATAAAAATCAAGCAATGAAATTAAAATATCAAAATGAAATGATCAAGAAATATTATACTCTATTATAACATATACAATACTTATAAACTATAGGCGGAGGAAATATTAGACGATATCATTGCGGGTTCATGCCAAATCGATCAACATTAATTAAGATATTTTCATTATGACAGATATTAAAAAAACCGCGAATTCAATATCTCTGTTCACTAATTATTTGTAGACTTTAGTAAAACCTACGCATGACTCAATAGATCCGGATAAACTTTTTCAAATTTTGATCTTAAAATTTATCTTGAAGGTAGTAAAGAAAGATTAAGATGTGGAAATCAATTGTAAAATATTAGGTTACCCAGACGACTTAAATATAATAGGAGATTCGGCAATTGCAATTACAGATAGCGAGGAAAAATTAATCGAGGTAGGAAAAGAGATGGGGTTTGAAATTAATAATGATAAATAAATATATTTAGAAACAAACAGGAGCAGTATTAACATACAAAATGTAGAATTTGAATATGTAGAAAAATTGAATGTAATCACGAAGGATAATAATATTTGAGAAGAATTTAAATCGAAGTTGCAATCGGGAAACGCCTGTTATCATGCAGTAAAGAGGCTTATCTCATCAAAATTATTATAAAAGGGAATGAAAATTAAAATATATAAAACAATTAATTTGTCTGTTGTATTATATGGGTGTGAGACATGGTCTATGATCTTAGGAGATGAGAGTGGATTCAGAGTATTTGAGAATAGGATTCTCCCCAGCATTTATGGGCCAAAGATGAGGACACCAGGGAATGACGTAAGAAAGATGGAACAGAGGCTCAGGATAAGGACACTTGGAGAAATGTGGTTGTAGCTGCCAAGAACTTTCGAGTAGATAGTTATAACATATTCAATAAAAATATATATAATTAATTTACTGATTAAATTAAAATATATTTTAAATAATCACACAATAAGAAATGAATGTTTTATGTTATACATTGATTGAAACAAAATGGATGAAAACCTTTTACTACTTTCAACCAAATACTATGTTCCACTCGGGGGTACAGGGGGCGGAGCCCCCGTCTAGATGTGAAGAGCGACGAAGGAGCTCTGAGCAGCTAGTATTATATAAATATGTTTACGAGTGCATACAAATTTTTTAAATATTGATTAAATAACTTAATAATTTATTTATGTGTATTAATTTATAAAAACGGAGATCGCCCCGGGCGGCAAAAGTTCTAGGTACGCCACTGCTATAACGTCACTATTTTCGGGACAGATATGAAAAATTCTAAAATCACTTTTGGATTCTAGAAGGAAAAATATGTAAAATTTTTTATTTTTTGAGCAATAAAAAACCTTTTTATATATAAAGTATATTCTCAGGCTCTAATCACTCATTAATTTGGTAACACGATAAAAAAATAAAAAAATTTAAATTTAGAAGGTTTTTGATAATAATTTTGACGAATTACATTAGATTTAAATTAGATTAATTCTATCATTTATATTCATCAACGAACATAAAATGTATTGAACGCTATCTATGAGTATATGTTAAATTTACAATTAATTATTTATTCCATTCATTGTAAAAGATAAATATGATCTGCTTAACAACTGAAATTCAGGTCAATTGTTGTTGATAATACTAGTATATATTTTACCAGAAGGGGAGAAGAGCCATAAATAGATGTAGAGAGAGAGAGCCAATTTAAATCGCTTAATAATGGCGTTTCGAAGGAAATTTATAGTAGATCTATTGAATCGAAAATAGCAAGGTTGGTCTGTCTATTCATAAACTTTGTAATGCTTTATAACTCTACATTTCTTTATCCATATAGGATGTTCATATATCATTTCCTATTATATCAATGGATTCATAAGACATCAAAAAATATCAATCTTAACTCGCCCTTTATAATATATTAATCGAATATATCAGTTAAAGAAGGGGTCGGCAACCTTTTTCGGATGGCGGGCCATTTTCAAAATAATTTTTTTTTATGCGGGCCGCACATTCAAATGTAACTTACATAGTGCTTTTATATCATATACAAGTATAAATATTATTAAAAGATTATAGAAAAAAACACTTTTTATTGACAAAATTTTACAATTCTTAAAAAAACATACGATTCCAATTACATACTTATAAATATAATAAAATAACATAATAATGAAATAAATATTATAATAAAAGAACAAGAATATTAGAAGACAAAAATAATACAGTTTGTAACAGGAAAAAAGAAAATACAATTTCAATTAGAAAAATACATTAATATGTGAATATAAAATATCTTTCATTTTATTCATTCATTAAGGTTCAATGCGATGTTTGTTCTTGAATATTGTTAGACAATTCATTTTCATCCGGTTGTGTTTGGGATACTTAGATCCTCAACAAGTTTTGTAAATTTGTACTTCTGTTAGTATACATTATTGCCACCGGCCACATTTCACGTTCACGCTGTTTGTTGATTTTTTCAAAATTATATTAATGCTTTGGAGGGCCGCACAAAAAGGCGAAAAGGGCAGCAGGTTGCCGACCTAAGTATAACTTTAACAGTTAAAGTTATACTTAGGAAAAGTTCAATTGTTAACAAGTATTTATTTTTCCAAATAGTTTATACGAGTATATCAATAACTATTTATAATCAAAATTTGTTTGATATTTATTTACTCTCTTGTGTAATATTTATAGTACTTTGTTTTATTATGAAATATTAAAATTCTTCTCTAACTTCATATTATTCTCATTTATGCTTCTTGAACATCCGTTTTGTTTCACTTCTTTTATATTTCCAATATTTCAAGAAGTTATAATATAAATAATTTAAATTTAAATCACTAAACCTATACAAAGAAGTAATAGATTCCTCTCTCATCAATCCATATTACTGCTTATATAAATTAGATTTATGGCTGATATCTATTTGAAAAGTATCAGACATTAATTTTTCCGCGAAAAGTAGTGACGCTAGGACGGCGCCAATCTGTACAAAGGAAGATGACATCTTAATATGCATGCTTGAATTTTTTCATTGCGTATGTAAGAGACATTGCCAGCTGGCCACTGTATAAAGTACTGTCATACTATATATATATTGTGAGTTGATGTGTGCAAGAGTAGTTATTTTAAATTCGCTAACCCTAGAATTTTATAGATATTCCTCGAGGCTCTCTTACATTAATTTGAAAACTAATGATCTAACATAAATAAATAAAAATCATTAAATTATATACTAAATAAATTCAAAGTTTATTTCCTAAATTTTTTTTTAATGGAATTCATATATCCTTATTGAATTTATATTTATTGATTTATAAAGTATTCGATTCATTAAATTAGTTGTTAACGCCGAATTATTTATTTTGAATAATTTGCCACTAGAGATTTTTGTAGTGAATTTTTATATAAATTAATGAGTTATTATTATTTTCTTCTCTGCAATTTGTTCGAGATTACATTCTATTTTGTATTAGATTTTTCTTAATTCAGATATAATATATATTATATTAATATTATATTAATATAGCTTTATTAAGAATTTTTTGTATATATTAATTATCTTGTATTATATTTGTATAAATTAAATAAATATAGTTTGTATTAATATTTTTATTTATATATATATATTAATAATTGTTTAATAGTAATCTCGAAACAAAGAGGCTATAAAATTTTGTATTATATTTTTTCGTATAAATTACTTATTTCATTGAAATATTTGTCTTATACAAATCATTAAAAATTCTATTCATTTGATTTCTTATTTTCATACTAAAATTGTGAAAAAGAGAGAAATATATTTTATATTAATTAAAAATATAATAATTATTCTATCTATCTTTGGTAACTTAAACCATTTGTTGTTAAAATTAAATCTATTAATAAAATTTATTTGTTTTTTTTTTTTGTTAATATGTATACCAATTTTTTCATTTATTACATCTATAATATATATTGTAATTTCAACCTCGAATTCCCCGTTAAGGTACACGGATCTCCTGTGCTGATCAATTAAAATGCAAGGCGATTAATAGGCCGTGTTCTTGTGCATATCGAAATATCATTCCCTTGTGCTTGAACATTAATGAAGAAAGAATTTGTTTTTCTTTTAATAGAAATATATACTTTTTACATGTTCTATAATGTAGGAGGAAGTAAATAATTTATATATATATATATATATATAATCCCGTAAACACTCGAAATAACTTTTTAATATCTATGTACATATTTTAATCTAAAATTAAACTTAAAAAATAAAACTAAAATAAAGTAGCATATAAACCAAAAAATAAAATAAAATAAAAATAATTACAACAAGGAGAAAGAAATGCAAAAGAAATTGTAACGCAAATAACATGTATGAAAACGTGAAAAAGCAAAACTCCTCTCTCTCTCTCTCTTTCCTAAAAAAACCCCCTCTCTTTACTAGTAGAGGTCAGCCAGCACCTTTGGGAGCGATATGTGAATTCCCATTACGAGTTAAACCAAAATAATTGTAAAATAATAAATATAAATATTAGTATATTAGTATGATATATTAATATTATTATATTTAGGATTGTGGTCATTGAATGATGGGGAGATAGAGAGAAAGATTGGGAATTAGATTATTATATCTGGAAATGATTAATTGCACAGGGATTTGATTAGAGAAGGTGAAAAATCGTTTTACTAATATTTTAGCACTTATTTATTTTTATATATTAATAAATGTTTAAATTTACAATCTGAATCTGTATTAAATATTATATTTTATGATTTTTTGATTCACCAATTTTTACTATTTCGCCAGAGATAGCATTGCGATCACGAAAATTTTCGATGTCGAGATTTTGATGTTTTTATACCTTTTGAAGGTCCCTGGGTCATTTTCACAAAGGTTGAGAAAAATGTCTATGTGTGTCTGTATTTGCGTGTGTATGTAGACAATATTACGAAAAAACGGTTTAAGCTAGAATAATGAAATTTGGTATAAGAGCATTATTGAAAATTCGTAGTTTTCTATCAACTTTTGAGAAATGAAGCTCAATCGGAAGAGGGTCGTTTGATTTTTACCGACCGACGATAGTAAGGGAGGTATTGTTTTCACACCAAATTTCACATGTGGAGATTTTTACATATCTCCACGAATCATGCATTTTCTAAACAGAAAAAAGTATTTTTAGCATGATGTCTGTCCGTCCGTCTGTCCGTCCGTCTGTCCGTCTGTCCGTCCGTATAGATGTGTACAGCCTGAACGGCTCAACCGATTTTGATGAAATTTGGTATATTTACTTAATGCATCAGTGGGATGAATTGATCAACTTTTGGTGCAAATCCGTGAACCGGAAGTGGTAGTATTAGCGATCGACGATAGGAAGGGAAGGGTTATTTTCACACCAAATTTCACATGAGGAGATTTTTTTATATATCACCACGAATCATGCACTTTGTATTGGTTTTATCCTCGGGAAAATCATATTTATTAGTTTTTTCTTGATTTAAAATTATATGACGTCATCCAGCCATTCATGACGTCACAGCCTGGTCTTAAATATAAATATATACATATATTATAAATAAAATAAAATTAAAAATATTTATGTTATATGCCTATATGTTTTTTATTACATTAATAGATATATTAAAATTATTTGAAATTGTTTCTATAGCTGGAAATTAATTTATTTCAAACCGTCGGTCGGTTCGGACCTGGCCACAGGTCAACTTATTTTTTCTCTAAAGTGACCGTAAAATAAAAATATATGTTTTATAGTTTTTCACATTATTAAAAATTGTTTAAAACTGCAATATATAGAATTAATTTTTTAACACTGCAAATCACGCGCCAGATTGTGACGTGGTGCCATTTTCCACTGAAAATTAAATAAATTAAATGGATTTTTTTGGGTTCTAATTTTTGTATGTTCTTATTTTGTTATTTAATTTTAAACCGTAATAAATATTTTTACCGACCGACGATAGTAAGGGAGGTATTGTTTTCACACCAAATTTCACATGTGGAGATTTTTACATATCTCCACGAATCATGCATTTTCTTAACAGAAAAAAGTATTTTTAGCATGATGTCTCTCTGTACGTCTGTCCGTCCGTATAGATGTGTACAGCTTGAACGGCTCAACCGATTTTGATGAAATTTGGTATATTTACTTAATGCATCAGTATGATGAATTGATCAACTTTTGGTGCAAATCCGGAAACCGGAAGTGGTAGTATTAGCGATCGACGATAGGAAGGGAAGGGTTATTTTCACACCAAATTTTTTTTTCACATGAGGAGATTTTTTACATATCACCACGAATCATGCATTGGTTTTATCCTCGAGAAAAATCATCTTTATTAGTTTTTTCTTAATTTAAAATTATATGACTTGACCCAGCCCTTCATGACGACACACAGCCAATTCTTACTTATATATTATAAATAAAATAAAATTAAAAATATTTATGTTCTATCCATATCTGTTTTTTATTAAATTAATAGATATATTAAAATTATTTGAAATTTTTTCTGTACCTGGAAATTAATTTACTTCAAACCGTGCCACAGGTCAACTTATTTTAAAATTAAATAATGTATTTTATTATCTGGTATTTTGTATGATTATACATCCTTTAAAAATTAAAAAAAAAATTATAATAGTTAAAGTTAATTGCCTTTAAGATTATTCTTTAATATAAAGAGAAACTCAATTTGCCCTTTTCCTTGATATTTTTAGAGATATATTCTTATTTATATTTATTTTATTTTTTTCATTTATAAGAGGCTGTTATTCAATCAGATGACTCTCCTCAAGATTTTCCATTTTGTTATTTCGTTATTCTCAGTATTTCATATTTTCTATTGGGGTTGTTAGAGGAAGAAATATATTTATTTTTTTTAACAATGAAAAGAAAGTAAACCTTAGGAATGTTAGAAAGTTCAACAAGTTCCTATTCTATTTTTGAAATTATATATATTATATAGGTAAATATATATATATATATATATTTGATAATAATTATTAATTCATGGAGGACATTAAGGACGACGATAGTAACAAAAAAAAACAATATCCCACACAAGTTGATGCTTTAATAGTCACTACAAAGAATTATTATTCTGAAAAAAGACACAGGAAATGATGTAATCTCGAATATTTCAATGCGTGAAGTTCCAAAATAAGGAACCAGGCTCTATCTTATGATTATCTATTCTGGCACACGGCCTCGGCAATAATAATCATTTACAAACGAAGATTTTATAAAAAAAAAAATAAGTCTATAAATACATTTTTCTATCTCAATGGCGGTTCCGAACTCGAAAGTTGCTGACTGAGGCAACTATATTCCTGCAACCGTTTTTGTTAGTTTTTACTAACCTTATCTTTAAAGAAACCTGTATTATCACATATACATTACTTATTATTATTATTCAAGTTGTTGCACTTTCTCAGCTTGAAGTTTGAAAACTTTCATATATCCAATTAGAGATATTATTTTTTGTATTAGGCTCGGTCGATATGGGAAGAGAATTCATCATAACCTATTTAAGCAACTGGATAATCTTCAATTAAGGAACTTTCTCACTATGTGGCATGTTTGTAGAATGATTGCCTTCTACGTATGCCAAGAGATGACTCCCTCCACAGACATTACTAGAGGGTCAGATTTTGACACTATTTAATTAACAAATATTTTTCAGTTGAATATCAAGTTCCTAATATTTATTATTATTATTATTATTGTTTTATTAATTTCAATGTGTGGTTGTCATCCTTCAATGTGAGATGAATTGGTAGGGAGAGAGGGGGTGGCGAAAATGTTTAAAGTGTAAATAATAAAATAAAAATGAATAAAATAAGTTATATCAAAAGATAAAAAAAAATATCTAATTTAAAATTTAAATGGATTGATCAAAATACCTTTTGTAGAATATGAAGACGTACGAAATTAATATTGAAAATACAAATATAAATGGAGGATTACCTGAAAAAGAAAGAGAAATATAATTTCTTGTTTCTTCTAAAATGTATTGATCAAATTTTCATCTTAAATTACAAAATAATAATGAAACACATTTAAGACCATTGAAAAAAATCTGGGGTATCTCCAGTCGACTATCTCGCAAATTTGAATTGGATTAATTGACATGTATTATATTTAAATTAAATGTAATTAATTAAATTATTAATTAAAATTAATAAATGGTCTTTGGCTCTTTGTTGATGGCACCACGTCACGTGCTGGCGAGTGATTAGCAGTCAACATATTAAAAAATTAATTCCATTACTTTCAGCGATTCAATCAAGCTGAAATTCTATATATAGCAGTTTTAAACAATTTTTAATCATGTGAAAAACTATAAAACAAATATTTTTATTTTACGGCTCCTTTAGAGGAAAAAAAATCAAACGACCGTCTTCCGATTGAGCTACATTTCTCAAAAGTTGATAGAAAACTACGAATTTTCAATAATGCTCTTATACCAAATTTCATTATTCTAGCTGAAACCGTTTTTGCGTAATCTTGTCTACATACACACATACACACACAGAGAGAGAGAGAGAGACATTTTTCTCAACCTTAGTGAAAATGACTCAGGGATCTTCAAAAAGTAGAAAAACATCAAAATCTCCACATCGAAACTATTCGTGGTCGCAATACTATCTATCTCTGGCGAGATAGTAAAAATATATATATATGTAATATAAATAATATAAAATATAATATAAAATATAAATAATTATATCTAAAATTAATATAATAATTATAAATTAATAAAATATATGTTTTATGCCACCTTTTCTTACCTACGGCACACAAAAATTGTTTCTAGAATTTTCCTGCAGATCAAAAGCTGAAATATATATATATAATATGTAGGTTTGTATGTAGAAATTATAATTTAATACGTTTGTTTGCGCGAGTGTGTTATAAAGGTGACAAGCGCTTGTATTTATATTCTCAGAAAAATGACACTAATAGAAATGACAATAAACTTACATATAAAATTATGCGGATTTGTAAAAGTTTGATTTGATCGCGGCGGCACACCTGAATCACCTTTAAGGCACACCAGTGTGCCGCGGCACACCGATTGCGGAGCACTACCATAAGGAAACGGGGAAAGATATGAAGTATATATTGTACCTACATTATAAAAAAGTAGAATGAAAAATAATTTACTTCACTTAAATTAAATTAATTATATACCAAAAAACTAATATAAAAAATTGCCGACGGCTTGCAACAGGACCTTGACAGGTGGGTATCATTTATGATGTATATAAAAGCAAGACAACATCCCCTTAGTGTTATTTGCAAGATAAAACCTTCTTTCGACCTCATAAATATATAATTTTTTAAAAAAGATTTCCACAAGTTTCTTTTTAATATTTTATATTTTGAAATACATTAAATTGATAATAACATGTAATATTATATACATAATAAATAGTAAAAAATAGATTTTTACTAATTATAATTAAATTAATTAGATAATCGTTAATTAGAACATAAAATAAGTATTTTGTTTTTATTTTAAATATTATAAATTATAAAAATAATTTGCCCAGAATAAAACCTTCCTCTTCTAATAGGTTGAAAAACATTCTATTGTTTTCAATTTTATTTATTGAATTACTTCAACCCTTTTGCTATTCAAACTTTAATTTTCTATTCAGTAGGCCTTTTCAAATATTATTCATTAAGAAGGAAGGAAATGGGATTTTTTATTGTTTCAATTGTGTTATTAATGTATAAAGAATATTAAATAAATAAAAATATTCTTGAGGTTTATTTATAATTTATATATGTACTAGCAGACCCAACAATAATAATAATAATACTAATAATAATAATTTATTAAATGAATATAATTGAAATTTTATTTTTTATTATTAATAATTATTACATTTTTATTTGTTGGAAAATAAAAATAATTTGTTGGAAAATTATTTCTACTTTATTAATTGTTAAAGTTATATATTACATTTTAATTAATAGTTTTCGGAATAAGTATATTCTCTTATTATAGAGATTCTTATTGTTTGTCTCACAAGTCTACTTACATTATTTCATTACCATTGTATGTATCAAAATAAAATTCAAAATATTTAATAGGACATGACATGATCTTAGTATTTTTCTCATCCCAGAATATTTGCTAATATTACATGTTGGAGTTCCAATTACCTGCATATTTAATGGTAATTTCAATCCTGAATATGCTTTTAAATAAAAAAAAAATTGAACAAATCGAAAAATTAAAAATATTAATAAAATTTATCAAAATAATAAGTTGAAAAGATTTCCAATTATTTTTTATTTATTTATTGTAAATTTTTAAATGTAAAACGAAAGAAATGAAAGACTTAAACGTTTAATTAATAGAAAAGGATTTATTGAAAAAAACACAATGAAATATACAGCATAATATAAATAATATAAATTAGTTCGTGGAGCGGCCGTGGATGTTAACTCTATCGTGGTTCGTCTCGTAATTATGGCGTCTACCTCCTTGTACCTCCGGCCTCCCTACATATATATATATATATATATATTCTTTTTTCTCTATACTTTAAGAATAAGTTGACCTGTGGCCAGGTCCGAACCGACCGACGGTTTGAAATAAATTAATTTCCAGCTACAGAAACAATTTCAAATAATTTTAATATATCTATTAATGTAATAAAAAACAGATATGGATACATAAATAATAAATATAAACATTTTTAATTTTATTTTATTTATAATATATATGCAAGACCAGGCTGTGACGTCATGAATGGCTGGATGACGTCATATAATTTTAAATCAAGAAAAAACTAATAAATATGATTTTTCTCGAGGATAAAACCAATACAAAGTGCATGATTCGTGGTGATATATAAAAAAATCTCCTTTGGTGTGAAAATAACCCTTTCGTTCCTATCGTCGATCGCTAATACTACCACTTCCGGTTTCCAGAATTGCACCAAAAGTTGATCAATTCATCCCACTGATGCATTAAGTAAATATACCAAATTTCATCAAAATCGGTTGAGCCGTTCAGGCTGTACACATCTATACGGACGGACGGACAGACGGACGGACAGACATCATGCTAAAAATACTTTTTTCTGTTTAGAAAATGCATGATTCGTGGAGATATGTAAAAATCTCCACATGTGAAATTTGGTGTGAAAACAATACCTCCCTTACTATCGTCGGTCGGTAAAAATGAGTTTATATATAGAGAGTAGAAGAGATTAAATTCAAAAGCTAATAAATTCCATCTTTTTCTAGTTTAAAAAAGTATCTATCTGTTTTAATTTTTCTTATGACGTTTCTTCTTTTATAGTTTGACCCAATCAAAGAACTCGTCTGGTGTTTGATTACAATGCCATGTGATGTAACCTGCAACCCGCGCGACTTCGATCCTTCCGCCTTCTGTTCAATATCCTCCGATTTTATATCTTTTTCTACTTTATATCTTATATACCTATATTTTTTTCAATCTATCAAATACAAAAAAATATAATAATAAAAATTTCCCACTTTCTATATTGCACTCTTATAAATATTATTTATATTTTCGGCACAGCTGACAAGAATTCTATTTTTTCACTTATATATTAAAAATCAAATAAAAAAAACATTGATTATAATACATGGTCATTGAACTTTATATACAAAAGATATATTTAGATATAGATATATTCCCTTTTCTCTTTTTTCATTTAATACATTTAGACTGTAAATAGATCTAAAACTCAATTCTTTCGAATCTATATTTTTTTAATATTTTACTTTTGTATTATTAAATTTATCGGATATTTCTAGAGATAAAAGAAAGATAAAAGATTGGTAGACTTTTTTATCTTAATAAATAACCAAATTCAGTAAAAGTGAATTGAAGGCATATATACGAGATCAATTTTTAATCAATATTGTAAAATACATATTAAAAATTATTAAATCTGATTTTTCATTAAAATAAAAGAAAAAGTTTTTGTTTTATGAAAAAAAAAATTAAAAATTTAAAGTTAATTCCTTTAAATAAAAAATATTTTTAATTGCTTTTTATTCAATCCTATTACAAAATCTATATATTTAATACGCTAGTGTCCGTCTGTACGCAAAAAACTCCAGAGCCTAAACTACAAGGAGTAAGGTAACCAAATTTTTCTGAGGTGAAGGGTACCTCAAATGATGAAAAATAAAAAAGAAATTAGAATCTTAGGTAACTCCTGAGCTGAGCTGCGGGTGTTCCATTTTCCAGAAATATATATAAAGGAGAGCGTTTGTATGTATGTAATTTGTTTACTTTTTTGCTGTCATAGAAACAGATATATATATATATATTTAATTAGAACCTTTCTCTCTCTCCCTCTATTTAAAATTTTAAAAAATGGAGTGTTCTAGCCAAATTAAGAAATTTAAATGCCTTATGCAACATTGATAGGTAAATGAATTGGACTGGAAGAGGAGACATATGATTAGAGAAATTGATGAAAAATCATCCGAAATGTAATTAAACAAAAAAATTCAAGAATTATGATACGGATACGACTTACATACAATTAACATACAAAATGTAGAATTTGAAAAAGTATAAATATTTAAATACTTAAGATCTCTAATCACGAAAGATAATAATATTCGAGAAGAATATTTCGAGAACACCAAACCGGGAGAAACGGTATTTTTTAGAACTAAATTGAAAAAATTTTGAAAAAAAAAATTAAGAAATGTCCTAAATATTGAAAAAACGGGACAGTAGGCTGTCCCGAAGACATTTTTGGGACAGTGCACCTAAAGACGGGACGTTTGGTCACCCTATCGATGACTCTGGGAGACGAGAGTAGATTTGGAGTATTTGTGAGATTAATATTGTTCGCAGCATTTATAGGCCAAAAGAAGATGAGGTCACAGGGGGATGGCGGAAATGGCATAACGAGAAATAATTTCCAGATATAGTTAAGGTTATAAAATCAAGAAGGCTGGGATGGGAAGGGGACGTGGTTGGAATTGGAGAAACTAGAAATTGGGAGAAACCGATTGGGAAACATCCGGTGGAAGACCAAGGACCAAGGTGGGTGGACAATGAAGGAAGGGACATGGGAGAGATGGGACAGGGTAGGATTTGGTTGTAGCTCAGGATAGGGACGCTTAGAGAAATGTGGATTTTGCGGCTAAGAACTTTCGAAAACTGTAGAGACACAGAGTTAGATAAATATAACATATACAATAATAATATATAATTAATTTACTGATTAAATTAAAATATATTTTACAAGAAAACAAATACATGTCTTATCAACTTATACTGATTGAAACAAAATGGATGAAAATCTTTTACATACAGACTTTCAACCAAATACTATGTATCACTCGGGGGTACAGGGGGCGGAGCCCCCGTCTAGGTGTGAAGAGCGCCGAAGGCGCTCGGAGCAGCTAGTGATTTATTATTTCAAAAGTACAATTTTTATTATATTCAGATTACTTGTTATTTGAAATACTCATTTTTATTTAATTTGAATTCTAATTCCAATTTTACTAATTGAAATATATATTTGAACTTTAATCTATTATCTATATATATAAAAAAGGTTTTTGTATGCACATTGCTCAGAATTTAAAATTTTTTGCATATCTTCGTGTTTCATGACCTCTAGAATCCAAAAGTGACTTTAGAATTTTTCATGTCTGTCTGTCTGTCTGTCCGGAAAATAACTATTTTATAGACTCAGAATTGGCTCAACCGATTTCTATGAAATTACATCACAATATTCTTATATACCTCTATACTAACATAGGCTGTAAATTTTATTAATATCTAATCAATAACCGCAAAAATTAATTTTTTAAAGTTTATATAATTCTCCGTGTTGTTTTTTCAAGAGCGTGGTCCACTTACCCTTGCGGAATCTTTTTCACAATGTGTATATATTAATTATTATAGCGCTCTGAGCAGTTAGTATTTCTCTAAAATTCATAATAGATATTTTCTTAATGAATAAACAAAAATAATTATAATAAATAATTCATTAAATAATTATTTATATCATTTACTCAATTATATATTATATATATATATATATATATATATATAAGTATATTCAAGCTGCCCATATCGTTGCTCTGCACCTGTACTCCAGAAGTGATACATAGTATTTTCTTTAAACTAATAATTTTTGATTTATTTAAACTCAATCAGTATGTTAAAATCTTCATTTTCTTTAAATAATTGAAAAAATTTCGGAATGCAGAAAGTCAAAAAATGGGTTGCGAAACGTCGAGACTCAAATCTAATAATTAAATGTTTAAATTTAAATAAACCTGAAATAACCTCTTGTCAGTATATATATATATATATATGTTGGTTTAGGTTTCCGTGAATGTTATTGTTATTATTACTATCAGATTTATCAGGGGTATAATCACGTATTTTTGTGAGATTGTTTTCTCTACGTTTCGGCAATCATTTTGGCGCCATTTTGAAAATGAATATACTTATATATATACGA
This sequence comes from Labia minor, assembly GCA_963082975.1. NCBI lineage: Eukaryota > Metazoa > Arthropoda > Insecta > Dermaptera > Spongiphoridae > Labia > Labia minor. The sequence continues at coordinate 74,647,591 of OY720344.1, forward strand.
TATGGGCAGCTTGAATATACTTATTAATTTTTATAAAACCTTGAAAAAGTCGGATTAGAGAACTAATATATTATATAAAATATATAAATATATTTGAATTCAAAAACATATCGTTAAACTAAACTATATACTTCATAATTACAATTATAAATGACAATAATAGTAATCAAATTTAAAATAATGAAATGAAAATTATAAAATTCATTTTCTTATATATTATATGAAATTTATTTTGACTCTTTCATTATCACTTAATAATATTACTGTTTGTTTGATTTTTACAATTAATTATATATCATTTATATAAATTTGAATTTTTTTGATTATTAACTGTGGTAAAATAGTGTGTACCGTTACATTAATATCTTCCTTTGTCAACTTTTTCTTTATATAAATACCAATTTCATATACATTATTGACTAGCCTAGATGCTCTAAAATTGTTAATGTATGCATATTATCCATTTATTGCCGTAAAGACACATTCCAAATAGATGTCGTTTTCTGTTTTTCAAGTTGTATCTTTATAAAAAAAAATGCTCCATTTCAATAACAACGCAAATATTTACTTTTCAAGTAAAATGTTTACTAAATATTCACCAACTTGTCTTATCTGAAAAAAATCCATATAGTACAAAATATCGGATGGCATCCCCGGGTCCCAAGAGTCATTAAATGCTTTCTTGGAACTTTCAAGTGAATTTTGTCAACAATGTATTACATAATAATAAATCAGTCACAATAATAATCAAACAAGAATAGAAAGAATATGATGAACGGATCTTATTATAAAGTATTTTAAACGTTTTTATCAACTTCACTTCATGCCTGTCTGTCTGTGTGTTCGCTCTTATGACAAATTATAATCGATTTTTCATCAACTTTAAATTGAGATAGACTTTTGAAAATTTTTATAGATATTTCAATGGATCCCTAGAAGGTATGGAAGAAATATAATTGAATTACAATTAATTAATTTTAATGTAATTAAACATTAATTGTTTTAATATTTGAATTTTCATTCACGCCATCTGACAGATAATTATTGACAAGGAGATAGTCAACTATCCTAGTAGGACATATGAAAATTAAAATGCGTGATGGGTAATAGTCTAGGTTTTTATAGCCTTTTCCTAGATAAAGAAAAAATAATAATAATTAATTTACACATTGAAATTGTAATATTAAATATAGTTATTAGCGTAATAATAAAAAAGAAACATTGTAGAGATAATTACGACCTTGGAGTCACCAATTAGCTGTAAGAAAAAGTCATGTAATCCCTTTTATATGTTATGGGAAAAAAAACATATATTTGTATATTTTTGGCTAATAAACATACTTTTTAAACTAAAAAAATGCGTGATGGGCAAATGAGCAAAGACTCGCTCTCATATTTTTGCCTCTGCGGTTCGAATCTCGCCAAACACTTTTTTTTTTAAATGTTATATATTTTTTTTTACAAATTTATTAAATTTTATTATTTTAAAAGGCAAATTAAACTAATAATTATGTCAATTAACTAAAATAATTAACTGTTTTTGGATTTTATGGATAATATGTGGATAGTATGTAATATGTAAAGATGATGTTATAAGAAAATAATAATTATTTTAAAATTTGTTACTTAATTTGATATAATAAATTTTTTACATTGAAAAATAATAAAAGATGAATTTTATTGTATAATAAAAAAATTTTTAAGTTTATTTGTTTAAGAAAATTTTTATTATTACTGACTTGATGTGTTAAATATAAATAAATAAAACTAAATGTGCCAAACATTTTTCGTTGTATATGAACTTAAATATACTTATTTCATATAAGTTAAGTTCTTAATATAAATGACATAATAATTGAAAAAAAAAAATTATTTAATATTAATTGGAAGTGCAATTATTTTAAAATAAAAAATATCAGATATCTGATGAATCAAAAAGAAAAAATTTATGAAACTTCCCCTATGGAGTATATCGATCAATAAAAGAACAATAATTTAAATTGAATGAGATAAATTAGTGAATATATTTCTTGTTTTAGGGATTTGTAATATATTGCAATAAATACTTAATCCTGAATAAAAGATATTAGGCTGTACTACAATTCTTTCACCCCACCCACACTCCTACTCCTAGCACTTAAGAGATTAAGGCATCTCATTTATTTTTAATTATCATGTAAGAAAAATATGATAAATGAAATATATACAAAATTTTATCAAGAAAAAAGGGTTACTATTATCAATTATATATGAATTAATTTTATATTTTGATATCGTAGATTTTTTTTATATACGTATTATGGCATAGAATAACGTCAAGTAAATAAATCTTTTTTATTTCAATATATGAAGGCAAAGTCAAGGTCACGACTTTGGAAAATTTATTTCTAGGGCGTAGAAAATCAACCCCTCAATCCACTATTCACTCACTACATATCCATGATCATTTCTTTCATCTCAATTCGTTTCCCCCGAGTGATATTTCTTTCATATCTCGATTGGCGTACGTGATTTTAGTGTCAGCTTTTTCATCTCCTTCACACCCAGCTGGTTTGTTTTATGATGAATGATTGGGCCTTTTAATACTATAGAATCACTCAGGAGCCGTCGATTTTCATTAGAAACCTGATTATCGTTCAATCCTTTCCTCTTCCTTCTAATCACTTACAAATGAAGCCCCATGAACAATCGGACCTTTAATTTCATGTACCTTTAAGAGAATTAGTCATTTATAAATTGAATTTAATAAAAAAACAACAATTTTTTTAAATTCTAAAAATCTTCACATATCCATCTAATCTATCTAATTTTATTATCTTATATAGAAAAATCCATGATCTTATATATAAAAGTCCAAGGATGGTTTTTACGGCAAGAAAAAATCGAATAATTACCGGGAAAACCCTAAAAATAGCCCTATTGTGCCATACATTTTTTCAATATTATGCAATATGTACATAATTACTATTTTTCAACATTATGCAATGTGTAATTACTAATTGATAAAAATAATACCTGATAATGATGACCTGGAATGAAGCAGAATATTGCATTGTCATCGGAGTTAATATGTATGCGAAATTTCAACTCATTCGAACATTGTGATGTGGGTCAAATTCACGTTGGAAGATTTGAAGACAGTATATGGGTTGAAAGTAAATAAAAGCGTGTAAAAAAAGGTTTTTGCACATTGCTCAGAATTTAAAATCTTTTGCATTTCTTCGCGTTTCATAACCTCTAGAATCCAAAAGTGATTTTATGGTGGCTGTCAGTCTGTCCGGAAAATAAGGATGTTATAAACTCAAAATTGGCTGAACCTATTTCTATGAAATTACATCACAATATTTTTATATACCTCTAGTTCAACATAGGCTATAAATTTTATTAATATCTAATGAATATGAAATTATAAATTAGTAGTTCTAGCAATTCCCAACGAGTGGCAGAGATGACATAATGAGGAATTACATGATCTCCAGATATAGTTAAGGTTATAAAATCGAGAAAGCTGGGATGGGAAGGGGACGTGGCTGGAATGGGAGAGGCTATTAAGATCGGCGAAAAATATTTTTGGGAGAAACCGATTGAGAAACATCCGGTGGAAGACCAAGGACGCGGTGGGTGGACGTGGAAGGGAAATGGGAGACTTTTGACAGTGTAGGATTTGGTTATAGCTAAGGATAGAGACGCTTACAGAAATGTGGATGCTGCGGCTAAGAACTTTAGAGTACTGTCGAGACACAGAGTTAGATAAATATAACATATACAATAATAATATACAATTAATTTACTGATTAAATTAAAATAGATTTTAATAATTATTATTCAATAATTTTTATAAAATCAATTTTGGAAGATTAATATATTCTTTTGTTTTATTCAATTTGTAAATTTTCGTTTAACTTCATCTTTCCTATTTCTCTTGTTATATTAAATAAATTTCTCAAATTAAACTTGCACTAAAAAGAATAAAATAATATGAATATAAAAATTTTTTATAAAATAACGTTTTTCCAATGGACTAAAAAGAATAAAATAATTTTCTATAAGCCTGACAAAGTTTATGGATGAATTGCTTCATATTCAACTAATAACGTTGGGCGCTTTTAGTTTTCATTTGATTTCTATGCAATTAACTTCCTTTATAGAGCTATAATATATTCCTATATAAATATACATACATACCACACTAAAACACTTCATTAACAAGTAACACTATTTCTTCTAATATAATCAACCATTTTGGATTTGATTGATAAATGTAAATTTAATAAAAATTCTTTTAAATTTTGATACATACTTTGATATAAATATATTACAGTAAAAAATAATAAAAGATTAATTTCTTAGCTCTTGAACTATCAATTTTATTGCATGATAAAAAAATTTGTCAGTTTGTGTTTAATAAAATTTTTATTAATACAAAAATATGATTTGATTTTTCATATGGATAAATAAAACTAAATGAGCCCAACGTTTTTTGTTGAATATGAAGCAATTCATCCATAAACTATGTCAGTCTTATAGAAAAATTATTCTCCTATTTTTAGTCCATGAAAAAAACGTTATTTTATAAAAAAATTTTATATTTATATTTTGATCTTGTACACAGGATTCTTATGAAATTTGCATATTAGTGAGTTTTTGAATTGAATGTATTGATTTCATTTTGGGAAAAATCAATCTAATCAGTTTTTATCAGGTAGGTAGGGAGTGACACTAACGCTTGTTTTAAGGAGTGGGGGGTGGCTCCAAAAAAGTAGGGAGAAATTCTTGTCAGCCATATTGTTTGGAGCAAAATATTGAATTTTACATAAGACATAATACATTTTTGTTTCAAATTTTCTCGTATGTTTGAAAGTTTGTCTTGGTTATTTCTTCTAGTTTAGTTAATATATTTAATAATTAGAAATAGTTTTTAATAATTTAATTTGTGTTTAATTGTTTTTTATTAGATTTTAAATTAACTCATTTTCAAGGGTATATAATAAGCACATTTTTTTCTCATACATTATAGTATCAAAATATTTATAGTACTTTTTCTATTACGACTTGTTTTCAATTTATTTGCAAGATGCAAACCTTACTTACCTAAAAATCCTGGTTTTTTTGGATGGTATATTAGAGTAGCTGGTCATTATTTGTTTTTAGGGATTTCAATAAATGTTTGACCTTTCCAAAAAATCTAAAATACATTAATAAATATATTTTTTGTTTATATTTTATTTTTTCTAATTATTTTTCCATTAAACTAATGATAATTTCTTTTTTTAATTGACTAATTAGGAAGAGAATGATTGCCGCAACATTTTTATACATATATGCATATCAAAACGTCCTGCAGTTGAAATAAAATAAAATAGCTGCTCCGAGCGCCTTCGGTGTTCTTCACACCTAGACGGGGGCTCCGCCCCCTGTACCCCCGAGTGATACATAGTATTTGGTTGAAAGTCTGTATGTAAAAGGTTTTCATCCATTTTGTTTCAATCAGTATAAGTAGATAAGATATTTATTTGTTTTCTTGTAAAATATATTTTAATTTAATCAGTAAATTAATTATATATTATTATTGTATTTATCTAACTCTGTGTCTCTACAGTTTTCGAAAGTTCTTAGTTGCAGCATCCACATTTCTCTAAGCGTCCCTATCCTGAGCTACGACCAAATCCTACCCTGTCCCATCTCTCCCATGTCCCTTCCTTCATTGTCCACCCACCTTGGTCCTTGGTCTTCCCAATCGGTTTCTCCCAATTTCTAGTTTCTCCAATTCCAACCACGTCCCTTTCCCATCCCAGCCTTTTTGATTTTATAACCTTAACTATATCTGGACATTATTTCTCGTTATGCCATCTCCGCCATCCCCCTGTGACCTCATCTTCTTTTGGCCTATAAATGCTGCGAACAAATACTCTAAATCTACTCTAAATCTAATATAACATATACAATAATAATAAATCTACTCTCGTCTCCCAGAGACATCGATAGGATGACCAAACGTCCCGTCTTTAGGAGCTCTGTCCCAAAAATGTCTTCGGGACATCCTACTGTCCCCTTTACTGCATAATAACAGGCGTTACTCAATTACAACGTCGATTTAAATTCTTCTCGAATATTATTATCCTTCGTGATTAGAGATCTTAAGTATTTAAATATTTATACTTTTTCAAATTCTACATTTTGTATGTTAATTGCTCGTATGTAAGTAGTATCAGTATCATAATTCTTGAATTTTTTTGTATAATTACATTTCGGTTGATTTTTCCCCAATTTCCCTAATCACATGTCTCCTCTTCCAGTCCAATTCATTTACTTATCAATGTTGCATAAGACATTTAAATTTCTTAATTTGGCTAGAACACTTCATTTTTTAAAATTTTAAATAGAGGGATAGAGAGAGGTTCTAATTATATATATATATCTGTTTCTATGACAGCAAAAAAGTAAACAAATTACATACATACAAACATTCTCCTTTATATATATTTCTGGAAAATGGAACACACGCAGCTCAGCTCAAGAGTTACCTAAGATTCTAATTTCTTTTTTATTTTTCATCTCATTTGAGGTACCCTTCACCTCAGAAAAATTTGGTTACCTTACTCCTTGTATTTTAGGATCTGGAGTTTTTTGCGTACAGACGGACACTGTCGTATTAAATATATAGATTTAGAGTTTTTTCTTCATGAGAAAATTTTTGCTCACATAATTTGCCACAAAAAAGTCCCGAAATTTGATGATATATTAACATTAAGGTCAATGGAAAATATAATGTTTTACCCCACACAATATGGCGGCTGTGACGTCAAATAGGCGACAACTTTTATCCCAAATGTTCTCTCCCTACCTCCCTGGTTTTTATTAAATGACAGGTGTCAATAAATTTCCTAATTAAAACATTATAATCAATCAAGGTTGCTTTGGAGTACATTATATAGTTTATATAAATATTATTATTATTATTATTCAATTTGTGTGATTGCAGGTACGGTAGATATTATTATTATTATATACTATTATACCTAAATCTATATTTATATTTCATATATGATTTTTTTTAAAAATAATCTATTTCTTTAAATATTAATTTAGAATAATAATTAAAGAATAACTTATTTCAATTAAAATACTCAATAAATCTGCTTTAATATGTAGTATTAAATAAATTAAAATGAGAATTTATATAATAATTTAAATAGTTTAAATGTGTGTTATTTAGTTATTAGAAATAAAAATTTATATATTTTAATAATTCTAGATCTGAATTGATAGAATTAAAGTTTGTATACTTGTTAGTAGAAGTTGTTTAGGAAGCTATTAGTATTATTTATTATTATTCTTATTATTATTTATTATTATTCACGGAAATACGGGCAATATTTTCAGTTCGTAAAGAATACTCTTTTTAAAGTATTCCGTGAACCAAGTACTATATTTTTATCTATGCATAGTCAGAATTAGTGAAATATCCTTTGTAATTACCGACCGACGATAGTAAGGGAGGTATTGTTTTCACACCAAATTTCACATGTGGAGATGAATCATGCATTTTCTTAACAGAAAAAAGTATTTTTAGCATGATGTCTGTCCGTCCGTCCGTCCGTCCGTCTGTCCGTCTGTCCGTCCGTCCGTCCGTATAGATGTGTACAGCCTGAACGGCTGAACGGATTTTGATGAAATTTGGTATATTTACTTAATGCATCAGTGGGATGAATTGATCAACTTTTGGTGCAAATCCGGAAAACGGAAGTGGTAGTATTAGCGATCGACGATAAGAAGGGTTATTTACGCACCAAATTTCACATAAGGAGATTTTTTTACATATCACCACGAATGTATTGGTTTTATCCTCGGGAAAAATCATCTTCATTATGTTTTTCTTAATTTAAAATTATATGACGTCACCCAGCCCTTCATGACATCACAGCCTCGGGTAACGCCGGCAACGCCGGCTACTTCAGCTATATATTATAAATAAAATAAAATTAAAAATATTTATGTTATATCCATATCTGTTTTTTATTACATTAATAGATATATTAAAATTATTTGAAATTGTTTCTGTAGCTGGAAATTAATTTATTTCAAACCGTCGGTCGGTTCGGACCTGGCCACAGGTCAACTTATTGTAATTTATGGAAATATAAACTAGATAACATATTAAATTTGCTTGTTTTTTTCTGTCATAATTAGAAGGCTGTTAAATTAAACATTTAAACTAAATACTATTGAATTAAAATATTTTTAAAAGTAATTTAATTGCTAATAAGATAAAAATCGAAAATTTAAAAATAGAACTCACTTTCAGACATAAGAGCTCTTCAACAAGGATGTATGAAATTAAATGAAGAACCCTGTCGAGCTTGCAATTTAATAACACTCATAATAATAGCATTTTTATTATTAATTAATTAATTTTATTTTATTATAGCATTATTATTATAGCTTAAATTGATACAAACTTCATCAAGACATTCTATTCTAGATTTCTAAAATTTATAAATTTACACAAAGCTATGAATATTACGGAATGTTTATAAAACGTCACTGATCTCTGTTTGAGAACTTTATTTTTCATGGAAACCATTTAAGTTCATATAATTTTCTCATTTCTTGTCATTATATAGTTATTGGATAATAGGAATTACTTTGTGATTACCACTGGTAGGATAATGCGACGTTCGGATTACGGTTGTGTAAATGGGCATTATTGATAATTTCATATATTATCTCTGATTCATCTTTAATTAGGCTTTAACAGAAAATTCAATGATTGACACTTCTGAGTATTTAATTAGTTTTAAGGTTTTCATCATTATCAAGCCAACAATTAAGAGACAATTAGTAACATAAACAAAATAATTATAATTAAAGTAAAACCAAAATACTTTTTATTTAATATTGATAACCAACTTTTATGATATAATTCTGAGCCAGGAAGATACAGTCAGATTGAGAAAAATAATATAAATATAAAAAAAATTTATAAAATAACAATTCAAATCAATTCGATATTTAATTTATCAATTAAAATTTATTATAAATATTAAAAATTTATCATAAATACTTTGTACCTGGTCCTTCAAGCAGATCGGAATTTAAAAATCTAAATATATAATAGTATATTTCGTATATAAATAAAGGTTTTGTTTGAACATTGCTTAGTATTTCAAAATTTTTAACATATCTTTACATTCCTAGACTGACTGGCTGACTGGTATAGTATAGATATAAAAAATTCTATCAAGGAATATTGTGAATTTCTAGACTCAAATGTTGGATCAATTAATATCGATATCGAGTTAGGTAAACTAAAAGTAACTTTAAGAAATATAAAAACATTTTAAGAATAAATTTTAATTAAGGTCAAGTTTAAGTTCATGGATTTATTTGCTTTATGCGCATTTCGGATGTTATTATGATTACAAAATTAATATTTATTCTAGCAATTAATTAAAATTAATAATAATCTTCAGCAAAAATCAATAAAATATGAATTTCATAAAAAGGTATTGAGCTATTGTAACGGACAAAGTATTTATATTCCTATTTATTTTTTTTATTATACATTTTATTTTGGTTGTCTATTTTTTTAGTTAATTTTGTTTTCTATTCCCTTTTTTTTTATTAACAAAGTTATTTGGTCGCATTATTCTTAAAATGTAATATATATATATATAGATTATATTTCTACTAAGGGGAGGAACCATCCCTCCAAATTTTTAATATTTTAGACAGTTGAGAATGGACAGTGGAACTAGTGAGATATCATCCTGATATGACCTGTATTTATCACGTCCCGTGATATAATTATTTTGTATATAATCATTTTTATTATCACACCCTGTGATACAGTTTAACTAGTGATATCATCCTGATATGACCTGTATTTATCACGTCCCGTGATATAATTATTTTGTATATAATCATTTTTATCATCACACCCTGTGATACAGTCGAACAAGTGATATCATCCTGATATCACCTATACTTATCACGTCCCGTGATATAATTATTTGTGTATAATCCTTACCATCACACCCTGTGATAATTATTTCTGCTAATTCCAGTGATAATAGTGAATTACATTTTCTTATTTTTTTCTATTTAAAATTTGTATACTTTATTTGTTAATTTTTTATTTTATTTAATTAAAGTGAATTAATGTGAACATTATTATTGTTTTCCCTTTTCCCTTAATTTTTCAACACTCTTTTATACTTTGGGATATCCAAAGTTGGCGCCCATCATTAACTTAACATAATTAACAATTCACGGTCATCGTGGGTCATTACAAGTGCCTCATACTTAGATCCCCTTATAAATTGGCACCCAACGTAAGAGGATCGTCTACAAAGTGACCCCAACTTGAAACGGTCCTCCTTACAAAGTGGCAGCCCAACCTGAAGCCCGATTAGTACACCACGGCTCCTGAGAAAAGTACATTATTCATCTTTGGTGAGCAGTATCATCACTTTTTCATCTCAACGGACTTATAGTACAATTTAATATTTAATTAATAAAATAAAAATTTAAAACTTTTACTTTTATACTTTAAATTTAAATAAATCATATCTCCTTGTCTATTATAATAATATATTTAACACTTGTTAATTATTTTTTTTATTTTTAATTTTCACATTTATCTAACAAATAGAATATTTATCTATTTAATTATAATTCAATAAAAATAGTTTGAATATATTAATATTATTATTAGTTATAATTAATTAATTTATATGTTTAATTTGTAAATTTTTTTTTTGATTTTAAATTTTATTCTACTACATTATATTTAAATTAATGAATTAATAAAAGTGATAAAATATCACTATATTTTCAAATATTTAAATACTTTTTACATATTTTAAATTATATTACAATTATCTTATTTTATAATTAAATATTGTATAATTCAATTGTACGCGACTAAATAACTTTTAATTTTGATTAATTAATTAATTTTTTTTTTCTCTTTGGTTAACATTAAATTTAATTATCCTATTAAAAATGTCATTTTTCGGCAAAGGGAAAAAGGAGGATCTTATCCTTTTAGCACAGGAATTAGGAATAGTTATGAATTTAGATTCTCGTAGGATCGATATAAAAAATGATATCACATCATTGCCTGATTATGATGAAGACCTTACACGGGAATTACTTATGACCATCATAGAGGATAGGAAGGAAAAAGAAGAAAAAGAAAAAGAAGAAAGAGAGAGAGACCGAGAAGAAAGAGAAAAGGAGAAGGAAAGACAATTTGAACTAGAGAAACTCCGAATTCAAACCGTAGTGAACCAGGTAGAATCACCAACCCCACTTCAACCGAAAGTAGATATATTGAAATTCTTACCTCTATTTAAAATTAACGATGACGATATTAATACGTATCTGCGTCTTTTCGAAAGACAAATGAATTTTCTTGGCATATCTGAGGATGCATGGGTAACTTATCTTATTTCGGTCTTACCCACAGATATTACTACTCTAATAATTAGAGAACCAAATGAAGTCGCCCAAGACTATCAACATATTAAGAAGCTCCTACTTCACCGATTTAAATTAACTACGGATAAAATAAGAAAACTTTTCTCCACCTCCAAGAAGACATCGGAAAACACTTGGAAAGATTTTTACTTCAATCTACGCGGTTATCTAGAAGCCTGGCTATCCGATCTAAAAATTGAAAATTTTGATCAACTTAAAAATTTGATCCTAGCTGATCAAATGAAGAGAAAGTGTTCATCCGAATGCAAAGATCACTTCCTCGACTCTTGGGAAACATTGGTAGATCCCCTCGATCTCGCAGAAAAATTCGACTCCTATGATAACTTAAGGGCCCCATTTTCAAAAACAATTACTTCAAATAAATCTATCGAACCCCCTAAATCGAAATATTATGATCGGAAACCCTTTAGAAACTCACAACCTCGTGAAAAACAAAAAGAAGAGACTGACTCTTCAACACTTCGTTGCTACGGCTGCGGAACTCCAGGAGTCACCAAACCTAGGTGTCTAACTTGCAATCCGAAGCAGGAAATTACCAACGCACAAGCCTTACAGTGTGACGTTACTACAGATAGAGATACTAAATTCGCTCTAATAGAAGCCTCCATCTATGAAGCTTCTGGTTCTATTTGTCTTGACAGCGGAGCCACTCGCTCTATTGGCGGTCAGCGTCTTCTCAGCTATTTAAGACAACGAGGAGAACATTTTAAAGTAGAAAAACTTTCCTTAACTCTAGCTGACGGGAAAAAGCGTATACATTCCGTGTTATTAGCTACAGTTCCTGTAAAAATCAAAAATAAAATAATACATATAGAAATGATATTCCTACCCAATGTTAGTGGAAATAGATCACTATTAGGTCTTGACTTTCTCAGAAAAGCAGGTTTAGTATTAGATATGCGAAACAATCGCTGGTATTTTCATAATTATCCTAAGAGAAAATACAAATTTATTCAAGAAAATCTCTGCACCACTGATGAAAATAATTCTGTTGTTGAAAACACTATTCAGCTAACTGTCGAACAGAACATAAAACTTGCCCATTTATTAAAAGAACATGAAACTGTCTTTCAACCAGGGGGAGAGCCAACTCCTTACGCTGAACATCATATAAACACAGGCGGTTGTTTGAATGCGCTGCAAAGGGCCGTCGATTCCATGGACGGTACCAAAGTCAGCAAAGAAGATCCTGCTGTCCGATATAGACAGCTGGTGGGGTCTCCGAGAACCCATCGGGGCCCACCAGGAGTTATGGAGCCACCACAAACTCAAAAACATTTATTTACTCAAGGACTTGTACCCCATCATACATCAGCTTTGCGTCTATGTAACGACACGCGTTCTACTCCAGTAGTTCCTCTACCTAAGCGAGGAAGGCCAAAATTTGTCCGTTCCTAGGGCTGATCCCTCAATCAAAAGACCTCGGAATCAGAGGGGGAGGATGTAACGGACAAAGTATTTATATTCCTATTTATTTTTTTTATTATACATTTTATTTTGGTTGTCTATTTTTTTAGTTAATTTTGTTTTCTATTCCCTTTTTTTTTATTAACAAAGTTATTTGGTCGCATTATTCTTAAAATGTAATATATATATATATAGATTATATTTCTACTAAGGGGAGGAACCATCCCTCCAAATTTTTAATATTTTAGACAGTTGAGAATGGACAGTGGAACTAGTGAGATATCATCCTGATATGACCTGTATTTATCACGTCCCGTGATATAATTATTTTGTATATAATCATTTTTATTATCACACCCTGTGATACAGTTTAACTAGTGATATCATCCTGATATGACCTGTATTTATCACGTCCCGTGATATAATTATTTTGTATATAATCATTTTTATCATCACACCCTGTGATACAGTCGAACAAGTGATATCATCCTGATATCACCTATACTTATCACGTCCCGTGATATAATTATTTGTGTATAATCCTTACCATCACACCCTGTGATAATTATTTCTGCTAATTCCAGTGATAATAGTGAATTACATTTTCTTATTTTTTTCTATTTAAAATTTGTATACTTTATTTGTTAATTTTTTATTTTATTTAATTAAAGTGAATTAATGTGAACATTATTATTGTTTTCCCTTTTCCCTTAATTTTTCAACATTCTTTTATACTTTGGGATATCCAAAGTTGGCGCCCATCATTAACTTAACATAATTAACAATTCACGGTCATCGTGGGTCATTACAAGTGCCTCATACTTAGATCCCCTTATAAATTGGCACCCAACGTAAGAGGATCGTCTACAAAGTGACCCCAACTTGAAACGGTCCTCCTTACACTATTGAGTTTTTATGATCATGGAGACCTAAATAATCCCTAATACATATTGTATATATATATATATACTATTTTTATGAGTTTCCTTTTGTGAGTGTCAGTGCTAGTGCCAGAGATTCTTCAGATCTTCAGAACAGAATAAATCATTCATAATCCACCCATCCGATCCATGATACCAACAATTACTCATGTCACAGAGACTAAGATCCTGAATAGCAAAATATCCTTTAAAAGCTAATCTTGAAAATGGCCTCAGAATAGAATCAGAAACATCGAGATTCAAACATAACAAAAATACGCGAAAACAACCCGGAATTAAGTTTTCATAATCAAAACTTTAAAAAAAATATAAATGCAAACATACATATATGTAGGAAATAATTTTTTTAATATTTTTGTTCTTGAAAAAAATCTCCAACTTTGATTTTATTGAATTTTATTTAAACTTTATACATTTTCTCATTAGCCAATTTCATTATAAAATTATACGCCTATATAATGTTAATTTATTTTTATGTATTAAATAATTACAAGAGGGATCCCGAAATACAAAATCGTAGAATTTTTAAATATAATAAAGACATAAATCTATAAATTGTATTTTTTTTGCTATTGGTTTGTAATTATTTTTACTCTCGTTAATAACAAAATAAATTACAATTATATTTTTCAAAATAGTTTTAATCCGGGTTAATTAAAGTTAAATGAGGTAAATGAGAAAAATTTGAAAGGTAATTTTAATCTCTCTATAAATCATAGCAAGGATGCTCTGTTGGATTGAAGTGTGGATTTCTCGTAGCCCCCCCCCCCCCCCCACTGTATGACAACCTCTTCCACACAATTAATGCAGTATGGGAACAAGTTGAAATGTATTAATAGCCAACAAAGCCCGCATATGTGACCACAAGCTCCTTTATGTCCACAATGATGTATCGATGCAGCCGAATGATATGCAACTTTAGAATATGAACAACCCTCATATTCCACTAAGAAATAATATAGAAAAAGTTTAAAAAAGAATCGTCTCTTGTACATACATGTCAATCTTATGCCTTAATTAAAAGCAATATCCAATTTTCAAAAAATTAAAAATTAAGATTTTTAGAAATTTTATACTTTTAATTATTTAATTAAAAAATTGTATTTAATAATATATTTTTTAAAATGTTATATCTATATCTGTTTTTTATTGAATTAATACATACATTTAAATTATTTGAAATTGTTTCAGAACATTTAGAAGATTTATCTTTATTTAATAAAGGAAAATTAAATGACATCAATTTGGGTGTTCTTCACAGCTAGACGGGGGCTCTGCCCCCTGTACCCTGTATTTGGCTGGAAGTTTATATGTATATACAAAGTTGATCGCACAAACAGCTGGAATTCCCGCCTCAGATCCAGAATCAATATAAATTCCGACATTAAGTTAAGCTCCGCCCACCTAAGTGCACAAAAGCCCACTGCGCATGCGCAGGTAGCAAGCTCAGATAGAATCACAAGCATCAGTCCTCAGTTGGCCTCGGACTGTTGTCCAGTGCGGACGTGTGCCGGTCTCAGGATTGCCCAGGATTCTTCGGAGCTCTACAGCAACGCAGTGAGTACAAAACCACCCAACCTATCAACCCAAAATCCCGATATTAACCCTTGGTCACACAGACTAAGACCCAGAATCCCAAAAATATTCCCACCTAAATAATCTCTTGAAAATGGCGCCAAAATGGGTGCCGAAACGTCGAGAAAACAATCTCACAAAAATACGTGATTATATCCCTGATAAATCTGATAACAATATATATATATATATATATATATATATATGTATATGTATTTTTGAGATATTAAACCGCTCTGTAAGGAAAAATCGATCTATATTGGTTTCAGCCTCAGGAAAATTAGTCTTTGTTACTGTTTTCTTAATTTAAAATAGGAATTTTAATAATAAAAAAAATGGCGCCGGACAATGCCGGTCAGGGCTTCCTTAAACACAAAATATTATAAATAAAATAAAATGAATATCCACAGGCCATACTTGTATGTCTTTCAGTGCATTAATACGTACATACTGGTACATACGTTTAAGGGCTGTATGTTTTATGATTATTTTTTTTTTAATTTATGTTCTTTTACATTATTTGGAATTGTTTCATATATTTTGTCGTTTATTTATTTTAAATAATAATCTTAATCTTAAATATTCACAGTTCATAACTGTTTAATGACCGAGCGGCAGCTCGGTGAACCAGGTACTTTTAGTCTTGCGCATTGATGGATTTCATGTTTGATATATTTACTCTAATAAATTACTTATGTTTGTAATTTAATCAAATATTCAACCAAATTAATTTCAGATGAGGTTATGATATAATGAAATAAACCAATAAAGTTCAACACCTTAATCTTTCATTAAATAAATTATTTTTTTATTTTTATAATAAAAATTATCCTTGAGAAATTAATCATAAACAAAATCTTTAAAAAATATTCTATTAATGAAAAATTAAAATTTATTAAATAATGTGTTTAAATTTCTGGATAGGATTAAATTGTTTTACAAAATATAGCATTTAATTATTTATTTAATTTATTTATTTATTAACTATTTATTTGTAAATACAAATTGTTGTTTTTTTGTTATTATTTATTGTATAGTTTATTGTTGTTATTTTTTTTATTTATTATATTTTAGACATATTCAATGGGGAGCCCATTACAGTCTCTTATTGAGAGGTGATATTTTTTTATTATTTATTCAACTATTTATTTATTGATTGTATATTGTATTTATTAATTAGTTATTTATTAAATAGATAGATCTTGGGATAAAAGAACAATTCATACTTTCTAAGTGATCTACCTGGGGAGCTTTGAATCTAACTCATTGGAATCGGTCAGGATTCAGTAATTTACTGTTTGCCTGGCTGTGCCCCGGCGAAGAAGATGAAATTTCTTAGAGATAAATGAGATTTATCATGTACGATGGATGATTTCTCTAAGGCACAAATGGTCGTATTTGCTGAGGTGCCTCGATCTTCAAATAATAATAATAATAATAATAATATTAAATAATGTTTAAGAAATTAAATTAGATGTATAAGAACAATTTTAAGGTTTGAATACTATTGAATACTTTATTAATAGTAGTTTTAACAGAAGAAAAAATGTCTAATATTCAACTTGGACATCCCCCTTAAACTAATTCAATGGAAGAGATAAAAAATAAATTTTTCCTTATGTCTCCCTCTCTAATAATTTATATAATACATATTTGAGATCAGATTAAAACTGTACCAATATGGAAGGTGAAAACTATTTCCTTTGAATTTTATTAAAATCATACTCAGAGATAGATAGTGTATACATGTATATTCGATTGATTAAAAAAGCAGAGTAGAAAATAAAAATAAAGAGAGATTTTCACATTAAATAAAGCATTTGTTTTGTTGTTGCCTGTTTGAATCATAGTGTTGTAATTTCCCAAAAGAATTGGATTTTTACTTTTTTGTTTTTATTTAGAAAAGAGAAAAAAAAGATTTACTGGTACACTGATAATGTACAATATTTTTTTTTGTCCTAGGGAA
Organism: Labia minor; assembly: GCA_963082975.1. Classification (NCBI taxonomy): domain Eukaryota; kingdom Metazoa; phylum Arthropoda; class Insecta; order Dermaptera; family Spongiphoridae; genus Labia; species Labia minor. The sequence goes on from OY720344.1 coordinate 74,664,985, forward strand.
TAACTATATTAATATTTGATTAAACATTCAGTTTCTTTCTTTATAAATATTTATTTAATATATATTATATATATATATAATAGAGCGTGGTCGTCGGTTAAGATGTTCCTACAATTTAAAAAAGGTAACCGACTTCAGCCGGAAAACTACAGAGGGATCTCCTTAATTAACAATACAACAAAGATATTTACTCAGATAATTGCAAATAGGTTAGATTGTTGGGCGGAAGATAATGAGAAAATACCCCAATGCCAATCCGGCTTCAGAAAAGGTTGCGGTTGTACGGATAATCTGTTCATTCTTAACTCCCTGATAAACATCAAACTCAGGTTGAGAGAAGGTAAACTGTTCTAGGCCTTCATAGATTTTAAGAGGGCATTTGACAGTGTGGACCCTGGTCTACTCTGGAGGAAACTCTATCTTATTGGCGTGTCCTCTAAGATAGTAAACATAGTCAGGTCGTTTTATGATGAAGCCAGAACTATCATTGAAATTAACGATGAGAATTCCAAAGATATAATGATGACAAGTGGGGTTCTCCAAGGAGACTCTCTTAGCCCTTTGTTGTTCTCCTTGTTTGTGAGTGATTTTGACATCTTTCTGGGTAGAAAGGGCATCGCTGGGGTTAATATTAATGGCTATGCCGAGGTGCGATGTATATTTTATGCGGATGACCTAGTACTATTTGCGAACACGCCAAGAGAGTTGAACCATACTTTAGACGCATTAGCGGAATATTGTGAGGAAAATTTGTTAGAGGTCAACACCAAAAAGTCGAAAATAATGATATTCCGCAGGACTGGTGTTGTTCCCTGGGGGACAAGATTTTTTTTTGGAGGAAAGGAGATGAAAATAGTGAACAGTTATATCTATTTGGGCGTAACTGTTTGCTCCTCGGGCCTATTTAATAAAGTTACATCTAAGTTATTGTGAAGAAGGCAAAATTGGCTTTCACCACAATGGGGGCAACGCTAAGAAAGTCAAAATATATGGCATATGGCGGTCTAATAAGTGTATACCAAGCTTGCATGCTGGGGATATTGTTGTATAATTCGGAGTTGTGGGCCTTGCGCTAACCTAAAATAATTGAGATAGCCCAGACGTTCTTCTTTAAATCCTTTTTCACACTCGATCGACTTTAATTCCTCAGATCAATCGGATCAACACTGCAGTTGCACACGTTACAACTAATATGCTGAAACGAGTGTGGCAAGAAATCGATTATCGGTGAGATGTATGTAGCATTACCAATTAAACTTGAAGTGTTTTGTAATAGAATGACACCTTTCTCAATTCTGTAAGTAATTTCAATAAATATCTATGTGCTTTCGAAGTTGTAAAGTACTTTTATAATCACCCGTCAGTCGGTTCTGTGCCTGGCCACAGTTCATATTTTTATTTATATTTTAGTTGCTTAATTTTTTTTACTTGTCTCTCACTGTTTTAAACATCCAAAGGTAGGGACTAATCAGCTAAACGGATATACTTAGGAAATTAAGCTAAATCCAATACAACAAAAGTAAAAAACAAGCATTAAATAATATAACTTAATAATAAAATTAATCATACTATTCTTTAATTATAGAATAATTTTATTTCAAAGATGAATGAATTAAATTTAAATAAGAATATACTTCTATAAGCATATTTAAAAGTGTAAAAATGTTAGAAAAGAACATTGGAAGAAATTTATGTTAGAACAGAAAACAATTGATAAATGAACCATAAAGAATCGACATGAAGAAGATTGAAAGAGTTGAATTTTGAAGAGGGTAAGGGTAAGTAAAATCTATTTGATGTTTCCACAAGAGAAAATAAGTTAAAATATAAGAATTGTTTGTATCTATAGTATATAAAGTATAGATTCTATTATGATGACCGACGAAGTTGAAATTGTCAAGAGATATTAATTGAATTGAAAACATTTTCTTTATTCTATTCTGATTTTGGATTTTATATATTATATCTATATATCTATCACCTTTTCAATTGTATGCTCATATGAATGGTACAAAAGCCTCTTTGATTAAATTCCACAAAAGTCCATAACCTATTAATAAACTCTTGTTTATATTTTGATAAATTTTAAATTGACAAGTGAACGTTAATTATTCATTTGAATGGTTACAAAAACAGTTGAAAAGATGAATAGACTAATATTGATAAGTGAGAGGACTTTTATCTATTCTGATATGAACCTATAAACGAGATAATTAAATGAGAGATTAAGAGTTTGTAAAATATGTTTTAGATTTAGATTAATACACTTGTTATTGATTTTTGTTTTGTGTGATTTTTAGTCAATCTAATAAGACATATTATAATGTTTTTCGGTGTATGTGAAAAATAAAAAAATAATTTATACAAAATTTGTGTAAGCATTATATTAGTTTCATTAATATCATCTGTTATTCAAGCTTATAATCAAATTTTTACGAATAAATATTAAAAATATATTTATAAAACAAAGTGGTTTAAATTAACATTTAAATATCTATTTAATTCACCAATTCAAATCCATCTCTCCCTGCCCTCGTATGAATAGCAATTTTGAAATAGTGAATTTAAAATGTATATTATATTTATTAATATTAATTGAAAATAAAATTAAATTTTAATTACAGTTTAATTTTCAAAAATAATGAAAATTTTATAATTAAATGTTTAATGTTTAATTAATTAATATGAATGTTTAAGTTATTTTAAGAAGTAAGTAAAATTCCCTTCATTAATTAAAAGATGAGTTTATTTTTAGCTTAAATATACATATATACCCTTTATAAATTTGCACAGATGAAACAATCCCTTAAAATTTTTTTTTTAGATCTTTAAATAATTTAAAAAATTTTAGATTTCATTTCAGAAAATAGATAAAACAATTTTCATTTAAGGATTCCAAAAAAATAACCAAATGTATACAAATAAAAATAATATTTTAATATTAAGAGATCTATCTCAGTGACTCTTTTGAACGTTAAAGTTTTTGGTCTTAAAAACTACGACCATCCGACCATATCTATCATGAACCACTAAAAATGTATGTTATTCTTATTTTATATTACCTGAATTTTATTCATTTTCATCTCGATCTTAAATTGAATGAAATTTTTTATTTACCTTCTCAAATAACTTTCATTAAAAGATCTACATCAAAATTCTTATTATAAACGATGAATTTTTATTAGTTTTTAAAAATTTCAATGGACATAATTTAAAAAACCCACGGTACTAATCTATACTATACATAAATTTATATCATTATTCATGGATCAGTTAATGAAAAAGATATATTTTATATATATTAATATATATATATATTAATGAAAATCTATCACTATTCTAAACATGAAAGCTGTTGAATTCCATTCTTTTCCTCCTAATTTTCTTAAATCTATTAACTTTTATATGGTCAACCCACTGCATTCTTGGTTGAGAGTAGATCTTGTTGATTTCCAAATGGTTTATCAAACAAACTTCTCTCTACCTTTTTCTAAAGGATTACTTTGAATAGAAATCCTTGGTATTAAATTAGAAAATTCATCAAATTTATCAATAAAATAAATTTATGAAAATTGTAAAAATTGAAAGATAAAAAGGTTCTTGTATATATGGTTGCGATTATATTATAATTGTATAAGTATATATACTATACATAATATGTACAATAAATACATACGTATGTTGATTAATTGTTATAATCGTATTATATTTTTTTTTCAATTAAACTTTTGAACATTCTAGTTCGTTATTTAGTCATTTATTTATTTATTTATTAAAGTTTTTTAATATAAAGATCAATCGACAATTATTAATGAAATCCTTTTTGTATTAACTTTTGTCTGATTATTATCTGGACTAAATCCTGTAATCATTACAATGAAGTGATGGATTTAACTGAATTGATCCACAAAAACAAAATAAATAAATAAAACGATGATTTTTTAATTCTGATAAATCTTTCAAATGGAATTGTTATCCATTTAAAAAATCATTGATTGGAATTTAATCTTATTATATATTTAATATAAATATATATCCAACGATTTAAAATGAAAATTAGATTTTATTCTAAATAATTTTTATATTTATCAGAAATATCTCTATTATTTATTTTGTTGAGCGATAGAAAATCCTGTGCCAATACTTTTGATATCATTAGACAAATGAATGACAGCTTGATATTGGTAGTTGTATATACTGTACTGATATTTTCAATTCAGTCCCTAATTTTAAGTATTTCTGTATTTTATATTTAAGTTTTATTAATGCCAATATCTCTATCCCTTTCTTTTTATGTGTTTAAATATAATATAATTTATTAGTTGTAAGAATTTGAAATTTGATCTCACTTAGAGATATAATTAGTTAATTTATAAAATAAATTATTTAATTAAAATACAACTTTGTAATTAGAATTAGAAAGAGACGGAAGAACTCCCTGTCTGTGTGTGTTTATGTGATAGTGTGAGTGAATTTATCCGAGTGTTGGACTTGTTTATTGATATTGTTGAAAAGATTATTCTTGATCGAGACATCAGAGAGAATAGACGTGTTCTATTTTGCTCAATCAGCTTTTATAAAATTTTTACGTTTCTAAATACTTTTTAACTCTCATTCGTTTCCAAATAAAATATTTAAATATTGGAATTGATCTCAACCCGTGAAGACACAAGACAACCTGGTTCTTTCGATCCTCACAAAATCTACTCATCTGGACCTCTTGGAAATCATCACGACATCATATGTCAGCCGCCTTTTCCACACCACGACACGGATAAGACTTTATTTCCTTCCTTTTATTTTATTATAATTTAAGTTCTTGTTACTAATTGATATTATTTCTATTACCATTTGTAAAACTAATTAATATGATTTATTGCTTAAAATAACAAAGATTCTTGAAAGAAAATTTTCTAACGTTATTTATTTTACTTATAATAAAATTTATAAAAGTTCACATCTAATAAGCTAATCACTCTCTTCCATTGTACAACTCTTTCTCTATTTCACGCTGGAATCCTTGTTATCTGAGTGCTATATCTTTATCTGGACCACAAATTAAAATTATCTCCTTCATTCACGACCCTTGTCGAATTAGAAGGACGCCATATTTTTTCCCCTCATTTCTCCTACCTTCATTATCTTTTAAAACCTCAATTATTAATTTAAATCAGAATTACTAATTGATTTATATATAAAAGATTAATTAATGTAATTATTAATTTATTAAAATCAGTATTAATTATAATCTAATTAATTCTAAACTTATTAATTTAATTTAAATTAAATTAAATATTAATTAAATAAAAAAAAAAAATTTATTTATATTAATTTTTTTTAATTGATTCTTTCCCCTTCCCCTTCCCCCCTAGAAACCCAAGAAAACCATTACATGGAGGCATCCCCCCGAGATTGTTTTAATTAAAAATAATTAAATAATTTGGCTTCTAATTTAATTGTTTTTTACCGGAGTTGAAATAGAGAGAGAGAAGACACGCAGGAAATTTTGTATTGTTAAAATTGAATTTTACATTTTTATTTGTAACTAATTTTTTTAATTTTTAAGCAATATGGCCACTGATAGTAATATGAACACGATGGCTGATACAGAGATGTTTCAACCCCAATTATTCGATGAAGTTAGCCCGATGTCTGTAGAAAGTCAATTGATTGGTCACACGGATACTCAGGTGAGTGTTGAGGCGGTTCCATGTGATAACCCTCTTAGTCAAGTGGATTTTGTCACAATAATGACAAAGTTGTTTGGCGAAATTAGAAGTGAAATAAATAAAAAATTTGATGATCAATCTCAGCTATTGAAACAGCTATTGGGAGAATTTAGAAGTGAATTAAATATAAAACTAGACAATCAAACTGAAAAATTAAATAAAAATACTAACCTTTTAAGAAATGATGTTCGAAATTTCTCTCTAAAATTAAATGGAAAATTACCACAACATAGTAATGATTTAAATAAAACACTAGAGGAACAGGAAAATAAACTAGAGAATCTTGATATGAAAGAAGAAGAAAAAGTAAATGAATCAATTGGAAAAACTGATGAAACACCCCTAGAAGAAGAAACCTCTTCTAAATCTACTCCGAAAGAGGAGAGTAAAATGTTAATTGAAATCGAAATTGATGAAAATGCTGAAGAAATGGTTTCTAAAGAAGAGAACACCGATTTTAATATAGAAAATGAAAATGAATTTGAAAAGATGGAAGTAGAAACAAAAGAAGAACTAGAAAATATACAAGAAATTAAAGAAAATACTAAAGTAATGAAAATAAAGAATCTGATAAAGAAGCAGATACTAGAAAATATTAAGTACAAATGGAAAAGAAAAATGTTTATAAAAAATCTTAAAAAATGTATAAATAACAAGAGATTGAAACCATATTTAACGAAAAAGGGAAAGCCAAAGAAGAGAATGAAGCAATGGTTTGTCAATCAAGATAATTATACATCACATTTTAAAACACTAAAATTTAAATCCCAAAATATCCTCTGGGATCGAGGAAAGAAAAGATTTAAATTAATTGCCTCGGATAAAATTTTAATTTGTCTTCATTAAAAAATTTTATGTAAATAAAAACCTTGCTTTGCCTTCTTCAATTTTAAAAAAATTTTTCTAAGTTTCTTTTAACCATCCCCCTTAAAAGAATATTGAATTATCTGATGTTTTAAAGAGATTTGGTATTGGTTAAATCAAATCGAAGGACCATTTCAAATCAATAAAAAGCTCCATGGTGGAGAGAGAACTTATGAAATTAAGAACGCTCACACAAATAAAAATATCGGCAAGTATAATAGGAGGATTTTGAAACCCTTTTATTCCAATTAATAATTTTTTGTCATTTTTTTAACAAGTGTAATTTGAAGACTTTGCCTTGACATATGAGCCACCAAGCGGGTCTGTCTCTTAGTCTGTTTTGATGATTGAAATCGCTTCTATTGTGAGATGGTAAGGAGAGGTTTCTGATATTTGCGAAAAATAATATAGAAGAATTTGATGTTATAGATAATAGGATTTTTATAGAGAAACAAATGTTAAATGAAAATGAGATATGAATAATTAAAGAGAATATAAAATGCTATGAAAGCAATAAAGTATTGAATAAAGAATGAAACATGAATTCTAATTAAATTTAAGTAGAAATGAGAAAATCGAAACTGATAATTTTCCAATGGACCTGTATTACTTATTATTAAATATGATTATTGCCAGACTTGCTCCAACCTTAATGTGTCACGTTAGAGTACTATAATTATTCTGTGGGTGTCAGTGTGAACCAATTCGTTGTGTTTCTGCTACTTGTTAACTTCTTTATAAATTGTTTTCTTAGAATCCACCATATCAAACCTCTGTATTGCCAGTATTAATTTGGTATTCTTTAAAAAAAAAAAAGGGCCAAATATCTGAAAGTTTTTTGTTGTTTTGTTATATACAAATGCCAATGTAATATTTTTTAAGTATTCATAACAATTATGTTAAAAAAAAAAAAAATTATATTTTTTTGTGATTTGTGAACATTTCATCTCCAAAAGAAATATTTTTTTTTTTTTTACAAAGGTGGAGGATGTACTGATATTTTCAATTCAGTCCCTAATTTTAAGTATTTCTGTATTTTATATTTAAGTTTTATTAATGCCAATATCTCTATCCCTTTCTTTTTATGTGTTTAAATATAATATAATTTATTAGTTGTAAGAATTTGAAATTTGATCTCACTTAGAGATATAATTAGTTAATTTATAAAATAAATTATTTAATTAAAATACAACTTTGTAATTAGAATTAGAAAGAGACGGAAGAACTCCCTGTCTGTGTGTGTTTATGTGATAGTGTGAGTGAATTTATCCGAGTGTTGGACTTGTTTATTGATATTGTTGAAAAGATTATTCTTGATCGAGACATCAGAGAGAATAGACGTGTTCTATTTTGCTCAATCAGCTTTTATAAAATTTTTACGTTTCTAAATACTTTTTAACTCTCATTCGTTTCCAAATAAAATATTTAAATATTGGAATTGATCTCAACCCGTGAAGACACAAGACAACCTGGTTCTTTCGATCCTCACAAAATCTACTCATCTGGACCTCTTGGAAATCATCACGACATCATATGTCAGCCGCCTTTTCCACACCACGACACGGATAAGACTTTATTTCCTTCCTTTTATTTTATTATAATTTAAGTTCTTGTTACTAATTGATATTATTTCTATTACCATTTGTAAAACTAATTAATATGATTTATTGCTTAAAATAACAAAGATTCTTGAAAGAAAATTTTCTAACGTTATTTATTTTACTTATAATAAAATTTATAAAAGTTCACATCTAATAAGCTAATCACTCTCTTCCATTGTACAACTCTTTCTCTATTTCACGCTGGAATCCTTGTTATCTGAGTGCTATATCTTTATCTGGACCACAAATTAAAATTATCTCCTTCATTCACGACCCTTGTCGAATTAGAAGGACGCCATATTTTTTCCCCTCATTTCTCCTACCTTCATTATCTTTTAAAACCTCAATTATTAATTTAAATCAGAATTACTAATTGATTTATATATAAAAGATTAATTAATGTAATTATTAATTTATTAAAATCAGTATTAATTATAATCTAATTAATTCTAAACTTATTAATTTAATTTAAATTAAATTAAATATTAATTAAATAAAAAAAAAAAATTTATTTATATTAATTTTTTTTAATTGATTCTTTCCCCTTCCCCTTCCCCCCTAGAAACCCAAGAAAACCATTACAATACATACCTATTATATATATAATGGATAATCAATGTTTCTTCCCCCTCTTTCATTTACCAAAAACATTACTAAAGGAACAAGTTTGAAATTTGAAATAATTTTTTAATTAATTGTTATATTTACATTAAATCTACAAACTTTGTATAATCAAAAGAAATTAACACTTAGAGGAATTTCAAATAAAATATTATGAATTATATATATATACTAGCTGCACGGACCGCCTTCGGCGCTCTTCGCATCTAGACAGGGGGCTCTGTCACCTGTACCCTCGAAGTGGGATATAGTATTTGGTTGGAAATTTGTTTTCTAAAAGGTTTTCATTCATTTTATTTCAATCCTTATATTAAAACATTCATATCTTTTTGTTTCTTAATTAAAATATATTTTAATTTAATCAGTAAATTAATTATATATTTTATTGTCACAGGTTCCCAATCTTTTCTGGTTTGCGGCTCTCTTAATACATCCGATTTTTATATAAATTTTTACTCTCTTGAAAAATTGGAAAACTTTTCTTCACTCCGTCGGAAATGTTTCAGAGCATCGCAAAATTATATGACCTTTTTTTTAGAACCAAAAATTTAAAGTATTAGAAAATTTAATTTAATATTTCGCGGCTCACAGTTTGGGAATCACTGGTATAGGTTTTTTATAATAGAGTAGAATATTTATTTAATTACAAAGGTTGAATGAAAAGTATTGCCTCCACCTTCGTAACTCCCGAACAGATGGTAGCACTGGTGTACCGCAGGTATTAGCTTGTTCCGTAAACTCTCCTCTACAGTTCCAGTTGGTGAGAAGCCTTTGCACTAAATGGTTGAGATTTTATAATGTAATGTATGGAACCCTGCGCAAATGGTCGGTCAACGCGATTTAAGCAACTTGAAGTAATTTTTGAATAATTTTAAATAACCTCTACATTACACATAAGACAAAGTATATTTTCTGCGTAGCTAAAACAGAATAACTGTTTCCTTATCATTGCATTTTAAGTACGGTATTCTCGCATCTAATATTAACTGACAACTCATAACTGAAGTCAAAGAAAACCAAGTTTAAATTCTGTTATTTTGCGTTGGTTGAAAATACGGACATAAATGTCAAAGCTCAGTTACTGATATTTATAAGAGGTATTGATGACAACTTTTGTGTTACTTAAGAGTTAGCTGGTATGCGTTCATTAAAGAGAGCAACAAAAGGATCAGATATTTTTCATAAATTTCAAGACACTATCACGTCTTTGAAAGTACCTTTGACTAGTTTTTGTAACATTACTACTTATAGAGCACCAAATATGACAATATGACAATAAGGCAATCCGGTTTAGTAGACATATTTAACGAATCATTTACTGAGAAGGAAGTTGTGTTTCTTCATTGTGTCATACATCAAGAAGCCCTGTGTAAATCTGCTCTAAACATGAATCATGTGCTTGATGTTGTTATTAAGGTTGTCAATAGCATTTGTATTAATGAGTATTAAAATTTATACAAATTCAAATATTCTAATTTTTAAATTTATATACCAGGTGTAGAAGTATGAAGCCGGAGTTTTTTTTGTAAAAATTCCACGTCTGTTATTTGAAAATTATAAAAAATATTTTATTCAAAATAGGCTCCATTGAAATTTATAACACTTTCCCCACCTCTTCGGCACGTTATGAATGCCACGTCAAATAAACAATTCTTCCTTTGAAGCGAACCACTTGTCGAGCCAATTTCGTACATTTTCATAAGAATCGAAGTGTTCAGCGAGTGCATGCATTCCCCTGCGAATACAGTGTATTTTTTATATCTAATAAAATAACAGAAATTTTTTTTTTTATTGTTTTATGAAGTCAAAAATATTTTTAAAACTTCAATTAAAATTACTCAATTAAATTACCTTTGTTTTTGTTTTTAATTTAATTATTAATTTCTATTATATTTTAAGTGCAAAAATGATTTATTGATTATATAAAAATTAAAATATGATTTTTTAGAAAAATAATATAAAGGAGTTGTTTTAAATTTTTGTCTTTTTAAAATTTGGGTAAATTTTTTAATTTTGTTTTAAATCCAAATCTTTCTTTTCTATTATAATTTATAAATTTAAAAAATTGAATATTTGGATTTGTTTAAATTTTGAATGGTTGTGGGGAGACCAAATAAGTTAAAAAAGTGAGGTGTAGTTTTATAAATCCAATAAGTGAAAACCTATTACATAAAGACTTTAAACCAAATAATATTTCGGGGGAACAGGGGGCAGAGCCCCTTGTCTAGGTACGAAGAGTGCCGAAGGCGGTCTAAACAGCTAGTATTGTATAAAATAAAGAAATATTTTACATTACATTGATTTTGCTCTCATATATCTTATCTTCTTATGAGAGTAAAAATTGTTTGTTTCTCTGTTTGTTTCTTTGTTCTCAAAAACCGCTCTAACGATTTTTTTGAAATTCACACCAGAGATAGTATTTATAAAGAAAAATTGAGTTTTATTGATCATATCTCACGAAAACTATATCTTTATTAGTTTTTTTCTTCTAAATTTAAATGTATATATGTGACGTCACAACCACCGCCTGTGAGATATATACATATCTATTCTTAAAATAAAATTAAAAATATTTATATTATATTCATATTTGATTTTTTTTACACAATGTTTAGTAGAAGATTTATCTTTATATTCGATTCGATATATAGGAGAATTAAATGACGTTATCAATTTATTATACTCCGGTAATTATTATAAAATATTATATACTAAATATTCAATTAGTATATATTAGATAAAACATTATTTATTCATATAATTTTGAATGTTTTCGTGTATTATAAATAAAAACAAATATATAGATATTCTTTGGAGACGGACAGACAGACATCATGCTAAAAATACTTTTTTCTGTTAAGAAAATGCATGATTCGTGGAGATATGTAAAAATCTCCACATGTGAAATTTGGTGTGAAAACAATACCTTCCTTACTATCGTCGGTCGGTAAAAAATCAAAAAGGAATCATACGATTTTCAAAATGCCGGAAACACAAATAATAATAATAATATATAATTAATTTACTGATTAAATTAAAAAATTGTAAAATTTTTAAAGTATATAAAAATAAACTGTATAAATAAATTGGTTAAAGGGTCGAGTGATAGTTCGGTGTCACAGGTATATATTTTATATCAACACGCCTACTTTTCTGTTTGTATGTTATTATTTGAATGACGATTCGGTGAATGGTTAATGGTTAATTAACGAACCATATAACATTATCGACTGGGCCGCTACCATAAGGAGTGAAAATAGTGTCGAATAGAAATAGACGATATTACTTGAATTAATCTTATTATACTAGCTAAAATTGTTTGTTTTATAACCACTTGGGGCGCTAAACAGTTTTTCAAAACATTGATTGAAACAAAATGGATGAAAACCTTTTACTACTTTTAACCAAATACGATGTACCACTCGGGAGTACAGGGGGCGGAGCCCCCGTCCAGCTGTGAAGAGCGCCGAAGGCGCTCTGACCAGCTGGTAGGTATTATACACCAAATTTTACAGATTTTTTTTTTTAATTTAAAAAATATTAAATACGTTTTATACCCAAGATTTTACTGTAATATTGTTAAGTTCTTTGGTAAGTAATTTCATTGTTTTATGAAAATAATAAATATTATAATGTTTTTGGCAATAGAGAGATTCTATACTCATAAAATTTTTGATTAAATTGAAAAAAGGGATTTTTTAACATCATTTTAATTAAACAATTTTTCAACAAACTATATAGTCCTGAACAAATAATGATATGAAGATGCCATATCTGTACAGTATGGTGCGAGTGGTAGTATATCCTATTCGTGCTCTAAAAGGTTTTGACAAGGGCTTTCTTATTATCTTATTGAAAAACTATACTATTTCTATTGATCAATTTTGATACTTTCTCATTAAATGAATCATTCAATTCTTTTCTGGTAAAAGTTCAAGATGAAACAGATAACATCACTTTTTTTAGAAAAAAATAAATATTGGCATTTGAAGATTAGAGTCAGTTTTACTTTTCTACTCCAAAATCTCTTACGCTTAACCGTTTCATGGACAACCTATTTCTCAATCCCAGTAATGATGCATTTCAAAAATGGATCAATTTCTTAACTTTTGAGAAGAAAACCTCAGACATAAATGCGACGGTACAAATTCATTTCATAAGAAGATGAGGAACACATTTGCGATTCAATTTAGGAATAATCATTACCAATGGAATTTAATAAACTTAATCCCTCAACCATTCCATCAGCTTAACCTTGCGTTCTAGATCAAATTTTTTGAAATCTTTTTTTTTTTACAAATTGTATTAAAAACATTGTATAATAAATATATTATTGTGATCTCCATTTATTTATTTAAGGTTAAATAAGAATATGAAATACCAGGGAGGTAGAGAGTGAACATTTGGAACAAAACTTGGCGCCTATCTGACGTCACAGCCGCCATATTGTGTGTACCAAAACATTATATTTTCCATTGATCTTAATGTTAATATATCATTAAATTTCGGGCCTTTTTTTGTGGAAAATTATATGAGCAAAAATTTTCTCATTAAGAAAAAACTCTTTTCAACTGCAGGCCGTTTTGATATGCATATATGTATAAAAAAAATTAAATGTTGCGGCAATCATTCTCTTCATAATGCTGATGATTAGTCAATTAAAAAAAGAAATGATCATTAGTGGAAAAAAGATTACAAAAAATAAAATATAAACAAAAAATATATTTATTAATGTATTTTTTTAATTACCAAAATTATTAATTTAAATAAATTTTTATACATTATACTGAAAAGCAGACCGGCTCTAGGATTTTTGCGCCCCGATGCAGAACAGTAATTGAAGCCATACAACCAGATGCGAATATAGACATTTTCGGGGGGGGGGGGGGTGGAGGGGGTGCTAAACTCCAAAATTTTTCTTCGGAAAATTTTTTTTTTAAGAAACTAAATTTTTGCCGCACTTCAAAAATTTTTTTTGCGGGACCTAAGTTTTCAGCCTTCGCCCAAAAATTGCAAAATTTTCAAATAATACCAAGATAAATCTTATGAATTTGTAAGCCGAAGGCGAGCAAGGGGGTTCAGGGGGTTAAATATCGCGTAAATTATGACGACCTTATACGGAAGCGCCCCGAATCGACGCATCCAGTGCTTAGACGTAGAGCCGGCCCTGCTGAAAAGAAATCACTTAATTTTAAAGTTATCTGGGGGTAACAAAGCAAAAGTCGTGATTTTTTAGATTAATGTTTTTTTAATACATATTATATATACCGTTTTGAAATTTAATCAAAGAAATTCAAAATACATACACGTGGATAGAAATTTTTTCCCAGATTCTTCTTCACCTAGCTGTCTTTTACTTTTAGTTTCACGTTGGTTCGTGCATCCCTATGCGGAATTATGATAATTATTTTTAAAAACAAAAATAAATCTATAACCTAAACCTCGGTGTAAACCTAACCTGGTCTTAGAATCCAGATAGAATCTAATAAAAAATTATTTAATATTAAATACAAATTTATTAAATATATAAACAAAACTATAAAATAAAGAAGAAATAACTAAGAAAAACTTTCAAACATACGAGAAAATTTGAAACAAAAATGTATTATGTCTTATGAAAAATTTAATGTTTTGGTACACACAATATGGCCGACAAGAATTTCTCCCTACTTTTTTGGAGACATCCCCCACTACTTAAAAGAAGCGTTATGGTTACTCCATATCTCCATGTGAAATACATATTTAACTTTTTATTGTTATTAGAAAACAAATTGTTTGGAAATCAATCAATTTATCAATTAATTTGATTGTGTTTCGTTTTACAAAGTTCTCTTAAAATCATCTGCTTGGCTCAATTCCATTTTTAGGATAGCTGCATAATCTATCAATTGACAATCTCTCTCTCTATATATAATGAAATTATTTTTTACTCTTCAAGAACAATACATTTGTAATTGACATTTTCTATATTTTGAATGATTAAATTATTGAATAGGTTCTCTTTAATATTATATATAAGAATAAGTTAAAAATATGAATAATAATTATCTCATTTTAAAAAAACTCGGCAAATATTTTAATAAAAACAAAAAAATAAAAAATAAAAAAAATGAAGTGATTAAAATTTAAATGAAATGGTAGATAAACAGGGTTATTTTCAAACAAACAAAATTCCAATGTCATTATGAATAAAGCCATCCCAGCAAAGATAAACATAGAAAGTAAACGAAAGATTAGTGAGCAGAGAAATAGAGTTTCAATCATCATAGTCAGTTATAAATTAATGATAAAATTTTCCCTTTGACTTGAAAAATAATCGTTATGTCAAATCTCCATGAAATGACACCATATGATAGTTAAAAAGAATTTTTTATGTATATTTTTTTATATGAAATTAATTAAAAAAAATAAATAAATGAAAATAAAAATCAAAAGTTCAAAAATATGAACATAAAATAAAAAAAAGAAAGATTAAAAATGATAATAAGTCTAGATAAAAAACAAAAATCTAATTAAAATAAAAATAAAAATTTGATTCCCAACTGATGTATAATTATGGAATATTACAGTTGATAGTTTTTTCTATAAAATGAATTGTTAAAAGTTTATGGTATTTTTCTAAAAAAATTAAAATTGAAAGGAACCGAATTAAATTCATCTTTTTATTGTATATAAGAATCATCTAGCGGAAAATATTGATTTTTATCCGTTGAAAATAAGAAATCGGAGAATTTGAGTTGAGTGGCCAGTTAGCAGAGATCAAACGAAAGTGGTGGCCGATTTCATTTATGACTAAGTAGACTTAAAGCTGTTCCTTAAGGAAAGGATCTTTTGCTATAATAATAGTATTGAATAGTACACATAACATTCATTCATCCAGTATAGATTATATCAATTTAAAAAGTATATGTTTAATTTTACTTTTTAATTAAAAATCATTAATGGTTGATAACTGGAGCGAAAATATAAATTTTTTTTATTTTTTAATTATTTTCAATAAATATATGAAGTCATTTTAATCATAAATACATTTTTTTATAATAATAAAGAAAAAAAAGAGCATTTAAATAAATAAAAAAAAAAATTGTATAATTATTTTCAATATCTCTTAAAAAAGCGTCTTGGGTTATTTTTATTAAATGGAAAAACTTGATTTGAGAAATCTAACAAAAACTGTTTTTGTATAGTATCGAAAAGTATAAATAAAAGAGCAATAAAAATAAAAGCAGTAGAAAAAATGGTTTTGTTTTTGTAGATTAAAATGAAGAAACTAAAATGATAAAAGAAAATTATAGAATTTGTTATAAGAAAAACAAAATAATTAATCAAAATGAAAATATTTTGATTTTTAATTTTATATTCTAAATTATTATTATTATATTATTATTATGTGTTGGTACATCAGGGTGTATTAATGGATTGTCAACAATAGTGTATAGATATTCAAGTTGCGAAGTTGTGCTTTGGTTTACATTAAATTTTTTTGACAATGATTATGATTTGTTGTCTACTGAACTGACTTGTTTAAATACTTGCCACACGTATTTAATCAAGCTGAGTTTGATGTTGTATTATTTGTGATGGATTTTATACTAGAAATGCTGTGGCAGTTTGGAGAGGCTTGCGATTCCCTAACCACAGATTACAAGATTCAAGTGTTTACTTGTGATACTAGTTAAGTTTTCAGTAATCATGAACTCCACAATCAAATATATAGACTGAGGATGGAGTTAAAGACATTATTCAGTCGAAAGAACATCCTTTAGCAAACCCACAAAAAAAACTTTTTCGTATCAGAGTTTCCATGGTCCAGATTATGTATCAACGGGTTCCATTAACAACTCATTTAACACCTTTTCAAGTGAGGTCAAAAGTGGTTTGAAATTGGTGGTGGAATTTTTAAAAACAAAGTTTGAAAGACTTCATTTGCCTTTACACTTTCAATTTGTTTGGGTTAGATTCTTTCAATCTCTTTCAATTCTTTCTATCTCTGCCCTCAATAAAATTTAGACTCATGTTATTATATAATATTTTATAACATTTCAATTGTTTTTACTATCATCTCCTAAAATATTTACTATATCTCTTGAATATTAATTGTTTATATAATATATTTTAACAAAATAATAATAATAATATTTAGATTACTATTTTTAATTCATTAAAACTTCTATCAAAAGAAAGAGATAAGGGAGAGAGGTTTAAGTCTCTTATCCCTACAATCATAAATGTAGTTAATCTAAGCTATTTTTCTTGAAATCAATAAAATTGCATATTGAAATAGGATTATTTCACCAAAGAGAAAATTTAATCGAAAAAAATTCATTTCAATATTGGAGAACATAAAAAAGAAGCCATCTACTTTGAATGGAAATGGACAACAACCCTATAAAAGAATACAATGGACTTATTTATCTTGAGAGGGTAATCTTCAATGAGGTCACAATACAAATACAAATACAAATATACAAATACGACTCCTCGACATCAGCGTGTGATATAATCCACATCTTATTACGTTTTTTTTTTTATTTCTAAGGGGGATTGAATTTTTCTAATATATGAAAATGAGAAAAAACGAAAGTGAAACAAGATATATATATATATATATATATATATATATATATATATTGATTGAAAATTGACTAAAGAATATTATAATTTACATTGTATTAAAGTTTTTTGAAAAAATGTAAATTTCTTACATTTTTTTTTTATAAATTCAAAATTCCATCTACCCAATACTCATAGATTAATTAAATATGATTCGAGATATACAATTTAGAATATATATATATAGAAAGAAAATTGGAAAATTCTGATAGTAATGCTTTATAAATAAGCTATTATATATTTTTTTAAATTAATTAATTTTAAAAATAATACCTATATGGAAAAGAGGAAAAATACTTATTTCGGATAAGTTAAATAAAGTTCTAACTAAAAATTTAAATTTTTTTATCTTTATTTTTTTTTTACTGAATAATAATTATTTGTTATTCAGATTTTATATCGAGATACATTTTTTCGGCTTAAAATATAAAAATGTTAATAAAACTATAAAATTAGAATGAAATTACTTTCTTCCTTAGATTTTATAAATTTTTATTTTATTATTTTTTATTATATGATATACGATATACTACATATAGATATACAATTTTATGAAATTTATTACAAAATTAAATTTATTTTTATACATCCAAAAGTTTTTGAAATTCTACTCATTGAGAAATTTATTATAAAAAAATAAAAAATACAATAGTGTTATCGTTATTAATTTTTTGTTAAGTGTAAATTGTACAATAATATGTAATATTGAAATACTAAATTTCTGAATTCGCCAACTTAATTGTTTCTAAACAAACCAAGTTAATTTATTGGCAAGAAAACAAATATAATATATTTCGTATAGTACTATTATTAAACAAACTTGACTGAAATGAATTTCCAGATAATAATTATTGTATTCAGTTGCTTATATATGATTTTATAAATTATTCGAACGATTGTGAGTCCAGATCCTGGAAGCTTAGCTTTTGGAGCTTAGTCAGACACGTACTGACAACATTAAGTGGGATTCCTCTGATAGAAGGATGAAAACTAAGCTTTTGGAAAGACGGGTTTAAAGGAGATGGCGAGGGAGAAACTATCTGGAAATTGCAATTTGGTCTTGTGACTTATCACTTCGTAAAAGAGAACTAACCAATTGGTCAACCATTAAATTGATATAATGATTAATGTTTCATCATAAAATTTAATAAGCTGGAGTGGCTCCAATCGACTATCTCGCAAATTTGAATTGGATTATATTTAAATTAAATTTAATTAATTATAAATTATATATTAAAATTAATAGATAATATTTATTAATCCACCGCGAGTTTGGCTCTTTGTTGATGTGATGTTGGCGCGTGATTTGCAGTGTTAAAAAATTAATTCTTGGACTTTCAGCGATTCAATCAAGCTGAAATTCTATGTGAAAAACTATTAAACATATACCTTAAGGTCATTTTAGAGGAAAAAAAAATCAAAACGTGGTAGGTAATGACCCTCTTCCGGTTGAGCTACATTTCTCAAAAGTTGATAGATAACTACGAATTTTGAAATTTGGCATTAAATTTCATTATTCTAGCTCAAAAATCGTTTTTGCGTAATCTTGTCTATATACACACATACGCACACACACAGACATCTTTCTCAACCTTAGTGAAAGGACCTTCAAAACGTATAAAAACATCAAAATCTCGACAAAATTTTCGTGATCGCAATACTATCTCTGGCGAAATAGTAAAAATTGGTGAATCAAAAAAATCATAAAATATAATATTTAATACAGATTCAGATTGTAAATTTAAGCATTTATTAATATATAATATATTACAGAGGTTCTTAAACTGTGGTCCGCGGACCCCTGGGGGTCCGCGAAGCCTTTACTGGGGGTCCGCAAAGCCATCGTACAGGTGCACGAGAAAATGATGAGTCAGTTAAAACTTTATTTAATATAAAAGGAGCGATGGCATGGCTTTGTGAGGAAACAGATCAAATACCCAAATTCAACGAAATGTGCAAGAAAATTATTGCTACCGTTTCCATCTTCATATTTAGCTGAATTTTCTAATAAAATCTGTTCTACAATATGCAAAAAAATCGTTATTCACCAATCACTGTTAGAAATATTCACCATATATCCTTGTTCTTATGAGATCTTAAGCCAGAAATTAACTAATAAAATGACGTAAAGTACCTAAAGTTGGGATGGGGTCCGTCAAAAAGAATTTTCTCAAGTGGGGGTCCGCGGAGTACCTAAGTTTAAGAACCTCTGATATATTATATTTGATAGAAGTAGTTTTTTTTGGTTTTATTAAATTATCTTCATTTGTTCAAATTTTTTGTTTATTTTTTTTTTTTTTAAATTTCTTTAAATTTCTATTAATTTATATTTTCTTTATTTGTTTTGTAACTTTTTATATTGTCATTAATTTTTTTTTATTAAATACGTATTTTTCAGAAATTATAATTATATTCTTTAATTTATATAAAAACATACCTTGTGTCCCTATTTAAAGTACATTAAAATTAAATGTTTGCCTTGAACGAGCCCAGAAGTACAATAAGTTGACCTGTGGCCAGGTCCGAACCGACCGACGGTTTGAAGTAAATTAATTTCTAGCTACAGAAACAATTTCAAATAATTTTAATATATCTATTAATGTAATAAAAAACAGATATGAATACATAAATAATAAATATAAACATTTTTAATTTTATTTTATTTATAATATATATGTAAGACCAGGCTGTGACGTCATGAATGGCTGGATGACGTCATATAATTTTAAATCAAGAAAAAACTAATAAATATGATTTTCCCGAGGATAAAACCAATACAAAGTGTATGATTCGTGGTAATATATAAAAAAATCTCCTCATGTGAAATTTGGTGTGAAAATAACCCTTCCCTTCCTATCGTCGATCGCTAATACTACCACTTCCGGTTTCCGGATTTGCACCAAAAGTTGATCAATTCATCCCACTGATGCATTAAGTA
Organism: Labia minor; assembly: GCA_963082975.1. Classification (NCBI taxonomy): domain Eukaryota; kingdom Metazoa; phylum Arthropoda; class Insecta; order Dermaptera; family Spongiphoridae; genus Labia; species Labia minor. The sequence continues at coordinate 74,685,351 of OY720344.1, forward strand.
AATATACCAAATTTCATCAAAATCGGTTGAGCCGTTCAGGCTGTACACATCTATACGGACGGACAGACGGACAGACGGACAGACGGACGGACAGACATCATGCTAAAAATACTTTTTTCTGTTTAGAAAATGCATGATTCGTGGAGATATGTAAAAATCTCCACATGTGAAATTTGGTGTGAAAACAATACCTCCCTTACTATCGTCGGTCGGTAAAAAGTCATTTGGGAAACTCTTTCTGGTTACAAACTAATTTCTAAGATTTGAGTTAGAGTTACTTGCCGAAGGTTCCCCTCAGCCGATTTTCATTATTTATTTTTAAATAGAATATAAGAAACTATTCAGAAGATTAAAAAACCGAAATTTTATTAAAACTTTCTGTACAATAATCTTTCATATTTAATTTATTAAAATCAAAAAGATAAAAATAACTCGATTAAAATAAAAAAAAGAAATGGTAAACTGTTATCACAAATTGAAGTATTAAGTCTAAATGTTATCCAAAGATCTTTTTTCGGACGCAACCCCCTCTCCACTTAGAGTAATTTTTGTACAAATTTAGTATTACTCCCATCTGAAGGACTGGGCGAAATGTTAGATTGTTTAGCCTTTTTCTCAAAAAAAAAATAATATATTATCAAATTCAATTAAATATTTCTGTTTGAATTGGCTAAAAACTGGCAATAAAAATTAGGGAACCTCAAACATAAATCATTATATTTTTTAAGAGACCATATATAATTGTGAAAAATTATCTAAAAGTTGTATATTTTAGTTTAATAAAGTTAAAGAGTAAACTTAAAATAAAAAGGAATGATTCAAAAATAATTATTTAAAATATTCATGAAATAGTTTATTTTTAAGATTTAAATAAATTGACATATGTCTTTAATTATGTTATATTTGTAGACACAAATAATAATTTATCATTTGAATAAATATTTAATCTATTGTTGGAGAATATATATATACCTATTTTATTATTACTAAATATTTATTTATATTTAAATATAATTAAGGATTTTTGTAGTCTTATTTTTATTTATTTTACTTGGAAATCTTTCTCAAATGCAAAAATAAATAAAATTTAATTGAAAAAATTTAATTAAAATATGTTAAATAAGAATATTAAAATACATATTAAATATAAAATGTTAAATATTAAAAAAAAGTAAATATAAATAGTCTAATATATATATATATATATATATTTATTTATTTATTTATTTATTCAGAGATAAATAGATAGATAGATAGTATATAATGAAGAAATATAATTTTCTAAATTATAGCACTCTCTAATTTAATGAAGCAGCATGAAATCGTCAAAGAAAAATAGATTCCTTTGATAAAATACTTGTGTTTTCTTTAAAAGCTTTATAAAACCCTTTCATGTATACTAATAAAAATAACAAATAATTTAAACTTTATTTCAGGAGATAAAAATAAATATTAAATACTCTGAAGAAGACACCATATTTTGACTAAAAATAGTCTATTTTTAGGTAAATTTAGTGGCATATTCTCTAATGCAAGTTATTTATATATATATATACCTACTTATAGTCAATTTGGGCAACCAACATGTCTTCAAAATGTTTATGATAAGCATAAAATGAGAAATTTAAATATTTTTCTATGACAAAAAATAATTAATTTTCGAAAAGTAATAATTATAAAATATTATATATTATTATAGATATTATCCCTTAGTTTTGAAGGATTTTTTTCTATTTTTACCGACCGACGATAGTAAGGGAGGTATTGTTTTCACACCAAATTTCACATGTGGAGATTTTTACATATCTCCACGAATCATGCATTTTCTTAACAGAAAAAAGTATTTTTAGCATGATGTCTGTCCGTCCGTCCGTCCGTCTGTCTGTCCGTCCGTCCTTCCGTCCGTCCGTCCGTCCGTCCTTCCGTATAGATGTGTACAGCCTGAACGGCTCAACCGATTTTGATGAAATTTGGTATATTTACTTAATGCATCAGTGGGATGAATTGATCAACTTTTGGTGCAAATCCGGAAACCGGAAGTGGTAGTATTAGCGATCGACGATAGGAAGGGAAGGGTTATTTTCACACCAAATTTCACATGAGGAGATTTTTTTATATATTACCACGAATCATGCATTTTCTTAACAGAAAAAAGTATTTTTAGCATGATGTCTGTCCGTGCGTCCGTCCGTCCTTCCGTCTGTCCGTATAAATGTGTACAGCCTGAACGGCTCAACCGATTTTGATGAAATTTGGTATCTTTACTTAATGCATCAGTGGGATGAATTGATCAACTTTTGGTACAAATCCGGAAACCGAAAGTGGTAGTATTAGCGATCGACGATAAGAAGGGAAGGGTTATTTTCGCACCAAATTTCACATAAGGAGATTTTTTTACATATCACCACGAATGTATTGGTTTTATCCTCGGGAAAAATCATCTTCATTATGTTTTTCTTAATTTAAAATTATATGACGTCACCCAGTCCTTCATGACGTCACAGCCTCGGGTAACGCCGGCTACTTCAGCTATATATTATAAATAAAATAAAATTAAAAATATTTATGTTTTATCTATATCTGTTTTTTATTACATTAATAGATATATTAAAATTATTTGAAATTGTTTCTGTAGCTGGAAATTAATTTACTTCAAACCGTCGGTCGGTTCGGACCTGGCCACAGGTCAACTTATTAATTATAATCATTAAATCATTATATCATTAAAAAATAGTTACCATTAAATAAATGTAATTATGTCATGAATCAACATTTCAATTCATATTTTATTTGAAACGGATCAAAGTTACTTATTCTGATTCTTGGTGTTGGAATCTAATTAAAAAAATGTCGAAATTAGTTTATAACATTATTAATTTAATAATTATATTAAAGTTGAATTTTAATTTCAATCTCTATTCCAATGTATGTTATAGAAGGCCATACGCGGTAACTTGGCCATCTTCTTTTGTTACCGACCGACGATAGTAAGGGAGGTATTGTTTTCACACCAAATTTCACATGTGGAGATTTTTACATATCTCCACGAATCATGCATTTTCTTAACAGAAAAAAGTATTTTTAGCTGATGTCTGTCCGTCCGTCCGAATAGATGTGTACAGCTTGAACGGCTCAACGGATTTTGATGAAATTTGGTATATTTACTTAATGCACCAGTATGATGAATTGATCAACTTTTGGTGCAAATCCGGAAACCGTAAGTGGTAGGATTAGCGATCGGAATGGAAGGGTTATTTTGACACCAAATTTCACATGAGGAGATTTTTACATATCTCTAGGAATCATGCACTTTGTATTGCTTTTATCCTCGTGAAAATCATCTTCATTAGCTTTTTCTTAATTTAACCCAGCCCTTCATGACGTCACAGCCAGCTCTTACATATATATTATAAATAAAATAAAATTAAAAATATTTATGTTATATGCCTATCTGTTTTTTATTGCATTAATAGATATATTAAAATTATTTGAAACTGTTTCTGTAGCTGGAAATTAATTTACTTCAAAACGTCGGTCGGTTCTGCGCCTGGCCACAGGTCAACTTATTTTTTAAGTCTGTATTTCACTTAATATAATCTGTAGACTGTTTTGGATCCTTTCACTAGATAAAGACACCTTTCCCCTTAACCGTTATAGACCTTTTACGCTAGATAAGCATATACTCTCTTGTTTTCGCTGAATACATTTGCCCCAAAAGAATGGGGTAACTAGGCCCCTACTTACCCTATTTATTAAGACAATGCATTTAAGATGCTTTAGAGCATCTGGTACAGTACCATCTTCTATTTATGTCTTCCTTGTGAAAAAAATTCTCTCTAAAACGTACTAATAACAAGAGACGATACATAAATATATGTGTAGTAAAGTAGTATTATTTTTTTCTGTTGTAAATAAAGAATATAGCCTTATTCATTATTAAATTTTTTAATGAATCATTTTTAACAAAGAGATCTCATAACTACTAAATGAGCATAAGGTTAAATTAATCAAGTAAATAAGTAATACATAATAAATGAGTTGACTTATTTCAAATGAAAAAGAAATGTTGTTTTTTTCAGTTCATTTTTTCCATGTATGTTGTAGAATAAATCTCACGACTTTTATTAATTTTTTACCGACCGACGATAGTAAGGGAGGTATTGTGTTCACACCAAATTTCACATGTGGAGATTTTTACATATCTCCACGAATCATGCATTTTCTAAACAGAAAAAAGTATTTTTAGCATGATGTCTGTCCGTCCGTCTGTCCGTCTGTCCGTCTGTCCGTCTGTCCGTCCGTCCGTCCGTATAGATGTGTACAGCCTGAACGGCTCAACCGAAATTTGGTATATTTACTTAATGCATCAGTGGGATGAATTGATCAACTTTTGGTGCAATTCCGGAAACCGGAAGTGGTAGTATTAGCGATTGACGATAGGAAGGAAAGGGTTATTTTCACACCAAAGGAGATTTTTTTATATATCACCACGAATCATGCACTTTGTATTGGTTTTATCCTCGAGAAAAATCATATTTATTAGTTTTTTCTTGATTTATATGACGTCATCCAGTCATTCATGACGTCACAGCCTGGTCTTGCATATATATTATAAATAAAATAAAATTAAAAATGTTTATATTTATTATTTATGTATCCATATCTGTTTTTTATTACATTAATAGATATATGAAAATTATTTGAAATTGTTTCTGTAGCTGGAAATTAATTTATTTCAAACCGTCGGTCGGTTCTGACCTGGCCACAGGTCAACTTATTTTAGAATTGACGTGTCCCAGTAAATCAGACCATTCATACTTTAAGACAACGGGACGTTCTGGCAACTTCCAAAGAATTCCTACTCGTGTTAGGGATTTAATGACTGGTCCGACATTGTCAATTTCACTGATAAAAAAATTATATAATAAAAATAAATAAATAATGTAAACAAGGGTATATATTCCTTCATGTGTTAGGTAATATTTTCAGGTTAAAAGGACAAAATTTTAAAAAAAGCATAAAAACTATAAACCTGAATGTTTCTAGTAGGTATTTGTTGTTTTGTAATATTAACAACAAGAATTTATTTCCAAGCTTGCAAAAGCTCTGAAAATTAAAATCGTTCAGATCTGACCCCATGACCCCTTGCCTGATCCCACCATGGTCTTATAGTTTAAATAAAACTAAGTTAAAAAGTCTTGACTAGTTCCCTAAAGTTTTTATATTTAACATTATTAATACAATTAAGAAAAAAAGTGAAACTTAATTAGGATTAAGAAGTTTATGAATTTAATTATTTTAAATCAAGTCTATATTCTGAATAAAAAATATCAAATAAAAATGTTTTCTTTTAATCATTTTTATTTAATATTTTTTATTTTTAAGTTAATTTCCTTCATCTTAAATCTAATAAGTTTGGTGAAAATTACAGGGAATCTGACGCCACTTTGAAGTAATAACTGTTAAGATTTCTATAAATTAAGTTAGATGAAATTGGATAAGACACAGTCGTCGAAATGAATGAATGCGACAAATACTACAACACACCCTCTGCTAAATAGATAATAAAACTAACTCTAACTCTATGGTTTCAGCTTTCTCTATCGCATTTTGTTGTTGACTTAGGACAGTTTTACAAAGTAATTTCACTTCTAATAAAACTTTCGTGCAGTCTACTTAATTAAATTATATAATTTTTGTATGTATTCAAAATATAAATAAGATTTATTTAAGATAAGATAATATTCAAACAAAAACGTATTGTTCAAAAGTGGGAATCCATTATTTCCTGGTGACTTAACTTTTTGAAATACGCGTGCTACCTTTGTTTATTAAATTATATGGCGATTGACAGTTTATATATTAATATAAATCATACAAATAACATTAATATGTAAAAATAAATTGTAAATAAAGTAAATATGAATATGTACCATTTTAATAATTTACGACTAAATAAATTTTTAAATTTGTCTAACAAAGAACGCGGTCGAATGGTCTATTGAGAAATTGGTTTGTGTGTGTGTATGTGTGTGTGAGAGATAGAGACAAGATAAAGTAAAAACGGTTTGAGCTAGAATAAAGAAATTTGGTATAAGAGCATTATTCAAAATTCGTAGTTTTCTATCAACTTTTGAGAAATGTAGCTCAACTGGAAGAGGGTCATTACCTACGACGTTTTGATTTTTTTCCTCTAAAGTGACCGTAAAAATAAAGATATATGTTTGATAATTTTCACATGATTAAAAATTGTATAAAACTGCTATATATAGAATTTCAGCTTGATTGAATTGCTGAAAGTACCGGAATTAATTTTTTAACACTGCAAATCTCACGCGCAAACACGTGTCGTGGTGCCATCAACAAAGAGCAAAGCACGCGCTAGTTTAATAAATATTATTTATTGATTTTAATTTATAATTTAATTAATTAAATTTAATTTAAATATAATATATGTTATTTAATCCAATTCAAATTGCGAGATAGTCGAGTGGAGACACTCCAGCTTATTTTTACAAACCAACTAGCTGATCAGAGCGCCTTCGGCGCTCTTCACACCTAGACGGGGGCTCCGCCCCCTGTACCCCCCCCCCCGAGTGTCCCTATTCTGAGCTATAACCATCTAACTCCTACCCTATCCTATCTCTCTCACGTTCCTTCCTACATTGTCCACCCTGTTCACAATTGGTCTTCCAAACGGACGTTTTCCAATCGAACTCCCACCAATATATTTTTCCTCTCCCATGCTAGCCATGTGCCCTGCCGATCCCAGCCTTCTCTATTTTATGACCTATAATTTAATAATTTTGATCCCCTTTGATAATAATTTCCCGATTGCAACCTCGATTTAAATTCTTTGCAAATATTATTCTCTCTGATACTAATTATTTTGTCTTATCACTATTAATTTCAAACCCCATCAATTTTCCTGCCTCGATTAATTTTTTTATGCTACTTTAAATGTTATTAATTTATTTAAAAAAAAAATCAAACTAAACAAAATAAAAATAAAATATAAAATTAGCATAACACTAAACTACTATAAAAATAATATTAAAAAATATATTATATATTAAAATCTTACGTGAAAATCCAATTATGAGATCAAATTTTCTTAATTAAAATAATTTACTCACATAATCTTAAAAATTAATAGTATTAAATTATAGCCGTAATGTGAATGTTTTCAAAGTTTAAAAGGCCAATAAGATCAATTGAGATATTGTAAATATCAATAGATATATAAAAAGATTTTTATCTGTACATTGCTCAGAATTTGCTTCCGTGTAAAAAATTCCAGGTCCCTGCGTGCGATAGTTTTTGCTGGAGAGCTCGGTCAAACAAACAGACAGACAAAGAGACACATTACACTTGCTTTTATTATTATAGATAGAATACAATACAATAGAATTAACTTAATCATTATCACACAATCTTATTTTAGAAATTTGCCCGCTTATTTATCTTAGTCGATTTTAACTTTAAATTAATTAAATTGTCAAAACCAAAAGGTGACTGAATTATTTTTGTTTAGAATGGTGTAAAATTTCAAATAAAATCATAGAATATTGGATAACAATAGATGGATGTTATTGACAGGTAATCCAATTATTATCGATGGATGTGAACATCTAAAAGTTTGACAAACTTTAATATAAAGTTTATTTTGTTTTTATAAAAGTTCAATTAAAAAATAAAAATCTTACACTATAAATATATTATTTACATATAAAATATAACTTAATTTAAATTCTTTTAACTTTCTTTTCAAAAAACTAACTTTTAATATACATTTTTATTATTTGCAAACCATTTTTTTTCTTTAAGAGTATAAATAGTTTTTTTTATTTTTAGAATCTATTTTTGAACATACAATTGATATTCATAATAGGTAAATTTAAGGCCATAAAGTAGCGGATGTTATAATGAGTGTAGCGAGGAGGACATTTTCAGATTTTTAAATAGTATTCAATTTATTTCCTATGCAGACACATCTCATTAATAAATACAATAGAAGCATAGAACAAAAATGAAATATTTTTTATTTTTAATATTAGTTACATACACACACTCACACACAAATGTAAGATAATTCTTATATATAAATGTTTTTACTGACCGACGATAGTAAGGGAGGTATTGTTTTCACACCAAATTTCACATGTGGAGATTTTTACATATCTCCACGAATCATGCATTTTCTTAACAGAAAAAAGTATTTTTAGCATGATGTCTGTCCGTCCGTCCGTCCGTCCGTCCGTATAGATGTGTACAACCTGAACGGCTCAACGAATTTTGATAAAATTCGGTATATTTACTTATTGCATCAGTATGACGAATTGATCAACTTTTGGTGTATATCCGGAAACCGGAAGTGGTAGTATTACCGATCGACGATAGAAAGGGAAGGGTTATTTTCACACTAAAGCAAAAGGTAGCTGGAAATTAATTTATTTCAAACTGTCGGTCGGTTCTGTGCCTTTCTGAAAAATGAATAAAATCGAAGTTAATGTAATAAAGAATTTTTGACTCATAAAACCGAAAAAACTCAGCGAAATTTTGAGAGTAGAAGTAAAAAGAACGGAATAGAAACTTAAAATTTAAGAGTAAGATCACAATTTAATTTAAATAATAAAATATGATTCAATTGAAAGAATAAAATTAAATAAAAATAATTTCTTCTTTTTAAAGTGCCGTCTCCCTTTCGGTGTTTAGCTATCATCATCACTAGGATAGCCTTAGAAGCTGCCAAGCTAAGAAGATTTTTTTTGGGAATGTTAATGCGGCGGTTTCCCGTTGTCTACCGCATGTATAGAACCAGGAACTGACAGTTCCTGGAGCCGGAGGCAGCTGATGTTAAATTGAATTTTAATAGAAAAATTTGTCCTTAGTTGGAATCGAACGCCGACTTTTTGTGTAGAAAATTGCTACGCTACACTCTCGGCTAGCTGTCTCCTATAAAAATAACTAGCAAGGCTTAAATCGGCTTAGAAAACTCTTAAAAAATATTTTGAATTTTCATAGAAATTGCAGGTTAAGAATCATTAAAGATTTCTTGAGTCTGAACATTTCAACAAATATCATCAGAAAGTCTATCACCAGATAGATTCCTTTATAAATTATCTATTTCTGTTTAAAAGGATAGTTTATTCAATTGGCCAACATAGTCACTATTAAGATTAACTATATTTTTCTTTAGGTACTTCAGGTACAAAAAGGATCGAAATTAATAAATTGGCTTTGAGGAGAGAGGTGAAATGTTATATATAATAGTTTATTTTAAAGTTATTAATCAAAAAATTACTTACATACTTTATTTACAGTCAAAATTACCTTCATTTTTACTATCTCGATCACGAAAATTTTCTATGACGAGATTTTGATGTTTTTATACGTTTTGAAGGATCCTAGGATCATTTTCACTAAGGTTGAGAAAAATGTCTGTGTGTGTGTGTATGTGTGGGTGTATGTAGACGAGATTACGCAAAAACGATTTGAGCTAGAATAATTAAATTTGGTACACAGACATTATTCAAAATTCGAAGTTTTCTTTTAACTTTTGAGAAATGTAGCTCATCCGAAAGAGGGTTATTACCTACCACGTTTTGATTTTTTTTTCCTCTAAACTGTTATAATTATAATTGATAGTTCTTCACATTATTTTAAATTATATATAATTTCAGCTTGATTGAATCGCTGAAAGTACCGGAATTAATTTTTTAACTTTAAAGAAAGTGTGATATATTAGCTGTTATAGCGCTGACTGAAATCCCAGCTCTCTTGCGGGCGTCAGGTGTCTATAAATTATTTTTTCTTTATACAGAGAAAAAGAATAAACGGTATTTCATTCCATCATTCGTTTAGCCCAAAAGCCTGAAGACGACAAGCTTTATCAACAAAAACTAGCTATTATACAGTGTCAGTCAGCATTGTTAATAATAAGAAATAACAATTGAATATTCCATCCCATTCAACAATTCAAATAGAATTTAAAAAATCTTTTATATTGATTAATGAGAATATAAAAAGAAAGAAAGGTATAATAAACGAATTAGCGAATGAATGATACTCATTTGTTCTTAATAGGTAAAAACTTTATATCAACTTTTAACACATACTATTAAATAAATTTTCATATTTTAAGGCAGTTTAAAAAAAATTCAAATAAAACTTTTCTTTCATCAAGGGTATAATTCTTTTCCTATTATTTCATCATAATTACATCCCTGTCATTAAAACAAATCATCTTTCGCTTATTACGCTTGGGAATTCATCAGTAAATTAAAAGAGAGAGAATGGGAGGAAAGGGATGATGAATTTATTAATCATTTTTTTTTATTATATTATTTTACCCAGGAGATTTTCATTTTTATTGAAACAAAATTATAATCTTATTATTTTACAAAAAAAAAATTAAATTCAAATTTAATTTAATATATGCAAGTAATAATTACAGAGAATAATTTTGTTTTAAAATGTAATTAGTTTTTGTTTATTAACTTTCACTATATATTAACAATTTATCATAATATATAAATAAAATGTAAAATTAAATATGAGGTCTACAAAATTTGTAATTAATATTTCTCGAGAATATTGTTGGGGATAAATGTTATTAAAAAATTAAAAATTATTTTTAAAATAATATATAATACAAGAGTAGTTAATTATTTAAAAGAGGGGTCGGCAATTAAATTAAAAATGGTGACAAAATTAAATGGCAATATTTTTAACTTTAATGTATTCAACTTTGTTATTTATATCAATTATTAGCAGGTGCCAAGGCTACCCTCTTATTTTGTACATTTTAGTACCGTTTTAAATGAAGTATTAAAAAAAAATATTATTTATTAATCAAATATTTTATTTAAAAAATTTACATTCTCTTAAATAACCTCCGAGAGTAATATTAAATAAATTTTTATGAATAAAAAAAATTGCAGAGGTTTATGTTATCAATTTCTCTATATGGATAAAATTAAATAGCCAACTTCTTTCTGCCTTAGCTATTTTGAATAGTAGCATGATTCGTGTATCAATTCCAATTTATAATTTAGAACAATTCCAATTTTTTACTTTCGAATCCTTTCATTTGAATTTCAAATTGTATGAAATGTGATATAAAATATGTTATATTTATTTGTATCTTATTATTTTTTTATTTTTATTATTAACATTTTACATTATTATTATTGTAAACTTTTAAAGACTTTATAAATTGCTTTAAGGTAGTAAGATGATTTATTTGTTATCATTGATAGAGAACTTTGAAGTTAATTAATGTGAATTTAAATTAAAAAATTATAGTGGAGAAAATCAAAAGTAATTATTTATGTGTTTATATATTCTGGATACAATATTATTTACGATAATATGGCTGACACTTCAATTATATAATAATTTGATAGACTACCTTACAGCGAGATTTAAAATTTGAATGTATGCACAAGACCAGGGTCGGCAAACTTTTTAAATAGTCGGGCACATTTCCGAAATAATATAACAGGGGTAGGCACACTTGGTGATACTTAGAGCCAAATTGAAAAGTCGAAAAGGTTAAAGAGCCTGATCGTCAAAACATTTTACCTTTTTTTTTTTTTTTTTTTGAAAAAATTTAAAAAAGTCGAAAATTTTTAAGAGCCTGATCGCAAAAACATTTGAATGCGGGCACTTGAAAAGGCTTCGCGGGAAACCTGGTGCCCGCTGGCACCTAGTTGCCGACCCCTGCACAAGACAATTATATATTTTATATTTATTATTTATTATTTAATAATAGTAATAATTAAAACAATATGAAATATACTCACTTTCATAGATTTGAAGTCATTTGAAAAGTTGGTGAAATGAAAGGGAAATGAAAAAATATTTCTTTTGAAAAATGGTTTATTTTTCTACATAATCCCCTTAAAGTTCAATACACTCTTCCAATGATATTCCAAAGGTGCTGACGACAGCTTTTACTCCTTTTCTGTGGCAAATCTTTTTCCAGGTGAACCCAAGTTACATCTGTTGTAATAAATCGTCAGACAAAATCGTTTTTATTTAAGTTATAACCTTTAAGATTCTCTCTCTCTCTCTCTCTCTCTCTCACACACACTCTCTGACGGTTTTGATCCAATATCAATATGCATTGCGCCCACCTGACATTACTCACACACTACTCACACCATTGTGATACTACTTGACAGACAGATTTAAAATTTGACATTTAGGCACAAGACAAGTATCTATTTCATATTTATTATTTGAATTGGTGGTCCATTTGTGCTTCTTTTCGCAAAGATTTTAGAGAAGAAAAGATATAATGATGACAATTAAAATGAGAATAAATATAAAACAATATATAAAATCATCTGAAACCATAAGGAGTAGTGATATTCAAAATTATTCTTATGTAATATTAATTTTTTTATAGATTTTTAAATATAAAATTTATTTCATATTGTCTATAATTTTATTAACAAGAAACAAGCTATTAAGCATTCAACAGCTTTTTTTGAGCTAAAAAATCTCTACTCGACAATCCTGCAAATTTGAATTGGATTAAATAACATATATTAAATTTAAATTCAATTTAATCTATATATATAAAGGAGAGTGTTTGTATGTATGTATGTATATATATATGTATGTAATTTGTTTACTTTTTTGCTGTCATAGAAACAAACAAAAAAGAAATTTCCTACTTTACCGGTAATTTAGAATTATGAACATCAAAAAATAAGAAACGATTTCTATGAAATTACATCACAATATTCTTATATATCTCTATGGTAACATAGGCTATAGATTTTATTAATATCTAATTCTAATCAATAACCGCAGAATTTAATTTTTTAAAGTTTATATAGTTCTCCGTGTTGTTCATTCAAGAGCCAGGCGTGGCCCACTGACTGGCGGACTCATTTTACACAATTTATATAACTAGCAATCAAAGAATTATTATAATATTTCACTTTTTATTTTAAATTCTAATATTCAAATATCATTTCAATTAAATAATTTATTCTAAAAGTTCTTATTTTAATTAATATAATAAAATATTTAAATCATATTTAACATAAATTATTTTGTATTTATTCTTTCTATATTTGAATACTTCTTTTATTTTAAGGGAGGGAATTAACTATGATCTAAAAAAATTAATAAATGAACTTAATAATAAAAAATCAAATAAATCCATTAATTTAAATTAATACTATTAATGAATGTATATATTGTTAATTTATCTTTAGTTTTATCAATACTTTTATACCGTTAATTTTTATAAATTGTCTCAAGTCTCTAACTTTGCATTTTCTAAAATTTTATTATAATTAAAAATATTCAATAAAAATCAAGCAATGAAATTAAAATATCAAAATGAAATGATCAAGAAATATTATACTCTATTATAACATATACAATACTTATAAACTATAGGCGGAGGAAATATTAGACGATATCATTGCGGGTTCATGCCAAATCGATCAACATTAATTAAGATATTTTCATTATGACAGATATTAAAAAAACCGCGAATTCAATATCTCTGTTCACTAATTATTTGTAGACTTTAGTAAAACCTACGCATGACTCAATAGATCCGGATAAACTTTTTCAAATTTTGATCTTAAAATATATCTTGAAGGTAGTAAAGAAAGAGTAAGATGCGGAAATCAATTGTAAAATATTAGGTGACCCAGACGACTTAAATATAATAGCAGATTCGGCAATTGCAATTACAGATAGCGAGGAAAAATTAATCGAGGTAGGAAAAGAGATGAGGTTTGAAATTAATAATGATAAATAAATATATTTAGAAACAAACAGGAGCAGTATTAACATACAAAATGTAGAATTTGAATATGTAGAAAAATTGAATGTAATCACGAAGGATAATAATATTTGAGAAGAATTTAAATCGAAGTTGCAATCGGGAAACGCCTGTTATCATTCAGTAAAGAGGCTTATCTCATCAAAATTATTATAAAAGGGAATGAAAATTAAAATATATAAAACAACTATTTTGTCTGTTGTATTATATGAGTGTGAGACATGGTCTATGATCTTAGGAGATGAGAGTGGATTCAGAGTATTTGAGAATAGGATTCTTCCCAGCATTTATGGGCCAAAGATGAGGACACCAGGGAATGACGTAAGAAAGATGGAACAGAGGCTCAGGATAAGGACACTTGGAGAAATGTGGTTGTAGCTGCCAAGAACTTTCGAGTAGATAGTTATAACATATTCAATAAAAATATATATAATTAATTTACTGATTAAATTAAAATATATTTTAAATAATCACACAATAAGAAATGAATGTTTTATGTTATACATTGATTGAAACAAAATGGATGAAAACCTTTTACTACTTTCAACCAAATACTATGTACCACTCGGGGGTACAGGGGGCGGAGCCCCCGTCTAGATGTGAAGAGCGACGAAGGAGCTCTGAGCAGCTAGTCAATTATAAATTCGAAATTAAAATTATAAATAATATTTTGTTGATGGCACGTGATTGGTAGTCAACGTGTTAAAAAATTAATTCCGGTACTTTTAGCGATTCAATCAAGCTGAAATTCTATATATAGCAGTTTTATACAATTTTTAATTATGTGAAAAACTATCAAACATATATCTTTATTTTTAAGGTCAGTTTAGAGTGAAAAAAACTCAAGGACCTTCAAAACGTATAAAAACATCAAAATTTCGATATCGAAAATTTTAGTGATCGCAATAACGCAATACTATCTCTTGCGAGATAGTAACAAGACCTCAATACACTCAACTAGTAGGATAATGTTATATTATAATTGATCATTTAGAAATTCTTTGAAAAACATTTTATATTATCATTCAATGTCAGTCAAAAATTAACTTGATCCAATAAACAATGTTAATGAATTAGAAAAACTATATCATCTCTCATTAGATGTTACAATTAATCCCAACAATAAGATAAATAATTGTTATTTAATATTTTTCAAAATGTTATATTATTTATATTTGAATTTTTTCTTATATAATAATTCATTTTTCTTTTAATATGTCAAGTTATATAAGGAATCTATTTAATTTCCTTTTTACCAAGTTTAAATTAATTATTAATCAAATCAAAAATTTAAAACTTAATTTGCCTTGAAAGATGAACCCAACTCTTTTTCAGCATCCTTTTTTACTTTTCTTTAATTTCTTTATTTTTTTTTTATCTCGTTCATCAGTATATTTTTTAATTTAATTTCGTTTTAAATGATTTACTAAAAATCCAGAGAGAGCCTAAGGTTAAAATAAACTTCCTAACTATTTACGTAAAAAAATACGTATAGATAAACAAAAAAAAAGAAGGAAATAAAAAAACATTGAAAAAGTTTTTTCCGAAGATATTTAATTAGAACAGCCGCTCCCTCAATTATCTAATATGAAAAAATATACCGGATAAAACTGACGAAGGAGTTGAAAATGTTTGTTTGAACAATATTACCATTAGATTCATTTATTCAATGGGTTGGGTCAAGATGAAGAAAAAGTACTAACTGGTTTGACATATATTTCAAATATAATAATAAAACTCTAATGGGATTAGAAATAAATCATTATTAAATTATTAATAATATTGCTTAAATATTACTATTTTTTCATTTTTAATTGGCCCTCTTAATTGAGCATTTTCTTATTAACCACAATATAATTATTAATTATATTCATACCAAATTTTTGTGAAGTTAATGGCGTTTGAATCCTTGTTATCACGGTTGATAACTCAGCTTACTACTGAGGGGGGATCAAATATTAATTAAATTGCTATGATTAATATTGAAATACACGCTTTTTAATCAGAAATGCCCTAAAAATAAAATATTAATTAAACCTTGAATGTTATCCTTTACATATTCCCAACCCAAAAGCGCATATGAACATAAGTAGTAGGTAAAGAATTTAATATTATTATGTTATTATATAAAACAAAATATAAAAAAAAATGTAAATATAAATATAACATTGTATTAACATCAATCATTTAAATTCACAAATTTTAAAAATTAAAAATATTTCATTTTGATTATTGAATTGTCGTCGACTTTTAATAAACATATCAAATTTGAACGAAATGACTCAACTAGAAGTGAGTTATAATCCAATTGCAAATTATAAATATTCCAGTCAGAAAAGTCAAGTTAACAAAGAGTGTAATAAAATAATATATATTTTTATTTAAAATTTAATTTTAAACATTTATAAATTTAATCTACTTAAAAGACAAAAAGAAAATGAAATATAAGTCTATATATTTATTAGAAAATTATAGTTTATATCTATATGATGTAAGAATAGTAGATATTTTTATAATTGTAATTTTTTTCCATAATTTAATTATTTTCTTTAATTTTTAATTGCAATTCATTTCTATATTTACATCCACAAAATTATAATATAAATATAAAAAAAAAATTATAAAATAACGGTTTCCAATGGACTAAAAAGAATAAAATAATTTTTCTATAAGCCTGACAAAGTTAATGGATGAATTGCTTCATATTCAACGAAAAACGTTGGGCGCATTTAGTCAAACGAAATACAAATTGTACCAACATTTTAAATATTTGTATTTATAATAAATTAGAGATTTAATGTAAAATGAATAGACTAAACGCTAAATCAATAAGCAATAATAAGCCTGTGGCATATGAAATAATAATTATTATATTAGATTGAATTGAATTATTTAAGCAGAATCAAATTAGAGATTAATCATCACATCGAAATGCAAAGATTTTAATAATTGAAATTATTTATCATTTAATAAATAAACCTATAATTAGTGTAATTATTTTAATGAAATGAAATGACTATTTCCTTTCAGAAAATATCTATATTTCTGTTTATTTAGTTTTATTATGGTCAGGTTTTTTATATAAAAGTGAATTTTTATTGATAAAAGACTAAAATATTTCATTTTAAAAATCGCAACCAGGGAAGAATAATATTAATTAATTTTAAAAACAAAGATTTTTTAAAAGGAGAATATTTTAGGATATAAATTGGCAGATTAATTTTTGAGATCTTAAAACAAAGAAATAGCGAAATCAAAGAGTTAACTTGTTTGGAAAGGTTAAAAAATATACTCTTTTAATGTTGTCTTACAAAAACATATCTTAATTAAGCTTAAAAAAACTTAAACATGTTAAGTTATTATCATTCATCATCATCACCAACATAAAAATACCGATGATCTAAATGTTTATGTTAGATTAATGACAAGGACGATGTCGTGCAAACGATCGTCTCAATTCTTTTTCCTACATGATTATTTATTTTTATACTTTTTGAATTTTCTATTTTCAAATCATCGTTTGAAATGAAATCTCTGTTTAGAAAAATAAATCAGTCCAATTTTATGTTTCCAAATTATAGAAATCTGATAATAAAGTGTACAACTGAAAGTCTTGCATAGATTTTGAATAAATCGAAAAGATGGATTATAGTTATATTTCAGCTTAAAGTAAATAAAAGATGCTCTGGTTTATATTTGAAATCAAAGGCAGAGGTAGGTGGACTAATCCCCTTCTCACAAGTTTATTTATTTTTTAAAAATATTATTTTAGATAATATTTATGTCAAATAATTATTAATTCAATATTTAAATAGAATGCTAGAAAATGCATTTAACATTAACAGATATGTAAGATATTATAATTGAAATTTATGCAAATATTAATTTGTTTATTTGAATAAAACAAATTAAATAATATAAATATGAATTGCAAAAGAAGAGTAAATATATTTATAGAGAAAGGAAAAAATGTCATTGAACTTTTATCTTATTATATAAAAATAAACTAAAATAATATATACCTATAAAAAAACGTAATTACATTCAAGAGATGTGTGAGAAAAAATATATTTTACTTTTACTTTTTTCAAACGAACTTAATAAAAATATTACATAAAAACACTTTTTTAAGAATTTACAATTGGTTTATCATTAAAAATAACCGAAATTTTATAAGATTTAAATATAATTTATAAACATTTTAATATGATTAAAAATAACTATTAAAGAAAATGGCGAGTTAATCTACTAAATGATTAATATTATTATATTAAAGGATATTGGTATTGCAAGTCATTAAAAACTTACCATTTTTATTCGTCTTCTTATTTATTCAATTTATAATAAATAAATAAATAATAAAAAAATTAAAACCTATTAAAGTGACTATAAAAGGACCCCCTTGTACAAGACATGAATAAATAAATTAATTACAAATAATAATAACCAATAAGTATGACATCAAACTGGACTAACAAAGAAAATTGTCTCCCGACTCCAAATGATTTTATTGTCGATGGCCTTGTTAAAATAAATATATCTAAAAACTATTGGGGTGACAGCAAAAGGGTCACTCCGGACTAGATTTGAATAAATAAATAATAAATAAGTAACCAACTAAATAAATAAACAAAATATAGACATTCAATAACACAATCAAACATTTCTTTTTTCTTTTTAAAAAGAACATATCTTTTATATATAATTAATATTTTTCTTTGTATCACAATTTGTACACCAGGGACAATCTTTTCCATTTATAAGAAGTTCATGTGTTATAAAATAATAGCATAGATGTTACAAAATTATAAAAACAAAATTGAAAAACTATAAAGGTGCTTAGATTATATGAAAGATTGATCAAATTACTGTTACCTAAAAGTGAACATCATGTGAATAAAAGATAATATTCTATAATACTAATATTAATAACTGAATTTAATTGCTACAAAGAGTTAGAATTTAATAAATAAATTGTTTAGAATTGAAAATATAATTAGAATTTTGATTGAAAAGTTAATAAAATATAATATAATAATGATATTAAATATTATTTTAGAATTTACTTTCAAAAACTAATGAATTTAACGTGGACTTTAGGAAAATTATTCTTTTAATACCATTAAAGTACAAAGCATTTTCCTTGTGCTTTAATAAAGAAATATTCTTTTCGGATTTAAATTTTATTTTAAAAATTATATTGATATATATAAGTATATATGTTTGTTTTGTTTTATGGGAAGTTATTTCCGAGTAATTTTAACGCTTAATTGTGATATTTGAATCTCGACATATCGACACCTATTTTTGCTACATTTTCATGAGAGTATTTTAGAAGGGATTTTTTGGGGGGTTTAGTCTGTGCAAAATCTCACTGGAGCTCGGACAAGTCGAATCTCGCCTAAGTGGGTACCGAAACGTCGTACTCATATCTTATATTATCTTATTAAACTAACAAAAATTGTATATATATATATATATATATTGTCGATTAATTTATTAATTAACCGCTCGAAGGATTTTTTTGAAATTCACACCATAGATAATATTTATTAATAAAATCGATCTGTATTGGTTTCAACCTGGAGAAAAATCATCTTCATTAGGTTTTTCCTAATTTAAATTTATGTATGGATGACGTCACAAATGACATCCATTTTGAAATTTGTCTCTTGTCAATTTTTTTTTAATTGATATTGTATTAATAATTTTTGAAGTGAAACTTCTTTAGCGGCGTCCTGACATTTGGTTGAGAATGGAGAGTGAATTGAAAAATTGAAATTTCGTAACGCAAGAGAGAAAGAAGATATAGGTATAACGAGTGAGAATGAGATAGCCTCTATCTGCGTCTGCCTTTTGTGCTGTCTTTCGTTCTAATCCCCACTCTAGGTCCAAAGTCCATGACGCGCATGCGCGCTAGTTAAGTCATATATAATTAGCTGGAGTGTCTCCACTCGACTATCTCGCAATTTGAATTGGATTAAATAACATAATATATTATATTTAAATTAAATTTAATTAATTATAAATTATAAATAAAAAATAATAAATATTAAACCAGCGCATGTTTGGCTTTTTGTTGATGGCACCACGTTACGTGTTGGCGCGTGAGATTTGCAGTGTTAAAAAATTAATTCTGGTAATTTTAGCGAATCAATCAAGCTGAAATTCTATATATAGCAGTTTTATACAATTATTAATCATGTGAAAAATTATCAAACATATATCTTTATTTTTACGGTCACTTTAGAGGAAAAAAAATCAAAACGTTGTAGGTAATGACCCTCTTCCGGTTGACCTACATTTCTCAAAAGTTGATAGAAAACTATGAATTTTGAATAATGTCCATGTACCAAATTTCATCATTCTAGCTCAAACCGTTTTTGCGTAATCTTGCCTACATACATACACACACACATACACACACACACACACACACACATACACACATACAGACATTTTTCTCAACCTTAGTGAAAATGATTCAGGAACCTTCAAAACGTATAAAAACATCAAAATCTCAACATCGAAAATTTTCGTGATCGCAATACTATCTCTGGCGAGATAGTAAAAATTGATATTTATATATATATATATATATATCGTGAAATAATTAAAATTCTCAAGTCAAATATACAGCGTGCACGCATACCGACGCATGTAATTGTGTGTGTGAACATGGTCGGCGATTCACACGCCAACACATACAGTTATGTGCGTCGATGACCATTCACGTTATTTATCCGAATCTCAACATTACTTTAACACTACTAAATCGATTTAAAATTATTATTGCATTTAAAACTGCTTTTCTCTACTCCACAGATTTCACTATGCCGAAAAAAAATAACGACCAAAATTTAGACGATATTATTTATTTCATACACCGTTCACTACTGGTTTATAGCCACACAGGTGCTAATGCACTTGAACGAGGCGAAGATAAAATCCCTCTAATTCTCGGGGGAGATTTTAATGTAAATTTTGGATCTGATGATTCGTTGCCGTTGATCAACTTTCTTCAAGAAACATTTGGTCTGCTTATAAATAACGATCCCAAGGAATCAACAACAAAATCTGGAACTACAATAGATGCTGTTTTTACACGTTATATAGAAAATATTGAATCACGAACATATATATCTTATTTTAGTTATCACAAGCCATTAATATCAGTATTACCAATTGAAGCACCAACCGACAATAGTACAGGCAATGTAGATATGATGATAGAGTAGATAATAATAATAATAAAGCGAATATTTGTTACGAAAATTTTATACTGTTATATGTCTTTCGAAATGATCCCTTTATTTTTCTCTATTTCTCTCTCACTCACACTCTCAACTAAAATTTATCTTATTCTCTAGATTGTAAGAAGTTTCACTTCCGCCACGTGTACGATGCTGCACATTTTGCTTTTTTTTTATATTTAAAATATTTTAAAATTTATTATTTAATTTCGAAATAAAATTAAAAATATTTATTTTAATAAAATATATTTATTAATCTCACAAAAAAAAAATAAAAAAACAAATACGGCTTGGTAATTGTAAGCTTTGTTTTTTTTTCTCTAAAATAATTGAGACCAGCTATGTAGCAGAGGGGCATAGACCTGGTACGACGACTTGAGTTCTAGGAATCGAACCGCGCCAAGGGAATAACTCGAAATAAATTTAAATTTTTTAATGTTTTGTCAGTTAAGTTTTTTTAAATCTTATAAATTTTTATTAGTTAATTTTATGTTATTTTTTTAATCTATTTTCGTGTTTATTTTTTATTAAATTAATAATTTATATTTATTTATTCATTGTTCTTTTATTAATTAATTTTTAGATAGTTTTATAATTTTTAATATTTTTTCACTAAAATATTATTTAATATTTATTAATATTATTATTTATTATTATTGAGGACCCCACGTTCCATTCATTTTAATCAGATTGATGCAACGATGTAATATTTAATAATTGTTATAAATAATCAAAGAATTGTATATCAATATTCTTTAAAGGGGGTCGAGCGATATAATATATAGTACCGGGACCCCGAGCCTCGGCTCGGTACTTATGTAAGTTAAAAAAAATGATTCATTATTATTGGGTTTGGCTGGTAATATTAATACCTGGGATACCGAGCTGTCGCTCGAAAAAATGTTTAGACATTATTATATTTTCATTCTGTAAATTAAATTTATTTCATTCTGTAAATTAAATAATTTTATTTCATTTAAATAAATATCTATTTTTAAATAATTTTTCTCTCTACATTATTTATCTAATTCTGACAATATATTAAGATCACACCGGGACTCCGAGCCTCGGCTAGGTAATTAAGTTAAAAAAAAATAATTCATTATTATATTGG
Organism: Labia minor; assembly: GCA_963082975.1. NCBI lineage: Eukaryota > Metazoa > Arthropoda > Insecta > Dermaptera > Spongiphoridae > Labia > Labia minor. The sequence continues at coordinate 74,707,534 of OY720344.1, forward strand.
GTTTGGCTGGTAATATTAATACTTGAGACACCGAGCTGATATACAATTCTTTAATTATTTATTACAATTATTAAATGTTGCATCATTGCATCAATCTGATTAAAATGTATTATTAGGTATGTTTCTAAGTGCATGAATATTTTTTTTTTATTGGAAGAATGATAAATATATATCGTAATTTATAATTATAAAATATTATTAAAATATATATTTTTAATTTTATTTCGAAATTAAATAAACAATTTTAAAATATTTTTCTTTTAAAAAAAGGCGGGAGTCAAATTTCAATATGAATGTCATATAAAAAAAATATTAATACAATATCCTTTAAAAAAAGGCGGGAGTAAAATTCCAAATTATATGTTTTTTTGTTTTTGTTTTTGTTTTTTTTGAGAGAGATTAATAAATATATATATATATTTTATTAAAAATAAATATTTTTAATTTTATTTCGAAATTTATTTTATTTTAAAATATTTTAAATATAAAAAAAATATTAATACAATATCCTTTAAAAAAAGGCGGGAGTAAAATTCCAAATTATATGTTTTTTTGTTTTTGTTTTTGTTTTTTTTTGAGAGAGATTAATAAATATATATATATATTTTATTAAAAATAAATATTTTTAATTTTATTTCGAAATTTATTTTATTTTAAAATATTTTAAATATAAAAAAAATATTAATACAATATCCTTTAAAAAAAGGCGGGAGTAAAATTCCAAATTATGTTTTTTTGTTTTTGTTTTTGTTTTTTTTGAGAGAGATTAATATATATATATATATATATATATATATATATATATATATTATTAAAAATAAATATTTTTAATTTTATTTCGAAATTTATTTTATTTTAAAATATTTTAAATATAAAAAAAATATTAATACAATATCCTTTAAAAAAAGGCGGGAGTAAAATTGATGACGTCACCCATATATAATTTTTAATTAAGAAATTAATAATGAAGCTGTATGTTTCAAGAGATATGATCAATAAAACTTAATTTTTCTTTATAAATACTTATATCTAGTGTGAATTTGAAAAAAATCGTTAGAGCGGTTTTTGAGAACCAATGGCTATAGATAGATACAATTTTAGCTAGCATAATAAGATAAGATTTAAATTCAAATTGTATATAATTGCGCTATCTAATGGACAAAGCAAACACAGCAATCAGAAGGTCTTGCCCTCTTGAGATAATAAGTCATACTATAACTGTCAAAACATGGCCCCCCCTCTCCCAATTTATATGCAAATTAATAATTTTTATCCCGTAAACCCGGAGTTTGCACCAAAAATTTCATATCAAAAATCTATCAGAATAATATAAGGTAGGCACTGGTATTTTTTTTATCCATTTCGTTGAGGGAAGGACCAAATGATACCAGTACCCAATATTGATCGAAGGGTCCAACGATAGCTCGGTGTTCCAGGTACTCTTACAATTAAACGTGAAAATAACCAAGAAAGAAAGAAATTAAACTTAGAAAACGATTAATTTAGTAATAACTGTAATCTCGATTTTGTCAAAAATTGAGATGTTAAGACGATATTTTGTATAAGCATGAAAAAATTTTATATATCAATTTTTTTATCATAATTTTGATTTTTTGAGAACAATTGGTGCTGTATAAACAACTGAATGGAAACTCAGAGAAAAGAAGTACAAGAGTTGATTATTTTTTTTTTTATTATTTAGTAAAATAGATTTCAACTATGTTGTTGTCTAAGTGTGAATTTAAGAAGAACATAATATTTGGCCTAGTGAACTTTGTTTTTATAATTAAATTTTTTTTTATTTATAATTAATTTTGACATACACAATAATGTACAGGAATTCTCTTTCAAATAAAATAAAATATAGGTTTGTTTTTAAAATAGATTTTCAACTCCAATATGGTATTAAATTGGTGCTAGTTTGGTAGCTGAAGCGCTAATTGATGTCATCAAACGTAAGCGATTCGATTTCAAATCCTTTGATATTGAATAGTTCTACATGTATTGGAGATCAATTTAAATTCATTGATGTATAAATTGGAACTGGTAACCTTTTTTTTAAAAAAAATATCAAACCTCCAAGGATGTCTTCTACAAAGCTGAGCATGATTTCATTCCCCAGAGAGAATATTTAAAAAATATAAATTTTCTTATTATAGGGAGAGGAGATATTCTCTTTGGGGAAAATTTAAATATGCTCACCACTGTAGATACATACCTTTCAACGGCATTATATACCATTGCTATTTGAGACAGACACTCAATATTATTTATTATTATAATTAATATTATTTATATTTATTTTTAAGTAATTTAGGGTTGTTTTTTGTTTTATAAATATCAAAATTTCATTTATTCCTTTTAAAATTAATTTATATCCATCCGATGTTGCCAATTTATTTGTATCACTAATTTGTATAAAGTATTTATAGTTCATTTTGAGTACAAATTAGTAATGATATTCAATTAAATATTTATTTTTATATTTTGAATTTGGTTGCCATTCTATCAATAGCAAATTGGAGTTTCTAGTTTGACTGACCAAACCATACTTGATCAAAGAGATCATCATACAGTAAATCTATCTACATTTGTAATTTCCTTGCTATGAAACACACATGAGATAAAGCATTGCATTCACGCACACAAATACTTAGACAAATGAATAAAAAAAAACGAATATCCAAAATCTAATTTATCATTAATATTTTGTTTGGCTTACCTGTTTAAACTCCTTCCTGAAGTTTTCGTTGAGCCAGGCATAGAGGAAAGGGTTATAACATGTGCTGCTCATAGCAATGGCATGGGCCAAGAAGAAGCAGAGATTATAATACTTCCACTTATGTATTGATATATGCAAATCATTTGTGAGGTTTATAAGATTGAGCGGCAGCCAGGACACGCCGAAGATGCCAACCATCGCGATCAACATCCGGTTTGTCCTGCGCTTCCGTTCACGGTCCAGTTCCTCTTTGCGAGTATTTCTCTGACCGGGTTTTGCACGTGCCCGGTCAGTTAATTTTAATGATACTTTAATATAACAAAAGGCAATTATAAAAAATGGCACGACAAATTGTTTAAATGTCATTAGACCACAATAAATTTGTCTATATTGTTCACTTGGCCATTTCTCCTCACAGAGATATCTGTTATGACTGTTGGTGAAGGACATATTAATTCCATACGGTAATGTCACTAAAAGGGAGAATGCCCAAATACCAGCAATAATAGCAATACATGTGGAGAGTTTCATTCGCGGTTGGAATGGATAAATAATAACACAAAAACGATCAATTGCAATCGACATCAATGTCAATGTGGAAATATACACAGAAGTTCCTTGAGAATAAGCAAGAAGATGGCAAAGAATTCGACCGAAAAGCCATTCACCAACAAATGAATATAATGGTGTAAATGGTACAGCTAAACAACACAGGAGAATATCCGACAACGCGAGATTCGTAATAAATAAATTAGTTACTGTTTGCATAGCACGATTACGTCCCACTACATAGCATACTAAGATATTACCGAAAAGTCCCAACACGAATATAATGGTATACAAGATACAAAACAAAGACTGAACCCAAATGTTTTCAATGATAGGATCATAGGTATCTTCATCAAGAGTGTCATTGAATTTATTCTCAGATGTGGTTGAAGAATCAGGTAGACTTCCGTTAAATAAAGTTCCGTTTCCGTCCATCCTCGGCTTCCGCTAAAAAAAATCAATCAATAATTATATTTTAATTAAAATAATTATTTTAGTTTATTAATAATATATTCTAAAATTGGTTTAATATTATATAATAATTGTTATGCTTGACTTTATAATTTTTTTTACTAATATAAGAAATACAATTCAAAAAAAAAAAATAGCTAGGAGAATTGTAAAAAATTAGTAGGTACTGAAGGTAATATCACCAAAATGTCAACGTTTCGGTTTCTGATCAAGATCCTCTTCAGAATCAAGTGATTTTATTGTTGAAAGTACGTATAATATATTTTTGTTATGGACACATCCATTATTCAATATTTCTCTCTTCACAGGTATCATAATATATCTTTTATATATGAAGATAAAATCATCCAGTATTTCTCTTCCCAGTGAACAAACAATAACTGAAGATGATCCTATTCAAAAACCGAAACGTTCACATTTTGGTGTTTTTTTTTTGGAGGGGGGGAATTAGTGATTTTGATCTTCTCTTGACTCTTGGCCTATTTCCAGATCTTCTTTATATATTCTAATCTCTAATCAACCAATATTGTTGTAAAATTATCAAAAAATTATTTTGGTGGATATATCTGCTCTATTATTATTACATTAACTCTCATAGATACAATTATCATTAATTTATTTTATTATACCTAATAGAAGGAAATTATTGGAATTAATTATAATAGAAAATCAGATTGATGTTAATTAAAAAATAATTGAGTTTTGTAAATAACATTTCTATAAAATGGTATTAACTAAGAGATATTAACAACATTAAATAGATATATACATTAATATTTTAATCATCAACAAATTAAATTAAATATCTAGTCGAATAAATTTAACAACTAAATCTTTAAACAGAACTGATTTTATTATTATATTTTATTTAATTATATAATAATAATGCGACATGAATTAAATTATTTTTTTAATATGATTCTAGTAAATCAATTATAGATTTAAAAGAAGCACTTTTTAACAAAATTTTATTATATAAATGCCAAAAAATGCATTTAGAATTTAAATTCAAATTAATAATGGCTTTTCTAAGGATTTCTTAATTGTTTATGAACCAAAAATTAATTTTTTTGTCAACATAAAACTTTATTTTTAATTTATTTTTCAATTTAATATATCAAAGATAAATAATTTATATTATAAGGTTAGAAAGAGTCCTGGAGAATAAAATGACATAAAACTTTTAGGTAAATTATATTAGGAAAAACAAATTTACATATCATATATACATATACATATACAAAAGAAGTTAATTTAAATAAGATCAGAAATTTTGAGAATAGTAATATATATGAAGTAAAAAATGATTATTATTAATAGTATTAATATGAACGAATATATACATTATTAAGCTACTAAACTCACAAAAGATGTTGGACGCCACAACCATATCCTTCCAACCGACTCTTTACTAAGTCACCTCCTCCTAATTTATTGTACATAGGTACTAAATAAATACATATATAAGATGACCATACATACCGTTTTGAACAGTACCGTTTATTCATATTTTTCGTCGGTAACATCGTTTTGATAAAAATTATATTTTATTCTGTTTTTAACAAAATAAATTAAAAACAAAAATTGTGTTATGTAGTCTAAGAAATGTTATGATAAAGACGTTGAAAGATCGAAATTTGCTTCATAAGATTGCCTCATTTTATAGAAAACACCCCTCTACATTTAACCAGATTTGTGTACCAGTTGTGTCACTAGAATATTCATTTGTATAATTATTATAGGTTTGTGTGTTCACTAATATTTATTTATCAACTTACTTATATTTCTGACTATTTACATAATATTTGAAAATTCAAAGAGGACTATGAATCATATTTTGTAATTTTTTCTTCTAATTCTCAACTAGACTCACTAGACAATAAGGGGTCACCCTATAGGACAGCAATTCTCAACCGGTGGGACGCGAGCATATCAAGTGCCCGCCAAGGCATTTCAAGTGCCCGCAACCTTTTGAAAATTTTCGATCTTTTTTTTTAAAAAAAAAAAAGGTAAGATAATTTTGCGATGCTCTGAAACATTTTCGATTTCTTAATATGGCCAAGTGTGTTCTAAAAAAAAGGTAAACTGTTTTCATTTTATTGTCTGCGGTAGGGAGGGGGGGGGGGGGGGCGATGAAAATTATGAATGAAAATTGGTCAATGAATACTAAAAGTTTGAGAAACACTACTAGAGGATATAGAATCTAGAATACCTACATTTTAACAGCATTGTAACAATTTTAAATCTAATTTAATATTATCTTTATTGAAAGATAATTTTCTAAATTGAAATTCTAAATATTTTATGCTGGATAAAATTATTATAGATTATTATTTATTTATTAAAATTTTTCATTCTTAAAAAAGAATTAAAGATTCATACCAAAAATAAATAATTATCATTTTTTAGCAAATTAAATTTAAATTTACAATTTAATTTTAAATTATTATTATAATATTAAAATATAATAATAAATAAAATATACTATTTTGTATTCAATATTTCAACATTGCTAACTTCAAATGAAACAGTTAGACACAGACACCAATTAGTATATTTGATTATTATTTATATTTATTAATATAGCTAAAATTAATAAAAATTCTAAAAATGTAAAAACAAAATAGTTTTTTTTTTAAATATATAGTAAATGTTACACTAATTTGTCTACTCTCGTTATTAATTTTGATCTCAATTATGTACATACTTAAAAAGCTCTTTCATTGATTTAGTTGGACAGATTGAATCTATAAAAGCTGAATTGTTCGAATCAGATGTAAAACAATATTTGCTCATCTAGATTACAGTTTTATTAGAAAGTGAGCAATTGAATTTGAAAAGAATTACAATATATTAAACAGTTCTCGACCTCAAAGGTGATTCATACTAAGTAACTATAAACTCGATATCATTGCTTGTTTTGTTATAATATAACTCTGATCTTCTCTTATATTCTACATATATTGTGTTATTATAATATAAGATAGCTTTGAATTAAATGAACAATTATGACTTGTATTGTTACAATTTATCATTTCAGGAAAATCCATATAACATACATATTCGTATATCCATTCAAAGTAGTAATCGAATTATTTCCATTGAATTTAGTATCTCAAGTCAAGCATATCCCTTTTTATTTATACAAAATTATTTACTGTATTGTTCTATTTAAGGAGAATCCATACCCAAAATAACCATAGAACTAATAAAAACCATTAATTCCTATTAATATAATAAGTAAAAAATCTGGAGTCTCTCCACTTAACTATCTCACAAATTTGAATTGGATTAATTAACTTACATGATATTTAAATTAAATTTAATTAATTATAAATTATAAATTAAAATTAATAAATAATATTTATGCGCGTGTCTGGCTCTTTGGCACCACGTCACTTGCTGGGGTGTGATTAACAGTTAAAAAATTAATTCCTATACTTTCAGTGATTCAATCAAGCTGAAATTCTATATAAAGCAGTTTTATACAATTTTTAATCATGTGAAAAACTATCAAACATATATCTTTATTTTTACTCTATTTTTGAAAAGTTAATAGAAAACTATGAATTTTTAATAATACCCGTATACCAAATTTCATTATTCTAGCTCAAACCGTTTTTACACACACACACACACACAGACATTTTTCTCAACCTGAGTGAAAATGACTCAGGGACCTTTAAAACGTAAAAAACATCAAAATCTCGACATCGAAAATTTTCATGATCACAATACTATCTCTGTCGAGATAAGAAAAATAATATAATTAATAATACGGATATTCATCAATTCACTCTATTAAAGAATCTAGATTTCGTTTTTTGTTCTCGAAATTGAATAAAAAAAACTATAGTATTAACCGAATTTTTAAGTCGGTAGCAATAGAGAAAGAAAATCGTATAAATATACTTATTAATATTATTTTGATTGCCATCACACAAGTTATATTATTAAGATATTCTCAGCAATATCTGATATATAAAGTAAGATTCAATTTTATTGAATAGAAATGATTTGTAAGGATTCTAAATCATTTTGTATCTTCAATTTATGACTGAATGAGAATAACGTCTACTGAGTGAGCGGAGGATTTATTCTACAACCATTTTCCTTTCTTCCTTTAATTCTCAGTCATGCTTTACTATCATCATATTCTAACTTAAGAGGAAATTTATATAATTTTGTAAGAAAAAAAAGAATAACAATCATTAAAGTTTTATATAATGATTACAACTTTTATAAATATATATATATATACATGCATGTAAGAGGTTTTGCTAAGTAAGTCGATATATTTGAAAAATCAATATTTTTTTATAAGAATTATAATTTTCTATAATACTATAATAAAGTAATAATTTTACCTAGAAAAGTAAATCGAGATTTAAAGTTACTTTTTTGTACAATAAAATAGATTTATAGGTATGGAAAACAATTTAGTAATAATTTAATATATAATATATATATATATTCAATACTTTTTACATTATTTTGAAATATCAATTCACCAAAATAATTTTTTTACGAACGATTAGCTCTAATTCCAACCACAAAAAAAAAAACATTTTTAATTTTAATTGTAATTCAACTCTCCAATTAATTCTACACCGCATATTTTATGTTCGTAGAATTAATTAATAATGTTTCGAAGAAGTATTTAATGTTAATAATTTTTACCGACCGATGATAGTAAGGGAGGTATTGTTTTCACACCAAATTTCACATGTGGAGATTTTTACATATCTCCACGAATCATGCATTTTCTAAACAGAAAAAAGTATTTTTAGCATGATGTCTGTCCGTCCGTCTGTCCGTCTGTCCGTACGTATAGATGTGTACAGCCTAAACGGCTCAACCGATTTTGATGAAATTTGGTATATTTACTTAATCAATCAGTGGGATGAATTGATCAACTTTTGGTGTACATCCGGAAACCGGAAGTGGTAGTATTAGCGATCGACGGTAGGATGGGAAGGGTTATTTTCACACCAAAGGAGATTTTTTTATATATCACCACGAATCATGCACTTTGTATTGGTTTTATCCACGGAAAAATCATATTTATTAGTTTTTTCTTGATTTAAAATTATATGACGTCATCCAGCCATTCATGACGTCACAGCCTGGTCTTGCATATATATTATAAATAAAATAAAATTAAAAATATTTACGTTATATTCATATCTGTTTTTTATTACATTAATAGATATATTAAAATTATTTGAAATTGTTTCTGTAGCTGGAAATTAATTTACTTCAAACCGTCGGTCGGTTCGGACCTGGCCACAGGTCAACTTATTTTTATTATTATTCAATTTTCTTTTCAACGTGACCTCATTTCCCATAACGCTGACACCTAGAACATTGGGAGATTTCCTTTTTCGGTCTTGGTGGTTCAATTTTTACTTTTTGATGTTGCAGATATTGAATTTTGTATATTTGTTTATTGTTGACATCAGGGTATATACCAACAGAGAACATTGGTAACGATTTTTTGGGTTTATATTCCTTTATATTTCAAATATACATTTTGTCCAAGATTTTGAATTTCATTTTTTAAATCATTGATATTTACAGAATAGTGTAAGTATTTTATTACCACTCTAAAGGATCTTACTTCTTTTGATTTGTATGTGAAATATTCAGTGTTTCTCACATCAAGGGCCTTAGTAATAGTTGAATATGTTTCTGTTGATTTTGGTTATTAACTTGATCGATTCAATTTAATTTAATTTTTAATTGGCCAATAAATAGTAGGAAAAAAAAATTGTAAAGGTAATTTTCGCCACCGAGGCCTTTCGGGGCATTATTGAATGGACAAAGGGAAGTATTATATTCAATTTATAAGAATAGGAATTTATATTGGCTTTATAAATTATAATATATATTTAATTTAACACACTCACCAAAATAGAATAGAATACATAGAAAGCATTAAGCATTAGAGAATTAAAAGTTAAGCTGACCCTGCCAGCTCGGCTGCCAGATAAGAAGTGAATGTTAATAATAAACTGAAAAAAAATGGTGTTGATAGTTGAATTTTGAAATATAATATGAAATGTAATTTTTAAGAAATTGTTTTATTTAACATGTTGTTTATTTTATCGTGAAGTTTATATTCCTACGAAATTCTATCCCCAGTTTGATAAACAAACGAAACTAAAGATATGCAGAACAATCAAACGGAATAATGGCTTATTTCACTAATAGATGATTTATCCTAATCGATGATAAACATAAATTGAATATTGTTTTAGGTTGATTTACATTTTTAATCTTTTTCATGATTTTGTTTCCTTGGACAAAACACAAACCGATGATATTCCTCAATTCTTATTTGTTTATAAAAATATGAACTGTGGCCAGGCACAAAACCAACCGAGGATTTGAAATAAATTAATTTCCAAACGACATTATATATATATAAAGTATTAAAAAAATACTTTTAAAACTCGAATTAAAATGATTAAATTATATTATCTTGGTTTTTATTTTTAGTTTAATTACTCAATTATTAATTACTACTAAATTTTAAGTGAAATATTTTCCGACAATGAATAAAAAATTAATACTTTGTAAACTAACACTTCCTGTTTCCGGATATACACCAAAAGTTGAGATATTCATGCTACTGACGCATTAATAAATATACCAAATTTTATCAAAATCCGTTGAGCCGTTCAAACTAAACACATCTATAAGGACACACAATGGCCAGACGGACGAACATACAGATATCATGCTAACAATACCTTCCCTTCCTATCGTCGATCGGTTTTCTGTTAACGAAATGCATAATTCGTGGAGATATGTAAAAATTTCAACATGTGAAATTTGGTGTGAAATAAATACCTTCTCTTCCTATCGTCGGTCGGTTAAAAACAATAAAAAAAAATCATTTCTTTTAAAACTTAAAATACGAACTCAATCTTAAAATAGATAATAATTTAATATTTGAATTCAGAAATTACAAATTGATGATAAACATAAATTGACTAATTAAAATACATAAATAAATAATTTAAATGGTTAGATTAATTGGTAATATAGATATTTATAAGTATACAATATATTATATTTTTTTGTTTTGTATTGTTTTATTAATGGCTCTTAAGATCTTAGTTCTTACTAGCCAGTGTACAGATTTATTTATTTTTCATTTTAATTTTTTTATTTTGAAATATCGCATATCATTAAATTTTTGTGAACTTTATCAGGGTTGAACTTGAATTCTCAAGTTCAAAAGTTAAACATTATTTTTTATATATATATACCTATATATAGGAAAGTAATTAAATATGAGAGTGAAAAAGGTCTCTATGACTTTAAATGGGTTTAATTCAGGGAATTTATGTTTATAACTATTAAACTCTCAAATTCACATTATATTTATTAATATCAAATTTTAAAATTAAAAATACATAATATTATGTTCCAGAATAAACTATTTTCCAGGGAATTTACAAAAGTATAAAACAAAAGCAAAAATAAAAGTTAATACAATTTTTTTAAAATCTTAATAATATCTTAGAAACTTATTTATTAGGAGAGGTGATAGTTATAAAGGTGTTTCAATCTTTTTACTTTCTCCCCAGAAAGAGTATTGCGATCACAACAATTTTTGGTGTCGAGATTTTGATGTTTTTATACGTTTTGAAGGTCCTTGAGTCATTTTCACTAAGGTTGAGAAAAATGTCTCTGGATATGTGTATATAGACAAGAATACGCAAAAACGTTTGAGGTAAAATAATGATATTTAGTACACGGGCACTATTCAAAATTCGCAGTTTTCTATCAACTTTTGATAGTTTTTCACATGATTAATAATTGTATAAAACTGCTATATAAAGAATTTCAGCTTGATTGAATCTCTTAAAGTACTGGAATTCATTTTTTAACACGTTGACTGGCAATCACGCTTGACGTGGTGCCATCAACAAAGAGCCAAACAAGCGCTGGTTCAAAAAATATTATTTATTAATTTTAATTTATAATTAATTAAATTTAATTTAAATATAATATTTTAATTAATCCAATTCAAATTTGCGGGATTGTAGAGTGGAGACACTCCAGATTTTTTAATACTCTTTTTAAATAACAAGTAAAAAAACAAAATTCGTACAAATTTCTTGAATATTTAATGTTTTTGATTAAAATTTGAAAAAAATATTTAATAGTTCAATTTTCCCCTCTATGCTATATTAAGCAAGTTTATTTTGTATTTTGAAAATTCCGTGTAGATGCTTTTATAACCACAAATGAAATTTAGTTAAGACTTTAATTAAATTTTAATCGTCCCTCTACATCTTTTAAAGTGCTCATTTAGTCACCTCTGTCTATTTACTCCTTTGATATGTATCTTTAAATAAAATCAATGTTTAAAACAAGTTTTTTTTTTGAACTTCTGATTTTCACGCCCCTTAAATTTGAAGCACATGTCTGCCGCACCCTGATTCAAATAATAGTTTTAATCTTTTTAATACATTCGAATAGAAATAGTTGAAGTTTATATCAGGCCGTTGATAGAAACAAACTCTTCGAAACTACATTAAAACCTCTATTAATGGAAATAATATAAATTATCTGTTGTTTCGTTAAACATGATATTAACTTATTTGTTATTTTTTAAAATGAAAATCTAATTCAAACTAGTGTCTTTAAAGAAAATAGTTTGAACTAAAAAATTATTTAAAAAAAAAGTAAATTGAATTTTAATTTTTTAAATTCATTATCGAAGGCCCCTATTTTTTGCTAATTTCGCTTAAACTTCTTGATAGATTAACATACACATACACATCACACATACATATACATCAATGAAATAGTACCGATGTTTTTAATATTAAGTAATAATTCATATTATTCGACGTATATCGGAATGAAAAAGTAGAAGAATTATAATTGGTTTCAACAATTCCAATCCTATAAGCAGAACTATGGAGCGCAATTAAGATCCTACAATCTATTTTTGTCTCAGAGGGACCACGAAAAGAAAAAAATCACCCTCTTATCTAATCTCCCCCAATTTAATGTTATCCTACCTGTATTCTCGATGTTTTTTTACTTATCACCAAATATTAAATAAAGATTAAATATATTACATAATTTATATACATTCTAGCTGCTCAGAGCGCCTTCGGCGCTCTTCTCACCTTTACCTCCGAGTGGTACATAGTATTTGGTTGAAAGTAGTAAAAGGTTTTCATACATTTTGTTTCAATCAGTATATTACATAAAAAATTCATTTCTTTTTGTGTTCTTATCTCTATATAGTATAGAATAAAGTCGATTTCTCTGTTCCTATAAACACTTGAATCTTTAAAACTACGCAACGGATTTTGATGGTTTTTTTTAATAGATAGAATGATTGAAAAGGAAGCTTTGTATGTATAATAACAGAATTTATCCACTATTTAATTATTAATTAATTAATTATGTTTTCATTCAAAGACAACGCGGATTCAGTCAACATATCAAAATAAACATAATATCAATAACTCTAGAAATTCCTACTAAAAATGTTTATAATATTTGGCACTTCAGGCAAATAAATTATTATTATAAATCGGACATTTTTTTTAAATTTCGTATTAATTTTAAAATTATCAAAAATTCTAATCGGTTACGAAGTCTATCAGTCTGAAGATAGAAATGTTAAAAGAATGAAAATCAAATAGTATATATTTATTATTACTATTATTAATATTAAAATATGGAATTTTTATATTTGATATAATTATATATATATAATTCAATTTTTCATTCCAATTTAATTTTCCAAAAAGTATAATTATATATTTGGGAATGAATGTTTAATTTATCTTTAAGTATGTAAAATTCTCTTCCATAATTATAATTGGAAAACACCCTTCAAAATGGGTTTAATTTCTAAAATATATAATGTCGAGATGGGTCTTATGATTGTTGGTGTACGAATATAATGTACTTGAGGCAAATAAATTATATAATATATATATATATTGTCCATATTTATCTAAATCAGCTTATACCTATCAGATAATTAAATGTTCTACATTAATTATTTTTTGATATATATTTAGACTAAAGTCGTTTTTTTAAAAAATAACCTTATTCAGTGTGAATTTTAAAAATAAGACTTTCCCCAAATATGAATAATTAAATTCCTTATATTTACATTTACTTCAAAGGTTTCAGACTAAATTTTGTCTTTTGATATCTACGTGATTGATTACCAGCATCAAAATTAATTTTGAAGAAATTTTTTTCTTCTCTGATAATTTAAATAAATATAAAAAATATAATGTGATTCGAACATTTGTAATATATATATTTATTTATTATCAATGAATAAACTATCAGTTAAATAATTGATATAATTATTATATAAAAAACTGAATAAAATATCTATATACATTTTTTGACAATATTTCTAAATTAAAAAACAAAATTACGTAGGTAGATACTTTTATAAGCAGTGCAGGTAAAATTTAATTAAAATTTTAATTAAATTATAATCTTCTCAATATTTTTAAATAATCCTATAAAAAAAAATTTAAAAATCTTCTTAAAATTGTTTATTTTTTTAATTCATTTTAAAATTTGTTTATTAGGTAGATATTTTTGTGATATCAAGTAGTTACACCAATTATAGTCAGTTATATAATATAATTAAAAAGGTAAATTATACTAGGATGGCCATTTTTTTTATTAAAATTATATGTCATAATAAATATTCATAAAATGATAAGAACATTGGAATAAAAACAACAACAACAATGTCATCATAATATTAATGATCAGAAGAAATTGTTAAGACATATGTTCTTTATATTTTTAATGCCAAAAAGCTATGATAATATGATATGTCAATTAAATTTTTAAAGTATATATATAACGAAGCGCGTGTAATAAGCAAATAGATTGATAGATAAATATAATCTTCAACTAACGTCAGCTTAGAATTAACATTTTAAATTATTCTCCAGGTAGTTCTAATAATAAATGCGATAGTTTATCTTTTCTATTCAAAAGACAAAATAAAAAAACAACAACAATGAAATTTTATATAATAATTACCAATTGCGGTGCCGCAAGCCCACTTAAGAAGTCAGGATCCTCTTCTTATTTTTTGTATTTTTTTTTTGTTTTGTTTTTTTCTTTTTTGATAGATTATCACTGTAAGAGATTTTTTATTTATTTATTTATTTGAACGGTATTCTTTCAATTTAGATGCAAATGAATCGCGTCTTGGAATAAATCATAGTGAAAGAAACTAAACGAAAAAAACATTGTTTTTGGAAGGAAAAAAACAAACAAACCAAAAGATTTTTCTTTTTTTTGTCGTTTTTTTTTATTATTTATTAATTAATTAATTTATTTGTGTTGTATTAATTGAGAGCGACGGGATATCTATAATGTATAGGGGATTCAAGGTGGCCGATGAGGACGACGAGGACGATGATACGCGACTGATTATAAGCTCAGCGCGTGTTGGATGTTGGGGTAGGAGGCGCCTGTGGCGGCGGCGCACCAGGATCGGAGGCGCGCAGACGCTTCTCTTCTCAAACAACACGTGGCCGATCATCATTCAAATACACACACACACACACACATCTATATATATATATATATATTATATTAAGTATAACTACACAACATGATTTTCATTTCCTTTTTGCCACCCCTTTTTCTTTCTTTTAATCATTTTATTTATTATTATTATTATTTTATTATAATTAATAGTACCTGGACCACCGAGCTATCGCTCGACCCTTTAACAAATTTATACAATTTATTATTATAAACTTTAAAAATTTTACAATTTTTTATTTATTAAAATAGTTAAATAGGTTTTCTGAAAATGACCTATGAAAAATTTGTTTCCTAAAATGGTACTGGACAAGCCGAGGACAAAATAAAATATTTTCGAGCCTGTCGGATCACCTGTGCCACTAGCGAAGGAGTTAAAAAAGAATTCTCAACTCTTTCACACGGGGAGTAAAATAAAATTAATTGGGAAAGGAGCCCTGAAATAAACTTCACCAAAGAGTGCAGTACGTTTGACTATTAGTGCTTAGGCGATTCGCCTTGGAGAACCAAGATCGGAAAGAAATAATAACAAATTAAATTAATCAAAATATCCGATGCTAACATATGGACCAAGCACGTAGTTAACAAAAATGGCGAATTCACAGCTAAAAAGCCCCAAAGGTGTGTAAATAATATCAAGTTCACAACCAGAAGTCTGAAATGCAAGTGAAGAGATCAAATCTTCATGCCAATATCACTTTTCATCTTCTATTTAAAATCCTTCTTAATCCTCAGAATTTCAGAATTAATTTTTTTATATAAATAAAAATTG
Organism: Labia minor; assembly: GCA_963082975.1. Classification (NCBI taxonomy): domain Eukaryota; kingdom Metazoa; phylum Arthropoda; class Insecta; order Dermaptera; family Spongiphoridae; genus Labia; species Labia minor. The sequence continues at coordinate 74,723,622 of OY720344.1, forward strand.
ACCTTTAAATAAATCTCCATTTTAGCCAGCTTTCTATTATTCTTATGAATTAATTTTATTTATAATTAAATTTAAATGAACTTGGCGAGGTTCGATCTCTCAAGTCCGATGGACCAGGATTATAACTACGCGAGCTACCCTCCTGGTCTATTGTAATTAACATATAATTCTTAATTTTGGCAGAAAACATATTGTCGATTTCTTTTAAGATTACTTATTTTTTCAGTCATCATAATGAATACATGATTATGATTAGAAATTTGATAGCTTATCTATATTATTGCCTATTGTAGTAATTAAATAGGGATAAGAATATATATTTAGATTTCAAATATTTAATTGAATGATTTTTAGACGGATAGATTGATTCGATTTCTATTTCAACGAGTACATTTGGAAAATACACAGTAAAAAGTTTGAATAGAATTTAAAAATAAATTACTAAAAATTACTAAGTATCTAGGCATGTTGAAGAATACATCATATCCTGAATATGAATTTAAGGATGAAAAAGTTTTTCGTTGTGCGTGCCACATCGACATAGAAATAAAATTTGTCAAGAGTCTAGACCAGAGGTGGACAACCGGCAGCTCTTTGAGGGATTATTTGTGACTTTCGCTAAATGTACTAGAGTTTCTTTTTCATTTTTTGTGTTATGTTATAGATTTTAAAAAATTATTATCGTTCTGTAGGTGTTTCAAAATGTCTTTTAAATTATTAACATATAGAACAATATGAACAACAAATATGAAAGAGTAAGTGCAATCTTTTAATCGATTTTTAGATTTGTTTTATCCGATAACTGCATTTCTAAAAGAAAAGTAAATAACCTATTCAGAATTGGTTACAGAAAGATAAAAAAATATCTGACTTCTCACAGTGGTCATAATTAGTTTCCAAACTAAATTACAAATTTTTCACATGGACATTTAAAAATAAAGATTTTGTCATTTTCCTTGAATTAAAAAACTTTGTTCCAATATTAAATAAGAAAAACTCAACAAGTTAGAAGGAATATTGATGGATTACAAAATAGATTTCAAGACTTGAAATATTTTTAATCATCTCTTGAATTTTTTCTGAATCCATTTGAAATTAGACTAGAGTTTAGACCAGGGATCGGCAACCTGGTGCCCGTGGGCACTAAGTTGTCCTCGAAGCCATTTTCAAGTGCCCGCATTCAAATTACTAATTGTAAGTATAATATAATAAAAAAAGGTAACATTTTCGATTTTTCAATATGGCTCTAAAAAAAGGTAAAATGTTTTTGTGATCATGCTCTTAAACATTTTCGATTTTTTTTCAATTTTTTCAATATGACTCTAAGTATCACCAAGTGTGCTCACCCCTGTTATATTATTTCAGAATTATTGAAAAAGGTTGCCGACCCCTAACTCAAATAAAACCGATTTTGTCGTTGTTGGCGATGAATCTTCACTTCAGTAAAATACACCTGAAAAAATGTATAAGATTGGTATATAAAGCGTATATATATAAAATTTTATTGAATAGACAAAATTATGTCAAATTAAATAAATTTGAGAAGTTTGTGTGTGTGTGTGTGTGTGTGTGTGTGAAAAGAAAGAAACAAGTGGTTGTAACTGTAGGTTGTCTACTTCCCAGGTGTTTTCCATAAAAATATAATAAATATTTTTAACCTAGTTTTCTCCAAAAAGTTTCTAAACATCTTGACTAAATTTTATGAGATTCCTCTTAATAAAGTTTTATTTCTTAACTTTAAAACTGATTTCTCTGAGTATAGTTTTTTTAAGGATTTAAATTTTTTATGATAATAATCATAATAAGTTTATTTTAAATATGGAAATATGAGTTAATAAAATCAAATATATATATATAACTATATTCAGAGTGTTTTGTTTATGTTTAGGTTATAAAAAAGAAAATAATTATATTTCTGTTGATATATATGATAATTATTTAAAAATGTAACTTTGTATTCATTTTATTATAATAAGTATGTTGAGAATAAAAGAAACGCGTAATCCTGTTGTATTAAAATACATCTATAAAGACATTTTTTCAATTTATTATATTTTTTATACTTTGAAAAGATTAATCGATAAAAAAATTGCCAATGAATATCTCAATTTATTTCCCTATTTTTGAGGTTTAGAATGTAATCATAAAATTTTCCTTTATTTATGTATTTCTTTCCATAAGTTTTCTAATAATAATTAATGATAAAATATTTATATTTTTTCAAATAAAAAAATGAAAAGCAAACTATTTAAATGTCTTATTTAATTGTTTTGATAATTAAATTTTTATTTCATTTTTTTCAATAAGGACTTTTTCCGTTTTAGAAAATTTTATCTTTTTGGTCATTTGAATACTTAAGGGTTTAACCTATTGAGTAGACTCATACATATAACACAATTAGGACTAATTCTATATTCCCTAAGTAAAAAATTGTAATTTTTAATTTTATGTTAAATATCCAACACCAAACTTTATAAATTATTTAATTCAAGTTATAATATTTCATAAGAGAAGCACATGAATTATTTACATGTTCAATAGGCGTTATCTAATTAAATAATTTTTTATTATTATTTAATTATAATTATAAATTAATATTTATCCAATCAATCAGAAAATTCACATCAAAAAATAAATATAAATAAACATATATATACATAAATATGTCTAAAATAATAAAAGAAAGAAAAAAATATCGTATTAATATATTAAAAATTAAAATAGTAAAATGGTTGCTAATTTAATTAATTTATTTTAAAATAAATTCACTTAAACTGAAATCATTTTCCATATTAACATTTATATAATATATATAATTGTAATATAAATATTCCTATTATATTGAATAGATTCATATATCTAAAAATTATATATTTAAAAGATTGAATGGGGCGATAAGTGGACTAAATAAACATTACAGTTCGTTACATCAAGAGGAAGGGAGATTTAATGACGTTTCTAATTAAATGTTTAAATATATAACCACTCCTATATTCATTTAAATGATTAATTAATGAATTTGTATTCAATTTTTTTCATGATTATTTTTATTTACTGGTATAAACTATAATAGATATTTTTATACATTTAAAATAATTTTTTTCTATATAATGCATAACATTCACCTAGTCTACCTACCTTATATTAGGGATTATCATGCAATTTTTATCTGTAAAAATTTATAAGGGGGAGGGAATTAAGAAGCGGGTCTTACAAAGGGGCGTTTGGTCCAAAAAGGTTGAGAAACACTGGTTTAGATGGTCTGGGCAGGCCCCCTAAACTCTATTGTTCTCCGTGAAACAAAGTTTTTGGCGCCATCTGGTTATGCTGGCATTCGAAAATATAATAAAACATCTGGGAATGCGCAAGCTTGCATTGCCAAAACGAACTTAAGTTCGGATTAATTTAAGTTATAAATAAGTCAAGATTAAATATAAATATTATTGAATATTTTTATTTATTAGTGTTATAAATAAAAATATTAATAAAATTTTTTTTATGTTCACTGGAATCGATGATTGTCACGAATAAATATAAAGGACGTCACTATAATAATAAATATTAAAAATTTCAACTTTGGACGCCATTTTGACCATGTTCCCGAGGGGGTATCAAAAAATGAAAGGCACTTTACATTACTACTTTACGATGCTCTTTCTGAATCTGAAGTCAGAATTTCAAAATTTTGAGTTTGATGTCGGACAGAACGACAGACTGAACGATTTTATAAACTCACTTAAGTTCGTTGAAAATCGGACTTGTGTGTGTGTTCTGTGTATGTGTTTGGTCTTTGCAAAGACCAAACACACAAGTCCGATTTTTTTTTCAATGAGTTACTGCCAGCATTCGCATGGTGGCGCCAAAAACTTTGTTTCATCGAGAACAATAGAGTTTAGCAGTCTGTTAGATGGTCTGTGGGTATGGGGTTCCTTAGTTCTCATTTGATCGTGCAAACACCCAGGATATAAAAATACACACGTCCAATCAACCCGAAAATTCCCCCCATGAATCCCACAAATTATCTCTGAAGATACTCTCTTGAAAATGGGTGCCAAAACGTCGAGACTAAAATCTCACAATTAGACCTGAAAATTACCCAGAAATAACTTCTTATAATAATAAAAACTTTCACAGAAACTTAAACTGTAATATATATATAATATGCATATAATTAAACTTTGATATATCTCTTTTCTTAGTAAAAGTTGATTATTTCATCTAAATTTTGTTTGATGTAATTTTTTAACTTTCTTGTCTTCAATATCAACTGAACTCCGTTAATGGTTAAATAAAACTAAATGAAAAAAAAAACATGCGCTAAAGGTTAATATTTATATGTTATATAGATAGTTAGATAGATAATACATTATAATATATATAGATATAATATAATAATATATTAATTTATAAATTGTTCTCTAAAAATAATAATTATAATAATTTTAATATATAAGAGCCGCCATATTTGAGCAGATGACTATCACATATCGCTAGCCGCAGTAATTAAGCAAGCGACAATGTCAAAAACGATGACGTCATATTAACTTCGAGAGCTTAATAGTCTATTTTAGAACTGACACTACAGTACTGCCAGCACTCAAAGTGAATATCTAAACTGAATCTAAATATTAATATTATTATGTAGCTATCAATTAATAAAATAATTAGAATAAATTTTTTGCTTTGAAATGGATGTTTATAATTTATCTAATCATTATTTTTTAGATTTTTGTTATATATATTCATTGTAATTCAAAATCTGGCCATTATAATAAAATATGCGGTATTTTTTTTACTATCTCGCCTGTGTGTGTGTGTGTGTGTGTATGTAGACAAGATTACGCAAAAGAGGATTGAATAATGAAATTTGATTATTCAAAATTTGTAGTTTTCAATCAACTTTTGAGAAATGTAGTTCATCCGGTAGAGGGTCATTACCTACCACGTTTTCATTTTTTCCCTCTAAACTGACCGTAAAAATAAAGATATATGTTTGATAGTTTTTCACACGATTAAAAATTATATAAAACTTCTATATATAGAATTTCAGCTTGATTGAATCACTGAAAGTACCGAAATCAAATTTTTAACACTGCAAATCACGGACCAACACGTGAAGTGGTGCCATCAACAAAGAGCCATACACGCTCTGCTTTAATAAATTTTATTTATTAATATTAATGTATAATTTAATTCATTAAATTTAATTTAAATATAATATATGTTAATTAATCCAATTCGATTTGCGGGATTGTCGATTAGAGACTCTCCAGATTTTTTTAAATGGGATTTTATTTATCTTTATCGAAAAGGACAGAGTATAACAGTTAATAATTACAGTTTATAATACATAGGAATAAATTCAAAGAGTGAATCAGTGATGAGTAATAAAGCTAATATAAAATCCAAAATATTTAAATTTATTTATTATATTTTGATTTAATTATAAATATTATTAGTATTACTTTACCCTTAAACTAAATTTGCTAGTAACTATTACTTTAAATTATTCCCTTTAAGCAAATTTAATTAAATTCAATTCAAAAGGTATACGATTTAATATAATAAGATATAGAATTAAAAATAATGTTAATGGTTTAGGTTTTTACATCACCCCACCCCTTTCTCACTTTTCGCTCTGTACTTTTTTAAATCTCAATATCTATTAATCTCAGAGTGTTTATTTGTGTTCATGTCGCTTTGTGATTAGAAAGATCTTTCAAACAAGCTTAGAAAGATAAATTCGTAGAATAAACTTCTATGTTTGTCTTCATTTGTTCTCATTTTTTTCAAATACCAAACACGTATGTTAGAGAAACGTTTTTGGAATTAAAAAATATCTAATATATTTCAGAGACACACAGTTTTATTTATAAATATATATTAAAGTATAACAAATTAGAAGTATAAAATCTTATATAAATAAATAAAAAAAAAATAAAAATGAAGATTAAAGGATATACCAGTATCAAATAAGTTTTTGATTAATATATATTAATAGTATGATATCTGTTGTATATGCAATACAACCACCACTCCCTTACGATAAGAGTCATAGATATTACAAAGTTACCTATATGTAGGGTGACCAAACGTCCCGTTTTTAGATGCTTTGTCCCGGCGTCCCGAAAAAAGTCTTCGGGACAGCCTATTGTCCCGTTTTTTTAAATATTTAGGGCATTTCGTACTTTCAAAAATTTTTCAATTTGGTTCTTAAAAAAAAAAAAAAAGGTAAAACGTTTGTCCCGGTTTGATGTTTTTGAAATATGGTCACCCTACCTCTGGTATATTGAATATCCTATGAATATAAAAATAAATCAAAAACACTCACACACTCACATGTATAATGAATAATATAACAAAAAAATCATGGCACACAATAGAGAGAGGTAAATAATTTTGAATCTCGTCTGATTTACCTGCAATCACAAAATCTCTTTGATTTATTATTTATTTCAATTACAGGTACATTTAGATATTGCTTTTCTCTTGATGCCTTTATAACCTTTCTCCTCCCTTATATGACTATGTTTATTTAATAACATAATCATGCTTTTTATTGAATTGTTAATTATTTTTTTTACAAAATTCTTATCATAAAAATATTTTGCCAGTTCCAGCCTAAGCGGGTTAGAAGTGTTGTACGATCAATACAACGGATCCTCTCAACTTATTTTGATTTTTTGATCTGAGGCCACTTCTGTTTATTTAGAATAGTTTCCCAAATTTGATTCTATTTCATCACCTCGTACCACTCTTCAGAACGATAAAATTTCCCTTGTGAGACCTAGGAATCGAGTCTAGGAGTTTATTAGACAAACACACTACCCAACAGATTACCTTGGAGTCTATATAATAATAAAATAAATATATAAAATTGTTATGTTGGGTTAAACGAGAAGGATATTTATAAAATTGATCAATATTAAATAATAAAAGGAAATCATTTATAATTCTTAAATATTTTATATATTGTAATATGTGTTATATAAAATAATCGGAGCATGTAATGAATGACAAAAGACATATATAGATGAGTCTATTGTTCATTTAAACTGGTTTAGGAACCAGCTGACATAAACAGATTCTAGTAAGTATCTTGCATAAATGAATAATCTTTTTCAAAATATTTTAATTGTTTAATGAAAAATATGTCAAATTCAGAAGTTGATTAGACGTGAAAGGAGAAGAGTAAACATAGCAAAATAACTTACAATATATTGATTGAAAAACTAACAATGAAATTATTTAATATTTGATATATATATATATATATATATATATATATAATTTGTATATGTATTATATTTTTAATTATTTTAAATTTAACAAAAATAATACAAAAAATTTCAAAGAATTGAACTGAAAGATTATTATTAGATTTAATTCATAAAAAAATATAATTTTTATTAGATTAAGTTTATATTTAAATGTTTGAGGCTCCTGTTAATTTTAAATCTTTTTATTCTAAATGTATATCATATACATAAGTGATTCCCAAAGTGGTCGCTACCGCCCTCTCGTGGGCGCTGGAGCGATCCAAGTTGCATTTAGGGAAAATTAGTTGTATATTACTTTTCTATTCTGAGATCAATAAATACATATATAAATTCAATGTTTCTAATTTTTAAGGATTAGTATGGCCCTGAATATAATAAACTATCCACTATTATCATTAAGGGCTAGCAGTTTTAATATAAATTATATAAATTAATGAAATTTCTAAGATCATATGAAATAAATGATTTATTATCTTCTTATATCTTACATTATTATACTAGCAAAAATTGTATGTTTGAATATATCTATATATACGTATATATACGTATATTTGATTTGATAAAAAATTTTTTAAAATTCATACAATAGATAATTTTTATACTGAATGATCACCTTTGTTAGTATTTACTTATTAAAAAATAGTAAAATTAATTTACATTATAATGGAAAGAAGAAATAGGGAGTATTATAGGAAGTACTCGGCTCGGCTATTTGCCCGATAGAATAGGACGGGAGGACATCTCTCAATATAGGGTTGAGTGAAAGAAAGAGAACTGAATAGGATAGGAAAGAAAGAAAGGGTAAAAGAAAACCTACTGAATATACAGATTACAAAGGGAAATAGATGGGAAAACGAAGGGAACTATAGCTGAGATCAGAGTAGAAGATTGCATAACGAGGAATTGCACGACCTCTATGCATCTTCAGATATAGTTAGAATTATAAAATCGAGAAGGCTACGGTGGGCAGGACACGTGGCTGAATGGGAGAGGAAAGAATGGCTAAAAATATATTGATGGGGAGACCGAATGGGAAACGTCCACTTGGAAGACCAAGGACACGGTGGGTGGATATTGTGGGAAAGGATGTGAGAGAGATGGGAGAGGATAGGGACTGGAAGGTTTTGGCTCAGAATAGGAATACTTGGAGGGGTGTGGTTGCTGCGGCCAAGAACTTTCGAGTTCCGTAGAGTCACAGAGATAGATAGATAGATAGATTCTGTTTAGTCCATGAAAGCAAAACGTTATTTTATAAAAATTTTTTTATATTTATATTATTATATAATTAATCTCAAATTAAGAATTTTTTAATATTAAAAATAAAAAAAAAACATATTTCATATGTATATTTATTTTTATAAAGGTTAGGGAAATTTTGCAATTATAACTAATTAAAAAAAAATTGTATTATATTTAATGTATATAATATATATTTAATTTCAAATTGTATATAAATGCACTATCTACTCGACAAGGTGAAGGTCTCGCCCTCTTGTGATCATAAGCCATACTATAACTGTCAAATCATGCACCCCCCAACCCCAATTTAATAATTTTTATCTCGTAAACCCGGAGCTTCCACCAAAAATTTCATAAGTAAAATCTATTAGAATAATAAAAGGTACGCACTGGTATTTTTTTTATCCAATTCGTTAAGGGAAGGACCCAAAGATACCATTACCAAAAATAAAATTTAACTTACACGATAAACCAAGTTTGCTGTGGTTTGATATTAAAATAACTAAAGGACATACAGATGGTTTGAGCTGTGGTCTGTGGTCTGTTTTCTGAGTTTTCCCCACAGACGATCCATGGGTTTTTCCCATTCATTTTGCCAAACAATTTTTAAATTTAAAATTGGCCTGCGATCTGGCGGGCGTTTGCAGTGCGATCTGGTGGGCGTCTTGAATTACATGTTAGTTAAGATGAAAACTCGGTTTCAAGACTTGCATTTGAGAGTCCACCAGCACAGAGCATCCGTATGTCCACCAGGCCCCCTAAACTCTATTGTTCTCGGTGAAACAGTGGCGCAACCAGGGGGGGTTTTGGGGGTTAAACCCCCCCCCCCCAGGAGAGAAAAAAATATAAATTGCTGTATATTATGTACTATATTACAAATAGTAAAGACAAAATAATCCTTCTTTTTATTTGAAAAAAAAAAAATAATTCTTAAAGTATAACTTAGTGTATAATAAGTAAGTTTATTTTATTTTAAAAAAATTTTAACAAAAATAAAAATTGCTTACTTTTTCTTATAAGAAATAAAAAATTATTTTATTATTTCTCCTAAATCATAAAAAACAAAAGACTTTATATAAGATTACTAGATGATTGTGAAATTCTCCAATTTAACTATTATTTAAATATAAAATAAATAAAAATATTACTCAGATTCTAAATATTTTTGATTAATAATACATTAATACATTAATTGCTAATTTCATAAAAATTATGAAGCGAAGACTAATTTTTTCAAAATAAAAACGGGAAATAAAGGAAAAAATCCCTAAAACCGAAAAATCCCCAAAAGCCCATATCCATTTTTACCTAAACTAATAATAAAGGAGTTATTTATAAAAAAACTACTTTAAGATTTCGTCCGCCCGTAGTGGCAGGATATTTTGAAAGAAATCATGTAAAAATCCCTAAATGCAAATATCCCTAAAAGAATAAATCCATAAATAAAAATATCGCTGACTGAAAAAATCACTTTAAACAAATTTTTTCATCTTTGTATTAATTTTAATTGTGTCTCAGAAAATTAAATCACAAGGTGAGCACATGACACCCAGTTGCCTGAGATACGACCTCCCAAGGAGGTAATCGGGCATGGACCGAAATTAGGGAAAAATAGGCCCAAAAATACATACATAGGGCCCACACACATAATTTTTCCAAAAAATAGGGGTGTCAAATTCGTATGTAAAAAAAGGGAATTTACTCAAATTCCGTTTATTAGCATACGTTTTAATAGCTTAATGATTCCAAATACAAAATACACCATTTGCACCGTATATTTCACCAGGGAATATATAACGCAATTTGTGAAATTTACTATCATCAGAGGTTGTCTTTTTCATTTTGCTCAATGCATTTATAGAAACATCAAATCAATGCCAGAAGTTTTGAAGCTCTATAATGATATAGATAATCCTGACAACTCCACTCATTTACGAACTCTTGCAGCTTTGGTTTTGGTACCGCCATCAAAAGTCATTGTAGCCTACCACGCATTAGCTGGACGACCAACAGGGGGTTTCGTGATCTTACTTCGAGACCACTTGACTAGGTGAACAATTTTTGGCTGGCTTTTATGACCCCGAATTCGACATTGGAACATTGTAACATCTACGATGCCATTTTGATGGGTTTGCCTCGAACAAACTATGCATTGGAAGGTTACAACAATGCTCTTCGTTCACGCTTAGGAGGTTATAAGACATCAGTATGGGACTTGATTAAGCAAATCCATATTGAGCATAACCTTATCTCTTTGGAAATCTGTCGTGATGTTCGTGGTAAGAAGCCTGATCCACCAAGGAAACGATTCAGCGACTCGCATGATGAGGTTCTGACCATAATGAAGGCAAACCATGAAAAATGGGACGCCTAAAAACCAGATGGAACAGATGTGATGACATCAAACATGATGTATAACTACCTCATTCAAGTCTCTTCGGCTATTCATTATTAAATAAGTAAAAAAAAATTAGGGAAATTTATTATTTAGGGATTTATTCTTTTAGGGATATTTGCATTTAGGGATTTTTTCTTAGGGATTTTTACATGATTTCTTTCAAAATAGACTAAAAGCTTTCGAAATCCAATCCCCGCCCATCATTCCCAAAAAAAAACATCTAAATATCAAATTTCAAGACAATATCTCATTTTGTTTAGACGTAATCTTGGTAACGAGCAGGTTTAAAAATTTTTTTTTGCAGTTTTGGATTCAGAACCGTCTGAAAAGTGGAAATCTCGAAGAATCTCGGAGCAAAAATTTTCAAAATTTTCCGATCATCGTATAAGCTATCCTTATTTCATGAGGAAAGCTAAAATGATTTACTTATAGCTGGAAAAAAATATTTTCTTTCTAAAACTGTGAATACGAGTAAATAAAATACCAAATTAAATTTTTTTGCCAGATTTTGTAAAATCAGTGTTTCATTTACAAAACTTTTTTAAATATTTAATATAAAAAAAAAATCTTAATGAAAATTTGTCTTTGAGAGAGCCCGGGGGGGGGGGGTGCCATATAGGAAGGTGGAGCGGCTAGTCAAACCCCCCCCCCCCCCCCAGAATCAAATCCTGGTTGCGCCACTGCGGTGAAACAAAGTTTTTGTCACCATCTGTATTCGCAGGCATTGGAAAATTGAAAAAAAAGTTTATGTAATTTAAAAAAAATTTTAAAAAAATGGCTTATTTTTTCATAAAGAATTTAATATAAGAAATAAAAAAAAATTATTTTATTATTTCTCCTAAATCATAAAAAACAAAAGACTTATATAAGATTACTAGATGATTGTGAAATTTGACTAATATTTAAATCTATATATATAAAGGAGAGTGTTTGTTTGTATGTATGTAATTTGTCTACTTTTTTGCTGTCATAGAAACAAAATATATATATATATATTTATTAGAACCTCTCTCCCTCTATTTGAAATTTTAAAAATGTTCTAGCTAAATTAAAAAATTTAAATGCCTTATGCAACATGGATAGGTAAATGAATAGGACTGAAGAGGAGACATGTGATTAGAGAAATTGGGGAAAAATCAACAGAAATGTAATTAAACAAATAAAATCTATAATTATGCTACGGATACGACTTAAATATAATAGGAGATTCGGCAACTGCAATTAAAGATAGCGTAAGAAAATTAATCGAAGCAGGAAAAGAGGCGGGGTTAAAAATTAATAGTGCTAAGACAAAGTATTTAGTACAGGGAGGAATAGTATTAACACACAAAGTCTTAACATACAAAACGTAGAATTTGAAAAAGTATAAATATTTAAATACTTAAGATCTGTAATCATGAAGGATAATAATATTCGAGAAGAATTTAAATCGACGTTGTAATTGAGTAACGCCTGTTATTATGCAGTAAAGGGGCTTATCTCATCAAAGAGGATCAAAATTGAAATATATAAAACAATTATTTTTCATGTTGATTGATAACTAGGGTGGTCATATTTCGAAAACACTAAACCGGGACAAACGGCTTACCTTTGTTTTTAGAACTAAATTGAAAAAAATTTGAAAAAAATTACCATATGTCCTAAATATTGAAAAAACGGGACAATAAGCTGTCCCGAAGACATTTTTGGGACAAAGCACCTAAAGACAGGACGTTTGGTCACCCTATCGATGACTCTGGGAGACGAGAGTAGATTTAGAGTATTTGTGAGATTAGTATTGTTCGCAGCATTTATAGACCAAAGGAAGATGAGGTCACAGGGGGATGGCGGAGATGGCATAACGAGAAATAATGTCCAGATATAGTTAAGGTTATAAAATTTTTGTATTCATAAAACATTAAAAATAATATATTCTGTTTTTTAAACCTTTCACTTTCAAATAGAAAAGAAGAAATATTCAAATATATAGAAAGAATAAATAAAAATGAAGTTATATATGATCTAAATATTTTATTAAATAAATTAAAATGAGAACTTTTAGAATAAATTATTTAATTGAATTGATAGTGGAATTTTGTAAATTAAACCACTTATTGATATTTGTTATTGTAAATTTATTCAAAAAATACAAAAATATACACAACGTTCGATTGCAGAAGTAGCAAATATCAATATGTGGTTTAATTTACAAAATTCCGTTATAAATAAAAACAACCACCAAAGCTTTAATAATTTAATATAATTGAATTGATATTTGAATATTAGAATTTAAAATAAAAAGTGAAATATTACAATAATTTTTAAATTCTGAGCAATGTGCAGACAAAAACCTTTTTATATATATGTATATAGATAGTCGACGCTGGGGATGGCAATATGGGTTTTCCCAAGAAGATAGAGAGAAAGCTGTTACCTCCCCTCCGAGGCCGTAGTAGGGATTAATTTACTTATTTATTATATTTTAAAGGAACAAATCAAAAAAATATTTAGATCAGATTTATTAACAATTTATTTTGAATAAGATAATTTAATTATCATTTTAAATGAATGAATGAATGAAAATTCAAATTTTATATATAGTTTTTTATATGTTTATTTATACAGAAAAAATTAATTGACATAATTATTAATTTAATAAAATAAAATAATTTAATAAAATATAAAAATTAATAAATTTGTAAAAAAAAATATATAATACTTAATAAAAAATGTGTCTTTGCGAGTTTCGAACTGAGGGTGCAAAGTCATAAGATAACGCCTTAGCATGTACACCTACGAACCATTCTTGTTTGCAAGTCTCCTATTAGGATATATATATAGATGTCAAATTATCGCCAGCAGTGCCTCTATGATCTAGCACGGTAACTAAACTATTTTTAGGTGAATACCACCCCCTGGACACACCTTAGCAATTAGCGGTTTAATAAAAGAAGTCTGACATGCCCTGAATATGCATAAAAAATTTCATAAGAATCGATCCAGCCGATTCGGAGGAGTATGATTTCAAAGTTTTGTGACACGAGAATTTTATATATAAGATATTAAAAATTAATTTAATATATAATAATATTTTTATACAATAATTAATAAAATCATAGTTGAATTAAATATATATTTTAGAAATTGTGGTTCGGTGAAAATAAAAAAAAAAAAATTTCATATTCTTTTAATTAAATTAATTTTAAATTATATAAATTATATAAAGTCTTTAATTTTCAATAGACAATGAATATAATATAATTCGAAAACTGTCTTTTGGCCGAAAATATAAAAAAATAAATTTTTTCATATTTATATATGCATATATTTAAAAATTAATTTATTAAAATATATATTATATAATATATTATATATAGTAAATAATTTAATATATATATATTTCTGAAATTAATTTTAAATTATATAAATATATTAGAAATTAATTTAATATAATTTAACATATAATATATTAAAATATTTTACATAATTCAGTAATACTGATTATTAATGTAAATATAAATAATAATATTTAATATGGCAAATATGTAAAATTTTGTAAAAAAAGCTGTAATTTTGAACCAAAATGCCAATAAATAAATAAAATATATAATAATATATTATAATAAATTTAATATTAATATAAAATAATTTATATAATAAAATTTTACTTACTCTAGGCATGTTTGCAATTGCTGCCTTCGGATTTCGAATTTTTATGCACGATGTAGTCTGTGGCGATGGGATGACACACAACTGGGGGATGATTTTACAAGTCCAAGGAAATAAATTTTCAAATTTTGTCTTCTGCAGCAGTGCGATCTCATGAGCGCCTGCAGCGCCATCTCTTATTTTCTTACAAAAGACTAAACAAGGAATCAAAGGCTCGGTAAGTGCGATACCCTTGGTCAGTGGTATATAATGTCCTCGCCAGAGGTCGTACACGGTAATTAGGGATTTAGAAAATGTGTTACGCACTTAAGGCACACCAGAGGCGCTGCTGGCACTAATTCAAATCCGAAAGTTGTTCAGAAAACAACCAACAGATGGCGGGCCAGGCTCATTTTTAAATTCATGAAATCCATTTGAATCATTTTAAATATTGTGAAAGTGTCGTAAACATGTAAACATCTGATTCTCTAACCTAAACAATTTGAAACAATTGTAAATATTATATTATCTGACTGATCCGACACCCCCCAATTGCGATCAATATGAATAATAATAAAGTAAGTATAATTAATATAATTTAACTATTATTGATATTGATAAAGTTATATAATATATGTACATATAAATAAATTTTTGATTTTGCAGTTTTTAGATTGTATTCATAAGAATTGTGTTACAAATTCTCTACCTGGAGAAGAACGAGGACACTTGTTCTAGTTGCCAATGAGTATAATAATAATAATAATAAGTATAATAGTCTGCTAAAATATCGTGTATGCAAACTTCATTTTAATGATTATGATTTCTACACACCTGAAAAGAAGAAATTAATTCGTGGAAGGATACCCTTGAATATAAATCAAGATGGTAGGTTTTGTGATACTTAATAATGGAATATCCAAGGTTGGGAAAACAGGAATATATACCTTAGTTGTATAAATTTTATAAATTTTTTTTAATTTTGTTTAAAAACATGTCACAATAATAATCTATTTATTAAATAAATAGGTTACATAGAACATTATTCAAATTTTTCAGTTAAGTGAAAAATTATTTATTTGGGGATAAGACCAACATTTCAGCAATTTTCTGAAAAAAAAAAAATTTATTTCTGAAATGTCAGTTTTAGCTCTAAATAAATAATTTTTCACTTAACTGAAAAATTTCATAATTTTTTAATTCCTCCCGCTTCTCATTCAAATAATTCAAAATGGATTTTAAAAATGGTGCCAGGTGCCAGGCCGGTTTTTTTATCTCAATTAGTTCATTTAAAAGACACTTTGAAGCAGCAGCGCTAAACGCTGTTTCAAAAAAATAACATTGCGTGTCCACACCCTGGTCCTCGCTTTGATTTATTTAATTTTAAAAAAGAGGTCTCTGTAAATTTGATACAAGTACTGCACTCTTGTAGCTACATTTGATATTAATCAGGGGGGGGTCTCTCTTACGGCAGAGAAATTTCCAGTGTGACAATGCATGCATGCATCACTCGAGGCCGCTCGAGGCGCTGCTGTTGCTAGCACTAATTTTAATTCGGTTTGTTTCGGTTATCCGAAAACACCCGAAAACATTTAACAACAGCTAGTGACTTGTGGACAACGAGCACTCGTCCCATTTAAAATATCTCTGCCAGGCATACGTAACGTGATCTGTCGCTGTCCAATTGCGTGCAATATGGTTCCTAAAGTAAGTTTAATTAATATTTTTACTATTATTGATGATTATTTTTTATTATAAAGTTATATAATATATGTACATATAAATAAATTTTTGATTTTGCAGGTTTTTAATTGTATTCAGAAAGATTGTATTACGAATTCTCTACCTGAAGGAGAACGAGGACACTTGTTCTATTTTCCAAGGTGTAATTTTTTAAGAGTGGGTAAAACAACAATAATTTAAAGTTGTTGTTTACCAAAAAATATATTAATAATAAAAGAAAATAATTTTATTAATTTTTTTAAATATTTATAGCAACACCTGTTAATACTACATCAGATGGTTTGGGCTTGGTATCAGAGAAGACTGATCTTTTCGAATCCAGCCCTGCGAGAAGTATGTATTATATTTTTTAATAAAATTCATTAATCTTCTCCTAACTTTAAATAGATTTTTTATAATGATTTAAAATAAATTTTTAGTTTGCTTAGGCTTTTCTGTATTAATTCTTTGGAATTTTTTTTTAAACTTAATTAATTTTTGCAGGTGTTCAGCGGGACATACGCCTACACCATCTGAATTTTCTTCAAGAATAAAATATTTATCTCCCATGAAGAAAAGATTGTACCAAAGGTTCACCGAGGTCAAGCGACTATTGAAGCAAAATAGACATCAACAGTCAATTGATTAATTGAAAAATAGTGTAAATTTTATTTATGTGAAAAATTTTATATAATGTTTTATAAAGTTTTATATAATTATTATTGTATAATTGAAAAATAGTGTAAATTTTATTTATATGAGTAATTTTATACAATTTAAAAAAATGCATTCGTAAAGGGTTAGATTATAAATAAAATTAACATTATTTTTATATTATTATTGTATGATTGAAAAATAGTGTAAATTTTATTTATGAGAAAAATTTTATATAATGTTTTATAAAGTTTTATATAATTATTATTGTATAATTGAAAAATAGTGTAAATTTTATTTATATGAGTAATTTTATACAATCTAAAAAAATGCATGCGTAAAGGGTTAGGGTTGTATTATTATTGTATGATTGAAAAATAGTGTAAATTTTATTTATGAGAAAAATTTTATATAATGTTTTATAAAGTTTTATATAATTATTATTGTATAATTGAAAAATAGTGTAAATTTTATTTATATGAGTAATTTTATACAATTTAAAAAAATGCATGCGTAAAGGGTTAGGGTTGTATTATTATTGTATGATTGAAAAATAGTGTAAATTTTATTTATGTGAAAAATTTTATATAATGTTTTATAAAGTTTTATATAATTATTATTGTATAATTGAAAAATAGTGTAAATTTTATTTATATGAGTAATTTTATACAATTTAAAAAAATGCATGCGTAAAGGGTTAGGGTTGTATTATTATTGTATGATTGAAAAATAGTGTAAATTTTATTTATGTGAAAAATTTTATATAATGTTTTATAAAGTTTTATATAATTATTATTGTATAATTGAAAAATAGTGTAAATTTTATTTATATGAGTAATTTTATACAATTTAAAAAAATGCATGCGTAAAGGGTTAGGGTTGTATTATTATTGTATGATTGAAAAATAGTGTAAATTTTATTTTTGTATTTTATTATTATTATTATTTTATTTTTACAGAAATTTTATATAAGGTGTTTAAAGAAAAATATGTATAAAGGATTTGTTTACAAATGAGATAAACATCATTATTGTTAATGATATTTTGTAATAATCTATTTTCAAATAAATATGCCACATACAACATTATTCTTTTATTATATCCATGAAAATTATTAAAATTTTCACTTAAGTGAAAAATTATTTATTTTGTGATAAGACCAACAATTAAGCAATTTTCTAAAAAAAAAAATTTATTTCTGAAATGTCTGTTTTAGCTTTAAATAAATAATTTTTCACTTAACTGAAAAATTTCATAATTTTTTCATTCCTCCCGCTCTCATTCATTCAAAATAGATTTTAAAAATGGTGCCAGGCCGGCCGGTTTTTTTCTCAATTAGTTCGTGCATGCATCCGCATAGCAGCGCCAAACGCTGTTTCAAAAAAATATCATTGCGTGTCCACCCCCTGATATTAATATAAATGCTTTTGGCAACCGGTGTCTATAGATGTATAGATCAATATATACCTTGACTTTTCTTTAAAAACAAGTAAATATCAATAAATATAAAATTACATATATATATCTATATAAATAATATTATATAGATATAACTAGATCTATACATTTATATGTATTTATTTATATAATTTTTATGTTGTTTTCTTTTTCAGACATTTGATATTTCTCTTAAAAGTGTAATTCTTGAAGAATTTTACATTTGTACAAAATGACAAAATTATAAAAAAAATTTAGCCGTACATTGACTTTTCTAATGGTTCTAATAAGCATATTTCTCTAGAGATTTTCATTTCTTTTGTACGCACTAATAATTTTTTTTTATTTAAATACCATTATGTTATCTGAATTAATATTAATTGTTACTATTAATGCTGTAGGTTATGGTTGTTGAAAGTAACAACGTTATGTCGACAGCGAAGACACCCGTGTCAATTCTTCAGGAAGTGTTAAGTCGGCGAGGCACCACTCCTAAATATGAATTGGTACAAATTGAAGGGGCTATCCACGAGCCTACCTTCAGATATCGTGTCACTGTCGCTGATATCATTGGTAAATCATTCATCAATCACTCAAGATAATTTCTTAATTTACCTACCAAATTTCAAAGAATATAATTAATAATGTCTATAATCACTAACAAATAAAATAAAGTTTTTAAATTTATGTGATTTAATTATTAATAAGTGTTTGTCAAAGCTTACTTTGGCTTTATTTTATTTAATTTAAAATAGATATAACCATTTCTGATACAAACAAGAACTGGGTTCTGACATTTTTTTTAGAATTGAAAGTAACTTCAATTAATTTGGATGTTTTGGCTTGAATACAACACAAGTTTTTACTAATAATAATCTATATAATTGAATAAAAAGAAAAGCTTACTATTTTAATTGTAGGTTGTTGAGTTTCACTTCCTCTATTGTTTTTGTTTTATTAATGTTATTATTAATATAATTTCATAATAATTTAAATATAAAGGTATAAATATAAAAAAGACATAAAGCTGATTACTTTGAAAATAAAAAAAATAATGTCAATTATTTTTCGATAATAATATATTATAAATTCTTAAAATTTCTTACATATGAATTTATATCTATAATTATATAGAAAAATAAAATTATATTGCAAAATTTCGATTTTCATTATGAATTATGAAAAGTACTCATCATATGAATATAAATTTACTTTAAATAATACTTTGTTCATTAATTTTTTTGATATATATACATATCAAATCCAGCAATATCTCAAAATAATTAGTATTAGAAGGAATAGGAACAGGAATTTTTCAGAAATCATTTTAATGTTTAGTAACATAATAATCATTTGTCTCAATCTTGTTTATTTTATCTTATGTTTTTTCTTCACTGCTATTCGTTTCGTTATAAACAAATTCTTTTCTTTTGTTTATATATTTATTTTATTTATTGAAATGACTAATCCCCCCTCTCGGAATTTAAAAATATCTATATATAATATTTTCAATTTCTAATTCATATTCATATAAATAAACTAACCTAACTAAACAGAGTAATTATACTATAATATTTACAATATGTATAGTTTTTTAAAGTAATTTGATTTTTTATTCTTATATTATTTTCATTTATTTTAATGAGATCTCTCTGACAGATTAAATTTTTTTCAGTTTTATATAAAGATCCTTAAAAGATTTTTATGTTATTGATATGTTTGGGAGGTTTTAAAAAATATTTTCAGTTTTTTTAAGATATAAATTGATTGTTTATATAAAGATTATGAATAAATAATCAATCATAAGATAAGAATAGTAGAATGGAGAATATTAATAATAATTGAATGTTTAGTCTCTATAATTATATTTAACATTAAGCTTTTATTCCAATTGGTATATTCAATTGAATTATTAATATATATATATATAAAACCAAATATATTATGCGTTAAATGGATAATATATATATAACTAAGATAATATAATTAATATTTTTAATTATATATTCATTCATAAAATTATTAAATAATTTAAAAGAATTTGAAATTAGTAATTAAGTTGAAATAATTAGTTTAATAACTTTTTTTATAAAATTTTTATGATAAATTATATTATATACAACTATACTTATTCAATCACTATTTTTTTAAACAAAATATTTTCTATTTATAAACCTTAAACTGCTTTCTTCTGTAAAATTTATATGATTTTATTGTATTATAGTAAGTTTTATTAATGATCTAATAATAATAATAATTTTGTTTTTATATAATCATATTTTTAACAGAAACAAATTTCTTATTAAAAAATCCATAATATAAATGGATTTATATTTTAACTATTTATATTTATATATAAATAAATAATATATAAATATAAATAGCAATGTAGATTAATTTTTAAATGACCTTTACTACTTTTTCAAAAGATATTTTTCTGATTAAAAAAAATTACTATATTTATTCATTCTCTCATCATACTTTAATTAACATTGAACTTACCATTAATTTATTTAATTTATTTTTATATTTATTTTTGTGATATATTTTCTGTTAGCAATGGGGACTGGACGATCGAAAAAAGAAGCAAAACATGCAGCAGCTAAAGCCGTACTTGATAAAATGATTGTAACAACAGAAGAGGACCAACCGAGGCCTCAAATGGCCTCAATGACCGATACGTAAGGATCATCAATTCAATTATATCATAAATTATGTTTAAAATTAATATGAACTTTTAATTGGTAATAAGGAATAATTTTATCGATTAACAATATATAGATAAAGGGTTGACAATTAATTTTAAGGAAAATAATGAATATATATTGTTAATATTTTATTTTAATTTTCAGTTACGAAATAATTTGAAATTACAATAGATATGATATGAAATATTTGTATTCAATTATCATGAGGAGAAATTACATTTGCAATCTTAAAATATTTTTTTAAGTTAGTTTTATGAATTTATAATATTTTAAAAAAATATATTATTATTTTTGTATCTAGACCACGTCCCATCAATTATTGATTGTTAACATTATTATTTAATACTTACCATACTTTTATAGTTTAGTAAAATTGTAAAATTCCTAAGGAATCTTAACAATTAAGTGCGTTGTTAACCATAAAATATTTTTAATAATAAATAATAATTTTAGATAGAATTATTTAATCAAGATTAATTTAGAATTTGACGCTAATAAAACAAAAATTATTGAAATTGTTAGTTCTATTTTGGTTACCAAATTTTCTAAATAACTAAAAAATCAGTGTTTGGTATGTTTATACTATATATGGATTGATTTATTTATATTTATTTTTAAAGAATTTTCTTTTAAATACTAGATTAATTAAAAGAAAGAATAAAAAAATAATTTTATTTTAAGAAAAAGAAATTTATTTAAAATTATTCATAATATAAAATAATGATTTTTGTTTATTTTATTCGAATAAAATGTTAAAATAAAAATAAAATTTAATTTATTTTGAATCTTATTTTAGAGTAAAAGTAAAAAATGATATATTGGTTGTTGGTTGTGGAGCTTATGAAGAACCAATACAAGGAAATCCAATCGGTACACTTCAAGAACTTTGTATGTCTCGTCGATGGCCTCCGCCGAGTTATGAAATGATTCACGAAGAAGGTCTTCCCCATGAACGATTATTTACAATTGCCTGTACTGTTTATAAGCATCGAGAAACTGGTAAAATATATTTTTAGTTATTTCTACTCTTAATGAATAAAATCCTTTCATTTAATTATTCATTCAAATTGATATAATTTTAAAATTTCTATTTTCTAAAATAAAAATCAATAATAATGTCAATATTTTTATATAATTTTGTTGAATCTTTTTAAAAAAACATTTTCATATTGTATTTTAATACAATACTATAATTTATTGTACTTACAATAGAAATAATATATTATATAAGATTAGTTACTGCTGAATCTATCTGTTACTATATATATTTAGGGATAGATAGATAGAATTTTCTTTTAAAAATTGATGTATTTAAATGGTCTTGGTAGTTTAATTTTGAGTTGATATCTTTTTTATTTCTTCCTATGACACTTATTACAAAGGCGTTATTAAGTTTTCTTAGAATTTAAGCCTTATATATTTTTATAGCAAGATTTTCCCACCCCCGAAAATATTTTACCTTATGTAATAAATAGTTTTAATCGAAGGCACTAGATAATCAATTTTTTGTTGCATCATCATCATAAGCTATCTTCTTTTCAACTTCTTATCAACAAGCTTCTGATAATTATGTAACAATATATCAATTCCACAAATTTTTAATTAAAATTATTCTTATTAAGTTTTATATTTTTAAGTTTAATTTTAGTCTGCATAACTTATTCTCCTTTATATTATCTTTTTTTTATACATATGTGTAGAGAAACATTGACAAAAAAATTTGATAAAATATTGATTTAATTTAAAAATAAAATAATAATTAACAAACATGTAAACATAATTAAAATGTTCCAAATATTATATATATATATATATATATATATATATATATATAATATTAAATTATCAAATGATAAATAAAATAATTATTTTATTTACGATCATTTATTTGTCTTATTTGTCTGTCTTATGACTAGAATAGTAACTTAATAGTTATATTCTAATAAATATGAAGGCTACCTAAAATTAAAAAATAAATTGACCATTGTTTGTGCTCTTATTAATTTATTTATTGTAATTCATTAATTGTTTATTAACAAATATTGATTAATTTTATACAACAAAATTTTAATTCAATAAAAAGCATTCAAATAAAAAACAATCTAACTACTAAAGTAATTTTTTAGGAGTCGGAAAATCCAAAAAACTTGCAAAACGTCAAGCAGCTCATAAAATGCTTGAACGACTTCAAGATTCATCAACGACAAATGCAAATTGTTTACCAGGAGGCCTCGACGAAGATGATGAGGTAAACATTAATTTAAAAAATAATATTAAATCGAAATAATAAAAGAACATTTTCCTAAAATCCTTTAATTATTCCTATCCAAAATACCTTGTTGAGCGTCTGTTGATTTACTAACATTGAGCTCTTTCTATTAAAATAAATACAATAATTCAACATTGTATTTCAAACAATTATAGGTTTCAAATAAATAATAAATATTAATTATTGACATTGTTTTATTTTTTTTTATTTATTTAATTTAGTATAGAATTAAATTAATTTTTATCTTAATAGAATATATGTATTAAATTTCATATATAAAAATATATTATATACATAGTATTTGTTTAAAAATAATATTAATCAAAAGTTGTTTTTATTAATTCAAAAACTACTGGTATGTTTATATATGCATATAATAAATATATTTATATAAATATATATATATATATATATATAAATTAATGAAGCTTGGTCCTGCTCTAGATGGCCAATAGGTTGCCAGCTTCGCGTTTCGCCGAGCTCAAAGATAGTAAAATTTCAACGCTCACAACCTCTCATAGTCAAAAGGTATCTCAATTTCACAAGACACTCAAGCAAAGTACAGGAGAAATTTTATCCGAATTACAGGTAATATTCATAGTGTATGAATTAGACAATATAAGAAATACAATTAAAAAAAAAATTATATAGCATTATATGAAATAAAGAATGTCTAAGTCCTTTGTCACTTTGTCCATAAATCCTATATTTTGATTATATTGTCTAAACATATATTATTATTTTGTTAACAAATGATAGATTACTATTGATATATTTGTTATTTGTTATTGAGTTAGATATATTATTATTATTATTGTTTACAGTTTAGATACAGATATTTCAGGTCAAAAATATTAATCTCTCTTAAATATAGTTTTTATTTTAAATAAAATCTATAATTTAACTATATAATAATTAACTATTAAATTAGACATTT
This sequence comes from Labia minor, assembly GCA_963082975.1. NCBI lineage: Eukaryota > Metazoa > Arthropoda > Insecta > Dermaptera > Spongiphoridae > Labia > Labia minor. Next base: position 74,747,893 of record OY720344.1, read on the forward strand.
TTACTTATTTATTATAATTGTTTTCAGAGAATTAATTTATATAGTGATGATTTCAATTATGTAAAATTTATTCAAGAGATTGCATCGGAACAACTCTTTGAAGTAACTTATGTGGATATAGAAGAAAGATCTACTACAGGTAAGCAAAAGAAAATATATAAAATTTATTAAAAGAAATATTATGTTTGATCTAATTAAAGCTCATGAATCAGCTTATTGAAGATCAAGCACTGAAACAACATCAATTAATGAAAATAATTTCTCATTGTGAAACTCCCCAAAAGTCAAGATAAAGTTTTTGATAGGACAGAGATAGGACATTCGGATGTAATGTTACCATTTCCATCAGTTGAACTTTTCTCTTGGAGATAAAAATTTTGAAAATAATTGGATTATGAACTGGTATGCGAGAAAATAATTTTTGGCCCGGATTTATTCAACAAATGTGCTTAAATTTTTTAAAAAAAAGTAATAATATATAAAAGCACCAGTTGACTTAATTCAAAATACTGAATATCATTTAATGACTTTGCAATTTCATCATCAAACAATTAATAATAGAATGTTAAGATTTTTTTCAGAATTAAATAAAAAAATTCTCTGATCCTTTCAAACACTTTTCTCCATCAATTAACCAAGTGTTTAAAAATGTGAATGACCAAATTTATTTTGATATACTATAATCAACAACAAATTAAAAAATTATTAAGTGTTCTTGGGTTGTCATTGGATTTTATTGATGTAAATAAAAATTAAACAAAATCTTGGGCCATCAAAAGGAAAAGAAAAACATTTACATTTATATAATAATATACCAAAATTATTTTCTAAATGAATTAAATTAAATGAAATTTTAATTCAATTGTTTATTTGTCAAAATTAACTTATTTATAAAACGATATCTTCACAAATAGTTAAAATCTGATAAAATAATAAGTGGCTAGCTATACATTAGAAAGAGGTATGAAGTAGGTAAATCAAATTTAATAAATTATATTTAAAATTTTTATTATTATTTAGTTTTATTAAGGATGATAAGATGAGCGAGCAACAAGAATCCAGAAGTTACATAAATTTAGGCTTGAAAAATATATTCCATTTTAGCCACACCGAGCGTGTTATGAAGAAAAAAAGGCAAATACATTTTATATATATATATATATATATATATATATAAATTGTTTGACATTTTAAAATATCCTTAATATATGTGATTATATTAAAGACTACAAATTAATTGATTATTATTATATTATTTTTAAAAATATTATTATTTAGTTTTATAAAAAGATTTAATTATAATTCTTTACAAAATAAATAATAAAGTATATTGATTTTAGGGAAACATCAATGTCTAGTCCAGTTATCAACTCTTCCAGTTGCCGTTTGTTACGGATCTGGGACATCCAGTAAAGAAGCACAGAGTCGAGCAGCTCTTAACGCTTTAGAATATTTAAAAATAATGACTAAAAAATGAATCCACCATATGACTCCTCACTCAAATTCTTTCATAATTTTATTTTATTCTCGATTTATTTTCGAGAAATATATTATTAATTATTAATTTAAAATAATATATTAATATAATATACACGTTTTGGGCAAAAAATAATTGGTAAGTATTAAGTTTATTTTAAAATTTATAGACGGATAAATTAAGTAATGAGGCTGATTACTCAACTACTCAATATTTTTAATTGATATAAATTAAATTTTACTGTATTGTACACTTCGAAATAACTTCCTCAGTAAACCACATGGCTTCTACTCCACATACTGGAATAACCCTCTGCCGAGCCGGTTAGCCATTTGAATATAACTATTAATAAATAATATTTTCTCTTAAATAGAAAATTAATTTCAACTGAATCCAAAAAGTTAAGATACTTTTTAATCCTGGTGTCATTTTGCTCTATTGACAGGTTCAACTAAAAAACTGTGTTACTAAAATAAGAAAGGTGAAATTCGAATATATATTTTATATTGTCCAAAGTCCGCGGTTGCCAGATCATTACTGCCTCATTACTTGAACTTAAATATAATGTATTAGAAAATAATTATTATATTATTTTAATTTTTTGTTCTTTTTTAGTTGTTTCAACAAATTTTTCGCCAATGTTTCAAAAACATGTTATAAAAAAATTTAAAAAATAAAAAAAAAAATTAAAATATAAAAACAGAAAAAAAGTCATAAAAATATACATTTTCTTACAAGCTATACTTTGCATCGAATTAGTGTAGTTTTTCCAATTGATAAGGATTGATCTTTTTTGATTATTTAATGCATTGCACCATTATGATAAGAAATATTTTTTCTCGTTGTATACATTATTATATAGAAATATATAAACATGTATATAACGAGTTATTTATTTTTCTCATACTTTTAAATTATTTTCAAATATAGCTAAGTTTACGAACCTAATATACGAATTCACTTAATATACATATTTTCTTTTATGTATTTCGATACTTAAATGATTGGAAAATAAACATTATTTTAATGCAAAGTGCAGATGTTGTAACTATTTCATTCGTATATGATTATAAATATTTATATAAGAAATAAAAAAAAAAACAATATTATACCAAAGAGTGAGTTTTTGTCGTTTTTTTTCTTGTCTTCTATTTATTTAAATTATAATTGTAAAAATAAATTAAAATTCGTTTTTCTCGAATCTATAGCTGTATTATTTATTTTATTGAACCTATTTTTTTAATATTTCCTAATTTGAAAATATTTTGTTATGTAAATAGAACTAGATATTCTGGTTTTAAATCTTCAAAATTTATTAAATTAACAGAACTTTATTTTTTATTATTATATTATTACTTTGTTATAAAATCATAAAAGTTTTAATTTAATTTTTTTTATCTATAAAATATTTGAAAAAATTGATTTTCCACTTATTTCGACTTCTAAAAATAATTTGTTTGTTTTCTCTTTCCTTTAACTAAAATAAGTTATTTATAGAAATTCGAAAAGAATATTGTAAATTCATTTGTAAATGTTCTAATTATTTAATTCCGATAAAGTATTAAAATTCTTATTTAATTATACAATAACCTTAAAATTGATATTAAATTTAGAATTTTATTAAAATAAATAAAAATTTTAGGAAATTAAAATATTTTAATTCAATATAAAGTACAACTTAAATATGAATTTATTTGTTTGTTTGCTTTTTTATATATAAAAATCATTTTATTATATTTTAAGAGCTTATATATAATACAAAGTATAGAAAAATAATGAATAGAATTAAAGTCGCCTTTGATTTTTTAATTGTTTTGCTAAATAATCTTCCCATTTGCGGTGATCCAATTTTTCAAAAGATTGTTCTTTGGCAATTTCTTTAAGATATCTGAAAATATATTAGGAATATTAATGTAATTATAAAGTTTTTTAAAATCTTTCGAAAATTTAATTTCATAGAAAGCAATTATCAAGTGATTGTTGAGTAGTCCAAAAACGTGATAGGGGATCAATAAACAGTGAATCCTTTGAATTCTAATCGTGTTTAAATAAGCGACGAAAGAGGAGTGTATTTCTTTTGTGAAAGACTTGTACTAAGTCGAGCCATTGGAAAAAATACAAATTTTATTTAATATATTTTTAATTGGGACTATAATATATCCAAGTTAAAATATATTTAATCTAAATAGAAAATCAATTATAATAGTTTTATCTATACTTTATGAAAATATACTTATTTTCTCATAAAAATATTTTTGTTATTGTTTTTATAATAATAATAATTTATTTATTATTATTATAAAAAGAATAACATTTAAATAAATTATCTAATAAATTGAACAAACATTAAAAAATATGCTTCAAATAAGTTAATAATTTCGAGAATAAATAATTATTAATTGTTTTTAAGAAATAAAAAAAAGGAAATTCTAAAAAGAAATTTATTATTTATCTATGATTTATAGTGATGAATGGAGAAAATCGATGTTTTATTATTATTATTATTTAAAAATTTCTCATCTTTATGATGATTCACAAAATTAGTATTTTTAGGGACTTAGTAAATCGACTTAATTAATTCTTCCCTGTGATAATATATCTATTTTATTATTTATATTTAAGCGTTTATTTACTATTAAATTAAAGAAAAGGTTTGATAATTACTTAGCTAATAAATGTAACTCTTTATCACCATCTCTATTCATATGTGCATTACGAAATGGACGAATTTTTAAACCATTAGTTGGATTCATTAAGAAATTTCTTCGTATATCATCAAACATAATTGTATTTTTTGAAGTATATTGTGGAAATTTGCCCCATATTACACCAAGTGGTTTTACTTGAACAAGACCATACTTCGGTGTATGTACTGATATCATTGCTAGACAATCCAAATAAAAGGTAATTTTATAAGCGGAATGCGTAGAGACAGCCAATAATTTCATTTTTTCTTCAATCCATTTCATACTTGTTGCTGACCAAATTACGATATCATAATCCTGTAATATAATTAAAAATTGAAATATAAATAATTTAATATCTTTGGAAATTTTTATATATATCTAGATAGGACAAAATAAAATTTATGGATTTATTGTATATAAATTCAAAGACTTTCTATAAAAAAATAAATAATACCTCATATGCTGAAGTAAGGAATTCATGTAAATATGGTCTCATAAGTTCATAACCCGTCTCAGCAACAGATCTATGGTCAAATAAAGTATAATCAATATCGAGTACTAATAACTTTTTCCCTGGTCTTGGTTCGTTTAAAATATTAATATTATATTCTTTAATTCTCCTTTCAATTTTTGCTAAATAAATCTAAAAAAAAATTATAAAATATTTATTTAATAAACTTAAAAACAAAAATAAAATAAAAGACATTACATCAGAACTTTCAACTGCCACTTCTTCATCTTCAAAGTCCAAATCATTAACCACTTCTGGTAAATCTTCAGGTGCATTTGAGGCTTCTGCAATATCGGTCTCCAGGGAACCCATTAGCATCAATTTGAAACCAGGTTTTAATTTCAATGATGATAATTGACAACTATCATCAGGTGTTTTACCTTCAATAAATTAAATATAAAATTATATTAATTAAAAATTATTTATTCCCAATTTATTTTATTTTTTAGATTCTATTCTTATAAATTATGTTCATATTTTAGGGTTGTTTAAAACGAAGAGGTTCAATGATGTTATTAATGAATGGATTAGTAGGAAGAAGTTGATATAAAATCATATTTTAAAAGAAGTACATATTTGAATTGAGAATTAAAGTTGCACATGATTTCAGTATATGTTGTTATATATAATGTTGTTTATTAATTGTAAGTTTTTAATCACTAAATCTTGATAGAAATAGTCAATCTAATTAAAGGATTGAGCGAATAACGAAAGATGCAAAAATCAATAAGGCATTCGAAAAAATTAGTAAATATAATTACATCGATCACTAAATTTGATTAAATTAATTAAAGGTGAACTTAAAATATATAGTCAATATAGTCAATTCAGGTTAGTAATTAAATGAAAAATGTATAAAAAGTGAGTTAAACTAATGACTATCTAAAGCGATTTCACTTTATATAAAGACGTGACTACATTCAACCTTTATATGACGCTGAGATTAGGTGTCTTGGCTTCTATAACTTAGGTATTTATAATAGAAATGTATTAAAAGTCTTATTTAATTTATTTACAAATTAATTTAATATTTTGGGACAAATCATATGATAATTATTAATATTCCTCTTAATTTAAAAATTAATTTTTTATATAGTTTTCTAACATTTTGATTGATGGAAAAACAGTTGTTAATTGTTAAAGTAGTCTTTTTGGTATTTGAGAGTAAAGATTTTCCTTCAAAAGAGGTAGTAATATGATTCTTGATAATGTTAAATAGATTCAACATAGTATATAATAGAAAACAATTTGTCATGTCATTTAGATGTCAAAAAAAGAAATAAATGTTAAACCGTAAAATAATTAATAAAAATTTTATTAAAGATAATAATACTAATCGTTGTAATTTGTTAAAAAAAAGTGCCAAAATTTACGTCACTCTATTATTGATTTTAATAAATTACAGGCACCAAATTAAAGGTGAACTTAAAATATAGAATAATTTTTATTAAAAAAAAATAAAATTATACTAATTATAAACATTTATTTCTTTAAAATGAAAAAAAATAAATCTTAACTTTCAATTGAATACCTCTTAATTTAAGATTTAATAATTTTTGTCTTGCAGGTAGGACGCCGGTCTTTTTTTGAATTGCCTCTTTTAAATGACTGATAGTGTCATTTTCATTTAAATCTATGATCTCATATTCTTTACCACTCCATTTAACAATAATTTTAAATTCACTTGAATCCATTTTTTGAATATTGTTAATTTTACTTTAATGAATTTATTTTTATTTATAATATATATATATATATGTCTGAGTGTTTGTATATATTTATCTAAGATTTTATAGACACATGTTGGGAAAAGTAGAAAAAAACTTAAATTCAAAACAAAAATAAAACAAATTAAATAGAATAGAAGAGATAGAGAGTAGAAGATGTCAATTATGATATGAAATTTATAGAAAATTTTTAATTATTTATTAATCGATAAGAATATAAACTTAGCAACAATTTAAAGAGTAAACAATAACAATATAAAAATAAAAATTATTTTGAAATTTAATAAAATTACCAATTTATAATAGAAAAGAAATATAATAAAATACAAATGAAATAAATATAAAATATTTTTTTTTCTCTTCAGATTTAAAATTTTTTATAAAAGTTAATAAAATTTTAAATTTTGAAAAACAATAAATTTAAAATTTTTTTAATTGCTAAAGAATATTTTTTATAATAATAAAAATAAGATTAATAAAACGAGTATAGCGGTATATAAAATAACATTAATATAACTATTTGATTTGATTTCATTTTAACTTACTTTGACATATATAATAATAATAATCTTATTATAAAATAGTTATTAATTCATTATTATATAGTTCTAGTTGATTTTGAAAAAAACTGAATAAACATGATATATTATTTCCATTAGAATATTTATTCAAACTAAATAATCTTTAAGTGTATTAAATTAAAAAAAATAATCCTTCAAAAAAATGTTAATTGACATTGATATATTAAAGTTTAAAAATAACCCATATTTAAAATTCTTTAAATTTAAAAATAGTCTTAGATTTTAATATTAGTTAGTTTTAACAATACTACTTTAATAAAAATAAAATTTTACAAAATTTATTCTCTTCAAAATAATTTTAACTTGACCTTATTTAGTTATGAGTATAACAAATCGAAAGTAATAAAGAGAATTTTAAATAAATCTCGAAATATAAATATTGAGCATTTTCTCAAATCCTTTTACCGGTAAGTTCAAATTCATGTATACTAAATAATTTAAAAATAGTTTTACTTAAAAATTAGTAAAATACTTTAAAGTATAAATTTATTTAATAATATTAAATAAATAAATATTTATATAATATCAATTATTAATTCATTATTTATTTATAAATTAGGAAAAAAGTTTAGAAAATGAAAATTGGCATCAGTGCATTATGGCAACAACGCAACACAATATGAGCGACCATTTGCATTTTCTTTCCATCCTAAGACACGTGCTGCCTCCGCTTCTTCTCTTCAATTTAATATCAATATATTTGATTTATTTTATGTTTTCTTACTTATATATTGAAGTTTAATTTTGTTTTATAATACCTGATTAATTCATCTTCTCATAGGAAATATTTATTTTGATTAATTTTCGAAATGAATACTGATAAATTGAAGAAATTGCAGGCACAAGTGCGTATCGGCGGCAAAGGCACCCCTCGTCGTAAGAAGAAGGTGGTGCACGCGACCGCCGCTACCGATGATAAAAAATTGCAAAGTTCTTTAAAGAAATTATCTGTAAATACGATACCCGGGATCGAAGAAGTGAATATGATCAAAGAGGATGGCACAGTCATCCATTTCAATAATCCTAAGGTATATGGAATATTTGTATCAGATCTTTTGTTTCCAAAAACACGTTTTTTTCTCCATTTTCATGATTAATTATTTCTTAAAATTTATATTTAAAACAAAAATTAAGTAATTTTTTATATAAATAAAATATATTTATTATATATAATAAAAATGATAATAAAATATGATAATCAATTTTTAAAAAAAATATTCCAAGGCCATCCACCACAAAAAAATTCAAAATTTGCTTTATCTTAATTTAACAAAAGAAAAAATATCTCATGTTTATTAAAAAAATCAAAGTAAATCAATGTATATATTTATTAAGTGAGTATAAATTATATACGTCTCATTCATTAATTTTAAATTATAAATAATATATATATATTAATATTTTTTTTATTAATTAATAGAAATTGATTTTAATATATTAATTATTCTTTTCATTATTTGTGTATTAAGTTCTCTATATTTTTCTTCAGTTAAGAAAAAAGCCGGTTTCACATTATAATCATTATTCTATATATTATAATGTGAATTAGGTTATGAAAAGAAGCGATATTCTAATATAGCTTAGTGGTTTATTTATACATAAGAATTATCTTTAGCCTTCGTTCCATCTTCCTCATTAAGAACTCAGTTCCTTAATCATTTATCTTTTAAATATTTAGATTTTATATTATATAATTATTGAAATTTAATTTGTCATCACTGTTAAATTATTATACAAATAAAATATATAATTTTTATTGACATTTTAATAATTCTTTTTCCGAACTAATCCTATTTATTATAATTTGTTTGATATTCTATTATTTAATTTTTATAAGAATAAAATTAATTTACATATATATAAAGTATTAAAGATCTTTATTTCCCACATTTGTGAATGACTTTATTTAATTATTTTAATTATTATTATTATTGTTTTAGGCTCAAGCATCGCTTGCTGCCAACACTTTTGCAATCACTGGTCATGGTGAAAACAAACAAATCACCGAGATGCTGCCAGGTATTATCAGTCAATTGGGTCCAGAAGGACTCAACCAACTCAAACGACTCGCCTCAAGCGTTTCAAGTGGATCTGGTTTGGGTGTCAAGGCTACTATCGATGAGGACGATGAGGTCCCTGAATTGATTGAAAACTTTGACGAAGCATGCAAACAGGAAGTAGCAGCTGCTGCAGCACCTGTCAAAGATGAGAAAGAAAAAGAAGAAGAAAAAAAAAAAGATGACAATGCTGAGAAGCCTGCTCAATCGCCAACTAAAGCTGATGCAACTGCCGCTCCTGCTAATGCATCCCCAAAAGCAGCTGCGTCCCCTAAAGCTGCTGCCTCACCTAAGGCAGCAGCATCTCCAAAGGCTAATGCATCTCCTAAAGCTGCAGCATCTCCAAAAACTGCTGCATCTCCCAAAACTGCAGCTTCACCCAAAGCTGGAAGCACAGAACAGAAAACTGAGGATGGCGAAAAGAAGGCCGATTCTGAAAAATCTAAAAACTAAAGAAACCAAATAGGAGGCATTCGCATCTTCTACACTAAAGAGGTCTCTGATTATAATTAAACGCTCTTAACAAATATTCATTATTATAAATACAAATAATCAATATTATACTCTTATAAAAACAAATCACTCTCTGTATTTTCACTTTTGAAAGAAAAGAATTCTAAGAAAGAAACTAGTCAATTAGACTAGAGGATGTTTTTTGTGATTCTAAAATTGAATAACACTAAATAATAATAAAACTAAAAATGATATATATTAATATAAATATATAAATTTTTATTTTTTCAAATCTTAAAATTATTTAGGCACAAAATAATAAAATAGATATTCATAATTTTTCATAAAGCCATTAAAAATTTAAATAAAAATTAAGTTTTAATTAAACACATTTTTTACATTCAACATTTTCAAAAAAATAATTTTATAATTAAATAAGTATTTGAAAAGTCTTCTAAAAATTTGATTTTTATTTTTTATTAACCTCTTCTTTCAGGAGAATTTTTCATCAATAAATTAAAACATAATTAAATTTTGAAACCTCTCTATTTATACTTGATTTTATTTTAACCATATTAAATAATAATAATTATGAAAATTATAAATTATTAAAAATTTATTAATTTTATTTAAATGTATTAACATAATGAACCTAATTTAATTAAATTAAAAAGGAATATTTTTTCAAAAAAAGCTAAAACAATATTTTGTTTTAAAGAATACCATCAATTTAAATTTTTAATTTTTATGTATTTTAGACTAATTCTATTTATCTTATGGCAAATATATTAAATAGTCTGCGATTGTTAATAGAGTGGCTGTGTATTTTTGTCACCTAAGAGAAAAATTTTATCAGAATTTGGAAGATTTTATCAGAACGGGGCAGATTAAATTAAATATATTCTTTTTTAACATTCTAATAGTTAAATTTTAATCCTTCATTTAAAAAACAATTCAAATTTTTGAAAAGTTAAAATTGTTATGAAATTTGCCTGTGATATCTGAAACAATTTATTTAAAATTCTAATGAATTTAATAAATTTAATTTGATTAAATTGAAAATAAACAAGTTTGATTTATTTGTACTGGTACATTTCAAATATTTAAACTAATACTGAAAAAACCTTCCAAATCCAATAAATTGACTTGACTGAATATGTATATTTTAAAATTATTTTCCTAGCTTAGAAATTAGCCTTATTAGAAATATGACCATTCATAATGATACAAATATTTTATATTTATTTCTATTAATAATAGAAATTTTGTTTAATTGAGAGATAATTGTTAAGAATATTTCTTTCATTATGGAAATCAATTTTTCATTGAGTGGCTTGTTCGAATAGATTTAATTAATACAATTTAAATATTTGAATTTTACTTCAGAAAATTTAATATTTTCACATCCGTATAAAAACTTATTTTTATAATTTAATTTCAACCACTGCCTTTATAATAATTAATCAAGAAATCAAAATTATTTTGTCATGTAATTGATTAATTATATAATGATGGTTTATATTTAACATTTTGATCTATTTTAATTGATAATAAATATCAAATTATAAATCAAACGTCTATATAAAAAATATTTTTAAAACTGATTATTTTGTTTTTTTAACAAATTTAATTTCAATATATGCAGATTTCTAAAACTGACTAATATATTTTTATTTCGATTGAAAAGTAGATTATTGAATTTTAGTTAGTTTGAGATAATATTATTTATACATAAGAACATTCTATAAAAAAATTAATTTATTTTATTAAATCATTCTAATTATTAAATAACAATTTCCGTTTTTTTTAATGTAATTTCAATAAAAAAGATAGATCAATGAGTATTCGTCATTCATTTTATTTATTTTTATTTTTATTGATTTTATTAATCTTTATTTTTAATTCTTTTTTTAGAATCTCGCGTGGTTTTCAATCTACATGCCGGATTTACTTTTCAACATCAGTGTTTTTTATATATTTATGTATATATTTATATATATTATATATATATATATACATATATATATATTTGATAATGATTCTTCATTAAATCAAATAAGGCACCTTTCTTTATAAAATTAAACTAGAATAAAATAACAACTATTGAAAAACAGAAAAAGTTAATAAAACAGACAAACATAGCTGCTCTATTAACGAACAAAAAATGAACATTGTATTGATGTTGTTAATAAAGAACTTTGTTTTTTAATCTAATCTTTAATGAATATTATACAGCCTTTTTAATCCATAGTCATAAAACTAGTATTTTTTCTTTTTTTTCTTGTACTTTTATTATTTATCTTTTTTTTTCTTTCTAATTATATATTTTGAACAATGTTCATTGTTTGAGCCATTTGAATAGAGACAGCTCCTGCTGTTATGTTTGCTGTAGAAATTGGACATATATCCTGTTAAATATTAAGTCATGAGAAATTTAATTATTCTATACTTCGAAAGTTTGGCCAAATAAAATGTTTAAAAATATCTATGTTATCAACCAATTTTTCTTTATTCAATCCACTCTTATCCAATAAAAAATTTTATATTAAATTCAATATTGTAATTACTTTTTAATATTTGTTTTTCTTTTATATATAGATAAAATTTAAAAACACATAGAAAAATAAGTCTCCTTTGAAGTTATTATCTCTGATTAGTGAGAAACCTGACAGTTTACAGACAAATATTTACTCTCTTGCGGTCACGAAAATTTTCGATGTTAAGATTTTGATGTTTTTATACGTTTTGAAGGTTCCTGAATCATTTTCACTAAGGTTGAGAAAAATGTCTGTGTGTGTGTGTGTGTATGTATGTATGTATGTAACTAAGATTACGCAAAAACGGTTTGAGCTATAAAGATAAAATTGGTACATGGGAATTATTCAAAATTCATAGTTTTCTATCAACTTTTGAGAAATGTAACTCAACCGGAAGAGGGTCATTATCTACGTTTTGATTTTTTTTCTTCTAAAGTGACTGTAAAAATAAAGATATATGTTTGATAATTTTTCACATGATTAATAATTGTATAAAACTGCTATATATAGAATTTCAGCTTGAAATACCAGAATTAATTTTTTAACACTGCAAATCTCACTCGCCAACACGTGACGTGCCATCAACATAGAGCCAAACATGCGCTAGTTCAATAAATATTTATTAATTTTAATTTATAATTTAATTTAAATTAATATATGTTATTTAATTCAATTCAAATTTGCGAGATAGTCGAGGGGAGACTCCAGAGATTTTTATTTTTATTTTCGTTTAATTTATTATAAAAGATTATTAATAATATGTATAATTTAAAATATTTAGAAAATAATGATAGGCCTTATAAATGAATTTATAATTCCGTACTAAAATGTTGATGAATTCAAAGTTTTTTTGAGCTATCACTGCTTAATTCACCAAGTGTCAGCCAGCAAAAGACTAAATACAAAGGAAATAAGTTGACCTGTGGCCAGGTCCGAACCGACCGACGGTTTGAAGTAAATTTCCAGCTACAGAAACAATTTCAAATAATTTTAATATATCTATTAATGTAATAAAAAACAGATATGGATACATAAATAATAAATATAAACATTTTTAATTTTATTTTATTTATAATATATATGCAAGACCAGGCTGTAATGTGACTGTCTGCCTGTTTGTCTGTCTGACCGAGCTCTCCAGCAAAAACTATCGCACGCAGGGACCTGGAATTTTTTACACGGAAGCACAAAGGGGCTGGCCACCAGACCTCGAAGCCCGATTTTCGATTTTTGAATTAGAAAAATTTTAAAAAAATTATAAAGAATATTAATTAAAAATAGTTTAGTTACCATACTAGATCATAGACATGTGTAGACAAGATTACTCAAAAACGGTTTGAGAATGAAATTTGATGCGGGCATTATTCAAAATTCGTAGTTTTCTATCAACATTTGAGAAATGTAACTGATCCGGAAGTGGGTCACACATTATCTAACACGTTTTCATTTTTTTACCCTAAACTCACAGTAAAAATAAAGATATATATTTGATAGTTTTTCAGATGATTAAAAATTGTTTAAAACTGTTATATATAAAATTTCACCTTGATTGAATCGCTTAAAGTACCAGAATTAATTTTTACCATTGCAAATCACGCGCCAGCACGTGACGTGGTGTCATCAACAAAGAGCCAAACACGCGCTGGTTTAATAAATATTATTAATTAATTAAATTTAAGTTAAATATTTTATATGTTAATTAATCCAATTCAAATTTGAGAAATAGTCGAGTGGAGACTCTCCAGTTTTTTTTTAATTGTCAGATGAGTATGGATTTGATAAAAAAATATCAGTTCAAAGTCTCCTTTTCTTCCTCATCTATGTGTCACCCATTACGATAAATTTAATCGTCTATTTATATGAATATATTAAATATATGTAAACTCATGCATATGAATGAATAGTAAATATACTATTTTACATTTTCAAACAAATCATAAATATGATTTCATATTTTATAAAATAAATTTTAATTTTCTTTATTAATAATATTTATATATATAAATATACTATATATTATTAGTATATAGTATATAAATTAGGTTAGCGGTGATTAACACTATACTAAATATGGATATTTGAATTAGATATTAATCGATTGATAAATATTCAAAGTTCAGTTTATTTCAAACTAGCTGCTCCGAGCGCCTTCGGCGCTCTACACACCTAGACGCGCGGGGGCTCCGCCCCCTGTACCCCGATTGATACATAATATTTGGTTGAAAGTGTGTATGTAAAAGATTTTCAACCATTTTGTATCAATCATTTTATTTATTTGTTTTCTTGTAAAATATATTTTAATTTAATCAGTAAATTAATTATATATTATTATTGTATACTATCATCTAGTAATATAATAAGCTAGCTGGTCCCATCTCTCCCATGTCTCATCCTTTATTGTCCAACCACCGCGTCCTTGGTCTTCCACCGGATGTTTCCCAATCGGTTTCTCCCAAATATTTTTCGCCGATCTTTCCAGCCTCTCCCATTTCAGCCACGTCCCCTTCCCATCCCATTATAAAATCACTTTTGTATTCAAAAGGTCATGAAACGCGAAGATATGCAAAAAAATTTAAATTCTGACGAATGTGCAGACAAAAACCTTTTTTTACACGCTTTTATTTAGTTTTAACCCGTGTCCTGTCGTCAAATCTTCCAAAGTGAATTTGACCCACATCCCAATGTTTGAATGAGCTGAAATTTCGCATACATATGTAACTCCGATGACAATGCAATATTCTGATTCATCCCAGGTTATTATTATCAGATATTATTTTTATCATTTAGTAATTACATATTACATAATATTGAAAAATAGTAATTATGTACATATTGCATAATATTGAAAAATATGTATGGGAAATAAGGGCTGTTGTTAGGGTTTTCCCGGCAATTATTCGATTTTTTCTCGCCGTAAAAACCATCCTTGGACTTCAACGAACATTGTAAAAAAAGAATTGTCAAAATTGGTCCAGGCGTTATTAAGTTATGCGGTTACCAACACATTTTGCGATTCATTTTTACCGACCGACGATAGTAAGGGAGGTATTGTTTCACACCAAATTTCAGATGTGGAGATTTTTACATATCTCCACGAATCATGCATTTTCTTAACAGAAAAAAGTATTTTTAGCATGATGTCTGTTTGTCCGTCCGTCCGTATAGATGTGTACAGCCTGAACGGCTCAACCGATTTTGTTGAAATTTTGTATATTTACTTAATGCATCAGTGGGATGAATTGATCAACTTTTGGTGCAAATCTGGAAACCGGAAGTGGTAGTATTAGCGATCGACGATAGGAAGGGAAGGGTTATTTTCACACCAAATTTCACATGAGGAGATTTTTTTATATATGACCAGGAATCATTCAGTTTGTATTGGTTTTATCCTCGGGAAAATCATATTTATTAGTTTTTTCTTGATTTAAAATTATATGACGTCGTCCAGCCATTCATGACGTCACAGCCTGGTCTTGCATATCTATAATAATAAAAGCAAGTGTGAAGTGTCTGTCTGTTTGACCGAGGCTCCAGCCAAATCTATCGCACGCAGGGACCTGGAATTTTTTACACGGAAGCACAAAGGGGCTGGCCACCAGACCTCGAAGCCCGATTTTCGATTTTTGAATTAGAAAAATTTTAAAAAAATTATAAAGAATATTAATTAAAAATAGTTTAGTTACCATACTAGATCATAGAGGCGCTGGTGGCGATAATTTGGCGGTAATTTAAATTCTGAGCAATGTGCAGATAAAAATCTTTTTATATATCTATTGATATTTACAATATCTCAATTGATCTTATTGGCCTTTTAAACTTTGAAAACATTCACATTACGGCTATAATTTAATACTATTAATTTTTAAGATTATGTGAGTAAATTATTTTAATTAAGAAAATTTGATCTCATAATTGGATTTTCACGTAAGATTTTAATATATAATATATTTTTTAATATTATTTTTATAGTAGTTTAGTGTTATGCTAATTTTATATTTTATTTTTATTTTGTTTACTCTGATTTTTTTTTAAATAAATTAATAACATTTAAAGTAGCATAAAAAAATTAATCGAGGCAGGAAAATTGATGGGGTTTGAAATTAATAGTGATAAGACAAAATAATTAGTATCAGAGAGAATAATATTTGCAAAGAATTTAAATCGAGGTTGCAATCTGGAAATTATTATCAAAGGGGATCAAAATTATTAAATTATTAATTGTATTATATGGGTGGGAGGCATGGTCTATAACCCTGGGAGATGAGAGTAGATTCAGAGTTTGAGAATAGGATTCTTCCCAGCATTTATGGGCCAAAGAAAGATGAGGACACCGGGGAATGGCGGAGACTGCATAACAAGGAATTGCATCTCTACATATAGTTAGGGTTATAAAAGCGAGAAGGCTGGGATCGGCAGGGCACATGGCTAGAATGGGAGAGGAAAAATATATTGGTGGGGAGTTCGATTGGAAAACGTCCGTTTGGAAGACCAATTGTGAACAGGGCGGGCAATGTAGGAAGGAACGTGAGAGAGATGGGACAGGGTAGGAGTTAGATGGTTATAGCTCAGAATAGGGACACTCGGGGGGTACAGGGGGCGGAGCCCCCGTCTAGGTGTGGAGAGCGCCGAAGGCGCTCGAAGCAGCTAGTCTATATATATAAAAAAAGGTTTGTGTCTGCACATTGCTCAGAATTTAAAATTTTTTGCATATCTTCGCGTTTCATGACCTCTAGAATCCAAAAGTGACTTTAGAATTTTTCACGTCTGTCTGTCTGTCTGTCTGTCCGGAAAATTACTATTTTATAGACTCAGAATTGGCTGAACCGATTTCTTTGAAATTACATCACAATATTCTTATATACCTCGAGAGTAACATAGGCTATAAATTTTATTAATATCTTATCAATAACCGCAGAAATTAATTTTTTAAAGTTTATATAATTCTCCGTGTTGTTCATTCAAGAGCAGCTCGCGGCTCACTGTCGGCCTAGCGGAATCATTTCAAACAATGAATTATCATAGCTATTCCCAATCAAAGAATTATTATAATATTTCACTTTTTATTTTAAATTCTAATATACAAATATCAATTCAATTAAATAATTTATTCTAAAAGTTCTCAATTTAATTAAAATATTTATTAGATCATATTTTTATCTTAAATTATTTTTTATTTAATTGAATATTTCTTCTTTTCTATAATATATATATAATAATATATAAATTTTATCATTGAATAATAAAAAAAAATATTATTTAACCTGAATTAAAATGACTGAATTATATTATCTTTGTTTTTTATTTTAATTTAATTACTCTATTATTAATTACTAAATATATATATATATATATTATATAAAAATTAAAATATGATGATATAAAGTTGTTTTAAATTTTTGACATTTTTAAATTGGGTATATTTTTTTAAATTTATTAAAATGTCTTTTTTATTTATTATGTTTAAAAGATTCATTTTTATTATGTGATATTAATAAAAAATAACGATGCTCTGTGCAAGTCGAATCATGTTGCACATAATTAAATAACAATTGCCAAACAAAGAATATAATATTTTTTAAAATTCTTATATTTAAATATCATTTCAATTAAATAATTTATTCTAAAAGGTCTCATTTTAATTAATTTAATAAAATATTTAAATCACCATTCAATTTTTTATTAATAGGCTTCTTTTTTTATTTTTAATTTTTAATAAATTCTCTTTTTTTGATATGATATTAATAAAAAATAATATTAAATTGTATATAAATATAAAAATTAGAATATTTGAATTTTTTTAAATTTTAACACATGTAATCAATCATATGCATTAAGAATGGAAAATTTTTAAAATCAACTTGCTATTAAATTCAGAAAAAAAATATTACTATTCGAATATAATTTAAAACTCTTTCTCTCCTTCTATTTTAAATTAAAAAAACGGAGTTTTAAGAAATCTAGATGCCATATGCAACATGGGTGGGTAAATGAATTGGGCTGGAAGAGGAGGCAATTTATAATTTTCTTCTAATTCAGATTTAGGACAAATCGTACAACATTATATCAAATCTAAGAACATTCAATATTTTTGTACACAAATTATTCAGAGTATTGGCTAAGCGTATCACTCACAATCAGTTTATATTGAAATTTATATAAATTAACAAAGTAAAAATTTTTATTTGTTTAAATTTTATTATAATGAATCAAAAAAAAATTAAATATATAGATCACATGATTAAGAGAAGCAAAAAACTTGACAGAAAATAACTGTTGGATGGAGGTCGGACATGACAGAAACTGTAAGAGAAATCTTCATATTGCGACGAATAATTTTCAAATCCCCTAGCACCACAGAATTTAAGTTTCTTTTAAGGAAAATAATTATGATCTAAAAAAATTAATAAATGAACTTAATAATAAAAAAACAAATAAATCAATTAATTTAAATTAATACTATTAATGAATGTATATATTGGTCATTTATCTATAGTTTTATACCGTTAATTTTTATAAATTGTCTCAAGTCTCTATTTTTGCATTTTCTCAAGTTTCATTATAATTAAAAATATTCAATAATAATCTAGCAATGAAAATAAAATACCAAAATGTAATGATCAAGAAATATTTTACTCTATTTCACTATTATAACATATACAATACTTAAGAATCATAGGGGGAGGAAATATTAGGAGATATCATTGCGGGTTCAGGCCAAATCGACCAACATTAATTAAGATATTTTCATTATGACAGATATTAGGAAAAAAACCGCGAATTCAATATTTCTGTTCACTAATTATTTGTAGACTTTAGTAAAACATACACATGACTCAATATAGATCAGCATAAACTTTTTCAAATTTTGATCTTCAAATTTGTCTTGAAGGTAGTAAAGAAAGAATAAGATGAGGAAATCAATTGTAAAATATTAGGTTACCCAGATAATGGAGGTTTGAAATTAATAGTGATAAGAAAAAATATTTAGTAACAAAGAGGAAGAGTATTAACATACAAAATCTTAAGATACAAAATGTAGAATTTGAATATGTAGAAAAATTGAATGTAATCACGAAGGATAATAATATTTAAGAAGAATTTAAATCGGGGTTGCAATCGGTAAACGCCTGTTATCTGCAATAAAGAGGCTTATCTCTTCAAAATTATTATCAAAGGGAATATATAAAAAGATTATTTTGCCTGTTGCATTATATGGGTGGGAGGCATGGTCTATGACCCTTGGAGATGAGAGTAGATTCAGAGTATTTGAGAATAGGATTCTTCCCTGCATTTATTGGCCAAAGAAAGATGAGGTCACCGGGTATGGGGGAGACTGCATAACAAGAAATTGCATGGCCTCTCTGCATCTTCAGAAATAGTTAGGGTTATAAAAGGGAAAAAGCTGCGATAGGCAGGGCACGTGGCTAGAATGGGAGAGGAAAAAGATATTGGTGGGAAGACCGATTGGAAAACGTCCGCTTGGAAAACCAATGACGCGTAGGAAGGGACGTAAGAGAGATGGAACAAGGGCTCAGGATAGGGACACTTGGAGAAATGTGGTTGTTGCGGCTAAGAACTTTAGAGTATCTTTGAGCCACATAGGTAGATAGATATAACATATACAATAATAATATATATAATTAATATAGTGATTAAATTAAAATATATTTTTTAAATAAGAACACAAAAAGAAATGAATGTTTTATGTAATATACTGATTGAAACAAAATGGATGAAAACCTTTTACTACTTTCAACCACCAAATACTATGTACCACTCGGGGGTACAGGGGGCGGAGCCCCCGTCTAGGTGTGAAGAGCGCCGAAGGCGCTCTGAGCAGCTAGTAGCTTATAAAATTGTAAATCCAATCGCAACTTGATGAATGACAGCCAGAATTAATATTACATACTGATATAAGGACGCTAAGTAGAAGTACATTTATTCAACTATTTGGTGATTTATTAACTGAGATAAAAAATTTTCTCGAAGAATTAAATGATGAATTTTGTCTCAGTGATTTAGCGTTTCCTAAAGAGTTTACATCGATTTTAGGTGGTCTAATTTCGAATATCAAGGAAAAAACAAGACAATAATTAAAATAATCAATATCATTAATGCATACAAAACAAAATTTATTATAATAATAGAAGACCTTCAATAAAACAATTTGAATCACTTTCCAAATATGGAAATATGTCCGATCACCTAAATTGTAATTATAACATTTAAAAATATGTTGTAGAAATTAAAGAGGTTTTGAGGTCAGATTTCATGAATTTGAAAAAGTTAAGATAATGTGCATTATCTCTCTTTTATTTTTAAAAAAGATTAAATGTATAATATATTGCAAGGGCCGGTTTAAGGGGTAAGCAAAGTACGCAGTCGCGTAGGGCGCTAAGCTAAAGGGGGTGCCGGGGCGCCTAAGTGCTCTCCATGTTCAGAAGAAGCCTAGAGGTTGAAGTTGATTTACATTGCCAAATTCTAGGTGAAATAAGTTAGCGCAAGTCGTATATCACAGGCAGGACCCTTCCGCATACTCATACTACTTCACAAATAATAACAAATGCATTCATCCGTCAGGCACCCCTCCGTTATCTACTTTGACTCGTCCGGCAGACGCCCCACCCCTCCGTCGAGTCTCGCGACCCTCGCGTCACTCAGAGACTCAGTCATCTACTGTCTCTTGTCATGCCAGCATAACCAGATGGCGCCAAAAACTTTGTTTCATGGAGAACAACAGAAATTTAGGGGGGCTGGCACTAACGCTTGTTTTAAGTGGTGGGGGTGGCTCCAAAAAGTAGTGAGAAATTCTTGTCGCCCATTTTGTCTGCACCACAGACCATAAACAAGACTAGACACGCCTGTGTTACGGTCTGAAATAGGGAGCTAGGGAGTGACACTAACGCTTGTTTTAAGTGGTAGGGGTGGCTCCAAAAAAGTAGGGAGAAATTCTTGTCACCCATTTTGCCTACATCAAAACCTGATCAAAACATTGAATTTTCCATAAGACAATACATTTTTGTTTCAAATTTTCTCGTATGTTTGAAAGTTTTTCTAAGTTATTTCTTCTTTATTTTATAGTTTAGTTAATATATTTAATAATTAGAAATAGTTTTTAATAATTTAATTTGTATTTAATATTAAATTATTTTTTATCAGATTCTAAGACCAAGTTAGGTTACTCCTGGGTTTAGGTTATAGGTAGATAGTTTTTATCCTTTCAGATGAAATTAGCTAAATAATCAAAAAAATTTTATTTTTTTTTGATTATTTACCAAATTACTCCTATAAATATTCATAAACATAATTACCTAGAAAATTTTCTAAAATATTATATATACCGTTTTGAAATTTAATCAAAGAAATTCAAAATACATACCTGTGGAAAGAAAGTTATTTCCCAGATTCTTCTTCACGTAGCTGTCTTTTACTTTTATTTACAGTTCGGTTCGTGCATCCATATGCAGTACATGCCATGATAATTATTTTTAAAAACAAAAATAAAACAACAAAATTTACTTAATTATAACAAATTCTGGTAGTACCTCAATATCTCTTGGTTAAATAAAAAATTGAGGGATAGAATAGAAATTTTGAATATTTCACATCTTTCAGATTTTCAAAAGATAGCAATTTAAGGAAGAAGGAAAGGAGGAAGATTGGAAGCCAACAGAATATTCTTTCCTATACTCAAATCATTTTTATGAAGAGTGTTTTGATAGAACGTCGCTGGTATATGTTCGATTAAAAGAAAATGCAATTCCTACAATATTCACAGGATTCAAAATTCAAAGTTTGACTCTTTGTTGATGGCACCAAGTCACGTGCTGGCGCGTGATTGTCAGTCAACGTGTTAAACAATTAATACCGGTACTTTCAGCGATTCAAACAAGCTGAATTCTACATATAGAAGTTTTATACAATTTTTAATCATGTGAAAAACTATCAAAGATATATCTTTATTTTTACGGTCAATTTAGAGGAATAAAATATAAAAGTGGTAGGTAATCCCTCTGCTACATTTCTTAAAATTATAATGATAGAAAACTACGATTTTTGTGATCTGCGGTCTTTTTCTTGTGGTGACATCTATTGGGCTATATAATCATTAATCGAAACATCCATCCATCACAGAAGCTAGATGTTAGAGCAGGGGTGACCAACCCGCGGCCCGCCGTAAACATTTTTGCGGCCCGCGAGATTCATGAAACAAATATCGCACTAGTGAAATAAATATGATTTCATTTTTTTTATTTCGTTGTTTATTTTTTTATTTTTAGTATTATATATTTTTTACAATGGGCATTCATTTTTCAATTAGTCACACCAAACAATATCTATAATGGGTCTAAATCTAATATGGGTATGTATAATTTTATATGAGGCCCACAAAGTTATGATGCATTTCCAAAGTGGCCCGCAAAATCATTTGGGTTGGCCACCTCTGTGTTAGAGCATTCTCTCTGATTGTTTGTCTGTCAAGAAAATTGTGTCACAATCAGCGCCCGCTCTAGCATTTCCGGCGCCTCGAGAAATAGAATAAATTGCCCCTCCCCCTCCCCCTCTATAATTGTAAAATTTATTACATTCATAATCAAAATGCCACCCTTCAGATTTTCCTCCCCGGACAAATGTCTGGTTTGCCGCCCTCTAGAGTGAGCACTGAAACTATAGTCTCAAAATTGACTGAACCGATTACTACTTAAAATCACACATGGATGCTCTGTGCACTATTCTTATCACAGACCATAAACTTATTCTTATATACCTCTATTTGAACATAGGACAAGGTCCAATAGTCGTCAGCAGCGCTAACGGTCAAATTGGCCTTTTTTTCGAGTCTACATTGATGGGGACGTTACAAT
Source organism: Labia minor (assembly GCA_963082975.1). Taxonomy (NCBI): domain Eukaryota; kingdom Metazoa; phylum Arthropoda; class Insecta; order Dermaptera; family Spongiphoridae; genus Labia; species Labia minor. The sequence continues at coordinate 74,770,788 of OY720344.1, forward strand.
CATTAACTCACCCTGAAAATCCATGTGCCAAAAACGACCAAAATATTTTAATGGGTCCTTGTTGTCGGCCCGTGCGAAACTTATGATGTCATGATCGATTTTATTCCCCCCCCCCCTCCCTATCGCAGCGAGATCAGACCCAAAAGCGGACGACTATTGGACCTTGCCTATAGACTATAAATTTACATTATACTATCAAAGACCTTTTGAATTAAATTTAACTAATTAATAACTTTTTTAATTAATATTTGACATCATTCATTCGATTTTTAATTATTCACCTTTTAGACATTCATACATATTTTTGAAATCATTCTCTCTTTATTATATAAAATAATTATGAAAACTAGCTTTTAGACAAGAATCTGTTTAAATCCTAAGGATATCCTGATAGTGTGTTTTGTTTATATAAATTATTAATTCTCTCTTGAACAGCTGTTTTGAAAAGCTTTAATGACAGTAAATTATTTTTGATTTAATAATAAAAATAAATAAAGTTTTTATAGATTGAAAGTATACATTTTATAATTAAGATAAATGTAGCTTCTTTTAACCATCTAAATTTGGTTAATTTAAAAAAAGACTATTAAGTATATATTTTTTTCAAAAGATATAAAGTAAATAATAAATTATTTTACAACTTAATATAATAAAATAAAATGTTCAAATAATAATTTAAATATATGATTAATAATTATAAAATATATTAACTTTTTGAAAACAAAATAATAATAAACATATAATCTATATATATAAAGGAGAGTTTGTATGTATGTATGGATGTATGTATGTATGTATGTATGTATGTATGTCTGTATGTATGTAATTTGTTTACTTTTTTGCTGTCATAGAAACAAACAAAAAAGAAATTTCCTACTTAACCGACACTTTACCGATAATTTAGAATTATGAACATCAAAAAATAAGAAACGATTTCTATGAAATTACATCACAATATTCTTATATATCTCTGTGGTAACATAGGCTATAGATTTTTTTAATATCTAATTCTAATCAATAACCGCAGAATTTAATTTTTTAAAGTTTATATAGTTCTCCGTGTTGTTCATTCAAGAGCCAGGCGTGGCCCACTGACTGGCGGACTCATTTTACACAATGTATATAACTAGCAATCAAAGAATTATTATAATATTTAACTTTTTATTTTAAATTCTAATATTCAAATATCATTTCAATTAAATAATTTATTCTAAAAGTTCTCATTTTAATTAATATAATAAAATATTTAAATCATATTTAACTTAAATTATTTTGTATTTATTCTTTCCATATTTGAATAGGTACTTCTTTTATTTTAAGGGAGGGAATTAACTATGATCTAAAAAAATTAATAAATGAACTTAATAATAAAAAATCAAATAAATCCATTAATTTAAATTAATACTATTAATGAATGTATATATTGTTAATTTATCTTTAGTTTTATCAATACTTTTATAGCGTTAATTTTTATAAATTAATTTTTATAAATTGTCTCAAGTCTCTAACTTCGCATTTTCTCAAATTTTATTATAATTAAAAATATTCAATAAAAATCAAGCAATGAAATTAAAATATCAAAATGAAATGATCAAGAAATATTTTATACTCTATTATAACATATACAATACTTATAACTATAGGCGGAGGAAATATTAGACGATATCATTGCGGGTTCATGCCAAATCGATCAACATTAATTAAGATATTTTCATTATGACAGATATTAAAAAAACCGCGAATTCAATATCTCTGTTCACTAATTATTTGTAGACTTTAGTAAAACCTACGCATGACTCAATAGATCCGGATAAACTTTTTCAAATTTTGATCTTAAAATTTATCTTGAAGGTAATAAAGAAAGAGTAAGATGCGGAAATCAATTGTAAAATATTAGGTGACCCAGACGACTTAAATATAATAGGAGATTCGGCAATTGCAATTACAGATAGCGAGGAAAAATTAATCGAGGTAGGAAAAGAGATGAGGTTTGAAATTAATAATGATAAATAAATATATTTAGAAACAAACAGGAGCAGTATTAACATACAAAATGTAGAATTTGAATATGTAGAAAAATTGAATGTAATCACGAAGGATAATAATATTTGAGAAGAATTTAAATCGAAGTTGCAATCGGGAAACGCCTGTTATCATGCAGTAAAGAGGCTTATCTCATCAAAATTATTATAAAAGGGAATGAAAATTAAAATATATAAAACAATTATTTTGTCTGTTGTATTATATGAGTGTGAGACATGGTCTATGATCTTAGGAGATGAGAGTGGATTCAGAGTATTTGAGAATAGGATTCTCCCCAGCATTTATGGGCCAAAGAAAGATGAGTACATCAGGGAATGACGTACGAGAGATGGAACAGAGGCTCAGGATAAGGACACTTGGAGAAATGTGGTTGTAGCTGCCAAGAACTTTCGAGTAGATAGTTATAACATATGTAATAAAAATATATATAATTAATTTACTGATTAAATTAAAATATATTTTAAATAATCACACAATAATAAATGAATGTTTTATGTTATACATTGATTGAAACAAAATGGATGAAAACCTTTTACTACTTTCAACCAAATACTATGTACCACTCGGGGGTACAGGGGGCGGAGCCCCCGTCTAGATGTGAAGAGCGACGAAGGAGCTCTGAGCAGCTAGTTGAATATAAAGGAAGGAATATAAAACAATATTTGTGTATCGTTCTAAAATATTTTGTTTTAAAAATTTATTGTATGTACCTTATTTTTTTTTTTTTTTGCATTAAAAGGTTATTACAAAAATTTTAATTGTCTACTTTTAATTTAATATCTTATATTCTATATATCTATTTAAATTTTATTTAAAATTGGAAAGGTAGTTTTTTATTTACAAGAAGGGAATATAAATAAAAACATATTTCCCAAAAAAGAAGGAAAATGTTTGCATTTATAAAATAAATTAAAAAACAATTTTTATAATAATATAATAAGTTTATTTATAAATTCATATATATATATATATATATATAAATACTTTTATAATCTGCTGAGATTTTAAATTATATATATATATGTTTCAAATGAATTTTATTTTACATTATATTGTATATATTAAATACAATTATTTACAAATGACAAAAATAATATATTTAATCTATAAATTATTCTGTATATATATATATATATATATATATATATACTATTAACTTATGATAGCATTAATATTTCTTAGTGTCATGATAAGTCTTTTTCTTACAGATTTTTCTTAAATTTTAAATATAGGTATTAATAATATAAACTTATATTTACTATACTGTCACGAAAAAGTTTTTTTCACTGTATATATATATATATAGATTATAAAGATAATCAAATAAAAAAATAAATTATTTATCAATTGGGTGGGAATGAAAGGAGAATTGATATATTTAGATGATATACAATATTTATTCCTGGTTGATTTTGATTAATTCTTCATCATTATGAATGATTCATTAAAAAAAACAATTTATATATATATATATATATATATATATTGACTAATGTGTTATACTGGTACAATTATAAAACAGTTCACAGTAGTTCACAAAAATCATTTCCACATATCAATTTCCTATTTTTTCTTTTTTTATATTACATGTAATTTTTACACAAAAGTACAAACTGTATCACAACAATATGTTCTTTTAATTTCACAAAATAATCTAAAATAAGAATTTATTAAAAAATTAATTTATCTATTAAATTATAAGACAATGATTTTATTGTTTGATTTAAGAAAAAGATATAATAGTTGATAGTTTTTAACTCTATTAAAAAATAAATAATCAAACATCATAAATTTTGTTTCAGTTTTTTTCGTTTTTCTTTTTTTTATAAATATATTTTATGATTATTTAATGTATATTTTATATATAATGTTTGTTTGGAATTTTAATTCAAGCTTTTCTTCTAAAATCATTAATTTTCAAAATTTTCAAAATTTTCAAAATGTTTATAAATTTTAGAAGTTTATAAAATAAATATGAATGTTGTTCATTAATCTTCATATAACTAGGACATCAAATCAAGAATAACTTATCATCATTAATTTGATAGTTACATTCTTATATAATAAAATCATGAAAAACAACATTGTTTAAGATTTATTTTATTGACTAAATTATCACTTTCAAATAAAATCATAAAACTTCTGTGACAATTGTCGATATATTATATAATAAATATTTACTAAATAGGTTTTTAATAGTTTTCGTCAGATATTAGACAACTTGGGAATTATTTTACAAAAATATAAACATTGACTAATGTTGTTTACTTATTTGAATAGATTAGCCATTGATTTCTCATTTCAAATGAACAACGATTGTTTATAGTCTTGGACTTAGTCGAGGTTTATGAATTCGTTCTGGTGTACGTGGTAAAGATTCTGGATAAAAACGTTCTGTTACTAATACCCGGACTACTTCATCATCCGAGTCAGATACTCGTGGTGAACCATTTGGTTGTTTATGTTCATTTGAAATTGGTGGTGCCAAATGTCCATTTTCAATTGGACCTCCATTTGATGGTGGTGTATTATGAATTAATACAGTTCCATTCCCATTTTCTTTCCGATGACCTCCATCGTCTTCATCATCTTTTAACGGAATTATTACATAATCGTTGGTATTCTTTGGTGGTTTTTCTGGTTGTTCTAATAGACTTTTCATTTCTTTTGCATTCGGGGCTTCCAACGGTTGGATAGGTTGTGAAGCACTACCACGATTTCGTCGGCAGGCCATTGCTAATAGGATAATACCAATTATTGATAATGTAGCGAAAAGAATAATCATTCCCACACTCGTTTCTCTTGGAGTATCTGTAATACCATCATTAACGCCAACACCGGGTTCATTGATGCCTGGAATATCTCCTCGATCCAAACTTCTGGGTTCTTCTTGGATTCGGTTTAATAATTCATTGGTTGTTGTCGATGTTACTAATATTGTAGGTGGAGAAGTTATTTCATCATCATCATCATCATTTGTAACATTCACTAAATCTTTATATAATGGAATATTAAAATCATTAGAATCACTATTATTAACTTCATCCGTACTTTGGGATAAATCTGGAATTTCGCTTATTAAATCTACCTTGTCAATATCAGTTTTATGGTATTTCTTATAAAAAGGATCTTCTGTTGTTGTGGTTGTTGACGTTGTTTCAGATGAACTTCTTTCTATTTCTCTTAATAGATTTTCATAGTCTCGATCTTCTTCATCTTCATCGTCACCTTCTGGCGTAGCTGAATCTTGATGGCCTGTTACTTGAACAATTATTGGTTCATTGACTGGTTGTTTCGATGTCTCTTCATCGGAATCGTTGTCATCGATTACTGGAAAATTATTTTCACTTAACATCGTTGGTAAAATACCACCTCCTGATCCTTCTTCCGGTGTGGTCGATACTCCTGAACCCTCAAGTTGTTCATCATCCTCTTCCATAAGACTATCAATATCACCCCGGGTAGAGCGCGATAACACAACATCACGTTTTAATCGATGACATTTTTCAATTGCTCGATTTACTAGAAGATTGGCGAATTCAGGTGGTCCTGCACAATAGACACGACCCCGATATTGACCATTTAAGAAAATTTTTATTTCTGGACAATGACATTCTACAGGATTGCCAGTTAATTTCACCAACGCATTTACACTACTTGTATCTGACAGTTTTGTTATTTGATTAAAGGACAAATCACTTAATTTCGTTTTAGCAATCGAATCCAAAGGAATATGAGCAATTTTATTATAACGAGCAGAGAGAATAATATCCTTTGAATGTTTGATCAATTCATAAGGTAAATCATTTAAATCACAATCGTTTAAATTTAATATTTGTAAATCTTTGGCAATTCCTGAAACATTTAATCCAGGATTTTCATATAAATCTAAAATTTCTACACTTCCTAAATCACCGAAATTGATGTTCTCCAGTCCAGAACGGGTGATTGATAATGTAGTGAGATATGGAAGAGTTTGAAACGAATCTTCTTCAATATTTGTGATATTTGCTTCGGATATATACAGATGTGACAAGTATTTGAAGCCCTAAAACAAAAATTATTAAACAGATGAGTTTTTGATTATTTTTTTTATTATTAGTTAAAAGTAATATTTTAATTAAATTAATTAGTTAAAAAAATAATAAATAATAATTTCTATTAGCTGGAATAAAAATTAATCTGCGGACATCAAATCTAAGTGGTTCTTTATCATAAAACATTATTATATTTTTAATTTACTTAGAAACCTGTTCATATACAATATAATTATAAATGAAATCAATAGAAATCATATTTTATGAAATAACTACATTCTAACTTTATAATCTAATTTGAATACTATTCATATAAGAATATCCAGTTTAAATGAATCACGATAAAATAGAATGTTAAGTTAAAGAAAATAACTTATAATTTATATTTTATACATATAAGATAGATAAACTTCAATTAATTATAAATTAATTATCTGTTTTACTTTCAAAATCATATTTTATCAAATAATAATTTAATAATTTGTTTATATTTTTAGAATTAAAAATCGTAAAAATACCCCAAGTTTTTATTTTTTATTATTAATATTAAAAAATAATAACTATTTATAAACCAGTTGCTTAATTTAGACCTTTTGGAATCAATTAATATTCCTGCATGATAATTATTTTTCTAGAAGAGAAGAATATACTTATGATTATTCATTTAATAACTATTAATTAATAATTTTATTAATGTAAATCATATGTATTAATTATTTGTTTTAAAAACGTACCTGAAATGTTGATCTATCAATGGATGTTAAATTGGCGACTTTCAAATGAAGTGTCTCTAATTCGGGGCATTCTCTTACAGCCTCCTCGACACTTGAATAAGTTCCAGTACGTTTTGGTGGACATCGTGCATCCACAATAAAGATTATTACACATAAAAGGACACTTGAAAAAAATTGATATGACTGCCAGTTGAAGGCCATTTTGTTTGTTACTTGTCCTACGTTCTTGTCGTAGTTCTTCTTAGCTCGTTTTCTTTGTTCTTAGCCTAAAACAAAAATAAATATTCATAGATCAATTTAAAGAAAAGAAAAGAAAAATGAAAAAAGAGTTAACTTGATATTTTAATATTTTCCTATTTTTTTTCTAGGTTAAAATATACACGCACCCCATCCCAGTAGTCTTGTAGTCCTTGATTGTATTGATAGATTGGGTAACGAGATCTTATAAATAGACACATAATTTTAGATGGAAGTTATTGAATAAACTAAACATCGTATCAAAATTCTAAAGAGAAATAATAAAAAAGATCCTGAAGTTTATTATTTATTTGAAATTTAATTTTTAATTTAATTAAATATCTATTTGTCTCTATAGCGCTACTGAACTTGAAATTTCTTGGACCCTGTAACCACATTTCTATCGTGATCTATATTTATCTATCTGAACAAATAATTGGATCAAAAAAATCATTGTTTATTACACCAATATGAATATTTTTAATGTTTTTTTTATACAAATTCTATTAGATTTTAGTTTAAATTAAGATTTAGTTGGTGATTGAAAATTTAGTTTTTTCTATTTCAAATGTATCTTTAATTTATTATAAATATTTACTTTTTTAATTATTTTTAAGATATTATGTGAATTTTCCATTATTGTTTTATTGGCTTTCGTAATCAATGCCTATCTCTAACCAGTCTTCTTATTACATTTTTATATTATATCTATATACATATATAAAAATTTCTGAAACCTATAATCGACGAACTACTATTTTCACATATAAAAATAAAGCTTCAATAATAATGCAAGATAAAATTGAACAATACAATTTATGATCTTTAAAAAAAAAATCAAATATATTTTTAGGTCATCTGTAATTTTCAGAAAAAGCTAAAATATTGTATATATATTATAAATAAATGTAAAAAAAACTCTAATTCATTATAAAATGAGTAAATAATTCTATAAATACCTTAATACTTTATACATGATCATAAATTAAGACAACACTTTTAATTGTATTCATTTAAATATCACTTTAAGATTTAATGACTGTTAACGAAAAATTCTATTATATAAGATCGCCTTGAAAGTATTGGGATTGCAAATAACAAAAAGAGGAGGGGGAAAGACAAAATAGACAAGATTAGCCAAGAGAATTCGTTAAAAAATATAAATATCTATAGATTCATCTATGCCTTTCAATAGATTATATACATATCTTATATTATTAAAGAATAAATTTATTATTATATACTAGTATTATGATCAAAGGATAGTAAACATGCAATTTTTTTCATTATGATATAGGTATTTCATGATATTATTTGAATAAATAAACAAATAAAAATATAAATAAGTATATAGATAATATCTTATATAATTTTTGCTGGAAGATATAGATAATGTATAATATTCTTAATTTTTTTACTTTTATACTCTTTAATCTTTATGTGACCGAATTATTTTATTTAAAATTACTTCTAAAAAATAAACAGTCTATTGTTTTAAAGAAATGCATACATGGGCGAATAGAAAATTTTTATTATTACTAGAAAATATTTCTTTTGAGAATTTGATTTCATTGCAATTTATCTGATAGAAACCTACTTACAAATAGACGAGTGAGCTTAAATTTTATAGATTTGTATAGATTTGTATATCTTTAAATTATTACAATACTATCTAATGAAATGTATATATGTATGTTGTATAATATACACACATGACACACACACACATATGGGTGGTCTAATACTTTTTAACTTTCAACATAGAGATGACAGCACTCGTCAACAAAAGCTAAAGAATGTGTTTGAATATCTTTAACGTAGTAAGAAGAACAAAACAAATTTGAAGATAAAATATAAAAAGTTGTTTGAGAAAGTTTTCAGACCATCTTAAATTTAATATAATAATATATCTGGAAGCTTTAATAAATGAAAATGATTATCATATCATATTATATTATTTTTATTAATTATTAAAATTAACTTTAACATTACTTCATAAAACAATTGTACTTATAGTTTATATTTAAATTGCATATTATATATTAAATTAATTTTCAATAACAAATCTTATTTAATTATATAAAATAAACGAAATTTGATGTATTATTTTAAATAACTAGTACCGGGACCCCGTGCCTCGGCTTGGTAATTAAGTTAAAAAAAATAATTAATTATTATTGGGTTTGGTTGGTAATATTAATACCTGAGACAACGAGCTCTCGCTCGACCCTTTAAAAAATATTGATATACAATTCTTTAATTATTTATTACAATTATTAAATGTTGCATCATTGATCAATAAAACTCAATTTTTCTTTATAAATACTATCTCTGGTGTGAATTTCAAAAAAATCGTTAGAGCGGTTTCTGAGAACCCATTTACAAACAAACAAACAAACAATTTTAGCTAGCATAATAAGATAAGACACATACAATTTTAGCTAACATAATAAGATAAGATATATTGTTTTTTTTTCTTTTAAATAAATTATAATATCTCTATAAAAGAATTATAATCTATTTATAGTTAGATTTAAATAGACTAAATAAAAAAAAAAATTAGAATTAATCTTGATCTTATTAAATAAAAAGATTTCAGATTGATTTAGGCCTTTCTAAGACTTCATTTTTTTCAATATTCTGAATATATAGTACACAATGATGTAATAATAAACAAAGGTGATGCAAAAGCAATGTTTGTTAAAAATTAAATTAAAATATTAAGAAAATTAATAAGAAATAATTATTTTTATTGAAAATTATATATGGTATCTAAGATTTGAGGTGAAATGGTTTAAGAATAGTAAGTATTATAAAAATAATTTAATCATTTTGATTTATTGTTTATTTTAAGTATTCATTATTTAATGAATACTTTTAAAATTAATTAATTTGTTAAATAATCAAATATATTATATTAATAAAAACTTTAGAAAAAATTTTAGAATGTGAAATCTTATTTTGTATATCATACATATTGGACAAGCCGTTGATTAAATAAAATATATTTCAGCCTGTCGGACCACCTGTGCCACTAATGAAGGAGTTAAAAAAAAGAATTCTCAACTCTTTCACACGTGGAATAAAATAAATTATTTGGGAAAGGAACCCTTAAATATACTTCACCAAAGAGTGCAGTACGTTTGACTATTAGCGCTTAGGAGAATCGCTTTGAACATCCAAAATCGTAAAGCAATAACAAATTAAATTAATGAAATATCCGATGCTAACATATGGGCCTGCAAAGGAAAGATTAGGTTCACTTTTTCTAAATAAAAGATAAGTGTTCGTTGCCACGCTATAAAATGTATTTAATTAAAGAAAAATTAATATAAAGTAAAGAAACTAAAATAAAATTAAAATATAAAAATAAAAGAAATAAATGCTGGCTAATACTCAGCTAAAACAAACAAATTACAAAAATATAGTAATAATAATTGAAACACAGTGTCTCCACGTGTTTAACAACGAAATGGCGAATTTACACCTAAAAAGCGTGGAAAAGGAATCCACGTTCAAAGTACAAGTTCTCAAGACAAAGTCACACAAGCAAGTCTCAAATGCAAGTGAGGTAGATCACCTCTGGTTCAAGGTAGCTAGCCGTTGGCGCCATGGGCCAAAATCGAGCATGGTGATTGGCTGTGAGGAGTCATGTGACTAGTGGCGTTAAAGTAGCCACTAAACTCAACACATGGCATACCAATATAATAAAAAAAAACATGCATATTTAAAAAGGAAAAAATTACAAATTTATATAAAAATAAATTGACCTTAAAATAAATAAATCTAAATCAGGGAGAGGCGTTAACATCCTCCCCCCTTCAGTGAAGAAACGCAGTTTATCACTGACCAAAACTTAAAAGTAATTTACATAAAATTAGCTTACAAAAATATAGATGTATAAGTAGTAGAGTACATTATTAAAATGAATGAACTAATAAAGCTGGCACTGATCTTTTAATAACAACTTTTAGAATTAAGTTTACAATTTTGATTTTTAATTAATAAAAGTAGATATGTCAGTGGTTCTCCAGTGAGAAAAATGACCGGGAGAAATTAATTCAATGGATTAAGGATCAACGGTTTCAGGAGTGGGAGGTAGAGAATTTAATACAACTTCCACTGGCAAAGCAGGGTATGCACTCCACCAAACCAATTCTAACTCCTGTAATTTTTGTAAACTTGTGCTCTGATATTGAGCACATCCCTTATTTCATTTTTATTTTGCCATTTTTTATTAATGTTGAAACATTTGACGTTAAGGGGAATAGCCTGACCAAACATAACAAACCCTAACTCTGTAGATTGAGCTATAATAGAGCTATCTTTATTTTTAATAATTTCGGGTTTAATAATTTTACTAAATAATTTAACTCCTATGATTATATCAACTGAACTAGGAGAGAAGAAACTGGGGTCAGATAAAGGCAAATGTTTCGCGAAATTAAATTGATTGCGTTTCAATGGCAACGATGGCAATTTTAAATTTAAATTATCCACTACATTGAAAGTAGTGTTTAAATGAAACGAATCATCAACTGGGGAAGAAATATTAATTTTTACAAAAGAATTGCTTTTGCCTAAAGGTTGATTTTTAATGCCAGTAAGTTTTATATTGGAGGATTGCTTATGTAATTTCATCTTGTCCACTAAGGAGTTAGAGATAAGTGAGATTTCAGAGCCCATATCAATTAAGGCTTTAACTTTAAAAGTTTTACCTGCATTATCATTTAAAATAACTGTTGCTTTGCCCAGTAAAGAAGTCGTATTTTTTCCACGGCAAAAATAAACACTGGAATTTGAAGAGGCAGGATTTTTTTGTGGAGAGGATGACCTGGAGTTGCTACTCACTGACGCACCATCCTTTGTACTATTTGTAGGTGATCTAGAAGATCCCCGTCGATTCTTATCTCTAAAAATATGTAAAAGAAAATTGTGTGGATTATTACATAATTTACAATTACTCCATTTGCATTGCTTTGAAGTATGTTTATTAGAAAAGCATAGAGAACACAATTCGTTCTCCTTTACAAATTTAATTTTATCTTTAACAGATAAATTCAAGAAATTTTTGCAGCCTTGTAAATAATGTGCACCTCTGCACATAGTACATTTTATATAATTGTTTTTATTCTTATTTTCAGAAGTTTTAATATTATAAACTCTGTTATTTCTTTTATGAAACGAATTTGCATTTGGATGATTCTTGAAATTATTATCATAATTAATTGAAGATTTATTAGCATGAGTCTCGTGGAAAGAGTCAGCTAATTTGTCTAAAAATTCTAAAACTTTTTTCAATTTTGGAATTTCATCCTTATTAAGGGAAAAAATCCACTTTTGATGAGTATGCTCATCCAATTTTGAGGTAACCAATCTCACAAGGAAATGGTTCCAAGCATCAGTATCAATTTTTAAATTATCCAGTTGCAAAATCGTTTCTCTTACCGTAGAGACTAATCCAGTGTAAGATTCAGCACTGGGAGTTTTAATGTGTTTTAAATTTAAGAATTTATCGACAAGATTGAAAACAATCTTGCGATAATTATAATACTTAGCTTCCAACATATCGAAAGCGATGGTAAAATTCTCGTCGGAAGTCGGCAAATGGTTGATGAGATCCTTTGCTGGTCCCGCCAGGTAAGATTTTAAATACTGCAGCTTTTGGGAAGCGGATAGCTGCAGATTGTTGGTAACGGCTGCTTCAAATTGGTTCTTGAAGGGAATATAATCTTCAAATGAGCCACTAAATATAGGTAAATTAAGTTTAGGTAAGTTCACCGTATTTGCACTCTGGGCACTAAACGTGGCGTTCAAATCGAACTTTGGCCCATTATCACTTGCTGAAATGTTTTTAAGCTGAATTGTGTTTAAAAATAACAATTCAGCTTTAATTAAATTCAATATTGGTTGAACTTGTACTTCATTGTTCAATTTTGATTTAAAAATATTTAAACGAAACGTTTCGATTTCGTTCAACGTTTTTTCAATCTTGTTTACAAGCCTTGAGTAGCTCAAGTCTGGTAAATCATTGATTGACTGCACAAGACTTTTAATGTCTTCCAAATTAAGGTTTAATAATGTCCAATCGTCTACCACCTCATCTGCATGTGCATACAGAAATAAAACTGAGGATGGAGTGCTGAACATTTTAAAAATGTATAAAAACTAAAAAAAATATATAATAAATGAATTAAAAAAAAAAGTGAACCTGTACTTTTCGATTTGGAAATCCAACCGAAACTCCCGCGCAGTCCTGTGGTCAACGGTCGCCAATTTAAAGGGGTATGGACAAGCCGTTGACTAAAATAAAATTAAAATATAAAAATAAAAGAAATAAATGCTGGCTAATACTCAGCTAAAACAAACAAATTACAAAAATATAGTAATAATAATTGAAACACAGTGTCTCCACGTGTTTAACAACGAAATGGCGAATTTACACCTAAAAAGCGTGGAAAAGGAATCCACGTTCAAAGTACAAGTTCTCAAGACAAAGTCACACAAGCAAGTCTCAAATGCAAGTGAGGTAGATCACCTCTGGTTCAAGGTAGCTAGCCGTTGGCGCCATGGGCCAAAATCGAGCATGGTGATTGGCTGTGAGGAGTCATGTGACTAGTGGCGTTAAAGTAGCCACTAAACTCAACACATGGCATACCAATATAATAAAAAAAAACATGCATATTTAAAAAGGAAAAAATTACAAATTTATATAAAAATAAATTGACCTTAAAATAAATAAATCTAAATCAGGGAGAGGCGTTAACACATATCTACATTTAATATAATATATATTAAACTGGTATGTATTATTTTAATTGAATTCAGGTCTTCAAAAAACAATACATTACCATTCAACACTCTTGATCAAAATTCAAAATTTAAGATTAAAAATGATCTTGAAAATGGCACCAAAATGGGCATCGAAACGTCTAGATTCATTATTAAAAGTGAAAACAATCCGAAATTAACTTTTCGTAATCAATCCCTTCAAAGAAACCTGAATGAAAATAAATATATTATTTTCCTATTCAAATTCCTAGCTGGGCATTACAAAATGAGTTTTGCTACACAGTTTTATCGAAGAAAGCTCACCCAAATTCTATGATTAGTTTTTAATATGAGATGCCTCATTGTATGAATTTTGAGAAAATATTTATACCTATAAATCAAAATTATGAAATAAATATGAATTTGAATATAATTTCTTATTTTTAGCCATAAATATTTATTTTTAATCACCTTTGAATATCAGGATATTTAAAATTATTATTATCACTAATAAAATATTTAATGAATATACAAAAAAGAGATTTAATATTTTTTAATATAAATCTTTTTATGATATTTTCAAAAAGCATCTTTTATTTTATATTATTAGCTTTTTTTAAATGGGTATAAAAACTATTTTTTATTCATGTGTTTCGGTTTCAAGAAATTATGATCACTTACATGTATATGATTTAGAAAGCACATGCATTTGTTCCCATCTCACGCTCTTTTGCTCTCTCTTCCCTTTTTTTCTCTCAATATTTATTTGTTTACCTCATCTGATATTCTAAATCAGGGATGACCAATACAAGACCCTCCAAGTTGGATTGAATGATCATAAATTTTAATTTTATTAAACATATCACCAAAAGAACATTAAACCAAAGGTCGTGGGTAATATATATAGTTTCAATTTTAAATAAAAGATATTTGAAATATCTTGCTTGTTTATTTAATTCAATAAAACAGATGCATGCCCCGGCATTATTTCTAAAATTTAGCCCGGTTACTGAAAAGGTTGGCCGACTATATCAGTGGTCGCCTTTAGATTTTGGGTATCGTGCCAAAAAAGATGTTTCTGTTCAAACCAATATTTTGGTTTGCCATAAAATAAAATGGTATTGAAAAAAATATCAGAAATTAAAATGTACTTATTCGTTTTTATATTTTATTCAAAACTCCTATATATGTAATAAGAAAAAAAATTATCAAGATCTAACTAAACGATAAAAAATAATATATCAAAAATTTAACAATAAAAGTTTACTTCAATTAGAAAGAAACACTATATTTTCTACAGTTGCCCAGTATGAGATCTTTTTTGTATAAATTGTGACGCTAAGTGGTCTATATTTGGTATGTAATATTACATGTATTCTGTTTCTGGTTTTGGTTAAAATTACATTCATTTGAGAAAATAAGAATTCGCAAAAGTAAGTTGAAGGAAATACTGTTAATGAAGCTACTCCTAGTTTGTTTAATGATGAGAACTGATTTAGAATCGTCATTTACGGTGAACGTAAGATAATTTCGCGCGGATAAATTTTTAAACCTGTGTGTTGCGACGAAATTTTTTTTTCATATTTTTATAACGCGTGCCAGCAAAATTTCGAAGAGTGCCACGTAATTGCGATCACTGGTCTATATAAATTAAGCTTCTATCTTTTTTTCATACCATCCGATCTTTTATCATTTAAATTAAAAAGCTCTAAAAATTTATCATGCAACAATTTATCTAAGGCATTCAATTTCACAAGCTGTTTAAATTTTTTATGAATAAAATGTCCTCCTTTAAGAAAAAAACACTTTTGAAATTATTTATCCTATGATTAGATATACGGGTACGATTATACATACTTATATATATATATATATATATATTTATATATGTCCCTATATATTTTAACTTTCTCTATTTAATTTTTTAAATATACCTAATTCTTCTAGATTGAAGAGATTGACATATACTTATAATTGTATATATAATATATATAAATTTCTTTACAGAAGAAGAAAAAATTTTATTTTATTTTTTAATAAATTAACTATTAAATACCATTCTATATTTTAAAAGAGGAGAGGTAGACGGACTAAAAACTCTACACCTACCCTTTTCAATTTATAAAGTTAAAAAAAAAAACTTTTATTAAAATCATAATAATCATGGCTCGTATTTATGCTGAATACATTCGAATTGATGAAAACAGTGAGCATAGTCCTCTTATTCAGAGCAGTAGCTTGATATTATGAAGCCCCTTCATTTTATATCTTATTATAATAATAATTGTTTATTTAAAATTATTAATAAAATGAATTACAGAAACAAATTTAAATAACAAACATGAATAACATTTTAAAAATATATTTCTAAAATATCACTCTACACACACATGGTTTAGACACTAAAAATTCAAATGTTATTGTTACTGCCCTTATTCTTTAGAGAAGAAATTTGTTTATTTTCATTCACCATCATACCCAATAATTTTTGAATTTTTAAATTAATGAACTTCACTTAAATAGATTCAATCCTTAGATGATAATGACTATAACCATTAGGTTACATTTTTTAAATGAGAATAAAAATTAAGAAAACTTCCGTATTTTCTAATTTTTTAAATTTTTTAAACAATTAATTTTTTATTTCAAGTTTTTATTAAAAGTATTAACCTTTTTTTTATTTTATATTTATATTTTATTCAATATTATTTATCTATCAAACAATGAATTATATGCAGTGATGTATTGGTAAAATAAGAAGTAAGGGAACGCATAGTGGGAGCAAAAAAAGTCCTATTTTCAGTAAACTATTTTTTTCCATATAAGTTTTTATTTTTTCTTATTCTTACTATACAAAATATTAACGAACACTAAAAAATAAATTCTAATAGTAGATTTAAGTGGGAGTTGTCGGGACATGAAAAAGTACTGGAACGCGTTCTGGTTCTGAAAAAAGGTAAGAGAACGTCGTTCCCCGCGTTCCCCTCCCAATACACCAATGATTATATGAACGTAGTGACGTTTAAGTTGGACAGAGCAGGGATATAACTAAGAGGCTCCCCTGGCCAGTTTTAATTTTTGAAATTAAAAAACAAATTAAAATATCATTATTAATTAATATATTTATATAAATATTATATACATCATAATTTGTTAAGTAAAAAAAAATTGTTTCTAATAACTAAATAAAAAAATTTAGATTATTTTATTCGTGGAAGACATAATTGTTTTCATAAATAGACGAAAAAGTTTTATTAAATCTCATTTTGAAATTTTGTGCTAAGCATTGATTAAAATTTTTTCTGAAATATACTTCCAAGAATAAACAAATAATAATGAAGGGTATCTTGGGATGAATTGAATACTTTGAATGATGACTCAAAAAATAACTAGTTCGATATCAAATTCTAAATATTATCTTATTTATGTGTTTTTAATGGTTATTATGATTAGTATTTTATTATTTTATATAAAGACATTCACACACACCCACACATATCAATAAGTAGTATTTGTTATCTTTATCTTATCTCGGCAGCAATGTAGTTTTATTTTCTAAATTAAACATTACCTATATATATATATATATTATATATAATAAATTATCAACTAAGATGTTATGTTTTAAACATAGAAAGAATTCTAATAACAAAAAATTTATAATTTTCATTTTTGCTGGATTATGAAATCTGGATTTGTAAGAATGTCGGAGATCGGTGCCTTTTTTGTGATTATATAAGATATAAAAATTATATCGTTGATATTTACAATATATATATAAATAACAAAGATCTAGATATTTAAAATTAAAGTCGTATAGTAGAATTTTATGAGGCTAGATTTATTGCCTGTCATAGATGAACCCATTTTTAGATAAATAAAAGACAAAAAAAGAGAATAATATTTAATTCAAAATCTGAAATTGGTTCGTTTAATAAAAAAAATGAATACATAAATAATGTTAAGAATTCATTTTTGTTGAATTATTCTATCTACTTGCTAGTCAAATGTAAATATTTAATAAAGAAAATAATCACTTGATAGATAGGCAACAAAATATCTCTTATATGAATTATATAAATTATTATTATTATTATTATTTTTAAATTTATAAACGAAGGATTTTTTAAAGAGAATAACAATATCGGCCAATGAAAGATTCATAAAGTGGGAAATGTGAAAATTTTATGAGAGGTAGGTACATCGTTATACTATAATCCACTAAACATGTGGTCGAGATATAAAACCTTAAGAGATTCACTTAAATTTAGGATTTAGTAATTAGTTTCAAATATATATAAATATATATTGACGTTTCGGCAACGATTTTGATGCCATTTTCGAGAGAATTTTTTATGGGCGAATTTTTTGGACTCTGGGTCTGACAAGAGGTGCCTGGCTGTTGTACGAACCAGACAGGTTTTAGGGTTAGTCCTAATGCCAAGGATTCTTCAGAGCTTCAAAACTCAGTATCTCTAAGATTATTCACCAATTCAATAAAAAATTCCAACATTTACTTTTGCTCACATTGGCTAAGATCTAAATTACATTCTAATAAATTCTCTTAATAATGGCGCCAAAATGGGCGCTTAAAAGTTGAGATTAAAATCTTACAATAAAATAAGAAAATACCAGGAAACATCTTCTCATAATAATAAAAACTTTAAAGGAAACCTAAACGAAAATTGATATATATATATATATATATATATATGTATATACGAGTACGATCGTGTATATAGACAAATATGTTAAATTACTTAATTTTTCACAAATTATTAAATTTCAAACATTTTTTTTTCTTTTCATTTTTACCTAATAATATAATATTAGAATAGAAAAATAATCCAAGACTAATTATTATTGTTTTAATTACCCATTAAGCAATATCTGGCGCCTATTATTGATAAGATAATGATTATATATATATATATATATATATATATATATATAACTATAATTGCAATCATTTTTTACATTATAAAATGATTGATTAAAGAATTTATTTTTTTAAAAATATTTTTGGTGTCGTAATTATTTGTTTTATTTTAAATTATATATCTTATTTTCAAAAAATATTATATTATCATAACTTTATTAAATTATTAATCTAAACTTTAACTTATATATAAATATACGAGAGACTAACTATTATATATATGAGAGATTAACCTAATTTTTATTTTTATTTTTGGTCTTCAGTTAATTTTCCTTTTAAGCCATTTCTCATTTTTAGTTCTTTTTACAATGATGATGTAAGGTATAACCGAAAGTAATTAAAAATTAAACCGTATCAATCAATGAATTGAGACCTATTGTGCTGGTATCCTCGAGATTTATCATACCTTTTCTTTGTAAAAAGAACAAATGAAATATTACAATAAAACAATATCAAAAAAACAATTGACAAATAATATTAAAGTGAAAAAAAATAAACTAACCTCTATCAAAAACAAAATATTTATTTTTTCCCCTTTAAAATAATTAATTTATTAATATATAGATCTTTTGAGAAAGTCATAAATAAAATATAGGTATGTTTGCTTAACTTAATTTATATGTTTAATTATAAATAATAAAACTTATTATGAGTCATTGTTGACATTTACAAAAAAAAAAATTGTATTATAAAGTATGTAAAAAGCTATCTAAATAACTTCAATTTCTACAATATATATAAGTTAATCTTTATATATGTTATTAAGAGTTCACTTATGGGGAAATTATTTTAATTGTGTAGTTGTTTTTCTTTAATTTTAAGTTAATTTATTTTGAATTATTTAACACATGTCAATAAAAATATAAAAATCTAAACATTATCTGATAAAGCAGTTTAAAAAGATTCAATTTTTCAACTGAAAATCTATTTGATTTTTTGTTAATAATCTTATCCAATAACACCATAGGGTATTAAAGTATTACCGATTGAATGGTTAAAATCCGTTAACCGTTTTAACAGAGTTTATGTCTCCAAAATTGCTATTAACCTTTTAAATGTATAGATATATATTGTAAATTGCTAAGTAATTCAATGATAATCAAATTATACGAGTAATTGAACGTTAACCCTGCCAAGGACAATCTATACAAGATGATATTAAAACAATATAAGGAGGGAAATATAGTATAAGTATTAATGGTAATATAAAATATATGAATAAGGAATTAAACTATCCTTCAAATTATGTTATTTAATCTTTCTTTATGAAATATCTTCGTAATTTATCATTTACATCTTATAAATAATTAAATAATTTCTGTAACTCTCTAGTTAATTACTTATTTTTTATTTAATTAAAATCATTTTCACAACATGATTTGTAGATAGATGAGCTACCATCTAGATATCTTATAAAATTGAATTATTAATCATTTAAATTATTTTTACAAAATAATAAATGAAAAAAAAAATGATATTGATAAATCCACTTGAACTTCCTATCAAAAGATTGTAATTCAATATTAGATATTTTCAATTATAAATTACTAATTATGATCTTCTTCAAGATAAATAATTAATTCTAATTGATAAAATAAGAAATTGTTCAAATTCAAAAGAAGATGGATACAAACAGTGGCGTAACTAGGGGGGGACAAGGGCGACATATGTCCCCGGGCGCCAAATTTAGGGGGCGCCAAATTAGGGAAGCCAATTTGGAACAAAAGAAGAATTAATATTTAAAGTTAAACTGTATTTTGTGTAAGTCAATAAATATTATTTATACGCTTATTAAAATCATATAAACCTGTTTCGTTATTCGTCATTAATATTCTTTAAAAAAAAATAAATTAAATATATATATATATATATATATATAAGAAAGGGGGCGCTAATTTCTCAGTTGCCCCCAGGCGCAAGAACCTCACGGTACGCCACTGGATACAAATATAGACAATTAAAAAAAAATCATTTTTAACTAAATACAAATATTTTCTAAACTGAGTAAAATATTACATTCGAGTGAATTTCGAAATTCTATTTAATACAACACAACACTTCAAAAAATTATTTAATTAATTTTATATGCCTATTTCGTTAAACTCACACTTTCAGTTATGACCAAAAAAATAAAATTAATTATGTAATTAATGATATAAATAATTGCTCTATATTCTATATAAATTTTGAATAATGTCCGAAGTTAAAAGTCTAAGCATTTAAGAAGTATTATAGAAGTAAATGATAAATTTCCTTACGAATTTATAAACTTTTAGAACTATATTAGTAAATGACATTTTATACAGGTAGTGATAAGATCTACATACATTGATACTAGTTATTATATAGTTAAAATAGTGTTAATTTTGTATTTATTTAATAGAGCTCAAAAATTGTTTTCCATTACAATATTTCTTTATATTTATTACTGTTAATAATAATAAGATAATAATGATATAAATATAATCTACAAATATATATATTTATATATATATAAAACATAGATATAAATTATTATGATAAAAATTTTTGCTATTATAAATTAAATAAATAAATAAATAACAAAGTTTAATAAACTATACACATTTACGATAATTTATTATTCAGGAGACTTCGAAAGGTATATTTCCGGTAGAAATAAAATTTTTAAATACCTATCTAAGAAAATGCAATGTATATTATGAATATTAGTATACTCGAATTTATTCTAGAATATATATTCTCTCTTTCTATATCTATCTATCTATATTTATATATATAAAGAGAGAGGGAGAGAGAGAGAAAGATTTGTAAAATAAAATTAAAATATTTGTTTCAATTTTAGTGGAATTTTTATTAAATTTATTTTACAAAAATAGAATTCAATTTTTATTTAATGTTTTATATTTAGACGAATTTTATTTGCCATTTAAGTCTCCTAGTAAATACTAATAAAAATATTATTTTAGATCTACATTTTAATTACTAATCATTTAAGCTTCGAACTATAAATAAATTAAATCAT
This sequence comes from Labia minor, assembly GCA_963082975.1. Lineage (NCBI taxonomy): Eukaryota > Metazoa > Arthropoda > Insecta > Dermaptera > Spongiphoridae > Labia > Labia minor. The sequence continues at coordinate 74,792,553 of OY720344.1, forward strand.
ATTTACATATGACTTTATATTTGATAAAGGCAATAAAACTACAAATCGTTTAATAGAATGAATAAATAGAATAGGTGGCTTTTATTTACCTGAGGATAAAGCACATTTCAACCGTTACAATCGAGGTGGATAAATGTCGTCGACGTCGAGTGATATATCGAATGTGTGGGTATGCAATGGTGGTTGTCCCCCGAGTCTCGGGGGACCTTCCAATGGTGGGTGAATATGAGTTGGCGCGCGAGAACCGAGTGAGCTGACCGGCCGGTCGCCTCTACCTGACTGCCCCTTCCATCGTAACACAGGCGACCACCTGATCCGACGTCGCGGCAGACGACGAACCGAACGAGTTCCCCGAACAGGAGAGACACCTCTCTCCCCCTCCCCTACTCCCCCACTCCCCACACTTGATTCATCCCCTACCCCCGCTACATCTACCTATCTACTCCAGCCACTCCAGCGATGCTGGAGATTGGAGCCATTCATAGAATGTCTCTCTATTTGGACAATGCTATGCAATACTTTTACCTGAATATCGGTCTGTGCAGCTTTGATCTCTCTACCCCTACGGGTCTTCAAGCAAGTGGGAAAAAAATATAAATTTTAACGACATAATAATTAATTACTTATTTATGGAATTCCGTTCGGAATATTTATAGAGAGAAAAAGAGAGAAAGAAATATCGTGTGTGAAAAAAGTGCGAAGATTTTTAATAATATATATATATATAATATAGGTTATATATATCTTATCTTATTATACTTGCAAAAATTGTATATATATATATATTTGTATTTTTGAAATATTAAAGATAAAGAAATATTCATCTGTATTGGTTTCAGCCTCGGGATAAATCATCTTTGTTAGTCTTTTCATTTAAAATAGGAATTTTAATAATAAAAAAAAAATATCGCTGGACAGCGCTTCCTTAAATACAAAATATTATTAAAATAAATATTTTTAATTTTATTACGAAATATATATTATGTTATATCCACATGCCATACTTTTCTGTCTTTCAGTGCATTAATACGTACGTTTAAGGGCTATGACTATTTATTTTTAAATTTATGTTCTTTTAAATTATTTAAAATTGTTTAATATATTTTGTCGTTTATTTATTTTTTAAATAATAATCTTAATCTTTAATATTCATAGTTCATAAGGAATAATTTTTTTAAAGTTCCGAGAGCGGCGGCTCGGTGAACCAGGTACTATATACGTATATATATATATATATATATATATATATATATATACCAAAATATACTACATATCTTTAATTAATTAAGCAGTCGTCAGTTTAGTGCAGCGTGGATTATAATTCTAATAAAGATTAAGGTTTTCAAGAATTATGCTTTTTCATGCTTATTATCATCATTTAACATTCAATTTAGATAATATAATTAGTGTAAATATAAAAAAAAATTATTCAAAATTCAATTTTTTTTATTTTCTTTGAACCTTGAAATTCTTAAAAAAAATTAAATAAATGATTTAAAAAAAAACTATGATTCAATGGAATATCAATTGAAAAATCAAAATTTTTTATACATTTTCGTTGAATCATTTCTTTTTTTCATTACACGATACCCTCCTTGAATGTTCATAAATTATTAACTTAACTCATCTCATCAAATTTAATTTATTAAAATTTCTTTCAATTTTTCAAAACTTATTTTAAATCCAATATTAATAAAAAAGATATTATTCAATTCATTAATATATATTAAATAAAAATCTTATATAATTCTAATTGGATTCTAAATATAATCAATTATATTGGTTAATCACATCCTTCTTCTCTAGTTCAAAAGGATATTTTAAATTGCAATAAATTGCAAACTAAATATATAATGACGTGATAAAGAGTTTATATTAGTCTGACGATAAGCCGTACGTCTTCGATACTTAGAAGATAAATTTGTTTATAGAGAAGGGGAAAGGAATCATTATGCAACTATATAAAAAAATGAAAAATCTAGAATTGATAACTATAAGCAACTATTTTCTTAAGGGATGTTTTAAAATTTTACTTTCGCTACTTTAATTCTAAGACCGAAAATTTAATGTATATTATTAATAAATTTACATTTATGAATTTATTTTTTTTAAACAAGAATAAACAATATTAATGTGTAATTAATAAAATAAATTAAAAAAGAAAATTTAAATTAAAAAAGAAAATATAAATACAATTAAAAAGAAATAAACTTTATAAAAATTAATAAATTTTATTTTTTCAATTTTTTTAATTTGAACTCAGTTTTTGGTTTTATTATTTAATCACTATTTTTATTCTTTTTAATTATATTTATATTTTAATTGTAAATGTATTTACATTTTAGTATTAATTCAAATCATTCAGGATACAAAAATAAAAAAATAGATAATTTTTCCTTTTTAAATTTTAAAATAATTTTTTAAGTAATAATTCAACATGGTATGATCAACACTAGAATGGAAACATTTAAATAATGCACTTATTTAACCAAAAGAATGCTAAATATTTAAGTAAATTTTTAACACTAAAACAAATGTATTTAATCATAAGAAATTATTGGCATATATATATATATATATGGGTGTGAAAAACCTAAGGAAACTTTACCTGTTTGACTGGCTAATAAGATAGTTTAAGGTATTCGGTAAATATATAATTAAAAGGAATAGTCAAATATATAATTAAATGAATAAATAGAGGTATTTATCCAAGTGATGAGTCATTTAATATCACCTGAATCTTGAGAAAAATACAAACAAAAGTGCATAGGATTAGGTAATGAAATTTTCTATTTTTTACTATTTCTGAAAGTATTAGGTTTAGTAGATAATATTATTTAAAGATAAATTAAATAATATAGATATTTATAAATTAATCGATTAATAAATTTTAATAAATTAAATTATTTGTTATTTGAAATATTTTATTTTAATCTTTTAATTGATGGTAAAATGCCGGACATGAGAACGTTCAAATCTCGTCTAGGTCACAAAAATTTATAATACAACCTTTAATGTAATTTAAATAAAATCTATCTATCTATCTCTGAAACTCGAAAATTCTTGGCCGCAGCAACCACACTTCTCCAAGTATCCCTGTTCTGAGCCACAATCCTCCAATCCCTATTATTTTTCTTGATCTTTGAGGCTCTCATCTCCACTGCATAACTTCTTAAACCAAAGTTGGACCACAACAATGTCAGGCCCAACCCAAACGCATCATTAATTTTTCGAGCTGTATCGGCCGCTTTAGTACCCAGTTTAAACTCGTACAGGAAAATAGTCCGGATTTGTTTCTTCTCAATCTTCAATTGACGAGCCGAAGAATAACGTAAATCATCAAAATCATAAAAGTTTTTGTTATCAAAATACAGAGCGAGGTTAGCGCTTTAAAATGATATATAACACAAGCACATTTATTACATAATTTATTTCAATATCAAGTTGCAAACATCAAGAATACAAAAAAACGAAATTATTTTCCTTCCAACCTATCTATCTCTGTGACTACGGAACTCGAAAGTTCTTGTCCGCAGCAACCACACCCCTCCAAGTATTCCTGAGCCACAACCTTCCAGTCCATATCCTCTTCCATCTCTCTCACATCCTTCCCACATTATCCACCCACCGTGTTCTTGGTCTTCCAAGCGGACGTTTTCCAATCGGTCTCCCTACCATTTCTTTTTCCTCTCCCATTCTAGCCACGTACCCTGCCTATTGCAGCCTTTTTGCTTTTATAACCCTAACTATTTCTGAAGATGCATAGAGGTCATATAATTCCTCGTTATGCAGTCTCCGCCACTCCCCGGTGACCTCATCTTTCTTTGGCCCATAAATGCTCTTCGAAGAATCCTATTCTCAAATACTCTAAATCTACTCACGTCTCCAAGGACATAGACCATGCCTCTCACCCATATAATACAACCGACAAAATAATTGTTTTATATATTTTAATTTTTATCTCCTTTGATAATAATTTTGACGCGATAAGCCCCTTTACTGCATGATAACAGGCGCTTCCCGCTTTAAATTCTTCTCGGATATTATTATCCTTCGTTATTACAGAACCTAAGTATTTAAATTTTTCTACATTTTCAAATTCTATATTTTGTATGTTAAGACTTTGTGTGTTAATACAATGTATTCCTCTCTGTTACTAAAAACTTTGTCTTAGCACTATTAATTTCCAGCCCCACCTCAATTCCTGCTTCGATTAATTTTTCTACGCTATCTTTAATTTAATTGCCGAATCTCCTATTATATTTAATTCGTCTGCGTAACCTAATAATTGATTTTTTTTGTTTAAAGCGATTCCATTTGATTTTTCCCCAATTTGTCTAATTACAAATTCCAGAACTAATTTAAATAAAATTGGTGATAATAAATAAATATGTAAACTGGCTAATTCGATATAGGCTTATAACTCTAAAGCTCAAATAATAATAATAATAATAATAATAAAACATTTTTAATTTAAATTTTATTTTACATATTTTTACTAATGCCTAGTGCTAAAATGAAAATTACTCGAGTAAAATAAAATAATTTAACCTGTGGCCAGGCACAGAACCGACCGTCGAAATAAATTAAATTCCAGCTTCAGAAACAATTTCAAATAATTTTAATATATCTATTAATGTAATAAAAAACAGATATGGATATAACATAAATATTTTTAATTATAATTTATTCATAATATATAAGAAGGCGCTGGCTATGACGTCATGAAGGGCTGGATGAATTCATATAATTTTAAATTAAGAAAAAACTAATGAAGATGATTTTTCCCGAGGATAAAACCAATACAAAGTGCATGATTCGTGGAGATATGTAAAAAATCTCATGTGAAATTTGGTGTGAAAATAACCCTTCTCTTCCTATCGTCGATTGGTAATACTAACACTTCCGGTTTTCGTATATACACCAAAAGTTGATCAAATCATCATACTGATGCATTAAGTAAATACACAAAATTTTATCAAAATCCGTTGAACCGTTCAAGCTCTACACATGTATACGGACAAACAACGGAGGGACGGACGAACGGACAGACATCATGCTAAGAAAATGCATGATTCGTGGAGATATGTAAAAATCTCCACATGTGACATTTGGTGTCCCTTACTATCGTCGGACGGTAAAAATTAATGATCAAAAATTTAATAAATTTTAAAACCCCATATAAATATGTAGATAGGCAATTTCAAATTTTATTTTATATTTTATAAAGATTTATGTTTTCTAAACCCTCCCCCCATTTATATAGAGTAATCATCATCATTCGACATTTAACCCGATATTTGAAATTAAGATAAATATGTATATAAAAACCCGTCCCGCCTTTTGCCTCTTCATCACTTGAAATGACAGTTAACATAAGAATCTAACAACATCAACAAATTGATTTGTTTTTATATTTTCTTTAAGACATTCATAAGTTTCTCAAATAGAAAACCAATTAATCCTACAATTCTTTGCTACATTCATTACTAAATAATTCAAAACAGTTGGTGAGGGTCATTTTATCGTTTTTTTATATAAATTGAAGTAGTAATTATTATGATTAACCCGGGAGTTGAAGAGGAGGGGCTGTTCTTGCTCTCTCGGACGGCGGTTGAAGAAAGAATGTGTGCGTCTGTCCCAACAAAAAAAAATTCCAAGATAATGAAACAACCCCAGTAGCCAATCAACAACACTAACAACACCACTGCCTGTCAATTTAGATATCAATTAACTGACAACCATCAAGTGAATGAACAAAAATGAAAATTAAAAGTGCCTTAGCATCTGTACTTCACACACTTTTAATTATTCAAAAATCTATTGATTATTTATTATTATTATTTTTTTAATGATCCTATAAAGATACAGAAGATAAAAAAAAGATTAAAAAAAGAAAAGATAAAATGAAGGTATATAAAAATTAAAAAATGTAAGAGAGATTATTATACTTATATAGTATTTGATGAATATTGTGTTAATAATTAAATAATCATTTATTGTATAGTGTGGTATAAAATGATTAAAAAATATTAATTTCTCTGTTTTTATCATTAATTATTATTTCATGGTGGTATTAGATTCTTAAGTTGTTAATTGAAACAAAAAAATGTCATCACTTGACCAAATTCCTTCCCATCTTCACACAATCTCGACCATCTACTTGTATATCAGTGTTTCTCAACCTTTCGGTATTCAGAGTTTTCAATTATAATTTTAATTTCAACCCCCTTTTACAATAACATCAATAATTTATATTGAGTATTTTGGATTCTGTTTTTAAATTACATGTAACTTACTGACAAAAAGTATTTCTATGTGTGCTTTCTTTTCAGTAAATTAATCTATATTTTTTAAATAATATTTTCTCTTGAAAAATGGCTCTTTAACACATTATTTTTCATTTTATACAATTTAGTTATCTAGAATTTTAATACAATTTTCTTTCTCAAACACAAAGATAAATTTTCTATTAAAAACACTAAAATAAAAAAACAAAATAGCAATACCTCTGATACCCTAATTATGTTTTTTACCGACCGTCGGTAGTAAAGGAGGTATTATTTTAACACCAAATTTCACATGTGGAAATTTTTACATATCTCCACGAATCATACATTTTGTTAACAGAAAAAAGTATTTTTAGCATGAAGTCTGTCCGTCCATATAGACTTAAACAGCTTGAACGGCTGAACGGATTTTGATAAAATTTGGTAATTTACTTAATGCATCAGTAACATGAATTAATCAACTTTTGGTGTATATCCGGAAACCGGAAGTGGTAGTTTACAAAGTATTAATTTTATATGCATGTCCCAAAATATTTCACTTATAATATAGTAGTAATTAATAATTGATTAATTAAACTAAAAATAAAAGATAAGATAATTTTGTTTGGAAATTAATTTATTTCAAATTGTCGGTAGGTTCTGTGCCTAACTTATTTCAAATGTCTTTAATCAAAAAAGACCAATAGTTTAATTGTAATTTATTATATTATATAGGTATCTTACATGGATTTGTAAATTATATTGAATATTGAAATATTTTTCACTTCTAATTTAAATTTTATGGTTCATGCATTCAAAACATTCTTCAAGATAGTTTTTACAATTAATGTAAAACTCAACAAATCATTATATAAATCTATATATTTATATATATTCTCAAATATTTTAAATTTCAACGATTTTATAAATTTAATTACAATTAAAAGTCACTTTTAGAAATATTTAGATGCGACACGGCTCTTTTCTTATTTCTAAAAAGGAGTTTGTTGTTTTGTTTTGTTTTTAATGAAAAGAAATATAAAAGCTTTCTCGAGCTTTTATTTTCTCTCAATCGCATCTGCTTTTTTTATTATAGGTTGCTTGCCTGCCTGGATGGACGGACGTTTCAAGCCATATCAAGACAGTTGAACAGCATGAAAGCAATTCGATTAAACATCACATTCGTCCATAGCAATATTCACATTAAACCCTTCAAGCAATAAGAAATATTAATTAAATGATTAATAATTTAAAAATCGAAAGAATTTATAATTTATTTATTTTTTTGTTTTTTTATTTAATTTAATTTTTGTTTCTTTTTGTTTAAGCAAATTATAAACCCGTTATATATATATAATAATAATATATGATATGCTCTTTTGTACTAGTAGACCTAGAACCACGTTTTATAAAATGGAAATTTTCAAGATAGAAAAGGCATTTTATTAGACAACTTCTTTTCTTTACTTTGACTTGATTTTTGAACCGCCAGCTATCTAACCAATTCTCAAGATCGACTTTTAAAGAGAATTTTTAGCTCTGAATTTAAAATTGCAGATATTTTAATTTATTTGTATTTATTTTAATTTGTTTATCTAATAAAAATTAATTTGAATTGAAAAAATTAAATTATTTAAAAACGATGTCTATAAATTTGATCTGGTGGTTGTGGTGGGGGACTAATTTTAGAACAGTGGTGCGCAACCCGTGGGTCGCGACCCCCAGAGGGAAAAATTTTCATGGTCGCCAAATTTGAAGAACTTTATACCAGGGGTCGGCAACCAGATTCCCGCGAAGCCATTTTCAAGTGCCCGCATTCAAATTACTAAGTATAAATGAATACAAAAAAAAGTAAAATGTTTTTGCAATCATTGCAGGCTCTAAAACATTTGCGATTTGAAAAAGGTTGCCGACCCCTGCTTTATATAACAATAAAAAAAACCTCTAATAAAAGGAAATTTCAGAAATAGTTAACACTACTGCGACGATTAAAAAAAACCTCTACTATCTACTCAGGGGTCGCGACAAATAAATAAAATGGGGATTGAAAATGAAGATAGGTTGCGCACCACTATATTAGAAGATAAATGAGTAATAAGAAGAGGATTGTAGATTATATCACAAAAATATTCTCGACGACACCTTTACAGATTCTATATATCTTAGTTAACCTCACAAAACTAACGTTATTGTTTTCTTTCATCATTTTATATCTGGCAATAATAAAATATATATATATCCTAATCATTATCGGAAACTGTGACGTGATCATTTTAAAGTATTGAAATTAAAATATCTTATTTATTATTAAAGTATTATATAAATTTAAAATTCAATTCAATTTGAAAAAATATAATTATTTATTTTGGTTTCATTAGAGTGGAGGTTTGTAATTGAAGATAACACAATAAGGTTTATGAAAATTAATTAATCTGAAATTCATTTTATAACATCTTAAGTAAATAAAATTTTTTAATATTTTATAGGGAGATGTCTAATATACCCGGATTTAAGAGAAAGATTGGGAAATATGTTTCTCAACGTTTTAGATTTAGGATTGTAATTATATAAAATTTTGATATCAAAAGGATCAAAAATTATTAAATGAGTAAATAATAAGTGAGTGGGAAAGGGATTTATTGATGATTATCAATAATTATTTATATTTATTTAGAAAGATTTTTAAAAATAATATTTTGTCTTAATTTATTATGAATAAATCAAAAGTGACCTCAAAGAATATAATATTAATAATTTCTAAAAAATTCAAGTATATTTTGTATTTTTTAACTTTTATTTAGCACACACAATGCATGGTTTTAATATGAACAAAGTTCTTTGTGAATTTTTCAGAATTATTAGTTTTTAATTTTATCCACTACTTCGAATAATCCATGGCCGATCGATTATATTAAAATAAAATAATTATAGAATCTATTATTAGAAATTAAAAAAATCTAATAATTTTTAAATTTTATAAAAGATTTTAATTAAAAAATATATATATAATAAATAAAATTTTCCATTCTTTTATAATTTATTAATCTTGATTTTATGGTTTTTCACATTTTATATTCCTTTTTTTTATATTTTATTTAACTATTTATTTATTACCTATATTATATTTGTTTTCATATGCAGGGATTGTAACTTATTATTCAACTTTAAATTGTTTTGAGCAAAAAATGGTGAAACTACCGAAATGCACATAAAGCAAACAAATACACTTATTTAAAATCAAACTAAATTTAGAATCAGAATGATACTATATTAATAGTTCAATTTTAATTTCTAAATTAATAAATAAAAAAAATATTTTTTCTGTGAAATTTATTGGAATCTGTGTTTGGTTTGATCTTCTTATTTGTTTAAATGTTAAATTGATATATAAAAATGTTAGGTAAGGAATATTCGTATGAATATAATAGGTATATGTAAGAAAAAGGGAGAGAGTTTTCCGTTGCATAATGCAGATCACGAGATGAGAAAGGCGAAGGACGGCCGAAGCACCGATTTTAATCTTAGGTGTGGAGGGGAATGGAAAGAATAAAATACATTCAGGGAGAGAGAGAGAGAGAGAGAGAGAGAAAGAGAGAGAGCGAGGCGAAGGGGGGATACGTTAGTTATTTCATTGGGAGGAGGAAGGGGAGAGAAGAGTAGTCTTTTTCGACCTTGGCTCATCTAGTTCCGGATTTATATATTATAGTAAAAGAAGATCGCTTCCTAATCCGTTACAATTAGGCAATCTGAATCACGAACATTGAATTTATCTGACGCAGTACGTCGAATAGCATTTTCCCCTTTGATAGAGAGTACATATGTACGAATATCGACTAACTAGAAATTATATATTTTTTGTTTTGTTTTTGGACAGAGCACTATTTCCGTTAGGGAGTAGGGTCATCACTCAGAACAGGAAATAAATTAAGTGACTCGATTACAAGACTATAAAATCATAAAATATAAAATAATTGACACTTTCTAGTTTCTAGTATTAGGAAAATTGTATTTAGAATTCTGAATTTTATATTTCAATAAGCACATATTGCTTTTAATAGTTATAATTAACCTTTAAATATTTTAACTTAACTATTTATACAAATTATGACAAGATAAATTAAATTATTTTTGTAATTATTCTAAAAATATAGATTTATATACGTTAATTTCATATAAAATAATATAAATATTTATTTATAATATAATAATACCTATATATTGTTCAAATTTATTGTTAACTATATGTATTAAGTAAATTTGAAAAATAAAATGAAATATAAGATAATTTTTAATTAAAACTTGGAGTGAAGTTTCAAGTTTGTTTATATATTTGCTTTAGGTGCATTTTGGTTGTTGCATCATCATCAGAAGCTTTCTTTCTTCTTCCCAACTGACGTAACAATGGGATAACAGTAGAAATGCGCATAAAGTAAAAATATTAATAAACTTGAAATTTCTTGACTTTTTTAATGAAAATTTTATTAAAGTTTCTATCTCTATTTCTGTGACTCTACGGAACTCGAAAGTTCTCCAAGTATCCCTATTTAGAGCCACAACCTTCCAGTCTCTATCTTCTCCCATCTCTCTCACATCCTTTCCCACATTATGCACCCACCGTCTTCCAACCGTCAATATGTTTTTCGCCATTCTTTTCTCTCCCATTCTAGCTACGTGCCCTGACCATCGCAGTCTTCTCGATCTTATAATTCTAACTATATCTGGAGATACATATAGGTCATGCAATTCCTCGTTATGCAGTCTCCGCCATTCCCCGGTGACCTCATCTTTCTTTGGCTCATAAATGCTGCGAAGAATCTTATTCTCAAATACTCTAAATCTTCTCTCGTCTCCTAAGGTCATAGACCATGCCTCACACCCATATAATACAACCGGTAAAATAATTGTATTAAAGTTTCATATTTGTAAATTTAAGTTTAATTTACATAACAAATAAAAATGTTACAACTAATGCATACTGTTAAATCTATTAATTTCATTGATTTATTAATTTTTAAATTGAAAAATATAATACTAGATAGATAATGGTATGTTTACTATAATATTATATTTTCCCTTTATTTCATAAAAACTGACTTTTTCATTTGATATTTCAAGCTCACTAATAGAATTAACTTTTTAATCCAATCCACCCATTCACCCACATATATACAATGAATATACAAAGCTTCTTCTAACGATGTAATTCATAGGGGACTCTAAAATTCGTTTTTGGTTAAATTAGATAAAAATCAAATCCCATTGGGATTTAGTATTTTTCTATATATATATATATAAATATGAAAAGAAATAATAAAAACGCTAAACCTGAACGTTTTGTTTGTTTTTATTTTATTTTTTTTTAGCCCTTTCAATATGTCAAGATGGTTTAAACGGATTATTCTTATAATCCTTTGACAAATGTCAAAAGTATTCATATCGGATCACAACAATAAAAAAAGGTTCACATAGTATAAATAGGAAAGGGTCAAAGAATAACTATAACTAAAAATAGAGTAACATACTCTTATCTCTAAAAAATTCAAAAATATTTTATAATTTAGAGACAATACATTAAAAAAAATAATTGAAAGTTTGATAAACAAATTACCAAAAAAAAAATTGATATTTAATTTAAAAAATTTTTAAAAATAATTTATATTGTATTGTATTCATGAGATTATTTTTATTGAACATAATAAATTCGATAAATGCAGAACGTTGATTAAAATTAAATATTTTCTCAATATATATATCTATTATTTTTTCTTTATATAATAGTCATAATAAATAAAGGTAGGTATTATTTTTCAATACAAAATTAATGGTTGTATTTGTTCCATTTATTAAAGGATATATATTTTTTTACTCCAATATCGATTAGGAAATCTATTGTAATATTTATTTTTCACTTTCATTTTTGATGTTTAACCCAATAAAATAATAATTTTTTTTATAAATTATTGTCATTGAACTTTCAAGTGTATGAAAGTCTTTATTATACAACAAATAAATGATCGAAATCCGATTATTGAGATTATTTTTTTTTTTTTTAAATTATAAGTTATTTTTATTTTTTTACTTATCAGTCTATAAATTATTAAATACTTATATGAAAGTCAATTTGTACTATTTTAATAATTATCAAGACTAGAAAATAATAAATTAAAATTTCTATATTTGGTTCTTTTAAACATTGAAATTCTTGATCATTCACTTTCTCCATTCATTTATATTCCACGACTCTTCATGTCATTTTTCTCAAATACCTTCGCTACCTTTATTTTATTTCCCCTTCTTCTAAATTCATTTTTTAGTTTGTTTATTTGCAATGGATTTTACAAATGTATACATTTTTATTTTATTTTTATTTCTTCTTCATGTATCTCAATCTTTATGATTATTCGAATTTACTTCATATTTAATAAAAAAATATTAACAAATATAATTTTAATTTAATCAAATAGAATGATGAACTACTGGATTTTAGATGAAGGATCAAACCTCATCAAGTTCACGAAAACTTTAGGTAATTTTATAGAACAGTCACTCCATCATGGATTTGGATAAAACTTTACCAATGGGTTCCTTTTTTAATTACAAATAAACTTTTCTTATGCAATTTTTGCGGGCCGCTTCTAATTTACGAGATAAAAATTATTAATATTTGCAAATAAATCCATTGATATTCTATTTAGCTACCATGTTTTATCAATTGACCACCAGAGCGCGCCAATATTTTTCGGTTTTCATGAGTTCAGTTTGGATTTATGAAAATTAAAAATTTAATTAATTAAATAATTTCTCTATATATCCAAACCGCGAACTTATGAAAACCTAAAATTAGTGAATTAGTCAATAAAACATTACTTAATGTCACATTTCAACCAGCTATAATCTGTCAAACTTAAAAAATTTTTTATTTATCTCTTAAACTAGAATCCACCCGTAAAAATTGCATAAGAAAAGTTTACATATTTGGAATTAAAAAAGGAACCCACAGTTAAAGTTTTATCCAAATTCATGATGGAGTGACTGTTCTATATAATTACCAAATTTTAAATATAATAATAAATTTGATGGAATCAAAATAAATACATTTAAAAAATTAGTTCAATTAATTCTAATAATAACTAATGGGGATCTCTGTTAAAATGACTCTCTCTGATTATAAAAAAGAAATTAAGAAATAAATTATATAATAAATAATTTAAAAGAAGCGATATAGAATATCAAAATTCGGAAAATTGGTGAATTTTAATATTAATGGTTCTTTTTTTTATCTTTTTATTGTAAAATAAACATATTTTAAGAATAAAATAATTTGTATCCGGTATTGTTTTAAATTTTGGAAAATTATACCTTTTTTTCAGACAATAGATGTCACGATTTTTTATATACATAAATTTAATTAAATTCTGCACATAAATTTGAATATTTGACTAAAGAGAATGGGGAAATTTCCTAACGATAATAATGTGCATCTGCAAGGTCACAATTCGACATGTTTGAAAATTATTATATAGATAGAAATTAATTGTTCATTGTTGTTCAATTATATCTTTTTTATATTTCTTAAACAGATTATTTTATTAAAAACAAAAAAATAAATGTTTGAGGTCAGGTATATCATTTGATTAGATATTTTCATTTATTTATACATTGAAACGATATATTTTAAATTACTAGTATATTATATTCACTGAATTATATATTTATTATTTTTCTTTCAAGAAATCATAAAATAAATAAAGAAAGGAAATGACAGATAAAAAGAAATATATTTGTAAAAATAAAATAAATATTAAATATTTATTATCAAATAACGTTCGAGAGATAATAACATAGACATTGATTCATGTTAGAAAATTGGAATCAGTTCATTGAAGAATTTCTTTCATTTTAACTTTTCATATTTTGAATATATACTCACTCTCTCTCCCTCTCTATAGAAAAATATTAGGTCATGTTTATTTTCCGTTTTTAATATTAAACATACAATTTCAATTATCTTATCATTTCACTCACAACTAAAATACATATTGGATTCATTCAAAATTTTGCTAGATTTGATTCTAGTTATTCTAACAATAACAATGTAATTTTAAAAAGAAATAATACGGATAAATTTCAAATAACAATATTATTTCTAAATTAAAAAAAATGAAAAATTTTTATTGTTGTTTTAATTTTATTAGAGATTTGAATTTTTATAAAAAATATATGTAGGTACTCAAAAACATTTATAGTAAATTATAGTATAACCTTTACACTGTAGGAAAATAATTAATAAATTCTGTAAAATAAAATAAAAAATAATGATGTTTAGAATTTAAATTGAAAATATTCATTCAAATTAATGAACATGCCTTTTCATTCATTCAGTACTGATAAATTATTAATTAAAATTTTGATAAAACTTGAATCACTTTCAAATAATAGAATATTTATAAAAAAAATTTCTTGAATTTTTTAAAAAATATAAATTTTAATCTTATTTATTTTTACGAAAACGTTGACTGGCAATCACACGCCAGCACGTGCCATCAACAAAGAGCCAAAGACGCGCTGGTTTAATCAGTATTATTTATTAATTTTAATTTATAATTTAATTAATTAAATTTAATTTAAATATTTTATATGTTAATTAATCTAATTAAAAATTGCGAGATAGTCAATTGGAGACTCTCCAGATTTTTTATACTTTATATAATTTGAATAAGTTGACCTGTGGCCAGGTCTGAACCGACCGACAGTTTGAAATAAATTAATTTCCAGCTACAGAAACAATTTCAAATAATTTTAATATATCTATTAATGTAATAAAAAACAGATATGGATATAACATAAATATTTTTAATTTTATTTTATTTATAATATATATGTAAGAACAGGCTGTGACGTCATGAATAGCTGGATGACGTCATATAATTTTAAATTAAGAAAAAACTAATAAAGATGATTTTTCTCGAAGATAAAACAAATACAAAGTGAATGATTCGTGATAATATGTAAAAAATCTCCTCATGTGAAACTTGGTGAGAAAATAACCCTTTCCTTCCTATCGTCGATCGCTAATACTACCACTTCCGGTTTCCGGATTTGCACCAAAAGTTGATCAATTCATCCCACTGGTGCATTAAGTAAATATACCCAATTTCATCAAAATCGGTTGAGCCGTTCAGGCTGAACACATCTATACGGACGGACAGACGGACGGACGGACAGACATCATGCTAAAAATACTTTTTTCTGTTTAGAAAATGCATGATTCGTGGAGATATGTAAAAATCTCCACATGTGAAATTTGGTGTGAAAACAATACCTCCCTTACTATCGTCGGTCGGTAAAAAGTGTATAATGTCTAATTCTAGCAGAAATGAAATAATTTTGATGATGCGATCATACAAGTTATATTTTTTTCTTGACAAATTATTATAATTTTTTTATCATGAAAAACATGTTTAATTTTTCAAATATCTCAAATTATCATTTTAATCTTTTAATTCATCATTTATCTTTTTTCCTTATTCTTTTAAAAATTATATTTCATTTAATGTGTGTGTAAAGGTTTATATTTTCCCATTTCACTTCATTTCTCAAAAACTTAGTAAAGGTAATATAATATATCTGTTCTCACAGAGAGAGAGAGATCGAAAAAATTTATTTGTATTTTTACTACCTTTGCAATGTCAGCCTCCTGCATTTTGACACCATTTTTACATAAACGAAGACGGTTAGACAACCAGATAGACACGGTTTTACTCAACTTTCAGCCCACTCATAGGATTGAATTCTCGAATCAAAATACAAGGTCAATTCTATACTATACTATACTATACTTTTCTTTTATTAAGATATTACTCTACTTATTCTTTAAAAATATTAAAAATTAAAAAATATGTGATTTGTTTAAATTGATTAAATTATAAATGTATTGAAATTTAGTATATGATATAGATATGGAATAATAAGAGTTTTAGTTTGGAAATGATTGTCATCACCATCCGCCTGGCATAAACTACAACCTATTAATTCCTATTTGCTTTAATCTAACTCTTAATTTTAGTAGTTATAGTTTTTAATAATTATTTATGATTTATCAAATTTATCAATTTTGAGTTATATTTATTTAGATGCATCGTTTTTATAGTAATTTGATTAAAATTTACTCTCTATAATAATAATTTCAAAACTCAATTGTCATGTCCCACGTGTGACCTTCAATGTGTAAATGTATTTTAGGAAATAATATATTTGAATAATTAATTACATGGATATATTTTCCAAAAATACGCCTAATTTACATAAATAATATATATATTTTAGTACCAAAATAATAATTTTAAAATGTCATGGTTTCTCACTTTCAAAATTATTATAGATATAGGAAAACAAATAAATAAATGAAATTAAATATAAAATTATAAATTAATATTTTAAATTCTTTCTATTATATATAATAATTAATTGAATCAAATAACTCATTAAGAAACTATTTAAATTGTATTTTTAATTTCCTTAAATAGTAAATGATAGAATATATATAATATATTACACTTTCCTTTTGTGTCCTAGGACTTACTTTAAATGAAAGTATAGTGGCGCGGAAACCGTGGGTCGCGACTCCTCAAAGGGTCGCATGCAAATTTTTCGAGGTCACCAAATTCAAAGTAATGTATATAACAATAAATAACAGAGCTTAAGTTTAAGTATCAGGTACCAGTAAAACATTAATAAATGTAGAATTTCTTTAATATCTAATTCCTTTGTATTAATATATATTAGGAAATATTTAATATATATTTGTAAAATAGCTCACTTACATATTTAAGAATTTATTTTATTAAGATTAAATATAATATTAAGATTATATCATATGAAAGGGAAATGTTAAAAAATTCGGAATTTTTAATTCAAATTTATATATATATATATACTTGTTTATTTGAATGTTTTACTTTAACAACAACCAAAAAAATTACATTTATTATAATTTTACTTTTGAAAGTGAAATCAGAAAAAAGTCCGTTTATGTCCACATACAATGTGTCACGATACTTCATGTTTTATTTAATTTAGCAGTGGATAAGGGGAATACCCGAATTTTTTACTTAATGACATTTTTCTTTAAGTTTTTATAATTCACTTTGTAATTCAACACAGCATTTATATCTTTTAATATTTTATGTCAGAGATCAGTTTGTAGATTGCAAAAAAATAATTCAATAAAGTTATAAAATTTTTATATTTATGTTGTTTGAAGATAATACATACTTATGAACTAATTTTTCATTTTTTTATGATTAAAAATAATTTGTTTTGTTTTATAAATATGTAATCTCATTATCATTATTACTTTTGTCTATATTTTCTGCTACGGAAATTTTTAAAATATTGATACATATTTCCAAATTTATGATATCTTGCATATAATAGGAGAGAACTTATAATACGTAATATAAATCTTTATCTCAAATAAAGAAACTCAACTAACCGTCTACCATACGTATACGAGTATTAAGAAATTTCCTTTTCCTAAAAAGATAAAAATGAATACTTTAAATTTTATAAACACAAAAATCTTTATATTTACATTTTTTGTATAAATTATATTTTTTCATATAAACATTTATCATTTCGATGACATTTCTTTTCAATTTTTAAGAAAAAAAAGGTCGGTTTACATCCTTTCTTAAGGAATTTTTGATGTCTTTCTACCTGAATGAAATCATTTCTTTTAAAGAATGAGATAGATTTAGTTTTTTTTTAAAATTCTATTATCGTTTGCTCTCCACACGCTGCTTAAATTCAATATTCAAAGGGGTTGTCTTTATATAAAAAAAGAGTGAATACTGATATAAATCAACGAAAATACCTTTTATTCTATTTTATAATATATATATATATAATTATAATAATATATAATTAATATATTTATATATAATATAAATTTTATTAATACACAATTAATCATAAGCACTAATCAATGTTTAATACTTTATCAACATGGGAACTCAAATAATCAACCGGACATTCCGTTTTCACTGGTTCATAAATCATCTATTAATATATATACTCCTATTAATTAATACAATAAATAATAATTTTTCAAAAAGAATTTAAATTTCTAAAGGTTTATTTTTTTCCCTATATTATTTTCCAAATTAATTCTCATTTATAAACTTTGATAATTCACTATATCACACAAATATTTAAATTAGAATAATTTTATTATTATTATTATGAAAGATCACTAAAAATTTTAGATTGTACTTCATCTGTCTGTAAGTTTATTATTTTTTAATTTATATTTAATATATATTTTTTAATTTAATATTTAATATAATTTAATATATTAATATTTATGGAAACCAATCTTATTAATCTAGATAAATGTATATGCCAATATATAACAAAATCCTTTTTTTAACAATAAATAGAACAAGTAAATAAATAAATTATAAGTAGAACATTTTATCAGGTAAATATTTTAAATTGTATTCAATTAATTAATAATCGTTTAAAAATGGGGACAACAAATTTATTTAGTCTAACTTCGTCAAATCTATCTTTTTCTTGATTTAATTAGAATTATAAGTTTTATTAATATAATACTAGTCTTATTAATTATATTATGAAAAATATTTTTATTATAAGAGGGATAAGCTTAAACTCTCACTAGCCCCTCCATCCAGTAATGTCCCAGTTGAAATTGTTATAATGATTAATAATAAATAATAGCATTATTTAATAGTTTAAAAATAAAAAAAAAATTCAATTTATTAAAGATCTAAATATAAATATTTAATTTTTCCTAAATAGGAATTTTTTTAAAAATTATTTTCTTAAAAATATATAAAATGATTCAAAATTGATTATAAACGTCATAAATAATATTTAATATTTTATTTTCTAATATGGTATATTATTTTATCTATTATTAATAATTCTACCTATTTTTTTATCTATTTAATTAGGTTCTTATCTATTATAGAATATTAATATTGAATTGGTTATAAATGGAATAAAATCTTAAATAATCAATATATTATATAATATTTTATTTATTATATAATTATATATATATATATATATATATATATATATATATATTACTGTTTTTATTTTACAATCAATATTAATTTATTTTTTTAACAAATATGTTTTTTGTTAAAGAACTCACGTGATATTGAACGTCAGTGGTTGGTGTGCGAGTAAGTGACGTGTCCCTGGGGATGTTGGTTTGGTGTCTAGAATTGCCCCTGCACCTCCATTCCACGCACCTTGACTTGAAAGGGCGCTCGCCCGATGCAGCGTCTCAATCTCTCGTCGTCAATGCCCAACTGAAATGAGTTGTTACATATTACTGGTTATCTTATCAAGCTGATTAAGTGCTCTTGATATCTATCTATGCTCAACGGGAGTTGGGTGGGGACGGGAGAGAACATTGTCAGCAACGAGTTCTCCTCTCTCAAGGACAAGTAGACGAAAATTGTAAGGGAAAAATATTTATTTATTTATTTCCTTTTCTAACGGATTAAAAAAAAAACTCATGTTTGTTTATATCATATTATTACAAATATTGACATAATTTCGACGATATAAAATTGTATTTATACTCAAAAATAAACTAACTTCATTCATTAAAATATTACGTCTGAATATACTTCTATTATCCATATAAATATTTATACTCAATTAATTAATAGATATTATATGTTATCATATTTACACATTTTATTATCCACGGAAATTTATAAAATTTTATGTTCAAAGCAAATATATCGAAAAAATTATTATATAAATATAATTTCATAATTTGTATACTTAAATAAAAATGTTTAAAAACTGATGGCAAAACTCTAATATTTATAAAATAAAGATGTTTGATATATTATTAATATTATATTAAATTAATTATTATCAGATAGATAAGTTTTTTTTATATATTTTAATATAAACACATAAAATATTAATATTTAGAAATTTTACTTGAAAATACTGAAAAATATATATTAAAAATTATAATCTAAAATTCACAACTTTTAAAAAATAATAAATGTTTCACAAGTTAATAAAAATTAATTTTTAGTTAAGTTTAATAATAATAAAATATATTTATTTAAATAAATAAAATTATTTGATAGGTGTTTGAAATTAAAAATCATTAAATTAGAAAAAAAAATGAGGTATTGGTGAAATATTGATTGAGGTTAAAAAGAGGGGTTGTTAAAAATAATTTAGAAATTCATTCTTTATTACTAATTTATAAAAGAAAAGTAAACATATAAATAATTTAGGTAGTTCAAGGGTGTAGTGTGATGATGAATATTATTCCTCTTTGGAATTCTATTTAAATTTTTAATTTATGATATTCCAACATTTTATATTTTTAAGTGATTTATCTAATTTATAAATATATTTTTCTAAATCATTAATAATATTTCATTATCTGTACATTAAAATCATATTCGTTTCGTAGACTGATGAGCTATTAATCATTTTTAGAGGTTATATAAATTTAAAATGGAATAAAGTAGGAAATATAGTCCAATGTTTAAATCTTATCGGCAATAGAATTATTAAAAGTAATTGTATGATTTTTATCCAATTTAACTTTACAGCATATTAATGAACTTTTATTAATTTTATAATGAAAATTAAGTCAAACGAAACGATATTCTTAATTTAATCAAAGCAAAATATAGCATTTATTTCGTTATTAATTCATTTTTTCAATTTTTTTTTATTTTATATATTAATTTTATCAATAATAATAAAAAATATATATTATATATTATATAAAATTCATAAAAAAGAATAGTTTTATTTTAATTGGAATTAGAGAAGCAAAATCATCCGATTGTTCGTTTCCTTTATTTTATATCTTAAACAATCATTATTCATTCATTTATTCGATATTCACTGATTTAACAAAAAAAGAAGGAAAATAAAAAAAAAAAACTAATATTCACAATTATATTTTTAAATAAAAAAAAAACAGTAATTTTTTGCATACTTACACAACTATTACTGATGAATTAACAAAATAGGAAACAATATAAAATAAAAATTAATAAAAATTCTGCTGTCATATTTTATTTTTAATTTAGCTTATAAATACATATAATAATTGATGTTATATTTAAAATAAGATAATTATCTGATCTATAATGAAATAGTTTAAATAGGTAGAAGATTTTTTAATAAAGGTATTAACCTCATAACTAAAAACATTAGTCTTCTTTTATTTAATTTCAGTATGAATAATTCTCTATTTAATTTATTAAGTTTATAAAAATTATAAAATATGTTTATACTCATTACTTTATAGAATATAATTAAGGTCGAAACAATTAAATTTTATTTAATGTACTAGTCGTTTAGATAGTTAGAAAATTACATTTTATTTTGTTTTTTTCTTTTCTTTCTAAATAGACCATTTAATGTCTTGATAATTTTCAAAATTAATAAAAAATTATTAAAACTTATATAGATTTTTAGGATTTTTTTATTTCAAATTTATCAAACGTCCTGAAGTACAATTTATATATTCCTATAGGATATAAAAAAGTTTAATTTTTATAGGTTATTATTAGAACTTTTTATAGAAATAAGTTTTTCATTAATCAACACAAATCACAATTTACTAGATAATTATGAAAGATATAAAACTCTCTTACAATCGTAGACATGTATTAAATTGAAAAATTAAAAAGAGTAATATGTTAATCATTTTATTAGTAATTGAATGAATGGGTCAGGATAGGGATGGTGGGAGCAATGTAGTTACTTCGGCTTGAATCTTTTGAGTTCATAATCACCGTGAAAATAGATAAATAATTAAAAATAAAAAACTTTTAATTTTTATTTAATTCTCCTTAATATTATATATTTATTTAACAACAGCATACGTTTACGTTTAATTTATTTAGCCCTCCGATTTAGTATATCGATCATTATACTTAAATAAATAAATGTATAATTTATAAAAAAATTTAATTATTTAGATTATTTCGTATTTAATACAAATTATTTAATGAAATCAAATAACGCAGTAACGCACAGCCTTAGGTGGGCCCCTCCGCCCTTAATCCCTTTCTTTCCATTGTGAGTGTCATTCAATTAATTTTGTCCATTACATGCCGTTGAGTTGTCGTTTATAGGCCCATCCGGCAAGGGGCAAGAAGTGGAATTTGTAGGATGCACTCAACATAATCATATCGATTTGATAAACAGACGGTCTAAAATAATGCATTCAGTAATTTTATATGATAACATGTACCTAACATCTAGTATATTTTATTATATCAATTTAATTTAAACAAAATCTCTTTTACCTTTTCTTATACATTTTATCCAACATAAAGCTATTTTAATATTTTTTTATAGATATGTAGGAATTATAATTCAAATAATTATAATCTTAAGATTTGATCTTATCAAACACAATACTATACATATATAGATTAGAATTACTTTTGATGGCCAGTAGTGTGATCCCGGACTTATCTAGTCTATTAAACATATCAACTATTAAAATGAAACAAGGAAATAGTAAAAACAATTCTCTACTCTTAAATTATTATAAAATAATTTTATTATATACATTCTAACTAAGTTTACATACTATATTTAATCTGATTTAATCAACTAACTAAACAATCTATAATTATTATTATTAAAATTCTGTATAATTATAAAAAATTCTTTACTTTTAAAAAAATAAAATGTTAAAAAAATAAGATAGCATTAATTATAAAAATTATTAAAGGAAGGAATGAAATAAAAAAATAAAAGAACTATTATGAAAAAAATTATTGATTAGGACAGTGATTCTCAACCTTTTTTTTTTACCGCGGCACACTTTTAACGGTTTAAAAATTTGGCGGCACATAAAGAATTAGCTGGAGTGTCTCCACTCGACTATCTCGCAATTTGAATTGGATTAATTAACACATATATTATATTTAAATTAAATTTAAATAATTATAAATTATAAATAATAAATAATAAATATTAAACCAGCGCATGTTTGGCTTTTTGTTGATGGCACCACGTCAAGTGTTGGCGCGTGAGATTTGCAGTGTTAAAAATTTAATTCTGGTAATTTCAGCGAATCAATCAAGCTGAAATTCTATATATAGCAGTTTTATACAATTATTAATCATGTGAAAAATTATCAAACATATATCTTTATTTTTACGGTCACTTTAGAGGAAAAAAAATCAAAACGTTGTAGGTAATGACCCTCTTCCGGTTGAGCTACATTTCTCAAAAGTTGATAGAAAACTATGAATTTTGAATAATGTCCATGTACCAAATTTCATCATTCTAGCTCAAACCGTTTTTGCGTAATCTTGCCTGTATACACACACACACACACACACACAGACATTTTTCTCAACCTTAGTGAAAATGATTCAGGAACCTTCAAAACGTATAAAAACATCAAAATCTCAACATCGAAAATTTTCGTGATCGCAATACTATCTCTGGCGAGATAGTAAAAAGATAAGTGTAAAAGTTTATCATATTAAAAAAAAGTGTTTTTTTTTTGTAGAACCAAATTGAAAAAATTTAGAAAAATGTCGGAAATGTTTAAGAGCCTCTTTACATTTGTAATAATTTGGCGGCACATTTTGATAATCTCGCGGCACACTTTTGAAAATCTTGCGGCACACAAAAGTGCCGCGGCACAGTGGTTGAGAATTACTGGATTAAGACTATGACAAAATTAATTCATTGAACCAAGTGAAATTGCTATGAATAATAAAACTATCTGCTTAAAGAAAATAATAGTTTAAGGTTATACAGAATCCAAAAAAAAAAGAAATACAATTATATATAAAATAACATACATATACACGTGTATAATAGTATAATGAAATAAATAGAACCAGTTAAATATATTTGATAGCATGGTTGCTGAAATATTATAGTTTAAATATATTTATATCCATTTGCTAAGTATGCTCATTTTAAATGTATTTAAAAAAATGTTTTAAGAATTAAAATAGTAAAATAATTTAAAAAATCTGTTGAAAATAAAAAAATAACGTTTTTAGTTTTAAAAGGTTAAAAAACAAAATTTATAATTTATATTTGACTAAGGTGTAAAAAATATTATTTATTACAGAGTACTTTCAAAACCATTAATAAAAAGAAACCAATTATAGTATAAAAATAATTGAAAAAAAGAGTTAGTGTTTACTAGCAAGGTTAGGTTGTAAGTTCAAGGATAGGTGGCGGGAACACACACACATGTCACCAGGAAAACCACTTTTTTGGAATCAGAAGACCTGAAACGTGGAGTTATGTGAAAAAACGCATGTCGGAAATGGATCGTGAATATAGATAGTTTAAACTAATAAACAGATAATACGTATATGAATGATTATGATTATCTAATTAAGAACTTTGTATTCAACTCAAAGTTAAATTTTTCTGCTGAGATAATCGTTATCCAAAACACGTAAATATAACTTTGTTTAATAATTGGAGATACATAGAAATTATATTTGACTAAAATTATATATTCTATATTTATATATATAAGTTCTGTTTATTTTTATAATTTTCATATATTTTATTAATTTAATTAATAAATATTTATATAACAATATTTTGTACTTCTCCTTTTTTGAGTAGATTTTTGTCTTTTGCACAATTTTATTATTATAATTTAAGCAGATACATAACCATAATTTGTTTTTAAATTTTATTATTAACAAATATACAATTATTGAAAATATCCCCATTTAAAATTTGAAATTAAATTTTTTAAATAATTTAAAAAAAAAAAAATGAATATTTTAATTGGAGCTTCAATTCAAGTCTTTAGAAGTTTGCTAATGAAAAGTAAGAAAATATTTTTATAAAATTTAAAGTAAAAAAATATTTTTATAAAATTTCGTCCTTTCATTCTTCTTATCTACTAGAAGTTTTTTTGTACCCATTTATTTGTTTTCTTCTCTCTCTCTTTCTTACTTTTTAGATAATCCTTTATAGATCATTTTTAGATAGAGATGTTTATAATAACACAAAATCTATTCTTAAAGTACGAGAGAGTTGAATGTCCTCGCTCATTAAACAAATAAATAAAAAAAAGGATTTAAAATAAACTTTAATCTAGTTTACAAGTATCCTATTCAATCAATGATATTTAATACGTCGATACGGAATGAAAGAATAAAAAAAAATGGATTAAATTGCTGACAGTTTTAAAAGTATTCATTCCAATGTTAATTAATAAAGTAATTGAAACTGTTCATTGGAATGAAATTATAATAAATAACCGAGAAATTTGAATATTTATTACATATTTTACAGCAGATGAAAAATTTATTCAATTAATGTAACTTAATTAAAAGAATTTGTCTTGAAAAAAAAATACAAAAAATTTTAAAAAATGGTATCTTAAGATCATAATTATTTCAGGTTTTTCTAAATTAAATATAGAATGTTGAATTATATTAATTATTTTAATGTTTTTAACTATGGATGAAATCCTGATCGATACTTTATCTTTATACACATTTGGATCTTATCTCGTGTATTTTTAAGAAAATCCTAAAACTTGTTAGCTTCATTCGCGAACACTAAGAAACAACTAAACGCCGCACTTGAATAAAACTTCCCAACGCCATCCTCATTGAAAAATACATTAAAAACAAAAATCTCAAAACGTTGTCATAATTTTCTCAAACACTCATATTCAAATTTAATCTCAAAAAATGAACAAATTTATTCATTATTTTGTAATAATAATTGATTTTTATAATTCATAATCGTAATTTCTTCTTCTTCTTAAGGTGCCGTCTAGTTTGGCTATCATCATGACTAGGATAGCCTTAGAAGCTGCCCAGCCATGATAATTTTTCTTGGGAATGTTAATGCGGTGGTTTCCCGTTGCCTTCCGCATGTATAGAACCAGGAACTGACAGTTCCTGGATCCGGAGGCAGCTGATGTTAAATTGAATTTTATTAGAAAAATTTATTCTTAGTTGGAATCGAACGCCGACTTCTTGTGTAGAAAATTGTTATGCTACACTCTCGGCTAGCTGCCTCGTCGTTAATCGTAATTTAATAGAATTAATTAAATGAATTTGTTAGTAACAAAGTAGTTGGACAGAAATAGACAAATTTAGTTTATTAAAAATTAAGATCATTTGTAACTGATAAGCTCTCGGCTTCTAATTAATTATACAATCATCAATAAATAATAAAAAATGAATTAGTATTAATAATTATAATTATAATGAAAATTTCTTCTAGCTTATAGAAGAATTGTAACCGTTCATACTTTAAAATATTCAGTAGATCAGGAACATTTTAACAATTTTAAATTAATGTTTTTTACTATCTCGTCAGAGATGGTATTGCGAATTTACAATGTCGAGATTTTGATGTTTTTATACGTTTTGAAGGTTCCTGGGTCATTTTCACTAAGGCTGAGAAAAATCTCTCTTTGTGTATGTATGTGTGTATGTAGACAAGATTACTCAAAAACGGTTTGAGAATGAAATTTGATGCGGGCATTATTCAAAATTCGTAGTTTTCTATCAACATTTGAGAAATGTAACTGATCCGGAAGTGGGTCACACACATTATCTAACACGTTTTCATTTTTTTACCCTAAACTCACAGTAAAAATAAGTTGACCTGTGGCCAGGTCCGAACCGACCGACGGTTTGAAATAAATTAATTTCCAGCTACAGAAACAATTTCAAATAATTTTCATATATCTATTAATGTAATAAAAAACAGATATGGATACATAAATAATAAATATAAACATTTTTAATTTTATTTTATTTATAATATATATGCAAGACCAGGCTGTGACGTCATGAATGGCTGGATGACGTCATATAATTTTAAATCAAGAAAAAACTAATAAATATGATTTTTCTCGAGGATAAAACCAATATAAAGTGTATGATTCGTGGTGATATATAAAAAAATCTCCTTTGGTGTGAAAATAACCCTTTCCTTCCTATCGTCGATCGCTAATACTACCACTTCCGGTTTCCGGAATTGCACCAAAAGTTGATCAATTCATCCCACTGATGCATTAAGTAAATATACCAAATTTCATCAAAATCGGTTGAGCCGTTCAGGCTGTACACATCTATACGGACGGACAGACGGACGGACAGACGGACGGACAGACGGACGGACAGACATCATGCTAAAAATACTTTTTTCTGTTTAGAAAATGCATGATTCGTGGAGATATGTAAAAATCTCCACATGTGAAATTTGGTGTGAAAACAATACCTCCCTTACTATCGTCGGTCGGTAATAAAGATATATATTTGATAGTTTTTCAGATGATTAAAAATTGTTTAAAACTGTTATATATAAAATTTCACCTTGATTGAATCGCTTAAAGTACCAGAATTAATTTTTACCATTGCAATTCACGCGCCAGCACGTGACGTGGTGTCATCAACAAAGAGCCAAACACGCGCTGGTTTAATAAATATTATTAATTAATTAAATTTAAGTTAAATATTTTATATGTTAATTAATCCAATTCAAATTTGAGAAATAGTCGAGTGGAGACTCTCCAGTTTTTTTTAATTGTCAGATGAGTATGGATTTGATAAAAAAATATCAGTTCAAAGTCTCCTTTTCTTCCTCATCTATGTGTCACCCATTACGATAAATTTAATCGTCTATTTATATGAATATATTAAATATATGTAAACTCATGCATATGAATGAATAGTAAATATACTATTTTACATTTTCAAACAAATCATAAATATGATTTCATATTTTATAAAATAAATTTTAATTTTCTTTATTAATAATATTTATATATATAAATATACTATATATTATTAGTATATAGTATATAAATTAGGTTAGCGGTGATTAACACTATACTAAATATGGATATTTGAATTAGATATTAATCGATTGATAAATATTCAAAGTTCAGTTTATTTCAAACTAGCTGCTCCGAGCGCCTTCGGCGCTCTACACACCTAGACGCGCGGGGGCTCCGCCCCCTGTACCCCGATTGATACATAATATTTGGTTGAAAGTGTGTATGTAAAAGATTTTCAACCATTTTGTATCAATCATTTTATTTATTTGTTTTCTTGTAAAATATATTTTAATTTAATCAGTAAATTAATTATATATTATTATTGTATACTATCATCTAGTAATATAATAAGCTAGCTGGTCCCATCTCTCCCATGTCTCATCCTTTATTGTCCAACCACCGCGTCCTTGGTCTTCCACCGGATGTTTCCCAATCGGTTTCTCCCAAATATTTTTCGCCGATCTTTCTAGCCTCTCCCATTTCAGCCACGTCCCCTTCCCATCCCATTATAAAATCACTTTTGTATTCAAAAGGTCATGAAACGCGAAGATATGCAAAAAAATTTAAATTCTGACGAATGTGCAGACAAAAACCTTTTTTTACACGCTTTTATTTAGTTTTAACCCGTGTCCTGTCGTCAAATCTTCCAAAGTGAATTTGACCCACATCCCAATGTTTGAATGAGCTGAAATTTCGCATACATATGTAACTCCGATGACAATGCAATATTCTGATTCATCCCAGGTTATTATTATCAGATATTATTTTTATCATTTAGTAATTACATATTACATAATATTGAAAAATAGTAATTATGTACATATTGCATAATATTGAAAAATATGTATGGGAAATAAGGGCTGTTGTTAGGGTTTTCCCGGCAATTATTCGATTTTTTCTCGCCGTAAAAACCATCCTTGGACTTCAAAGAACATTTTAAAAAAAGAATTGTCAAAATTGGTCCAGGCGTTATTAAGTTATGCGGTTACCAACACATTTTGCGATTCATTTTTACCGACCGACGATAGCAAGGGAGGTATTGTTTCACACCAAATTTCAGATGTGGAGATTTTTACATATCTTCACGAATCATGCATTTTCTTAACAGAAAAAAGTATTTTTAGCATGATGTCTGTCTGTCCGTCCGTCCGTATAGATGTGTACAGCCTGAACGGCTCAACCGATTTTGATGAAATTTGGTATATTTACTTAATGCATCAGTGGGATGAATTGATCAACTTTTGGTGCAATTCCGGAAACCGGAAGTGGTAGTATTAGCGATCGACGATAGGAAGGAAAGGGTTATTTTCACACCAAAGGAGATTTTTTTATATATCACCACGAATCATGCACTTTGTATTGGTTTTATCCTCGAGAAAAATCATATTTATTAGTTTTTTCTTGATTTAAAATTATATGACGTCATCCAGCCATTCATGACGTCACAGCCTGTTCTTACATATATATTATAAATAAAATAAAATTAAAAATATTTATGTTATATCCATATCTGTTTTTTATTACATTAATAGATATATTAAAATTATTTGAAATTGTTTCTGTAGCTGGAAATTAATTTACTTCAAACCGTCGGTCGGTTCGGACCTGGCCACAGGTCAACTTATTATTTATAAGAGAGACAAGAGAGATAAGTAAAATATTATCTTGTATAATTTTCTTTTAAGTTTTCTATAAGGATTAATAATATTTAAATTACTTATTTATAAATTCATGATTAATGTTTGATTTAATTTAAGAAATGCATATATTTTTATTTAAAAGATAATACGAAATCATCGATCAAATTCCGAAGAGCGAAAATAATATGATGAATTGAAAAAAATGTGAGATTATATATTTCACTTATAAGACGACCATCTATATCTGGCAAAAACAATGATGCTTAAGTCTTTCGAAATTGTATGTTTCAGACATTTTAAATGGTTAGATTATTTAAATATCTCCGAAATAACGCAAGTATAAGCCACGTGTTTAAAGAAAATGGAATATTTTACAAGATTTTTCAATGAACTTAAATTATTATAAAAAAAAGATGATTATGAATTTTTTCAAAACAATTTTATTTAATAAAACATCGTGGAATTAAAGTTTACCTGAAATATTTTACACGTAATTTCAAATAAGCCTTGTAAAGGCTTTAATCATATTTATAAGTTGTAAAGTCTTTTTTGAAACACATTGTATATAAATAAATAGGGACATTTTAGCTTCTATAAATATATCTAAAAAAATAAAACAAACCAGTGTAGGTAAAGTACCACTTCCGGTTAACCGATTTTGACGAAATTTTGATAGAAATCTACAAACTGTGAATAATATCGGTGTACCAAATTTCGAAGTCCTAGCTTGTGATTAGTTTCTGAGTAAATTTGCTCACAGACAAACATTACATACATCCATACATCCATACATCCATACATACACACACAGACATAATTCGAAAAATGGTATTTTTCGACTCACGGAGGTCTAAAACTTCAAGATCTATCGAAATCTCGAAGTCGAAATTTTCCAATACTTATACGAAGTATGCGGGAAAGTAAAAAAACAATATACATTGTGGTTCGGAAAAATGTTGTTATGTTGGTACTCATATGTTTCTCATATGTTGACATTATCAGCCATTTTGAATTAGTAGTTTGTTTTGGCAACTGAAAAAGTTACTCACGTTTTTGTGTGTTCTTCGACTTTTTAATTTAAAAAAATGGATGAAAAAAACTATATTAAATTTTGCGTTAAAAATGGAATAAAGTGCTCCAAAGCACTTAAAATGTTGACTATGGCATTCGGCGAGTTTTGTCTCAAAAAAATGTTTATAAAGGCTTTACAGAAGGCCGAGAAAAGCACGCCAAGTTCGATCAAATATGAAGGTTTTGCTAAACAACACCGTAATCATGCCTCAACCACCGTATTCACAAGATTTTGCTCCCTGTGACTTTTTCCTATTCTTTTATAAACATATGTAATTAAATTCATTTTTTGAACTTTGATTAATTAATTTTTATCTTATTATATTTCAGTTAATTTATTATTAAATAGGAAAACTACAATACATAGGTATGAGTATATAAAAAATAGATTTTTCTAAAAATTAATACTTATTTCAAAAGAAAAAAATACATTTTTCTTTTATTTGTTAAATTAAGAAATAAAATGGAATTAAGTCATCTTGAAATTAAAAGCATTTCCTAGTTTTTGTGTTCTATAAAAAGGCGGAAATTTTTATACTGGGTGCCTTTTATTAAATACCAATAAAATGATTAACAAATATGAATATATATATATATATATATATATATAAAGTTTCGATTTTTTTTTTAAATAAAATTTCAGTTAGAAATGCGGCTATTTTTAAACAAACCAGTCCATGCAAATCTTCGTACCGGTCAACTCTCTCATTAGCAGATTGGCGCCTGATAAACTCATAATTCATTTACAAAAGTGGATTGCAAATTGGCAAAAACCGTTGCTCCCTATACCCGTTGAACAGGATTGCAAAACGGGAGAGAGGAGACGATCCTCCCGCATTTCTCTTTCTTCAACACATCATGAGACTATTGAAAGCGGACTTCTTTTATGCGATCTTTTTTTACCTGCTGGGAGTCGAGTGCGAGAGTCCAAGCTGAACGGACGCATTTCGAGAGAGCTGCCGAAACTTATAGTGGGGACATCTGCTTATCTTTTCTCACTTTGTCAGGTAGGAGACTCATTTATATAATATTTTGAGGAAAATAATGGAAAAAACCGAATTATTGAATTTCTTAAGAGAGTGGAAGGATGATATTAAAAATATAATAAAAAAGAATAATGAACATCTTGAAACTAAGTTATTCTCTTTGGTAGAACAAAAATTCGAAACGTTTGAAAAAAGATTAGTCGAACTTGAACAAAGAATGAGGAAAATGGAACATGAAAATAAATTAAAAAACATTATATTACATGGGCTGGATGAAGACGAGGAACATCCTGGCGAACTGGAGGATAAGGTGATATCAATCGTTAAAGAAAAAACCAATAATGAGATTAATATTGAACATATTAATATTATAAAGCGCATAGGACGCCCCTCAGAAAATAAAACAAGACCAGTTCTAATATCCATGCTGTCTTTGAGAAATAAAAAAATTATCCTCAGAAATAATAAAAAATTTAAAAATTCGAAGTATTACATTACTGATGATTTTCCCAAAGATGTATTGGCTAGAAGGAAAGAATTAATTCCTAAATTAATAAAGGCAAGGAAGGAAGGCAAATTTGCCATATTAAAATACGATCAACTTATTATAGAAAAATTTGATAATGAATCGAATAAAAATAGAAATATTAAAAAAAGAGCATTAAGAAATTCTCCTGAAAATTCTAAAAATAGTTCAACTTATGATAAATTGAATGATAAAATAGAGAATAAAGAAAAAAGAATTAGACTAAATGAAGGCAAAATAACATCATTTTATAATAAAATAGAGAAATGTGATGGGTCCCAAAAGCCTGACGAGAGTGATGACGATGAATAGGAAATGATCATAGGAGCTAGGTCTTTAGAACATCTGAAAGAAAAAAATACTCAAAATCTCGACTCCTGCCCAGTAAGTCTGGTCAACTCGGGCATAACCGACCAAAACCTCCCAATTCATAATATTTTCGACCATACTAACCTTAATAGAATTAATGATAATACTGAAAATAATAAATTAAAACAAAAGATTTCATTTAAAAAGAAAGATATAAATAGAAACTTAAATAAAAATAATTCAAAGGAAAAAAATAATAAAAATAAATATGAAAAAATAATACTAGCAACATTAAACGTTCGTAGCCTGAAAGACGAGGAAAAATTAATCGAACTTGAAAATGCTCTTGAGGGTGTTCAAATTGATATTTTGGGGCTGTCAGAAGTAAAGAGAATAGGTGAAAAAATATTACAAAGAAAATCTGGCTATATTTTTTATTACATTGGTCAGATAAGAGGAAGACGGGGAGTCGGTTTCATGGTAAAAAATAGCATGAAAAAATATATTGTGGAGTTTAGGGGTTTTTCGGATAGAATAGCACTTTTGAAACTTGCCTATAAAAACAATTGTACTATAACAATCGTACAAGTATATGCACCAACAGCGGAGGCTGATGAACAAACAACCGAGGACTTCTATATTTTGCTTGCCAATGTTGTAGACGAATACCGTAATAATATTAAAAATAAATTAATTCTAATTGGAGACTTCAACAGCCAAGTAGGAAAGAGAATAGAAGAAGAAAAGATGATCATCGGACCTTATGGCTATGGAAAAAGAAATGGAAATGGAGTTAGATTGGTACACTTCTGTCAAACAAACAATTTAAAAATTGTAAATACATTTTATAAGAAGAGAGCAGGTAGAAAGTGGACTTGGATGGCTCCAAATGGAATTTATAAAAACGAAATTGACTACATTCTATCTCCTCATATGAATTTGATACGTAAATTTGAAATTGATAACAAATTTGCATTTTTCACCGACCATCGTTTAATAAAGGTAGAATTATCTTCGAGTGTAATTTTAGGAAGACCAAATCCAAAATGCAATAAACAAATCATGAAAATAATAAATATTCAAAATGTAACAACAGAAATTATTTTAAAAGTAGAAAATGAACTTAAAAATATCAATTTCTTCAATATTCAACAAACACAGGATCAATACGATATTTTTGAAAAAAATATAAAAATGTTGCAAGATAAATCCGAAGAATTATATAAAAAAAATCACAAGTTATCTGAAAATACAAAAAAACTAATAAAACAAAGAAATGAATTAAAAATAAAAAGAAACACAATAAATGGTAAAATCGAACATAATATTCTTTGTAAATTGGTTAAATATCACATAAAAAAAGATTTAAAAGATTATAATGATAACATAATAAAAAATTATATAGAACCATATAATTCTATTAAAAAAATAAAAAAAGAACTATCCATGGGAATTACATTAATTCCAAGTCTCAATGATGAAAATAAAAATCAAAAATTTAATAGAACCCAAATAAAAATTATAGCAACCAAATTTTATAAAAAACTATACAGTAATCCTAATATATTAAGGGAACATAACAACAACTTAATCCATCCAAATGAAAATATAAATATACCTCTATTTATTGAAAGTGAAATTGAATTCGTTATTAATAATTTAAAATCAGGAAAAACCCCAGGAATAGACGGTGTAAAAAATGAAATATTGAGACTCTCAATCAAACTAATTAAAAAGCCACTTACATCTATTTTTAATAATATAATTAAAAGTCAAATTATACCAAAACAATGGAAAACTTCCAATATAATGATCTTATTTAAAAAAGGTGATCCAAAGAATATTAAAAATTACAGACCGATAACAATTACTTCGAATATCGGAAAAATATTTATGAAACTAATTAATAATCGATTGGAAAATATCCTTACAAATTCGCAGTCAGTAGAACAAGCCGGATTCAGAAAAAACTATTCAACATGCGACCATCTGCACACATTAAATCAAATAATTGAAAAATCAATTGAATATAAAATAGAAATTTACCTAGCGTTCATAGACTACGAGAAAGCCTTCGACTCGGTTTATCAAGAGAGTGTCTTTCACGCTATGATATCTCAAGGTGTGGACACTGGATATACCAACCTAATCAAAAAAATATACGAGGATTCGCAGGCAAGAGTTATTATTGATGATCCTGGACCTTTCTTTACTGTAGAGAGAGGCGTTAGACAAGGGGATCCATTGTCACCATTGTTATTTAACTGTGCTCTAGAAGAAGTGTTCCGTCAACTAAAATGGGAAAAGAGGGGCCTAAGAGTGAACGGACGATATTTAAGTAATCTAAGATTCGCTGACGATGTGGTCGTTATAGGGACCTCAAAAAAGGAAATAAAAAGTATGATTAGAGAATTAAATCAAGAAAGCAAAAAAATAGGCCTCAAAATCAACAACAAAAAAACAGTGATAATTACAAATTGCGACGAAAGAGATATTTCTTATGGAAAAAATGAACCGCCCATCATATGTAAAAAAGAAATAATTTACCTGGGTCAAAAACTAAATTTTAATAAATCAAGAACATATGAAGAATTAACAAGAAGAATAGGAATATCTTGGGGTAAGTTTTGGGGCTTGAAATTTATCTTAAAAAACAAAGAACTAGACATATCGTCTAAAATAAAAGTTTTTAAAAAGTGTATCTTACCAACACTTACTTATGGCTCACAAACATGGACGATGATAGAAAAAATATCGACAAAATTGGAAACCACTCAGAGAAGTATGATAAGAAGTATACTTGGTGTGAGAAGGATGGATAAGCAACGAATAACCGATATTTACAAGAAAACAAAGGTGGAAAATATCAACATAGCTGTAAGGAAGTTGAAATGGAGATGGGCAGGACATGTGGCGAGGATGAACAACGATAGGTGGACAAAAATCACTACCGAATGGTGTCCATTGGATAAAACCAGAAATCGAGGAAGACCGCCAAATAGATGGTCTAAAGAGTTCATTAGAGAAGTCGGAATAGACTGGATGAAGATTGCAAGAGATAGGCCAAAATGGAAAAGACTGGGAGAGGCCTATGCCCTAAAAGGGCCTAGTTCCATACAAAAATAAAAAAAAAAAAAAAAAAAATAAAAAAAAAAAAAAAAAAAAAAAAAAATGTATATAAATTTGTAAATATTATTATTGTATTTATATTACTATTTAATATGATTTTGTACATGTAAGAACTAATAAAGGCTATTATTATTATTATTATTATTATATTATTATTTTTACCTGCATCTTAAATAAAAATATTATTAACTAATTAAGAAATCTCCTTTGGTATGCCCGAGAACAAATAATTTATTTTTATTTTGATTACCGTTCATAATGTCAGTCATTACATATTTTAATTGATATATGTATATAAAATTTGACGAAGGTCTGGAAAAACACCATCATATTTAATTAAAACAAAGAAATTAAAAACAAACTATTTATAATAAAATATGTTAAGCAAATAAAAATTTTACTTTAATATTGCCAATCTCTATTAGTCTAAAAATATGTAAATTATTGATAATTTTAATTTCTAACCCACACTCAGTTCAAATTAAATGAAATATGACTTAAAAACTATTACATACCTCTAAATACTTATCAACTATTAAACCTAATACGACATATAGCCAAAACAAAATGTCTTATTTGCATGAAAATTGGTATTTAAGACATTATATTCACTTATTTCAGAATAGAAATTATAATTAGAAAGAATTGATAGTAGAATTAATATAAGCTAAAAATTTAAAAATCATTTAATATCATTTCTGTTAAATATATAAATTTTAAGAATTTTCAAGGTACAGTAAATACTGATTTACTTTAATTGATTTTCAAAGTGTAGTAAATACCTAAATTGTAAAAAAATCTGGTAAATTCATTTTCGTGGATTTGGGTAATAATTTACCAGTAGGTTCCTTTTGCAATTCCAAATAAACTTTTCTTATGAAAGTTTTCCCGGCATCTAAAATAAAGAATTTTTAAGTTTGGCAGATTAGTTATGAACGTCGAAATGTACCATTAAGTAATGTTTTATTGACTACATCACTAATTATTCACTTATTCTTAAAAATTAATTAAATAATTTTCCTATATCTAAACCGAACTTATAAAAACCGAAAATTAGTGCGCTATCCGGTAACCAAACGAATAAAACATGCTAGCTAAATAGAATATCAATGGAATTATATGGAAATTTTAATAATTTTTATCTCGAAAACTATAAGATGTCGGGAACAATTTCATAAGAAAAGTTTATTTGTAATTGCAAAATGAGCCTACTGGTAAAGTATTATCCAAATCCACGAAAATGTGTTTACCAGAATAATTACCAAAAAATCAATTAAAATTAAACCAAGAGGTTGAATTGAACACTGTATATAAATAACTATATAACTATATTAGAAAAATGATGTTAGTCAGTTAATAATTATATTTTGAAATCAATTCTTGAGTACAGGCTTTCATAGTGGGGAATTGAGATTGAATTTGGTTTATGACTCAATTTGATTTCAAGAAATAATCCAAATCATGATCCGATTAATGCAAATAATTCAAAATATTCAACTCCAATTGGGTATCAAAGTACAAAGTAATCAAGCAATTTAACCATTGATCTTGAAAATCATCTTTTATAATTGTGACATCATAATTTAAATATTTTTGCATTCATCGATTAATTTATAAAAAAAAAATATTTATTTATTTATCTCAAGAAAACAATAGAGATGAGGTTATAGAAAAAAATTTTAATTTAATATATTCATATATTTTGGATTTCTAATAATATTCCTATTACAAATGACAAAAAGAGAAATTTTTTTAGGTACAAATGGCCGTAGTTGTTGAGGTGCCTTCAAATAATAATAAAAATAAGTTGACCTGTGGCCAGGTCCGAACCGACCGACGGTTTGAAGTAAATTAATTTCCAGCTACAGAAACAATTTTAAATAATTTTAATATATCTATTAATGTAATAAAAAACAGATATGGATAGAACATAAATATTTTTAATTTTATTTTATTTAAAATATATATGTAAGACCAGGCTGTGACGTCATGAATGGCTGGATGACGCCATATAATTTTAATTAAGAAAAAACTAATAAATATGATTTTCCCGAGGATAAAACCAATACAAACTGAATGATTCGTGGTGATATATAAAAAAATCTCCTCATGTGAAATTTGGTGTGAAAATAACCCTTCCCTTCCTATCGTCGATCGCTAATACTACCACTTCCGGTTTCCGGATTTGCACCAAAAGTTGATCAATTCATCCCACTGATGCATTAAGTAAATATACCAAATTTCATCAAAATCCGTTGAGCCGTTCAGGCTGTACACATCTATACGGACAGACAGACATCATGCTAAAAATACTTTTTTCTGTTAAGAAAATGCATGATTCGTGGAGATATGTAAAAATCTCCACATGTGAAATCGACGATAATTCGATAATTTCGTTCATAATTTTGTGTACAATATTCTCTAAAAATATACTAACGATAGAAAAAAAAACAGGTTAATTAAAGTAAACAGAAGTATAAATACAAATTACTTTACCAATAATTTATTATATTAAAATACATATTAAAGGAAAGTGATTTAAATTTACAAAGTTACTTTTTTTTCATTTTCCATCAAAATTGTTCTCAATATTATTTGTTATTTATTGAAATTCCGGATGTTTAAGATCAATTTTTTTAATAACTTTCTTTAATTTATTTTTTATATATAAACTCTTAACCTCAATAAATTATTCTTAGTTGATTAGTATTTTTCAAGAACATTTGAAATCGATTTCATGAATAAATCAATTCAATGATCTTTCTATTCATCTGAATGGATCGATATTAAAATAGAAAATTTCAAAGAATTCTATTATATTTCATTATTATCAGATAAAGAAATTTTTTTTATATTATAAATATATATATTTAATTATCTAATAACTTAGATAATTAATCTTATCTGTTAACATAAAAACCATGACTTCCTTATTACGTTTATTTCTTCACATTGAAAACCAATATATTATAAAAAACAGTATCTTCATACTTGTTATATTAATTATTTATTGTCATTTATAAATAAGAAATGGACAATGTTAAAGAGAATAAAATTCTAGTGAGTGTTCACCAATAGCTTTGATTTTCTATAAAAATAATTATATTAACAATTGTAAATTATAAGTAATACTTTTAAAAATAAGCTGGAGTGTCTCCACTCGACTATCTCGCAATTTGAATTGGATTAAATAACATATATTATATTTAAATTAAATTTAATTAATTAAATTATAAATTAAAATCAATCAAAACATCAAGTTGATAAAAAACTATGAATTTTGAATAATGTCCATGTACCAAATTTCATCATTCTAGCTTAAACCGTTTTTGCGTAATCTTGTCTACATACATACACACACACATACACACACACAGACATTTTTCTCAACCTTAGTGAAAATGATTCAGGAACCTTCAAAACGTATAAAAACATCAAAATCTCAACATCGAAAATTTTCGTGATCGCAATACTATCTCTGGCGAGATAGTAAAAAACAAACAGATATAATTTCATAAAATGTAAAATAGTTTTTTTAAAATAATTGTTATATAATTCTATTTATTCCAATTAAGACATTTATTTGATAGTCTATTACATTATTTTTTATATTATAAATTTTAGTGAACTTGATGACGTTTGAACTTTCGTTCTCAAGTTTAGTAGTTTAGTATTTTACCATTGTTAATCTAGGCTCTTTTTAAAAGAAAATAATTAAATTTTTTATTAAAAGTCTATGGTCTGGAAACATTCAATTCTAATTGTATTCTAAATATATTTTAATATATATATATAATAACATTTTTAATAATTAATAAAAGAATTGAAGGAGTGTATACTTATAAGATATGTCTAATTATATGGTACATTAATTTATTATTTATTATAAATATAAATGTACCTGGTAAAAGATTATCATTCTTAGAAGAGATTCATTTTATGATAAAAGGGTTAATGAAGAAAAAATGTTTTAAATGTTAGTTTTAAATTGACATAAGGCGCTTTTAAAAAATAATTTATATTTCTTTTATTAAAATTAATTTCTTACACCTTTTGATATTAAATTATAATTAAAATAATATATTTATTATAGACATAAATAAATGTATATAGAAAATAAAAAAAAACTATAAAATAATCAATTAAATTTTAAATATATTTCAAATTAAATGTATTTTTTGTTGGTAATCGTCAATAAATGACAAAGGACAAATTCTCTGTAAAATCCCATATAAGGTTTCAGTTATCTTGTAGAAAAATATATATTTATATTAGAAAAAATCTAAATGTTTTGGATAGTAGTAAAAGAATGTATCTCTTTTATCTACAATATATTTTAAAATTAAAATTTATATTTTTGACATCTTTAAAATTTTTAATGCCTAAAAAGCACGTGTAGCTTAATAATAATAATTATTATCTTGTTTCAACTAAATAATTTCAAAATTTTCTTGTTTTTTAAAAACATAAAATATTTTCAAAAATTTCAATCACCCTTTTCATATTTCTGGGTACGCTAAAAGATTGTAACATCCGTTTGTATATTTTAATTATTTTAAATTACAAAGAAATGTTTTTGTCAGCTTATTTAATTAGTTATGTATGTATTCAAATGGATTAGAGGGACACAAGGCCAAAAATAAAAATACCAAGAAAAACAAGAAATTACAACATCATGTAATTAAAATAAATATATGAATGACAATTAATTTGAACGCAATTCATGTATAACAACACCTTTCTACATCTCTAAAATTATTATACTAGCAAAAAATTATATGTATGTACTGTAAATATATATTATATAGGTATTTCTTATCCTTGATTTATTATAATGTATTTATAAAATTCAGCTATTAAAGGATTTTGATGCAAAAAAAAAAAAAAATAAAGATATCTACCACCCTTATAATTTAAGTATTTTGGGAAAATTATTTTATATTTCATAAAATATCAAAGGATCAAAATTCAAAAATTGTAATTATTCAAGTTAGCATAATAATAGAACTTTAAAAAGATGATATAAACGTAGATATATAAATTAATATGAATAATACAAATATTTGTTATAAATTTGCGAGATCTTTCCTGAAAGTAACCTTCTTAAAATTAATAAGTTTGAATATAATGATTTTATCATATAAGACTACGACTTTTTTATACTTTTATACAAAGTCTCCAAATTAATTCAAGCACTTGAATATTTCGAAATATTCTCTGCCTGGAAATCTACTGTAGAAGCATTGAAATGCAAGCCACTGTATCCGAACAGATAAAAATCACTAAGAACCAAGTCCAGTGGCGGATTAAAGGTCCAGAGCGCCCTAGGCAATCACTTTATCGGCGCCCCTGTATCGGCCATAAATGCCCATCATAATACTAATATATAAATTTTAAAAATTCTGAGCTCGCGCGCCCCTTGTAACTACACGCCCCTAGGCACGTGCCTAGTTTGCCTTACGGATAATCCGCCTCTGACCAAGTCAGGTTATATGGAAGGGGATCAAAAATATTCAACTTGGATTGCAACCAAAAGTTCATTTGTTTTCCAAGCTGTTTGAGGTTGAGGAATGTCATGGAGAAACAAACGCCTTATCTCAGAAAACTCTTACGTTTGATTTTTAGGGTTCTTTTTAGTATTCTCAAAGATTTACAATAGTACATTCATCTAAGCTCTTCTGCTAATGACGATAAGTTTAAAAATCAGTGATAGTTTGGGCACTATTATTTAAATTTAATCGCATCAATTTGTGGTCTGTGAATTTTTATATTCAGAATTGAACTCAAGTCTACTAATCCAAAATAGTATGATCTTTAGAATCTTCACTAATTAAATCAAATTTATTTTTATCACATTACTAATGAATGAATGTATCAAATTTAATCAAATTTAATTTTATCACATTACTAAATTCGAATAATTAATATATGATATTATATAAAAAAATTATATTTAATGAGTTTTTTCATAAGTAATGCAGTCTTTAAATATGTAACATGAAAATATATTTCAAGGTGTACGTCAAATGTTTTGGTAATAGCCACTGGCGCCAATTGAGGTTTTTGTTTAGGATTCTTGTTCTTGAGCCAATTGAGGTTTTTGTTTAGGATTCTTGTTCTTGAGCCAATATTAAATTCTTATTTTGAAATTGCCTAAATGGATTGAGATAAATAGTAATTGGTTAGTTGCGAATAAAAGTTACCTATGTTATTTAATATTAGCCAAAGTGTACAAATAAAAAATTAATGAATAGTACAGAAAAACTATTATATCACTCACAATATATAAATGATATTCATGACGAATTAAATTGGAAATGAGTAGCAAATGACATTGATTTTAGATTAACCAATAAAATCAATGAATTTATTTATGAGGGTTATTACATATCAATGATTCCAATCAGAACGAGGTCTTACGTCATTAGATCTACGCAAAAAAAGAAATATATATTAGAATAGCATATATCTGTTGAATATAAAATTAATCTTCTTTGACGGGCTATTTTTAAGTCTGATTGATATCAAGATGAAGTCTGATGGAATTTAAGATTTTCCAAGTTCAGTGATTAAATATAATAGTGTTTTCAAAATTATGTATTGCTAATTATAATTGATGAAATAGCAATTATGAATTCAAACATAGTCAAACTGTAAATATGTACTTGAGAACTTTAAGGTGAAAGTTCAAACCCCATTAAAAGTACTTAGATCCCAATATATTTGTAATAAACACTATTATATTATAGTAACGTCTTCTTCCTAAAAAATAAGTTTATCTCAAGACATCTATAAAACTATTCAAGATATTGAATAGTATTTCATATTCAATGTAGTAGTCATTTAGGTTAATGATTTTTTATTTCAAAGGAATTTTATCTATTCTGAATATGGCAGATAGCGTTCACTCTGTTCTAATATGTGATTATATCAGGATTATTTTTGAAATTAAAACACTCGTATTGAACCTAAAATATGATACGAGGGCAGGTCAATAAGTCTGTAACTTTTTGAATTTCCTGTCTCTGAAATTGGTCTTTTAGTTTTTGTTTGAAATACATTAATACTGCTCCCTCATATGCCCTATTCTTTGGATTTAGCCCCGAGTTATTTCTTGTTTCCCAACTTGAAGAAATTTGACACCAACGATAAAATCATTTCACAAACAAATACTTATTTTGATGTCTTCGACAAATCTTATTTTTTGGAAGGGATAAAAAAATTGGAGAAACGTTGGACAAATTGTATAAAGCCCAAAGGAGACTACGTTGAAAAATAAAATAATTTTTTATCCAAAAACCTGTGTTTCATTCAAAGAGTCACGGACTAATTGACCTGCCCTCGTATTAAGATTATTAGTATTTAAAAAAAAAAACGAAAAAAGAACAAAATAAATTCACAATTATTTAAAATTAAATAAAATATATTGTAAAGACTCATCCTAAAGGAGGATACCATATATTAATTATTCTTACAAGTTAGTGGATCAAGCCCATCAATTTTAATTTCCTTATTTGCTGTTTATTTTGTTTTTCTTGTAAATATGTTAGTTATTTCATTTTTGGTCGAAGAGTGTATATATTCAAATTTCATAAGACTAGTAATTAAAAATAAATTTTTGGTAAGTTTAAAACTAATAATTATGCTTTAAAAATAAAATAATAAACTTGAAATAACGATAGATTATAACTATTAAATAATATACATATCGTTACCTTTTGGGGAACTTTAACAAAGAACTTGTAACGTTGAAAAGTAAATTAAATTTCTCAGTAAAGTTAAATTAATATTCAAAACTGGAGAATTATTATTATTATAAACCATAATCCAGAATTTAAAGCTAACGTTTGTTTATGATTTAAGTATCATTACTTTCTAATTTGTTTTTACAATTTTTTTTGCAACTAGATTTAATCTATTGCGCATTTGCTCTAATAGATATTAAACGGTACTCTTTAACTTACACATTTCTCTCGATCTTCTTTTTTCTATATATATATATATATATATATATACTTACAAGTATATTGATATTTACGTAAAAGATTGATCTGGAATTTCTTTCTCTCCTTCTCTTTCTCTTCAATCATGCCCTCATTAATTAAAAGACAAGGATAAATTTATAGACAAATTGTAATTATTTATTGGCTTGGTATGTTTATATCGACTTGAATAAAGTGGTTCATGTAGTCTATATGACTTTTCGATCTATTTAAAGACATAGAATAAAAATATAAGTAAAATAAGTAAAAATAATAATTAATTTAATTTATATATAATAGAAATTAGAAGTCATTAATATATAAATATATTAATAATATATAAAAAATATAAAAAACATGTAGTATTAAAAAAATAAAAAAATGTATAAACGATTTTTTTAAAGATTAAAAACAGGGCTTCGAACCGTTATTTTTTTCGTTTCGGTTTTCGTTCCGGTTCAATAAAAAAAAAAAATATCAGTTCGGTTCCGGTTTTCGTTCCGGCAAAAATAACGGTTTTTTTCGGTTTTCGGTTTTCGGTTCAGCTCCGATTAATTAATTTTAAAGACCTTTTATTTGTATTAGAAATTTAGGTCGGGGTATGCCGAGTCTGCCATAAATATATAAAAATATTTCTTGCTACCACCCTAAATCATACTACATGAATTGATACAATATAATATAAATAATAATAATTAATTAAAGGTATAATAATTAGAAGTATATAATATAAGATGTTAATATAATTTATTAAACGGAACATATATGTATATGAATATTTTTTTACATCCTTCTACTTTCAAACACTCAACAAACGAAACAAATTCTTATATTTAATGTTAAAGTATAAAGGATTCTTGGATATATTTACTTACAATTATTACTATAATTATAAAAGATGAAAATTACCTCTAATTATTAAAATATCTTCCAATATATTTTTATTTAAACTATTTCTATTGTCTCGTAAAATAAACTTTAAACCAGAGAAAGCTCTTTCAACATGAACTTGTGTTGCAGTAGCTCCTAAAACCACCATTGCAATTTTGTATAAATGAGGATATGTATTTTTATTTTCCTCCCAAAATTCTAAAATAAGTTTTTTACTGTC
Organism: Labia minor; assembly: GCA_963082975.1. Lineage (NCBI taxonomy): Eukaryota > Metazoa > Arthropoda > Insecta > Dermaptera > Spongiphoridae > Labia > Labia minor. The sequence continues at coordinate 74,837,417 of OY720344.1, forward strand.
TAATCTTCGTACTTGGTCAAAGTTATTCAATATTTGTTTAAATTTATTTAATAATTTTATTTATATTTATGAATCATTTTCTTTATATCAATACATAACTCTGTAACAAATGGAATAAATAATTTAAAAAATTAATACTATCATTAAATCAAAATATCAGTATTAAACAAACGATGAAAACATTAAATTCTGTATTGCGACTACGAGACGCTGCCAACACAACCGAAGGGAGAGTATGACTAAGACACTAATTTTTGAAACAAAGTTTTTAGCGACACCATCCAGTGCGAGGCATAACTAATTGAAAAAAATTCGGGCTTGGGTGTTGCCAAAACACCTCTTGTGGCAACTCTGGATTGAACACGTACTGAACCGAAATAAACCGATATTATTTTTTTCGGTTCAGCTCCGGTTTTCGTTCCGACAAAAATACCGGTTTTTTTCGGTTTTCGGTTTTCGGTTCAGTTCCGGTTCGAAGCCCTGATTAAAAACACCTAAATAGAAGATAATATTTAGAATAATATATTATATATTTATAAGGAAATTTTAAAAAATACTTGAATTATACATTATCATGAAATAAAATACATAATTAATATAACACGTTTCCGCCAGCATGTACCACCGGTGGCTCAAGCCGCCACATAAAATAAATAGAAAAATTATGGAGCCGTTGTATCGATAGAAGCCAATAAATTTATAGTATTTATTACTTTACTATACATTAATATAATATCATATTTTTATTTACTTACATTATTTTTTTTTTAATTATTTACTTTTGAGATTTATAACACATTTTAGTCAGCCTTTGTATTTATTATAATTTTATTTATAAATTTATAACAAAATGAAGAATTTCTTCAAGATAGACTGATCAGTGCTATAACCACTTAGCTACCATCCTGTCCATTATGCATGGTACTTTACTTAAAAAAAAACAATTAAAATGATATTGTATAAATTGATTCTTAAAAAAACACCTCAAATTGTGAATAGTGTAATAAATCATGTGAATCGTTTTCAAGATCACAAAGACAATATATCCTACCTATACGTGTTTGTTTAACTTTCTGTGAAATGAATCCAGAGAGTTTCAGTGTCAGTACTGAGGATTTTTCAGGGATTCAGAAGACACTAAGTCAAAGATTAGTCTGAACATTAACATGAATTCCAAAAATTCCTTCATGAAAATGGCGCCTTATTAGAAGTCGAAAAGTCGAGGCTCAAATTTCATAATAAAACGTGAAAATAGTATATATATTAAATAAAATGAAAAGGTATAAATTTAGATAAATAATTTGATGAATTTTATAATTATTTAATCCTATATTAAATTAGAACTAATTTATATGTATTCATTTTTCTTGATTTTAATATTTTGTGTATAGAAACGTCGTTGTGAATTTTATATTTGCCGCAGTTTAAGAAGGATTTGAGCATCACATTAATTTCGTTAAATATTTTGATCTAAAGTTTAATAGAAAATATAAATATTTATTCTTAATTATAATATGAATCGCCCTTATCATTAATCCATTTCTCCAGCTTCCTTGAGTTAAAGACCTTGGGTGAATGTTATTGGTTGTCGGAAAACAGCGGAGCAGTGCGCTTTCGTGTCATCCCCACACCTTTACGTGATTCTTCCATAAATGTTTTATATAATTATATTTATAGCAAAACTATATTTATTTTCTCTAATTCATCAATAACAGGCAAATATTAGATTGCATGTAAATTATTAAACAATTTTCTTTCAGTTTTAACTCTTCTATTAGAGTCAATTTGATTGAAATCATTTTTATTTTTAATTTTAATTCTTTTTTCATGTTATACATACATTATCATCTTTCGAAACTCGGAATGGGTTAAAACAAGGAGACGCATTATCACCAATTTTATTTAATTTAGTACTGGAATATGTAATTAGACAAAAATCAAACGGAATTCAATTAAATAAAAAAATTCAATTATTAGGTTACGCAGACGACCTAAATATAATAGGAGATTCGGCAATTGCAATTAAAGATAGCGTAGAAAAATTAATCGAAGCAGGATAAGAGGTAGGGCTGGAAATTAAGACAAAGTATTTATTAACAGAGACGAATAATATTAACACACAAAGTCTTAACATACAAAATGTAGAAAAATTTAAATAATAGGTTCTGTTATCACGAATGATAATAATATTCGAGAAGAATTTAAAGCAAGGTTGCAATCGGGAAACGCCTGTTATCATGCAGTAACGGGGCTTATTGCGTCAAAATTATTATCAAAGGGGATAAAAATTAAAATATATAAAACAATTATTTTGCCGGTTGTATCATAAGGGTGTGAGGCATGGACTATGACCTTAGGAGACGAGAGTATTTGAGAATAGGATTCTTCGCAGCATTTATGGGACAAAGAAAGATGAGGCCATGGGGGAATAGCGCAGGCTGCATAAAGAGGAATTGCATGACCTCTATGCATCTCCAGATATAGTCAGGATTATAAAATCGAGAAGGCTGTGGTGGGCAGGACACGTGGCTAGAATGGGGGGGGGGGAAGAATGGCGAAAAATATATTAGGGGGGGGAGGGGGACCGAGTGGTAAACGCCGGCTTGGAAGACCAAGGACGCGGTGGGTGGATAATGTAGAAAGGGACGTGAGAGAGATGGCAGAGGAGAGGGATTGGAGGGTTGTGTCTCTGAATAGGGACACTTGGAGAAGTGTGGTTGCTAATTAATTTAATTTTTCTGCACTTTTTCTGATAATTCTTTATATAATATTTTTAGACATTAAATATAATTTTATATTTTTTTTAATTGTTTTTATTTAGACAAAAATTTAAAGATTAAAATATTTCGTGTTTTTATTTATTTATATTTTCAACAGAATTAACAAAGTTCGCCCAACTAAATGGATTTCTTTCGTCAAGATTCAAACATCGATTAAACTTATTTACAACTCTATTAATTACCATAATTTTATGTTAAAATTTCTTTGAGTTAAACAAAAATAATATAAAAACTATTAAATTTAATGTGTTTTTATTTATTTGTAAAGAATTCATAAAATTCTCATAAAATCACTTCAAAATTGTTTAATTCAATTTTAAAGATTGAAATGGGAATTTACCATGGTCATGGAATTTCTTTTGAAAACGTTATTCGTATACATTAGTCGTCACTAAATATTAATTAATTTTCTCCAGGGCCCAGCATGTTATTATAAAGGAAAGTTACTCCCTCTTTCGAAACTTAAATAAATATCGGAACCCTCACAGCTATTTAAATGGTCCATATATAATTCCTATTTTGGGTTTTACTTGCAATTTTTTCCAACAGCTTTTATTATTTTTAATTATATCAACGAAAGAATGATTAACAACCATAGTTCAAAAGGATTAAATTTCAGAAAGAAATCCTGGAAAAAATAAAGGATTAGAGGATAGAATAGTTTCTAGAATTTTGCTCCTAAATATAATCATAAACTTGATATATAATTAATGATCACATATGATTTCTTCAAATACATTGAATATTTTCTTCCAAGAAAATGTATTCTTATAGTAATAATTTTCAAATATACCCTATAATTTCGGAATTCTTATTCCTCTTTTATTATTTAAACAATATCATAATATTCAAGGGATATTGGAAAAGTTCAGAAAAGAAAAAAATGAAACAATTTTTTTGAAGTGAAACTTCTTTAGCGGCGTCCTGACATTTGGTTGAGAATGGAGAGTGAATTGAAAAATTGAAATTTCGTAACGCGTTACGAAACGCAAGAGAGAAAAAAGATATAGATATAACGAGTGAGAATGAGATAGCCTCTATCTCCGTCTCTCTTTTGTGCGGTGTTTCGTTCTTGAGAGAGAGGCTATCTGGGTCTTTCTTTTGTCCGGTCTTTCGGTCTTGAGAAAGAGGCTATCTGCGTGTTGCTTTTGTGCTGTCTTTCGTTCTAATACCCTCTCGCTAGGTCCAAAGTCCATGGCGCGCATGCGCGCCAGTACGTTGACCCGGAATATTTCTCAGCTTCTACTGGGTCAAAGAATAAAAATTAGTATGACTTATGATCAAAAGAGGGCGAGATCTCCACCTTGTCCAGTAGATATCGCAATTAAATACAATTTGAATTTAAATATATATTAATTTCAAAATTTGCCTAAACATTTATAAAAATAAATATACATATGAAATTTGTTATTTTTTTTTAATATTAAAAAATATTTAATTTGAGATTAATTATATGTAAAAAGATCAACTATCAAATAGATTCAAACTTTTATTTTCTTTGATTAGATTATAATTAAATATTATTTATATTATTTAAAAATTATTATTTTTCTATTTATTAAGGATGTCTATTAAAAAATTGTAATTAACCTTATCATATGTCAAATATTATAGCTAAGTTTTTTTGAATTTTTTAAAATTTTTTATATAATTAATCTCAAATTAAATATTTTTTAATATTAAAAAATAACAAATTTCATATGTATATTTATTTATTTTTAATATTAAACGTATTTCATATTTTTTGAGAGAGATTAATAAATATATATATATTTTATTAAAAATAAATATTTTAAATATAAAATTTCGAAATTAAATAATGAATTTTAAAATATTTTAAATATAAAAAAATGTTAATACAATATCATTTAAAAAAAAAGCGGGATTAATAAATATATATATATATTTTATTAAAAATAAATATTTTTAATTTTATTTCGAAATTAAATAATAAATTTTAAAATATTTTAAATATAAAATTTCGAAATTAAATAATGAATTTTAAAATATTTTAAATATAAAAAAATGTTAATACAATATCATTTAAAAAAAAAGCGGGATTAATAAATATATATATATATATTTTATTAAAAATAAATATTTTTAATTTTATTTCGAAATTAAATAATAAATTTTAAAATATTTTAAATATAAAAAAAATATTAATACAAAATTAAAAAAAGGCGGGAGTAAAATTTCAAAATGGATGCCATTTACGTCACCCATATATAATTTTCAATTAAGAAATTAATAATGAAGCTGTAAGTTTCAAGAGATGTAATCAATAAAACTCAATTTTTCTTTATAAATACTATATCTAGTGTGAATTTGAAAAAAATCGTTAGAGCGGTTTTTGAGAACCAATGGTTATAGATAAATAGATAGATATATACAATTTTAGCTAGCATAATAAGATAAGATATATATCGTGAAATAATTAAAATTCTCAAGTCAAATATACAGCGTGCACGCATACCGACGCATGTAATTGTGTGTGTGAACATGGTCGGCGATTCACACGCCAACACATACAGTTATGTGCGTCGATGACCATTCACGTTATTTATCCGAATCTCAACATTACTTTAACACTACTAAATCAATTTAAAATTATTATTGCATTTAAAACTGCTTTTCTCTACTCCACAGATTTCACTATGCCGAAAAAAAATAACGACCAAAATTTAGACGATATTATTTATTTCATACACCGTTCACTACTGGTTTATAGCCACACAGGTGCTAATGCACTTGAACGAGGCGAAGATAAAATCCCTCTAATTCTCGGGGGAGATTTTAATGTAAATTTTGGATCTGAGATGATTCGTTGCCGTTGATCAACTTTCTTCGAGAAACATTTGGTCTGCTTATAAATAACGATCCCAAGGAATCAACAACAAAATCTGGAACTACAATAGATGCTGTTTTTACACGTTATATAGAAAATATCGAATCACTAACATATATATCTTATTTTAGTTATCACAAGCCATTAATATCAGTATTACCAATTGAAGCACCAACCGACAATAGTACAGGCAATGTAGATATGATGATAGAGTAGATAATAATAATAATAAAGCGAATATTTGTTACGAAAATTTTATACTGTTATATGTCTTTCGAAATGATCCCTTTATTTTTCTCTATTTCTCTCTCATCACACTCTCAACTAAAATTTATCTTATTCTCTAGATTGTAAGAAGTTTCACTTCCGCCACGTGTACGATGCTGCACATTTTGCTTTTTATTTTTTTTATTTATTTTATTTACCTTTTCTTCCGTGAAAATTCAAACTTCATCTTTTGTAATAAATTATTGGACGAATTTGATTTTATTAAATATGATCAAATTAAGTTCTCAATCTCAAATGGTTTTAATCTGATACAAATATGCGCGACATCCACCTGCCACTACTCTCACACACAAATTCATTTCAATCTTACATTATTTAACAGAATGATTTAAAGTTTGAAATTTATGCCCAAGAGAGTCTATTCCATATATATAATTTGAACTGGTGCTTCCATTAGAATTTCATTTAACGAACTTTTCAAACCCTCTTTATTAAATAATAAAAACAAGAATTCAACTCAATCTAGACAATTTCAGTATGAAAAAAGATTTCTATATTTTATAGAGGAGGTTATGTTTGTATAAAATCAAAATTTCAATTATCAAGTAAGATCATTATTCATTTATGTATACTCTACTATATAATGGTTATATTCTAGAAACTATAAAACTATTTATTTTTTCAGGAAAAGATAATATCTTTTATTGGTTATAAATTAATAATTCTATTAGTATCTGTACTCTAAATACATTAAGTAATAGTATAAAAGAGCAAATTGTTTTGTTGTTTCTTTGCTTAAATAGGTAATTATAATTATTATTAGTTAATAATACTCGGATGTAAAGTGAATGAAGGGATGTCATTTATTATTTTATTGAGGATGATGAAAATAACTGAATTTCTGACAACTTCAACTGACCCATTATCTAAAAGGAAGCAGAATTGAGATATGAACTCGATCTAGAGAAAAATAAATAGTAATTCTTAATTAATTTAATATTATTTTTAATATTTAAATATATAATTATTTAATAACAAGACGAACCCGTTGCAAACGGTGTTTGCAATTTCAGTTTAAACTGAATTTATCGTGGTTTGTAGCAATTAATTAAATAGTTCTTCGAAAACAATATTATATATTGGTATAATAATCTGTTTGGCGCTCTGAGAAGCTAGCTCTGCCCCTGTACTCCCAATGTAATGCTTAGTAATTTGTTGAAAGTCTGTGTGCGAAAGGTTTTAATTCATTTTATAATTCAATCAATATATTTTTCTCTCATTTGGATCTTCGTTCACTCAAATTTGTAAATTGCACTATTTTTTTAAAAAAAAAATTTAAATATAAAAAATATTACTTACTTTGTTTTAGAAAATTTTAATTAATTAGGAGTAATATTTAATTTAATTTAATTTTACTTTTAATATTATAGAGTATTAGAACTTAATATATAAAAATTTAAATATTATAAACATTATTTGTATGGAAATTTCTAGAATTGTTAATATTATATTGAGTGTCAATTTCTTAACTGAGCCACCAGAGACGTCATTTATTTGGATTGTTTTGCGATGTTCATTTGGGTTGTTTTTTTCTCCATAACTTTGGAACGGATCAACTTTTTTGAAATTTTCAACCTTCTACCTTACTTGGGTCATGACGGTTCTAATGATACCCGAACCATTTAGATCCGTAAAGCCGTTTATATATATATATCAACGCTCCATGGTACATATCTAATAAGATAATCCATGGAGATCTCAATGTTAGAACTGTGGCGGAGGAGGTGCAGTTAAACAGCATACGCTACCTCAACAGACTACAAAACCATGTTAACGACAAAGCGAGACAACTTACTGACACACAAGGACTAACTAGAAGACTAAAAAGACTTAGACCTAACGACTTGATACACGACAGACTCAATTCTCCTTCGACTAATGGGCCGACGGTTTGATTCAAGTCAATCGCTCCATCCTCTCTACTTGTCCCTCATAATATCCTCAACACCTATTTTCCTATCTTAATCCTGTCTAGTCTTATCCCCCTCCCACTAATATCTTTCTTTCTTTCTTTCTTTCTTAATTCTCCCCTCATAATACCCCTCTATTTCTTATTGTATATATTTTATGTATATATTGAGTTTTAACCTGTAAATGTTCTTCTATTGCCTCAAATAAGGCAGATGTGGAATTAATGTATCTAATTGGAAGTTAAATAAAAAAAAAAAAAAAAAAAAAAAAAAATATATATATATAATTTATTTAAACAAAGAAAATATTTAAATATTTTTCTTTTTGTCGAATGTATTAATTTAAAATTATCACTAACATCGTGAGAAATTAATTGATAAAATAAGTAAATAAATAAATTTAACTTTATGCATTTATTGAATAAGAACAAAGCCTTTTTTGTTTTTTGGGATAAGTTTTCTTTCGAAATCAAAGGCAAAAAGAAAGTTTAACAAATTATCAGATGTCTTATTGTTGCTTCTGTGTAACTGCTGACGCAATAAGTCAACAAATAGAAAATCATTTCAAACATATAAATTTGAAAATATTGTTTTTTAACTGGTAATTGATTAAATTTTATTTTCATATTAAGAATAAAATTAAATAAATATTCTGTCTGACTTTGATTGTGCCACTTTACGTCAAAGCTATATAACCACTAACTAGAAACATTCAACACAAATTTTATTGGCTCCAGACTTATATATTCAATTAAAGTCTTCATTCCTTAGAAAAAAAATGTTATTCTGCATTAACAAGAAAAGCGAGAAAAGAAGTGTTCCTGTTCAAAGGAAAAAAAAAAAAGATTTAGGAAATTCCATTTGTGACTCATTGGTTGAATGGTCATAAATCGTCATTGACTTTTTCACTTGTTAGATTTTCAATACAATGCACTTCTTTTTTGACATTCATTTATTGATCCCGTTAGGATTAGAAACATGCCTCCAATTAAAGTTAATGTATTAATTCTTTATTGTTGTCTCCTTTTTCTATCTCTCATACTCCCACTAAATCATCTGACGTACAAACAAACGCCTTTTTTTCACACACTCATTACCCATTATGGAACTAATTCGATGTCAATTGATCACGAGACTTTAACCTCTTTCGGATTTTATGTTAGGAAATGTATAAATAAATCTTCAAGTACAATCTTTAAGTTCAAAGATAAAAGAAAAAGAAATGCCCCAGAAGCTAGACTATCCTATTTAAAATGAATTTCTTAGAACTTTGGATAAATGTTAGAATCTAAAATTCAATTTACTGAGGGTCAAATTTTATTTATAATCTATTCATATGGATTCCTTTTCAAACACCTGTGATGTTGTTTCCGTTGATCTTTTGATTCAATAACTGAAATTCTTTTAATTTTTAATTTATTTAAAAGAAATGTATGACGATAGAAAAACCAAATCATTATTAAAATTTAATAATTATTATTAAAAATGAATTTCTTTGAAGAAATATTCAATATTATTAATTAATATTGTAAATTATAAGACGAATTTTATATTTCACTATATTATTTAATTAAAATACTACTATAATAGTCAATTTAATAAAATATTAATAATTAATTTAACTGTTACAGAAACATAGATGGATAGGTTATATGAAAAATTTCCGCAGTATAATACCACATATTGTTATTGATGTCTATATATCGAGTCAAATCACCTTATTGTTTTAAAAGAACATGTGCATAAATAGACATTTCAGTGAAGAGAGTTTCCTTAGTCGTTACTCGTATAAAAGTCACATTGATTTGAAAATGAATGAAATATCTGGACAAATACGCTAATGATATTTTACTATGAAAAAGTCAAAAGAAAATACTATTAGAATTACTTTCAATTCTATTTCGAACATTTCGATGACAAAGATCCACCAGCACGCAATCTGTCAGGATATAAGGGAGACACTAAACACCAATCACATGACAGTTTGAATTCATTTAAAAAGTGCAGCCTATAAAAAGAAGCTCAATGTTTGCTGGTAAAAAAATCTCGGAGATTTTTTTATGACCCATTATATTAAGTTTTTTGTTCTGAAAAAGAATTATTGTAGGTATAATGTTATTGTGAATAACGTCCTTGAAATCAAATCATACTCTTCGAACAGGAAATACCTCTTTTAGTTACATATATAGGTAAACTTTTGAATTTAATAAATAAATAATTACAAAATATATATAATAATACATTATTTAATCATTTATTTATATTTTTAAAATTTATTAATAAAACATATTTAAAAAAATTAAAAAATAAATAAAACAATTTATATTATATGTATTTTAAAATAATTATAGTGAAATACATAAATTATCTATTTGAATTTTAATTGGTATCGAAGTTCATTGTGTAACCTGCTCTACAAAATCTCACCATGACGCCATCGAATTTCCTTCGCTACTCTTCTAATGACGGTGTGTTTCTGTAAAATTTTTCAATTAATTGTTTCCAAAAAAAAAAAATGTCCTTGAACTAATGACCGTCACTTGTATACATACATTAGTATTATGAAAATATGCCTCCACAAATATTTTCAGTAAGTATCAATGACATAACCGAGCAGGCGTTACGTTACATTCCTTGTGGTTAAATTTATTTAAAAATACTCTAAATATAACAAGATTTGTTGATTGAGTCAGTTTAAGCAATGCCAAATCATAATAATTATCGCTTATAGGTAAAAAACTAGAAACTTATATATATATATATATATGATGAATTTAAAAAAAAATGTGGGCGAAAGGTTGTGTAAAACGTTCACAATATATAGTGATAATAAAATATACTTTCTATTCATTATAAAAGTTAAAAAAAAAATATAAATGAAGGCTAGCACGAAAAATGTAGGAATCACGATTTGAAATTTTATTTTTATTAATAAAAATAAAATAATTTCTATAATAGGGTAAAAAGGGTAAAAAATATTTATATTAAACTAAAATTGAACTCATGATTGAACAATAAATCAATCAATTTTCATTTCAATTATTATATTATGTTCGTGTTTATATTTTTAATATTCTTTTATTATAAAAATAGTTATATATGTATATTTAACGCTTGGAAACTATAATATAGTTTATATTTAATCATTTTATTACGATATATAAACCCATTCATATTAGATTATTACTTATACCCTAAACATGTTATGCCTACTTCTCATTAGTTAAAGATATCTTTATAATTTGTATATATTAAATTAAGTATAATTGAGATTAGGAAAGGGTGCTCGAGGCCATTAATACTTATATAGAGTATATAAAATTGTAAAATTTCTATCTGCAAAAAAATGAATTAATCTTTATGAACATTTTTTATAATTTTGATTTTTTTTAAACAACCATACTAACTGGTAAGTAAATGTAAAACACACCAACTTTCGAAATTGTTTGACTCATTTTAATGATTTAATAATGAAAAAAAAAAAAATAATTAAAAATAATTTATAAATTATTAGCATATATAAAATATATTCAATATTTTGAGTGAAATGAATAGTCTAGAATTTAACAATTCGGAAAATAAAGAAAATAAACTGAATAAACAAATAAAGCTCCTCCTATATCTATAGAAGAATGCACTGTTTATATTTACATTTGGTTTTTTGGTAGGTAAAATTGCAAAATGATGGTAATGGAATGTTGCTGTGATATGTTTACACAATTTTCTCATTTCCCTGGTCGAATTTTAGAATGTTTAAGACCCAATTAAACACAGGTTTAGTGGAAATACCTTTAAATTCGAAAAAATAACCAACAAATTTTGATAACCATATTCTACACAATTGGTAACCATACTGGTTTCTCCTATATTGGTAGTGATTAAAGAAATTTCTATTCTTTCAACTGTCCCTATCCTGTGAAACCTCCATTCAATTCCAATTCTCTCCTAATTCTATCATATCTATTTATATAATATACAGGGTTATTCTAAATGATGGATCCATTTATAAAAATTCGTATTTATTAAAGTACAAATGCTACATGAATAATTTTTATACCAAAGAAAAGAGGAAGTTTCAAATTTTTTTTCATGTATTACAAGTGTTCAATGTAGCCTCCAGTTGCTGCACGGCAAACATCTACGCGGTAGCCAAACTAACGACCCACACACGAGCAAGTGTATCTGCTGTTACTGAGTGCACGACAGCAGTGATACGGTTCAGCAGATCATTCAAAGTTGTTACCCCATATGCAAACATTGTGTGTGTTGACATTTCCACTGAGGTGGAAAGTTGCTTCATCACTAAAAATGATACGCTGTACAAATGCGTCATCCTCCATCATTTCTAGCATATTACCGCAAAATTCAAGAAGTTTCTCTTTGTCATTAGGGTTGAGAGCCTTCACGAGTTGTAAACGATAGGGCTTGTACAGCAAACGCTGCCTCAGAACTTTCCATACAGTTGGTTGGGGTATTCCAAGTTCCAATCGGTCCATCTTTTAGAATAACCCTGTATTTCCAACCTATTTTTAGTTTACCCTTCCGTTGCTTCTCAGTTCTTATTTCTAAATATGCTATATATGGGGTAATTATTCTATTTAAAATCATTTTACTGATAAAATTTACAATAATAAAGGAATAATTTATTTAAGAAATCAGGATAGTAATTTGGTAGCATTGATAAATCTCAATAAATAAAATTTTCTTAAAAGTATTTGTTTATTAATATTAATATACTAGATATTCCATTCCAATATGATATAAGTTGACCTGTGGCCAGGTCCGAACCGACCGACGGTTTGAAGTAAATTAATTTCCAGCTACAGAAACAATTTCAAATAATTTTAATATATCTATTAATGTAATAAAAAACAGATATGGATAGAACATAAATATTTTTAATTTTATTTTATTTATAATATATAGCTGTAGTAGCCGGCGTTACCCGAGGCTGTGACGTCATGAAGGGATGGGTGACGTCATATAATTTTAAATTAAGAAAAACATAATGAAGATGATTTTTCCCGAGGATAAAACCAATACATTTGTGGTGATATGTAAAAAAATCTCCTTATGTGAAATTTGGTGCGAAAATAACCCTTCCCTTCTTATCGTCGATCGCTAATACTACCACTTCCGGTTTCACGGATTTGCACCAAAAGTTGATCAATTCATCCCACTGATGCATTAAGTAAATATACCAAATTTCATCAAAATCGGTTGAGCCGTTCAGGCTGTACACATCTATACGGACGGACGGACGGACGGACCACTTCCGGTTTCCGGATTTGCACCAAAAGTTGATCAATTCATCCCACTGATGCATTAAGTAAATATACCAAATTTCATCAAAATCGGTTGAGCCGTTCAGGCTGTACACATCTATACAGACGGACGGACGGACGGACCACTTCCGGTTTCCGGATTTGCACCAAAAGTTGATCAATTCATCCCACTGATGCATTAAGTAAATATACCAAATTTCATCAAAATCGGTTGAGCCGTTCAGGCTGTACACATCTATACGGACGGACGGACGGACGGACGGACCACTTCCGGTTTCCGGATTTGCACCAAAAGTTGATCAATTCATCCCACTGATGCATTAAGTAAATATACCAAATTTCATCAAAATCGGTTGAGCCGTTCAGGCTGTACACATCTATACGGACGGACGGACGGACGGACGGACGGACAGACATCATGCTAAAAATACTTTTTTCTGATAAGAAAATGCATGATTCGTGGAGATATGTAAAAATCTCCACATGTGAAATTTGGTGTGAAAACAATACCTCCCTTACTATCGTCGGTCGGTAATAAATCTTTGTGCATAATTGTGATTCAAATTAAGGAGATATTATCTTTCTAACATCTTTTAAAATATTTTTCAAAGAAATTTTTGGATTACCATCCACAATATATCTTATACAATCCAAAAATTTGAAGTAATTTATCTTGTGACGTTATCATCAGCCTTCATGGTCCATGACACAACTATCCATAGACCGGAAATATTAATGACTTCATAAAGATAATTTTAATTGCTTAAGGGAAATTTCAGTTCTTCAAAATATGTAAATTATTCTAAATCAGAAAATAATGACTTTAAAACAAAAAATAAAACAAAAATTGGATTGTTGATTTATAAAGATTGCGTGGTAAGAGCAATCATAAAATTCCATATAATAAACATTGTTCTTTTTATAAGATACTGACCTTGTCTGCAGGCTATTTGACCCATTGATTTTTACTTTATTACGATTTTAAATAAAGACAAATAGAAATCTTTTGAATGAGAATTCAATAACATTTAAAAAAAATAAACTTACATTACATTAAATTAAATTTCAATTTAAAATTGAATTGAAATTGAAATTAATAATGATATATTAATTTAAATATTTCAAAAGTGCTACCTTCAGACTGATTACGTTACATGAGACAGACTGACAGACACCAACCAACATATAATTGTAAATTTAAAATATATATATATACATATATTATTTTCTACGTCTTTAAGACTTTAGATATAAATATTTAACTTAATTTTAAAAAATAAATAAGTTGATAGTTTGATCAATAAATCTATTTCTCTTTAAAATTTTAATAGAATTCAAACAACGGTATATTTATAGTATAAAAAACCAGATAATTTTAATTGCGAATTATCCCATATATATATATATATAAATTTTACAGTTACTTAATATTTTGGTAGATTTAATAATAACGATTGAGTTATAATAGTAAGGTGATCGTGTTATGCAACGTCCTTGAATGCTAATTAGATAAACGTTAAGACGTAAACTCTATTTATGAGGAAGTTCAGTCTATAAATAGATTTTCAATCGATTATTTTTAAATTATAAGATCTTTATTGAAAATTATATTTGAAGGCCCTATTAATCAATGAATTTATTCAAAAAAGATTTTAATAAAATAAATAATAAAAATATTAATTTCATTTTAAAGTTATTAAAAAAGTTGTTTTTTTTTTTTTATAAAAAAAGAGGATTTAATTTTTCTTTGCCTTATTTGGCCTAAAAAGTAATTAATAGTTTGATGACTTCATTTTAATGGATTATTATAATACGATTTAATTAAATTAACATAAGTTTGAATAAATTAAATCATCAAGGCGAATTATATAAATATACAAAGTAATCAAAATGCAATCACATTAGATATTATATATTTATTAAATTATTATTATATATTATTATATTAACAAAAGGTGTAAATAAGAGTATGGTTTTGAATAAGGGTCTAAATTTTAAATGTAGACAAAAATATAATATTTAAATTAAATTTTTTTAAAAAGTTATTTTAATTGATAATATCTAGTATTACCTATCTATTCTAGATCTATATTCACAACTTATCTTCAAAATCATATAACTATTGAATACATCTATTTTGGAAATAAGTAATTGAAAACAAAGAGAGAGAAGACAATTGTGCCAACTATCTACACACTATTTAATATATATTATTAAGAATAATAATATATAAATATATCAATGAATTCATCTCTCTTTGCTACAGTACCTTTTTGAATTATCCCTTTTTACTATCTCGTAAGAGATAGTATTGCAATCACGAAAATTTTCGATGTTGAGATTTTGATGTTTTTATACGTTTTGAAGGTTCCTGAATCATTTTCACTAAGGTTGAGAAAAATGTCTGTGTGTGTGTGTATGTGTGTGTGTATGTATGTAGACAAGATTACGCAAAAACGGTTTGAGCTAGAATGATGAAATTTGGTACATGGACATTATTCAAAATTCATAGTTTTCTATCAACTTTTGAGAAATGTAGCTCAACCGGAAGAGGGTCATTACCTACAACGTTTTGATTTTTTTTCCTCTAAAGTGACCGTAAAAATAAAAATATATGTTTGATAATTTTTCACATGATTAATAATTGTATAAAACTGCTATATATAGAATTTCAGCTTGATTGAATTGCTGAAAGTACCAGAATTAATTTTTTAATACTGCAAATCTCACGCGCCAACACGTGCCATGGTGCCATGAATAAAAAGCCAAACATGCGCTGGTTTAATATTTATTATTTATAATTTATAATTAATTAAATTTAATTTAAATATAATATATTATGTTATTTAATCCAATTCAAATTGCGAGATAGTCGAGTGGAGACACTCCAGCTTATTTATTTTTACTATCTCGCCATGTGTATGTATGTATGTAGATAAGATTACGCAAAAACGGTTTGAGCTAGAATGATGAAATTTGGTACATGAGCATTATTCAAAATTTGTAGTTTTCTATCAACTTTTGAGAAATGTAGCTCAACCGGAAGAGGGTCATTACCTACAACGTTTTGATTTTTTTTCCTCTAAAGTGACCGTAAAAATAAAAATATATGTTTGATAATTTTTCACATGATTAATAATTGTATAAAACTGCTATATATAGAATTTCAGCTTGATTGAATCGCTGAAAGTACCAGAATTAATTTTTTAACACTGCAAATCTCACGCGCCAACACGTGACGTGGTGCCATCAACAAAGAGCCAAACATGTGCTGGTTTAATCAATATTATTTAATAAATTTTAATTTATAATTTATAATTAATTAAATTTAATCTAAATATAATATATTATGTTATTTAATCCAATTCAAATTGCGAGATAGTCGAGTGGAGACACTCCACCTAATTTAATTTTAAATCTATATATATCAATATATATTTTTCAATTTCATTTTACTTTGTCTGTCAACATGTTGAATCAATAGCTAAATACTAAATTTGATTTTCTTAGATTTAATATCTTAGAAATCAATTATAAATTACTATCTTATTTTGGAATAATTTTTTAAATTGAATCGAATTTTTAATTAACATAAATTAGTATATATATATTCTAAATATATCTTAAAGAGACGTCTATAGAGTGAAGCAGTATTTTCAGCAGCAGCAGTATTTAATAAACTAAATAAGAAATGAGAAATGAAAGAGTTAATTTAAACCTATATAATTCAATCCATAACTAAATAACAAGAAAAAAAAATAATTTATTAAAATTAAAATGAGTATTGATATTTTAATTTTAATTATAAATAATTAATACAAATTATTTAGAAAAAAAAATTGTAGAATAAAAAGTTAAAAATCGAAATTAGAATCTTTGGGAACTTAATATTATCAAATAAAATGAAATTAGAATTTTAATAGGAAATATAATAATAAAACACCATTTGTTTCGTATATTTGTTGCATAACCAGTAGGCGTTCTGTCAAAACTAAATGGTAAATAGAAGAATGTGTTTATAGTACATTAATTAACTAAAATATGCAGCACCAGAACTTTTCAAACACCCATCTAATTAAAATTTTTTAAAAATTAAAATTAAATTTAATCCCAATTTTTTTATTCGTATTAAACGATTAATATCTCAATTGAAATTAAAGATAAATTTATTGAATAAAAAGAATTAATCGCGTCATTCTCCAATTGATTTTCTCATTATTCTTCCTAAATTTTTTAATTTTTTTCGATTTGACTATGATTCTGAATGTATGTAATTTCTTGTTAAGCACTCTTCGCCATTACTCTATTATCTTATATTTGTTTATTACACCAATAATTATTAAAAAAAAATATTGTCAAATAATCTGAATTTATTTTCATGTCTCTCAAAATAAAGGACCACGCCTCAAACAGAATAATACATTCTGTAATATAATAATTTCATAAATTTTAATATTACAATTTTTATGAATTGAACGTAATAATAGGCAGTACACTATTTTAATAAATAATATATTTGAAGATAACAATTAATAAATTAAATAAAAAAATGTATTAATTTTAACTACTATAGTATTTAACTAATTTAGTTCATAAAAAAAATTGTGAATATCTACTATATATACCTATATATATTTATATAAATATATATATATATCTAGGTAAATATAAGCATGTTTAATAAATTATTTCTTTTATATATATACTTCTGATAATAATTTTAAGATCCGTAATAAATTTGTTTGTACTTTTAACGATACTCAATTTAGAGGCAGAAGGAGTGTAGTGGTAAATGTTAAAAAGAGAAAGAAATAAAGAGAGAGAGAGGGAGAAATGGGGAGAATGGAATTCGATATAAAAATATAATTGCACTAGGTGGAAGATGGCCAATGGTCCAAAGCGAGCGACACCTTGTACGATTCTTTAAATACATTCATCAGAAAGCAAATAACCATCAATTCTGTTTGACCATTTCTCTTTCTCTCTCCACCACCTTCTTTTTATCTTTACTAATAATGAACTTAATTACTTTTCCTAGTACTTATATCTATTCTAACTGAATAAACTTTTTATATTATAGATAAACCTATTATTAAAATTGTAAATTACATTGAAAACATTTTAATATATTGAAATGTTATACTATCTTAAAAACTTTTTCAAAGTAGTTTTTTGAGTTAAAAAAAAATTAATAGAATTTCAAAAATTGAATTTAAATAAAAATAAGCAACAATAATAATAATATTTTTTTTATTGAAAAATATTCAATAAATAATAATCTATTAAAAATATTTTGTGTTTTTATCAAAATGTCAAGAACATTATTTTATTAAACTTTTGTTGCTTTTTGTTGTGTTTCAATTAATAGCAATTAGGAGTATTTTGTATACACACTTTGTCGAGTGTTTTTAGGTTATAATTATGAAAGGAAATTTTCCTTCTAAAAATTCATACAAAATTTATAATTATCAATTCTTTTTAAATTAAATTGAAATTTAAAAAAAAGTATTGAATTTTGTAAATAAATATAATAATAAATAAATATCATTTTTTTAATTTCTATATTTTAATATTGTTATCTTCAGACTGATTACGTAACATAAGGATAGACTGAGATCGACCAACACTAATTAGTATTATAGAGGTTTCTTTTTAATATTTGCATATTTAAAACATAAAATTATTATAGCATTTAACTTAAAAATCTTTCAAGTCATTTAGTTTACTAATTTATATAGCAAATGATTATTAAATATATCCTACATTTAGTAATTTTAATTTCAATTGCCTCTTAATTTAATATTTCTCTCTCTCTCTCTCTCTTTACATACATATTATATTTATATAAAAACAATTTTTTTTCAAAATTTGTTATAAGTAATTTACTTATTATTATTTTATAGTATTAAATTCATTTATTATATTACTTAATTATTTTATCTATTATCTAAATGGTTAATTATTTATAAAACTATTAATATTATTTTAAAAACATCCAATGCCGATTGAGTAATTTTGTTTTTCGCTTTTCTAGTGCTAATTATTATAAAAAAATATACCTTTATTCAATAGAACCCAATTAAATTACATAAAAATAAGAGAAAAATAATTTTATATTGTTTTTTTTTTACTTTTGAGCAATTTGTTGCTCTGAAATATTTATAATAACATGTCTATAAATATATAATTAAGGAAGTATTATTATTTACTTATTATTATTTTTTTATTTTTTATTATTTACCTGGAACAATTCAAATTAAAATTTTATCAGTTTTTACGTTTTACTATTTCCTACCTCACTATCATATAAATATTTGTTTGGTTTGTTTTTAAAAGTAATAATTTATTTAATTATATATTTATGTAAAAGAAATATTTTTGAAAAAAACTAATCCAGAGAGAATTTTAAATTTAAATAGACTCAAGTTTTGTTAAAGGCGGATAATAATATTTTACTTTACTCATAAGGGGTCTTAAATTAACAAAAAAAAAAAAAAATAAAGAATGAAGTATGACCTTCAAGGACTTTTAATATTAATAATAATTGCTTTTTAAGTATAGTTCAAAATGTTAAAAATGCAATGAACCATTTTTCTAAGTTTCTAATTTAAAATTTTAGGTGTTTTCATTACCCAAATATCTCATCCATGACATCAAATCAATCAACCAAAAACATAATATAAAGAACATTCTTTCTACACCCTTTATTTATTTTTCTAAAATTAGATCAGTTAATAATCTTTTCAATCAACATAACGACTTGTGTTATAATTTTGATCTATTACAAATCATAAGAAGTCTTTATTGGAACAAATCTATATTAAGTGATTTTTAATGTTCATGCCATTTATAGATTGATAAATCTGCTTCGGTTTATCATTGTTTACAAACAGAAGCTAGTAGGGAAGAACTTTAATTATTTGTTCGTTAAAAATATCATTGAACACATTAAATTATATTCAAACTAAACCTTATTTCTATTAGAAGATCTATTATTAATTTATAATAATAATTATTCTTCCATTATTATAAATCAATTGTCTGATATCTATTTTCTTTAGTATAATCGTGATTAATAAATTATTTCTTTTTTTTAGACTCTCAGAATATAAGTCTATTCTAGCCAATTTATTTTAATAATCTATGATCTATCATACACCTAGTAAATAGTAAATATAAATAAATACTATATGGGCTGAACAGTCCCGGGATTTTTCAATAGGTGACGCCACTAGAAAATTAACATGACTCACTTCGAGAGGCTCATCTGTCACTAGTTTATGTATGAAGTATCATGACATTTCGTCCATTCGTTTACAAGCTACAGTCGTTTGAGTAACGCTACTTTCGTCTTGATAAAAACAGGAATATCACGTCTTGATAAACTGTTGTGGGATAACATTCCTGCAACCACTAAAATGATTGTTCACAAGTTTTTTCCATTAAAAACCAATGTTTAATCAAGACGCGATATTCCTGTTTTTCCATTTTTTTATCAAGGCGAAAGTAGCGTCACTCAAACGACTGTAGCTTGTAAACGAATGGACGAAATGTCATGATACTTAATACATAAACTAGTGACAGATGAGCCTCTCGAAATGAGTCATGTGAATTTTCTAGTGGCGTCACCTATTGAAAAATCCCGGGTCTTTTCATCCCATGTAATATTATAGAATACATTTATACATTTTTGTCAACTTGTAGAGGTTGTTTGAACTCTTATTATCATTTCCATGAGTTGAATATTTTACCAATGGCCTTAGCTCCTGAATATCTTAAAGAATTTATTCCGGTCAAATTTAAAATCGAAATAAACTTATTCCTATTTATATAAAATATTATTATTTTTCTTTTATTTATTTTTTTCTAATTTCATAACCTATTCCTATATTAAAAAAAAATGATTTAAGAAACTTAAAAAAATTGTTTTTATTTTTTTTTACAAATATTTTTTAAATTTAAATAAGTTAGATTATAAATTTTATTTTAATATTTTAAAATCTAACAAAAATTCAATTTTTAAATATTTTGGTGAACCATTTGTGTGTAGACTTTTTTTTGATATATCTTCGAAGCATATGTTTAAATTTAAATTCACTTTTCTTTTTCTTTATCAACTTGTCATCAAAACCAAAACCCGTTTACCTTGAACTAATTTCCAATTTTCTTATTGTACTTTTCAAATGCAAATGTATTTATATATCTCTAAAAGCATACCTAATAATTATTTTTTTTTTATAATATCATTATAAAATATTATATAAAAAGAAACCTATGTATAACTATCTCAGGTAAAATTTCTTCAAATTAAAAATAATATTTGTCATTAAATAGGTCTCCAAATATGTACTTATATATACTATTAAGAGTGCATATTTTAAAGATGATATTTATGTCTTAAGTTAGTTATCAATATGATACATTTGTTTTTATAATTTATTTTATTTTTAAAGTGATATTTCAGAGCTAAATAAAATAAATATATACTCAATTGAAACTGAAACATGAACAAGTTATAAAATTAATAAATAAGAATATTTTTCTGAAAAATTTGATTAGCAAAAATGAAAAATTGAAGTTTATTAAATAAAAAAAATTGTTTATACATATATATATATATAACTTGGAGAATTATCTCACTTGAATATAATATTTCGGTTATGTATTATTTTGGTTTTTACTCTAGACTGACCACAAAAAGATTCATAAACATTCAAACACACGCACAGATTACTTTAACATTTTTCTCCTTTGTTTTTAAACCTGTTTCTAAAGAAATATTGAATTCTAAATTTATATATATATTTAATAAGACTTATGTAAATATATATAAATTAATTTAACATCATTAAATTTCATGAATATAATCATATTATATTAAATTAAATAATATAATAAAAAATAATTTCCTAAATTTAAAGTATTATCTAATTAATATTTCAATATTTTAATTTTTACTTTTCATATTTTTAAAATTCATAATTTTAACCAAAGTAATTACTTATATTATATTATTCACGAACCTTTTTTTATATACCGAACAGAGACACATTAAGTTTATTTATGTTTCTGTTGTTTATTTGTGTATATTTATTTTAAAATGGTTTATAGTATAATTTATAATTATTATTATTATTTTAATTTCAAAAAAAGTTGAATTCATTATAATCTTACATTTATATATTATAAATTTCTATAGATTTTGAAAAAGAAATGCTCGATCCTGAATCGTTTTTAGGAGATAGTGACGAAATAGAGGAAACAGAGGAAGAGAATTCTGGAATTACTGATAGAATCCTTCACAGAACCGATTTAGTTTCTCTTCGACTTAGTTTGCTTAATGACATTTCACCGGTATCAACTTATCTATACAAAGATCTTGATATAATATCTATTTATTTTAAGTTTAACACGAATTTTACGAAATTAGGCACTATCTGAGCCTGTTAAAAGGAGAGTGAAAGCCTTAAAGAAAATCCAACTTAAAAAGACTAAGATTGAAGCAAAATTTTATGAAGAAGTCCATTTACTCGAATGTAAATATCATCACTTGTATGCTCCACTTTATGGAAAAGTAACTATATTTGTTATTTATATTATAATAGTGATATTATGTTTAATTATTAATTTTATTAATTATAGATATATTTTATTTTATTTGTCTTCATTTATTTAACATTAATATATTTATAGCGAAGTCAAATTATTCGAGGAATTTATGAACCAAATGATTTAGAATGTGAATGGGAATCCGAAAATAAGAAAAAAAGTAAAGAAAGTGAAAATATGAAAACTATGCTTAAAAATGAGAATGCATCTGATGAGGAAAAGAATAAAGAAAAAAAGTAAATATAAATTTATTTATTTTTATAAAATAACTAACAAAAAGGGAATCAAAAAGTAAAATTATATTTTCTTTTGGGTTGATAGAATATGTAATAAACATGGTTAAATTGATTCTATAAATAATATTAGAGTGAAACGTTTTAATAATATATGCCTTGGAATAATAAATAAAAATTTTCTCGATGAATTTTGATGAAATTTTATCTGTTTTAAATTATATTTTTATTTTATTTATAAGTTCAATCTTATATTTAAACAAATTTATATTAAATTAATATTATTTCATATATCTTAACGGATTATTACTAGATACCCTATAACATACATTGAAAATTTTAACATATTCTGTTTTAAGAATTTCAAATATTATACAAATCTTTGATCTTCTATAGAAGTGTCTTGACAATTGATAAAGGGACGTAGAAAAATGAGACATCAGTAGTCAGTTATTGGTTTTTTCATCATCTTGAGATTGAATAAGTTGGGATAATGTCTCTTTAATCATTCTATTATTTTATAACTCATTTTAATTCATTTATATTTTTACCTCGAAACCATGCGAACCTCAGTTAGGTTGCAAATGTGAAAACAGAGTAGTGGTGTGTTAAATTACAAAAATAATTCCAATTTCAATATAAAAACATGCTTAAACATTGTAGACTTATCATGCCAGAAAATACAAAAGGAATTCCAAACTTTTGGCTAACCATATTTAAAAATGTTCACCTAATTGCAGAAATGGTACAAGAATATGATGAACCTATATTAAAACATCTTGAAGATATAAAAGTTATTTTCTTAGAGAAAAATCCTATGGTTTGTTGATATTCATTTAAATATATTTTATCTAATATTTATCTATATCTATCTATATCTAACTATCTATCTCTGTGGCTCAACGGAACTCGAAAGTTCTTGGCCGCAGCAACCACACACCTCCAAGTATTCCTATTCTGAGCCACAACCTTCCAGTCCCTACTCTTTCCCATCTCTCTCTCGTCCCTTCCTACATTATCCACCCACCTTGGTCTTCCAAGCGGGCGTTTCACACTCGGTCTCCGCACCAATATATTTTCCACCATTCTTTCCTCGCTCATTCTAGCCACGTGCCCTGCCCATCGCAGCCTTCTCGATTTTATAATTCTAACTATATCTGGAGATGCATAGAGGTCATGCAATTCCTCGTTATGCAGTCTCCGCCATTCCCCGGTGACCTCATCTTTCTTTAACCCATAAATGCTGCGAAGAATCCTATTCTCAAATACTCTAAATCTACTCTCGTCTCCTAAGGTCATAGACCATGCTCCACACCCAAATAATACAACCGGCAAAATAATTGTTTTATATATTTTATTTTTTATCCTCTTTGATAATAATATTTTTTTATCTCTCTCTCTCTCTATATATATATATATATATATATATATATATATAAATGATTCCTATTTCTCTTGGTCATTGCATCGCTTAACAACGGCTTTACCGATTTAATTAATATTAATTAAAATTTCTAATATATTGTACAAGGTTCTTTCGGAAAAAAATTTAGAAAATTGTGCATACATATATATATATTATTCCTATTTAAGATAAGACAGTCTGTCGGATGAGCAAATTAATAACTATATATTTACATATATATATTGATAATATTATTCATTATTTTAGGGATTTGAGCTTGAATTTCATTTTAATCCTAATGAATACTTTACTAATAAAGTCCTTAAAAAAACTTATGAAATGAAATGTTATCCTTACAAATCGGTACCCTTTTCTTTTGAGGGACCAGAAATTTATAAATGCAAAGGAACATCTATTGATTGGTACAAAGGAAAAAATGTTACAATTAAAACTATTAAGCAAAAACAAAAACACAAATCCTGTGGAAGTGTAAGGACAGTTTTTAAAACAGTCGAAAATGATTCATTCTTTCATTTCTTTTCTCCTCCTTGTAGTAAGTAGTAATTAATGTACAAAATTAGAATTTCTTTTTTATTTAAATAATTATATTATATTCATATTCATATTTCTTTAAATCATTTTATAAACAAAATAAAACTAACATTTGTATGATCTATTCATATGTCCTTAAATTATAATACTAAGATTTCCAATTTTAATTCTTCTTGTTTTTTTCCCTTACATAGTTTTTGAATTTGATTAATTTTAAATTATTTTTTTTAAATATTAATATATTATCAGATTATCTAGAAATGGATGAAGAAATTCAATATTTATTAACTAGTGATTTTGAAATTGGTCATTATATTCGTGAAAGAATTGTACCTCATGCTATTCTCTATTATACTGGTATAATATTTGTAATAATAATAAATAAAAGAATAATTCCTTGATCTCATTAAGTGAATAAATTTCAGGTGAAGCATTAGCTGATGAAGATTATGAAGAAGAAGTGGATTATGATGATGAGGTTGATGAGGATGAAGATGATGATCTGGATGATGGAGAATTGTTAAATGAAGTGAATAATTCTCAAATTAAAAATACTAATCCAGCTGATTGTAAACAAAAGTTACAACTAAATAAGAATCTCAAGTTGTTTCATAAAAATATTTGATTATATTTTATATTAATATATTTATTTTATTCAGTTAAATTAAGTATATATATCTATACTATAAATTTGGCAGCTAAAATTGTTATTAATTTTTTTGCAATTAATTGGGAAACCAAAAAAATAATTACATTTTACAGTTTAGTTTTTATATAACTCCTTTCTTCTTAATTTCAACCACTTTGTTAAAAATATAAATAATTTAAGTGTCTTAAAACTTTTAATTATCTTATTTTTTATCCTCTCTATCTTCTCTGAATTTATTAATTTATTTTTAGTGCTAACCGATCGCTCAAACCCCTAATCTGAAGGACCAGAAATTAGATTTGGTAGGCTGGCTTCTCGTATTCGACCTGTCCAGCTTGGGAGGCCCTGCTGGTACCTACGCTACCGCCGACATGACCCGAATATTCATTGAAGCACACAAGCCTGATTAATGAATTAAAGAATTAATTTAATTAACTGATTTGTTAAAAATTTTTATCATTGTATTATTGTATATATTTTCATCAAGTTTTAATTATAAATTTTATTAAAACTATCCTAGTATATATATTTTTACCGACCGACGATAGTAAGGGAGGTATTGTTTTATATGTAATTTGTCGTAAGAGCATCTGTTTCTTCCCACCTGTTCACCTTTTATTCGTCTAAATTGCCTCTTTTTTGTCAAAAATACCTTCCACCAAAATTTTCAATTATCTATAATTTATATATAATATTCACCGGGAAATGTATTATATTTTCAATACTATAAAAAAATTTAATATAATTAATTTTTAATGATTATTTTTTCTCTTATTGTATTTTTAAATGCTTAAGTTTATATGAAGTTTTAGGTAGCGTGGAATCTGACTAAATTATTTTCACCCCACATTAGATACCATGGACCCAAACGTTCATTCAGGGATATAAATATTGCCATCATTAATTTCACCAATATTTCTACATCAATATACATTATTGTACATTTCAAATAAATATCATTTCTACAAAAAGCATTGAAATCTGACAAAAAACCACTTCGTGGTAGAGGTTCCCCGCCAAGTTGTGAGCCCTAAAAAGTTAGGAAATCAAAAAAGTTAGGGCCCCGCAAAGTTGTCTTTCAAAAAAATTAGTGAAATTAAAGCTTGGCGGACGCCAAGTTACTCACCTTACAATATTAATTGTTTTTAAAATCATTTCCTGAATAGTGTATTTAATTGCATTTCCAATAAAACTTTTTCAAATAGTGGTAGTATCTCCCACATTACCACAGAGAATTTGCATTTCCAATAAAACTTTTGCAAATACTCTGTATGAACGTTTTAAAAACAATTAATATTGTAAGGTGAGTAACTTGGCGTCCGCCAAGCTTTGATTTCACTAATTTTTTTGAAAGACAACTTTGCGGGGCCCTAACTTTTTTGATTTCCTAACTTTTTAGGGCTCACAACTTGGCGGGGAACCTCCACCACGAAGTGGTTTTTTGTCAGATTCAAAATATATTGTAAATTTTAAAATAATGAAAAATTAACTCGAAATAATTTTGAACATAGTCTAATTTCAAATTAATTAATCCTCTCGAATAGCAACAGGTTGTTGCAGCGAAAGAGAGAGAAAGAGGTATATTAAACAGACCTGTTCACACACAAGCAATCAATGCTAACTTAGAATAATTATAAAATCACACTCTATTATGGATTGTTAAATTATTGCATAACGGTTTTTGTTTAAAAATCTGATTCATTAAAGTTCAATAAAGCATTGAATAAAATGCCACGTGGCTAATCTATCAACAGGTGGCTGAGTTTTTGGAAGACCCTATTTACTAAATAAACAGACCATCAATCACCTTTGGACCTCGCTTTATTGACTTTTCATTAGAATAGGCACTTTTTTAAATAATATTTTAAAGCATTGCATTCTTATTAGCCTTCCTATTTGAAAAGCAACCTAAAATTAACAGAGATGTCCTTGCAATATTTAATTATCACTTAAATCTTTCTTCTTTAATTATAAAAATATATTTTATAGGGCACAACTCACAATTTTTAAATTTTATGAAATTAATATACTATAAATTTGAATGTCAAGAATATTGAAATTTTATATATCGAAATTCAAAATAATGAAAATAATGATTTCATATTAGAAATAAATTTTCAAACTAACTTCCATACTATAAAATGTTTATTTCGTATCTAAATTATAGTATAAACTATATTTTAATTAAATAATAATAAAACAATAAATTATATTAATTGATCATATGAATTATTTATCGCAAATTAAATATTAAAAATTAATTTAATAATAAATATATATATATATACTTGATAGTCAGCAGACAGCTTCGGCGCTCTTCGCATCTAGAAAAGTGACTCCCTTTTATACTCTCTTCAGTGTTAATATATAATTGAATATCTGTGTATATCTTGTGGTAATTATTCAAGTAAACGCCTTTTCGTAGATTTGGATAATACTTTACCAGTGGGTTCCTTTTGCAATTCCAAATAAACTTTTCTCATTAAATTTTTTCGGACCTATTCTAGTTTACATGATAAAAATTATTAAAATTTGCATATAAATCCATTGATATTCTATTTAGCTACTATGTTTTATCCGTTTGACTACCAGAGGACGCACTAATTTTCGGTTTGGATTTATGAAAATTAAAAAAATAATTAATTAATTTTCCTATATTCAAACCGAGCTTATAAAAACCGAAAATTAGTGAATCGTGAATAATTAGTGAATTAGTCAATAAAACATTACTCAATGGCACATTTCGACGTTCATAACTAATTTGTCAAACTTAAAAAATCTTTATTTTAATAATTTTTATCATGTAAACTAGAATAGGTCCGAAAAAATTTAATGAGAAAAGTTTATTTGGAATTGCAAAAGGAACCCACTGGTAAAGTATTATCCAAATCCACGAAAAGGCGTTTACATTAATAATTACCCGTACTTTTAAATATTGAACTTTATATCAAAAATGTAAAATTATTAGTAAAAAATATTATCTAGTTATTCAATGAATATTTTAATATTTAATATTAAATTATAATATATTAACGATTGATAATTTATAATTATGTATCTTTCTCTTCATGTCCCATATCCAGTCTTCTTGGCGTTAGCGACCATTCTGGCGAAAATTCTCCCTCTGTTCTCCAGCGCGAAAAACCTCCCCGGTACTTTCCTTTATATTCTCTAGTCAGTATATTCTAATTCTCTCTATTATGTGATGGCTCTCAATTTTTCCTTTCAGGACCAATCGATATATTTTCACCCTGCAGGATGTGGCCGATGTACGAGATTTACTGACACATGACAGACAACCTCAATAAGCTCAATGAATATTATATTAAATTTGCAGATAATATATTAAACAAACAATACAAAATTAAAATTATTTTATATCATGGATATCTTAAATATAAGATGCTCAATTATTTATATATAGATTTTAAGACTCATTCACATCAATTTCATAATTTGTATCATTCTTGCATAAGTTAAGGGATAGAAATTCTGATTTCATAATTATAGTCCTGTATATTATACTCAAAAGAATGAAATTTAGAAACTTACACGTTCGTTGACTAAAATGTGTCTTGTTCATTTTTTAACTGTTTGGCTTAGGTAACCCTGTCAAGAACTTATTTTCCTCTGACATAATCCAAAATGATTATTGTATCAGGTTTTTTTTGTTAGATATTGATAAAATTTATATTATATGTTAAAATAGAAATGTATAAGATTGTTGTGATTTAATTTTATAATAACGAGCCCATTTTCGAGTTTATAGGGTCACAATTTTACAGGCAGACAGACAGAGAAGAAAAATTCTAGTCATATTTGGATTCTCTAGGTCATAGGTTCCCAAACTTTTTTAAACCCCTTGCCATGTTTTTCGGTTTTGGGTAGACCCCCTACTTAACCTGAAATTTATTTTTTGTAAACATTTTTACCTTTTTTTTTTCTTTTTAGAGACTTATTGAAAAATCGAAATTGTTTAAGAGCCAAATCGGGAAAAAAATTTACCTTTTTTTTTTAAGAGCCATATTAAATTTAATTATAATATAGTATAATGTAAGTAAATAAGCTTGAGACTAACGTAGACCCCCATTTTCATTTCATAGACCCCCAAATTATTTATTCGCTGGCGTAGACCCCTGGGGGTCTATATAGACCACTTTGGGAACCACTGCTCTAGGTCATGAAACGAGAAGATATGCAATTTTAAATTCTGAGCAATGTGCAGACGAATATATATATTATTATAGAAAATAATTAAATACGAATAAATAAGGAGTTTCTACCATTTAATGTCTATTTATTATGGATAAGAAAATCAAAATCTGTTTAACTTATAATTAATTAATTTATTTAATATTATGATTATTGTTATTATATTTATAATTATAATCATTCTTTTTTTTTTGTTTCAAATTATCAAATTTATTTTTAGATAAACATGAAATTCTTCTCAAAAGACTGGACTGGCATTTCGTGAGAGGTTTTGTCAGTTTAATTACACGAACACCTTTCAGAATTTGGTTATACCCTTTAAAATCGAAAATAATGGTTTCCTATCACAATCATCAAACTTTGCTAAAATAATAATAATAATATTACACAACCGGAAAATATTGTGCTTAAAAAGAAAATGTAAAATAAAAAAAAAATTGTAATTTTATTTAAATATTTATTTTTAATATAAATCTTGAAAATATTTATATAGATTATATTTCATTAGAATAGATTTTTACAGCTCAATTTTGTGATTGTTCATTTAAAATCATATTTGAAATTTTAGACCTATGATCTATTATCTATAGGTGTATCATATCTTTAAAAAATTATTTATGATTTTTATTTATTTATTCAATAGAGAGATAAAACATTTTTTGATAAATATTATTAGCACATTACTAATAATAATAATTAATAAACATTTTAATCATTTATCAGTTGTTACCCCAAAATATAAGTAGACAATTTAAGGTTAAATTAACAATTATGCTATTTTGGAATTTAATTTAGTTTGTTAATAATAAAAGAAAATAGAGTTAATTTAATATAATTTAAAATGACATATACCAAATCAAACAATGTTTAATTAATGTATTTTATTTAAATGTTCTTTGTTTTCTATTAATACTTATAATTTTAATATCCAACCTTGATAAATATTAATACTTTTTTAATTTATAAATTTTTCTCCCACTCAAGTATATATATATATATATATATAAATGAATTATAATATACTTGAATATTTAAACATATATGTACTTATCGTTGCTCAAACAAAAATTTATTGAAATTTTATTACAAAATATGATTTTTATTTGATTAGTCTAAATAAATATTGAAATTGTTATCACAGCTTAAAAGAATTCATTGTAGATAAGAATAATTTAAAAATATAAAAAATTTAATTTATAATTAATTAATTAAGTTATCAAAAATATAAGTTTTAATTGACAAATATTTTTTTTTTGTTTTATTGATTTTAAAACACACCGTAAGCATGTTGTTATTATAAAAACAATAAATTACCAATTCAATGAAAATGAAACCTAACATGCTTATTCTATTTTATCACCAATCGATTCAGGTATAAAGAATAATAGAATTAGAATATTTTCAGCTGAAATAAAAATGTTATATTCAAAAAGTATAATATCCCCTCCTTTTCTAATTATCTTTTGAGTAATATAAAATTTTAATGAGTTGAAATTAAAATAGACAAACTGAATTGAAATCAATTATTTTGGGTGGGAAAATATTCTAAATTCCTGAATAATAATGGAGTATATTATATGGAGAAGACAGGCCTATATTTATTTTTCAATAAATTATTATAAAACAATAAATAGATAATTATAATTATAATTATATATATATATATATATATATATATATATTTATTTATTATTAGTTAATTATAGTAAATATTTATATTTAATTGAACAATGTGAAATTTCTATGAGTTTAGGGAATAGAAGAGAACTCAATAGTGTAAATGGCTCTCCCCTTATAAAATATCTTGTATATCAATTTGAATGAGAAATTAAAAATTTAATCATATTTTTTATATTTTTAAAAATTATAGATATTTTATATATTATTCATTAACAAAACAAATAAATATTTAATTTTTGTTAAAAATAAAAATTTGAATTGCTCTAATTCTAACTGTATGAGTATTTAATTATATTAATTAATTATATTTAATAAATTATTTCAATATTGATAAAAATAAATAATAAAATTAACTTATTTATATAAACATATATTAATTTTTTATGATATGATAATATTTATTACTTATTTATCCCTTTAATTCATTCCATTTCAGCTCCCTCTCTATTAGAGGTTTGAGCTTTCATTATTATAATTTTTAAATATAATGTAAAAATAATTTCTATCAAATAAACAAAAATTATCAAAAGTTCTGTAGGCATCCTATAATTAATTTTTTTTTTTTAATTTTCCACAATTCACATAATTCTTTTATTGGATGTAAGTGCAAAAGTTTTTCCTCAATTTCTTATAAAAATGACAGATGACATAATCGAATGAAACATAATGAAAGAGAAATTTGATTGTATTTACCTGAGTGATGTTGTCTTGGTCAGGAGCATTCAATTCCGGCCGGCCCTTTAGGAGGGCAACCCAATGCACTTGTTGACCACTTGGTTGGATGAACCATAAACATAAACACCAAAAAAAAAACAAACAAAAAACCAAAACAAAATCAAAGTGGATGACACCTGTCCACCAGAATGAAATTCAGTCCAATCTCCAATGCCACAAGCCACGTGGAATTCGGACTCAGAGTGAGACGAGGATAGAGACGTAAGGGACTGTGAGTGCAAGAGAGAGAGAGAGAGAAAGAGGGAAAGAGAGAGAATGATAATAGGGAGAGAGAAGAAGCTCGCTGCAAAGTCCGAACACGACTAAATTTAACCGCGTGCGGCGCCGGCTGAACGATTGAGTTGTGTGTCTGTCTGTCCCTCAAAGTGAGTGTATGTGTGTGTGAGAGAAAGAATGAAAGAGGGAGAGAGGGGTGGCCAACCAATGAGGGGAGATGGTGGGGGAAGTCCATTCGTTGGTTTCTTCTTATGTTCTCGATAAGAAAAAAAATCAAGAGACCTGAATTGGAAACCCTAAAAGGAAATCGACACATTGCATTTTTCTATATCTATCTACCTTTCTATTAATATATTATATATATATCATAAATACATCTTCCATCTCTCTCTATATATATATAATATATATATATTAACCTACAATATACAATAGTCTTTGAGTTATAGTCATTCTACTTCAGCATCTGTTGAAGAGTTATAAGTTGAGTTTTGTCCTTTTATCTTCATCCATCATGCATATATTTTATATCATATAACATAAAATATACATAAAACAGAAATATAATTTAAAAAAAAGAATAACAGTATTATTATAGAAATTAACATTAATATTATATTTTAATAATAAATAAAAATATAATATAATTTAATATATGAGTAATTACTATGGCTCTATGAAATATTATTGTTATGATAAGAAATAAGTTTGGATGTTAATTATTTTAAAAAAAATAAAAGGATAACAAATAAATTAAATTGAATAAATAGGTGTTTAATTTATATAATTAAAAAAAATAATTTATATTAAAATATTCAAACCTTGATAAATCCAAAAATTTATTATATATTTTTTTTTATTTGTTTATTTGCGTCTGGACCTATCTAGGATCACGCAAAGCTTCCATTTTTCTTAATCATACATGCTATCTTTGTAGGTTCTTCTTATTCATTTTCATTTATTAGATTAGGTAGTTTCCCTGATTGAATAATGGTATTAATAAGTGTGCCTTTTATGAATGTTCCTTAGGTGTTAACATCATTCTTCTTCTCTCGTCAAAATTATTATGAAAGGGGATCAATAATTTAAATATATAAAATAATTATTTTGCATGTTGTGTTATTATAATGTATAGGTGTGAGGCATGGATTGTGACCCTGGAAGACGAGAGTAGATTTAGAGCAGTGTTTCCCAACCTTTTTTATGCTATGCCCCCTAAACCCTTCTAAAATTCTTATACCCCCTTTGTAACTTAATTTTTGAAATTAAAAAATTGAATTGTTCAATTAAGAAACTTAAATGATAGGTTTTAGGAAGAAATCATTAGAAAATTGTCAACAAAATAAAATAAGTAATTTTTGCGCTTGATGGTTGCTGCAGAGAGATTTTATGTTAGGTTCCAATTTATTTGATCGCCGTTCTGTTATATCCAGAGGATTACTTGTTTTTTTCCAGGGAACGATTTACAGCACTTATTTAAATGGCTCAGAGTAAAAGGGTTAAACTCGTATCGAGTCCATTTTCGAATTGCCCCCCTTTACAATCAAATTAAACTCTGTGCGGCGTGGGCCCCACGTTAGGAAACACTGATTTAGAGTATTTGAGAATAGGATTCTTCGCAGCATTTATGGGTCTAAAAAAAATGAACGTGAATGAACGATGGGAAGGGCACGTGGCTAGAATGGGAAAGGAAAGAATGGTGAAAAATATATTGGTGGGGAGGCCGATTGGGAAACGTTTCTTGGAAGACCAAGGACAAGGTGGATGGTAGGAAGGGCCGTGAGAGAGATAGGAGAGAGTAGGAGTTGGATGGTTATAGCTCAGGATAGGGACACTTGGAGAAATGTGATTGCTGGGGTCAAGAACTTTCGAGTTCCGGAGAGTCACAGAGATATATAGATAGATATATTCAAATCAATCTAGATGACAAATAAGACAAAAAAAATAATCAATTGTATTTATGTAAACTAATATATTGGAGGTAAAGTAATTTTATTTCTTTAAGAAAAATAAGGGTTCAAAATTTAAATATATAATTATTGTTAAATTAAAATATTTATTTAAAATTTTCAAAAAATCTCATTTAGAGTAAATAATAAAAGCAATTATTTATTAATATTTTTTTACTTAATAAATTAATTAATTAATTTCAAAACTGATTGTGTTATTTAACCTTGAAACCCATGCGCCCCTTACACTATGAAATTCTTTTATACAAGGGGAGAGAGAAAATGGCTAACAAAGATATATATTGTATTAAAGTATATTAAAGTATGCTTTATATTTCTCAATAGAAATAGTAGACAAAATAAAGTTATCCTTTACAAGAATTAAAATATAAATAATTTGTTCAATAATAACTATTATATAATAGTTTTAATATTAAAAAATAATAATATAATATAAATATTATATAATAGTAAAATAGACGATTTTTAAACATGGATTATAATAATACATGCTGGTTTTCAAAATAAATTGAATCTGCAAAGAATTGCAAAGAAAATTGAATGAGACGGAGGTGGCTATTGATTTAGTATTGACCTTGATTGGTCATTGGAGAAAAAAGGGAAAGGATTCAGACATTAATCAAGTGGATCAAAAAAAAGTCAAGGGTCTTCCGATTTGCATCCCAAAAAAAAAAAAAAAAAATGATTTTACACTTCGCTTACAAAATGAATTTACCAACAAAGCAATGGATCGATAAGATTATTTTATATTATAATTTTTATATGGTCTAATAAATACTTAAGTCTCACCCACACATACACACACCCACATGAGAACATTATAATCAAGAAAGTAACTTTCAACTCTAATTTTTACAATTGAAAAGATTCAAATATAAAAATGTTTCTTAATTTTATTTTATGATTTGAAACAAATACCAATATTTGTCACTTTATCTCGTTATATTCCTAAACAAAAAAATTCGAATATTTTTATTTAATTAATTTAAACATTAAATCAATAATTTTAATTTAATTTTTTTAATGAATTAAAGATAATTTCTGATAAGAGAGGAAAGAGAAACGAAGGGTTTGCCGAAGAAAAATATATTTTGATTAATAATAATAATCTTTGGTTAATTTCCAACATACTTTATAATTTAAATTTATCATTCATAAATTAATATAGTTAAGTAATTTGAAGGAGAGTATAATTATTATTCACAAGGTATACAAAGTAGTTAAATAAATATTGTCAATATAAATCAGTATAATAATTTAAATAATTAAAATAATTAGTTTTAGCTCGAAGAAATTTTAAATATTTATTGCATAAAAAATAATAAAAAAAACAAACAAATATTTAAAATTAATTTCCACTTTTCTTAGATACTTGGTAATTTGTCAATAAATACTTATTTCTTTGTTGAAAAATTACTATTATTATTATTATTAATTCACTATTCAATACAAGGTTCAAAAAATCAATTCTCCTCTTTGACAAATATGACAACTACGTAAATATTACATCAACATCCTCCCAATCAACGTGTATAAGTGGTGTTTTTTCTTATATTCTATTTTCATATGGTAATTCATTTAAAAAAAAATATATAGAAAAAGAATTACAAATGTAGTTCTTTGGAAATAGAGACGGAGAAAATTTCAAGGCTTAATTTAATTGTTTCAAACGATTTTTACGTCAAACGACGAATGAGAATACGTTAATACTGTTGTCTTGTTGTTAGTACTGAGTTGTTTTTGTCGAAAAAACATACCTTATTTTATGATTATTGTTATTAAGCAATTACAAAAAAAAAAAAAAAGAAAAAAAAATGTAAAAATCTCAAAGTTAATTATTTATAATAAACTAAGATACTTTAAAATAAAATAATAGAACATTAAAAGAAAAATCATTTTTAATTTTTTTCATAATTATTCAAATTTATAAATAAATTTTATTATTTAATAATTTAATTTAATGAAATGTGTAACATTTCAATTCATATAGTTTAAAAAAAAAATTGAATCGCGGGGAACATGATATCTTAAATCATCAATTTCTCGAGAAGCTCAGTAATTTTATTAGGTATATTGTTTTAACAAATGTAGAAAATGCATAAATATTTTGGAAAAATATGATAACTATATGAATATTACATCAATATTACAAGCATTTTTATTACTTAAAATAAGATTTAGATTCAGATTCAATAAAAATATAATTTTAATTTATATTTTTAATTTATAATTTATATAGTTAGATTAAAAAAAATCAAAAAAATTTTTTTATGTGTTTTATTATTGAATTATTTATTCATTAAGTAATATTTTTTTACTATAATTAATATTAAGGTAGGAATAATTGAGAATATTTTATATATCCGAAGACTAATGGTTATTGATTTAATGTAAAAAAAAATTACAAAAGAGAATAAACTATTGAAATAAAATGTTTTTCAAAAAAAAAAAAAAAATTACTTAGATCAAGGTACTACACTAAATAATTTAATAGTTTTTATGTCTACGTTTTGCCGTTTTTGCGTATTTTATTGTTTATTCTAAATGTTTTTTAAATGATAAATCCGGTTTATGTATATATAGATTAAATTATTTCAATAAAATAAATTACACTAGTGGACTCTGTCTCTTATCTTCTTGTTAGGCCACCTAATTATCTCAATCCTTCAGTTATAAATGATGTAACATCATCATTCTACAGTCACTTAAACACACTAGTAAAGCTTAATTTGATATTAATCTATATAAATATATATGTAGTTGAATGATAAAAATGATTCTCTAATTCATTTATAAAGGTGATAAATTCATATGAAATTTGAGTAAGCCATGTAACAAAAAATTCTTGTATAATATTTTTTTATTTAACTAAATATATTATTCTTAGAAGGTTACATGAAACTGCTGAACAACAAAATAGTATTAATTACATATTAGATTAAACACAATAAAAAATTATATATTTTTTTGTTATTTTACTAGATGAGATATCATTACAAACAAATCACACGTCAAATCTTAATAAATAATCAATTATTTAAAAAAATAATTTATAGTATAGAGTTTAGAATTTAAACAATTTGACAATATAATTATGTGTGTTAAATTTAGAGAAGGGAGTGGAGAATGATATTGTAGAGTACCCTTGATTTTCATCATTTAATATCATATGTGATAGGAGATGTCAAATGTAATTTAAATTTTAAAAGATTGACATAATCCCTCAGGAAAAAATTCCTATTTAGTAATTTTCTCAATAATTCTTGTTTTATAGTTTTATCTAATCCATTTCAATGTAGAAACCAATGTGAAAATTTCAGACGAACAATTATTTTAAAAAAAAAAAATTATTTTAATCATATATAAATAAATAAGACAAGAACCGGAAAATGATGTATTAAGTTTATCATGATATCTTATTTATGAGAAAATAATTTTAA
The DNA here is from genome assembly GCA_963082975.1 of Labia minor. Lineage (NCBI taxonomy): Eukaryota > Metazoa > Arthropoda > Insecta > Dermaptera > Spongiphoridae > Labia > Labia minor. The sequence continues at coordinate 74,875,229 of OY720344.1, forward strand.
TTGGTTGGTTTTTTAAAATTAATCAAAATGTCTCAATAAATTAAAAATCAAAACATTCAATTATTCAACTTTAAAAAACATGTTGATAGATTTCGATAATTTTAAAATAACTGTAGGGCAGAAGAAGGATTGAATGGTTTTGAACCATTTAATTTAAATCCATTATCGTTTTAATAGAGTTAATGACACCAAAATCGCTCTTAGTCTTTCAAATATATATTTTTATATATAATTGTTTTCTTCATCAATTCAAATATATAGTATAATAAATGAAAACCTCTGACTAAGCAAGGACAACGCCTATCAAGTCGGTTATATCATTTAGATATCTTATGATTACTAGAAGGGTCCCTATCGACTTTTATCTTGATTTTCTTGATCGGAGGCACTACTTTTTATCAATTAGCTTCCCAATGTTGATCCCGGAGGCTGGGTTGTCAGGCCAGGGACTTGAACCCGGGACCAGGAGAATGAGAGACAGCTACGCTACCTCCCACCCTGTGGCGCCTTATATAATAACATGAAAATAATATGAAAACCTCAATAAATTAAAAAATAGAGAAAATAAAATTTTTCTTTATTTTCTAGTTTGAAATAATTTAAATATATATATTTTATATATTCACATATTATAAAAAAGACATATATATTTTCTACGTAGGTTAGCTTAAATCAACATATTTATTTATCTTTATCTAAATTAAAAATTGAAATGGTGTTTGTTTTTTAAAACTGTCAATTACATATTATATAATCGTATTTAAAATGATAATGATAAAAAAAGTGTTTTATTTCTTAAAAATCCTCTCACATATAAAACATATTTTTCTTTATGTTATTTTGTTTTAATTTAATTTTACAAAGGTAATACATACCTATTAATTAATATATCTTGAGAGTTAAAAAAACGTGTTTTACTACCTCAAGCGAGAACCGATTTATTTCATAAACATAAAGAAAAAAAATATTATAAATATAGAAGTATCAACTCGTATCGATGCAAACTGGAATGTTTAAAAAAATGAATGAGATTTTTTTATATATAGATCATTATTATTTACACAATATAAAATATATATTAATAAGATTTGGGAAATACATTTATTTATAATTTATAGTATACAAATGAGTAACTAATTTGAAAATATATACTTTTTAAATTATAATGTAAATATTTTCCAAATTTTTATGTATTCTAGTTTTTTATTTAGTCATTTTTAAAATTATTTTTTTATAATATACCGTACTTGATTTATTTTACTGAATTAACAATTATTACAATTTTTTAAACTAATTTTAGAATTTTAATAAAAAATTACTTGATTACAAAATCATAAAGTATTATACATGCTTTATTATTTAAATAACAAGGACAAATATACACATTCAAAGAATTGTTTGAAAAAGAAAAATCGTTAGTCATCTTTTCTGTTGACTTTCAATCGTATTTATTGAGATAAATAAAAAAAAATGCCTGAATAAAAATACTAGTAATACACCACACTTGAAAGTAAGCTAGAAGTCCCTGGGATTGAAATTATCAGATAAAATTGAAGAATATAATTTCAAAGTTATGACATTACCTATATATATTTAATTAATATTTCTATTTCGATAAAAATCGATACTAATTCAAAGTTCTTATCACTAATAAAAGATAAAATAGATTCTAAATATTTTGTTAGTATCAACGAATAAATTAAATATGATTATGATTAAATAAATATGATAGAAAATCCAATGAAATTGAATTTGAAATAAGAGTGGTATAAAAAATTATATATACAATCAATAACTTATATATATATATATATATATAGAAAGAGAGTAAATCCACAACTTTTATTCACCATTGTTAGTCACAAAGCACTTTTTTTTCTGGTTTTTCTGGTACTTATACTTATTTCTGCAAATTCCTCCAGATATTAATTATCAATAAATTTATTTTTTATATTTGTATATCTATTAATATTAGTGACATTTCGATAACTTTAATTAATTAAAATGAAAAAATTAAAGGTAATTTTAGAACAAGTTATTTTTGAAAACTTAAAAATTTATACTTCACTCAGCAACTGCATCTTCTTGAAAATAAATTGCATAAAAATAAAAATAAATTAAACTTATTGAATGCATTTAATAACTTAATTTCCATCTATAATTATAGCCGATAAATACCCTCCATCCAAGGCGCTTTTATTTTCAGAATATATAGGTATATATGAATCTCTTTATTAAACTTTTACTTGCTGTTTATAAAAATAAAATAAAATTCCTTTTATATATATTCTCAGTATTATATTGATTTTCATTATTAGTGTCATAGCAAAGTATGGTTTATAATCAGACCTTATTGACAATCCCTACTCCTACGGAAATTTTTACTATCTCGCCAGAAAATTTTCTATGTCGAGATTTTGATGTTTTTATACGTTTTGAAGGTCCCTGAGTCATTTTCACTAAGGTTGAGAAAAATGTTTGTGTGTGTTTATGTGTGTGTGTATGTAGAAAAGATTACTCAAAAACGGTTTGAGCTAGAATAATGAAATTTGATACAAGGGCATTATTCAAAATTCGTAGTTTTCTATCAACTTTTGAAAAATGTAGCTCATCCGGAAGAGGGTCATTACCTAAAAATATATGTTTGATAGTTTTTCACATGCTTAAAAATTGTATAAAACTGCTATATATGGAATTTCAGCTTGAGATTTTTATAGTTGTAGTCATATTAAATAGTATTTTATCAATGAACCAATCAACTTGTTTTACATAATTTATCAGATATGCAATTTTCACTATTCAATGTTATTTTTAAATAATTATCGGCTCGTCAAATTTGAATTAAATAAAAGTGGTTTTTTTCATTAATAATATTTTATTAAATACCATTATCATAAATAAAATAAGTTGACCTGTGGCCAGGTCCGAACCGACCGACGGTTTGGAGTAAATTAATTTCCAGCTACAGAAACAATTTCAAATAATTTTAATATATCTCTTAATACAATAAAAAACAGATATGGTTATAACAGAAATATTTTTAATTTTATTTTATTTATAATATTTATGTAAGACCAGACTGAGACGTCATGAATGGCTGGATGACGTCATATAATTTTAAATTGAGAAAAAACTTTTAAAAATGATTTTCTAGGGGATAAAACCAATACAAAGAGCATGATTCATGGGGATATGTAAAAAATCTCCTCATGTGAAATTTGGTGTGAAAATAACCCTTCCCTTCCTATCGTCGATCGTTAATACTACCACTTCCGGTTTCTGGATTTGCACCAAAAGTTGATCAATTCATCATACTGATGCATTAAGTAAATATACCAATTTTCATCAAAATCCGTTGAGCCGTTCAAGCTGTACACATCTATACGGTCGGGCGGACGGACGGACAGACATCATGCTAAAAGTACTTTTTTCTGTAAAGAAAATGCATGATTTCTGGAGAAATGTAAAAATCTCCACATGTGAAATTTGGTGTGAAAACAATACCTCCCTTACTATCGTCGGTCGGTAAAAAAATACGGAAATTAAAAATAAACTGATGAATTAAGACATTAATTCATGATATCTTCATAATTTGAGAAACATTGCCTTAAAAGTATCGGTATATTATACTATTAATTGGATGCTCTCCTGGCAAAAGTTGGCCAATTATATTTACATGTAAGAATAATTATAAGGAATCTAGAACAAAAATGAAAATTTTAATTAACTCGAAAGCTGATACATGGGTGGTCGTAATGACTGATTCCAATTGCAATTATATAAAAAGATAAAATAAGTTTATGGTTCAAATAATAAGATAAATCATTTTTTAACATTATCCACTAAATAAGGGCAAAATGTTAGTTATTTTTAAGATTAATTTTATATTTATTTTCTTATGTATTTTATTATATTAAACCAAATCATTTTTTACAGACCGATGATAGTAAGAGAGGTATTGTTTTCACACCAAATTTCACATGTGGAGATTTTTACATATCTCCTCGAATCAAGGATTTTATTAACAAAAAAAAGTATTTTTAGCATGATGTCTGTCCGTCCTTCCGTCCGTCTGTGTATCCGTATAGATGGGTATAGCTTGAACGTCTCAACAGATTTTGATAAAATTTGGTATATTTACTTAATGCATCACTACCATGAATTCATCAACTTTTGATGTTTATCTGGAAACCGAAAGTGGTAGTATTACCGGCCGACGATAGTGAGGGAGGTATTGTTTTCACACCAAATTTCACATGTGGAGATTTTTACATATCTCCACGTATCATGGATTTTATTAACAGATAAAAGTATTTTTAGCATGATATCTGTCCGTCCGTCCGTCTGTCTATTGTGTGTCCGTATAGACTCAACAGATTTTGATAAAATTTGGTATATTTACTTAATGCATCAGTACCAAGAATTCATCAACTTTTGTTGGTAGTTTACAAAGTATTAATTTTATATTCATTGTCCCAAAATATTTCACTTAAAATATAGTAGTAATTAATAATTAAGAAATTAAACTATAAATATAAACCAAGATAATATAATTTAGTCATTTTAAATATTTTTAATTTGATCAGATTAAAACACTCGGTTTACTTTTTGAACAAATTTATTAAATTCAAAATTCCTTTTTAAATGTTTGTTAAATTATGTCAATAAATCATTTTTTACCGACCGACGATAGTAAGGGAGGTATTGTTTTCACACCAAATTTCACATGTGGAGATTTTTACATATCTCCACGAATCATGCATTTTCTTAACAGAATAAGTTGACCTGTGGCCAGGTCCGAACCGACCGACGGTTTGAAATAAATTAATTTCCAGCTACAGAAACAATTTCAAATAATTTTAATATATCTATTAATTCAATAAAAAACAGATATGGGTATAACATAAATATTTTTAATTTTATTTTATTTATAATATATATGTAAGACCAGGCTGTGACGTCATGCATGGCTGGATGACGTCATATAATTTTAAATCAAGAAAAAACTAATAAATATGATTTTTTTCGAGGATAAAACCAATACAAAATGCATGATTCGTGGTAATATATAAAAAAATCTCCTTTGGTGTGAAAATAACCCTTTCCTTCCTATCGTCGATCGCTAATACTACCACTTCCGGTTTCCGGAATTGCACCAAAAGTTGATCAATTCATCCCACTGATGCATTAAGTAAATATACCAAATTTCATCAAAATCGGTTGAGCCGTTCAGGCTGTACACATCTATACGGACGGACAGACGGACAGACGGACGGACGGACAGACGGACAGACATCATGCTAAAAATACTTTTTTCTGTTTAGAAAATGCATGATTCGTGGAGATATGTAAAAATCTCCACATGTGAAATTTGGTGTGAAAACAATACCTCCCTTACTATCGTCGGTCGGTAAAAAAGTATTTTTAGCATGATGTCTGTCTGTCCGTCCGTATAGATGTGTACAGCCTGAACGGCTCAACGGATTTTGATGAAATTTGGTATAATTACTTAATGCATCAGTGGGATGAATTGATCAACTTTTGGTGCAAATCCGGAAACCGGAAGTGGTAGTATTAGCGATCGACGATAGGAAGGGAAGGGTTATTTTCACACCAAATTTCACATGAGGAGATTTTTTTACATATCACCACGAATGTATTGGTTTTATCCTCGGGAAAATTCATCTTCATTATGTTTTTCTTAATTTAATATTATATGACGTCACCCAGCCTTTCATGACGTCACAGCCTCCTTATTATGATCTCGGGCAACGACGGCTACTTCAGCTATATATTATAAATAAAATAAAATTAAAAATATTTATGTTATATGCCTATCTGTTTTTTATTACATTAATAGATATATTAAAATTATTTGAAATTGTTTCTGAAGCTGGTAATTAATTTATTTCAAACCGTCGGTCGGTTCGGACCTGGCCACAGGTCAACTTATTTTAATAGCTATCTTTCGGAGATCTGCTCTATAGCCAGTTTACATACTTATTTATTTTGATTTCATACCATTAAATTGAATATTTGAATATTATTTTATAAATTTTAGTGAACTTGGTGATGTTTGAACCTTTATTGATAAGTTCACTAGTTCATCAATTTACCATTCATTGATTGTGGTAATAAATATTATTCTATGAAATCATTCTTTTATAAATTTTTATTATATACATTTAATTTTATAGTTGAAAATAAAATGAAAGTCTATTAATTACACAACTTTTTACTATCTCGCCAGAGATATTATTGCGATCACGAAAATTTTCGATGTCGAGATTTTGATGTTTTTATACGTTTTGAAGGTCCCTGATTGATTTTCACTAAGGTTGAAAAAAATGTCTGTCTGTCTCTCTCTCTGTGTGTGTGTGTTTATGTAGACAAAATTACACAAAAACGGTTTGAGCTAGAATAATGAAATTTGATATACGGGCATTATTCAAAATTCGTAGTTTTCTATCAACTTTTGAGAAATGTAGCTCATCCGGAAGAGGGTCATTACCTACCACTTTACACTGCAAATCAAGCGGTGGTTTAATAAATATTATTTATTAATTTTAATTTATAATTTAATTAATTAAATTTCATTTAAATATAATATATGTTAATTAATCCAATTAAAATTGCGAGATAGTCGAGTGGAGACACTCCAGATTTTTCTATTAATATCTATATCATTTTTCAATATATAAAAACCATAGCTCAATATTTTTAATTAATTAGAAACCGAATTAAAGATATAATAACCACAAAGTAGTAATATAATAATAATAAAAATAAATAAATAAAATAAAATTGATAAGAAATATATTTTTTCTAGCAGTGGAAATAATATTCATCTTGCGCTTTTGTCCTAGATACATTCAAATAATATAAAAAATTGATTAGTATTTTTTTAAATTCTTATTTTATGTGCCATTCACTTTTTTAATAAGTATATAAAAAAAACTTATTAAACTTTAAAATTCTCAATTTTAATTATCTATAATACCTTATAAACTAATCAATTGATTTTTTTTAATTGAACTTTAATACTTTTACCAAGAAAATTATAAATAATCGATTAATTTAAAATATTTATTCAAATGTTTGTTATAGATAGATTGAATAATATACGATAAGTGTATATTTTAAGTAGATAATTGAACTTCTTAATTCCAATAAATCAATTTTTAAAAATCATTTGGATATAGTTTCTTTATATAAATATCTCAATTCAAATGGCGCAATTGCTAATAAAAAACAGACTCTTGCTTCTTTGACTTGATTTAAAATGTATAAATTTGTGCCGATAATCTGAGCAAGGTCAGTGATAATCAAATACAGTGAAGTATTGACAAATATTTTCATTTCAATCATAAATAAATTATCAATTAATTTTAGAAAAAAATTTATCAAATTTATTTCATTCTAAGAAAAATTTCATTTTGATAGATTCAAAATATAAATTAGATTTGAAATATCAAAGATGTTCTTATTTATCTATCTTTGCAGTGTTACTCAGCTGAAAGATTTTGAACGAAGAAACTAGATATTCATCCAACTATCCCTATCCTATCCCACTATCTTATACATCCATATATTCTATATTTTTTTAAATTCTTCACATCTACATGTCTTTAATTGTCTTTTTACAATTTTATTTTCAAATTCTCTGAATCTACCCTTGCCCTCTGAAGTCATGGATCATACTTTTAAAATCCAACCTTCTCATTAAAGTTTAGTATAAAATGAAATAATTATTAAATTTATTAATAAACTTAAAATAATAGTAGTGGATATATGTAAATAAGGCAATAATAATAATAATAATAATAATAATATACATATGTATAGATAAGCATATATTTTTTGATGATAGAGATATTTTAATAAAAAATTTTTCTAGAATTGCCAAAAATGTCATAATACACATGACACGAGTAGACTTAGAACAGGAATATTTGCATAAGAAGAATTATAATCATATTGCTGAGAAAAATGCTTTATATAACTATAAATTAAAAAAAATTCAATCCAAAATAATTTTAAACAATATAAATGAATTATTATTATATTATTAGATAATTATGGGAAAATATGTATTAGTCAAATATTCATTAATTTGTTTTAAAGATTTACTTTTTCTAAAAGATTAGCTAATTTAGTTTTATCTTAAAATAATATAAATATAAAAAAATTTTATAAAATAACGTTTTTCTCGTGGACTAAAAATAATAAGTTTTCTATAAGCCTGATAAAGTTTATGGATGAATTGCTTCATATTAAACTAAAAACGTTGGGCGCATTTAGTTTTATTTATTTATATGAAACATCAAGTCAAATTTTTGTAATAATAAAAATTTTACTAAACATAAACTGACAAATTTTTTTATTATGCAATAAAACTGATAGATTAAGAGGTAAGAAATTAATTTGTTATTATTTTTCACTGTAATATAATATTATCGAAGTATCTAACAAATTTTAAAAGAATTATTATTTTCTTAAATTTAAATATTATCAATCAAATCCAAAAAAGTTGATTATATTAGAAGAAATAGTGTTACTTGTTAGTGTTTAAGTGTAGTATGAAAGTATATATAAAATTTATAACTCTATAAAGGAATTGAATTGCATAGAAATAAAATAGAAAGCAAATGAAAACTAAAAGCGCCCAACGTTTTTAGTTGAATATGAAGCAATTCATTCATAAACTTTGTCAGGTTTATAGAAAAATTATTTTATTCTTTTTAGTCCATGAGAAAAACCTTATTTTATAAATTTTTTTTATATTTATATTATTTTATTCTTAGTGCAATTTGAATTCGATAAATTTATTTAATATAACAAGAGAAATAGGAAAGATGATGTTATACGAAAATTGGCCAATTTGAATAAAACGAAAAAAATTATTAATCTTCTATAACTGATTTTATGTATTTATGTTAAGTAAATGTTATTATTGAATAATATAATTATTATATTATATTTATAAATAAATAATTAATTAAAATATGAGATTTTATAAATGTATATAGGATATTTATAAATGTATATTGTACTCATATTATCTTCTTAAAAAAAAGGTTTTATTTTATTCCTTTGTTTAATTTACTCTCCGGGACATACGAGGTGTGTCTAAAAAGTTCGGTGAATGGTCTCATAAGTTGGTATTCAAAGTTTTATAGAAGCACGAGAAGCTGTATAGATATGTCTTAACTTGATCTCAGTCAGTGCTAGCTCAATACTTCTAGTGCATTGTTTATTGCATTCATTTTAATTGAGTGTTGTGAATAGTATGCGTCATGGATTAACGACACAACATTAAGTTTTAAATTTGGTAGCGACAGAAACCCATGTGTTGGTGAAGGTGTACGGGCAGGATGCTATGATTAAGAAATGTGCTTTTGATTGGTTTGTACGCTTTCGCGCTGGAAAGGAATCTGTGGAGGACCAACCAAGTTCAGGCAGGCCATCCACAAGCAGGATACCAGAAAATACTAAACGTGTACGAGAGATGCTAATAAAAGATCGGCGATTGACTCTGCGATTATTAGCCGAAGATTTGGGTATTAGCAAAGACAGAGCATCGTCCATGAAGAATTGGGTAAACGGAAGATTTGTTCACGATTTGTGCCTCACATACTAACAGGTGAACAAAAATCAAGACTTTTTGAGATCTCTGGCGATATAGCGAGATAGTAAAAACGTTATGAGAAATGCAAATATTTTTTTATAATAAATATAAAATATACTAATAATGGTTAATTTATGATTTAAATAAATAAAGTAAAAAAGGACAAATTTCACAAATAATAAATAATTTATGTAAGTATATTTTTATGGTGTTTTCTTGAAAGATAGGTTAAAATATATGCTTTTTTCTTGATTCTTAAACATTTTCTTTTCAATTAAATTGGTTGTTTAACTAGAGATATATATTCCAATATGTAAATTGATTTCGTCGCTTATTTCAATTAAATGGTCACATTCATTTCTTCATCCATTCGTTGTCGGCAACTGCTTCTTCATCTTAAACGACATGGAAAACATTCCAATCGGATTCAATTTCTTTCTTCTACTACTGCTTTATTCAAATCTTACCAGATGCCCGCCGGGAGAAGGGAATGAGGGAAAGCGGGTGTTTGTGTGGTTGGAAGGGGATTACCGAAAGCGAGAACCTCTTCAATTAATTTATTTAATATAAAATGACGTTTAGGGTTAAGAGAAAAATCAAGTCAGAAAAAAATAACGGAGACATCTTTGTGAGTACACAAAAGAGGAGAGGGCAAAAGATCTTCTGGTTATTACTAGATGAAAAAAAAAAAAATTAAAGAAAAAAAATACCATTGACATTAATTAATGAAAAACAGACTGTAAGAAAATGATATATTAACTTTATATTTGAAAGATATTTATTATTTACATTTATTATTTTTATATACATAAATATTCGTTTTTTTAATAGAAATTTTTAATAAAAATTATCAAATCATTATTTTATCATTTGTGTTTTATGAGTTTTTGTTGAAATCCGGGATTTGATAATTTTTTTTTTTATTTTAAAATTTAATTCAAATTCAAAATAAAATTAAAAAATCTAAAGAAGCAACTATCTTGATCGAATCTCAATATAAAATTATTTTATAATAGACATTTTTTTATTATTTTTCATTAAATTACGATTTATAAACGAAGAAAATAAATAAAAACTAGGAATTCTATTGAAATAGAAACCAATATTGATGAGGAACTTTAGCATAATATGGGATAGTTTTTATAGTTAAGTTAGATATTTAAAGTAGCTATTAAGAACTTGAGTTGCAGATGATTATAAATTAACCCTTAAACTAGGTATAAATAGGTAAGTAAAACTTACGGTATCTTGAAACCATTCTAAAATTTTTTTCATTCATTCTACTTTAAAATATTTAATAACTATTAAAAAATATTTATATAAATATAGAAATTTTATTTCTATATTTTTTCATATATTAATTATGAATCTAGAGAAAGAGATAGATCAAGTGCGCCGCCAGGAGTTTATGCAACCTTGCATTTTTTCCATCATTATTGAATTAATAAAACTTTTTATTAATCTTAAAATTTTTAATTATAATTTTTTTATAAATCTATAAAAGTACACAAGAATTCAAAGTGTTAATGGACACACTTATATAAAATTTATCATATATAATAGTACTTTTAATTAAACCACACATAATATTAACACCTTTAGGAAAATTTTTAAAAATTGATAAACATGACTGAAAAATTATCAAATATTGTTACTAAATCAATAGAATTATGGTTATAATAATAATTTCACTAATATTAAGAAACCAACTTTCTTTATTTAGTAAATAATTAGAATTAGAAATTCACTTTTAAAAGTGTTAACACAAATTTTGAAATTTTGAAATTTTTTTTAGAAACTAAATTTATGTTACTGTGTGTCATTTGGATCTTGTACATACTTCATAAACTATAAATATTCCATAAATAACTCCATAAATTATTCATATTAATAATAATTAAAAAAATAAATTTAAAAATTTAAACAAAACATCTATAGTATGGAAAAATGAAAATCCTAGTTAAGAAAAATAGGTGTAAATATGATCATTTCATAAAAACAACATAAATAGTTTTTAATTTTATATCATTATTGATATATTAAGTAATAAATTGAAGAAAATATTTTAAAGAATTTACTCATTGAAAAATATTGTAAAATTATAAATTTTTAATTATCAGGAAATATTTTTTTATTGGTTTTTAAGGAATATATAATACGCATACATTCATTTAAAAATTATTTTTATATATTATAAATATTTCTAGTATAAATTCGTATATATTTACATTCTTATCAGGTGTATATTGGTAAGAATTTTTATCAGTATGGTATGTATAGATAGAGAAGAAATAAAATAAACAAAAGATAAAAATGTATTATAAATATTAGTATATCCATTGTACAGCTTAAGGAATTATTAGGAAAGAGAAAGAAATTAATTCTTCTTTTTTTAACCATGATGAGAAAAATATTTATCTATGATGTGTGTATATAATTTTTTATAATATATATATGGTTAGTTCTGTTTTTTTCTATGTTAATTGGAAACATGATGTCACCAACCCATTGTCTCGTTGATAACTCTCTTGAAAATTGCTCAAAAAGGAACTGAAACGTTGAGACAATAATCTTACAAACCCCTATGAAAAAACTTCTCAACAAACAAATTCTCATAAATAAATCCACGGAGGTATCCACAGAGTAATTATAAAAGGTTGTTTGTTTATTAAGGTACCGTTAGAGATAGGATAAATTAAATGAAATCTAATTTATTAAGCAATTGCAATTATATTAATAAGCAAGGGTCGACCACTTAGCTGGATGATTGATAGGAATAAATGGAGAATTCTTAGAGACGTGAGTCTTGTATGTCTTCTTGCGGATTTCTTTGGAACATCTCTTCACGCGGCGGTGCTCCTCAGGGGGTTGGCCGGGATGTCTCTCCTGCAAGGGATATTAGTGCCTCCTTCTCCAATTCTAATCAAGACTGATTCAAAAATTGTTGTTACACCAATAAAGATAACTCTTCAAGCCTTCCATTGCATTGTCCACCCCTTCCCCCACTTTGGATTACACGAATGGGTCTCTGCACATCACATGTCTCTTCTATCTCTGGAGATCACATGTGCTGCATTTTCTGAATTTAATACAACAGGAATTAAAGAACTTTTAACTATTTATTTGAAAAGATCCTTCTATTGTATCAGTCTTCTGTTTTCCTTGATGTTTTATGACCAAAGGTCTTTCATTCTCCAATCTAGCAAAATTCTTTATATCAACCACATGTGGCGTTGTTTGTTATAATTTTCCTTAGAATATTTCCCATCTTTATCTATTAAAAGGCATTTTTCTACTTATATATTACATTATATATGATTATATTTAAGTATTATGAAATAACACAGAGGATTTATGAACGTTATTCATTTTATCTACACGATTATTTTATACTGCATGCTTCCATTAATTGTAATGAAAGGGAACATATAAGGGAGAGTTGAATGCACGACATAGGGGTTGGGGTGCATTTTGTCAGGTGGATACTAAAATTTTTCTATAAAAAAAAGATCTAAAATATTATTTTTCAATAATTATCGGAAACGTAACATCCTTTACTCCAGGTGATATTTTCAACCGATTTAATTTTTAGAATATAATGTGAAACGCTTTTTTATTCACATGGTTAGTCATGCACTTTACAAAAAAAAAATGGATTAGAAAATTATGAATAAATCGAAAGATTTATACTTTATCAACAAATTACTTAAAAGATTAAAAAATAGGCATGTAATTAAAATTGAAACATATTTTGGATAAACCTCTTTTTATCATTCTTTCAATTAAATGTGCCATTCATTGGGAAAAAATCCTGAAAACTTATTGTACATCTCTGTAAATAATAACCTTCCAATAGTTATCTGGATGGCTGTAAAGATGACAATTTAATCTACATGATTTAACACATCAAAAATTAAAGAAAATTATTTATCAAATTAAATTTTAATAAATATGGATATTTTTAAATAAAAATTAAGTCTTAACATAAATTTTTATGATTTATTTTATTTAACTAGTCGCATGGTTATTTAATAGTTAAATATGTAATTTTTATCTGGAATAATATTATATATATCAACAGTGTCAAACTTTTTGAAATGGTTACCAGTGAAACTTGCATCAAAATGTTCAGATGTACTTCTTTGAGGTTACAAGTCATCATAAATGGTACATATACTAAAGTTTAACAACAATATATATATATTTCTAAATTAAAATTAAGTAAAAAACATATTGGTATGAGAGACAATATATACTATTTTATTTTAATTTTTGTAAAGTTGATATAACTGTGTGATCAACCAAACCGGATGAATAAAAATATGCACAAATATTTCGACATTTTTCAATGAATTTAAAAATAAAAAAATGAGAATCGAATCTATTTGATTGAAGTATATATGTTGAACTCAATATCATATACTTTAAGCCAAAACTTAATTGTACAATTTTTTTAATAAAATTAATAATTAAACTTAAATAAAAAGCAAAATGTGCAGCATCGTACACGTGGCGGAAGTGAAACTTCTTAGAATCTAGAGAATAAGAGAAATTTTAGTTGAGAGTGTGAGTGAGAGAGAAATAGAGAAAAATAAAGGGATCATTTCGAAAGACATATAACAGTATAAAATTTTCGTAACAAATATTCGCTTTATTATTACCGACCGACGATAGTAAGGGAGGTATTGTTTTCACACCAAATTTCACATGTGGAGATTTTTACATATCTCCACGAATCATGCATTTTCTAAACAGAAAAAAGTATTTTTAGCATGATGTCTGTCCGTCCGTCTGTCCGTCCGTCTGTCCGTCCGTCCGTATAGATGTGTACAGCCTGAACGGCTCAACCGATTTTGATGAAATTTGGTATATTTACTTAATGCATCAGTGGGATGAATTGATCAACTTTTGGTGCAATTCCGGAAACCGGAAGTGGTAGTATTAGCGACCGACGATAGGAAAGAAAGGGTTATTTTCACACCAAAGGAGATTTTTTTATATATCACCACGAATCATGCACTTTGTATTGGTTTTATCCTCGAGAAAAATCATATTTATTAGTTTTTTCTTGATTTAAAATTATATGACGTCATCCAGCCATTCATGACGTCACAGCCTGGTCTTGCATATATATTATAAATAAAATAAAATTAAAAATGTTTATATTTATTATTTATGTATCCATATCTGTTTTTTATTACATTAATAGATATATGAAAATTATTTGAAATTGTTTCTGTAGCTGGAAATTAATTTATTTCAAACCGTCGGTCGGTTCGGACCTGGCCACAGGTCAACTTATTATTATTATCTACTCTATCATCATATCTACATTGCCTGTACTATTGTCGGTTGGTGCTTCAATTGGTAATACTGATATTAATGGCTTGTGATAACTAAAATAAGATATATATGTTCGTGATTCGATATTTTCTATATAACGTGTAAAAACAGCATCTATTGTAGTTCCAGATTTTGTTGTTGATTCCTTGGGATCGTTATTTATAAGCAGACCAAATGTTTCTCGAAGAAAGTTGATCAACGGCAACGAATCATCAGATCCAAAATTTACATTAAAATCTCCCCCGAGAATTAGAGGGATTTTATCTTCGCCTCGTTCAAGTGCATTAGCACCTGTGTGGCTATAAACCAGTAGTGAACGGTGTATGAAATAAATAATATCGTCTAAATTTTGGTCGTTATTTTTTTTCGGCATAGTGAAATCTGTGGAGTAGAGAAAAGCAGTTTTAAATGCAATAATAATTTTAAATTGATTTAGTAGTGTTAAAGTAATGTTGAGATTCGGATAAATAACGTGAATGGTCATCGACGCACATAACTGTATGTGTTGGCGTGTGAATCGCCGACCATGTTCACACACACAATTACATGCGTCGGTATGCGTGCACGCTGTATATTTGACTTGAGAATTTTCGTCAACGTACTCGTGCGCATGCGCGTCATGGACTTGTGCGTCATGAGTGGGGATTAGCACGAAAGACCGCACAAAAGGGAGACGCAGATAGCCTCTTTCTCAAGAACGAAAGACCGCACAAAAGGGAGACGCAGATAGCCTCTTTCTAAAGAACGAAAGACCGCACAAAAGGGAGACGCAGATAGCCTCTTTCTCATTCTCACTCGTTATACTTATATCTTTTTTCTCACTTGCGTTACGAAAACTCAATTTTTCAATTCACTCTCCATTCTCAACCAAATGTCAGGACGCTGCTAAAGAAGTTTCACTTCAAAAAATTCTACTCGGGATAGAAAATTTTGTTTTGTAACCGCCAACAATTAAATGAGAACCGAGTTCAGAATACCAATAAAAAAATAATATATATAATTTATTTCTTTGCAATTGATAATAGGAGTGGTTGATTCATCTAAACTCTAAACTATCTTAAAAGAATTTATAAGTAAATATTAAAAGATCTTCATTTTTTAAGGTAAAAAAGGGAAAATTTGTTCTTTTTTTTCTAAAAAATAAATATCCATTTTAATTCTTATCTATTTTTACAAAAAGATTCGTAAAACAAACAAACCTATATTTAAAAGCTTTTCTTTTGGTTTCAAATATCATGACTTAATAACTTCTAGAACCTTCTTTTTTTATTGAAGCAAAATAACGAAGTAAAAATATGGAGAATTTTAGAAGTTGTAAAGGTAATTACCGGAAGGGTCTCTTTATGTTATTACTAGATATAGACTGTAAGATAAGAGTTAAGAGGGGTGATGAAGGGCTCTCGTTGTTCGGTTTCCATTCACGCTCCACCCGTATGGATAGCTAGCAGATGGGCAAGGGCACCAAGTCAGCCAATTAAGACAGACGGACATCTATGAAGGAGCCACTTCGTTATCAATCGTCTCAGCATATAAGAGAGCCAAGTGGTTGATGAAAAAATGGCATAGAGTGAAATAAACACGCTTTTAAAATGTTTCGTATCGTTCAAGGGGCGGAGTGATGTTGAGTTTAAAGGCCTTTTATTAAGATGGTTTGGGAACGAAATGGAGTTTAGATACAAGTTACTTATTCATCTATCTAATCAAATCAAATGGCATTATGAAACTTTTAGAAGCATCTTTATATTTATTTCAGTCCTAACTTGTACTTGTACTTGGTTCATTGAATTGCGATCACGAAAATTTTCGATGTCGAAATTTTGATGTTTTTATACGTTTTGAAGGTCCCTGGGTCATTTTCACTATCAATAAGGTTGAGAAAAGTGTGTGTGTGTATGTATGTATGTAGACAAGATTACGCAAAAACGGTTTGATCTAGAATCATGAAATTTGGTTCACAATTCGTAGTTTTCTATCAACTGTTGAGAAATGTAGCTCAACCGGAAGAGGGTCATTACCTACAATGTTTTGATTTTTTTTCCTCTAAAGTGATCGAAAAAATAAAGATATATGTTTGATAATTTTTCATATGATTAAAGATTGTATAAAACTGCTATATATAGAATTTCAGCTTTATTTAATCGCTGAAAGTACTGGAATTCATTTTTTAACACTTGAAATCTTATGTGCCAACACGTGACGTGGTTCCATCAACAAAGAGCCCAACGCGCTGGTTTAATAAATATTATTTAATAAATTTTAATTTATAATTTATAATTAATTAAATTTAATTTAAATATGATATATTATGTTATTTAATCCAATTCAAATTCGAGATAGTCGAGTGGAGACACTCCAGCTAATTTGAATAGCTATTGATAATATGCCAGAGCCAGCCTATGTTCAAATAGGGTTATATTAGAAAACTATGCTGAAATTTAATAGAAAATGATTCAGTGAATTTTAAGATTATAAACTTACAATATTTTACCAAACAAACGGACACAATTAAACAATTATATTAATATTAATAAAAGATTCATGGATCGTAAAGACATGTAAAAATTGTAAATTCTGGTCTAGTGTCATTTATTTAATATTTATTTAATATTAAAGAATAAATTTTAATATTTGTTTTATTAATTTCATTATCTGAGATTTAGTGAAATATTTGTAAAATTTAACAACTGTCAATTGAGCAAATGTGACTTGATTGATAAATATCATTTAAAAATTTATTCGAACAGATTATTTAGACAATTTAAATTAATATATAATATAATATTTAAAAATTTAAAATTATATTTTCATTTAAATTTTTTAATTAAAATTTAGTGATTAAATTTAACATTTATTTGATGATAATTTTTGTTTATGTTTATTTTACAATATAATTTTCTATTTATGTTTTAAAGGTGAAAGGGGTTTGAAAGCATAGATTCCGTCTCTCCCGCATGATCGCGTATGAATTTGTCCCATTTCTTTAATTACTTCAGAGATGTAGGATAAACAAAATTCTAGACGTCATAAACCCAAACAAATTAATTCTGATGAATCGATTAATTTTTATTGTCATCGAATAATAAATTAATTATATTTAAACATTTTATATAATTTTTTTCTATAAAGAAAATACTTGAATGTATCAACATAGATGTATTTCGATATTATTTAATTAGTTTAGTTTAATTATTGTCTTTAAAATTGATTTTTATTATTATTATTATATTAATTTAATATTCCTTTCAATTTTAAATTTCAATTTATTTAAAAAAGAGTAATAATTATATATATATTTGTGAGGAAGTGTACGATTTTTTTGAAGTAAAATTGCCTTCAAAAAAATGTTCTTATTATTTTAATTTAAGTTGAACAATTTAAGTTTACTAATTTTAGTTTTAAAATAATTATACCTCTGACTTTTGTACATCCTACGCAAGGACAGCGCCTCTCAAGTTGGTTATATTAAGTAAGTGTCCTATGATCAGTAGAAAGGGTTCTCCATCTTGATTTTAATGATCTTTTTTTATATTTTTTAATTTTTATCAAATAGCTTCCCAATTTTGATCCCGGAGGCTGGGTTGTTTCTGTCCCATAGACCTCAGCTAGAAAAATTCTTTTGCCACACCCGAGACTTGAACCCGGGACCACCTTAAAATATTTATACAAAAAAATGTATTTTTTCATTATATGTATTTTAAATAATTAAAATACTTAGTTATATTTTGTATATATTTTATTTACATGATTTTAATTAAATATTTTTATTAAATTTTATAAATTTACAAAATATTGATAAGAATGAGAAAATATTATTTCGGTAGTGGAATTATAGCATTAGATAAAGTGCTTATATAAAAGTTCGATAAATAATCATAATATATATATATAAGTATATAAACATAAATTTTCAAACTTAAAATTTATATACCTTATACAAAAATCAAAAAAACTCATTCAGAAAATAAAATTTTAAATTTATATTAAACTAGCTGCTCCGAGCGCCTTCCAGGCGCTCTTCACACCTAGACGGGGGCTCCGCCCCCTGTACCCCCGAGTGATACATAGTATTTGGTTGAAAGTCTGTATGTAAAAGGTTTTCATCCATTTTGTTTCAATCAGTATAAGTAGATAAGACATATATTTGTTTTCTTGGAAAATATATTTTAATTTAATCAACAACAAATTTTCCTAGTACCTAACCTTAACACACAACAATTCCGTCTCATTATTGTAATACAAAGTTAGAAATATTAAGTTAATATAATTAATATTATTTATTTATTAATACCAATTAATAATATTGCGGGTAGCGGGTAGATACCTTCTCACGATCCCGGTGAGAGACAGATCTACCTCAGTGGGTGGCGCCCACTGCCCTACGCGAGCACATGCATTTTCTCTCATTCCTCGACCGAGGGAGTGCATGCCCTACCAAAATCATCCATCCAGACCCAATCCCCTTTATTTCCTCTTCCTTCTTTCCAATCCACGCGTCAGGCTGTAGCGACAGGCCGGCTGGATCATCTTCGCGTCGCATCAACAATTAATGGAGAAATGTTATACGGTTAACGGCTGGGGCGTCCCCTGCAAGCGACGCGCATTGTCAGCACCCGGGCGATGCGAGAAATGGGTTAGGGTTACCCACCTATGGACGAGGTGGGCTAAAGAAGATAGTCCAACATCTACATCCACATCCACATCCACATCAATATCAACATCAACATCGACACGAACATCGTCACATCGGTCAGCATCAGCATCATTGCCATCAACCTTACTCAAAATCGTCCACAGCTACATCAAAGTCGTCAACACCATCATCACCGTCATCGATGGTTGAGTACCAAAAAAGACCGCGTGGAAGGCCTAAAACCAGCTGGTCCTGCCGTATAACGGGAGATCTAATGGCATCTGGTCTCTCTACAGACGACGCCAACAACAGATTTAGTTGGCGCCAATTAACGAGAAGAGCCGACCCCACACCTCGTGGGAAATAAGGCTAAGAAGAAGAAGAGACCAATTAATAATATTAATTACTTATAAATTATAAATAATTCATAATAATAATAAATTGTGATACCAACTTATAGGAATATTTAAATAATATAATTATTATTTTACATATATATGAATATAATATAAATATTTTTAATTTTATTTTAAGAATAGATATATATCTAAAAGGCGGTAACTGTGACGTCACATATATACATTTAAATTAAAAATATTTGAATGTTTAAGTTTTTATGTAGCGCCATCTGTCGATAGTTTTGTGACACTACAGACTTTTACTAAAATATTACTAATTAAATTAATTTTGGATAAATTAATTTTGGATTTAACTACACTAAAACCTTCTCTGGGATGTTCACAACAATCCCTGAAAGTTTCACCGTAATCGGACGGGTAGTTTTTGAGTATTTGACAGACACACACACACACACACACAGACATTGCCTTTTATATATATAGATTTTTAATTAACATGCTCAATGTTAAGTTTTTTTATAACATTTAAATAGTTTTACAAGTAATTTAGAAACTTTAATGTTAGGTATATATATAAATAAAAGTATAATTGGGTATTTGTTGAAAAATAGTAAACAGTGCTTGAAAATTAAGGATAGTCATTATAAATTAAGTCTTTATCTTTTCTATTTATCTAAAAAAAATATTTCTGTCATTTTAATAATTAAAACAAAAATTGAAATTTATTATTGAATACTTAGGGATAACTTTTTAAAGTCAATTATTTATTTTCATAATTATGAACAATATTACAGTTGGTTTAAATATATTTTTCAATTCAACCTAATAAATATTTAATCATTTAAATTTATATTGTCATATATATAAAAAAAACGAAACATTTATAACATTGCTTTTGATATAACTATCATATTTCAATTTGATATTCACATAATTTAATTATATTCTAAATTGATTTCGTTCTAATTATAATAATTAAAAGTCAGCCTGAATAGTATTAATTTCAATTGCTATCTATCTTATAATTTTTCATGCCTTAGGCCAGTGGTTCTTAAACTGTGGTCCGCGGACCCCTGGGGGTCCGCGAAGCCTTTACTGGGGGTCCGCGGTCCTCGGAAAAAAATCATCGTAAAAATATATACATATATAAATATTTAAAGTTCATTGTTTAACTATATCCTCCTAGAGAATTACGGCTATAATTTAATACTATTAATAATACTATTTTATTTTATTAAATTGATAATTATGTCAATTAATTGTTTGTGAATAAATAAACATATATAAAAAACTATATATAAAATTTGAATTTTCATCCATTCATTCATTTAAAATCATTTTTCGATTGTTCCTTTAAAATAACCCCTCTTAGGGGCTCGGAAGGGGAGGCATATAAGGGAATTTTCTTTCACTTTGTTATTGGGGAAAACCAGGGGAGGGGACAGTCTTACCCGGAAAAACCCAAATTGTCAGCGTCCACTCTGGGGTTTTAAACAGTTTTAAAGCAAATGTTAATTATAAGTTCATTTCTCAACGAGTTGTATCTTTAAATTATTTTTATTAATGTTAATTATAAGTTCATTTCTCAACGAGTTGTATCTTTAAATTATTTTTATTAATTTAATTAATTATAATTAAATTATAGCTAATAATAGTTTATTATAGCTAATAATTTTTTTTAATTTTTAGTGTAATTTGCATGATCATTATTTTATAAAAACACTAAACACATTTTGCAATTTCCCAGAAAGGCTGTTTTTGAGAGTAAGTATAAGTTAGTTTTATGAATAAAAAATATTTATTTTAATAATATTTTAGAATCAAATTACGAAATTAATAATATTTTAGAATCAAATTACGAAATATATTTATTATATAAATTAATATTCATTTAAAATGATATTAAATCATTTATTTAAAATGATTTAAAACATTTATTAAAATGATTTAAAACATTCATTTAAAATGATATTAAAACATTCATTTAAAATCATATTAAAACATAGCTAGTAAATAATAATTCGTTATATTTATATTATATTTATATTATATTTATATTATTGTAGTTCAATGTTAATAAATTACTCCATAAAATGGATCGTTGGCTACAAACTGGTTCAACACAGAAACGGAAAGAATCAGATGATGAGGCATCAACAGCAAACTCTACCAAGAAACGCAAAACTAGAAAATATTCGGATGATTATTTATCATTTGGATTTACTTATATTTGCAACAATGATGTGGAAAGACCAGTCTGCGTTCTATGTCAGGAAAGTTTATCCAATGAAAGTATGAAACCTGCTAATCTCAGACGTCATTTACAAACAAAGCACAGCGAGCATGTTAGTAAGTCTATCGAATTTTTTAAAATGAAAAAAGAAGAACTTAATTCAAGTCAGAAATTGATGGTAAAGACGGGATCTGGTGGTATGAGTAAGAAAGCAGTAATGGCATCATATGAAGTAGCTCTACTTATTGCTAAAGCAGGAAAGCCGCATAATATAGCAGAGCAATTAATTCTTCCTGCTACAAAAGTAATTACAAATATAATGTTAGGAACTAAAGCAGCAAACGATATAAATTTGATTTCATTATCAAATGATACGGTTAAGAATAGGATTGAAGACATGTCATGTAATATAAAAGAAGAATTAATATCGAGAGTGCGCAAAAGTCACTATTACTCATTACAATTGGATGAAAGTACTGATGTCACTAATAATGCCAATTTGTTAGCTTTCATTAGATATGAGTTTGAAAATCAAATACAAGAAGATGTATTGTTTTGTGATTCACTACCTTCACGAACGACAGCTAATGACATATTTAACAGTTTGAATAATTTTATAACCGAAAATGAAATAGAGTGGCCAAAATGTGTTGGAATTTGCACTGATGGTGCTCGTGCAATGTCAGGTACAAGAACTGGATTGATTGCTCTTATTAAAAATGTTGCGCCTCAGGTTGTTTGGAATCATTGCTGCATTCACAGAGAATCATTAGCAGCCAAAAATATGTCACCAGATTTGAAAAGAACATTAGACGAAGTAGTTAAAATTGTCAATTTCATTAAGGCTCGTCCACTTAATTCCAGAGTTTTTAAAATTTTGTGTGAGGAAATGGGTAGTCAACATACACATTTATTATTACATACAGATGTACGTTGGTTGTCCCGCGGGAAAGTACTCATTCGCCTTTTTGAGCTTCGAGATGAAATACGATTGTTTTTAATAGATGCGCATTTTGAACTGACCGAATGTTTCAATGATTTTATCTGGTTAGCTAAGGTGGCTTACTTGACTGATATTTTTACAAAATTGAACGAACTTAATTTGAGCCTGCAAGGTACTGTTGTAAATATATTTAAAGTTGAAGATAAAATAGAAGCAATGATTAAAAAAATCGACTTGTGGTCGAAACGCATCCAGAACGGTGTATATGAGTCTTTTCCAACTCTCAATGATTTCATAGAAAGCTCCAGTGAAAAATTGCTTAATCAAACGCGTCAATTATTTGTTGAACATTTAATTACTTTGAAAAGCAACTTCAGGAAGTATTTTTCTACTCCTGATCCTTGCAATAACTGGATCAGAGATCCATTTAATATGGAAATTACAAATACTAAACATTTATCTGCACCTGAACAAGATATTCTCGTGGAATTATCATGTGATACAACTTATAAACTAAAATTTAACAAAACTGAATTGAGCAACTTTTGGTTACTTCTCAGGTCAGATTATCCTGCGCTTGCAAATAAAGCACTTCAACACTTGATTCCATTCTGCACAACATATTTATGCGAACAAGCTTTTTCGGTACTATTTTATATTAAGTCTAAATATAGAAACAAATTAAATGTAGAGCCGGATCTTAGATTAAAAGTTTCCAATATTAAGCCAGATATTGAGATTCTTGTTTCAAGAAAACAACTGCATACATCTCATTAAATATGTAAGTTATATTTAATGAGATAGATGCAGTTATTTTTTAAAATATTTCTTATTTAATATTTTCTGAAAAAAATTATAAAATATTTATATGAATTTAATGTAAGTACCCATTATAATTTGTGAGATTTGTTGCTATGACAATGTTTGTATTTTCTTTCTTCAATATTATAATTTCTAATAAAATGTGTTCTACAATATGCAAAAAAATCGTTATTCACCAATCACTGTTAGAAATATTCATCATATATCCTTGTCCTTATGAGATCGTAAGCCAGAAATTAATTAATAAAATGACGTAAAGTACCTAAAGTTGTGATGGGGGTCCGTCAAAAAAAATTTTTTCAAGTGGGGGTCCGTGGAGTACATAAGTTTAAGAACCTATGCCTTAGGCCAGAGGTTCTTAAACTGTGGTCCGCGGACCCCTGGGGGTCCGCGAAGCCTTTACTGGGGGTCCGCAAAGCCATCGTACAGGTGCACGAGAAAATGATGAGTCAGTTAAAACTTTAATTAATATAAAAGAAGCGATGGCATGGCTTTGTGAGGAAACAGAGATCAAATACCCAAATTCAACGAAATGTGCAAGAAAACTATTGCTACCGTTTCCATCTTCATATTTAGCTGAATTTTCTTTCTTCAATATTATAATTTCTAATAAAATGTGTTCTACTATATGCAAAAAAATCGTTATTCACCAATCACTGTTAGAAATATCCATCATATATCCTTGTTCTTATGAGATCGTAAGCCAGAAATTAACTAATAAAATGACGTAAAGTACCTAAAGTTGGGATGGGGTCCGTCAAAAATTTTTTTTTCAATTGGGGGTCCGCGGAGTACAAATGTTTAAGAACCTCTGCCTTAGGCAAATATAATAAAAATTTTAATTTTATTATATGTCCTTTAATTTCCTTAGCTCCATCTTACTAGACATTTCACTAATCAATATACTTGTAATTGAACCATATATTCTATAAAATGATTTATTTATTTTTATTTGAATATAAATTGAAGTTTTCAAATATACTATTAATAAAAATTAATAATGAAAATTTATTTATATCAATTGATTTATAAAAATGATAATTAGAAATAGAACTGTTCTTTAATCGTAACAGATAAATTATAATTTCAAATAATTATACTGTTTCAGGATTATATTTTCATTTATTGAATAAATGAAGGACTCAAGAGCACTTTAAGATGTTTGATACTGAGCTACAAATTTTGAGAATGATGCTCCTAACCTGATTAAGTTCAAAATTATTTATAATTTACAAAAAATAAAAAAATAAATAATAAATGAAAATCACTCAAAACCTTAAAAAACGTTTTTAGGAAAGCAATTTTGTTATTTTCGCCAGAGAATTTAATTATATTTTTCCGAAAACAAACGTATCACTTAAGCAGAATTACCATTATATGTTTGGAGAGGTAATATAGCAATTCTTGTATGTGGAATGTTCAATTGAATCTACGCAGTAGTTTTATGATTGGTGCACTTTTAAATATAAGAGCAATAAGCACCATTTTCGCCATATTTTATTTTTTTCCTTAAATGGAAAAGGTAAATATGAGCTGTGGCCAGGCACAGAACCGACTGTCGATTTGAAATATATTAATTTCCAAACATAATTATTGGTATATATTTATATACATAAAGTATAAAAAACTTAAATTATATTATCTTGGTTTTTATTTTTAGGTTAATTACTCAATTATTAAATACTACTATATTTTAAGTGAAAAATGAATATAAAATTAATTCTTTGTAAACTACCACTTCCGGTTTCCGGATATATACCAAAAGTTGATGTATTCATGGCAGGGCCGTCTTAAGGAATTCGGCGCCCATGGGCTACTAAAAATAATGCGCCCTTCTTCCTAAGAAAATACACAGAATGGCAAATGGGAGTCGGAAAAGTTATACAAAACAAAAGTGTCAGAACTAGAAAAAAACTATTTATTACTTTTATAATAAACTGTTATCTTTATTGTAACTTTTCTTTAAAGTCACTTATTTAAAAGATGGTTTACCCAGATTTGAGGGGATTATCTCAATAATGACAGTTCCGATCAGTTTTTAGTCTAATCCTTAGAACTTGATCGGAACTATTATATGATTGGTGGTCTTATATTAACTCCAGTACAGCTCCGACAGTTCAAATGCGACTGAAACAAAAGTACGATCGGTAGGGTGTTACTCCTATTTCTCGTTGCCCTTCTCTATCTATCGTTTTTCAGCACATTTGAAAGAAATAAAAATCAGTTTAATATTTTAAGAAGTGTTTTAATTTAAAAATAAGTAAAAACTAATAAAATGAAAAATAAATTTTTTCTATATCGCAAATATAAAATTGCCGCCTCAAAAGGCTTGTGCCCTGGGGCTATAGCCCATTTAGCCCTGTTAGGTTAGGGCGGCACTGATTCATGGTACTGATGCATTAAGTAAATATACTAAATTTCTTCAAAATCCGTTGAGCCATTCAAGCTGTGCACGTCTATACGGACACATAGACGGACAGACATCATGCTAAAAATACTTTTTTTTGTTAATAAAATGCATTATTCGTGGAGATATTTAAAAATCTCCACATGTGAAATTTGATGTGAAAACAATACCTTCCCTTCCTATCGTCGGTCGGTAAAAATGCTCTTCAGCGAGAAATAATTTAACGGATGTCTATGGAGAAGATCTTTTGACAATAATACGCCATTCCCAGAACTGGTTTTTCAAAATTTAGGTTCGTTAATTTTGATTTGGAAAATGCACCACGTACTGGAAGGCCGGTTTGACCTGATAAAGACACGATAAAGGCAATACTTGATTCTATGGACGGTAAACCTTTACTTAAAATGAAATGCTTAAAAAAATCATCTGCATCAGTTATTTGCCAGTAAATATTTATTCATTATATGAAAATTGTCTTTCAGTTATACAAAAGAAAAAGATAAAATTACTTTCCAAACAACTTAATATATGATGATATATTTTAGTTTTTATTACATTTATTAGTTAGTTTTTATTTATAATTTCTATAAAAATTGATAGTTTTTTGGATGGCCAAAACCCAAAAGAAAAATTAAATTTTATCTTTTTCAAAATTCTCATAAATTTATTTTTATAAAATATATTATTAGTAGTAGTAAGGTCATATTATATTGTGGTTGTTTATTTGTCTGAATAATATAATTACAACTCATTAAATAATTAACTAATAAAGCAGCGAAGAGTAAAAGAAAAAAAAGAAAAAATTTAAATAAAAAAAAAGGTTTGCTGGTGGCCTAATAAGATATCTCACTGTCACATTGACAGATTCCCTCCTCTACTCCTCTACCCCTCATTAAAGACATAAGAATTTGACATTCCATTTAATTATAGATCATTGTAAATGTTTCAATTAATTTAATTAAAATTTTTTAAAAACATTTTTGTATCGTTTTGTCTTATTTTCTATTTTTTCAAATAAAATAAATTTTTAATTCAAGGTAAGAATAATCAAAAATTGTTTTCATAAAATCCTTTAAAAATAAATATAAGTTAATAAAACAAATGATAATATCGTAATACAATTTCTTTTATGTTTACAACTTGTTTATTATATATTCATATATTATAAACATATAACATTTTAAACAGCTTGAATGTTTTTTATATAATTATATGTGAATGTTTGAATAAATAAATGTTTATAGCCTAGAAGATATTAATTATTTATTTATACGGCATAAATTAATAATTGTAATTAGGTCGAGAGAAAAAGACAACACAAAGACATTACCATTAAGTTCTTATATATATATATATGATAAAATGAAATAGGAAAAAACACAATTTATATTTACATCTAGTATTTTGGCATATAAAACCCCATGATTTAATAGGTAATGGAACGTTGCTCAAATAAAGAGAAGCAATGAGTTTTCTCAATACCTGAGACTGATTTTAAAAGTTTTAATAACCATTTAATTAACAGAGTAGTGAAAATGTCTTGAAATTTGAAAAAAGTTCATATTTGTTCCAGGAATAATACAGTTTTGACAATCATACGCTACACAATTAGTATTGATGCTTGTTTCTTGCCTATCAGTGGTTTCACGATGTTTTCTTCTATAAATTGTCATCTTTTCGCACACAATTTCATTGAATATGCCCAAACTTTTCTGTTTTTTCCTTTTCCACTATACTTGATAACTATGTCTATTTGAAGTAGAATTTGCGTTTTTCCATGAATGTTTGGCGCCCAAACTTTCATTTTTTAGAAATGATTAATTGTAACGAAATCTTGGTGTCTGTGGAGAAATTATTTTATCCTTTATAGTACATTTAAATAAAATCGTGTTTTAAAAATTTATAGGAGAAAACATTTTTTATTTGCTAATTTTTAGTCTTAACAGAAATTTTACCCGGTTTATGATTTCAGGTTATAGTGTGAATTTTGAAACAATCTAATTCAGGTCGATTCTTCACCTCAAAATTCTATATATCAAATGGGCGGTATAGGGGACTGATTATTATTATTATTTATATTATTATATTATTGGTTTATATATACATAAATATCTTTTCAAAAACGATATCGCCATTACTTTAATTGATATTCATTTAAATTAAAAAATAACATATCTTATTTTTACAAAATAATCAAACATGATTTAAATTAATTTAATTAAAATGATAACTTTTAGAATTATTTAATTCAAATGAGTTACGAGGGCAGGTCAATAAGTCCGTGACTTTTGGAGTGAAACCCAGGTTTTTTGATAAGGAATTAAAATAGCTTTTATTAATATAACCGTATATATTTATAGATAATTACTAATTTTACAATATTATGTATTATATAAAAATTCCCATTTTTAAATATTATGTGATATATAATTAGTAATTGTTGTAAAATAATACTTCCTAGGTCACCTATGACCTGGGATGAACGTGAATATTTCATTGTTATCGGAGTTACATATGTATGCAAAATTTCAGCTCATTCGAACATTGGGAAGTGAGTCAAATTCACCTTGCAAGATTTGACTACAGGTCACGATGTGAAACTAAATAAAAGCGTGTAAAAAATAAACAATGTTTATTGTTAGAGTGCTCAAATTTAATCATTATTTGTTCCTTGTTGTTATCCATATTATTTTATGTTTAAAAAAGAATTAGATTTATTTAAAATTAGTTTTAAACCTATATTTCATAAAATTTATTTCAATTTATTATTTTTTTTTAATGCAAATAAACGAAAAGCTATTTTATTAACAAAATAATGATGATGGTTAATAATTTAGATGGGTTTTTAATAGTTTACAAGAAAAAGATGTTATGCAGAGCGGGAATAAGAAGGCCTTGTTATTTTTAACAAGGGTAATTGAGTTGAAAATTAACTAACTATCATAAAAACGTTTATTAGTGACAATTTTTAATGACCATGATAAATATACTATCTCCCCCACTCTCTGCACTTTCCCTTCTCCTTTTATCCATATTTTCGTCTTCATAAGCAAAAGACATGACTTTTAAAAGATTATTTTTAAAAATTATTAAGGAAACCATATGACAATGAAGATGAATTTGTATGGATCTTGGAAATTATAAATTAAATTAATCATACACATTGCTGGTAAGAGTTCATTTCTATATAAAATTTATTATGATTTATTAAAATTTAATTTGATAAATATTTTTTTTTTTTTTTTGATTTTACACATTAAACTATCTACGGTATGTCCCTTTACGGCCATCCAGATAGCTTTAGGATATTTATACATTATTTACAGGAATACGGTTCACAAAAAGTTTTCTAAATTTTCTCTCATTAAATTTTAAATTCGGAGAAATTGTAAAATTATGTTTATTCAAAATTGGTTCCATAATTAATTACCAATTTTTTAATCTTTTGATTAATTTGTTGGTAACATGCCAGAATAAATCTTTATTATTTGATGCAAATTTTATAATTCACTAACTACTCAGAGCGCCTTCGGCGAATTTAAAATAAAATATTATATTAATTCTTTGTTTGGGACTTGCTATAATAATTAATATATACACATTGTGAAAATGATTCCGCTACGGTCAGTGGGCCACGTGAATGAACAACACGGAGAATTATATATATATAAACTTTAAAAAATTAATTTCTGCGGTTATTGATTAGATATTAATAAAATTTATAGTCTATGTTACTTCTTCTTTAAGTGCCTTGTCTGGTCTCCCTGACGTTGGCGATCACTCTGGCGAAGACACCCTTGTTTTCCGCCGCGTGGAACAGTTGTCGAAATTTTGAGAAAACTAGCTCATTCGGAAGAGGGTCATTACATATCATGTTTTGATTTTTTTCCTCTAAACGGACCGTAAAAATAAAGATATATGTTTGATAGTTTTTCACATGATTAAACATTGTATAATTTCAGCTTGATTGAATCCTTGAAAGTACTGGAATTAATTTTTTAACACTGCAAATCACGCGCCAGCACGTGACGCGGTGCCATCAACAAAGAGCCAAACACACATTGGTTTAAAAATATTATTTACTAATTTTAATTTATAATTTGTAATTAATTAAATTTAATTTAAATATAATATATATAATTTAATCCAATTCAAATTTGTGAGATAGTCGAGTGGAGACACTTTTATTTGTTTCTTCAAACGAACCAAAGTGGAGCTCATAAATGTATAATGAATAATTTCTTTGTTGAAATTTACTAAATTCGAGGATCGTTAGAAAAGTTGAAATATCAAAAATATAAATTATTTAATAATATAACGAAAACATATATATATATATATGTTTAATTTGTAGATCCCTACCCACACTTAGATTTAAAATATTAATGAAATATTAACTTTAGATTTAAGACTTACCTACCTTTCATTAACTTGATCGTTATTAATGCGTAATTGAAGATTTGCATTGAAAGGGATTTATAGATTTTTATGGAAGTAGGAGGGACGAGGGAAATGTGAGAGAGGTTATCATCATCAACCATATTACCCAAACATTTATTTTACTTTATATCACCTTCAATATTTACTTTTCCCGGCTGATAAAAAAAATGTTTTCTTCATATCAGACTCAACTCTTTTTAAAGTATCAATCACTTTCCTTGAAAATGGAAAATAAACGATTATTAAACATCTATAATAAGAATAAACATATAAAAAGGAAAAAACTGTTGAATAAAATAAATATGATAAAAAGTTGTTTGAAACTATATTTAGCAAATTTTTTCATTTAATGGATAAAGATTTAATCAATTTTATATAATTTACTAGCTGCTCAGAGCGCCTTCGGCGCTCTTCACACCAAGACGGGGGCTCCGTCCGAGTGATACATAGAATTTGGTTGAAAGTATTAAAAGGTTTTCATCCATTTTCTTTCAATCAGTATATAACATAAAACATTCATTTGATTTTGCGTTCTTTTTTAAAATATATTTTAATTTAATTAGTAAATTA
The DNA here is from genome assembly GCA_963082975.1 of Labia minor. Classification (NCBI taxonomy): domain Eukaryota; kingdom Metazoa; phylum Arthropoda; class Insecta; order Dermaptera; family Spongiphoridae; genus Labia; species Labia minor. Next base: position 74,906,604 of record OY720344.1, read on the forward strand.
ATAATATATATATTATTGTATATGTTATATCTATCTATCTATGTGGCTCCAATGTACTCGAAAGTACTGAAAATATAATAGTTTCACCTAGATTCAAAATTTAATTATAAGGATTATTTATGGTATTATGGGTTTTCTTAGATGAGGGTAAATACTAATTTATGAAAGAATATAATGGATTTATTGATAATATATCTATACGCACCAAATAATAATAAAAATATATAAACATTTTTTTTATATTTATATTATTTTATTCTTTTTAGTTCAATTTTAATTTGATAAATTTATTAAATATATCAAGAGAAATAGAAAAGACCAAGTTATACGAAAATTTACAAATTGAATAAAATAAAAAAATATATTGTATTCCAAAAAAAGGCCAAAAATTAATCAGAGCAATACAAAAGGAGTTAGTTAATAAAAGTAATTAATCGCTAATTAATTACAATTAATTAATTATAATTTCTTCTATACCTTCTAGGGATCCATTGAAATATCTATAAAAATTTTCAAAAGTCTATCTCAATATTAAGATGATGAAAAATTTCAATTTGTCAAAAGAACGAACAGACAGACAGAGAGACAAACGCCAAGTGAAGTTGAGAAAAACGTTATAATAAAAGGAGATGAAAAAAAATATTAAATGATCTGTTTAATATATTAAATAATTCTTTACTTGTATAAAATATAGGTAAACAAATTTTAATTTAACATAAAATAATCTAATAAATTATTTATCAACAAATAATATTTTTTATATTTTTTTTATAATTAATATTCAATTGTAAGTATAAATAATTAATAGAAGTTTTTTTAACGCTTTTCGTATATTCAACTCTACTTAACTACATAAACCCTTATTGGTTGAATTTTAGTATTTTTTAAAAAATAATTTCTATTGATTACCATCATTAAACATTTAGCACTTACATATAAAGAATCTATTTTTGTAAAAAAATTTTAAGGATTCTTCTTAAAATAACTTTTTATTTATAATTGATAGTAGTGTTAATCTTTGGCTTCACGATAATTTGATAATGAATTTATAAATAGACAGCAATGAATCGATTGGTAAGATTTTGTAATTAATTTGTAGAAATATTTTAATTTATACCTTTAAATAAAAATGAAATATAAAAAAATGCTGAATAAATTCATAAAAAATTTTTTTATAGATTTAATTCCAAACGAATATTATAGAAAATAATTAAAATAGAATATTAAATTTCCAAACCAAATTTTAAAAACAAATTTCGACTTTGATTATTATTATTTTGGTTAGTGTCATATACTTGTGTGATAATAGATAATAAGAAAAAAAAAGATTAAAATTTTCAAAAGAAATTTAATTTAATTTAATGTAAATATAATTTATTAATAAGATATGTATTTGAAAGTTTATTTGTTTTTTTAACTTAATTTTTTTTGGAATTAATCAAAATATGTCAATAAATATAAAAATCAAAAAATGATAAAGATGGCTTTGGAAAACATTATCTGTTAAATCAGATTCAAAACATTCAATTTTTCAACTTGACCCTAAAACTTGAATATTTTGCAATAACACCGTAGGGCAGAGGTTCTTAAACTTATGTACTCCGCGGACCCCCACTTGCGAAAATTCTTTTTGACGGACCCCATCCCAACTTTAGGTACTTTACGTCATTTTATTAGTTAATTTCTGGCTTAAGATCTCATAAGAACAAGGATATATGGTGAATATTTCTAACAGTAATTGGTGAATAACGATTTTTTTGCATATTGTAGAACAGATTTTATTAGAAAATTCAGCTAAATATGAAGATGGAAACGGTAGCAATAATTTTCTTGCACATTTCGTTGAATTTGGGTATTTGATCTGTTTCCTCACAAAGCCATGCCATCGCTCCTTTTATATTAAATAAAGTTTTAACTGACTCATCATTTTCTCGTGCACCTGTACGATGGCTTTGCGGACCCCCAGTAAAGGCTTCGCGGACCCCCAGGGGTCCGCGGACCACAGTTTAAGAACCTCTGCCGTAGGGTATTAATAGGGATCAAATTTGACTGGTGTAAAACCTTAAAATTATTTTTATGGAGTTCATGTCACTAAATATATTTTATATTTATTCTAGATGTGTTCAATAATCGAGTTGAATTTATACATTTTAATAATTGTAGTAATAGTCAAAATATACAATCAACCAACCAAGAATTGAGAATTTTTATATAATTATTCAATCCTCCCATTTTTCTTCTCTTGTATTTGAAATTTGTCGTTCGGAGAACAAAATTCCATAATATATTAAGAAAAAATTAAATAAATAATAATTTGATATAACCATGATAATATCGATTAATAAGAATCAATAAAATTGAGAGATTGATAATAAATTAGTTGGAATATGCTATATATAATGCATTGAATAAATTAAAGATTATCATTTTGGTTCTTTTTAAAATGTTTAAATTCAACAAATAATGATATCCTTGAAATTAGTTATCAATATTTTTTCTGCAAAAATTGCTATCATTCATTTGATTTTATTAAATATTTATTCACTTATCGCAATTTTTTTATTATTTTTAATATTTAATCTCAATATCAATATTCAATATTCAAAAGATTTTTATTAATTCACCTTATTATTTATATATAGAAATATATATCTCCATATGCGAGCATTGAGTAATGTTACATATTTAAATAGGAATCGTTTCGGTACACATATTTTTAATATTTGAATTACAGGAAAAATATTAAATATGTTTATAGAATGAACAAAAAAAACATTGTTTCTAACTTTATGTTAATGAACTTGATCATACGATCATTTTGTCAACCAATCCTATTCGTGTCGTTAAAGTTCAATGATAATAAATGCTGATTTTTAAATACAGAATTTGCAACTAATTAATATTGTATATATATTTATTATATATATGTAAAATTGTATTTGGCGTCATCTAATGGAGTTAGTGTATTTAGTGTATGTACTGTTAGTTAATACTTCATATGGGCAGTGACGAGTATAATAAACATAAACAAGAATTATCTCATATTTAGTAAAATTGTGAATATTAAAATAAAACTGATAAAAGAACAGAAATTCAATTCTCTAGGTATGTGAAAGTAAATGTATTTAAATGTATTAAATGTATTTTATAATTTTTATCAATTAATAAAAACTCTAGTTCCAGAGCATTGTTTTCTTCTTTGAAAATCCTTTCTCAGTATTACAAATTGAATTTCTATTCCAAAATAAAATGAGTCCATTAGAAAAATTATACCTTCATATTATAAAGAAAGAAGAGAATGTATTTGAACTGGAAGCGTTATCTTGGGACAAAATAACATGGTATGTATTACCGAATGATATCAAAGGAATCAATAAATATCCTACACTGCTCAAAATAAAAAGTATAACAAACAGCATGACTTCAATTACAAAAATTAATGGATATAGAAAAGTATCAGTGCCATTTAAGCAAGAACTAAAGGAAATTTTTTTGGATGAGGGTGGAAACTTTTGCATTGGAGAGCATATGTTAGAAGAATTGGAAATTAGTGAGAATAAGATAAAAAATGAGGTATCTAAAGAAGAAAGTCTGTCAGAAAGAATTCGAGAATTGGAAAAACAATTATACAAAACCAACAAAGTGGATTTACAGAAAGTAGAAAAAAAATTTTTAATTGATAAATTTAATAGACAGAAATATGATGCCTTACCTTGGATAGAGTCTTTTGAGAAAGAGTGTGATAGACTTAATGTTGAAAATGATAGTGATAAAGTGGAATGCCTTAAGTTATTTATAGAGGGGTGTGCCCTAGGATGGTATACCTCCAATATAAAAAAACTATCTTTGAATGATTGGAAACAATGGAAAGTATCATTTATATTGGTTTTTGAAAATAAAACTTGGACTCCAATTCGACAGGCCTTTAATTATAAATATATGAATGGATCATTGATTGAATTCATTATAAAAAAAGAAAATTTATTATTAGGAATTGATCAAATAATACCAGAAATAATTCGAACTTATCAAATAGTAACCTCTCTTCCTGTGGAAGTACAAAATCAAATTGACAGAGAAAAAGTAAATACATTTGATGACTTAATGAAGGAAATAAAAAAAATTGATGAATCCTACAGTATAAGTAAGAACTTTGAGAGAAAAATTTCTCCTGAAACTACCAAGAGAAATACATATTATAATCAAAATAAAATTAAAACATTGGATAAAAAGAACAAACAGCCTTGTGAAATATGTGAATCTTTAGGCTTTTATAGATTTCATCCAGTTCAATTTTGCTGGAATAATAAAAAAAAAACTTTACCAATCAATAGAGTTAACAATTTAGAGATTGAGGAACAAGATTGTAACGAAGAAACTTCATGTGAGTACCAAAAAAACTAAAATGCCCGGAAAAATCCATTCCCAATTCTTTAATAAAAATTCCAATAATAATTGATAAAAACAAGCGGATTACGGCAGTTTATGATAATGGATCTACTAATTCATTAATTAATAATAAAATTGTAAATTTATTAAATTGTAGATTAAACAATAATGAAAGCTTGCTTAAACCTATTACTGGGGTGGATTTTTGTAATAACCGGGCAACTGTACGCTTAAAAATAGGTGAAATAGAAGATGAAGTAGAAGTGCTAGTAATAAAAAATGATAATTTTAAATATGATTTATTACTAGGTCTGGATGTAATAAAGAAATATAGACTCATCCAGGATGAAAATTTGAATATAAAACAAAAACTTGATAATAAAATAATAGACATAAATAGGCTAGAAGAAAAACTGAAAGGAGATAATATAAATTTGAAAAATATTGAAGAAGAAAAGAAAAATAGTATTACCCAATTGATAAATAATCACAAATTAAATTTTGCTAAACATAAATTTGATGTAGGACGAATTGGTAATGGAGAAGGTCAAATTAAATTAAAAGAAGAAAAATATGTTGCAAAAAAACCTTATCGGTGTTCATTTCAAGATCAAGAAGAGATAGATAACCAAATAGAACAACTGTTAAAATATGATTTAATAGAAGAATCAAATTCTCCATTCGCTTCGCCAGTAACTTTATGTTTTAAAAAAGAAGATGGTAGAAGAACCCGATTATGTGTAGACTTCAGAGAGTTAAATCAGTTAGTTGTTCCGGAACCACAACCATTTCCTAGAATAGAGGATTTGGTAGTGCACGTAGGTGGTTGTAAATGGTACACAGCATTAGATGTTAACTCAGCTTTTTGGTCCATACCTATCAGGGTGAAAGACAGAAAGAAAACAGCATTTATAACCCAAAAAGGACATTGGCAGTGGAAAGTTCTTCCATTTGGCTTTAAAAATAGTCCTGCGATATTTCAAAGAATGCTTTCTAGTATATTGAGACGTTACAAGTTGGAAAAATTTTGTTTAAATTACATAGATGATGTCCTTATTTTTTCCAAAACATTTAGTGAACATTTAAATCATCTAAAATTAGTTTTTAAAGCCATTAAACTTGAAGGAATTAAATTGAAGTTAGAAAAATGCGTTTTTGCCACAAATTCAATAAAATTTTTAGGGCATGTGATTGAGAATGGTAAAATTAGCCCAATTAATGATAACCTTATTGCAATCAAGGAGTTTAAAAGACCTACAACAAGAAAAATGGTACGTCAACTGTTGGGAAAAATTAATTTTTATCATAAATTTATAGATCATTGTACCCAACGATTATCTCCATTACATAATCTTTTAAAAAAAAATGAAAAATTTATTTGGTCCCAGGAATGTGAAAAGTGTTTTCAAGAAATTAAACAATATTTATCTTCAACTCCAATTTTATCAATTTACGATCATGAAAAAGATATCGTTTTAGAGACAGACGCATCAAGAATGGGCCTTGGCGGGGTCCTAAAACAAAAACAAGAAGATGGGTTACTACATCCTATAGGATATTTTTCAAAAAAACTAACCCCAAGTCAAAAAAAGAAAGAGATAATTTTCTTGGAATGCTTAGCAATTAAAGAAGCAATTGTTTATTGGCAGCATTATTTGATTGGAAAATCATTTATTGTAACTTCTGATCACAAACCATTAATAAATTTAAAATCCAAATCAAGAACGGATGAAGCCTTAGGTGATTTGATTTTATATTTATCACAATATGATTTTAAAATTATATATAAAAAAGGAACAGATAATATAGAGGCGGATTCATTATCTAGGAATCCAGTTTTGGAAGAATTTCAAAATGAAGATGATTGTATTAAAATAAATAACATGATCCAAATAGAAGAAATAATAAAAGATCAAAAGACAATAAAAAAGGAAATTGAAAATTCAAAGAAAATTTTAAAAGAAGGTGAAATAAATTTTAAGATTCTAAATAATAGAAAAAGAATATTTATATCTGAAAAATTTGGATCAAAATTAATAAAAAAAATTCACAACGTGTATGGACATATAGGCATCAAACAAATAGCTGAAAAAATAAGACCACATTACTATTTTTATAATATGGATAGTTTAATAAAAGACATTTGTTGGACTTGTGAGATATGCAATAAAAATAAAACCAGAACAAGAAGGCCAATAGGCTTATTATCTCAATTAGGACCAGCAGAATACCCTTTTCACATAATGTCTATGGATACTATAGGAGGCTTTAGTGGAAATAATTCCGAAAAAAAATATTTACATATATTAGTAGATCACTTCTCTAGATATGTATGGCATTTAACTTCAAAAGGACAAAAGACACAAGATTTTATTAAGTTAATTAAAAATATCACAGAAAAAAATAAGATAGAAATATTATTGGTGGACAGGTACAGCGCTCTCAATTCTAATAAATTCAAAGATTTTATAAATAAAGAGAATATTAAACTAATTTATACTTGTGTAGATAGTCCACAATCTAACGGACTAAATGAACGCTTGAATCAAACATTAGTGAACAGAATCCGATGTAGGATGGATGAGATGAGAAAGTCAAAGGCGTGGACAACGATTGCAAATTCCTGTATTGAAGAGTATAACAACACAATTCACTCAAGCACAAGATTCGCGCCTATGTATTTGTTATATGGAAATCAATCTGAAATAGTGCCCAAAGAATTAAAAAGAGATCCAGAATTAAAAATAGACAGACAGAAAGCAATAATGAATGCTATGATAAGTGCTAGAAGAAATAGTAAGAGGATGAACAAAAATAAATATGATTATGAATTTAAAGAAGGAGAATTGGTCTACATATCAAATGGAAACAAGCTAAATAGAAATAAATTGGATAGAGTGAGAGAAGGACCATTTGTAATAAAGAGAAAGATTGCAAGTTCAATATATGAAGTAGAAACGGACAGAAAACGAAGAGAGGTAAATTTGTTCCATAGCAATAAATTAGTTCCTTACTCTTTTTATCAGATTGAAAAAAAGAGTCAATAAGGAGGGTAGATGTAAAATTGTATTTGGCGTCATCTAATGGAGTTAGTGTATTTAGTGTATGTACTGTTAGTTAATACTTCATATGGGCAGTGACGAGTATAATAAACATAAACAAGAATTATCTCATATTTAGTAAAATTGTGAATATTAAAATAAAACTGATAAAAGAACAGAAATTCAATTCTCTAGGTATGTGAAAGTAAATGTATTTAAATGTATTAAATGTATTTTATAATTTTTATCAATTAATAAAAACTCTAGTTCCAGAGCATTGTTTTCTTCTTTGAAAATCCTTTCTCAGTATTACATATATATACTCTTATTATATAAAAAATAAAAATATATTTACACTTTCTATAAGATATATGATATTGTATCCTGTGGAAAAAAGCCTACCAATAATTGCTATTAAAGATCAAATGATAAAAGATAAGATTGATTGATCCAAAACAACAAAATAATAAATAAATTATACTTTGGGATTAATTAGATTATATTTTACTCGAAAATAGTTACTCTATATAGATAATGAATATAAACCAATTATATATATATAATATATAACTGATAAACTAATTATGTTATAAATCAACAGAATCTAATAAATTTGAATTAATCAATCTGAATTATTCTATTTTAGGATAAAAGTGTGTCTTGTTGATTTTATAAATATTATAATTCAACTACTCTCATCATGAAAACATTTATTTGAATAATTTAAGCGTTGAATGAACTTAGGAGGTCAACGCAGCCATAAAGATATATAAAGAAAAAAATTTATTATTTGAAAACAAAACTAAATTAACTTTTTTAATTCTTATAACTGTTTTTGTATTGAACAAAAATCACTTAACACTTTTATACAAAAACTAACATTTTTTTAAATTTACTAATTTTTGTGGTAATCTTTAAATAAAAATAATTAAACTTATAAATCTTTGTTTTTGCAAAGTAATTACCAGGAATTGTTTTTAATTAAACGTAATAATTTTTGTTATGAAATAATTTAATTAAATAAGAATAGTATATATATCGTTCTAAATTTACTAAATAAATAATTTGAAATATGTTTCAATACTTTGCTCTTTAAAATCATTTAATAAAAATTATACTTAATTTATATAATATATATTTAAAATTAATAAATAATTAATTTGAATAACATAAATAATAATAAAAATTAAAAGTTTACAAAAATAAGCTAAAAAAATTAAATGACATATTGTTATTAATAACATTATTAAAAATTACATTTTTATTCAATATTCATTTTATAGTTAATTATTATTTTTAACATTTTTTTAAAGTATTACACTTTATAAAATATAAAGTAATAGAAATCTTAAAAATATCACTTCTAACCACTTGGAGATCTTAAATTTTGAGAAAATTTATAAAAATGAACTTTATATTAATTCATTTTATTATACATATAAAATATAATACGTTACTATTACTTAATTAATTAAAAAAAACTAAGTATTCTATTTCATCTTACTGTTAGTTTAATTATTTATCAAAAATATAAAATTAAATTTTGTATTTTTTTTTTTAATTTTTTTATTTTTTGAAAATGGTTATAGGGAAATCACTGGTGGGTTATCCAAGAATAAATATTCTCTGGATTATATAATAATATATAAATCATTGAAGAAAAATTAAATAGTTTTGTATGGAAAATTTTCCATTTCTTAGAGAGGATTAAAATTTTTATGAATTTATCGGGCCATGCTTGAGATCAGTATTTGTCATACTTACAGAATTATAGTTCAGATGGTGCACCAGGCGCAGAACAATAAAGATGGAAGACATTTACAATTCCAAAACGAAATAGTAAAGGAATTTCCGGATAATAAAACATACATAGAGGAATTTTAATTTTGATTTTCATATCATAGAAATATTTATTTAAGATGTTATACAATTAAAGTATATTTGACTATTTATTTTATTTAAATGTCTAAATAAGCGTTTATTCAAAAAATCATTTTTTATTATTATAATACAAAATATAAGACAGACGCCATTTTATTCATTCGCACTGAGCACCGTAAAATTATGCTACGACTGCATACTAATATAAATAAATGAAGGATATTTATCCAATAAAAACAGATTATTTCTTCTTGAGCTAGTCATGAAAGTATTAGTGGGGTCTGCATATAATTATTTCTTCCTATAAATATTTAAGCATTATTCAATGGATTACAATTAATATTTTCAATCATATATACAGTGTGCCAGAAATACCACCCAAAATTTCAAAGGCTTTTAAATAATATATAAAAAATATTTTTAAAATAACTAAAATATTTGTGATTGTTGTTTAATATTATAATATGTATATATATAATCCATCAATTTCTAGAGTTGATCTATTTCTTAAATTTCTTACTAAAATTTCTAATTAACTATCTATTCTTTTTGGATTTGTTTTTTATTTTCGTTCGTATTTGCTTTTTCATAGTTTATATAAATATATTTCTATAGAAATTAGTTGATGGTTTTATTATTTCAATTATATTCAAACAAGCTGTTTTTATTTGTAAACTTGTAATTAATAAATTCTGAGGGAATATTGAATTTTCAATTTTTATTCTATTAGTGTAATTATGTAATTAACCTAGAAATTAATATACTATAAGCTAATTAAATTCAATTTATGTAAATAGTATAGTGTTTATACTCGTAATAGATTATAAATGTATTGTTTGTAGCTAATAAAAGCTATAAATAAATAAATAAAGTGTAAATAGTGATAACAGGGAGGCTCTGGTGTTTAACAGGTGGTAGATCTAGCCTCCTTTCTTTCTATGGGAGAAGTAAGATCTACAAAAATAATAGGATATACAAAAGGAAGGAGGAAAGATCAATGGACGTCGCCAACTATTTATTGGCAGTAGCAGGGCCGGTTCTAGAGTTTTGAGCGCCCCGGACAAGATAAAATTATCGGACACTGGACAGTAACTCCAACCCACTAGAAAATTTCCTTTCTAAATTAATACTGGAAAACCTTGGGACCGTCTTGTGACATGATTCAAGATTTCCCCTTCCATATCTATCTATCTATCTCTGTGGCTCTACGGAACTCGAAAGTTCTTGGCCGCAGTAACCACACCCCTCCAAGTATTCCTATTCTGAGCCAAAACCTTCCAGTCCTTATCCTCGCCCACCTCTCTCACATCCTTTCCCACATTATCCTCCCACTGTGTCCTTGGACTTCCAAGTGGACGTTTCCCACTCGGTCTCCCTACCAATATATTTTTTGCCATTCTATCTTCTCCCATTCTAGCCACGTGTCCTGCTCACTGTAGCCTTCTCTATTTTATAATTCTAACTATATCTGGAGATGCATAGAGGTCATGTTCCCCTTCTATATATGCATAAATTATATGATATATTATATGCGGAATTCCAAGAGAAAGGTGGTAACTGACAGCGACAGCGTTTGAACCGAAACAACCGGACCTTTTTCTGAATAGAATAAGACAGGGGCATGAGATCGTTGTATCACAATACCCATTCCACGTAGAATCAGATCCAGAGCTGAATCTCATGAACCGGGGTGCCTATATAGAATTATATAGAATTAGTAGGCCGCTTACTACATTTATAAAGACATCTCCCAATCGGCACTATACAATATGGTTTAGGCAGATTGAGATCTGAGCATACTATCTAATTCTCTTTTCTATTTCTATTCTACACAGTTTAGGCAATTTGTGACCTGAATGCAGCAGTGTTCCTCATCTCCATTAGCTGTTTTCCTAAACTAATCTTGTAATTATATTTGTAAACAATAAATATTTATTAACAATTGATTAAATTAAAATCCCACAAATATATTTTATTAATTATTTATATATATGTATATATTTATTGAGAAATTATTTCCGAATTATCTTTTTATTTATATTAAATTTTTTTCTGATCTCAATTTTCGGTTCCATTTTTAAGAAAGAAACGTTGGGATCAGTACCTTTTCGTGTTACAAAGAGTGTGGTTGGAGTGATCAAGATAAGTTCAATAGTGCCACCAAGATATATATGTAATTTTTATATATTTATTATTTTAAATATTTTATTATTTTAAAGTATAATATATCTAGAAAGGAATTTTGTAAATCACTATTCAATTCATTCAGAGAATATCACTAGTGAAGAAAATTAAAAAACAAAAGGAAAATTTAATCTTAAAAATTCAAGTTTTGACAAAATCTCAAGAATATTTAAGAAATTTTTTTTTCTATGATATATTAATATTTTTTAAAAAGAAAACCTCTTATAGAAAGAAGTTGATGATTTGATTGATTGTCCAATTGACATGTTCATCAATGTGTGGCTGATGTATTTATTAAATTTCAATTCAAGGTCGATAATGTCAAAGCTGAAATAATTCTATCTAAATTTAGAACGAATCAAACTAATAGAATGATCGAGAACGAAAGGAGCCCTGGAGATTGGGACGGTCAAATAAAATGACCTTAGGATCATTAGGATTAGAGACAGAACGCCGGTTCCCCCACTCCACAGACATGCAAACTCACCCAGACGCTTCCCAACTCGATCATCCATGAAAATGTTGATCTATTGTTGGACAATCTCAGAATAATTAATATCATTCTAAATATAAGACATTTTATATATATATATATATATATATATATACTCATTCATATATTAGAAATTATAAAAGATAAAAAACCAACAAAAAAAAAATAATTAAATTTTGTGAGAATAAATATAAAAATAAATATTCACACAGTAATTTATTCAAAAAGTATAAATATATTGTAGATAAATATAATTTTTTTTTTAAATATTATTATAATTATATTATGGAGTACCTGGTTCATTGAACTGCCATTCGATACTAAGACAAATGTATTCTCTAAGTACTCAGAATATTGTTTTAAGAATATTACGGGTGTATATGCAGAAATACTAATAATAAATTTTCTAAGCCGATTAAAATGAATATGCTCCATTTTACTTGGCTTATTATATAATTAGCTCTATTTCTAACTAAATAGTATATATATATTCATCATTCAATTTATATTTTATGAATTTCAAAACGATAAATCATTTTTTAAAACCTTTAATTAGATTTTTAGTAAATCCCAGGTCATCCAATGCCAACTTCAGTTCTGTGAACTTGTCTATTCAGCTCTGATAATGAATCTGATTTTAATTCTATCAATTCTCTAATAAAAAATTATTGAAATATAGTATAACTTTTTATTTTTATTTCTAATAATTAAATATTTAAAGTATTACATTTATTCTAATAATTAGTTCACATTTCAATTAATTTAATTTAATTTATTGAAATAAGGAAGATATGCTATAAATGAATATCAATCAAAGAAAGAAATATATTGTTTTATAAAATAATCATATATAAAGAATATAATATATCTATAAATATTTATATATGTCATTTATAAATAAATAATAAATTAAGATTAACGCGTACCAGTGGTGGACCGCCTTAAGAGAAATTTTCATAAAAACACTATTATTCTGCTATTAAAATGAGAATAACAACAAAAAAAGTGCTAACATATTGCATAACTATTTTTAATTATCATTATAACACAAATATTCGAATAATGTATAATTAAATATTTTTAAATTTTTTTCTAAACGTGTTTTTTGTTCTAGTAGTTGACCATCAACGTAAAATGGGTTTAAAATAAATAAACGGAATAAAATCCACTAAGGATTGGTTTTATTAATATTTTTTATAGTTTCTTATAATTTATTTTAATTATTCTTTATATTTACAGTTTATATCGGGAATTAGTTAACATTTCATGTTTTGCTAATTGCTTGAGGTGCCTACTTCGCTATTCTAATTGTAACCAAGGATCTCAACAGTTTTTGGACATTTCCATAAATCTGTACTGTATTCTCCATAGATGAAATCGTAAATTCTAAAAAACACCAAATATTTGTTTATCTTTTAAATTTAATAAAAGATATTTATCATTATATTAATACGAATATTTAAGTAATTGACCACCCCGACCAATTTCTAATAAAATGTGATATTTGTTCCAGAAATGGACCACCACCTTGATAATTGTTAATGGTCACATAAAGAAAATATTTCGAATTGATTAATATAATGTGTAGTATCAACTATTGAATTTAACTTTTAGTTTGAAATTATTATTAAATAAAACATAATATATTGAAAATAAAGTGAAGCGTAACCTTAACTTTTTGCATAACAAACTAACCTTAAAATGCAAGAACGCTTACATCGTGTTTTAAAAAATTAATAATTATAGTATAAATGCAGAGATTGGTCTCTATTTCATTGTTAAGCAATCCGGAAGAGGCCCTTCTTAATATTTATCGATATGTCGAGTTTAATTTGAAATTAAAAAGCTTATTTTGATGAAAATACTATCAAATGGTCAATTACTGGCACAGTGGTCGACTACTGGTACGTTTACCTTATAGAAATTATCGAATTCAAGGAAAAGGGTAGCTTAGAGATGATACAATTCATAAGCCCAAAAATTCGCTATAATATTTTTCTAATTTAAAATGATAAATCACAAAACACACACATATACACATTCAATCAATCGATATTTTCTTTCTAAGAAGTAAAATATATTTAAACTATAGTTTGTTATTACTCCATTACATCTTTGAGATAATCCTGCCTTTTTAATTTAACTTAATTGTGATTTTATCCCTATCTACTCTATCGCCTATTTATTTTATTAATTCTTTCATTTGCTTCGCCTTATTTTCTAAAAGGTCTATCAATATTCATTTAACGTCATTTGTGTGTGATGAAGATTCCTTAAAAATCCTTTAAAACGTGTGCTGTCCTGATTCTTCCATTGATAAGTAGTAATAAACACTAATTTTTATATTATTTTAAGTTAAGTTATAAATAAAAACCTAAATATTATGAAAATATTTAATGTGAAAATAATTTTTTAAATAATACATAGATTGAATATAAGGGTGAAGCATCTCCTCTATCTACTCTATCTATTATCTATTTATTTAAATAATAATATTCATATAAATATCATAATAAACCGAGCAAATTTAAATCATTATAATATTTTAATTTCGATATTTATTGAAACTTGTTATTAATTATTTTAATTAAGAAAAAATCAATTAAAATGATTTCAGCTAAAGATTTGAACAATACAGAACGATTCCTTAATTCAAAGATCCTTTAATATGCGAATTCATTAAAAATTTCTAAAGTCAAAAAGACATTGATATAATAAGATTAGATATAAAAATAATATAAAGAATAATCTTCATAGTAAATTTTTATATTTCGAAATGTTCATATGAAATAAAACTTTAGAAAAATTCAATTTTTAACTCAAAAACACTAATGAGAATAACTTATTTAGCAAAAACAAATGATTTATTGTATGTGTTTACCTGGTTATATACATATGAAGGGTCAGGGGGAAAAATACTTTTAATCCATAAAATATTGAAAATCATGTTTTTACACGGTTTTAAAGGTGTATACCGTTTCTTTTAAATACTAGTTTCATAATAGGCATCAAGACTCTCAGTCACGCGTTAAAAAGGAATGAATTTTGCATTTGATAATTTATATTAATTTGTGTATCAAACTTTCTTTTTTGTCCTCTGAAAAAAATCAATTATGGACTAAAATAATTTTTCCCCCTGACCCTTCATATATTTTCATGAAAATTGGAATCATAAAACGTAAAGGAATACAAAATAGTTAATTTTTATCATACATAACAATACATTATTCAATACTCGGAAAAGATAAAAATTATTATTGATTGAAACTTAGATTTATTTTTATTCTATTTAGAAATTTCAAAACAGAATCCATAAACCGTTTACTTGTTTCTCTTTTCTCACCTTTCCTCTCTTTCCCCTTTATAACTCTTTTTCTTTCCTTTCCTTTATTCTGTATTTTTTATCTGGTTTTGTTGAATTTTCCACCTTTGTTGTCCAGGTTGATATCCACTTCATGAATGAGTGAATGATTAACAACTCTCTCTCTCTTTCTCTCTGCGTTGATGTTGACGTGAATTGCATTGCAACATGGCTATCATGAATGATGGACTTCCGACTTTGGCGACGGACAGGACAGGTCGACTATAACATTGGGGGAAGAGGTCGGGTGAAAGGTCCATAGAAAATTGTACATAAAAAAATGAGATAGAAAAAGAAAAAAAGAAAGACATGTCAACGAAAGAAGAAATAAATAAACAACGAATGAAGTGATAAGATAAAACCACAATTCTTTTGTTTGTAATGTATTACTTTACTGAATAGAGGAATATTATTTTTATTCTGTTGTCTTAATGTATTTAATGGAACTGATGATAAATTCAATGTGTTTGTCATTGAATGGATACGTCATACATACGTATTCATAAATAGAAATGTATAAATTAAATACCTGTCTTGGGTACATGAACTTCCATTTGTCCCTTTTAAATATTTATTTTATATTTTAATAATTAATTTAATTAAAGATGATATTAATGTTTAAAATACCTTAAATCATTTCTAATTTATAAAGAGAAACATTTATAATGAACCAATGATCTTTTATGAAGAATTTTAATATAGAAAATCTATTATTAATTTTATTGTATTATTTTGGATACCTATTTTATTAACACCTATTATATTTATACTATATTTTATTCTTTATTGGTAAAGCCAAAATGAGATATTGAAAATATCAATAGAACTACACCACAATGAGTAGCAATGACACTACAAAAAATTCTTCAATCGGGCGACTACTATTTAGAAGTAGCCTGCGAAAGAAGATTCCAAATTTATAAATAATATCTTAAAAATTCCCTCTAAAATTTTATTCCGTGTAAATTTTATTTTTGAATTATTTAGTATTATAATATTTCAATTCTTTTTTAATATTATTGGCTATAGAGACCCCATATTTAAACTTTGATATTTGGATTTCATCACTTTAAATACTATATTATATATTAGGGTGACTAAATTGTGACCAGAACGAGACATTTAATGTTAAAAACGGGACAGTAATATAAAATAAGAACTTGACAATTAAAAGGGATCTATGAACAATTTTTTTGCAAACCTTTATGCATAACATATTGTTTTTGAAGTTTACCTCAGACCTCAACATACAACCCTCATTCTCATTCTATTGCCATCCGCTGCCCACTATACAAGATTGAGCCTCCATCTTTTATTGGAGAAATGTGTAGTGTTTTTATATATATCTAATTTAAAATTTATTTTCTTTAAAATTAATTTATACATTTCTGCAAATCCTAATTTGGATTTGCATTACAAGCGGATGAGCCTTTTGGTAAATTTCACACGTCATTTCTAGCGTTTTGATTCGGTTTTCGCCACTGGAAAGTTCCTTTTTCATGAATCATTACAATCAATTATTTGCCATATCATGTTAATTTTTGTTCTTTACTTTAATTAAATTATATATTTTCATCTTAAGATTAAAATCAAAATTTGATTGCCTTTTCTAATTTTTTTTTACAATCCTTTCAAACTAATTTCTTTCATTTGGATAAATTTTTAGTATATTATTTATCTGCCAGGTACCTTCCAGTCTTCCTTTCAAAGAAGTCCGATTAACCCTTATCCGATCCTCATTCCATTCATTTTACATATTTTCTAAAAAGTAAGATGATAAATAAATTTTATTATATAAACATAATAATTCTTCGAATTTTTATTCTATAGAGACAAACTGATACAAAAATTTAGTTAGATATAGCGGGCTATATTTCACTATGGATGCCATGGATATTTAGGAAATCAAATTTCGATCTTCAACACATTATAATAAAACTTACACTACATAATATAATTTACTATAAGTTACTAAAGTTTGATAAATAAAATTGACCTTTATTAAAACGATGATATAGTCAAAAAATATGAAAAATGCTACTGTCTCGTTCAAAATGGAGAACATATGGTCACCTTATTATATTCGTACATCTTTTGTAAACTTGGTTTGAATCTTGTTCCATATTCTGAAGTCCAACATTTTACCATTGATCTACACTCTCAATATTAATTAATTTTTTTTAAATAATTCCTTTAATATTGTTATTTTTTTTTAATTTTAGGTGTGAGAAATTTCATTTTTTTTATTTATTTAATTTGTCACAAATACGATTATTCTCAATTTCTTTTAAAATTTTAAATATCTAATCAAATTATTTTTATCTAAAAAGATTTAGATAAATTTCTTCCCATTTTTATATAGAGATATTAAAAATAGAAACTCCTCATCATATATTGTGTGTAGATTGATCTCTACTTAAGTGGAGTGTCTCAATTTTATTATTTTAATTCAATTTTCTTATTTTTTTAAATGAGATTTATTAGAACGATAACAAATTATAATAAACTTAGAAAGTTTATTAACATATTTTTGATTTGGAAAAATGTTTGATTTTGAAAGAAAAAATTTCCTTGTACCTACCTACATTTTGGCATGGTCTCTAATTTGCCCCCCTTTGTAAGTTATTCAAATGGTGGTTTTTATAAATTAATAGGCATTGTCATTGCGACAAATTATAGGTGGGGACCCTGCTATGTACGTCACTGAGTAAAGGTAACCTTGTAGTTTTTTTAACTGAGAAGACGCACTAGCTATAATAATTATTAAATGTAAATATTCAAAGAGTACAGTTTTATTGTTATTGATTTAAAAAAAATGAATTCCGAATAAACATGAGGTCACTACAAAGAAGAATACGTTAAAATTCCTGCAAATTTGGATAAATGCTTTAGTCCAGGGGTCGGTAACCTTATGAAAATGAAGAATCAAATTTTACAATTTACAAAATTGTAGGTTTTTAAAGAGCCAATATAATGATATTAAATTTATATTAGGTGGATATAGATTTCATTTTTTATTTAAAATAATTATACTATTCTCTGTTGAGTATTTTAATCCTATTAGCAGTATATTTTTTACCAATTTAATATATTTTGAGTTTTGAAAATAAAATAATATAATTACTAATATTTGGAATTGGAGAGCCACATCTTGACATCGAAAGAGCCATATGCGGCTCGTGAACTCTTCTCTAGTTTAATTATTATTGTAATATTATACCAGGGTCGAAATAAAATGAAATTTTTTAAAGAAACGTTGCTCGCTGCTTGGAGAGGCGTTGAGAGGAAGCACGAACTGCGATGATTTGGTGATTGAGATTGGCTGAGCTGGAGGCCGCGTAAATTGAGCCAGGCTTTGACTGTCTCGGTCGGTCGGTCGCTCGAGTCGCTTTGGTAGTCTTGATGAGGCAAAAAGCTCCATTCCCACAATAATATAAGAAAAATAATCAATTTTTGTGAATAGCTAATAATTATTTTGGTTTACTCATTATGATAATAATATCGAGTAGTGCCTACTCATGTGTCACTATGTAAATTGAAATCATTTTTATTAATAGTAAACCAAATCTTAAAAATATTTCGATTTTTTTTTAACACGTTCCCGCCGGCTCCATAATTTGTCTATTTATTTTATGTGGCGGCATGAGCCACCGGTAGTATATGCCGGTGGGAACGTGTTAAACATTTTCCATCAATAATCTATATTAAATTTTCCTATTAAAATCTCTTGAAATCAACCAAACTACATTGTTTTATAATTAATTAATATTTTATTAAGTACAAATTAAAAAATAATAATAAATATAATCTCTTTTAATTAATATTTAAAAAAAAAATTATTATTTAGATAATTTAATCGTTAGTTAATATTGCCTTCACATTTAAATATTTTTTTATATTTTTTTATATTTTTTAAATATTAAATTTATTTATATTGAAATGTTATTTTATTTAATTGAACTTAGAAAAGCAAATGGTTTTAACATGTCAAGGTCGATGACTATGATTATCCTTTAATAATATTATTAAATGAATTGGCTAATTTTATCTTTTTGAACTTTATATATGCATTTTTAGCTTCATGTAAGGAGAGAATGAAAGAGGCAAACATGATTTAATGTGATGAGTTACAACAAATATTCAAAGTTCAAAAATAAGAGAATAATTAATTTACAATTATTTATTTATTTATTAAGATATTGATTACTAAAAATAAAATTAATTTTGCAAATTATGAATATCAAATAAACATCATACTACAGTAAAATTAAAAAAAGAACAAATAAGAAGTCGAAAAAACAATAAATAGCTATTAAAATTGAAAATGTTACCATCAAACACAATTAAGTCTATTTAATATTATCTGAAATAAATAAATTTAAACGCTATAATAATATTAAACATTTCCTATATTAATCTAAATTTTAAATTATATATATTTTTATTAGCATAATAAAAATCCACTTAAAAAAAGATGAAAGATGGTCGTCCATTCCAGAAGCAGAAATTTTAAGTGAATTAAATCTTAAGATTATTATTCACTTTAAATATATAAAAATAAGGAAGAGGTATGGGCAGTATTGATAATATATTTATAATCTCATTGTTAAATAATACTTTTTATAAAATTTTATAAAATTAACAATTTATGCATTCGAAATTTTATTATACAGAATTTTTTTCAAACACTTAAGTATATATATATATATCTTATCTTATTATATATTGTATTTATGTATATATATTTTTATATATTTTGGAGAAATTTTGTCCTGTTAAGAATTTTTTTAAAATTTACTCAGAAAAATCGATCTGTATTAATTTCTTAAAATCTACCCACTATGTGAATACTTCATGAATATTGTGGGGAATTTCATATCATAAAAAATATTCATTACGTTAGCAACATATAAATGAAGAAACATGAAATGTTATTTCTTTTATTTAAAGAGGTATAGAGTGAACACGGTGGGGAAATTTTAATAAATTCTTGTGAAATGTTTTTTATTAAAATATTTCTGCGGTTTTGGAGTAACAAATTGATTGATATCTTCTATGTACAAATAGGTAGTTTACAATTTACATTTTATTCTAAAATTTATCTATTAGTCTGGCAAACATTTTAAGTATATATTATCTTTCTATCTTTCCGATCTTGAAAATGTTAACATATTATTTAAGATATTTTAAAAATAATTTCTTTCTTTATAATCGATATTCTTTTGAGATGATAATTTAAGAATTGTTGAATAAATAATATTAAATTATATTATTTTAATTAAAATGGAGAACTTTTACAATAAATTATATTAATTAATTTAAATGATAGTTGGTTATTATAAATAAAAAAAAATTATATACTTATTTGATTGTCAATTTCTAGAATTAATTGCCAATTAATTTTGTATTCATTGTGTCCAACGTTTATTAATAAATAGATAGGTTCTCTGAAGGAGACTCTAATGAACAACTGAGAGCTTTTAATAAAGTTTTTTATAAAATGTTTTATATCAAAATTACTAAAAGACAAATCCATTGATATTTTCTATTAATAAATAAATGCAGAAGTGAGTCATCCAAACCCGTCATAATCTTAAAAGAATATTCGCAGTCCATATAGAATAAATTTTTTAAAGTATCGACTGACGGTTCA
Source organism: Labia minor (assembly GCA_963082975.1). NCBI lineage: Eukaryota > Metazoa > Arthropoda > Insecta > Dermaptera > Spongiphoridae > Labia > Labia minor. The sequence goes on from OY720344.1 coordinate 74,927,606, forward strand.
GTGAACCAGGTACTTGTAAATATGATAGTAATTTATAAAATAAAATATACCATATTATTTAAAATAATTTAGTAATTTTTTCATAATTTGTATAATGAAAAAAATTTAAACTTAATTTCATCACACATTTTAATTTAAATAGGAATTTGAAATATATAAAAGAGTATTTCTTGCCAATCGAGTAATTGTATATAATTGATAATAATTTCTCTTCCCCTGTTGCAGTGTGATCTTCTGCTCCCTCTCCAATTAGAAGGTCAATGGGTCAAAGTCGACTCTCCCTCTCTCACTTCAATAAATTTGATATGATAAATAGGATTGGCTATTTCTCCTGGGATTTTTATATTCAGATTAATTTATGTACAATTAGAATCATCAAATATAATGAATGGGGGAGGGAGATAATAGGATTTCACAGGTCCAGAGTACAATATAATAACTAGAAGGAAACTCCCATTGATGTAATTAAATACAATTGCAAATGAAGTGGCAGTGAAAAAACTTCACGTGTAAATTAATAATTATTATCAATGATAATTGAATTAAGTGATTATGATTAATAGAGTATTATATGAATTAATTGAAAACCAATACAAGACAATTGTAATTAATGTATACACGTGAATGCATCTTATCATATTAATTAAAATGTATGTATATATATTAGTATATAATACTTGTCACGTCACTCAATATGTCTTGGCCCTAACTAATAAAACAACAACTTTTAGGTAAAATTAACATCTATTTACCCACTTTCAGGTCAGTCAAAGATGTTTTACTTTCTGACCTTTTACACAGAATATGATTTGTTTTTGCTTTCAAAATAAACTTCAACTTCGACAATCAATTCTTCATTGAAGACAGTCATATTTCTTTGGAACATTCTTTTAAGGCAGTCAATGAGTGATTTATGTATTTTAAAAAATATATTTTTATATAAATAATGAAAATAATAAAGAGTTTTAATATAAAACTAATCAAAATTTTCTAAATAAAATGATAATGATGATAATGTTTGAACATAAATCAAACTGTTGTACCACTGGTGGTTTCTTATTACCTGAAGGGGGTACTTCCACTACATTTAATAATGAAATCATTTTAGTGGATCCTGAATTTTTCGATGGAAGTTTCTGTGGAACAACTTCAAAATGTTTGAGAACCTCTGTGCTAGATTAAATACATCAAGGATCCGGGGTATATTACCTCAAATGGAGTAACAATAAAATTCAAGGGGATAATATGATCAATTTTCAAAATTTTCAATTTATAATCTTTTTTCACAATAATGGTTTAACTTGATAGCTTTCCAGGTATTCAAAGACGTAAAATTAATACAAGTTAAAAATATAAAAACATTAGTAAAAGTTAAAAGAAATTGTTTTAAAAACAGTCTGTTAAATCCGATACTAACCATGTTGGGTCATAATAGATTTTTGGACTTATTTTTAATGAAAACTAATAATTCAAAAATTAATATTAATCATTAATCAAAGTGATAAAATTATTTTTTAATCTTTTCAATTTTTAATTGCTTCACATATCTTTCACCTAAATTCCAATTAATTAAATAAATAATATATCTCTATTTTTTGCTTTGTAGAATGAAGTGGATATAAGAAAAAATATTTTGACTTAATGATTGAACAATATTCCCAACTATACTTATATACATACACAAATTAGAAAAAAAGTCATTAATTAAATTTCCGAACCATAACTTATTTTATGATATTATCATGATGCCAATACTTTAATTTAAAATAATTATAATAATATAATATATAGAACCAGATCTAATTAAGAAAAAGTAAATTCATATAATTATATTTATCTAACAAATCACATAAAAAAGTTAAATTTTATAAAAAATTATAAAGTAGAAAACTGGATTGGAGATGATAATTAGACATTTTGATGACTACAGTTCCAACAAAATGATGAGACATCCAATATCACATACATTTAAGAAAATTTATCCACTTCACAAGGAAATTAAAGAAAATGAAGAGTAATAGTTCAGAGAAGATTTTACTCTACCGAAAGGTCACTTAGACCATCCACATATTTCTTCTATATTCTATTTCATTTTAAATCTATCTCATCAGAGAGATTTAGATCCTAGCTCTTTTTAGCTCTTTTAAGCGTTTTATTCTTTATAAGCTAAATTAGATTTTATTAGATGTTATATATTCAATTTTATAATTGTTTATACTAAACCATGCACTTACTTTCAAAAGAATATAATATTTGATTACCTTTTATATTATCGTACTGTTTATTATATTTATATTTAGATCTATTTCATATAATGCTAAATTCATACAAAAAACTTTTACAATGATATAGAAATCTAACAGTCAAATGACCCTTTGTTTGGGTTAATGTGAAAACACATTTTATGTTATTAATTTAGAAAAGTCCTCATGCTATCAGGCTTTTTAACAAACAGTGATACTCTTTATTCTTCTTTATCTCTGAGGTTAGATATCTAAATTGCTAACAGAATTCAGAATAGAGAGAAAATTATCCAAATGTTTTTGATTTTTCACTTTGTTTTTTTCTCAAAATATCAATAAAAAGTTAAAAAAATAATAGTCTAGTGACTTTATTAATTTCATTTCTTATTATGATTTTTTTAATCATTTCAAATTTTTAAAGTTAATTTAAATTAAATAAAAGAGGATTATTTTGTTTAAATAGTCATTTAAAAATAATATTTAGATTACATTTTGAAAATACATATTACTTCTAATATTTTATTTTTCAAAAACCACCTCATTTGTTATAATTTTAAATAATTTAATAATTCATAACAATTATTTATCTATTTTTAATTCTAAAAGATTTATGATTAAATAACAAATATTAATTATTAAAAAATAAACTAAAATGAATCAGAACAAGCTATGATATGAAAAGTTATTTAAAGGAATCATCAGTTAATTTTCTAAAATAATTTTATTTATTTAAATGAATTTTTGATTCATTGAATAAATGCATCGGTAAAATATTCTAGGTGCAACCGGATATGAGAAATGTCTATTCAGTGATATTAATATTAATATATTTGTTATATCTCTCTACTTATTCATTAGTTCATATATATATATATATATAGTTATATAAAATATTTCTACGAAAGTTCCATTCATAATTTTTATTTGAATATTCAGTAACTTACTATTGAAATGACCCCTCTTTTTATCAATATTTATATAGGTAATAACTTAATCAAAAATTTAAAAATAAATATACTTTAAATTGTTTAAATTAAAAAAATTAAAAATTAAAAAAATTATTCAATCGACTGAATTAAACTAAAATAATTAATGGTATCCTATTGGTATTTATTGAATTATGGAATATATATGTAAGGGGAAATTTTTATAAAATTCAAATATATTTACTTAAATCTATAGGTAGACATTTATTTTGATTTTTATAAAATTACTAGCTGCTCAGATCGCCTTCGGCGATCTTCACTTCCAGACGGGTGCTGTGCCTACTGTACCCCCAAGTGATACATAGTATTTGGTTGAAAGTCTGTATATATAAGGTATTCATCCATTTTGTTTCAATCAGTATATTACACAAAACATTCATTTTTTTATATTCTTATTTAAAATTTATTTTAATTTAATCAGTAAATTAATTATATAATATTATTTTGTGTTATATCTATCTCTGTGGCTCTACGGCACTCGAAAGTTCTTGGCCGCAACAACCATATTTGGTCGAAAAATATTAAAAAAAAGGTATTATCACGCTCTAAACCGTATGTATGGTCACTCTAATTTAAAAGAATAAATAAAATACATATAATTTTTGTTAGATTAGACTCAAAAAATTTAGTAAAAAATCATTTTTAATAACAAGTTTTTATTTAAATGCTGAAAAAATAAAACAATAAATTTTTAATTAAATTAAACTCTTATTAAGGTATTTTTATATTTTATATATTATTTATATTTATATATTATAACAAACTTGCTGCGATAAGATTTAATAATTTTTAAAATATCAGAAATTTTAATAAAACTATTTGTGTAGATAGAAGTATAATTATAAATTATTAATATATTCTTATTAATTTTTATTCTTTTATTCTAATTTTTATTTTCAATTTATAAAATTAATAATTGTCTTTAAACTTTTAAAGTAAATTACGTTTTGAAACAGAATAAATAAATCATTTATTTTAATTGTAATATAAATACATTTACATATAATTTATTATTAATTTTCTTTTTTCTTTTCAAATTCGTTTCAAAAATTGATTAGTGGTGCCATCTAACAAAATAATTTCAACAGTTCTACTTTTATTCTTAAGATCACGCTACTTGACAATATATTTAAATATAAATTATGTAAATGTAGGGTTTAATTCAAATCTTTTCTAGCAAAAATTGTATATATATATATATATATATATATATATATATATATATATATATTGGTTAATATATTTGTATATTTTTGAGATATTAAACCGATCGATGAATTTTTTAGATTCACAACATAGATAATATTTATAAAGAAAAATCTATTTGTATTGGTTTCAGCCTTGAGAAAAATCAACTTTATTAGTATTTTCTTAATTTAAAATAACAATAACGTCATCCAATTTGTCTCTAACCATTCTTTTTTAATTGATATTGTATTAATATTATTTTAATATTTGAAAATTTTTTATTTAATTTCGGAATAAAATTAAAAATATTTATTTTAATAATATTTTAGAATCAAATTACGAAATATATTTATTAATCTCTCACCAAAAAAAATCTAAAATTTATCTTGTCTTGCAAACAATGTTTTTATAATATCATAAATAAGTAATATGTGTAAAATGTTTTCAAAATAGAAAGATACAAAGATAATTTATTCTTACAATTTCTTTCTTTAATTAATATTCATTTAAAATGATTATTAAAGAATATCTTATTCAAAATAAATTGAGAAATAAATATGATCTAATAATATTAAATAGAAATAGAAAAGCATAATAGCAGCATAGCTGAAATGTAAATTTTGTCTAAATAAATAATTTTTTAATTCCCAATATATCTTCTAAATAAAAATAAATTTAAAAAACCTAAGTTCCTTTTTTTTCTTTAGTTCTTGGGGCGTTAAACAGTGTTTCAAAAATTAACATTGAGTGTCCAAGTCTGTTAAGGATTTTGTGATCCATAAATCATAAGTTAATATTTAATAATAGTTATTAGAAAGTTTAGAATATTTTCGCTAACGATCAGGGGGGGAGGGGAATCTTTTCTGAAATGCATTAAGTTCAGCAGCATTAGTACATTTATGGGATGTATAATTCCATAGTTTTTTTAATATATTTTTTTGATTTGTGTTCCTTTAAAATATTTGAAATTTTTTAATCTGTTTTATCGTTTAATTTTTTGTTAATTCTTATAAATTTTTATTAGATAATTTTATGTTTTTATTATCTATTTTCGTGTTTATTTTTTATTAAATTACTAATTATATATTTATTTATTTATTGTTCTTTTATTAATTAATTTTAGATAGTTTTATAATTTTTAATATTTTTTCACTAAAATATCACTTAATATTTATTAATATTATTTATTTTTATTAAGGACCCCTAAGTTCCATTCATTTTAATCAGATTGATGCAATGATGGAACATTTAATAATTGTAATAAATAATTAAAGAATTGTATATCAATATTTTTTAAAGGGTCGAGCGATATCTAGATGTTCCAGGTACTATATAACATAAAAGCTTGTTTTAAAAAAAGTTTTCTGATATTAATTTAATTTGTTTACTTGATTTATGTTGTTATATAATATATATGCTATAAATATAATTATATGTATTTTTATTTATTTTTTTAATTGAGGAGATTTTGTGTGGAATTAAACTTTTAAGATAACTAATAAAATTTAATGCTTAAATTTCTACTAAATTTTTAACGAGATTTTTTTAATTAATATTTTACATATTATCACAATAATTTATTATATCACAAATAAATATATTTTAACTCGTAATAATTGACATTTTTGAGCCTTTAAGAAACTTCAAGCTGTGCTAAAGAATAGTTGCGCAATTGCATCAAATTTTAAAGGAAAAAAAAATTTAAAAACTAATAAGGTTAAAAAAATAAATCAATCAATTAACAATGTATTTTTTTTTTTTTCAATTTTATTTATATATATATATATATATATAATCATCTTAAATCATAGTCTGATTTTTTGTGTTTTTAATAAAAAAATAAAAATAATGGAGTTTTTATTTTATTTTTAATTTATACCTAGTAATTTGTATTTTTTTCATTTTAGGCTTTACTTTCATATCAACCTTTTATTTTTATAAATGTACTTTAATAAAAATTGAATATATTTTTATTATTAAGCCAAAAGATTTTTCTTCATATATTTTTATTCAATTATATATTAAAATCAAACTCCATTATCTCTATTTTTTAACTTATAAGAATTTCTCTTTGTTAGATATTCTAATCTACAAAAAACCTTATCAATCACATTAAGAATATATATGTTTAAATATATATATACTTTACATTAGAGAAAATGAAATTATATTTTCGTTCCATTTATATTATGCATTGATTGAATAAAAAGGGAAGAATTGCTAAAATAATTTTTTATTATTTTTATTAATATTCTATTATAATATCATTTATAATTATGTGTTTAAATATAATAGTTTAGTTTTCTATCCTCAGAACAAGATTCGATTATAATTTTAAATTTAATTTTTAATAGGCTAATACAAATGTAAATAAACCATTTCTTTTGTAAATGTATTATAATGAGCAAACACCCCTCCATTCAAGTGCCATTGAGCTTGGGCTATCAAGTACACCATTACGGCTCTCTCCTCTTAAAATTATAATTAACAAAAGAAGGAAATTTAATTTACCATATGTTTAATTGTAAATGTTTTTTTAATTCAAAATCTCTTTCTATTAAGAAATAAATTCTATTGAATGAAAAAAATTAATTAAGAAATCATTAAATATAAATTTAATTGATATTATATATTTATTTAAGTAACAAAGTACATTTTTGAAGTTTTTAACCTTGATTATAAGAAAAATATTTAAATAGTAAGAATCTTGTTCTTAAGATATTACATAAAATTTCATAAAATAGGATATCTGTTATTTTTGGAGAATTTATCAGAAATTTTAAAAGGGGAAATCACTCATTTTTAAACTTTCTTAAATTAAACTAAATAAGTACTATATGAATGCAGATTATATAAATATATTATTATAGTTTAATATATAATATTATTGAATATCCATGTAATTGAGAAAAATTCATTAAATTTTTCAAATATTAACAAAACTTTGGATATATTTATTTAAATTTTTTAAACTATTTCATCCTTTGTTTTGGTTTTTATTTTAATTAAAAAATTTGTATTTCTTTTTCATAGTTTATATAAAAAAAATTATCCATTATAATCCAAAATTATGGATTTTGTAATAAGATTATGAATTGACTAAATAAATTAAAAATAAAATAAAAAAAAAAAATGATACGTTTTGATCTCTGTATTTGAGTCTCGGAGTAAAATTGTCTTATGATTCTATTATAAAATTGTAGATAAGAATTCATTTTTAATTTATTTTGAATTTAATTACTCATTCATTTTGAAATCACTTCCCCAAATTATCAGATATCTCTATTCAAATAAAAAAGAATTCATTTTTCTATTTATTCGTATAAATATCTTTAAAATTTTTTATTAGCGCCAATATTAAAAAAAAACAACTTAATTTACACATTTTTAGAAAACCTAAAATGGTTTTGGTATTTGTTAGTTATACTATCTCCACTTTAATTTTAATGCAACGCCATTTCGTTGAAGTGGGAGATAGAGAATATGTAATTTTAATATTTAATATTCTTCTGATAGAACAATAATAATAATAATAATATTTTTCTATCACCTCTCCATCCCTTCCAAAAAATGACGTCGCATTCAACGTGGCCATAACTTTGTTATAGTTTATAACAATAACTTATGTAATAAAAATTTTAAATAAAATTTAAATTAGATAATGTGTTGTGTTGGTTAATTTACATAATTCACAGAAATATTTTTGAAATTATTTAATAAAATTTAAAAAAAATATTTAAATAAAACTAAAATTTTTAAATACAAACACTTTCAAAATGTATTATTAATTATTGTGTAAGCGAGCTTTATACTCATTTTTAAATTTGAATATTATTTAGAATTGAGAAAAATGAATGGATTTTAATGAATCTTGGGGCTAAATTATTGATTAAAAAAAACAAAATAATTTCTTCTTTAAATTCAATGTTTATATTTTTGGCCACATATAGTTATATTATAAATATTATTGTTATTTTTTTGGTTTTTATTATTATATTTTATTAATTTATAATAATCTTTTTTATTTAGCTTCTTACATTAATCTTACAAATTAAACTAATATGGACTGCTAATTATCTAGATTAGGCAGTCGATGTTAGAGATATAATGATACATTTCATTTTAAATAAATAAATAAATAAATAACAGTAAATTCAAAGTAATCTTTGTTTTACTAAGTATATAAAAAAATATCATTTTCATCATTCATCAGTCATTCTAATTTGAAGCTCTTTGGTTTGGGTAGTAAATTTTATTTTATTTTTTTCTTTATAAAAAAAATTACATGATATGCTTATTTTGGAACAGGCATTGTCATCATACATTCAAAGACAAATAAAATAGAGAGATTCTTTTTTTTATTTCATAAATCCGACAAATTTGCCTTTAGTTTATCAATTCTTGATTCAATATCTCATTCCAAAGCTCTGTTTAATATTTTATTTTAATTATTTACAAATATTATTTTATATATACATATATAGTTTATATTTATATTAGATATTTATTTGTTTATTTTTTTAAAGTTATTTAATGTATTTTTTTATAAAAGACAATTAAAAAAAACACTCAACATACATTTTCTTAGGAAACGCTAAACTACATTTTCTATATTGCTTGCGATATTGATGTCTTTCTTTTTTAATTTTAATAGATTTTAGGGGTAGAAAAATGGATAGATTATCTTTATAATGTTTCTATTTGACACAGACGAATTATATATGCGAAAAAACAATTTTATATTTTAGTATTTTACTAAAAGCTCTAAGATATATATATAAAATTATTTTTGTAAATAAATAATAATAATTTGATCTGATTTTTCTTTTTTTTTTAATATTTTTATACAATAAAATATATTTATTAATAAATTTTATGTAGATTTGTTGATTAAAAGTGAATATTTGGAGAAATTATTATTTTTAATGTTTCAACATGAAACGTAAATTATGTTTTATTATTTCTTTATTAAAATTAAAAAATTAAATAAAATCTTTGAAAATATCTTTTTTTATGGTTCAAATTTGCATACGATTATATTATAATTTAATTATTATTTATATTTTCATAATTTTTAGTTCTAAAGTCACATATTTTTTAAATAAAAGTAGACAAGAAAATAATAAACAGCTATTTCAGACGATAAAATATTAGGGATTATAAATATTTTCATGAACCAATATTATTTATTTGTTTTTGAGGGAAAACAATTAATTTGAAACGCCTGATAATTATGCAACCGCCGTTACAGTTTTAACCAAATTTCATATATCCTTTCAGGCGTTTCTGAAATTGCCAAATGAATAGAATCTTCTTAAAATATTAAATAAACTAAGATATTTTTATACATATATCAATAATTTAATATATATATATATTAAATATTATTATTAAGTATATATTGTTGTGCCACGTCGTTAAGTATATAAGATCATTTGTATTCAATTACAGTTGGCTTAAAATATCACTATTTCCGAAAAATATAAAGAATATTAAGATAAATTTAAAATATTTTTTAATATTTTATCAGAACATCAAGAAGTTTAGCTCACCTTTTAGATACTTAAATAATACTATTTATAATTAAATAATTTTTTATAATTTTTTAATTTTAATTTTCATTTGATTATTCTTACCGTTTAATAAATTAAATTCATGTTCTGGTAAATTAATAATTTTGTGAAAATAAACATATAACGTTTATTTAATAAAAATAAACAATACAATTTTATGCAATTATTTATTTTTAATTAATTTCCCCAAATCTCTTATTATAATCAATCTTGTAATACAATTTATAATATTTTGTATTTTTGTATATTTTCGTTTCTTTTATTACAATAATTTTTCAATCTAATTTTTCTTTATAATATATTTTATTTATTTGTGCAGATTAAGGAATTCTAAGTTATATTTACGATTTGTTTATTGTTTGTTTTTATTTTTATCAAAAAAAAAAATTCTTTGGTATAGTTTATAATAATCTCTTTTCTCTTTATACATTTTTGATAAGAAAAATAGGAGCATACTAAGATTATAAATATAAGAATTTTTCTTATTTCAATTTATTATTTTTTTAAATTTTTATATTTACTTTTTATTTTTATTTTTCAATAATAATTATAGAAGATGGACGATTTTATAAAATTGTGAAAGCTCTGTAGTGATCATTTAGTTTGAAATTAAATTAAACGAAAATTTCTACATTATATATTTTATCATAGAGATCTCTGATCAAATAATTTAATAATTTAATATGATTTTACAAATAACTGATTTTTTGATAAACGTTAAAAGTTATAAATAATAATTAAATGTAAAGTTCAAGATTTATAAAATATACGATTTTAAAAAAGAAATAAAGTCATTATTTTTTTAAAATATACTAAATAGATTAGTTAAAAATTGTATTTTGTACATATTTTCTTAATTTACTTTTATAAAACTAATTATAAAGTATATATATATATATTGAATTAAGAATGCTTATCATTATAATATTAAAATAAATGACTTAATATTTTTTTAAAATTGCAGACCATTTTAAAAATATATGTTAAATAATTTAATAAATACTTATTTAGAAATATAATAATAAGAATAGATTTCAAATATTGTATTTATTGTATTACATTATAACAAACATAAGAGAATATAAAAAACCTTCTGAATCTGACTAGAGATCTCTTATTTCTTATTAATATTGGATAGTTTGGTATAAGAAAACAAAATGATATATGTATTAATAGTTTTCTTATTTTCAGTTAATGATAGAGAAAGTAGTTATTCTACATAGAAAAGAGAGGGGGGTTTATTACATAGAATATTGGTCCATGGTCAAAATTCATTAATCGACTAGAGGGATATGCTGTTTATACATGTTTCACCAAATGAAGTATTGAAAGGAATTTCTGTGTCTGTGTGTTAAAATCATTTTTTTAAAAGATAATGCCGTTGAGTAATGTTTAGATTAGTCTTTTAATTTTAAACATAGATGGCACTATCACTCATAAAACTAATGAATTCATTTCAATAAAAATTTGTCTTTTTATAATGTAAATCAAAAAGAGTCCGTTTTAAATTAGTTTAAATAAATATAATTATATTAAATGTGAAATTATAAGCATAATTTAGTTAAATTTTCAAACTACTTTATTAATAAATATTATTAATAATATTAAAATAAAATTCAGATAAAATGTCTTGATCATATACAATAAACATGATAAATTTTTAAAAAAGTTTTATATATATATATATATATATAACTATTGAATCTCAATAAATTTTCCATGTTTATAAAATAAAAAAAAAGATATTTATGGAATATTGTAAGTTAAGATATATGTGCATACATAAATTATGGTAATGTATTTTTTCGGAAATACGAATTTTTAATGGCAAATTCTACAATTTATGAATCTTTTTTTTATGTATCTATTATTTAATGTTAAAATTTTAATATCATATATCTTGTCCTGTCTTACTTTATTAAAATCAATAAAATTTATTGTGATATTACCATACCCTGTGAGATTCCTATCTGTAGTATTTGTTCTTTCAATGCCTAAATTAATTTAATATAATCTAAAAAAGATATAACACAGGACATTTATCTCAATTATTCTCTGCATCTTAAATTTACTGATTCTAATCTATCTATCCTTTTACCCTTAAAAAAAGAAAACATCAAATTTACAGTTTAATTTAATATTTCATTCAGTTTCAGTTTCATCAATTGATTAAAAATAAATAAATATTTAAGTTTTTTTAACGATTGGTTGAATCTAATTTCAAAATTAAAAACAATAAAATAAGTTTTAAATTAATTAATTACTCCTTATCAAATGCTTGGTAGCTCAGTGGTTTAACTACTGCTTTTGACTACGAGAGTCAAAACTCAACACATTCAAAATAACATATTTCTTCATTAAAGGAAATATTAATAATAGTTTTTTTAATTAATAAAATACTTATTAATTAATAAAATATTTAATTAAATAAATAAAAATAATGAAAACTTTTCGATTTACATTATATTTTTTTGTTTTTTATTTAAATAGTTCACTTTCTTCATTGAAATTTCATTATCCATTCACTTGACACCCACTAAAAATTTAATTTATTGTTTTAGAGTAATATAAATTCAATATAATTGAATTCTTACTGTGGACACTAATTCAAAACGATTGTTTCTTTTCCGCCACTCCTATTGTTAATCTGTTAAATGGCAGAGATTTGTTCGCCGTCAACAATCTCACTGTTGATTCTCGTGTGCCGCACAGAACCTTCTGATGATCGTGGTGTTGCCAATTCACCCCGATATGCGCCATTTCGTTTTCCGGTGACACCACATGTGGATGGTGCACTACTTGGTTTCCGGTTACCCGAGCCCAGGTTATCCCGATCACCACACCGGCACCATTCCGGATGATGAGTTAAAATCCGCCGAAATGCTTCTCGAAACTCGGTATTAAAGATGCTAGGATGAAATTTAACAAAAAAAAAAAATTATATTTTTGCAGTTATAACTTGATTATTTTATAAACAATTCTAAACATATTTAATATTAAAAAATAATTAGTATTTAAATTTTATTTTAAATTAATTAATTTGTTTATTTTATGCACATTTCGGTAGATACATATGTAACAGAAATTCAAATAATGGTGTAACTACCAAAATGCTCATAAAGTAAATAAGCTAATTATTTTAAAACAAAACTTATTATTTAATTTCAAAATTATTCATTTTATAAATGTTAATTGTTTCATGATAATTTTCAAATTAAAAATAAGACAAAATGTTTTAAAAAAACATACCTATAAATGACAGGATTAAATGCGCTATTGCTATAACCTAGCCAGGTTAATATTTTAAAGGCTACATCCGGAATGCATGTCTTGCAAAATGCAGCTACAATGTTGACGCAAAAAAATGGCACCCAACAAATGAGAAACACTCCCATGATGACTCCAACAGTGATTGCTGCCTTATGGTCGGAAACATGATACGGGGTATTATTATGATGAAGAACCTAAAAAATACAAAATCAATTAGTTAACATAATCTATAAAAAAAATATAAAAAATGATATGGATAAATTGAAATTCTATGGGAAATTTAAAAATAATAACATTTCAAGAGTTTGGATCAATTTTAAAGGTGTAAAGTAAGTGTTAGGTTTGTATATAACCGAAGGGGAGCTTTTTCTTATCTACTTTAAGGTAAATTTAAATGTAAATTGAATAAAAGGCAAGCATATAAATGAATATTTTTCTTTAAAGAAAATTTAACCTAGTTTATGTTCAAAGGGTAAGTAAGATCTTGACACAAGAACATTATTAGAATGATATTATATTATTTGGGTCAAGAGTGTAAAATAAAATTTATGAATTATTAATATTGTATAATGCAATAAATTAATCATCTCGATCGCAGGCAGGTTCCCTAACTAACCCTCACACTATTTGCTGAACTGCAGTCGCTGGTGCGGACTGGTTTGGTCACCGCTCGGATATTTCTCACATGCTTCTGGGCGTACATATAAAGCCGGAGATAGATGCCGAGCATGACCACCGTCGGCACATAAAATGAGATACACGATGACACCACCGCATATGTCGGTGCTAGGTCGAGGGCGCATGTGGGTCTCTCCGTGTCCCCGTCGTGAAAGACCCGTGGAGGAGAAGTTGGACGATGGAGTCCCAAAGAAATCGGCACAAATGATACCAACCCTGCCAGTAGCCATATAGTGGCGATAGAGAGGACGGCCACCTTACGGGTAACCCATCGTCCATACCTAAAATATTGCAAATATTAAAAACTTCAGAAAAACTACACGATCTGTATGCCTTTTCAAACATGATTAATTTAATTAGATGGAATTAAAAGTGTGAAAAGGTACATTCATATTTTGTTTAGTGAAAATTTCTATTTTGATTATATTTTAAGATAAACAATCAAATGCATGTGTGATATAAAATAAGATCTTGAATTTTATTTATATATAGCCATTGTGAAGATCAGAATGGCAAACAAAAATATACATAAAAATTTAATTCTTCCTTATATAATAGGATTAGATAGATATGTAGTTATAGGGACATACATAAAATACAATATAATAAGAGATTGATTGATAAATTGATATAGATTAATGTATAATTTAATATTTTGTATGTTGATTTAATAGTTAATCAGTCAAACAGTCCATTTGTAGCTGATTTTATCATTTAGTAATCAATAAAAAAAAAGAAATCTACTCGATATCTTCTCAATTTATCAGATTTTATTATTGTTTTCGAGACATAAGATATAATTTTGATTATATATCCAATTTTTTCAAAAATAAATGGATCGATTATTTGTTTATTTATTTTTATGAAGAATAATTACCTCAACGGATCTTTGATGTGTATATATCGGTCCAGGGAGATGGCACAAAGATTTAAAATCGATGCAGTTGAACACATCACGTCGAAAGCGATCCATGTATCGCAAAATTGGGCTCCAAACATCCAATATCTACCAAATAAAAAATAAAAGCAATTTATTCTTATGCTATGACTATAAAGAGAAGAGATTTTCCACGTGTAGTTAAAGGAATTGAAATGATAGGATTAATTCGTTATTACCTTACAAGCGTTTTTTATTGTATATAAAATCCAACCCAATAAAAGTAGTACAGTTTTCTATTGAAAGTGACTACAATTAAAATAATTTTTCCATAAAAGATGCTTGTTTTAAAAAAAAAATAAATAAATAAAAATATTTTTTTTGTTTGATTAATTTGTATGTTATTTGACCAATAGATATAGTCCTGATCACCCAAACTTAATTTCAAGGGGTCGAAACTAACAATATTTAGGTAATTTATCATTCAATAAAGACAATATTAAATATAATACAAAAATATAAAATAAAGAACTGATTAAATGGTTAAAGTCCGAAAGACAAAAAATGAATTTTAATAATTATTATTTCTTTTGAATATAATAAAATTAAAACAGATTTTCAGGCATAATGGCGAATCTAATTCAATTTTGAAGTTTGGATCTTCTTAACTTACATTAATTAGAGTAAATTATGATTCATAGTATTTTAATGGGTTATGAATGATTAAGTTTACCCGAGGAGGTCGTTGAATGCAGCGAATGTCATAACGAGAGCAGCTACAAAGAGATCAGCGATGGCCAAACTGGCGAGAAAAAGGTTCCCGATTCGTCGAAGACCCCGGTCTGTGTAGATGGCCACGCATACGAGAATGTTACCAGAGATTGACATGAAGATAACCAGAGTAAGGAACCCACCTGATAAACATACCATATTTATGCAGTATTAAAAGTAGTCTATAATATTTATTTTGTAATTATTAAAAAATAACCTCAAACTTTTGTACATCCTACGAAAGCCCAGCTATCAAGCGGGGTAAAGGTGTTCTATGATCAGTAGAACGGATCCCCTCTACCTTTGTCAACCCCCCCTTATTTTTATAAATAAATTTAATAATTTATTAATTATTTACTTAATAATATTATATTTAATATTTTTTTGAAAAATTAAACAATGATTCATAATGAATTAAGAAGATCATATAACCTAATGTTTTTAATAACCCTTCTTTAACATAATGATTTTATTATTTATTTTTAAGTTTTTTTTATAAAGTGAAAATTGTTAAACAATTTAACAATTTTCAGATTATATAATCCAATTATTAATTAATTCTAAAAAATCATTATCTACATATAAGTTATTTTATGAATTTATTTTTAATTAAAAAAAAATTAAGATAACCACTTTCATAAAAAAAGGTTAAAAAAAGGTTTGACTCCCATTTATCCCTCAAATAATTTTATTTTAAATTGCTGTCAAGAACTTTCGAGTTCTGTAAGGCCACTAAGATAGATAAAATATTTAAAATATTAAATATATTTTAAATTTGTATTGGTCTTTAATAAAATGTATGTGTGGTCCTTAAAAATCTTATAAAATTCAATCAACTTTAACTTTGTATAAGTATAATTTTTTTCATAAATAAGAAGAAAAAAGGCATTCAATTTTCTTTGAAATTTTAAAAAAAAATATCATCCCTCTAGGAGCCTTGAGATCTAAATATTTATAATACTCCGGAAGACTTTTTCCATTAAAATATATAAAAATAATGACATTGCCATATTTTTGATATTGGTTGCCTCAATTTGCAAGCACCCCTCTCCCTCTCCTTCGACTTGATATTTTATGAATATATATTTAAGGTAAAACCCAGATATATGACGCTGTTAGAGATATGACGCGTTTTCTTTATTTCGAAAACTAACCATTTTGGCACGGGAAAGGCATTCGGGGAGGATACTAGCCACAGCGTAGACAAGGCAAAACGTGTCTACTTTGGTTAAGCCAACTATCGTGTAAGGAGGATTTGTTTTATCTGCCTTCTTGAAGATAAACACAAACGAAATTTCATAATATTTATTTCAAAGGTTCGTAATTTGTTTTGGAGCAAATGGTTATGTACTTTTTTAATTCTTAAAACTTACCTAATTAAATATTTAAACATTAAAACTTTAAGAGTTTTTATTTTTGTTTTAAATGGAATTTCTCACACATAAACCATACCCACACGAGCTGCACAATAATCATTACACCTGTTATGAATATTGGGCCAAAGTAGACTTTATTACTTTTGTAAATTTCAGTATACTTCTTATTTTAAGAAAGCTGTAATTTTTGCTATGAATACCTAATAGTCCTAAGTACTATCAACACTATGCGGTCCGTGATAAGTTTACCATGTAGCCGGTGCTTTTTTTGTTAAAACCTCCCCAGGAGCTCGATCCACTCCTTTCATATCATGATTGTAGTCAATTATACATTTTAGTTTTTGTAATGGAAGATTGTTTATTCTACAAATTTTTCCGGTATCAACTATTTCGGCATTATGAGTATAGTAGAAATCATTCTTATATCTTTACTTTTCGATGTTTTCCATAATTATAAAAGTATTTCTCCTTTTCGCTTGAATGCAGTTTCAAAAACTTTCAGCTTTGTCTTTATGAAACAGTCCGGCCAACCTCGGTTGAGTCGAATTGTTCCACAAACTCTGATTTATTTAGAAGTAAAATCTTTGAGAGTTCTACACTGTTATAGAAGTTGTTCATATATAAATGATACCACTTTCCCAATGAGTGTGCCAATAATTCTAAGATTGTAGTATTTAAACTATGTCCTGCACCAGAATATAATTTAAAAAACTAGAAATATATATAAATGAATAAGACCAAAGAAAATATTAAAAATAAGACTTAAGTATAAACACAAAACTTATCAAAGCTTAGTATATTTCTGCTGTATTAGTTTTCAATTGCTCAAATTAGTACATTGTATAGTGATGGAAGAATATTATCTGTATGAGGGTGCTATTGTCGGACAATCAACCCGTTGAGAAAGCCCGTTGATTGCCCGCCTAAAGCGCCCTCATACAGATAACATTTTTCAGACACATACATTCGAAATATTATTAGAAGTCAAATAATTTATATTAATTATTCATTTATGTACTATCTACTACACTTGTTATAGATGATTTTCTGAAATTTTTTATACTAGAATATAGGGGTCTCAACTAAAAAATTAACCTTCATATTGAGTTAAACAAAATCCAAGATATGGGTAATTTTGTAGCCTCTAAAAAAAGTTGAAAAGTTAGTTTAAAAATCAAAATTAAATTCAAATCATAAAGTGAAGCAAACAAGAAATTTTTCATAAAGAATTGTTAGTGATAAAAATTAGTTTTCTAATTTCTCCTGTTGAAAACTGTTAAAGTATACCAACAGGTTATGGGCCCAGGTAAACACTGCGGGTAATTGGGTGATAATTGGAAATATTTTTTAATCTTAAAAGGATTTTTTAAAAAATGGAATTTCTTAAAATTGAACCACTACACCGACACAACTATGATACCTGGAAGATTCAGATGGAAGCCATCCTAGTAAAAAATGGATATTGGAACATAGTCTCCGGAAACCAAAAAAGGTCAAATATTGATGAAAAAGATACGAAAGGGATTGAAAAATGGGATCTCCTGGACCAAAAAGCTAAGTCTGATCTAATTTTATCAATAACACCTAGAGAATTAAGGATAGTTAAAAATTTAAATAGCTCAAGTGAAATATGGAATAAATTAAAGGAAACCTTTGAAAGTAAAGGTCCAGCCAAAAAGGCTTATTTGTTAAAGAAACTAATTTTAAGTAAAATGAATATAAGTGATAATATGGATGACTATTTAAATACATTTTGTGAAATTATAGAAAAATTAAAAGATATTGAATTTATAATAAATGATGAACTATTATGTATAATATTATTATATAGTCTACCAGACGAATATGAAAATTTTAGATGTGCTATAGAAACAAGGGACACTTTGCCATCTTTAGATAATTTAAAAATAAAATTATTGGAAGAGTTTGAATGTCGGGGAAGTCAAGGCGATTCCTCAAATCAAAGTAACTTTATTAAAAATAGAAATAAAAATAGACCTATTAATAAAAATTATAATTTTAAAAATAATCCTTACAAAAATAATTCTTTAAATAAATATAATGAAAATAATAATAATAAATATAATACGAATAAAAAACATAATTTTTTCAACAGGGATAAAAGGTCAACTGATTATAATAAATTTAGTAATTCAAATAATGAAATTAAAAATAAAATTATATGTTTCCGTTGTAAGGGAGAAGGCCATAAAATTTCTCAATGTCCATCTAAGTCGACTCATATGTTAGCCCTAAAAGTCACTGATGATAAAAATGATTGGATTTTAGATTCTGGCTGTACAAATCACATGATAAATAATAAAGAATTACTGGAAAATATAAGACATCCAAAACTAAGTTGTTTAACACTAGCCGATAACAGTAAAATAAATATTGATTGTATTGGTGATATGATTATTAACATAAATAATAGACAAATTGAATTAACAGATGTACTATATGTTCCCAAATTAAAAACGAATTTATTATCTGTCGGGTCATTTACTGATAAGAATTTTGAAGTTTTATTTAAAAATCATAATGCATTTATAACGAATAATGACGAACTAATGTTTACAGCTAAGAAAAAGGAGAACGGATTATATTATTTAAATGAAAATATTAAAAATAAAGATAAAAATGATTTTTCATATTATTTAAATAAAAATAAATTATCAAAATTAGACATATGGCATAAAAGATACGGACATTTAAATGAAAGAGATTTAAAACTAATAACCAAATCAGATCAAGTTTTCGGTTTAGACCAAAGTATATTAAATGAAAATTTAAATAATTGTGAAATATGCATTAAAGGAAAATTATCTCAAACACCTTTTAAAAATTCAAATTCACAGAAAAATTTAGAAATATTGGAAATAATCCATACAGATATTTGTGGACCATTTAGAACCACGTCTATCGGTGGAAATAAATATTTCATTACTTTTATAGACGAAGCAAGCAGATATTGCGAAGTTAAATTTCTAAAATACAAAAGTCAAGCTTTTGAAGCATTTATTGAATATAAAAATTATATTGAAAACATGACAGATAAAAGGATTAAATATTTGCAATCAGATAATGGAAAAGAATACATTAATAATAGATTTAATAATTTTTTAAAAAAATCAGGAATTAAGCGAAGATTAACAGTTCCTTATACGCCCCAACAAAATGGATTATCTGAACGTATGAACAAGACTCTATTGGAGATGACGAGATGTATGTTAATACAAGCAAATCTAGAACATTCCTTTTGGGCAGAAGCAGTAATAACTGCATGTTATTTGAGGAACAGAAGCCCAACATCATCTTTAAAAGGACAAATACCTTATAACATCCTTACAAACAAAAAATTTAATGTCTCACATTTAAGAACTTTTGGTATGAGAGTACATTTTTTAAATAAAAATAATAAAAATAAATTAAATTCAAGAACAATTGAAGGAATTTTTATAGGTTATTGCGAGGAAAGCAAAGCTTATAGAGTATATGATCCCATGACCAGAAGGGTACATATTACTCGAGATATTAAATTTATAAACGAATTTCATAATAAAAATGGAGATAATTTAAAATTTAATGATTTATTAGAAGAAAATTCAAAATACAACAGCTTGGACATAATGATTGATAAACATAATGATGATGCATCTTTAGAAAGTGATATAGACGAAAATAACATTGACCAACAGAGAGGAAGAGGACGTCCTAAAATGATTAAAAGTGGAAATAGGGGAAGACCCAGAAAAGTCTATCAATACAAAAAATCCGAAAGTGAAAATGATGAAGAAACAATTCCCAGCTCTAGAGACAGTGATGTCTTAAGTTCAGAAGATGAACTCTCGATAGAAACGACCGAAGGAGAGGTCCAAGGACTTAATGTAGAACTGAAAATTAAAGATGCACTATTGCAAGAAGACTCGAACTTATGGAAAACAGCCATGAGGAAAGAAATGATTACATTAATTAAAAACGATACTTGGACAATGGTCAGGAAACACGAAAATCAAAATATAGTGGGTAGTCGTTTTGTCTTAACGACCAAAAATGATAATACTAAAAAGGCCAGGTTAGTCGCCAAGGGATATAGCCAAACTTATTCTATAGATTATTTTGATACTTATTCACCTGTCGCCAGAATGAGCAGCGTGAGGACACTAATGGCTAAGTCTATAGAAGAAAAGTGGTACATTGAACAAATGGACGTGGAGGCAGCATATTTAAATGGTGAACTGGAAGAGAACATTTACATGGAATGTCCTGAAGGGTTTAACGACATATTGAAAGATTTAGTCGAAAATGAAAATGAAAATATAAAGAAGATTGCAAAACAATTTCAACTCCGATTGAGAAAAATTTGAAATTGCATAAATCCGAAAATAAAGAAAACTTAAATAAATATCCTTATCAATCATTAATAGGATCATTGAATTATATATCAATCAGCACAAGACCAGATATAACGTATGCGGTGAACTTTTTAAGTCAATTTAACAACTGTTACGATAAAGAACATTTCATAGCGGCAAAAAGAGTTTTAAGGTACTTAAAAGGATCCAAAAATATTGGTTTAAAATTTGACGGGTCGAGTACTCCATTATGTGGATATGTTGATTCTGATTGGGGGAACTCAATAATAGATCGAAAATCCATAACAGGTTACGCTTTTACGTTTAAAGGGGGTGTGATCCAATGGAACTCCAAAAAGCAGAACACAGTCGCACTCTCAAGCACGGAGGCAGAGTACATGGCTATGGGCGAAGCAGCCAAAGAAGCCATATATTTGCAAAATTTTCTAAAAGAAATAAATATCGAGAAAAATAATAAATGCACGACAATATATTGTGATAACCAAGGTGCTAAGTTCATTGCAGAAAACAATGCTTATAAAAATAGAACTAAACATATTGACATTAAACATCATTTTATAAAAAATCTAATAAAAGAAAATAGAATAAAATTAAAGTATTTAAGCACTGAAAATATGCCTGCTGATTTTCTCACGAAAACCGTCTCAAAGGTCAAGCTAGAAGATTGTATGAGAAGACTCAAGCAAATGAATTAATTAAAAAAAAAAAAATGTTTATATTGTAAAATTGTATTTATTTATTTTTTAATTATTCACTTGAAGGGGGTGTGTTAAAGTATATTAAAGTTGGTAACCCTGCACCTTCTTACCTGTATATATATTTATAGTATGACCTTAGAGTAAATGTTCACCTTGTATTAAAAACACATTCAAACTCGAACAGTGCATTTTCATTAAACAAATTTAAAACTCCAACAAAAACTGCACTCATTGACAGAAGAATAGATTAAATATATCTAAAATCGTTTCAGTGGTCAGGAATCTTAAGATTACATTTTAAAATTTACTTATAGGAGCCAGAAAATAAATGTCAGTCGTCTTTTTGAATTTTCAAAGGTGAAAATATTCATTAACTTTGAAAAGTGGTTGAATGTTTAATAATCTATAGAATAATAAATTTGATAATTCCATGATATTTATTTACAAAACGATTACGATGTTTTCATTTTTAATTATATTTTTATTTTTAAAATTAAATCCTTGATTTTTTGTTTGTTTAAATATTAAAAAGGATATTTTTTTAAATGTTAATGACAGAGAAAAAAATCTATTTGTGTTGGTTATTTATATTATTTATTATAATTAATTATAAATTTTTAGTATGACAAAGTATATCCATATTAAATAAATTAGAAAATTCTCTATTCAATGAAACAATACTATTAAATGAAGCAGTATGAAATTTATTCGGATAACACACACTTTGACTCTCTCTAAATATTATACAAAAAGCTTTTCATCAAGAACAATCAGTCAAATTAATTTCATAAATTAAATAATTATTTATTCCATTATTGTGAGATAATTGGTTTTCAACTTTAGATTCCTCCTTGCTGGGAATTTAAATCGAAATGCTCTTAAAAACAAAAGCTTATTGAAATATTCGCCATATTCTTCACTCATCTTTTAAATATTTTATTTAATTTTTTTTTCACAGAACCAAAAAAAATTTTAATTGTATTTTTATAGTTTTGATTCATTTTCCAAATCATCTTGATTTAATTTTTATAAAAGTTATTGAGGAAAAAGATTTTTATATAAAGTATTAATATAAATATTTAAGTAAGAAGAATGAAGAAAATCTTTATTTGCCAATGTAAAAATGGACCTATTCTAATTTTGTTGATTTTAGGGTAATTATTAGAGTATTTCAAAATTTAAAGTCATTAAAGGAAAAAATAGTATGGAAATATAATCGATTATTTTCTCATGTGATAATTTTAAATTTAATTTATATTTTTTTGATCTTGCCAACTTAATCATATATCTATTTTATCTTGTAAAATAAACTAAAAGTCTTATTATACTTTTTCAAAAAATAAAAACATAAATTTAAATATCATAAACATTATTTCGATTATTTTCATTTGATTTAATATAAGTTTTTATTTTTTTATTAATATGTAGTTATACATAAATAATAAATGCAATTAATTACCAAAAAAGATAAGACCCACAGTGGTGTGGGGCTCTTCTTGCGTTTCTTGGAATTCATCCAGGGTCTCATTGGTTAAATTATCCATTGTGAATACCTGTAACAAAGATAAAATACCATTCTTTAAATTATATTTTTTAAAGCTTCTTTCGTATTTTAATAATTGTCTTAAATATTTCCTTATTTGATAAAATTGTTAACTAATTATAATGATATACATATATACGATGTATGACAATAAAGTAATGAGACTGATTATATTGCCGCGATTGTGATAACCCTGCGACTTTGAAATTTCATTTCCCTTCTCCCGGCATCCTTCCCCTATCCATTGATATATTTGTTATCGTTCTAGCTTGTTTAGTTCGCCTGTTGTGTCGTGTTGAGTAAACGTGTGTTCGTGGTGCTCGTAATGGAAAAACGAAATCAAGAGCAACGCGTCGCGATAAAATTTTGCGCCAAATTGGGCGAAACAGCTTCGGAAACGTACGCTAAAATTGTAAAAGTGCATGGTGATAGTGGTCTTAGTCGTGCCCAGGTGTTTCGATGGCATAAAGAGTTTAAGGAGGGGCGTGAAAGTCGAAGTTGAAAACGATGATTATTGCCTTTATGATAGCCCTGGAATCGTTCACAAAGAATTTGTTCCGCCAGGGCAAACCTTAAATCAAGTCTACTATCGTCAAGTACTCGAAAGATAGCGAAAACGAGTCAACAGGGTGCGCCCAGACATCGTTCGTAACTGGATCCTTCATCACGACAACGCGCCGTGCCACACCAACCTCAGCGTGTCCCAATATTTGGCCTCTAAAGGGATCGCCATGTTGCAAAAACCGTCATATTCGCCCGATATGTCACCATGTGACTTTTTTTTGTTCCCTAGAACAAAATGGGTGGTCAAAGGAACCCATTTTGAGTCCATTGAGGACATCCAGGCGGCCGCGACGAGGGTAAAACGTTTCAGAAATGTTACTAAGCATGGAAAACGCGCTGGAATCGTTATATAGCTGCCCAAGGGGACTACTTTGAAGGGGATGGCAGAGTTGTAGAATAATTTTGAAATATACGGTTTTTATGGAATCAGTCTCATTACTTAATTGTCACACCTCGTATATATTCATTTTTTAATTAAATAACAATTTTATAATTAATTAATATCTAATAATATTTCATCAAAAAAACAAAAACAAAACAAAATCAATTAAATAAAATAAAAAAAAAATATAAAATATTTTTAACTTTATAATGAAACATATTGCTGTTACAATTTTATAAAATGATAAATTAATTATTGTTATTATTTATTTCTCTAGTAACTACAAAATATTCAACTAGAAACTAGTTTAGGAATTATTATTTATTATTAAAATAACATTACAATGATAGATGTCTACTAAATTGTTTATTATTAATTATTCTATACAATTATATAGTTTTTAATTAATTAATTAAATAAATGCTATTTTTTCTTAAACAATTGTGCAGCCAAATAAATATTTTCTAAATATTTACTATGGCTACCCATCTTAAATATATGTATATTGTGTATCTTATTCACCTTATATATGAATATATAGTGTTACTTTGCTGTGTGGTCTAAAATGTAAAATTTAACGATTTTACAAGATCCTCTAGTAACCCATATTATTATATCTCTCATATAATTTTAAATTGTATGTACTATTATTTTATTAAACAATTGTACTACATTATGATAAAATTAATTCTATTTTTTTAAAAGTATTGATCTATTTTATATTGAATTCTCTTAATTTTCTAAATTACAAATAAATTACTAGCCTTAAAATTATATGTGATATGTATAATATACAGTATTTTGTACATATTATAAATAGTAAATTAAATACAATTAATTTTAAATTTGTTTTTCAATTATATTTGATTGCTGAATTTTTTCAGAAAACATCTTTCAAAAAATTTATCTCAGTTTTGAATTCTTGTCTACATTTATCATTTTTCCATTTTAATATATACTATATATATACATAATATTTCATTTATATATTAGATTTTAATTAAGATTCAATTGACAAAGTTAGTGACAACCGTTTGACGTATGTCAATGGATAGAAACGACATTCACAAGTCGAAAACCATCGTCTTAATAAATGTATCTTGATAAAATTTAATTTCTTTCATTTCCTTATTATTGATAAAGTAAAAAAAGACATTAAACGGAAGTAAAAAGAGAACAAGAAAAAAGGAAAGATAAGATGAAAAGAAAAAAAATCAACGGTTAAAGTAATTTAATTAATCGATTGTTCCTCAATCGAAATTAAAAAAAATACTATACTAGTATTTGCCTAAGAATGTTTTTTATTATTATTGATGGATTTGAACTCATATAATCATTCAAAGCTTTTTATTGTCGCTCGTATTATATGGATTTGTGATCGTTAATGGCTTATGAACCTTATTCTCCAAACTTAGCCCCAAGCGAGTTTCAACATAAACCACATAAACAAAGATCGTTGAAAACCAATATTTCAATAAGATTGAGAAAAATAAAATTATAAATTATACTTTGCCTATTTCAAAGTAAGAAAATAAAATATAATATATAGTTCATATGTTTATATCTATGAATATATAATTAGAAACAATTTAAATATTTAGTTAAGCAATTCAATTGCAGATATCCCTGAAACAAAATAAAATAAATTTAATCAATCTTTCTGAACTTTGTTAATTATTTTATTATTAATTATACAATTATTATTTATTAAAAAATTAAATTTATTATTATATTATAAATGTTAAAAATGTAACAACATTTTCTATAAATTCTTTTAATAAAATAAAATAAATGCGAATATTATCCAGGTTAGTAGGATAATTCATTGGTAGATAAATGAATATGCGATGCAAATAGGTTATAGCCTAAATTGTCCCTTTCAATTTCTAGTCATTGTTGGGCGTGGCAAAGATGAAATCATAATATAGTCACTAGATTTACATAAATTTAATTAATATGGAAATATTACATTTTCAAACATTTCTAATACGGCATCTGGTGAAGGTCAGGTGGTTTGGGCTCACCTTTGAAAATGGATATCAACTAATTCAATCTAACTTGTTTTACTTGGGATAACAATAAAGTATGTAATATAAGCAATAAAATTATGCGGTACTTGAATTGTAAGATCGATCTTAATAATTAAAAAAAATTGTAAAATAGTTTAAATTTGTTTTTTCCATTTATAATTTTTTATTTTTTAATTATTTATTACTATAAATACTAATCCTATAATAAAAAGTCTTATCATATAACTAGGACCTTAAACTTAAACTTAAAAGATAGACTCTTGATTATACAGGACGTATCCTAAGTACATGAGTAATATGTAATACAATCAATATCTTTAACTTTAATAGTAAGACTTATAGGAGTACTTTGATCTAATATTTAAATTAATACTTAATTGTCTACCTTTTAATAATAAAAATACGTAGGGTAACGCATACAGTCATTGGCTCCCTTAAGCAACACCTAGCAGTCTTTAATGCATATGTGTGCAAATTGCGGAACAATCTGTGTCAAATTAGGTTTGCAGAACATAGATACTATGAGCATTTTGATGAATAAAAAAAAAAATCATTTTGTCATGACATTTTCAATAAGCACCTTTTTAAAAAAAAATCCTAAAAAATACAGTTATTGGCCCCCTCTTATAGTTATCGGCCTAGGAATTCTATAGTGATTATACAACCATACAACCATACAACAAACGATTACATAATTCTCTTATTATTTGAGTTTTAGTGATAGGGCGCCAATGAATGGCTCGGGGCCAACTACTGTATACTTTACCCTATTATTATTATAAAGGATAAAGGCTCAAGTTCACACATGACACTCATAACTTTTTGTCACTTTGAACTTTAATTTCAGACGGACTTCTCATTTAAAACTGCTTATGTTCTGCTGAGAAATTAGTTTTAGGTTCAAGGAATAAAAGGTTCTGTTTATAAGGTTCTTATTACACAAAAAAAATGTATTAACAAAAATTAAAAAAATGAACAATTTTCCAGTGTTTGACACTTAAAGTTCCTGTCTTTGACAATGCATCTCTAATGATCAAAAACTGACCAGAATCGAAAGTTTTATCTTTTAAAACTGAACAGTTGTCTTTTACTTGCCTGGCAAGGAGGAGAAATATGGAAAACAATGTGACACTAAGAAGTGAACAGCGAATTTTCGAGTCCAAGCCATTTCCTCAGTCATCCGGTTGATACCATCGAAGACATCGACACGCTTTCTTCTTCCAATTTTGGTCAAAATTTTCCGAGAATGACTTTTTTTGAGGGGTTAAAAATCATATAAATTCTTCATTATATGAAAACAAATATAAAGAAATAAATTTCTATAGGTCACTTTTATAACCCTTTATCCTCCTTCAAGGGTCTCTAAGAAAATAGCACGTTAGTTTGTAACTTTTTTATTCTTAAAAGCCTTCAATAATTGTGTTAGTTAGTTGGCCATTACAGTTGGCAGGTATATTTTGCCTAAATTTATGACACACAACATACCAAAAATATATTAGAGCCTCATATAGAAAGGATTTTTAACCAATTGTCATATACTGGTTCACTGGCATTGCCTGTGCCTTTATATATATATAGAGAGAGATAGATAGATAGATAGATACGATTAGTAGATAGTAAGATAGATATTTTTTTAATTTTTTTTTCTCGTTCATTCCGAATAATCAAGAATTCTTTGTTTATTTAGTTACCAATCTTTGATTTAACATCCCCTTTTGGAGATAAATCGTCAACAGTTTTCGCCCTAATTTTTCTAAAATGTGCAATAAAACAAAAAATTGTATACCAGAATACTAATTATTACTACATAATTACAATAATAATAAATAAAGAATTTAATACCGATTTTGGTATGTAGTTTTTCAATTAGGGGAAATTGAAAATCAGTGTTACACCTTTAGAATGAAAATTTTATTTTATATAGTAAAAATTTCGTGTATGTGCCAATATTTTATTCTCCCATCACTTTTCTATCTTTTTAAAAGATAAAAAAATATACTACATATTACATAAGAAGGAATTTAGACAATAGAACCTTTTATTTTAAAGTATTGTAAATCGTTTTCAATTTTAATAATTATAAATTAGGACTTATTGTGTTTTTAAAAGTAACAATTTATGTTAAGTGGCTAAGATTCCTTCTAGTCAAGTTTGAGATTACCAAAAAAAAAAAATTAATTAGAGATTTTTATTTAAATTTTCTTTGGAACTAGATAATGGTAAATGGTTGCTGTCACCCTTGATGGATGTTATCTCCACTCCCTTCCTTCCATTCTCAGCCCATTCCATCAACATCTCCTAGCCCATTTACATTTAATTGACATCATGGTCACTTCACAAAGAGCTAATGACTTTTAAATTATTTGTCACTCATTGAAATCTTTGAAATTGTTTCAATGGAACATCTTTTTTTTAATTTCATTTACATTCTAATTTAATCATGTTTGGAAAATAAAAATTCAATCAATAGGATTTTAATATTGATTAAATGAAAATAGCGTTGTTTAAATATTTATAATCAAATATTTTCTCAATATTTAAGATTAATCTATAGGGATAACAAAAATGTTTCCATTTTAATTATTGGACCTGGAGAGGAAACTGTGTTTTACAAAACTTGCTCCGATCTATAGCATTTAGGTGGAAGAATGCTTCAAATTATAGTTTGAATGGCACTGAACAAATAAAATTAAATTACCCCGAATGTTTAAAGTTAAATTAGTCTGATTAAAGATTTATGTATTAAGTTTAATTTTAGTTTAAAATCAATTAAAATCATAAGATAAAATTAAGTAAGGATAAGGTAAAACCGAGATATATTACGCCGTGAGGGTTATGGCGCGTTTTCTTTTTATCGAAAACTATCATTTTGGCATGGGAAAGGCATTCGGGGACGATAGTAGCCACCTATGCGACCAAATAAAGCGTGTCTACCTTGGTTATAAGCCAACTATCGTGTAAGGAGGTTTTGTCTACCTTCTTGAGGATCAACACAATTGAAATTTTATCATATATATTTCAAAGGTTCGTAATTTGTTTTGAAATTTTTTTAAGTATATTGTATTCTAATTCTGATTATCTAGATATAAATCAATAAAATAAGGTGAAAATTTATGTTATTTAAATTAATAATATTTTTTCTTCTTGTACAATTTGTTTTTTTAAATTATTAATGTCTTGCGTGTCATTCTTTAATGAATTAATATTAAACAAAAGAAAAATTATATATTTTAATAAACACATTATAATAAAAATGTGTATTTTAATTTGTGGCGTCACACAAGGCGTCCCTATCAATCATGCTCGAGCTCGAAGGCTCAAGAATATTCTAGACGCTACGAGAATATTCCAGAGGCTACGAGAATATTCCAGAAGAAATAGCTCCGCCTCCGGACACGCCCTACAGGGCGGACCAGGGGCAAGCGCTGGTGCTATATAAAGCCAGCTCGACAACAGTCCAGTAACCCAGTCCCATCCTCACCATCCTCTCCTATACACATGCCCCTAAATTGGTGACCCCGACTTGATGTTTTTTGGAACCGGTTGAATAAACCCTTGGGGGTGTCTCCAGCCGTTTCCATCAACGACGATGTCACGACGGCGCTGCCTCCGGCCCTCATCACCACGGCCGCCCCCGTCCTACATCGCCACGGCAGCCTCCGGCCCTCATCGCCACGGCTGCCTCCGGTCACCATCGCGGTCGCTCCCACTGCCGCTGAGGTCGCCGCCGTCATCGTCATCGCCTCGGACATTGTCGCCACCTTCCCGGCTTGCAGAGAGTAGGCAGATTGAGACTCTGTAAGCCATACCTCACTTATCCTTTCCGGCTTGCGGGGAGTAGGCAGATTGAGATTCCGCAAGCCACTACTACCCTCCAGTCCATGGATCGTTCTCCAGTAGGTCGTCTACGAGTTGCCCTGCGGTCAACCGCTCATCGGACACGAGTCGCCCTCCGGTCCCCGCACATTGCTCACTGACCATCCTCCGACTCCGTCGCATCGCTCACCGACCGCCCAGGGCCATCTAGCAGCACTCCGA
Source organism: Labia minor (assembly GCA_963082975.1). Lineage (NCBI taxonomy): Eukaryota > Metazoa > Arthropoda > Insecta > Dermaptera > Spongiphoridae > Labia > Labia minor. Next base: position 74,958,199 of record OY720344.1, read on the forward strand.
GAGGACTTCGTACTCTGGGTCCCGCACCGGCGATCCGCCTTTGGCCGACTTCGACTACTTCAACAACACCAACTTTGTAACCTCTACTCCCGAACACGTCAACAATAAATAAATACCGATTCTATAAACTACTTCGGCCTTTCATTGCCCCCTTGATCCTGCTGGCCTCAAATTTGATTTTGTTTTTCTTCTATTAGTAATTTATAATTAATTTTTAGGGACAAATTTACTACGGTGTTTTGACATTATAATTACGGGAGGGATTTCCTTACTAAATAAATAAATCATTGATGACTAAATATAATTATTATTTAATTTTAAATTAAAATTAATAAATGATTTTTATTTCAATATTTCAAAATTGCTATCTTCAGACTAATGAGTTATAGACCGTCTCCAATTTATATATATCAAAACATTTAAGTAAGTTTTAATTATTTTATTGATATCATTTTATTTGATAAAAAATGTGTAATGATGGTGGAATAACAATAATACATTTTTAAATTTCTAATATGTTTGTTCAATATATTTGGAATGGCACTGGAATTAATCTTAGTGGTGGCCAGTTGGTCAGACATGATTTTCAGCAAAGTTTCGATTGCCCCAGCCAGAGTTGTCAGCAAATTTCCTCAATCTTCTCTCTCACTCACTCCCTCTTACATCCTTTTCCTTTCTGATGCCTTCTCAAATATATCTCTTAAAAAAATTTCCCGACTGACCCAACTTTTTTAATACAGACCAACAGATAAAGATTTTTCCTATTTAAAAAAAAAATATTTTCATATAGCTACAATTTGCATATATTAACAGACCATTTTAATTATAAGCAGAAATATCTTAATCAAAGAAACTTAAATATAGAATTAATTTCATTTTCTTCTCATTCAACCAAGCAAAATAAATCCGTTATATATATATTGCGAATTTAAATAATCATCTTGAAAAGATAAGAAAAAGGGATTTTGTAAAGTCAAATCCCTTAAATCTCTTAATTTCATTTTACTTTTAAATTCTCGAAAAAGGTAAAACATAACAAATAACAAAAAAAAAAGAATAAAAAATTATTAGTATAAAATGCAATCAATTTTAGTTTTTATCAATTTAAAAATTAATATTAATATAATTAATTAGGTACCGATAAAATAAATTTTCAGTCCTTATACTATTTTTTTATTATTTTATGAAGTCAAAAAAAAATATTTTTAAGACATCAATAAATAAAATCAACAAATTGTCTTTGTTTTTGTTTTTAGTTTAATTACTCAATTACTAATTACCATTATATTTTAAGAGTGAAAATAATTTATAGATTACCAATATAAAAATCAAAATATGATTTTCTAGACAAATTGGACAAATATTTTAAATATGTTTTAAAAATCTCAAACATTATATTCTTATGTTATTAAAATTTATTACATAAAAGGTTTCTATTTTTATTTATTATGTTTGATAAATTCACTTTTATGAAAGTATATTAATAAAAAATAATATTAAATGGTATATAAATTTAAAATTTAGAATATTTGTATTTGTTTAAATTTTAATACATGTAATCTCAATAGAAAAATTTTAAAATCATTTACTACTACTATCTATCTCTGTGACTTACGGAACTCGAGAGTTCTTGACCACAGCAACCACTTTTCTCCAAGCGTCCCTATCCTGAGCCACAACCATGCATGTTTTATAAGCCAAATAAATGAAAATCTTGTACATACAGACTTTTTAATCAAATAATATGTATCAAGACCCGAAGAGCGCCGAAGGCGGTATGAGCAGCTAGTCTTTTATTTAATAATATTTGATTATTTTATTTGTATTGGATGAATTCTTGATAAAAAATATTTATACTATATATTTATATTATATATTAATTTATATAAAATCAAAATTTTTCCTAATAATAAATAACGAATAAAACATTTAATATTTATTTGGCTCAGCAACCACATTTTTCCGATTATCTCTATCCCGAGTCATCACCATCCAATTCCTATAATGACAGTATATTTTTTTGAAATTTTAACTATATTTTTGGCTTAATATTAAAAATTAGTTTATTTATTATATTTAAAAATTAATTAACATATATTTGTATTTTCTTTCATAACATGTGTGTACATAAATATGTTAACACATTATTACAAACATTCGAACCGGAAAATCAACATTTTTAATCGTTATTTTTGGTATAATAATTTACAAGCTAATAAAATAAATAAAATATAATTTTATTTGATTTATTCAAAAGAGAATTCACAAAAGTAAAATTAAAAACAAAATATTTATGTAATGGTAAATAGTCTTTGATCTTTTTTTTATCTAAATAAAAGAAATTACTTTCTTTCATCTTATATTTGGAGATATTTAAATTTAAGTACATATGTAGGTTATTGATATATATATATATCAAAATATAAGTAATTTAATCCTCTAGTGTATTAATTAAAAAAAATAATTTATTTATACAATAATTTGCATTAACATGTTAAATAAACTGAGAAGTTTATCAAATAATTATTATATAATGAGATTTGATGGTTAGATAGAAGAATTAAGGAAACTTTGAAAAAACTGATCTTTTTAGATGACACAATATTACACTGCAAGCTGTATTAAATGACCCATTTAGTTTAATTTAACAATGTTTCCAATTTTATTTCAATATTTTATATTTAATGACATAAAGTATTTTTTATATAATATTTTTATATTTTTTTCAAAAATTTTTTATTATAATCTTCATTCTAAAGCAGCGGTCGCCAAACTTTTTGACCTCACGGACCAGTTAATTCATAATTTAAATCCCGCGGACCACTAATAGAATTTTTTAAGTGTTAAATATATTTATAAATAAAAATTGTGATCAAAGAACACATAAACATTGAGTTTTTATAACTTATCTCGTATTGTTATGAAATGAATCATGTTTTAATGCATCTTAAAACATAACTTAAGATGATGATTAAGGATATTCCACATTTTTCTGCGGACCAGCGAAATTTTCTCGCGGACCACCACTTTGGCAACCGCTGCTCTAAAGGACTAATATAAATAACAAAGTTGTTAATTATAATTACTTATTATCTCTTCTTTGATTTTCAGAAAATTAATTTTTTTTATATAAACTTTGAAGTTTTTTCTTCCTGACTTCAGGAGTTAATTTATCTTATATTGTCTTTTAATGACTATAACAAAAATCAATATTTGTATATATACCTGAACGATGAATATAGATGATAATTAAAAATATAAAAAAAAATATTTTTGTTTAAGTTTCGGTGATATCATGCAATTCTATATTTTATTTTCTATTAAATAAATTAAAATTGTAATTATAATTATGATTTATCTTTTATTTATAAAAAGAAATAATATTAATTAAAAAAAATATACAAAGAATTAAAATGTTGATTTTATATTACAAAATTATTGTTGTAAAACTGAATATGATTTTAAAACATTATGAAAAGAGGGTGAAAAAAATCTGAGTTATTAAATTAAAATGCTTGGAATCAAAATAAAAATTAAAATTCTATTATTTTTCAATAAAATAGTTCTTGAAATTAATTATAAATAAATATTTATATATATACTTAATTTTTTTAATTATAAATACACATACGAAATATTGTTATTCGTTGATTTCACGATTTTATTAATAGTTAGATAATTATTTTTTTCTTTAAATTATTTATAATTCTCGATTTATAAATAAGGAAAAATAAATTGAAAAATTTTAAGTGATGTATATATTTCAAATCAAAATATTTTACTAAATTATAAAGAGAATACATGAGATGGATAAGAAAAGAAAATACTCCGGAGAGAAAATAACAATCATGTGTGTGAATGATGTTGAAATACTGCCCCTAGCTGGATAGGCCACTTGTATTACTGCTCGACAACTAACATGATGTCCACACAACTTTATATCAAATGATCCTTACAAGAAATATAGATTTTTTTACATAAAGATATCAAGTAAATTTTTCAAGATAAAGACTAACGGTACTTTATTTCAAGTGGAGGGGAGCAATACCTTGGGAGGGTCAGTCGGTGTCCTGCCGTCAGCTATGAATATCCTACGCATGAATCAACCCCGTTACAACCAAAACTGGTGAGTAAATATTAATGAATAATTAATTAAAGACTCCTTATATAATAGATTTTCTATTTATCGACACACTTTTAACTCTATTAACTTAGTTTGTAAAAAAAAAGATTTTTTTCAAGTTAAATAAATGTAAAGCTATTTCAAACAATTAAACAATTTTTAAAAAAATATATAATCAAGGGATTGAATAACCAAAAATGGAAATTTAATAGAAATTGTTTAAATTTTTAATTACAGTGCCTTGAATTAAATTCATTATTTCTCTAAATATTAATAAATTAATTATTGATTCAATAAATGAAAAATATTAGACATTTTATATATTTTCATTTATTTTTGTACAATGAAATATATATGTATATCCAAAAGTAAATATATATAAACAAGCTAGTAACATATTTTTTTAAAATAAAAGTTATTCAAGCATACATTTTAATATGAAAATACACTTAAATATTCATATACATAACCAGTTATCTTACATTTATAATTGTAAATATTTGAATATTGTAAACCTTTCACCTGGTCCATGATTTAATTTAAAATGTTTATTTCGATGAGAACATCATTTGATATGTTTTAAAGAAAAAACAAAAATAAAACATACTTTCTATTTTTTTTTAATTATTTTTTTCATTATAAATACTTTTACAATTTATTAATAAGATATTAGTCCGATTTTAGTTTATTGTTTTTTTATTTAATATTCTTAAGCAACTCAGATTTTATTAATGAAAATTCATAAATGTAGTATCTAAAATCATTGGAATCTGATATAAATTCCATTAAAAAAAAATCTCATAAAATCTTCCAATAAAAGTTAATATCGACAGATCATGTGATGAAATTTAATCTCGTCATATTTAAAATATTTATGGCGTTAAACGAAAAAGTAAAATAATAAAAATAAATAAAAATAATTAGGGTAATAACTTTTCACCTGTTATTGTCACCAATTATTACATGTTTTCTCATGTATCCAATATCAAGTATATTTTATTAATGAATAGTAATTAAAATACATTCGATCCATTGTTGATTATTTATGATTGACCTACTTTAATTTGATCCCAAACCGTTTATGCAATTTATTAAATTTATTCTCTTTTATATCAAAAAATGTTCATTTAAAATTCTAATATTTAATATTGAATAAAAAAATATCTCATAAATGATATTTCGAAAATATATTTTTAAATAAAAAGAAGATAAAATATCTTTTGAAAATTCAATTCTAAGGAAGTTTGATAAATCCTTTTTTCTTATGAATTCTTCCTTTTATTTAATATAATTATTTATTCCGTTCCGTTGTGGTTTTTAATAAACAAAACAGAAAAAGTGATTACCTTCTATTTTATAAATTAATTCACTTATTAAATATATATTTTCTTTAGAAATTTAATTTTATTAATTAAATTCTTTGAAATGAGAAATATCTTTAATTATTGATAAAAAAAATATGTTTTAGTTAAATTTCCTATAATTTTATTAATAATAATAATAATATTATGAATGTTATCATATGCAAATATTAAGTAATAAAATATTAAATAAAAATATATAAAACAGTGAAATTATTTCTATTTCTTTTATATTTTAAGAAATCCTTGTTTATGATTTTTATTAATTAATTTTATGGGTTCCTATAAATATATATATATATATATATATATATATATAATGATAATATAATAAATATAAAAGCTCACTTCTTTGACTAATTTAATCACTAATTTGGTGCTTGTTATTTATATTATCGCCACTTTAAGTTTGAAGCTTAGTATTTGAAATTTTTAGTCTTAATATAATAATAATAGTAATATTAATAATAATAATCTTGTAAGCCCACCCCTTTCACAACCGAAATTAATAAGTACCCAAAATTTTAAAAAGCATAGAGTAAGAGCAAAGAGAAAAAGCGTTCCTGTCTTATATTATGTATTTATTTAAAAAAATGTCTTTTGTAGATATATTCAGAATAATGAATTGTATTGCAATTGTAATAATTTGCGGTTTCTTTATCGTTCGGCGCCTGGATCTGTTAAAACAATATATTTTTTTAAAATATTTCATAAATGGAATGAATTTACATATTGACATTAAGTCAAAATTCATATTTTCATCTAATATATATATATATATTCTTTGAGTAGGTATCACTCTAGCAGGGTAAAGTATGACATTCGAAGAAAATTATAATCTAAATTTCTCTTATAGCAACATGATTAATCATTTATTTATGTGATGCTCTTTTTACTTTATTTTAATATTCATACAAAAATTCACATGAATTATTCCACTTTCCTTATGGTTATTCCATAAAACATCAAATTTTAATTTTATAAACATTTCATAGACATTCATTTTAGATATTATTTCATATTCATTTTATTCGTTTCTTGATCCAAATTAAATCATTGTTAAATAATATTCTTTATAAATAATTATTAATAATTCTATTTTCTATTTTTGATTTTTCTTTAATTCTTTAGTTTGTCTTTCTTTCATTTAAAAGAAAAAAATATTTCTTTTCCTCATTAATTGAATTCTTTCATCGTTCTTTCGTCTACTTGAATTATTATCATCAATTCAATTTGTTGCTCGACAAAAATAACTAATTATCTTTTACTTTTTTGTTTTTTTTATTTTAAATGATATATTTATTAAATTTATCCAGTCCATTATATAACGTATTGGTTAATGTTGTATTTTTTTATTTTTATTTGCAATTTAGAATAAAAACAATTAAAATTTCAATATTATAAAAAGAATATTACTTTTTGATTTATTGCGTTTGTGTAATATTGATAATTAAATATTAAATAATATTTTTATTTGAAAAAAGTGAAAAAGTTCATTACAGTATAAAATAAATATTTTAATATTATCATTGAAATAATATTTCATTTTAATTTCATACCCGAAGATTATTTAGATAGATTGATTTTTTAATTTGGTAAAAATCCATTTCTTCTATACTATTCTTCTTTCTATTCTTTAGTGATTTATATTAAATATCTTTTTATCATTATTATTAGTATTATTAATACCTATTTGTAATTTTATTCTAAATTATTAAAAAATAAAAATAATTTCTAATATGATGTTTTTGATTAATAGTTTAATTGTAGTTTTTCTTTAAAATTACATATAATATAATTTTAATTCAGCTATAAAAGAAGGAGAAGTAAATTTATGTTAAACACAAATTTCAATAAACTTAATAGTTTTTATTTCTAAATTAATTAATTTTTTCATATATTTTTAAATTTTTGGTTTCTCCTCTTTTTTTTATTTGTGGAAAACGATATCTTCAAATTGATTAATTGCTAATTAAGAGAAATTATTTATTAAGCTTTTATTTTAATACAAGTAGCATTATTTAGAGTATTTTAGAAATTATATTTAATATGTAAAATCACTTAACTAAACTGAGAGATGAAAAACATTAATAAATCACATTTAACATAATATATATAAGTTACATCCTCCACCTGGATGGCTCAGTTCGGATAGGATTGAAAGGAGGAATGTTGTTATCAAATTTATTTTATCTATAAGGGTTGGGACACAGGAAACAAGTTTCAAAAGGACAGTACAAAATTATTATTTATAATTTTCTTTATTTGCATTAATTATACCATTGACATAATTTGTATTATAATTATTTGCAATAAAGTATTTGTAGAAGCAAATATACGAATGGGGGATTGGGGAGTTGTTCGTTTTGATGTCTGGCTACATTAACATGTCGACCCTATTCGGGAGGTTTGATAGACTTAACCACAAAGGTCTATCAGGAGGAGTGTGAACTCTGGTAGGCGGCTATTACCAGTGTATCGCGATTACGATACCTATTCACCTCAAGACGAGGAATTTCACCTCGGAGCCACCAGACATTAATAGCACAGGACACGAACGGGGTTTAGAAGAGATTATGCGCCGATGAGATTGAGAGCGAGCCGTTTGTTGGTTTAACGACTAAATACTGGAAATTAGCCGGAGTTGAGGGTCAATTTGATGTTGATGAAACCGTGATCAAAGTGACGTGGACCCGGCCTCGATGACACTTCAACTGATTCGAGTAGCGTGAGCCCTCGATATTTAAAGGGGGTCCCAGCCATTAGTATTAGTGTAAGTAGTTTAGTCCGTGTGTGAGAATCGCTATTTTATCTCATTTCCAGATGTCCAGGTTCTGTGAATGTCTGTTTATCCTATTTGACCTCTCGTGATGGCCAAACGGTTGCAATACGATCCCTGTGGGATCGCTCTCCCTTATACCATCTTTGCTAAGGTTTAATCTATTTTCCAACTGTTCATGGCTAGGTGGTCCAAGGCGTGGGAACGATCTGGATATGTCATTAGGGATGACATAACTTATATATATATATATAACATCCAATATATTATTTATTTTTTGATGATTGGAATTTACTAATTCTATTTTAAAAAAAATTAGACTAGATTAAATTTAAATTAAGATTTATTTTGATCTAAATAAATAATTTATTTTTAAAGTTGTATAAATATATGGTAAATTTTTGTAATACTATATATTGTAATAGGTATTTAATTTAGAAACCAACATTCAAGGTCCCATTCTCGAGTGAAAAAATGGTCCACTATTAATTTAATAGTACATACTAGAAAATAACCCCATCTTTGCCGATGTTTTTATACGCTCTTTATTAACTTTACTTTTCTGTCTGTCTGTCTGTAATGTTAAAAGTTTGCAATTGAATTTTATTCTACTTCTAATTGAGCAATTTCGCTCAAATTCGAAACGCATATTGAAAGTCGATGACACTGCAATAATCAAAAAGAAATATTTTGAATTTTTCAAAAATACGGATTTTTAAAATTTGTGAATTTAACTGATTTATATTAATACAATGTTATATTTATATTTATATTTACAACTTTTTTATATTTTACATTTTCTATACATTTTCTATACAATGTGCTTGTGTTGTTACAATTAAGGAAGATAATTTTATTTTCAGCTTAAAAAAATTAACACAGATTCATATACAAATAAATAATTTTCATTTTTTTAATATTTATATTTGCATTTAATATTGAATAGAACTTTAAATTATAATATTTTAATAATAATAATCAATAAAATATAATATTTTAATTTCACAATTTAAAATAATTTCAGCCTGATACGATATTTACAAAGACAATAAAAAATTAGTATTATAGATTATTAGATTCAAATTTGTTAATTTGTTAATCGAATTAATTATTTTGACGTTGCATCCCCTGATGAATCTGGGCATGATAAAATAATTGGCTTAGTAATTTACTAATCACTTTATAGATGGGATAGGACAAATGTTATGCTTATTTTAAGGGATTTGGTATGGATGCATGTGCTGTATTAATTGCATGTTAGGTCTAGGTTATGATACAGTGCGTCATTAAGGATGATTTCGAATTGGACAAACGACTAGAACAAACTTCCGGGAAGTAGTCTAACAATTTACTATAATAAGAAAGTCCAATGGATGATCTATGCAACTCCCAATAGATACTGCTTTATTGTTCAGGGTATTTCACACACACACACACACATAGTTCAAAATTCAAAATCCATCTCATATTCAACGTATAGATTTATAAACTAATCATTAATAATTTTTTTATTTTCTCTTTCACATTAATTAGTTGTGGACTACAAAGGACTCTCACCACAGTTTATTTTAATTTATTTTATTATTTTTATTATAAATACATTTTTTTTCTTAAAATTTAAACTACTTTTATTTTTGGACGAAAAAATATGATTGAAAATTGAATTATATATATATAGTATCTGGGACACACCGAGCTCTCGCTTTAAAAACTATTGATATACAATTCTTTAATTATTTATTACAATTATTAAATGTTACATCATTGCATCAATCTGATTAAAATGAAAGGAACTGGGGTCCTCAATAATAATTCCTGGTTCTCCGAGCCACCACTCGGTCAATAAACAAAAAAGATTCTTTATTATCGGGTTTGGCTGGTAATATTAATACCTGATTCACCGACTCTACTAAAATAAGGCACCGACTCGCCTTAAATCTACTAAGAGTATATAAACTCATGGATCATGGAGGAATATCTCACTACTTACAATAGAGACAAGTCAGGAATGCTCTATAGGCTTTGTCAATATAACATACCTTTACAGTGAAACCTAGGGTTACAATTTGAATTTGTTTCGGAATTGGCTCATAACCCGAAGAAAGATGAGGACACCGGGGAATGGCGGTGACTGCATAACAAGGAATTGCATGACCTCTATGCATCTCTAGATATAGGTCATAAAATAGAGAAGGCTGGGATCGGCAAGGTACATGGCTAGAATGAGAGAGGAAAAATATATTGGTGGGGAGTTCGATTGGAAAACGTCCGTTTGGAAGACCAATTGTGAACAGGGTGGACAATGTAGGAAGGAACGTGAGAGAGATGGGACAGGGTAGGAGTTAGATGGTTATAGCTCAGAATAGGGACACTCGGGGGGGTACAGGGGGCGGAGCCCCCGTCTAGATGTGAAGAGCGACGAAGGAGCTCTGAGCAGCTATAAATAATATAATCTAAAGTATTCACTCATTCCTTTCTCATGTCGATTCTCACTATTATACTCTAATAATAATTAACATGTGAAAGAAATTATAATAATTATCAACAAATGAACAACGTTCTCATTTTGTGAATGTCAAATTGGCATCTTAATGAAATGACCAATTGGTTTTAAAAATAAAATTCAGGGATTTATATTATTAAACTGTTTTTGTTTAAAAAATAATCAATCATTATGACTCGCGGGACGCTTTTATTTAATTAACCCGACTTGTAGGAAAAAGTTAATTTTGTAATCAATTTCAATTAAAACAGATCACATTTTTTTTTTGTCTTTTCAACAACATTTCTTTTATTATGTAAAACTAAAAATAAACCTTCAATACGAATCTATTTACATATTTTGTGTAGTTTTAAATGAATTTATTAATTAATTTTATTTAAGTGATATCATTCTTTTATTAGAATATTCTCCAATCAAAGAATTTTGAGTTATTATAAACTCAATTTTTCCGTTTCTCTGATTTTTTTTTAATTAAGCATATAATATCATATTATAATGGAATTATAATCAATAAAGTAATAATCATTATATTAATGATACATTTTATTAAAAATAATTGGTAATTTTTGTCAAAGTTGGAAAAGTTTTCAACTAAATAAAATAGTTTAATTAAATAGTTTAATTAAATTAATTCAATATATACTTATCCATATAATATTTTTAAATTTTAAAGTATTTTTCATCAAAAGAATATTATTAAACCCATTTGAAAAGAGAAAAATAAACTCAATCTCTCTAGTGTTTCTGAACTTATGTTAGTATTTGGCTGTTTGATTTCTCTAACTAATCCACCTCCATCTAATATCTATCTCTTTCCAATTTCCCTTCAGGCTTTGAGTTCGCTTTCCGTAGTAGATTTCAATCAACTTTCTATTATTGCTCTTCTTTTTTAACCTAAAAATTAACTCGATATTATAATTGTTATAAATTTGTTTATTTTCTATTTTATCCAATGTTATAAATAAAATAAGGATTTTTACGTTAGATGCTTTTTGGCGCCCCCATTGGCGCCCATGAAACGTGCCATGCCTGCCATTCTCTAGTTACACCACTGCGCCTTAACCCTAGTATATTTTTTCCCACCCAGCCCATTCTTACTAAAACACTAGTACTTTTAATCAATCCAAAACTAAGCTAAAAAATTTTTAGAAATCAAACTCTTCATATTACTAAAAATTCTTATAATTATTAATATTTAAATATTATTTACATGGAGCTGAGTCAGAACCATCTACCTAAAAATTAGTAAATTATTTATTAATGAATTCAGTAAACATTATTTGATACAGTTATTACAAAAGTATTTATAATCTTAATTTATTAATGATAGTTTTTTTAAATATGAATATTTAATGGCAACAAAATTTACAGTATAATCTTGATTCATCATTTATATTTATAACTTTATTTTTTTAATCAAAGTTTTCTTAATTTCGATTGTAACCATAAAAGCTTAAACTTTAATATTAATGAATTCATCCAACGTACAAATCACCAACAACTTTTTCAAAGAAACGTACCTATTAATGAAAAAAAAACGAATAAATTTCCCATTCGACACTCCTTTAATAACGAATACATTTTTTAATGAGTTCCTTTTTCTTACAGCTGGTGACGATTAATTAAATTTACTTTTGAAGTTTTCTTCGTTTTTTTTTAAATCTCCCAACTCTCGATTATTTTTTAATTAAGCAAACGGAAAGCTGGAAATCAGTGACAAAGCTGTCATTTATAAAATAGAAAAGTTATTAGGATTAACAATATATATATATATATATTAATTAAAAACAAGCAAAGAAAAAAATAAAATAAAATAAAGATAAATTCGAGTGTAGATTTATTCAATTCATAATCATACCAAATATAATTAAATTTATAAGTTTATAAATTTTATATGAAGATTTTATTTATTGAAATACACAACTATTGATTGATTACCCTGAATAATATAGAAATCAGAATATGCTGAGCAATCTTCGACATGATAATTGTTTTAAATAAAAATAATTTTTAAAAAAAAAACATTTGTATGTAAAATGGATTAAAGTAGTCTTTGACCACATTGTCAAAATAGGAGCTAATTGGGATTCATCTATCATTCTCGACATTGAATAGATGAACAAAAGTAGACAGGATGACATAAGCTATCAAAAGCAAATGCTTGTTCACAAACATACAGTTATTATCTAAAGATTAAGCGAGAAAATGAGAGAAGAGGGAAATGTTGATGTGCTATTTAGAGAAGTTTTTAATTTTAATGTGCATGGATCAGTTATAAACAATCTTAATATAGTATTAATTATAATACTTAGAAATTACTCAAAATTAAAATAAATGAAATCTGAGTGCTACAATTCATTTTAATAATGTGTGTGTGTGTTAAGAAAATAAGTAATTAATTTGAAAGTTCATCAGGTACATTCTAAGTCTGATTCATTAAACTATATCTTATCTTATTGAACTAGCAATAATTGTATATTTATGTATTTGTATATATATTTGTATATTTTTGAGATGTTAAACCGCTCGATGAATTTTTTTGAAATTGACACCATAGATAATATTTATAAAGACGAATCGATCTGTATTGGTTTCAGCCTCAAGAAAAATCAACTTTATTAGTTAATAAGTTGACCTGTGGCCAGGTCCGAACCGACCGACGGTTTGAAATAAATTAATTTCCAGCTACAGAAACAATTTCAAATAATTTTAATATCTTATCTTATTATGCTAGCTAAAATTGTATATATGTATTTATCTATATATCATGGTTCTCAAAAACCGCTCTAACGATTTTTTTCAAATTCACACTAGATATAGTATTTATAAAGAAAAATTAAGTTTTATTGATGATATCTCTTGAAACATACAGCTTCATTATTAATTTCTTAATTGAAAATTATATATTATATGGAAAACGTCAAAATTTTTAATACTGCCTGCTAAGAGAGTAAAAAAATGACAATTTTTTATCTAAATACATATAGTCCAGCGGTTGGACTGATGTTTTAACGAGTGGATTTCGTCGGTTCGAAACTCGCCGGGTGAATCGTTATTTAAAAATGAAAATAATGATTTTGTTATTTTTTTTTTCTTTTTATCTATTGTTTACTTTTTAATTTATTTATTCATTGTTCTTTTATTAATTAAGTTTTAGATAGTTTTATAATTTTTAATATTTTTTCAATAAAATATTATTTAATATATTTATTAATATTATTTTATTAAATTAAGATGAAATAGAATAATTGAAAGGTACCGTAAAAATAGAAATATAAATTAAAAGAACTTTAATTTATATTTTAGCAATTGCAATTTATAATTAATTATTAATTACCAATTGTCGACCACAGTTGGTATATTGTGTAGTTGTTGAGAATTTTCAAAATATGTCGAAGCCAATCATCCCCTCCTCTGCCACTTGGCAAAATTGTCCACCCCTCTCTCTCTATTGGGGTAACGAAGAGGCATATCTCTGGGTTTTCCCTGCGTTTTTTTTTTAAAACAATTATTTTTAGAAAGTCTTTGCCATGTGCTCAGTATCATAATACATCCAATATATCCAATATATATAAGCATAAAAAACAAGCATTTTTATATTTATATTTATATTTATATATATTACAATATTTATTCTAAAAATAAAATTAAAAAAATATTTATATTATATTCATATTTGTTTTTTGTTTCGTTTTTATTCTGCAAAATATTGTTTTTTTGATTTTTTGTTAAACTAAAAGTGAAATATTTGTTGGGAAATTATTTCTACTTTATTAATTGTTAATAGTTATTACATTTTAATTAACAGTGTTTTCGGAATACGTATATTCTCTTATCTGTCTCACAAGTCTACCTGCAGGTAACAATTTCTATTACTCTCTCTTTAGCTAGGTAACAACTTTTATTATTTTTTGATAATTATGTCAATTATTTGATAATTATGTCAATTAAATTTTTGTGAATAAATAAACATATATAAAAAACTATATATAAAATTTGAATTTTCATCCATTCATTCATTTAAAATCATTTATTTAAAATGATTTAAAACATTTATTAAAATGATTTAAAACATTCATTTAAAATGATAAAGAATATCTTATTCAAAATAAATTCAAAGTATATTTTCATACTTATCTTATCTTATTATGCTAGCTAAAATTGTATATATCTATCTATCTATATATATTGGTTCTCAAAAACCGCTCTAACGATTTTTTTCAAATTCACACTAGATATAGTATTTATAAAGAAAAATTGAGTTTTATTGATCACATCTCTTGAAACATACAGCTTCATTATTAATTTCTTAATTGAAAATTATATATGGAAAACGTCAAAATTGGCATCCATTTTTATTTTTTAACTGAAGTTGTATTAATATTTTTTTTATATTTAAAATATTTTAAAATTTATTATTTAATTTCGAAATAAAATTAAAAATATTTATTTTTAATAAAATATATATAGATATTTATTAATCTCTCTCAAAAAAAAAAAAAAAAAAAGTAAAAAAAATCAAATACTGCCTGCTAAGACAGTAAAAAAATGACAATT
The DNA here is from genome assembly GCA_963082975.1 of Labia minor. NCBI lineage: Eukaryota > Metazoa > Arthropoda > Insecta > Dermaptera > Spongiphoridae > Labia > Labia minor. The sequence goes on from OY720344.1 coordinate 74,973,522, forward strand.
TTTTATCTAAATATATATAGTCCAGAGGTTAGAGTGATGTTTTAACGAGTGGATTTCGTCGGTTCGAAACTCGCCGGGTGAATCGTTATTTAAAAATGAAAATAATGATTTTGTTATTTTTTTTTCTTTTTATCTATTGTTTACTTTTTAATAAATTACTATTTTATATTTATTTATTCATTGTTCTTTTATTAATTAAGTTTTAGATAGTAATATAATTTTTAATATTTTTTCAATAAAATATTATTTAATATATTTATTAATATTATTTTATTTATTATTATTGAGTACCCGAAGTTCCATTCATTTTAATCAGATTGATGCAATGATGCAACAGTTAATAATTGTAATATTGTAATAAATTTCTATCTTGAAAATTGTTACATATTATTCAGGATATTTTAAAAACAATTTCTTTCTTTAATTAATATTCATTTTTTCTATAAGTCAGATATATTTCCAAATATTAAATAATTTTTGAAGTGAAAACTTCTTTAGCGGCGTTGAGCACTTTTGCGGGATGGGGAAAAAGTATAGAACTCGCGTGATCGTGACCAACACCATGAAGCTAGCACATTACGTCTGCTTTCAAATTTCTTATAACAGAGCGCGAAATTTGAATTGTCATTAGAACTGTTTTATAAATTATCTCTAACATATAAATATATATTTATTATGTAAAGTTCATTTCGTATAATTTTGATTATATATGTATATATGAAATGAACTTTACGTTAGAGATAAGAATTATAAAACAGTTCGTATTGCAATATTTTAAACAAAGTTGTGTATTTATATATATATAAATATAAGTTACAAATTTGTTTAAAATATATGTTTAAAATAATATATAAGTTATATATATATACATGCATATGAAATTCATCTTTCTCGTGAAATAGCGCGAATTTCGTCTGTTTTAAAATTTCTTACGCAGAAGTTTTCACTTCTGTCGGCCAGTCCCACGACTGCCAATTTTGCTTTTTTAATTCCGAAAAGCTGCAAAGCACGTTTTTTTGTCTTTAGTTTGTTTTATAACCACTTGGGGCGCTAAACAGTTTTTCAAAAAAACACTATAGAAAAAAAATATATGTACCTATATATTATATATTTATGTATTATTGAGGAGCACAAGTTCATTAATTTTAATCAGATTGATGCAAATGTGTAACATTTAATAATTGTAATAAATAATTAAAGAATTGTGTATCAATATTTTTTAAAGGGTAGAGCGAGAGCTCGGTGTCTCAGGTATTAATATTACCAGCCAAATCCAATAATAATGAATCATTTTTTTTAACTTAAGTACCGAGCCGAGGCTCGGGGTCCCGGTACTATCTATTAATGTAATAAAAAACAGATATGGATACATAAATAATAAATATAAACATTTTTAATTGTATTTTATTTATAATATATATGCAAGACCAGGCTGTGACGTCATGAATGGCTGGATGACGTCATATAATTTTAAATCAAGAAAAAACTAATAAATATGATTTTCCCGAGGATAAAACCAATACAAAGTGCATGATTCGTGGTGATATATAAAAAAATCTCCTTTGGTGTGAAATTAACCCTTTCCTTCCTATCGTCGATCGCTAATACTACCACTTCCGGTTTCCGGAATTGCACCAAAAGTTGATCAATTCATCCCACTGATGCATTAAGTAAATATACCAAATTTCATCAAAATCGGTTGAGCCGTTCAGGCTGTACACATCTATACGGACGGACGGATGGACAGACGGACGGACAGACATCATGCTAAAAATACTTTTTTCTGTTTAGAAAATGCATGATTCGTGGAGATATGTAAAAATCTCCACATGTGAAATTTGGTGTGAAAACAATACCTCCCTTACTATCGTCGGTCGGTAAAAATTATATGACGTTACAAATTACGTCATCCTTATTGAAATTTTCCTCTTGTCATTCTTTTTTAATTGACATTCTATTAATATTTTTTTATACTTAAAATATTTTACTTAATTTCGAAATAAAATTAAAAATATTTATATTTATATTTATTTTTAGAATAAAATTACGAAATATATTTATTAATCTCTCACCAAAAAAAATCTAAAATTTATCTTATTTGTTTTGCAAACATTGTAAGTTATTTAAGATATTTTAAAAATAAATAAAATTAAATTTAAAAAATCTGCGAAGTCCGTTTTTTTCTTTAGTTCTTCTTGTGTTTCAAAAATTAACATTGAGTTTCCGAGTCTATTAAGGATGGTATGTGATCCATAAATCATAAGTTAATATTCAATAATAGTTATTAGAACGTTTAGAAGATTTTCGCTAACGATCAGCGAAAAACCGGCGAAGTGAGTTAAATTCAGCAGCATTAGGACATTTAAGGGATGTATAATTTCATAGTTTTTAAGATATTTTTTTGATTTGTGTTCCTTTAAAATATTTGAAATATTTTAATCTGTTTTGTCATTCAATTTTTTGTTAAGTACCGGGACCCCGAGCCTCGGCTCGGTACTTAAGTTAAAAAAAATGATTCATTATTATTGGATTTGGCTGGTAATATTAATACCTGAGACACCGAGCTCTCGCTCTACCCTTTAAAAAATATTGATACACAATTCTTTAATTATTTATTACAATTATTAAATGTTACACATTTGCATCAATCTGATTAAAATTAATGAACTTGTGCTCCTCAATAATACATAAATATATAATATATAGGTACATATATTTTTTTTCTATAGTGTTTTTTTGAAAAACTGTTTAGCGCCCCAAGTGGTTATAAAACAAACTAAAGACAAAAAAACGTGCTTTGCAGCTTTTCGGAATTAAAAAAGCAAAATTGGCAGTCGTGGGACTGGCCGACAGAAGTGAAAACTTCTGCGTAAGAAATTTTAAAACAGACGAAATTCGCGCTATTTCACGAGAAAGATGAATTTCATATGCATGTATATATATATAACTTATATATTATTTTAAACATATATTTTAAACAAATTTGTAACTTATATTTATATATATATAAATACACAACTTTGTTTAAAATATTGCAATACGAACTGTTTTATAATTCTTATCTCTAACGTAAAGTTCATTTCATATATACATATATAATCAAAATTATACGAAATGAACTTTACATAATAAATATATATTTATATGTTAGAGATAATTTATAAAACAGTTCTAATGACAATTCAAATTTCGCGCTCTGTTATAAGAAATTTGAAAGCAGACGTAATGTGCTAGCTTCATGGTGTTGGTCACGATCACGCGAGTTCTATACTTTTTCCCCATCCCGCAAAAGTGCTCAACGCCGCTAAAGAAGTTTTCACTTCAAAAATTATTTAATATTTGGAAATATATCTGACTTATAGAAAAAATGAATATTAATTAAAGAAAGAAATTGTTTTTAAAATATCCTGAATAATATGTAACAATTTTCAAGATAGAAATTTATTACAATATTACAATTATTAACTGTTGCATCATTGCATCAATCTGATTAAAATGAATGGAACTTCGGGTACTCAATAATAATAAATAAAATAATATTAATAAATATATTAAATAATATTTTATTGAAAAAATATTAAAAATTATATTACTATCTAAAACTTAATTAATAAAAGAACAATGAATAAATAAATATAAAATAGTAATTTATTAAAAAGTAAACAATAGATAAAAAGAAAAAAAAATAACAAAATCATTATTTTCATTTTTAAATAACGATTCACCCGGCGAGTTTCGAACCGACGAAATCCACTCGTTAAAACATCACTCTAACCTCTGGACTATATATATTTAGATAAAAAATTGTCATTTTTTTACTGTCTTAGCAGGCAGTATTTGATTTTTTTTACTTTTTTTTTTTTTTTTTTTGAGAGAGATTAATAAATATCTATATATATTTTATTAAAAATAAATATTTTTAATTTTATTTCGAAATTAAATAATAAATTTTAAAATATTTTAAATATAAAAAAAATATTAATACAACTTCAGTTAAAAAATAAAAATGGATGCCAATTTTGACGTTTTCCATATATAATTTTCAATTAAGAAATTAATAATGAAGCTGTATGTTTCAAGAGATGTGATCAATAAAACTCAATTTTTCTTTATAAATACTATATCTAGTGTGAATTTGAAAAAAATCGTTAGAGCGGTTTTTGAGAACCAATATATATAGATAGATAGATATATACAATTTTAGCTAGCATAATAAGATAAGATAAGTATGAAAATATACTTTGAATTTATTTTGAATAAGATATTCTTTATCATTTTAAATGAATGTTTTAAATCATTTTAATAAATGTTTTAAATCATTTTAAATAAATGATTTTAAATGAATGAATGGATGAAAATTCAAATTTTATATATAGTTTTTTATATATGTTTATTTATTCACAAAAATTTAATTGACATAATTATCAAATAATTGACATAATTATCAAAAAATAATAAAAGTTGTTACCTAGCTAAAGAGAGAGTAATAGAAATTGTTACCTGCAGGTAGACTTGTGAGACAGATAAGAGAATATACGTATTCCGAAAACACTGTTAATTAAAATGTAATAACTATTAACAATTAATAAAGTAGAAATAATTTCCCAACAAATATTTCACTTTTAGTTTAACAAAAAATCAAAAAAACAATATTTTGCAGAATAAAAACGAAACAAAAAACAAATATGAATATAATATAAATATTTTTTTAATTTTATTTTTAGAATAAATATTGTAATATATATAAATATAAATATAAATATAAAAATGCTTGTTTTTTATGCTTATATATATTGGATATATTGGATGTATTATGATACTGAGCACATGGCAAAGACTTTCTAAAAATAATTGTTTTAAAAAAAAAACGCAGGGAAAACCCAGAGATATGCCTCTTCGTTACCCCAATAGAGAGAGAGGGGTGGACAATTTTGCCAAGTGGCAGAGGAGGGGATGATTGGCTTCGACATATTTTGAAAATTCTCAACAACTACACAATATACCAACTGTGGTCGACAATTGGTAATTAATAATTAATTATAAATTGCAATTGCTAAAATATAAATTAAAGTTCTTTTAATTTATATTTCTATTTTTACGGTACCTTTCAATTATTCTATTTCATCTTAATTTAATAAAATAATATTAATAAATATATTAAATAATATTTTATTGAAAAAATATTAAAAATTATAAAACTATCTAAAACTTAATTAATAAAAGAACAATGAATAAATAAATTAAAAAGTAAACAATAGATAAAAAGAAAAAAAAAATAACAAAATCATTATTTTCATTTTTAAATAACGATTCACCCGGCGAGTTTCGAACCGACGAAATCCACTCGTTAAAACATCAGTCCAACCGCTGGACTATATGTATTTAGATAAAAAATTGTCATTTTTTTACTGTCTTAGCAGGCAGTATTAAAAATTTTGACGTTTTCCATATAATATATAATTTTCAATTAAGAAATTAATAATGAAGCTGTATGTTTCAAGAGATATCATCAATAAAACTTAATTTTTCTTTATAAATACTATATCTAGTGTGAATTTGAAAAAAATCGTTAGAGCGGTTTTTGAGAACCATGATATATAGATAAATACATATATACAATTTTAGCTAGCATAATAAGATAAGATTTTTATAAATTTTTATTAGTTAATTTTATATATTTTTCATAATCTATTTTCGTGTTTACTTTTTATTAAAGTACTTATTCATTGTTCTTTTATTAATAATTTTTAGATAGTTTTATAAGTTTTAAAAATTTTCATTCAAATAATTATTTAATATTTATTAATATTATTTATTATTATTTAGGACCCCCAAGTTCCATTCATTTTAATCAGCTTGATGTAAGGATGTAATATTTAATAATTGTAATAAATAATTAAAAAATTGTATATCAATATTTTTTAAAGGGTCGAACGATAGCTCGGTGTTCTAGGTACTACATATTTAAAGTAATATAATAAAGTAAATTTAAATGAACTGATTATTTTTATTTTTTAAGTACCACTACTTTATTGAACTCTAAAGTCCTTGACACTAATAATTACAACCGTTCATAATTCTCTTTTATTTCTTTCATATCTGATTTTATATGGTCTTTTTGTGATTGTCTACATTTGTATGATTAGTGTTTCAATTAATAAACACTTTATTCTCCTTAAAATCATTTATATCTTTGCTTTAAGAATTTATAAATCTAATCATATTTGTGGTAGCATTGAGTTTATGTAAGTCCTCGTTAAGTAATTTCAGTCTTTAACCATTAATAACATCAAATTACTTAAATTTTTTGATGGATGTATCATATTCTTTCATTCATCTATATTTTAAGTACTCTCATCTAATCTAACCTCTCTTCCTATTCCCTTATATAATACATTAAAGTCCTATCTCATTTGTTATAAATAATTAAATAAGCTAAAATAAACGGTATGCCAATTAAAAAAAATTATTTAAAGAATATATTAGTTGTTTGTTCAATTTAAAATTATATTCGAATTAAAATAAGAATTTATAATATTTTATAAAATTTTATCATAAAATTTAGAATTATTTCGGAGTTAAACATTGTTATTATTCTTAAAGGATTTAAATTATGTTTCAGTGGAAATAAGTAAAATATGGTATATATTATTTATATCTTTTTATATTTAGAAATCATATGTCATCAGTACTTATATATAATAAAAGGTATTAAATTTGAAATAGAGAATGATGTTCTCAACGTAATTAAATTGTAAAAAAATTATGAGATGGTCTCTCGGCTATAATAAAAAAAAAAAATGAATAGTTATTTGAGAGAATAGCGGAAAAAGGTGATTTAAAAAAAATATGGCGAAAGTTTTAAGAAATCTTTTGACAGTAGACATTCAAATAAATGACATCATCAAGATAACTAAGCCACTTGCAAATTGAATAAAAAGTTTTTTTAGTAAACTTTGATTAAGTAGTATAATCTTATTCCTTTTTAAGTAAATTGATATTCTAAATTTTATTTTAAAAATTTATTTGTCTTACCTTAATGATTCATATTTTGAGAAGGAATTTATTAATTTAGTGTTTGTCTATTACTTTTCGAAACACTCCATTAATAGCCTTTGATTTGTCAATGGCACCTGTAAACAAAATAAAAAAAATCTATATTAAAAATAAAATTAGTTTTCAGCTACAACTTTTTAATCTAAATTTTTGTTTTTGTTTTGTTTTTATTTGATTGATTGATTAATGAAATAATGGGTTTGAAACTTGAAAAATTTAGATATTTTTTTTTAATTTAATTAAAATATATATATATAAAAATTAGAAAGTTAATTCTTTTGAAAAAACAATTAGAAAAAATCAAAAACTTACATTTTTAGGTCTATTACTTAGGATTATTATTTAGGATTAATCAAAATAAATTCATAAGGATTTATAATAATTTATTTCATTTTTTCTTAATTTACTATATTTATTTTATTATTATTTAAGACTTAAATGTTGAAACTAATAATAAAAACAATCTAAATACTTTTATTTTATACTAAACTAGCTGATCAGAGCGCCGAAGGCGCTCATTTCATCTAGACGGGGGCTCCGCCCCCTGTACCCCCGAAGTAATACATAGTATTTCGTTGAAAGTCTGTATGTAAAAGGTTTTCATCCATTTTGTTGCAATCAGTATATTACATTATATTATCATATCTTTTAAAAGATATTTTAATTTAATCAGTAAATTAATTATATATTACTATTGTATTTGTTATATCAATCTATCTATCCCTGTGGCCCTACGGATCTCGAAAGTAACCCCCAATTCTGAGCTATAACTATCTTATATAACTCCTACTCTGTCCCATCTGTCCCACGTCCCTTTCTACATTGTCCACTCACCACGTTCTTGGTCTTCCCAATCACACAAGACGTTTCCCAGTCGGTTTTTCCAAATATATATTTCGCCGATCTTTAATCTACCATTCTAGCCATGACCACTTCCCATCCCAGTCTTCTCTATTTTATAACCTTAATAACCTTAACTATATCTGGAGATGCATGGAGGTCATGCAATTCCTCGTTATGCCATCTCCGCCATACCCCGGTGATCTCATCTTTTTTTGGTCCTTAAATGCTGCAAACAATCCTAATATCAAATTCTCTAAATTTACTTTCTCCCAAGAAAATCGACCACCCATATAATACCACAGGTAAAATAATTGTTTTAAATATTTCAATTTTCATCCATTTTGATAAAAGTTTTGATGAGTTAAGCCACTTTACTGTATGATAACAGACGTTACCCGATTGCGACCTCGATTTAAATTCTTATCCAATATTATTATCCTTTGTAATTATAGAATCTAAGTATTTAAATTTTTCTACATTTTGTATTTTAAGACTTTGTGTTAATAATGTTTTTCTCTCTTACTAAATATTTTGTTTTATCCCGATTCAAAATCCCCATCTTATTTCCTGCCTCAATTCCATCATACATTACGTGTATAGATAAGTGTCGGTTAAGTAAGAAATTTCTTTTTTTTTTGTTTCTATGACAGCAAAAAAGTAAACAAATTACCTACATACAAACACTCTCCTTTATATATATAGATTTAAAAAAATTGAAAATGAATGAGGTTTTCTAAGTTTCAGCTCTTCGAAAGTGATAGGTTTTGTCAGTGGCGTACCTAGAACTTTTGCCGCCCAGGGCGATCTCCAGTTTGCCGCCCTTTCTATTATAAGTCAATCAAATAGTGGTTTTTATAAATTAATACACATAAATAAATTAATTAATACACAGAGAGTAAATTTTAAACATAGCAAACCGCCTTCCGCCGGCCCTACTTTTCAAAAGAAAAATCGATGATTTAAAAAAAATATTGGTATATCACTTCAAAGTAATCATATAAACTTTTCAAAAGAATGACATTTATAAACTGATATCAAAAAATTTTAGTTAGGAAAAATTGCCGAACAAAATCGTAAAAATGCGTTTACGAATTCAACGAATTTTAATGAATACAATAAAATAAAATTATTATCCTGTTCTTGGAATTAGAATTCAAAATTTACACTAAAATGCATTTACATACACCGAGGAATAATATTCGAAATCATATATCATAATTTATATAAATCAAATAGTAATCTTATAATAATCATAATAATCATTTATTATTCAAGAAAGAAAAAAAAATAAATATGAAATAAATAAGAGTTGCTTTTTATAACTATAATTAAATATAAAAAATGCCGCCCCAAGATAAGTGCCGCCCGGTGCGGACCGCACCCACCGCCACCCCCTAGGTACGCCACTGGGTTTTGTACTTGTTAAATACATTAGAGATTATAGACGATTATTAATTATAGATTTTATATTACAATAATTTTTACTAATAATCGTTTATACAAATGATGAAAAAATATAAATTATTTAATTCAATTATTTCAACAGTTTTATTTACTTTAATGAAAAATAAAATAAATAAGTCTGAAAAAACTGTTTTTTCAAAAATCATATACCTATATTATTCCTTAATTAAGAGATGCATATTTTACTTTTTTCTTGTCTACCTGTGTATCTTTATTTGTAAAAAATACATTTGATTTATTCTCTTTGATAAATGAAATTAAAATTTTAAATTCTCTTTATCAAAGACAACCCAATTAGTTTGGTTCCAAGGATAGATTATATTTTCTAATTTTTTTATTTTAAATATTATTATAGTAATTTTCATTTGATGGAGGAATTTTTTAATCTTTCTTCGACAGATAAACTATTCAGTTTCTTTTTTTTTTTAAAAAAAAAAAGAAATATTCAAAAAGGTAGAAACTCTGCGAATATAAATAATACTGATTTAATAATAAAAGGATATTTAATTTTAAGTTCTTTATTATATGACTGATTCAAGAATATATGTTGGAAAATGTTGAATAGATTATTCATAATTATACTTTTTTCAATTTGAGATGGAAAATATGTGAGCATATTACATTTCATCTAAGTGAGAATTAATTTAATAATAATGCATCAACGTATAAGAACAGCAGCTATTTTTAGACCATGATAGATTCTTATTATTATATTTGGTAATTATTCTAATAAACGCATTTTCGGGGATTTGGATAATATTTTACCAGTGGGTTCCTTTGCAATTCCAAATAAACTTATCTTATGGAATTTTTTCGGACCTTTTTTAGTTTACGAGATAAAAATTATTAAAATTTGCATATAAATCCATTGATATTCTATTTAGCTACCATGTTTTATTCTTTTGACTACCAGAGGGCGCATTAATTTTCGGTTTTTATAATTCGGTTTGGATTTATGAAAATTAAAAAAATAATTTAATGATTTTCCTATATCCACACCGGATTAGTGAATAAGTGAATAATTAGTGAATTACTCAATAAAACATTACTTAATGGTACATTTCGACGTTCATAACTAATCTGTCAAACTTAAAAATCTTTATTTTAATAATTTTTATCCCGTAAACGAGAAGAGGCCTGATAAAAATTCCATAAGAAAAGTTAATTTGGAATTGTAAGAGGAACCCACTGGTAAAGTATTATCCAAATCCACGAAAATGCGTTTACTTGACGGTTTGAAATAAATTAATTTCCAGCTACAGAAAAAATTTCAAATAATTTAAATGTATCTGTTAACGTTTAAGGGGTGTTTTTATGACTATTTTTTTTTTTAATTTATGTTCTTTTAAATTATTTGAATGGCGATTCGGTGAATCGGGTTTTAATATTACCAGCCAAACCCAATTGTAATAAATAATTAAAAAATTGTAAAATTTTTAAAGTATATAATAAATTGTATAAATTTGTTAAAGGGTCGAGCGATAGCTCGGTGTCCCAGGTATTAATATTACGAGCCAAACCCAATAATAATTAATCATTTTTTTTAACTTAATTACCGAGCCGAGAGAGGCTCGGGGTCTCGGTACTCTCAATTTAAAGATGATGAAAAATCGATTTCAATTTGTCAAAAGAGCGAACAGACAGACAGACAGAGAGACAGACTTTAAGTGAAGTTGAGAAAAACGTTATAATGAAAAACAATAATAATATTGATATTAATTATTATTTTGTTGTATTAATTTATATTATTTGCAAAATTTTATAAAAATCTAAATATATATAGGATATATATATATAAAAATTAGTTGTTATTTGGATAGAAATTCTTTATAAATATTAATGTTTTAATTACAGTTACTTGTTTGTTTGTTTAAATTATACTTAAATATATATTATAAAAATTCGAAGATTTTTAATATTGGAAAACCAAACAATATACAAAATATAAAGTGATATTATAAATGAAAATATAAAATGAAATGTGGAATTTGTTTTATATCCTTTGTTAACTCTTGGACTCCCAACACCACTATATATTTCTATATATTATATATATATAAGTTACAGATTCAGATTCTGCAACCCCAATAGAATTCTGCAAGCTCATCATAAAACTAGTTATAAAAGAAGACACTTCACGCTAATAGTCAGTTAGTTCTTACCACAGAACATCCCTACTTAACTAACTCACGTCATAGCCAGAAGCTCTGCCGGTCTGGCCAGAGATTCTTTGAAACATCTGCAATTGATCTCAGTCTAATTTAATCATTTATATAGTTACATAAATTTCATATCAAATATTTGTTTTATTGCAAAAGCGAAAATTTCTTCAAAATCTATCGCAGAAGTTTCATATACTTCTAACCCCGATTCTCTTGAGGCACATTCAACTGCATAACCGTGCTTACCAGCACAATTTTATATTCAATATTTGTATAATCAATTTGTATAATAAATACAATTAATAAACTAGTGCAGTCGGTAGGATATCTCCCTACCATCAAGTGGCTCAGTTACTTTATAAAAAGGTTTCGTCAGCTTCGAACCTTTAACTTATATATATATGTATATATATATATATGAATCCATATAGACTTAAATATAATAGGAGATTCGACAATTGAAATTAAAGATAGGGTAGATTAATTAATCGAAACAGGAAAAGAAGTGGGGCTGGAAAATAATAGTGCTAAGACAAAATATTTAGTAAAAGAGAGGAATAGTATTAACACACAAAGTCTTAACATACAAACTGTACAATTTGAAAATGTAGAAAAATTTAAATACTCAGGTTCTGTAATTACGAAGGATAATAATATTAGACATAAATTTAAATCGAGGTTGCAATCGGGTAACGCCTGTTATCAAACAAAAATTGGCTTATCTCGTCAAAATTATGGTCAATTTTACTTTACGGGCCTTTTTTAAAAATTAAAAAAAATGAATAATAACACAAAATAATGTTCAAAAAAATGATTATTTATTGAAATTAATGCGCGGAACTAATCAAAATCAGAAGCGAAAAAGCGTTTAAATAACTTTGGTATGAATAAAACTATTTCTAAAATAAAATAAACCGAATTTAAAAAACCGAAAAAGTCTTTAAATTACTTTAGTATGGATAAAACTATTTCTAAAATCAAATAAACCGAATTTAAAAAACCGAAAACTTACACTTTTGTTGTATCACTTGTTAATTTAAGTGGGCCATCACATTTGGGACACTTTTATGTCGGTTCAGTTGTATTAATTGCCAATCTTGCAACTGTTGAACCAAATTATCACTATTGCAAATCATATGAATTTTCACTAAATTAAATGTTTCCGCCATGTTCCGCGCTTCAGACTGACTCAAACAGGAAAGGGATATGTTTTATATTTTTATATCAATCAAAAAACACGTGTTAGAAAAAAGGCCCGTAAAGTAAAATTTAGCCAAAATTATTATCAAAGGGGATTGAAATTAAAATATATAAAATAATTATTTTGCCGGTTGTATTATATGGGTGTGAGGCATGGACTATGACCCTGGGTGACGACAGTAGATTTAGAGTATTTGAGAATAGGATTCTTTGCAACATTTATTTATTAAAGAAAGATGAGGTGACCGGGGCATGTAGGAGACTGCATAATGAGGAATATGCATCTCCAAACATAGTTAGGGTTATAAAATCGAGAAGGGTGCGATGGGCAGGGCACATGGCTAGAATGGGAGAGGAAACAATGACGAGAAATATATTGTTGGAGAGACCAATTACGAAACGTCCTCTTGGAAGACCAAGGACGCGGTGGGCGGATAATGTGGGAAGAGACATACGTGTAAGAGACAGGAGAGTGTAAGGGTTGGATTGCTGTGGCTCAGGATAGAGACACTTGGAGAAATGTGGTTGCTGCGGCCAATAACTTTCGAGTTCCGTAGAGCCACAGAGATAGATAGGTTTATTCTAATCTAACAAAAATCTATCTTTAAAATTATTACTATATATATTTATCAATATAATTTTTTTTCTAAAGATTTATTTATATTATACCATGTCTCATGAAAGATAATTGAAATTTTTGATGCGATTAAATTAAACAAATAATAATAATAATAATAATAATAAAAGAAAAACACAAACAAAAAAAAAAGCGAACAGAAAGAATTTTTTTCTTTCGATTTATTTATGACATTTCATTGGAAGCGTTGATTCACATTCAATCTCTCCTGTGTTTCTTTTGTTAGCGTGCTTTCAACTTACTATATTTTTTCTCCCTTCTAAGATAGATACGGTGAAATAACTCGCAATAAACTTTTCTTTCTTTTTTGACGTTTCTTCACAAAGCTTGGGTAGGTCACATATATTAAAAACTCCCCTTATATAATATAATATAATATATATATATATATATATATATATATATATATATACCATATATATGGATTACGTTTATATTGAAAATTAAATAATATTAAATATCCCTGTATTATTATAAAAAGTAAGATATTTGATATAAGAAATAAAGGGATTTGCTTATGGAGATTGATGAAGAATTCTCATTAAATGTCATTTATTAATTTATTTTAATTCAAATTGTGTATGTATTCTCATTAAATAATTCAACTCGATTTATATTAGAGGAATGTATTTGGATCGACTAATTCATTCAAAATCCAATCATTTATATCCATAATATAAAGGAGAAAATTATTATATCACACAGTCAGATCAATTTTATTATTCTGATATCACTCATTTATAAAATTTATTATTGTCTTCATGTAATCCTCATAAATATAACAGCTCAAAGTTTTAAATAAATATTAAATTGTATTATTTAAATTTAGAAGTTATTAAATAGAAACATTTATAATCATTAAATAAATGATGCAACCTATTTTAATTTTTATCACCCAGTATTTGTATAAATATTCATAAAACTCTAAGGTGAGGAAAGTGGTGAATAATATATTTATATATATATATACTAGCTACTGAGAGCGCATTCGGCTCTTCCCCCTGTACCCCCTGAAATCTATCTTTTTTTAACTTCTCTTCTTTTTCTTCTTCTGTCTCAGTAGAGCGACCAGCTGGATGTAAGACTAACTTTAAATAGCCTATTTTCTCTCTAAGACTGAGACTCAATTAATCGTTTTTTAATTTTAGGTTCCCTATCTTTGTTTTGTAATTCTAACAAATCAGATGACCCTACCTGACAATTTTAAACGTTCTTTCTTTTGCCTACTATTTTTTAAATACCTATTTAAATTTGATTTTTTCGGTGGCATTCCGTAAAAAAAATATTCTAACTAAAATGTAGTCAAATTTGAAATTTTTTGTTATTATAATATGATATTTTAATGATTTTAATCGAAATATGATATTAATTTCATCCAACAAATAGAATAAGCGTAAGTAAATAAAAAGTAAACATTTCTACTAAAGCTATCCATTTTCATTTTAAAAAATTCTAATTATTTCATTGCAAATAAAATAATATTTATTTTTATGTTGTTTAATAAAATACTAATTTAAAATATAATGTTAATAATATGGGTAATAAGTGAATGTTTGTAAATGTGCGTACATTTAATACTTGTTTATATGTCCTTGTGCCTCATGTCCAGTAAGAGTTTCAAATGTCAATAATTGAATTGTAATTAACATTGAATTAAATCGAAACAGCTCAGAGCATTAAATCTCGCCAATATATTATTCAAAGACCATTAACACCCATTTGACAAGAAAGGAGATCTGCTTTCTAAGGTAACACCTTCTAACTGGCAATTAAATTAAACATTAGAAAAAGAGACTGTTTTAATTTATATACTTTCTAATTTTTAATTTATAATTGATTTTAATATACCTTTGTTTAAATAAAATCTTTACATCTTAGTGTGCTTTTTATTGAATTTTTTATATATAAATATGGTAAAGTTTAATTTTACTAGCTTTAAACTTGGAATTTTTTTTACAAATAGAATGTGGCCAGATGACCGCATAAATAGGATTGGCTTAAAAAAAGAACACTCTGTTTGAAACCTATTGCTATACTACATATCCTGAGAGGATTATATCAGAATCCTGAGCCCCTTAGGATTTTCCCGATGGGACTTATGGCCCAATATTGATTTTTATTTAGTATTTATTTATTCGTTATATAAATAGGTATAGTTGAACGGATGGATAAGTTTTTAGGGCATTCTTTAATAAATCTTTATTCAATATATATATATACATATATATAATTAAATATATGTGTATATTTTTGGGGGGGGATTTTCATGAAACTTGAATGTTTTTGAGAATTTGTTTCTGGTTATTTTCATGTTGGTTAAATAAATTTGAATCTCGATCTTTCGGTCCTCATTTTCAAGGCTTTTGGGTAAGGTCTTAAACTTTTGAAGAGTTGAATATTTTTAAACTTTAATAAAAAGAAAGACAATAATCCCAAATCCAAAATACTAGATCTAGAAAACTGAAAAACTGACACCGAAAGGTCGAGATTCAAATTACATATTGACTCATAGTTGAGCATTGTTATAATGAAATCAAAATGAGAATCGGTGGTTAAATATTAAAGGGTGATATTAACAATTATGACTAATCTGTGTTTTGTATATGAATATGTTAAGTTTAACAAAAATTATTTTATTGAAATTTAATTAAATGATGGATAATAAATACAATTTCTTTTATAACGAATTGAAAGATATAGTAATAATCGTTAATTGAATGTAATTGACAAAGTGTAGGATGTAGAAATCTTTTTTCTGTATGTGGTAGTGAAGTAATAATAGGTATATATATATACATATATATAGAACGTTTTTTTTTTATGTCAAAATGTGAAATGTAATCTGGAAAGGGGAAATAATAGGATATGCCTTTATCGAGTGGTTTTGATGTAACTCGTTGGGTTCGGTTGTTAAGTGTTGCTCGACAGTAATCTGAGATCGTATATGGTGAAAATCATTCCTCGGAGAATCAGTGATATGTTCGAAGGTAATGTTATTCAAAATAGTCACAATGGGAATGCTCTGTCGAGAAATGCAAGGAGGACACTCAATCTTAAAGGGATTGTTTAATAGTTAATCGCACGTAGTGTTGAGGGTATTCAAAATTGCCTCTTGTTCGAATGATTGTCAACGAGTATCGAAAAATTGAAAATGTTTATAGTTTTTTTTATAAAGAATATAAAAAAAACTTTCATAATAAACTTTTTTAACTGAATATACTATATTTCTAGAGTCTTTTTTAAATTAAATAAATGTATTTATTATAGTGGAAGGGGCGCTTTTGACATTCAGTAATACATCTGCACTTTGGAACCTTAACGGCATTTATATATATATTTTATGAAAAATTATTTCCGTGTTATTTTCAAGTTTAATTGTGTGATTTGAGTCTCAATTAAACGTAAAAATAACACGGAAATAATTTTTCATAATAATAGAAACTTTCAGGGAAACCTAAACAAACAAATATATATATATAATATCAGTGGCGTACCGTGAGGTTCTTGCGCCTGGGGGCAACTGAGAAATCAGCGCCTCCTTTCGTATATATATATATAATTTAATTTTTTTTAAAGAATATTAATGACGAATAACGAAACAAGTTTAACAGATTTTAATAAGCGTATAAATAATATTTATTGACTTACACAAAATACAGTTTAACTTTAAATATTAATTCTTCTTTTGTTCCAAATTGGCTTCCCCAATTTTGCGCCCCTAAATTTGGCGCCCGGGGACATATGTCCCCCCTGCTCCCCCCTAGTTACGCCACTGTATAATATATAAACTGGTTGAGCTTAGGGACACGATATCGAAAGCAAAGTATCGATTCTTAGGATCGATAGATATCGAAAGGCTAAGTATCGATTCTTCGATAGTATCGGACTCCAAAGTTATGAAAATGCTATTTTCATTGTCAAATTGAAATGAAATAATAGTTGAAGCTATTTGGCCAGGCAAATACTATTTGGCCAGGCAAATACTATTTGCCTAAAATTGCCATTTGCCTACGCGCGACAGCGGTTCTCAACCTAGGAGACGCGAGCATATAAAGTGTCCGCAAACTTTTGAAAATTTTGTTCTAAAAAAAGGTAAGATGATTTTGTGGCCAAACTTTCCGAACTAAAATGGTTCTAAAAAAAAGCTCAGATGATTTTGCGATACTCTGAAACAGGGGGGCGTGACCTCACATCAGTGTTCTAAGGGGGTCACAGAGCCTGAAAGGTTGAAAACCCCTGGCCTATGACATATATATTCTTGAAAAGCTGAGGATGTAAGATTAATGGATTTTGATATTTTAATTGAGTTTCATTTATATAAGGTGACCATTTTAATTTATTATCTTAATTTAGTCCTAAAAATTTTCTAAGACATTTGTAATATAATAATCTTGTTTGACCAGATGTTAGACTCTCGACAGTTTCTACAATAAAACCATATTTTTGGAAGAAGATTATTCCTCCACTACTATATGTAATAATATTGGAATATGTAATGTTTATTTGTGGTGGGCAAATAATTCTAAAACTAGCTTTAAAATTTTATTTTAGCTAGATAATATTAACATTGCCGAGTGATATAATCTTATAAAATACTGAACATAAAATATTCCTCAGTATTAACATCCCCTAGTAAAGAATAACATAAATATAAATCAATGATAAAAAAATGAAATGGCAAAGTTAAAAATATTGTTGGATGTTATGTAATTACTTTTTAAAATATTAAGTATTTATATATTTATTTATTGTTTAAACTTTTAAAAGAAAAAAAAATAATTCATTTTACAATTCTTTTATCTGGCTAAAATTATAAATAAAATTGAAAAACTTAATTCATTCTAATTTCAATCCTATTTTTTTTTTATTGAAAAATACACAATTATTTTTTTTAAAAAAAAATTGAGTTTCGATTATTTATTTATTTATTTTTCAATTTTTAAATAAAACGCTTTTTATTCACTTTCTTTTATTTAATTAAAATTATATTTCAAATTGATAAACTTAGTTTAATTGTACACTTGGACTGTTGAATAAATAAATAATCGACCAGAGGCAAAAATACTCTCCCTCGGTCAAACACCCTTCACTTATTTTTCCCTCTTCTCTATACATAAACTGTTTTTCCATTTACAGAACGTAAACATTTAATCGAATAATCATAACGAATTATTTATTTACGAGTATATTGCAAAATAAATTACTGGCAACGCGAAGAATAATAATTACGAAAATTAATAAAAACAAATTAAGGGATTTGAGAAATAGATTGGTTTTTAAATCAAGTTAAAAAGAGATACACACCCCTCAACCCACCATCTTTATTAAGGGAAATAAATTTCTAAAAAACATTAGCATCATATTACAAAAACATTTAAATGAAATACAAAACTTTTACTTCGAAAGGAAGAGACGAAGACAGAGAGGGAGAGAGAAAGAAAGTAAACGTGAGCTGTTTAAAGGGAAAATAAATCAATGGTTAAGAAGTTGAGTGAAACAGACTATGCTTCCACTCCTTGATGTGGCTGACTAAAACCACTTGAAGTTTATGAATTAACATTCTATTGGCATGGTGTTTAGAAAATACATACCAATTTTCATCAAATAGATTTTCATCTACCTAAACAAGAGGTTATACGTTTATCGTATTTATTTTCCCTTGTCAAAATAACTATTTTATTATTTCCTTTATTTATCGTAGAAGGTACTTTTAGAAAATCAAAACATGAATGTGTTTAATGTTTATTATTTCAAGCGAAATTAAATTTATGATATCAGGGAAATTTTGTTATTTCCTATAAAATAGCTTTTATTAAATTTACCTCATATAGTTATATTTTAAACATATAGGCTTAAAAAAAGTCAAAAGAACCCAAAAACCAACTTTAATATTTGCTTAAATTTGGTTTGTATTTGACCATCGTCGGCAATACAGATTGTATGATTTTTACAACTTAGCAAGACTCTTCTATAACAAGGCTAGGAAATACATTAACGCAAGAAAATTATGTGACGATTTGGTTTAATTTAGTATTTTTTTTTTTTTTTGTATGGAAAAAAGGAAAAGTTGAGATTAATAAAGATTATTAATTTTCTTTAATATATATATGAAAATTTCACTTTTTCCATACATAAAAACAAAATTAAACCATCCCACGATCACAATCTACAATGACAGAAAAAAGAGAACACTACTCTAGTACACTGCTTTTTTTGAACAGCATTAATCAATGAAAACTAAAGAAATTAATTTTAAAATACCATAAAAACATAAAAGTGCCAAATTTAAAATTAAATTTATATTAAAAATTAATTTCTTTAATTTTGATTCATAATTATATTAATGTTGTTGAAAAAGGGCTGTGCTAGACTGGTGTTCTCTTTTTTCCGTCACTATACAAATAGATAAACATTCGTATATGGTTATTCAGAGTATTTATTAGCCTTGTTAATATTTAACAGCATTGCAATTTGAAAAAAAATTGAAGTTTATTAAAGCTTATAATTTAATTACGTCATTTTCCAACTTTTCTGTAGCCTTATGAATATATTTAACTTTACCAGTATCAATTGCAACAGGAAAAAGATGTTTCTCCAAATTAAAATTAATAAAATCGTATTTAAGATCCATGTGCCAAGAGATTGACTTATTACAATAGAAAAAGATTCATTAGAACAGTGATTCTCAAACTTTTTTTTTTACCGCGGCACACTTTTAACGGTTTAAAAATTTGGCGACATACAAAGAAAAAGATAAGAGTAAAAGTTTCCCATATTGAAAAAAAAGTGGACCCAAAAACGTTTAACCTTTTTTTTTAGAACCAAATTAAAAAAATTTAGAAAACATGTCGGAAACCTCAGAGACATTTGTAATAATTTGGCGGCACATTTTGATAATCTCGCGGAACACAAAAGTGCCGCGCCTCAGTGGTTGAGAATCACTGCGTTAGAAGGATTGAATTTAGACAAATATATTTAAATATATATTTAAGAAAGCAAGAAGAGTGAAATTGTAAATTATTTTTTTAGGAGATAAAATTTTATGACATATAAATAATTAAATAATTAACTAAACATTGAATTTCCATATTGTTTTCTATATCCATGTTTATAATTTATTTTATTATAAATATATTTTACGTATATTTTGATGTAAAGAAATAGAGATTTTATAAATTTTGTATTTGCGAATTTTTTGTAATATTATGGCAATTACAAAAAAATGTTAATACACAAAAGCATCTGTTTTTACAAACGAGGGTGGTATAAGAAGGGAAGAGAGGCTTAAAGTAATTGGAACGTTGGCGACTTAACTTAAAAAACCGGCCCTGCATCCATATAATATTTATCTATTCAATCACTTAATTATAAATATCATCTAAAAACACCTGGGAATGCTAGGAAGCATTACTATCAACGAACTTTTATTCATATTTATCATAAAATTGCATAAATAATTCCAATTTATATGATCTTAATATATTGTGAGAATTAGATATATAATATAGAGAGCAAATCACCTTACGGTTTGACGATTGCGTCAACAAATATTTGTTTTAATATTGACGCAACATTTATAAATTTAATTGTTTATTAATATTTTGTTATTAATTATTATATCTTTTTAATTTACTTTCTTAATATTCTCGGTAATTTTCTTAATGTTCCCGGGCATTTTTTTAATGTTTACAATAATGTCTAAACATTTTTTCTTTACAATTTTACATTATAATAACACTAATTACAGTAGTTATAATATATGGGAAATTTTCAACTTTGACCGCCGATTTGACCATGTTCCCAACCGAATTTTAAAGAACCAAGACCACTTTATATTTACACTTTTTTAAGCTCTAATCGAATCCAAAATCAAAATTTAAAAAATCGAAAATTTTTAGCGGCAGACACACAGACATATAGATTTTATAAACGTTAGTTGAATATATGATATTTTTAATATGTCTAAAATAAAATAACGAATATTCACTAAAATATGTATGTATAATTTTTCTACAATAATTTACTTCAAAGATATATAATTGAATTTAATAATTTATTCGAATTTTTTAAATGAAGAATTGTATTCAATGAATAAATTTCAAATTCAGATAACAAATAATCAAGTTCGGCTTAGTTTAATGCATAATAGAGGGAAGACCACCGACTAGCATAATCTTTGTTACCGTCTTTTCAGTGGATATAGAATATAAGTTTTCAATTTCATGAATAGAAACAAGTCAGAATTTCACAACTCATTGAACATTATTTGATACCCAAATTTATTATTATAACTAATTAACATTTTAAAATACATCCTACGAGGCAGCCATTTGAATGAATAGAATTTCATAAATAATCGGAAGGTCTATACTACACTATGAAAAAATAAATTTGAAAATTCATCCAACCGTTTTTGTTTTATTGCATTTAAAAAAAATGTTACATGGCGGACCCTGTATTTTATTTTATAAAATAATCCTCTTACTTATTTTAAATTAAAAAAAAGAACAAATTATATAAAACTACATAAATAATACTCTAAAAATTGGAGCTTTAATTAATTATTAATTTATTTAGTTATATATTGTTTAAGAAAAAAAGATGCTTGTGGAGGAAGTAGGAAAGTGGGAGGAGGTATAATCCGCACCTGTGGGACATTCTGGGCGGAATTTGTAATATTTAGATATAGTTATATAAAAAGCAATTTATTCACTTCGTTAAATTATTATTCGATTTACAGAAAGATTTCGAATATTTTTCCTCGTCAACTTTGCAGAGAGAATATCTCAAAAAAATTTACTCGGATTCTAAAATCTACTAAAATTTATTCAATAGTATAATTTAAATATGACATTTAATAATAAAAAAGATTTCCACCTATTATTTGCCTCAATTACAATTATTTATTTATGGTTATTAATTTTTAAAAAACCACCATATAAATGACTTTAGGGCGGCAAATTGGAAACAACCCCGGGCGGCAAAACTTCCAGATACACCACAACCATAGTATTATTCGAGTATTTTTGAATACTTACTAATTTAAATTTGTTAAATTAACCAAAAAAGAATATATTTAAAATTTAATATATATATATATATATAACTGTTCAAAACTATATATAATATATATTTCAATCATTATCGGTCAGCTTTTGAATTTAAAATTTAATCAAATAAATAATGAAATAATTAGTACCTGGTTCACCGAGCCGCCGCTAGGTCATTAAAAGAATATTCCTTATGAACAATGAATATATTACCACGTTTTTCTTAGCTTGCTTTCTTGTTTGTTTGTTTGTTTATTTATCTGTTCGGGTCAAATCTTGCAATCGAAATTTCGACCACTTCCAGTCATCCAATCGCTCTGAAACTTTTCAGAGTAATGTATTCTGGATGACAATACAATAAAATAACACATTCGTAGCTTGCAAGTGTTTAATTAGAGCATAATTAATGAATATAATTTTGTATGAGTTATATTCAAACTCCACGTGTTTACATTACACTAGAGTTAAAAATAAGTTTATGATTCGACATAATTTACAATATGTCAATAAACATTCTTAAAATTAAGTGCCTTAGCAGGTAGACACCTGGAAAGGGTCGTTCAATTGAAAACAGTGTGGTTTATTGTTTGCAGTTGCTGTCAAATACTGACCCTTTTGAAGAGAAACTTTCAACACGTGTCCGGAAAAACCCTTCTTCATTTCATCCCTCTCCCCCCCTTTCTCCTTACCTTTTGTTCAGGTGATATAAAAGGAAAAACCGAGCACGACTAGCACCCAGATGTAATGAAACCAGATGTAATGAGACGAGAGATATAATTAGTACAGACTGGAGTGTGTTCCAGTGCATTTGCCTATTCGGCCTTTGTATGATTAAATAATTTGTATCTTCAAACTCATAATAAATTTCTTACTCTTTCTTAAATAAAATTGCCTTTTATTCTTTACCATTTAATTACCCATTAAACTCGTGGGTAAGGTAAACACATAATTTATGGGAAAATCAAAACAAAAAGTGTAAATATTTAAATTTGAAAAAAACCGTTAAAAACCCGTTAAAAGAATAATATAATATGTATAATATTTAAAATGTAAATAAATTTGAAAGAAGGTATATTAATGTTTTGTACTGTAATTTAGAAAACAAAATTTAAATTTATGATGAGTTTTAGGCAATAAAGAATTAAAATATGACAAATTTAAAAATTTCTCTTTATAATTCAATTTAAATTTATTACTTTCAGGATAATAGTATTTCATGACTATTAAAGTCAATCAAAAAACTTAAAAGTAGTATAGGTCAAGTGAAATCGATTGCAATATATGAAGACTAAAAAGTAGAAAATAATACTTTATATAAAAAAAAAACTTTTTTAAAAAACCACGTTTTTAACGCACTAAAAAGAAGAAAATAATTTTTCTGAAACCCCATAGGTACTGACATTACAAACAAGAGATATGATTTGATGAAAATTTTCTATAACGTAAAACGTGGGGCGCAACTATGGCTAAAATATTCTGTATCGTATAAAAATTTATAAATAAATGTTATTAGGTACAAATTAATAGGATAAATGAATTCATATTTTAATTAGCTTCAAAAAGGAAAGCTTATATCTTATCGAAATTTTTAAAAGAGGTAAATTTAATTTATGAAAAGATTACCTTTAGATTACTAATAATATTCACTTTTAAAAAATTCTGATAAAAAATGACATCCTAACAATATTCTGGTAAATAATATAAGAAATTTAACTTGAAGAAATCTAAAACTAAATTTTGCTACTGCAAAACTTCTAGCAAATATTTAATATTTATGTTAATAAAATTTCTAAAGTGTAAATTGAAGATGTTTATTTAATATTAAGGAATTAATTTTCCAAAAAAAATTTACATTAATAAAAGTATTCTGTTGGATTACTAATAATATTCCCTTTTACAAAAAGTCTGGTAAAAAATATAAAACTTAAAATATAAATCCATGGATATTGAAATAAATTAATCAAAGAAATTATATTGCATTTAAAAAATTTATTATTATTTGCGCCCCACGTTTTACGTTATAGAAAATTTTCTTCAAATCATATCTCTTGTTTGTAATGTCAGTACCTATGGGGTTTCAGAAAAATTATTTAAGATTAAGATTATTATTTAAAATAAATAAACGACAAGATATATGAAACAATTTCAAATAATTTAAAAGAACATTAATTAAAAAAAAATATAGTCATAAAACAAACAGCTCTTAAACGTACGTATTAATGCACTGAAAGTCAGATGTGGCAGATGAGATATGTGGATATAACATTATAATTTCGTAATTTGATTACAAAATATTATTAAAATAAATATTTTTAATTTTATTTTATTTATAATATTTTGTCCAGCGTCACCCGGCGCCATTTTTTTAATATTAAAATATAAATTTTAATATTAAAAAAAACTAACAAAGATGATTTTTTCCGAGGCTGAAACCAATTTAGATTCCTTATAAACTGATCTTTGATGTGAATATCAAAAAAATCCTTAGAGGGGTATAATAATTCAAAAATACAATTATATATATATATACAATTGTTAGTAGTATAATAAGATATATATATATATGTTTTCAAACATTAATTTCATAAAAAAAAAATTTAAAACAAAAATTGCTTATTAAATTAGCACAAATTCATTTACTTTAATAAAAATAATAAAAAATTCTTATTCATCAACTTGTTTCACTTGAATTGAATTAATTTCATTGTTCTCTTTTATCATTCGACAAATCTGATTTTGCTCTACTTGTTATTATTGAATTAATTAAATAGAAAGCATCAAAAAAAAGCTAAAGAGACGAAACGAAAGCGATTACGACGTATTGGCAAACCAGATAAGAAAAGCCTAGTAAATTATCATCTTATGAGGTGAATTTTAGCAAAAAGTTATTATAAAATTTCTAAAGTTTGTATTATCAAATATATCATCAATAAATATTATATATATAATAGAAATATATTTACTTTGCTAAAATTATTAATCCAGATTAAATGAATGCATGACTTATTATAAAAAACCTATATAATTCTAAATTAAAACAAAAAAGAAATAAATGTATTATACTATCACTAATACATTCTCAATATTGTATATATTTCATTATCAACATGAAATATAATATATATATATATTATTATATATAATGATAAAAAAAATTGAATTTTATTTATAAAATTTTATTTATTCATTTTTATTTCTACTGATTAAACATGTTCACTTAATTCAATTACTCCCTGGAAATGAATTGATAAACCCTGGTGACGTCATGGAGGAGCAATCATAAATAAACTCAACTGAGTTAAAATTAGACTCATTATTTTAAAAAACTCAATCATCAAAATTGATTTTGATTGCTATTTATTTCAAATATTAATCAATATTTAAATTTATATCGAATAAATTATTGTTTCTAAATAAAAAAGTCCTAAGTCAATAATTTTTATGATAATCTATATGAATATATGACTTTAATCAATCACAATCATAATTAAAATTGAAAATTGTATATAAATTGAAAAAGATAAATGTCAAAAATAATTTTTTGTTCTCACATTGTCAATGTATTTCAGAGAATTCTTTTACATCCCACATACTCGTTAGACACGGATATCATCAGATTTTTTAATTTAATATATATAATATTTATTAAAATATATTTCTTGATGAAAAAATTAAGTATTTAAATTAACTAGAAAAATTTAATTTTTATTTAGAAAAGTCTGACATATTTAATTTATTTAAATAAAACTTTGACTAAAATCAATAACTTTTGAGTCAAATATATTAATATTATTTTTTGAATGAAATTAATTTAAATAATTACTATGATTCATTCTTTAGTTAATTATTATTTTATTATTTATATATGAAATTTATTGAAAAAATCAAGAACATATTTTTTTCTTGAGATGAGTTTCCTACAAAGATTGTTATGTGAATGTACAAGTATGTATGTTGAAATGAAAATGTAGTTGTAATTGTGTTATAGACAAGCCTCTTATATAACAATAAGAAGTGGCTTTTGTTTCTTTGGCTAACAAAAGCGTGACTAGAAAGAATAGAAGTACATTTCTTTATAAAATCCTATTAAATCTTACAGGTAAAATAAATTTTATTTTTTAGAAAGAAAGATAGATAGCTTTTAGATATTTTAAAGAATTAAATTAAATTTTTAAATGAATAATAATAATTATATTTTAAAAATATTGATAGGTATTAGTATCCATTCATTTTTATATTAAAAAGATATCAAATTCTAAGTAAATTTAATAAATTTAATATAGGATTATGTCTCAAAAAATAAATAAATGGATGAAAATTACTTAAATTAATAACATTCATTTCCAATAATTAAAAAATTTACTTTTCATTGATTTAATTAAGAAAAATAATATACAAATAAATCAATGCCAATTGGAAAAAATTGGAGACAGATAATATTAAAATAGATACGAGAAAATTGTTTGAGAATAGTTTGATCAGGTTAAGGATGGCTGCAGGAATGTAGTTACTGCGGCCAAAAAGTTGTAGAGATCGATAGGTAGAATTGAAGTCATTAAACTATTGAAGTGAAACTTCTTTAGCGGCGTCCTGACATTTGGTTGAGAATGGAGAGTGAATTGAAAAATTGAAATTTCGTAACGCGTTACGTTACGCTAGGTCCAAAGTCCATGGTGCGCATGCGCGCGAGTACGTTGACCCGGAATAATATTTCTCAGCTTCTACTGGGTCAAAGAATAAAAATTAGTATGACTTATGATCAAAAGAGGGCGAGATCTCCACCTTGTCCAGTAGATATCGCAATTAAATACAATTTGAATTTAAATATATATTAATTTCAAAATTTGCCTAAACATTTATAAAAATAAATATACATATGAAATTTGTTATTTTTTGAAGTGAAACTTCTTTAGCGGCGTCCTGACATTTGGTTGAGAATGGAGAGTGAATTGAAAAATTGAAATTTCGTAACGCATTCGTAACGCAAGAGAGAAAAAAGATATAGATATAACGAGTGAGAATGAGATAGCCTCTATCTCCGTCTCTCTTTTGTGCGGTGTTTCGTTGTTGAGAAAGAGGCTATCTGCGTCTTTCTTTTGTCCGGTCTTTCGTCTTTGAGAAAGAGGCTATCTGCGTCTTCGTTTTGTGCTGTCTTTCGTTCTAATACCCTCTCGCTAGGTCCAAAGTCCACGGCGCGCATGCGCGCTAGTACGTTGACGCGGAATAATATTTCTCAGCCTCTGCTGGGTCAAAGAATAAAAATTAGTATGTGACCACACAGTTACCGCCTTTTAGATATATATCTATTCTTAAAATAAAATTAAAAATATTTATATTATATTCATATATATGTAAAATAATAATTATATTATTTTAATATTCCTATAAGTTGGTATCACAATTTATTATTATTATGAATTATTTATAAGTAATTAATATTATTAATTGGTATTAATAAATAAATAATATTAATTATATTAACTTAATATTTCTAACTTTTATTACAATAATGAGACGGAATTGTTGTGTGTTAAATTAGATTTAATTAAAGATTGAATTTAGAATAATTAAAAGGGTTATTGAAACCGCGTATGCTGATTAGGGAATGACAAGATTGAATAGGTTCAATTAAAAAATGCTTATATAAAATTATAACTAAAAATGATTTATTTAATAAAACTATAAGAATTTAAATTACAATTTAATTAATTTTTTGTGAATAAATAAACATATATAAAAAACTATATATAAAATTTGAATTTTCATTTATTCATTCATTTAAAATTATTTTCCGATTGTTCCTTTAAAATAACCCCTCTTAGGGGGTCGGAAGGGGAGGCAACATAAGGGAATTTTCTTTCACTTTGTTATTGGGAAAAACCAGGGGGGGGGACAGTCTTACCAGGAAAAACCCAAATTGTCAGCGTCCACTCTGGGGTTTTAAACAGTTTTAAAGGAAATGTTAATTATAAGTTCATTTCTCAACGAGTTGTATCTTTAAATTATTTTTATTAATTTAATTAATTTTAATTAATTTATAGCCAATAATAGTTTATTATAGCTAATAATTTTTTAATTTTTAGTGTAATTTGCATGATCATTATTTATATAAAAAAATAAACACATTTTGCAATTTCCCAGAAAGGCTTATAATGTCAAGCTCCCACATGTGTCCATTACAATTAAGAATAAGTAAGTTATGTTTGTCACGTTCACACTTCCACATGTGAACATTACAATTGAAATAGTAAGTTTATGATTCGACATAATTTGCAATGTATCAATCAACCTCTTAAAATTAAGGTTCTTAGCATTTAGCAGGTAAAACACTTGGCGAGAGTCATTCAATTGAAAATTGCAAGGGTGGACTTGTTAATTGTATGTACTTGGAAATATTCTTTGTAGGAGAGGGCAGTGTGGTTTATTTTTCTCTATTTCTCTCTCACTCACACTCTCAACTAAAATTTATCTTATTCTCTAGATTGTAAGAAGTTTCACTTCCGCCACGTGTACGATGCTGCACATTTTGCTTTTTTTCTATTTATAATTTAAATCTTAATAATATTTTTATCTTTTTATTATTATTATATTGCAATTTAAATATAAAAATGATTGACTGTAAATATTATATTTAATTTTTAAGGAGGGATAGGTCCGAGACATTGTGAATACATGAAAAAGCGTCCAAACAAAGAGGTCCTTTATCACGTCTTATGCACGAGTCCCAATTTTTCTTGGTAATTCTTTTTTTTCTCTCTAATCAATATCCAGAAAAGAAAAAAGTGTTCTTGGACAGGATGAAGAGTGGCAGAGTTGGGGGAAATACAGTATCGACAGGTTAGTTTAGCTATTCAGTATAACTTTTCCGTGAAGCTCTTTGTATTCTCAAAATAGAACCTTTCAAACCATTCAAAAGAACCAATGGCCAATTTCATTTTAATTCCACAGAAATTGAATGGAAACTTATGTAGCTAATAATACTTATATACTTAATAATAATAATTATACATGATTTTAATGTAATTTTTGTTATTAAATTATAATAAATAAAATATTATATTTGTGAAATTTAATTAAATTTAGTGAATTTTTATTCGAACATTGATTGAAGAGAAATATTTGGAGAGTATTGAAAAATGGATCATATCATCTCTAATTGCGAAAATAGATCATTACAAACAATAATAAATATGAAAAAGTATAAAAATAATAAAAAATTGTTCATTTTGAAACGAATCTGGCGTCCCAAAACAGACTAACTGATGTACATTATGAAAAATTGCATTTCTCATATTTGTATATAAATCATATTAAGAAATTATCCAAAATTCCAAAAAAAAATCCAGAATACATTTTTTGAAAGGTATATGAGCACGTTACCGATTAAACCTGGGTGTGTCTTTGAACATCAGATAACTAAATAATCTACCATTTGCTCCTAGCCAATTATTGATTATTCCATATATGAAAACATGTATATATACCCACAGGTGTATAAAAGCAAGTTTTGGGTGAATGAGAAGAATCCATGAAAACTTAAGCCTTCCATAATCCTTCGAATTTAAACTAAATATATAAAATAATATATGTAAATGTGTTTATTTTTATACATATCATATATCTATATAGTATTGAAATAAACAAAAATTATTTTTTTTTTACAAATTTTTTACTACAATAATTAACATTAATGATTTATTTTATAAATTTCAATAATATAATATTTGAAATATTGAGGAAGAAATATTTTAAATTCAACACAATTCCCTTTTCCACCTAAGCCCAATTTGGGATGCATAATCTAAATCGTCACGATCTCTTTGTGTCATATGAGATCTTTAGTTTGAAGATAGTAATGTGAAATATTTCGTTTAATATACAATGATATCTTTTAATTATTATTTTTTTATTAATTTATTATTATACTAATTTCAAATTCAATTCAATTTTAAATTTTGATTTAGTTTTCATAAAAATGATATTTATATATTTGACTATGAATGTTCAATTAAAAAAAATTGAACATTTTTTTTAAATAGTAAGTTAAATTTCTTTGGTTAAGCTAAAAACACCCGTCAATACAGATTTATTATCTAGTTTTTCTTATAATAAAACCAGCAATTTTCAACCTGCGAAAATGGAGGCGTGAGTATATCCAACAGAAAATATTATTTAAAACAAATTGATTAACCGACCGAAAATATACGCCTTATTTTCTCGAGGTTATTATTTATTTTATGAATAATTTCTCCTCTGATATAGTTTTAATTTTCTTGGATTCTTCAATCGATATCTTGAGAATATATTATTTTATTCATAATAAATTTAGATAATATATATATATAATTAATATTTTATTAAGTTATTTTATTTCTAATTTTTATCTCTCAAAATTATTTATGTAATATTTGATTATTTTTATATATATATATATATATACTTATATATTTAATTTTACTACTACAACTTTTTTTTAATTTTATCAGGCTTGTTCAATTTCACTGTGAGAAAACAAGAATGAATTGAAATGTTAAATCTTGACACATTTCATTTCAATTTAATTTATTTTTACAATTATAAACCAATCATCCTACAATAGTTTATAAAATAGAAAATTTGAAAAATATTCTTATTTTATTTTATCTATAATAATATTTATAATATCTATTTTGATTAATTTATATAATAATATAATTAAGCAAATTTCACATCAAATACCGAAATACAAATATATACATTTTATTTCTAAATAAAAAATAAATGAGAATTATTCTATTGTATTTAATTTAAAAACAGTATCCAAAATAATTACTATATATTATTGTTATATACATTTTATTTTTCGAGAAGAGTTTAAAGTGAGGTTGCAAACGTGAAACGCATGTTATCATGCAGTATCGCGTCAAAATTATTATCAAAGAGGATAAAAATTAAAATATATATAAAATAATTATTTTTCCGGTTGTATTATATGGGTGTGAACCATGGTCTATGACCCAAGGAGACGAGAGTAGATTTAGAGTATTTGAGAATAGGATTCTTCGCAGTACAGAGAAGTATGGTTGCTTCGGCCAAAAACTTTCGAGTTACATACCTACCCTCTCCTATCTCTCTCACAAACCTTTCCCACATTATCCACCCACCGCGTCCTTGGTCTTCCAAACGGACATTTCCCACTCGGTCTCCCCACCAATATATTTTTCGCCATTCATTCCTCTCCCATTCTATAATAGTCACGTGTCCTGCATCGCAGCCTTCTCGATTTTATAATTCTAACTATATCTGGAGATGCATAGAGGTCATGTAAGTCCTCGTTGTGCAGTCTCCGCCATTCCCCGGTAATCTCATCTTTTAAAAGAAAGGGCCAAAGCCCCTAAATGCTGCTCCTATACTCCTAATACTCTAAATATACTCTCGTCTCATTGAGTCATATCACACCCATATAATATAACCCGCAAAATAATTTAATAATATTATAAAAATGTCAAACAAAAAATACAAATTACTTCAGGGTTATAGGCGAGGGAGCGTCCTCTATAAATGTGCGAATAGCGCCGAAGGCGGTCTGAGTAGCTGGTAGTCTTTTAAAAAGACTGATATCTAATCGAAACTATCAATATATTCTTAAATTTTTGTTACAATAAATTTCTTGATACAAGCATTGCTTTTTTCAAATATTTTCATATAACAAAATGGAATTAATGAAATGAGAATTCCTTTAAAAGTTAAATAAAAACATGTATGTAACAAATGAAACAGCCTAAACCAAAACCGAATAGCCAAGCGCATTCAAATGACTTTAGGCTATTCATCTGAAACAAGAATATACAAATTAATGGAGTATTTGTTATAACAATTCTCATTAAATACATTTAACTAAGTTAATTTCGTTATTTTAAATTATTTTATACAATTCCAATTTACTGACTTCCGTTAAAAAATGTATAATTAGCCATACAACAAACCTTCATTTAGAATAATTCACGAGAAAAATTGTTTATTAGATTGGCAGGTAGTAAATATTTTTTAGATAAATTTGGTTAGTTAAAAATAACAAGACCAGTTAAAAATCATATCTGGCACATATAAAAAAATATCATGCTAAGTTAGATTTACTAACTAATTCTGAAAATTACTTAAAAATGAACTGATAATCTTGATTCTTTATCATAATGAATTCAAAAAGAAGAGTTTATATATTTGTTTTATTTAGTCACACACAAAAAAAATGAACAATCATTTTAAGTGGATTATGAGGAAGTGGGCGGTTTAATTAAGAAAAGACCAGCAAGTAGTTTGGGGAAACTATTTGGGAAATGATTGGATGATAAAGGGTGTTTTTTTCGAGGTATAGAACTTTAAGTTGGCATTACTGTTCACAAGTTCACGACCGATTTAACACCTGTCAAGTGATTTATTCTCAGTTTGGTTTGGCAATTCATCATAAATAGACTCACGCCTGATAGTGCAATTTTATTTCGAAAATAATGTTTCTGTGCGGAATTCGTCCATCAGAGCAGTTAATTCGATTAACCATGGAACGTTTTCGCACCACGTTTACCCTTATTGATAACTCGCATCCCCAGAGACGCCGCTGTGCGTAGAAAAGAAGCTATTGCTACTGTAGAGCGTAGCATTGAGGAAGACCCGAATGAGTCCATTCGCCATCGAGCACAGGTATAGAGCCATGATTACTAACTTTTTCATTCCTGAATTGAACAACCATGATGTCCAGGAGCTGTGGTTCCAATAAGACGGCGCAACATGTCACACAGCTCGTGCCACAATCGATTTATTGAAAGACACGTTTGGTGACAGCCTAATTTCACGTTTTGAACCTGTGAATTGGCCTCCAAGATCTTGTGATTTAACACCGCTAGACTACTTTCTGTGGGGCTATGTAAAGACAACATTCGCCGTGTTATGGGCGATATACGGCCACAAATGTTGGAAAAAGTTATCGAAAATTGGACGTCCAGATTGGACTACATCCGAGCCAGACGTGGCGGTCATATATAAAATATAATGTCACAAGATTATCCTTCGTATAAATAAAATTCATGTGAATCGAATAATCCATCGTTGTTTTATTGCAATTTAAAGTTCTATACCTCTAAAAGAAAAACCCTTTAGAAGAAAGATAAATACATATACAATAATTCAGAGATAGGTGTATTTAATCTTACACAAACAATCTAACTCTTTAGTAGATGTTCATTTACAATGATATTTAAATATCTAATTTCACCAAAAATATTTAATAATAATTAAATATGACTACTAATAAAATTATTAAACTAATTAAAATGTTAATATTTTGAATAAATTAAATAATTTTAAATATTTGATTAATTTAACTTAAAATAAACATTTATAAATATTAATAATACTGAGAATTGCTAGAAATAATATTAATGTTTCATTGTCGAAAAGTTATGGTTCTCTAAACGTAGGTAAACGTAAATGAATAGAGTAAATGAATAAAGATTTTACACCAAAAATTAGTTTCAGTTTCTTTGTTATACTATAAATTGATTAATATATAACTTATCATATACAAATAGAGGTAATACAAATATTATTTCTATTAATAATAATAATAGTAATAATAATTAAGTATATTTATAAAAAATATTTAAATTTATTTATTTCAGCTTCCTCAGAATAACTATGTAATTCTCTTTCCATTAATAATAATACAAATAATTGTCGCTCGACCATTTAAAAAATATTGATATACAATTCTTTAATTATTTATTACAATTATTAAATATTACATCCTTGCATCAAGCAGATTAAAATGAATGGAACTTGGGGGTCCTCAATAATAATAAATAATATTAATAAATATTAAATAATTATTTTAGTGAAAAAATTTTAAAAAAGATAAAACTATCTAAAAATTGATTAATGAATAAATCTTATCTTATTATGCTAGCTAAAATTGTATGTATATATGTATGTATATATGTATATATATATATATATATGTAATATGTTAAAATATAAATAATTTACATTTTAACATAGAACTGAAAATAGATTATTTAAGGGATTAAAGAAGAAAAATAGAAAGTAAATGATTGAATATTTTAAAAATAAGACATTTGTGGAAATTTAAATAACTAAGAAATCAGAGGTGGAGGGGATAAGGAAGAGAGGTGGGAGTGTGTGTGAGCGGCAGACAGAGATTGCTGACCAACATGTTGAGATGGTTAGCCTTTTGAGCGGTTAGTGAATTTTATAAAATAAAGGGTGAAATATTAAAACTGGATGCATCCGGAATTTGTAATAATAGTAAGTGATCACTTAGATTTGTTTATAATTTATTTTGTAATTACCTTTATAATATTAATTTTTTTCTCTTTTCTTTCTTTGATAAAAATAACCTAATTTATTTTTTTTTTACCTCTATTTTTTTACTTTCCCGCATACATCGTATAAGGGAAGTATTGGAATCGTCAAAAATTTCGACTTCGAGATTTCGATAGATCTTGACGTTTTAGACCTCCCTGAGTCGGAAAATACCATTTTTCGAATTATGTCTGTGTGTGTGTATGTATGTATGTATGTATGTATGTATGTATGTATGTATGTATGTAATGTCTGTAAGCAAATTTACTCAAAAACTAATCAAGAAAGGACTTCGAAATTTGGTACACCGATATTATTCACAGTTTGTAGATTTCTATCAAAATTTCGTCAAAATCGGTTAACCGGAAGTGGTACTTTACCTACAATGGTTGCGTTTACCTTTCAAGTAAAGTACCAGTTTGCTTCGAGATATTTGCTTCATATTTTGTATATAGATTTAAAAATATGATAAAAATTCAGATACCAAATTTCATCATGATCTGACTACCGGAAGTGACATTTTACCTATACAAGTAGCGTTTCCTGGGAGGTATTGTTTTCATACCAAATTTCACCTGTGGATATTTTTAGGTACATATCTCCACGAATCATGCATTTTCTTAACAGAAAAAAGTATTTTTAGCATTATGTCTGTCCGTCCGTCCGCTGTGTGTCCGTAGAGATGTGTACAGCTTGAACGGCTCAACGGATTTTGATGAAATTTGGTATATTTACTTAATGCATCAGTATGATGAATGGATCAACTTTTGGTGCAAATCCGGAAACCGGAAGTGAGGAGGTGAAGGGTAATTTTCATATCAAATTTCACGTGAAGGCATATCTCCACGTGTTATGCACTTTGTATTGGTTTTATCCTCGAGAAAATTCATCTTCATTAGTTTTTTTTTAATTTAAAATGATATGACGTCACCCAGCACGTCACAGCCAGCCCTAATATATTATAAATAAAATAAAATTAAAAATATTTATATTATATTCATATCTGTTTTTTTTTTACATTTAAAATATCAGTTAACCGGAAGTAGCACTTTATTACATTCTAAATATTCATTCACAACTCTTTATACCTATTTATATGCGGGAAAGTCTAGGGGAGGACACTCCCGCTTATTGTATATTATATAAATATTATAAATAATATAATATATATATATTGTTTTTTTTATTGTTAAATTACTTTTTTTTTTTTTGTTTGTTCATGAAGATATCATATTCTTTTGCTTTTCTATTTTTGTAAATATATAAATCTTTAAAAAAAATGAATAATAATATATTTTGTTTTGTTTTTTTTGTTGATTGTTTAATTACTTTTTTTTTTTATAAAAGCAGTATCTTAAGTGTACGTTCACCTCTCTTCTCTTTCGAACACTCAAGCCCTTGAACCATAACTGTCAGTATTAAAAGCGGGAGGGGGGAAACGCGATACCACAAATGGTGTCAGGTGTGGGGTCATTGATGCTTGCTCGACTTTAGTTGAAAGCATCACACACGATATTTAAGATTATAATAATTTTATTCTCACATGTATCTGTTATGTTAATTATTCGTTTTCTTTTTATATAATATTTTTTTATTTCTATTTGTAGTATAATTTAAGTGTTATATGAACAAATATGCATACCTAAGTAAAAGCAATTTGAACCGTCTAATAAGCCTGGAGGAACAACGAGGTACACAAATATCGATAACTCCCAACTATACGTTAAGTCAGCAATTAGAAAATTGGGATGGGAAGGGGGATATCAGAAATTTTTTGCAACAGTTAAAAGATATGGCCACTTTAGGAAATTGGACAGAAGAAGGGGCGAAAATTATTTTGAAGCAAAAATTGCAGGGTATATTTGGAAACCCTTTCACCCGACATAACTTATAAGGATTTAGTAAAATCTTTAAGAGAAAATATGATCACTTTGCTGAGAAAAGGAAAAATAATCTAAAACGACATGAACAAGGGATAGCTAAAAGTGATTTTAGAAATAATCCCAAAATTGTTGAGATGAGAAAAGAAAAAAATAACGTGACCGTCGGTAACAACTCTAAACTCTCTCGGGGAGGTGGTCAAAAACAAATCATCTTCAAGAAGGTGAGAAGCAAATTAGAGAGCGTTGATAATTGCGTTGAGGTGCAAAAGAAAGACATCGAGTATATTGACAGAAAGATATATTGTAATCAAAATACAGTAATACCAGCATGGTCGGAAATGGTAGTCTGGGGAAAACTAGACGAAGTTCCTCAAACAAAGGAGTTAATACTCGAGCCTGTAACAGTTCCTTATCCAACACTACGAGTCGGTCGAACCTATGTGCGGGCTATAGAAGACCTTGTCCCAGTTAGAGTGGTCAATTTGTCCGGAGCTAATGTCCGGATAGATAGGAAACAATGTTTAGTCTTAGCAAGCCAAGTTGAATTAAATCCAATAGAATTAAATAAGAAAATGTGGACGTCATCAATAACTAAAGATATGTCTGCGACCATAGATTCAAAAATTGAACATTTATCTCCAGAATGTCGAAAAGAGATAAGAAAACTTTTAACAGAATACCATTCACTGATATACGAAGAAGGTAAAACTGGATTAGGTTGTGCAGCGGGTTGACTCATCAGATAGTAACTAGCAAATGTGAGGCACCTATATACAAAAGACCGTATCGTGTACCGCATTCGCTAAGACCGGAGATGGAAAGACAAATTACTCTTCTGCTGAAGGAGGGAGTAATTTCAGAATCACACTCACCTTAGTCGGCACCTGTGATCTTAGTTCCAAAGGAGAGTTCAGATGGAAGTTTAAAGTATCGCTTCTGCACAGACTTTCGAGCTTTAAATAAAATCACAAAAATACCGGTCTACCCTATCCCTAATATCACAGAGATCCTTGAATCTCTGGGAAAGGCGCAGATTTTTACCACCTTAGATTTAGCCAGTGGATACCATCAAATTCGTATGCATCCAACAGTTAAAGAAATGGGAGCCTTCTCTACCTTCTTAGGTCATTTTGAATATGAAAGAATGCCATTCAGGCTGGCAGGTGCTCCGGCCACCTTCCAGAGATTAATGGACCGTGTGCTCGCAGGGATAAAAGGGGTTGAATGTTTTGTATATCTAGATGATGTTATCATTTTCAGGGCTACCTTTGAAGAACACATCAGCCGGTTGAGAAACGTATTTAAATGCTTGAGTGAGGCCTCCTTGAAAATTAAATTAGAAAAGTGTCAGTTACAGGTTACATATTTAGGACATATGGTAGGAAAAGATGGAGTGAAACCCGATCCCAAAACCGTCGAAGTGGGTCATTACTTACAACGTTTTGATTTTTTTTCCTCTAAAGTGACCGTAAAAATAAAGATATTTGTTTGATAATTTTTCACATGATTAAGAATTGTATAAAACTGCTATATATAGAATTTCAGCTTGATTGAATCGCTGAAAGTACCAGAATTAATTTTTTAACACTGCAAATCTCACGCGCCAACACGTGCCATGGTGCCATCAATAAAAACCCAAACATGCGCTGGTTTAATATTTATTATTTATAATTTATAATTAATTTAATTTAATTTAAATATAATATGTTATTTAATCCAATTCAAATTGCGAGATATTCGAGTGGAGACACTCCAGCTTTAAAATGTTTTTTAAAAAAATATTATATATACCATTTTGAAATTTAATCAAAGAAATTCAAAATACATACCTGTGGCAAGAAATTTTTTTCCCAGATTCTTCTTCACCTAGCTGTCTTTTACTTTTATTTTTTTTTCCTCGTCGGTTCGTGTATCCATATGCAGAACATGCCATGATAAAATTATTTTTAAAAACAAAAATAAAATAACTATCTATAACCTAAACCCAGGTGTAAACCTAACCTGGTCTTAGAATTCAGTTAGAATCTAATAAAAAATAATTTAATATTATTTAATACAAATTAAATTATTAAAAACTATTTCTAATTATCTATATATATATAAGGCAATGTCTGTGTGTGTGTGTGTCTGTCAAATACTCAAAAACTACCCGTCCCATTACGGTGAAACTTTCAGGGATTGTTGTGGGCATCCCAGGGAAGGTTTTAGTGTAGTTAAATCCAAAATTAATTTATCCAAAATTAATTTAATTAGTAATATTTTGGTAAAAGTCTGTAGTGTCACAAAACTATCGACAGATGGCGCTACATATTTTATATTCAGAATGTAAGCTCATTTTAATCAGCCCTCACACTTAATTTGAATATTTATATATGAATGTGGCTTGGCTATGACTTTCTGGAATAATTAAAAAGATATGCTCTCTTGTTTTATGTCCTGCGTATCTGTGCAAAGAATTGTTAAGAACTAATCAAAAACTTTATTTTTAGAGAAGATTTATCAAATCCTTAAAATAACTTGAATTTTGAGTCTTTCAAATAGAAAAAAAATTTCATTATCGTTTTCACTTTTCTTTAGGCTGAGGTAAGACAACGTTTCCACATTTTGAAACGTAATTGTTTTTTTCTGCTATTTAATCTATTTTCATGCTTTTTTTTTGTCATCAAACGAACTTTTGTTTGTTTTGAAAAAATACAGAGTCCTGTTATTAAATTCGTGACGGCATCCAATCGGAATCATCAGACACAAAGTTTTCTTTCGAAATCCGTATTTGCAGGTAATATTTGCTAGTTAATTTCACATTTAATTAAATTCACTTTTTCTTCTTTTAATTTTTTTTTGTTTTTGTTTTTTCCTTACAAAGAAAGAGATAATATAATGTATCCAAATTTCAAAATAGAATGAATAGAAAAAGGAAAAAAAACAACAAAAAGACAGAGAAAGAGAATTTGAGACGAGTGGGAGAAACCAGTCTTGCAAATGATTAGATTAAAAGAAATTACAATTCTTTTTTTTTTTATTTTATCGTTTTAATTTGACAAAAGGAAAAATTCTAAAATCTGCTTCCATATTCAATAAGTTAATAAGGATAAAAGGGGTTGACTACTCTTTTTGTATTATTCTATTAATAAATGTAAAAAAGACAATCGGTTCTAATTAATAGCTTCATAAAGAAATATAAATTAAAATATAGAATATATGTATATTAAATATTGATTAATATAAATACAGGCACATTTGAGTTTACAATTCGTTTAATAATTTAATGAATCATTTAAAAATATATTTTTTAAAATACATATAGACTAAA
Source organism: Labia minor (assembly GCA_963082975.1). NCBI lineage: Eukaryota > Metazoa > Arthropoda > Insecta > Dermaptera > Spongiphoridae > Labia > Labia minor. The sequence goes on from OY720344.1 coordinate 75,013,481, forward strand.
CTTAGCTAAACATTCATGATAAATATATGATTAAATGAACTCTTTTTAACTTTTTTAAAAATAAAATAATTCTAGACTTTTTCAAACATTAATTTATTAATTTTAAGATACAAATTATTTTTAAATAAACTCTAGTAAATATTTTTATTATATAGATATATTATATATTTATAAACAGAATTTAATAACATATAATTAACTTTTTATACATATAGGTAATTATAAAATAGCCTTACTTTTTAATAATATCAAGATATCAGTTATTTGTATATTAAAACTTCGCAGTATTTTCCGATAATCAGTAAATTTTCAACACTTTGAATTATTCATTTAAAACAGAGGTTCCTAAAGTGGTCTATATCGACCACCAGGGGTCTATGACAACCTACAAGCGGTCTACGGCAGCGAATAAAAAAATTTGGGGGTCCATGAAATTAAAATGGGGGTCTACGATATTGAATCTCAAGCCTATTTACTTGAATTATACTATCTTAAATTCAATAAGGCTCTAAAAAAAGGTAAATTGTTTTTCCGACATGGCTCTTAAAACATTTTGATTTTGGATTTTTCAATAAGGCTCTAAAAAAAAGGTAAAATTTTTTTTATAAAAAATCAAATTAGAGGGTCTACCCAAAACCTGAAAACATGGCAAGAAGTCTACGTCATAAAAAAGTTTGGGAACCTATGATTTAAAATATACAATATTGACCTCAGCTTGTAGGCAAAAACAATTTTGGATACCATTTGGGTAGCTTATGGTTGTGATAACTGATTTGTTCTTAGAGAAAATTTAAAATTCCAACCGCGCGCGTGGGTTTTAAAAATTTAAAATCAGCCCCAGTTATTATTTCTTCTTTATTTTATAGTTTAGTTAATATATTTAATAATTAGAAATAGTTTTTAATAATTTATTTGTATTTAATATTAAATTATTTTTTATTAGATTCTAACTGAATTCTAAGACCAGGTTAGGTTTACACCTGGGTTTAGGTTATAGATAGTTGTTATTTTATTTTTGTTTTTAAAAATAATTATCATGGCATGTTCTGCATGTGGATACATGAACCGACGTGGAAATAAAAATAAAAGTAAAAGACAGCTAGGTGAAGAAGAATCTGGGAAAAAAATTTCTTGCCACAGGGGTATGTATTTTGAATTTCTTTGATTAAATCTCATTGTCTCTCCTGAGATAACTCAGTAACTTTCCTTTTCCAACATACTGTTGTTTTACCGTTCCAGATAAACAGTGCTTTCTCCTATAGGTATATATCTCAGATTGAAGACAACAAAAGACAACATATTTGTTACAATTTAACATTTTGGGTGGTTGAGTTTAATTTAAAAAAATATTTTTACTACCCGGTATTAGTTTAGGATATTTATTCATAATTTGAAATATACGAATATTAAATTTATTACAAACACTATTTACATATTTCTATGTCTATATACATTCTAATGAAAAAAGAAAATATAGAATATTCTATTTTAAATAAAATTATTTATTTGAAATTGAACATACAAAACTAACTATTAAATATACACTTTTAGTAAACAATTAAAAGAAAAGTATTTCAAATCAAATAGAGCAAAAAATTTATAAAATATTATTTATGGATTTATTTAACAGCTTTTTATACTTATGTTTAATCATTTTTAATAGTACCATTAGAAAAAACATTTTATAAATAGAAATAAAAATATAATTATTATAGTGATTAAAAATTCCTCTTTTAATGTTATAAATTAATTTGAATTATTTTCAAAATGAAAACGAACTCAATATTTATCAGTGAGATGGCGTGAATGAAAATTAAAATACTAAAGTCAAATAATTGCTAATTACATTACAATTAATTAATTATAATTTAATTATCTTCCTTCTATACCTTCTAGGGATCCAAAGAGATATCTATAAAAAATTTTCAAAGTCATCTCACTTTAAAGTTGATGAAAAATTGATTTCAATTTGTCATAAGAGCGAACAGACAGACATGAAGCTAAGTTGATAATTACATTATAAATAAGTTGACCTGTGGCCAGGTCCGAACCGACCGACGGTTTGAAATAAATTAATTTCCAGGTACAGAAACAAATTCAAATAATTTTAATATATCTATTAATGTAACAAAAAACAGATAGGCATATAACATAAATATTTTTAATTTTATTTTATTTATAATATATATGTAAGACCAGGCTGTGACGTCATGAATGTCTGGATGACGTCATATAATTTTAAATCAAGAAAAAACTAATAAATATGATTTTTCCGAGGATAAAACCAATACAAAGTGAATGATTCGTGATGATATATAAAAAATCTCCTCATGTGAAATTTGGTGTGAAATAACCCTTCCCTTTCTATCGTCGATCGCTAATACTACCACTTCCGGTTTCCGGATTTGCACCAAAAGTTGATCCATTCATCCCACTGATGCATTAAGTAAATATACCAAATTTCATCAAAATCCGTTGAGCCGTTCAGGCTGTACACATCTATACGGACGGACGGACAGACAGACATCATGCTAAAAATACTTTTTTCTGTTAAGAAAATGCATGATTCGTGGAGATATGTAAAAATCTCCACATGTGAAATTTGGTGTGAAAACAATACCTCCCTTACTATCGTCGGTCGGTAAAAAGGTTATTAATAATAAACAATATTATTAATTAATGTCGTTAATAACGAATATACATATATGTATTTATATAAAATATTAAACTAATTGTTCATTCATCTAATTTAACTCTTCTCGATATCAGGTTTTCTCTTAAAGAAATTAGTAATTGGCAAGTGTATTTGACGACTTTTTAGCGAGTAGTTGTAATGAAAATTGCAATAAAAATGAAAAACTCTTCATCAGTATGGGTTTCTTTTACAATTTTTTTCTAATTTTATACACATTGAACTATGTTCTTGAATATCTTCTATGACAGAATATTAGGAATAAATACACAGAAAGGAATCATCCTCGTGGCATACGCGAATGATCTTGCTGTTGTAGTCTATGCAAAAGTAAAAACTTCATTAGAAGAAAAAATAAAAAATGTAGTTATACAAGTGATTACAGAATTAAAATCAATGGGTTTAAAACTTTCATTAACAAAACAAAAATGGTATTATTAGCAGGATGAAGAAAGGTGCCTCATCTTGAGATCTTGAGGTACCAAAATAAAAAAAAACTCAAAAAATCTTCATAGATAAAAATATACGTATGACTACTCATGTCACTAATAAATGTAATATAGCTAACAAGACGATGAAAAAACTGCAAGGATTACAGTATTGAGAAAATGGAGAAAAGACATGAAATCTGTTTTTTTTTGTGTGTTCTATATGGTGTGGCGTGTTGTGACGTGAAAGAATGGAAACCAACTTATAGCTCAGGTCTAAAACCACACAATAATCCAATGGCAATTGATATAGCAAGCAAAAAACATTCATAACAGATGTAAAAAAATGGTGTGCTAGAAAATGGGGCTGAGTAGATTTTTATATGACCCAGAAAATCACGGCCATGATATAATGCCTCATATCTGTATAAGATAGAGAAAAAGAAAAATAACACCTGTTGCCACAGTGATGGAATTGATACCCCATCACATTAGAACCGATACAAACTGCAAATGGAAAAAATCTGTAAAAAGAAAATTACCTATAACAATATAGCTATTGTGTAAGATAGAATGGTTCGTTCTTAAGTCACTGTTAAGAAATATCAATATAAAAAAAATCACTAATAGTGATTAAAAAAAATATGTGTGGACAAGCTACTCCGTGAAGTAAGGAGATTTTTTCATTAGACAACTAAATTATTTGAAATCAGTTTAAATATTAGATGATAAATTTCATTAATTTCCGTTAAATCTATCTTAACGATACGTTAAAATTTACATTAATTAATAATTTACTAGTTGATGAATTCTTTTCGTCATTTTTTATACCCTTCATTAAAAGATGCGAGGTTTACATTTTACTTTGAACAATTGTTGTTTACTTCAGTTTGCTTCCTGTATCCAAGCTGCTCTGCTCTTTCTTCTTCCCTTCGTACATATTCGCATATTTGCTCACTTCCTATCCTGTTCGGTAAGTTGTTTAGAAATCTAAATAAACACTCCAAGCTTTTATCATATACCTAAGCATATATTTTTCTCAATATATATATTTGCTTCTATTTTAGAAAAATATGTATTCTTTGCGCAACATGATTATATTAACACTTTCATGCCCTGTGACACCAACGTGTTTGTACGAGAAAAACCAAACATTAGCTGCCGGTGACACTACGTTGGTACCATACTCAAGCCAACGCTTTGCCACCTGATATTTATGTGATATTTTGTCAAGCGACATTAGAGTATATATAGAGGGATAGTGGAGATATAATATTTAATCTATTTAATCTATTCGACTAACAAACTGGTTGTTCACATGGACGTAAATTTAAAAATTGAATAAATAAATAAATAAATTATTATTTTTGAATAATTGCGCTACTGATGGAGTATGATCGTAATGTCGAGATCCCATTTAAAGAATTTTTTAAATTTTATAAGTTGACAATGCCCCTACTCATGTTGGGAAAACCCCCAGCCTCAACCAGGCACTTGCTTGACCTTGCGCTTTCTTTTGTTTGATCTTAGATAAAATAACAATAAGCTAAAATAAAATTATTTTAATTTTATCTTATCTTATTATGCTAGCTAAAATTGTATATATATATATATATAGCCACGGGTTCTCAAAAACCGCTCTAACGATTTTTTTCAAATTCACACTAGATATAGTATTTATAAAGAAAAATTAAGTTTTATTGATCACACTTCTGGAAAAGTATATCTTCATTATTTATTTCTTAATTTAAAATTATATATGGATGACACCACAAATGGCATCCATTTTTATTTTTTAACTGAAATTGTATTAATATTTTTTTTTATTTAAAATATTTTAAAATTTATTATTTAATTTCGAAATAAAATTAAAAATATTTATTTTTAATAAAATATATATATATTTATTAATCTCTCTCAAAAAAAAACAACAAAACAAATAAATGTCTTCGAAAGATGGTAAAAATATGTTATTTTTATAATCTAAATATCTTAGACCAGTGGTTACAACGATTGTTTTTACTCCCCGAGTTCGAAGGATCGAAAATCGCTGGGTGCATTTATTTTTTTATTTTAAAAACAATTTCTTTCTTTAATTAATATTCATTTTTTCTATTTCTAAGTCAGATATATTTCCAAATATTAAATAATTTTTGAAGTGAAAACTTCTTTAGCGGAGTTGAGCACTTTTGTGGGATGGGGAAAAAGCATAGAACTCGCGTGAGCGTGACCGATCCGACACCAATTTCTTATAACAGAGCGCAAAATTTGAATTGTCATTAGAACTGTTTTATAAATTGTTATCTCTGACATATAAATATATATTTATTATGTAAAGTTCATTTCATATATACATATATAATAAAAATAAGTTGACCTGTGGCCAGGTCCGAACCGACCGACGGTTTGAAATAAATTAATTTCCAGCTACAGAAACAATTTCAAATAATTTTAATATATCTATTAATGTAATAAAAAACAGATAGGCATATAACATACATATTTTTAATTTTATTTTATTTATAATATATATGTAAGACCAGGCTGTGACGTCATGAATGGCTGGATGACGTCATATAATTTTAAATCAAGAAAAAACTAATAAATATGATTTTCCCGAGGATAAAACCAATACAAAGTGTATGATTCGTGGTGATATATAAAAAAATCTCCTCATGTGAAATTTGGTGTGAAAATAACCCTTCCCTTCCTATCGTCGATCGCTAATACTACCACTCGTATTGGTATTCAAAATTAAATATCATATTGTGTTAGTAAATTATATTAGATCATGGCAAATAGCCCCGTCACTTTCTCCACACATTAATAAGATAAGGAGAAAGATATCAAAGAAATGGAAATATCATTTAAGACGGGCGTGGACAAAATTTAAATTTAAATTGTATTGTAAGGGGAGGGCCACGTTGGGTGCCAATTTGTAAGGGGGGGAGGCCCACAGTGGATGCCAACAGGCCCCTTACAAGGAGGAGGGAAGAAGGGAGAGAGAAGGGAGGGAAAATGTGATAGAAGAGAGAAGAGGGGAAATGGGAGAGGGAAAAATGGATCTTATGTGGAGAGGGAAAAAAGGAGTTTAAGGTCTCCACAGGTAAACAGGTGGATATCTTCTTGAAGGGGGAAAAAATTACCCGCAGCTGCAGAGAACAAACTACCTTTCCTCCAATGGTCCAGCAGAGATGAAGGTTAAATGGGCGCCATGCTATACTCAGAGGTAAAGCAGATTTTAATGAGACTGGTCAATAAGGATGTAGTTTAAGTTAAATTGAAAAACGGTTGTTTAAAAGAAAATGTATAATTATAAGAAATATTATATTACTTCTCCACCATGGGAGTCAAAGAAAATGTATAATTATAAGAAATATTATATTACTTCTCCACCATGGGAGTCAAAGAAAATGTATAATTATAAGAAATATTATATTACTTCTCCACCATGGGAGTCACAAAGGATCCATCCAACATGGAGGATCATCAAAACACGTCTTTACACAAAGAACGTGGAGATCATACTGACTATATAATGCCAAGTCACCAACCGCCCCGAGGGCAGTCGGGATCCTCCAGACGTTGCCATTCAGTCATGCAACAGCGCCTGGGGTGACTTTGTCATATTTATATATAATAAATATACATTCGCTACATCCTCCCCCTCTGACTCCTGAAGAAGTCCCAACGAAGGAGTCAGAAAAAGAGAAAAGCGAAAAACAATATTTAATAATACAAAAAAAAAATTCATAAAGATTAAAGACAAAGATATAATAATTCTTAATACTTAATTAAAAAAAAAAAATGGATAATACATAAGTTCACAAAAATTTAAGAAAAACACATAATAATCTTAATACTTAATTAAACAATTAATAATATAAAAGAAGTTCACAAAAATCAAATAAAATATACAATAATCTTAATAATTAATTAAACAATTAATAATATAAAAAAATTCACAAAAATCAAAGAAAAATATACAATAGTTCTTAATAATTAATTAGAGTCACCCTTTCGAGGTCGACCTCTCTTTTTAGGAATATATCTCCTATACCAAGAGCAAGTTTGTATAGGAAATGACAATTGTTGAAGATTTTTATCATTGCAATTCTTATTTTTTAATTGCTTAGATTCGATTCTTTCATTTATAAATTTCAAATTATTTGCGAATCTCTTTAGATAAGGGGTGATTTCTGGGACGAAGTTGTCATTGTAAATCACCTGTCCATTTATGTGCTCACCAAAAGGTGTAGGCTCTCCCCCTGCAGTAAGGATATTATTGCATTCGTTCAATAATGGATTCGATTTCTGCTTTTGGGAGACGTTTAACATTTTGTTAGTAATTAAAATATTCGATAAATAATGAATTTTAAGAGGTTCAGGGGTGAAAAGGGGTTCCTCTTTCTCAAAGGGGTATTTTAATTTCATTCTATTATTAAAATACCATTGGTTTGAACAAAGATCAATAATTAATCTTGCTTGTTTTAAAAAATCATTTCCCAATAAGGTTCTGGGGATTTTTTGATTTTGAAAAAACATCAGCCTGGTGGGCACTATTTTATTTTTAATATTTATAGGTAATTCAATTAAATCTACTTGATGCTCTTGGCTAGAGCCATCAGCTAAACTAATAGTTACTGATTTATTATAAAATGTAACATTTTTATTTTTTAAAATATTATATAATTTTTCACTCCCTATGGAATGAGAGGCACCAGAGTCAGCACATGCCGTACCCGTGGCATCGCCTATTTGAATGGGGAGGAGAGGGAGAAATCCTTTTTGTTCATTTGAAGATATTTTGATAGTATTACTAAAATTAAAAGTAGGATCTACTTTATTAGTTTTTAATTGGGGATTCCAATCAGTGCATTTGGGCTTAATAGTACCTATTTTGCCACATCCATAACATTTTTTTACATTTTTAAAAGGTTTCTCCATAGAAACGGTATCAGTGCCACGGGGGGCTACTTTATTTACAATTTTGCCATCCGTATTTCGGAGGTTGTCATAATTTTCAAGTTTTTTTATTAATTCAAGAGGCTTATTTAATGTTTCCCATTCATCTAAAAAGTGCTCACGACATTGTGATGACACGTGAGTTTTTAATTGATTTGTAATAATTAAATCCTTTAATGCCTCGAAGTTATTGATATTCAATTCCTTTATCCATGATTCAAAATGAACCAATAAGCTATGATAGAAATCAGTCCACGTGTGAGTGGGACATTTTTTACTGTTGTAAAATAATTGACGCATCTTTTCTTTAGTGATTTTAAATCTTTGCATCAAAAGGGTTTTAATATAATTAAAATCCATTAAATTTTTATCCGATTCTCTATATATTACTTACTAGGTCTAAAGGGAGGGTTGTAGATAAATAAGATACCCAATTTTCTTGAGGTATTTTAAAAAAATTCATCTGTCTTTCAAAGACCATTAAGTATGAATTAATATCATCATTTTTATTAAGTTTTGGGAGGCGATTGGCTAAATCTATTTGGGGAAAGGGGGCTCCTACAGGTGGAGGGTTGTGATGAGGTGAGTTAAGTCTAATTTTTTCTAACTCTAGCCTTTCAACTCTCTGTTCTACAATAGAATTGAGGATACCCTGAGCTATCTCATCATCAAAATCATCATGTGCTAATATAGCATCTTTAATTTGAATAATTTTCATTGAATTATTAATTTCAATGCCCAATTCATCAGCCAAAACTATTAAATCCTCCTTACGTGCTCTAGTGAGGAAAGCCATCTCTTAACAATAAATTATATACTATATTTTACTACTAATTATAATAATTAATTAATTGTATGTAAAAACTATAATATAAAAATAAAAATATATAAATTGAATATTAAATTAAATATAAATCCTAATAACTAAATAATAAATAAATACAATGAAAGTAAAAATAAAAAATAATAATAATAATAATACAATGTCAATGTAACTGAGAAAGAGAGAAAAAAAAATTCAATTCTCAAACAAAGTATAAATAATAGAAAGAAAAATAAAAAAAAATCATAGGTTTTAAAACCAAAAGAAAGAAGAAAAAAAAAATATATATAAATGTACTTAAGTGTGGTTGTTCCTTAGGACGAGTGTCACCATATGGTTGATTAATATTCACAAATTATTTGCACTAATATCACTTATTGCCTTCACAGGGGTGGGGAAAACAGGCCTCGACGTTGGGCGTCAATTTGTAAGGGGAGGGCCACGTTGGGTGCCAATTTGTAAGGGGGGGAGGCCCACAGTGGATGCCAACAGGCCCCTTACAAGGAGGAGGGAAGAAGGGAGAGAGAAGGGAGGGAAAATGTGATAGAAGAGAGAAGAGGGGAAATGGGAGAGGGAAAAATGGATCTTATGTGGAGAGGGAAAAAAGGAGTTTAAGGTCTCCACAGGTAAACAGGTGGATATCTTCTTGAAGGGGGAAAAAATTACCCGCAGCTGCAGAGAACAAACTACCTTTCCTCCAATGGTCCAGCAGAGATGAAGGTTAAATGGGCGCCATGCTATACTCAGAGGTAAAGCAGATTTTAATGAGACTGGTCAATAAGGATGTAGTTTAAGTTAAATTGAAAAACGGTTGTTTAAAAGAAAATGTATAATTATAAGAAATATTATATTACTTCTCCACCATGGGAGTCAAAGAAAATGTATAATTATAAGAAATATTATATTACTTCTCCACCATGGGAGTCAAAGAAAATGTATAATTATAAGAAATATTATATTACTTCTCCACCATGGGAGTCACAAAGGATCCATCCAACATGGAGGATCATCAAAACACGTCTTTACACAAAGAACGTGGAGATCATACTGACTATATAATGCCAAGTCACCAACCGCCCCGAGGGCAGTCGGGATCCTCCAGACGTTGCCATTCAGTCATGCAACAGCGCCTGGGGTGACTTTGTCATATTTATATATAATAAATATACATTCGCTACAGTATAAATTTGTTTTATTTCGGCATATTATAATATAAGTTTATTTTTTTTTCTTCTCTATTAGTTTTAGGAGGTACCTTAATAGTTAGAAAGAGTGCAAAATTGTATTAATTGTTATAAATTCCTTTTCGATATCCACCAACCACAAAGGTAATCCAAATAAATTCGATTTGATAATTAATAAAAAAAAAAAAAAAAATAATAATAAAAATAAAAACAATTTGCTTGAATTTATAAGAAATAGAATTTCAAAAAATTAAATAAGAAAATTAAACCATTTGATGTAATATAAAAAAAAAAAAAAAAAAAAAAAAAAAATAAATTACTGTTATTGTTACGTGAAAATTTAAGTGTTTGTGTTCAGTGCAGTGATATTAAATAATAATTTTTGTCTAAGATACTTAAGTGAAAAACATTGTGTTTAATAATTATATATAAAAAAAAAAAAAAATTATGCATTTCATTTAAATTTTTTTTTTTTCCATAAACTAAAGGATGTAATATATAATCATAAAAAATACATTTTTTATGTATATAAGGGTTCGAAAGCTAGAACTTTCATTTTTGAACACGTGCTAAATTGAAGAAAAAGACGATTGGTCATGGGACATGTGTCTGCACATGTACAGAGACCCATCCATGTGTTCAAGGGGGGGGGGAAAGGAACGAAGTTTTCCTTATTAGTGAAAATGAATATTTAGTTAGTCTTGATCAAGGTTTGAGAGAAGTGAGACATTTTTCCTGGCAGGAAGGACATCCGCGGCCAACCCCTTTTTGTTGAGAGATGCCGTTGCATACGAGGTGTTCCAGCTAAATCCGCAGGAAGACAATCAAGACTCAAAGTCTCCAATGAACTCTCCATTCCTTTCTTTCATGCTAAGTGTTAACACTTTTATACTTAACAATTAATTAATTAACATTGCAATTGCTTAAATATAAATTAAAGTTCTTTTAATTTATATTTATATTTTTTTTACGGTACCATTCAATTATTCTATTTCATCTTAATTTCTTTTGTTATCAATTGGAACCTAAATTCTTATAGTTTTATTAAATAAATAATTTTAGTTGTAATTTTATATAAGCATTTTTCATATTGAACCTATTCAATTTTATATTTCCCATATCAACCTACGCGGATTCAATAACCCTTTTAATTATACAAAATTCGATCCAGAGTGCTACCAATTAATTAAACTAATTTTATAATCCATATTTTCTTATAAAATACCAACCCCCTTATATTTTATATACGACATGGAGGTCTTCCACCTCGAATTGAATTAAAACTGGAAATGGTTGATTTGGCAAAGTGAAATTGGATACGTTCAGTTTATATATTAATATTAATAGTTTGAAATATTTTTTTTCTTTTTGTGAAAAATTCAATTTAATTTTTTTTTTCTGTTTTATTGAATTTTTGTCGGATTTATTTGATTTTGACTTCTTATATTAGTTGATTTTGCGGGATTCTATTTCTGGAAAATTAAAAGCAAATTGCCTATTGTTTATAATATTCAATTTTTGTCGCGGTAAAAAATTGATATAGTTTTTTATGCCTTTCTGATTATTAATGAATAAAAGTAATAATAATAATAATAATAAAATGGAAACGGTTAATGATCTTAGTGCAAAGGAAATGCTCCAACAAATTCTGGACCTAATGTATCCAAACGTAGAAGCGGGTAAACAGAGAGATATAGCATGTATGCATAAACAAGATGATAATTTAAACCGAACAGGGGAGGCAAGCGCAAATAGGCAAAATTTAAAAGAAAGCATTGACCAGGCCCCAGAGGCAATGTCTATTAGCAATATGCAAATTTCAAAAAGTTCAAATAGGGATAACAAAGAAAATATAGAAACAATAGAGGAGGGACCAGAGTTGAGAAAATTGAAAGAAAAAATTGACACATGCATGAAAATAATTCCCAGTGTCCCGATAAAAGAATTTACAAAGAAAAAGATGCTAGTTGACCCATTAAAGATAATTTCCATAGAGCCAGCACAGGTAAGCCATTGGAAGGATATGCCTATTGTTATTGTAGGAGTAGTGTCCAGCAAAGAAATACAAAAGAAACTAAAAATAAAAAGTGCAAATAAGGCAATTGATAAAGTGAAAACCCACACCCCCCTTAGGCCCATTTATATTAGAGTAAATAACAACTATAATTCCTTAAGAATCTCCTCTAAAAAATTCACGGGCGTAAAATCAACGAAATTTTTAATAAAAATATATAATGGAAACATGACGTCGCACGGTTCGAGGCGTGCGAAGCAATGCAAACCTCCCAAATTTTTTTATATAAATCAATTCGTATTGGTATTCAAAATTAAATATCATATTGTGTTAGTAAATTATATTAGATCATGGCAAATAGCCCCGTCACTTTCTCCACACATTAATAAGATAAGGAGAAAGATATCAAAGAAATGGAAATATCATTTAAGACGGGCGTGGACAAAATTTAAATTTAAATTGTATAAATTTGTTTTATTTCGGCATATTATAATATAAGTTTATTTTTTTTTCTTCTCTATTAGTTTTAGGAGGTACCTTAATAGTTAGAAAGAGTGCAAAATTGTATTAATTGTTATAAATTCCTTTTCGATATCCACCAACCACAAAGGTAATCCAAATAAATTCGATTTGATAATTAATAAAAAAAAAAAAAAAAATAATAATAAAAATAAAAACAATTTGCTTGAATTTATAAGAAATAGAATTTCAAAAAATTAAATAAGAAAATTAAACCATTTGATGTAATATAAAAAAAAAAAAAAAAAAAAAAAAAAAAATAAATTACTGTTATTGTTACGTGAAAATTTAAGTGTTTGTGTTCAGTGCAGTGATATTAAATAATAATTTTTGTCTAAGATACTTAAGTGAAAAACATTGTGTTTAATAATTATATATAAAAAAAAAAAAAAAATTATGCATTTCATTTAAATTTTTTTTTTTTCCATAAACTAAAGGATGTAATATATAATCATAAAAAATACATTTTTTATGTATATAAGGGTTCGAAAGCTAGAACTTTCATTTTTGAACACGTGCTAAATTGAAGAAAAAGACGATTGGTCATGGGACATGTGTCTGCACATGTACAGAGACCCATCCATGTGTTCAAGGGGGGGGGGAAAGGAACGAAGTTTTCCTTATTAGTGAAAATGAATATTTAGTTAGTCTTGATCAAGGTTTGAGAGAAGTGAGACATTTTTCCTGGCAGGAAGGACATCCGCGGCCAACCCCTTTTTGTTGAGAGATGCCGTTGCATACGAGGTGTTCCAGCTAAATCCGCAGGAAGACAATCAAGACTCAAAGTCTCCAATGAACTCTCCATTCCTTTCTTTCATGCTAAGTGTTAACACTTTTATACTTAACAATTAATTAATTAACATTGCAATTGCTTAAATATAAATTAAAGTTCTTTTAATTTATATTTATATTTTTTTTACGGTACCATTCAATTATTCTATTTCATCTTAATTTCTTTTGTTATCAATTGGAACCTAAATTCTTATAGTTTTATTAAATAAATAATTTTAGTTGTAATTTTATATAAGCATTTTTCATATTGAACCTATTCAATTTTATATTTCCCATATCAACCTACGCGGATTCAATAACCCTTTTAATTATACAAAATTCGATCCAGAGTGCTACCAATTAATTAAACTAATTTTATAATCCATATTTTCTTATAAAATACCAACCCCCTTATATTTTATATACGACAATATATATATATATATAGTTACAAATTTGTTTAAAATATATGTTTAAAATAATATATAAGTTATATATATATACATGCATATGAAATTCATCTTTCGCGTGAAATAGCGCGAATTTCGTCTGTTTTAAAATTTCTTACGCAGAAGTTTTCATTTCTGTCGGCCAGTCCCACGACTGCCAATTTTGCTTTTTTAATTCCGAAAAGCTGCAAAGCACGTTTTTTTGTCTTTAGTTTGATTTATATCCACTTGGGGCGCTAAACAGTTTTTCAAAAAAAAACTATAGAAAAAATATATATGTACCTATATATTATATATTTATGTATTATTGAGGAGCACAAGTTCATTCATTTTAATCAGATTGATGCAAATGTGTAACATTTAATAATTGTAATAAATAATTAAAGAATTGTATATCAATATTTTTTAAAGGGTAGAGCGAGAGCTCGGTGTCCCAGGTATTAATATTACCAGCCAAATCCAATAATAATGAATCATTTTTTTTAACTTAAGTACCGAGCCGAGGCTCGGGGTCCCGGTACTAAATAATTTATTAATCATTAAAAATCCTTTTTTTTCGATTGTTTGAAATATTTGTTTTTATCAATTTTATATTGTAATTCATTTATCTTTTTCAATTTAACATTTTTAAATTGAAAATATGTTTAATTTAGTCATTAAAATAGGCATGTTGATTTATCTAAATAGCATAATTTGCAAATGAAGGCGCCACATGGTGGAAGGTAGCGTAGCTGGCTCACATTCTCGTGGTCGCGGGTTCAAGGCCCGGGTATGTCATGGGAATTTCTCTAGCTGGGGTCTATGAGATGGAGTTAACCCATCCTCCGGGATCAACATTGGGAAGCTACTTGATAAAAAGTAACTCCTTCGATCAAGAAAATCAAGGTAAAGGTTGATAGGACCCGTTCTACTGATCATAGGACATCTAATTGATATAACAGATTTTCGTAGGACGTACACAAGTCAGAAGCTTTTATTTAATTTGAAAATATACATATTTCTCATGCCATTTCCAGCAATTCAACTTTTTTAAATATCTTATAACGCTGTTGCTATTGTAAAAAATATTCTCTTCTCTCAAATCACATGCAACATTATGGTTGTTTTCTAAATATTTTTCCCTAAATAAATGATTTACAAACATAAATGATTTACAAACAAGAATGAAATGACATTCGAAACGGTGATTTAAAAATAATGAAAAAACAACGAAATTTTTTTTCTAGTTACTGTTTATATTGAATTCCCTATATAAATTATAGCGAAAATTTTATACACATTAAATGGATTAGAAATTTAAAATCATGATATAGTAACCATAATTTAATCTATAAATTATTATTCTAGTATAATATATCTTCAGAATAAAAAAAATAGTATCTCTATTTTAATATTATTTTATAAATTAAAAATAATTTATGTAAATGTAAATTAAATGCAGCATTTCATGAATTTTACAAAGCTCCAAGTTTAATATGATTTGGATGAGGGTTGTCTAAATCCCAGGAGCTCCGTTAGTCTATATATTCGCAATACAACGACACATAACCATTTACCAATCCTCCAATTCTTATAATCAATTATTAAATCTTGAAATTCTATTAATATGAAAATAAATAATTTTTGCTATACTAGATAAAACAATTTTCAAATGATTTAATGATTGTAATTTGTGTATTTTTTTTGTTAAGCAATGAAGAAAATATTTATTTATCTATATATATAAAAAAAGGTTTTTGTCTGCACATTGCTCAGAATTTAAAAATTTTTGCATATCTTCGCGTTTCATGACCTCTAGAATCCAAAAGTGACTTTAGAATTTTTCACGTCTGTCTGTCTGTCTGTCTGTCTGTCCGGAAAATTACTATTTTATAGACTCAGAATTGGCTGAACCGATTTCTTTGAAATTACATCACAATATTCTTATATACCTCTAGAGTAACATAGGCTATACATTTTATTAATATCTTATCAATAACCGCAGAAATTAATTTTTTAAAGTTTATATAATTCTCCGTGTTGTTCATTCAAGAGCAGCTCGCGGCTCACTGCCGGCCTAGCGGAATCATTTCAAACAATGAATTATCATAGCTATTCCCAATCAAAGAATTATTATAATATTTCACTTTATTTTAAATTCTAATATACAAATATCAATTCAATTAAATAATTTATTCTAAAAGTTCTCAATTTAATTAAAATATTTATTAGATCATATTTTTATCTTAAATTATTTTTTATTTAATTGAATATTTCTTCTTTTCTATAATATACTAGCTGCTCAGAGCGCCTTCGGCGCTCTTCACACCTAGACGGGGGCTCCGCCCCCTGTACCCCCGAGTTGTACATAGTATTTGGTGGTTGAAAGTATTAAAAGGTTTTCATCCATATTGTTTCAATCAGTATATTACATAAAACATTCATTTCTTTTTGTGTTCTTATTTAAAAAATATATTTTAATTTAATCACTATATTAATTATATATATTATTATTGTATATGTTATATCTATCTACCTATGTGGCTCAAAGATACTCTAAAGTTCTTAGCCGCAACAACCACATTTCTCCAAGTGTCCCTATCCTGAGCCCTTATTCCATCTCTCTTACGTCCCTTCCTACGCGTCATTGGTTTTCCAAGCGGACGTTTTCCAATCGGTCTTCCCACCAATATCTTTTTCCTCTCCCATTCTTGCCACGTGCCCTGCCTATCGCAACTTTTCCCTTTTATAACCCTAACTATTTCTGAAGATGCAGAGAGGCCATGCAATTTCTTGTTATACAGTCTCCCTCATACCCGGTGACCTCATCTTTCTTTGGCCAATAAATGCAGGGAAGAATCCTATTCTCAAATACTCTGAATCTACTCTCATCTCCAAGGGTCATAGACCATGCCTCCCACCCATATAATGCAACAGGCAAAATAATCTTTTTATATATTCCCTTTGATAATAATTTTGAAGAGATAAGCCTCTTTATTGCAGATAACAGGCGTTTCCCGATTGCAACCCCGATTTAAATTCTTCTCAAATATTATTATCCTTCGTGATTACATTCAATTTTTCTACATATTCAAATTCTACATTTTGCATCTTAAGATTTTGTATGTTAATACTCTTCCTCTTTGTTACTAAATATTTTTTCTTATCACTATTAATTTCAAACCTCCATTAAATTTTCCTCGCTATCTGTAATTGCAATTGCCGAATCTCCTATTATATTTAAGTCGTCTGAGTAACCTAATATTTTACAATTGATTTCCGCATCTTATTCTTTCTTTACTACCTTCAAGAGAAATTTGAAGATTGAAAATTTGAAAAAGTTTATCCGGATCTATTGAGTCATGCGTAGGTTTTACTAAAGTCTACAAATAATTAGTGAACAGAAATATTGAATTCGCGGTTTTGTTCCTAATATCTGTCATAATGAAAATATCTTAATTAATGTTGGTCGATTTGGCCTGAACCCGCAATGATATCTCCTAATATTTCCTCCGCCTATGGTTCTTAAGTATTGTATATGTTATAATAGTGAAATAGAGTATAATATTTCTTGATCATTACATTTTGGTATTTTATTTTCATTGCTAGATTATTATTGAATATTTTTAATTATAATGAAACTTGAGAAAATGCAAAAATAGAGACTTGAGATAATTTATAAAAATTAACGGTATAAAACTATAGATAAATGACCAATATATACATTCATTAATAGTATTAATTTAAATTAATTGATTTATTTGTTTTTTTTATTATTAAGTTCATTTATTAATTTTTTTAGATCATAGTTATTTTCCTTAAAAGTGGTGCTAGGGGATTTGAAAATTATTCGTCGCAATATGAAGATTTCGCTTACAGTTTCTGTCATGTCCGACCTCCATCCAACAGTTATTTTCTATTAAGTTTTTTGCTTCTCTTAATCATGTGATCTATATATTTAATTTTTTTTGATTCATTATAATAAAATTTAAACAAATAAAAATTTTTACTTTGTTAATTTATATAAATTTCAATATAAACTGATTGTGAGTGATACGCTTAGCCAATACTCTGAATATTTTGTGTACAAAAATATTGAATGTTCTTAGCGAGATTTGATATAATGTTGTACGATTTGTCCTAAATCTGAATTAGAAGAAAATTATAAATTGCATTAAAATGAGACCTTTTAGAATAAATTATTTAATTGAAATGATATTTAAATATAAGAATTTAAAAAAATATTATATTCTTTGTTTGGCAATTGTTATTTAATTATGTGCAACATGATTCGACTTCGTTATTTTTTATTAATATCACATAATAAAAATGAATCTTTTAAACATAATAAATAAAAAAGACATTTTAATAAATTTAAAAAATATACCCAATTTAAAAATGTCAAAAATTTAAAACAACTTTATATCATCATATTTTAATTTTTATATAATATATATATATTTAGTAATTAATAATAGAGTAATTAAATTAAAATAAAAAACAAAGATAATATAATTCAGTCATTTTAATTCAGGTTAAATAATATTTTTTTTTATTATTCAATGATAAAATTTATATATTATTATATATTATTATAGAAAAGAAGAAATATTCAATTAAATAAAAAATAATTTAAGATAAAAATATGATCTAATAAATATTTTAATTAAATTGAGAACTTTTAGAATAAATTATTTAATTGAATTGATATTTGTATATTAGAATTTAAAATAAAAAGGGAAATATTATAATAATTCTTCGATTGGGAATCTCTATGATAATTCATTGTTTGAAATGATTCCGCTAGGCCGACAGTGAGCCGCGAGCTGCTCTTGAATGAACAACACGGAGAATTATATAAACTTTAAAAAATTAATTTCTGCGGTTATTGATAAGATATTAATAAAATTTATAGCCTATGTTACTCTAGAGGTATATAAGAATATTGTGATGTAATTTCAAAGAAATCGGTTCAGCCAATTCTGAGTCTATAAAATAGTAATTTTCCGGACAGACAGACAGACAGACAGACAGACAGACAGACAGACAGACAGACAGACAGACGTGAAAAATTCTAAAGTCACTTTTGGATTCTAGAGGTCATGAAACGCGAAGATATGCAAAAATTTTTAAATTCTGAGCAATGTGCAGACAAAAACCTTTTTTTATATATATAGATATATAGATATATAATAATATATAAATTTTATCATTGAATAATAAAAAAAAATATTATTTAACCTGAATTAAAATGACTGAATTATATTATCTTTGTTTTTTATTTTAATTTAATTACTCTATTATTAATTACTAAATATATATATATATTATATAAAAATTAAAATATGATGATATAAAGTTGTTTTAAATTTTTGACATTTTTAAATTGGGTATATTTTTTAAATTTATTAAAATGTCTTTTTTATTTATTATGTTTAAAAGATTCATTTTTATTATGTGATATTAATAAAAAATAACGATGCTCTGTGCAAGTCGAATCATGTTGCACATAATTAAATAACAATTGCCAAACAAAGAATATAATATTTTTTTAAATTCTTATATTTAAATATCATTTCAATTAAATAATTTATTCTAAAAGGTCTCATTTTAATTACTTTAATAAAATATTTAAATCACCATTCAATTTTTTATTAATAGGCTTCTTTTTTTATTTTTAATTTTAATAAATTCTCTTTTTTTTGATATGATATTAATAAAAAATAATATTAAATTGTATATAAATATAAAAATTAGAATATTTGAATTTTTTTAAATTTTAACACATGTAATCAATCATATGCATTAAGAATGGAAAATTTTTAAAATCAACTTGCTATTAAATTCAGAAAAAAAATACTGATATATAGAATATATAGACTATTCGAATATAATTTAAAACTCTTTCTCTCCTTCTATTTTAAATTAAAAAAACGGAGTTTTAAGAAATTTAGATGCCATATGCAACATGGGTGGGTAAATGAATTGAGCTGGAAAAGGAGGCAATTTATAATTTTCTTCTAATTCAGATTTAGGACAAATCGTACAACATTATATCAAATCTCGCTAAGAACATTCAATATTTTTGTACACAAATTATTCAGAGTATTGGCTAAGCGTATCACTCACAATCAGTTTATATTGAAATTTATATAAATTAACAAAGTAAAAATTTTTATTTGTTTAAATTTTATTATAATGAATCAAAAAAAATTAAATATATAGATCACATGATTAAGAGAAGCAAAAAACTTGACAGAAAATAACTGTTGGATGGAGGTCGGACATGACAGAAACTGTAAGCGAAATCTTCATATTGCGACGAATAATTTTCAAATCCCCTAGCACCACAGAATTAGTAAGTTTCTTTTAAGGGAGGAAAATAACTATGATCTAGAAAAATTAATAAATGAACTTAATAATAAAAAAGCAAATAAATCAATTAATTTAAATTAATACTATTAATGAATGTATATATTGGTAATTTATCTATAGTTTTATACCGTTAATTTTTATAAATTGTCTCAAGTCTCTATTTTTGCATTTTCCCAAGTTTCATTATAATTAAAAATATTCAATAATAATCTAGCAATGAAAATAAAATATCAAAATGTAATGATCAAGAAATATTATACTCTATTTCACTATTATAACATAGAAAATACTTAAGAACCATAGGCGGAGGAAATATTAGGAGATATCATTGCGGGTTCAGGCCAAATCGATCAAATTTGTCTTGAAGGTAGTAAAGAAAGAATAAGATGCGGAAATCAATTGTAAAATGTTAGGTTACCCAGACGACTTAAATATAATAGGAGATTAGGAAATTGCAATTGCAGATAGCGAGGAAAAATTAATGGAGGTTTGAAATTAATAGTGATAAGAAAAAATATTTAGTAACAAAGAGGAAGAGTATTAACATACAAAATCTTAAGATACAAAATGTAGAATTTGAATATGTAGAAAAATTGAATGTAATCACGAAGGATAATAATATTTGAGAAGAATTTAAATCGGGGTTGCAATCGGGAAACGCCTGTTATCTTGCAATAAAGAGGCTTATCTCTTCAAAATTATTATCAAAGGGAATATATAAAAAAATTATTTTGCCTGTTGCATTATATGGGTGGGAGGCATGGTCTATGACCCTGGGAGATGAGAGTAGATTCAGAGTGTTTGAGAATAGGATTCTTCCCTGCATTTATTGGCCAAAGAAAGATGAGGACACCGGGGAATGGGGGAGACAGCATAACAAGAAATTGCATGGTCTCTCTGCATCTTCAGAAATAGTTAGGGTTATAAAAGGGAAAAAGCTGCGATAGGCAGGGCACGTGGCTAGAATGGGAGAGGAAAAAGATATTGGTGGGAAGACCGATTGGAAAACGTCCGCTTGGAAAACCAATGACGCGTAGGAAGGGACGTAAGAGAGATGGAACAAGGGCTCAGGATAGGGACACTTGGAGAAATGTGGTTGTTGCGGCTAAGAACTTTCGAGTATCTTTGAGCCACATAGGTAGATAGATATAACATATACAATAATAATATATATAATTAATATAGTGATTAAATTAAAATATATTTTTTAAATAAGAACACAAAAAGAAATGAATGTTTTATGTAATATACTGATTGAAACAAAATGGATGAAATCCTTTTAATACTTTCAACCACCAAATACTATGTACAACTCGGGGGTACAGGGGGCGGAGCCCCCGTCTAGGTGTGAAGAGCGCCGAAGGCGCTCTGAGCAGCTAGTTACAATATAAAAAAAATTGAAATTAAATATTTTTTTTTTCTAAAATATTATTTATACTTATAATTTATAAATTTATTTAAAAAGTCTCCTATTTTCTATTATATTTCTTATTTAAAGATTTTTAAAATTAAATTAATCTAAATACGGATTAAAATAAAATAAAAATAATAAATATATATTTTTCAAATAAATTCGTATTTCATCATCAAAATGCAAATTAATCATTTTCATTCGAATTATCTATTTATTTAAATATTTCATTAACAGATTAAATCTACATTTAAACATATTTTAATTGATTTTTGGTTTATACAATATTTAACCCATTCAAAAAGATTTCCTTTCAACCAAAAATAAAGAGTTAGTATTAATTATATATATATTTAATTAAAAATAATTTATAATAGAATTAGAAGTTTGAAAAAAAATCTCAAGCTTAATTAATATCATTCATTCATTTACAATTTTAATTAACAAAATCAATGAAATTATAAATATTATATAATAATTTTTAAAAAAATAACTAAAGTTATTTTGTTCAATTTAAAGAATATTATTGTATATCATTTGTCAGGTAGATAATATTATTTATTTATGAGAATTTATCAATATTAACTAAACATTTATTAAAGTCTATTAAAATTTGCATTCATATTAATTTAATTTTTTAGCGCTTATTTAACACATATTAACATTATGAATAGAATAATTTAGAGTTCACTACTATACTATATTATATAGTATAGTATATATAGTTGAATATATAATATACTATAAAATTATTATACACTTGCATATTCAACAAATACCTTTAATTATATATATTAGGTTGTCACATAAGTTCGTTTGTTCGTTAATTTGGTTGCCTATTTTACAGGAGAAATATATTTTTATTTTATTTAAATTTGCTACTTATAAAAGTTATCATTTAAATAGTCATTGTATTTTTAACAAAATTAATTTTGTTGTATCTCACATAGTGTAAAGTATGGATTCTCGTTAACCCTAGACCTGCCGGCCGGGACGCTCGAAATCTTTAAGGTTGAATTCTCCACTTCTGAATCTGGCAAACAACTTTTTTACGACCCGATCGGTAGCTGCAGATTCCCCGTAGACATTGCATATTATTTTCGCTGCTTGGGTTTCGTTTTTCCTTTTTAGAAAATAAAACAACATAATATGGCGAAAATATTCATTTTGGTCTGCCATTGTACTAAACAGGAGGTGACAAACGAAGTAGAATAAGTTGACCTGTGGCCAGGTCCGAACCGACCGACGGTTTGAAGTAAATTAATTTCTAGCTACAGAAACAATTTCAAATAATTTTAATATATCTATTAATGTAATAAAAAACAGATATGAATACATAAATAATAAATATAAACCTTTTTAATTTTATTTTATTTATAATATATATGTAAGACCAGGCTGTGACGTCATGAATGGCTGGATGACGTCATATAATTTTAAATCAAGAAAAAACTAATAAATATGATTTTCCCGAGGATAAAACCAATACAAAGTGTATGATTCGTGGTGATATATAAAAAAATCTCCTCATGTGAAATTAGGTGTGAAAATAACCCTTCCCTTCCTATCGTCGATCGCTAATACTACCACTTCCGGTTTCCGGATTTGCACCAAAAGTTGATCAATTCATCCCACTGATGCATTAAGTAAATATACCAAATTTCATCAAAATCGGTTGAGCCGTTCAGGCTGTACACATCTATACGGACGGACAGACGGACAGACGGACGGACAGACGGACAGACGGACGGACAGACATCATGCTAAAAATACTTTTTTCTGTTTAGAAAATGCATGATTCGTGGAGATATGTAAAAATCTCCACATGTGAAATTTGGTGTGAAAACAATACCTCCCTTACTATCGTCGGTCGGTAAAAATTAAATAAATTTGACACTAAAATGTAGCTAAAAGTAGTCACTACAATTGACGTTGAGAAAAGATCCTCTCCACCAAAATATTTTCCGACAAATAGTCGTCAATATTCCCTCGCCAAAATACAAACGAACTTATGTAACAACCCTATATATATATATATATATCTTTGATAAAACAAATTAAATTGTAATATTCATATTGAATGCTTATTAATAATTAAAACTGCCCCTTGATAATCCTGTTTTAAAATATATTCTTTTTAGATATTCATTTATATTTCATTACTATTAATAAATTTTTAAATTAATATATTATAATTTTTCTTTTTTTTCTTACGCACCCAAATAAACTTTTGTTTCTTAAGTCACATATTATTAATAATTACAATAATACATTTTAATTTTTTTAAGGACATATAATCAGAGGAGTTCTTTTTCGTACACCATAAAACATACATGGTTAAATTATTCGACAATTTCTATATTTTAGGAGACTAATTTAACGAATTAAAAAAAATCTTCTAGTACTTAACAAAATATGGGTTCCAACTTTTTCATTTTTAATTATACATTAATTTTTATTCTTCTGTTTTTTGGCCATATCCATGATTTTATAAATAAAATTTTCATTTTAATTGAAAATTAATTCTTCTACTTATTTTATGATCAATTTTAGAATTAAAATTAAAATAATAAACATAAAAAAAAGGATTTAAATATTTGTGTAATCTTAAAATAAATTTCTTTCCATTAAACATATTTCGGTAGTTACACCATCTGATAATTATTAAAATACATTTTATTTATGAATTCATTTTTATATAAAGAAGCCATTAGGTGAGAGGTTAGGCTCGCTCTCTCAAATTCACATGGTCCCGGGTTCAAGTCCCGGACCTGGCAAGGGAATATCTCTAGCTGGGGTCTATGGGACGGAGTCAACCCAGCCTTCGGGATCAACATTGGGAAATAGCTATTTGATAAAAAGTAGCGCCTCCGATCATGAAAATCAAGGTAAAGGTTGATAGGACTCGTTCTACTGATCATAGGACACCTAGTTGATATAACCGACTTGATAGGCGTTGTCCTTGCGTAGGACGTACAAAAGTCAGAGGTTTTTTTTTATATAAAATCATGTAAATTGTTATATCAAATTCTTTCATTTTATAATTTCTAGTGAATTAATATTTATCTTTTGTTTATGGAAATTATAACTGAATGAGAATTGAAATATATATATTTTATTATCTATAAGAAATGCTTGCTAGAATCTTGAATCAATTCCTATCATATCTATCGAGTCATTTGAAAAGACAGGAAATTCAATTGTTAGAATATTTCCGGACGGTCACCGATCCAATCTCTCTTCCTTTTGTTTACGATTCCAATATTTTCACTATTTGATGATTTTCTACTACAATATGTTAATAATTAATAAAATTTATATAATACAATTAAAAATTACTATTTATTTAGGTTAACTTAGAAAAATTTTAAGATTTGATCAATTAAAAAGAATAATATTTTCTTTCCTATATCTTGATAATAAAGAAAAATCTTTTTTTTTGAGAAAATATTTCAATACGATTGATATTCAGCAAATCATAAATTGATATTGCAAAATAGAGGTCTTTCATATCTTTTTTTACCATGCCTGACAGCACTACATTCTATTTACGTTTATTGAAGAAAAAAAAATATCTATAATCCCTTTGTATGAAGAATATGAAATTCATGTTGCGCTTGAATAAATCAATAGAATGTTGGTTTTATTAGAATGGGTCTAATAAATAGTCATTCTACCATTAATACTAGGTGAACTGAAAAATATTAATATATATAAACCAATGAAATAATTTCGGCAATCATTAAATAACCCTACCAATATAAATTCGTAGAAAGTACTCTAGTTCTATTAATTTTTACTTTAATTTATCTATATATATAGTAAGAAGAATTAAACATATACTATATGGGCTGAAAAGTCCCGGGATTTTTCAATAGGTGACGCCACTAGAAAATGAACATGACTCATTTCGAGAGGCTCATCTGTCACTAGTTTATGTATGAAGTATCATGACTTTTCGTCCATTCGTTTACAACGAACAGTCGTTTGAGTGACGCTACTTTCGCCTTCATAAGAAAAATGGAAATACAGGAATATCGCGTCTTGAATAAACATTGTTTTTTAATGGGAAAAACTTGTGAACAATCATTGCAGTGGTTGAAGGGTCTGTGAAAATGTGTATGTTTTTGAATAAAGGATCTCACAAATTGAATTCTTTTTTTTATATACATCAAGGTTATATATATATATGCTTGGATGTTACACTAACTTGTTCGTTAAAATCGGCTGACCCGTAGTGTCACTTTACATTAGTGATTTTACACTTTCTGAACTTTTCTAAAAAACCGCAAACCACATCAATGTCAAATAAATTTATCATTAAGATTAAATGGATTTTATTCACTTTGAAGTTCTTTAGGGGGTTTAACTGGTGAAATCTCAAAATAGCTTCTCCTCTAAACTACCTTTATTTTATTTATTTTAAATAACCAACTTTCTCTCATTTGTTAATAGTGGTAAAGTATAGATAAATATAAATTATAAACATTATTGATAAATAACTTTACGATAAAGTACTGTGATGATCTTGCACCAGCTGGTTATTAAAAACTTTATATGGCTTTAATTAATATATTTATTTCATATAACGTTTTAATTTAAATTAAGCTCACTATCCAATATTTATCTATACTAAAGGTTGAGTTGTGATGAAAAGACTAAACTACAAAAATAGAAAATGTTTTCAATTTACTTTGATGTTCATGAGTCAGCAGTTATTATGATTTAAAATTTAATAATAATAATAATAGACGCTACGAAATCTGAGTCAACATGCTTGACACTTTAAGTCTCAGGTGCAAGGATATTTCTCATTGGAGTCAAAGGGAATGAAATCCACAAAACTTACGTGATCAAAATTGAGAAGGCGTAGCGCCTGATCAAGAAAAAAGATTGAGAGATTCGTTGTATTAATCATACCCCATCTTTACTTTTGTATAGGAGGTTCATAAGTCATAGATTTCAATAATAATAATAGTGTTTAATTTTAATTGTAATTTCATTTAGATAAATTCATTTTGTTGTTTTTTTGTTATTACCATGATGATCTGAGTGATTACATTATTATTTTCGTTTGTATTATCAAAATCTTACAATAATAATACGAAATTATTCTAGTTTATTTTTTTTTAAAGTATTCAGGTATAATTTCAAAAATAATATATAAATATATTGTATTAATATAATTTATATTGAAATATATACTTATATAATATATGAGTATATATTTACTAAAATCCAATATATTGATTTAAGTTAGAAATTTTAATACTTTTTATTTTATTATATAAATAATATAAAAAAACTGATAACAAAAAAACTTATTTTTCAAAGTTAAAAGTAAAAACCTGATTCAATGAACGTTTAATTATTTATTTCAATTTAATTTTCAACTAAATAAAGAAACAATTTGTTTTTTTTTAAAAAAAAGAGAAAAACCTATAAAATTAATTTTTGAAATCAAACCAAAACAAATTTAAATATTTATTTTTACTTTTTATATTTCAAAATTTATTATTATATTATGCTTATCATTTCATTATCAAATAAAATATTTTTTTAAAATTTCCTTATTTAAAATTCTATCACTTACATATTTAACTAATGTAACTATAGTAAACAATTCTCCTTTCTTTTTTATTTAAACCATCTTCCTAAAAATGTAACTTCACGCCAATTTTTCTTCTGCTTTTCAAGCTACCTGTCTAGTCTAGCTCTCTCTCTCTTCCCTATTTCATAATAATAAGTTTTTAAAATTCTTTATAAATAATAAAGTCAGGCAATCAGTTATTCTCTTAAATACCATTTTCTGGATCGACAGACAGTTATGAAAAATTCAAAAGTCATTCATATTCTCCAGGTCAAGATTCGTGAAATATGTAAAAAAAAAAAATAAATTCTGAGCAATGAGAGCAAACAAAATCTTTTTATTTAAGCATAAATGTATATAGAAGGTTATACAATTTCTGTATATTATTTATATAGTTTTACTTCTGTATGTTATTCTTAAATTCTTTGAATATTCATTATTTTTATTTTTCTTGTTTAATTTCTTATTTTATTGTTTATAAATACTTTAAATCAGCGGTCGCCAAACTTTTTGACCTCACGGACCAGTTAATTCATAATTTAAATCCCGCGGACCACTAATAGGATTTTTTAAGTGTTAAATATATTTATAAATAAAAATTGTGATCAAAGAACACATAAACATTGAGTTTTTATAACTTATCACGTATTGTTATGAATTGAATCATGTTTTAATGCATCTTAAAACATAACTTAACATGATGAGTAAGTATATTCCACATTTTTCCGCGGACCACCACTTTGGCCACCGCTGCTTTAAATGGATCGCTCAGTTTCAGACTAATTCTTCTGTTTTTAAACATAAAAATTTTTATATTTTTATTTTATTACTTCCTATTTGAAAATTATTACGTAGTCATTAGTTTGACAATTTTCCAAAATATTTATTTTTATATTAATAAAAATAAAAAAATAAATAATTAAAATACAAATACATATCTTATACAATTTAAAAAAATATTCATATATTTTTTTTTATTTTTTATTTTTATTTATTACTTAAAAAGTTGGACTTTTATCTCGTTGGTTTGTTGTTCATAATTCTTCAAGTGTTTCGAATGGATGTTGAACTAGTATTAAACCCAAAATATCAGCCAAGCCAAGAGAATATGAATGAATTATTCATATCTGATATGATAGTCGTATATTTGTGAGAAGCAAATGTTCTTTACCCACCCAATCCAGCCCTTGACACATTCTCCCACTCAAAGTTGATTTAAATAAGCAATTGACACGCAGCATCCATTTTAGTGACAATTTCACACTTGAAAAGATACACAACTTTACAGTCTGTTGCAATATGACTACAATTTAAACAACAATTAATTTGGTTTAGTTTGGTTTTGCTAAACTTAAACTTTGATAACCTATAACTTTAAAGTTTAACTATAAAATATATGGTACATAATTATAGAAAATTGATTAGTTAATACTACAAATTATTAATTTTGTTTAATTTTATGATATCTTTCAATCACTTACTTACATTTGATAATGAAATTTTGTTCTTAGAATAAATTTATAATTAACTGAATAGCTAGTTTATTGTTAGTGTCTAATTCTGATTATTGAAATCTATTGAGATTTGGAGAAAAAATAAAAAATTAAGATTAAAATATTCTGAATAGCTAGTTTTTAATACAGGCAGATATCAATTAAAACCAGGTCCGAACCGACCGACGGTTTGAAGTAAATTAATTTCCAGCTACAGAAACAATTTCAAATAATTTTAATATACCTATTAATGTAATAAAAAAATTGAAATAAATTTATCGGACTATAAAAACGCAAAGAAAAATCAAAATATCTGAATATTTCAAATGCTTAATATAAATTAAGTGTAAATTAAATATAAAATACTTAAGCCCATCTGTTTGTTTGTTTTTGACTAGTTCTAATACCACTTCTATTTATGAACAAAAAATAACCTCAAAAAAAAAATACAAAAATATCTAAAGTTGAAAACAAACAAAAGATTTAAAAAGAATGATTATAAATTAATCAATCTAGTAAATAAATCTAGGAAATTTTTTTTTCATTTAAGTAATATTGAATTTCGCAGATAAAAATACAACCAAATCATTTTTTATTGATTATCTTACTTTTTGATGAATAGCCTTACCTGATTGAATACTACGCAAACAGAACGGTGTATTGCTGACTTGTATGATTTACTAAAACAAAAACAAAAATAAAATCATTAGCAAATAAATTAAAATATTTTCAAAGTTTATATAAACAAAAATTGTGTATTACATCGTATATAATTTTCAAATATAAACAATAATTACTTTCTTTTTTAATCTTTCAGATAATGTGTTTATGTATAATTCATTAATTATCATATGTTATTGATAAAAGCTGCAAACTTCAGAAAATGTTTACAAATTAATTAAAAGAGAGTTATTTATTTATTATAAAATATAAGAAGTTATAGAGTTTATTAATTTATAAAGAATTATTGAGATATAGAAATTAATATTATTATTATTAAAAAATTTATAAAGATGCATGTGATAATTAAAAATAATCCAATGACCATTTTAAAACTTGAATTATTTATAATGGAATATGATTGAATATAGAATTGAAGATTATTCAAGTCATTTATTGAAATGAGATCGAACCTGAAGTTAATAATAATCCTCCTTCGCTAGATTAAATATATATGTAATATCATTAATTTTCTCAAATATATATTAACTATGAGTATATCCATGTTTTAAAATTATGACGAAAAAGGATGTAATATAAGTAAGCAAATTAATGTTAAACCATTATTATTAGTTTTGAGGAAGGGTAAACACTTATGATGACTTTGTATCAAAAAAACATGATTTTAAGATAACTTTTAAATTTTCACATCGATTTTCTTTATAGAGCTTATAGAGACTATACTAGCTAGAAAATTCAATAGTGATAATTTTTTTGTTTAAGAATGAAAGAAAGTTTTTTATTAAATTAAAAATTAAAGATGAATCAATTTGTTACAATTTATTCCGAAAAAAGTTCTAGTTTTCATAAAACATCCTATAAAACTTATTTAATAATTCTTTTATAAAAATAAACGTTATAAATTCCATAAAGAATCGATAGATATTTTATTTATTCATTTAAAACAAAAAACAAAAATATAAGTGGATATTGAAATTCTTTTAGCCCTCTTGAGAGAAGAGGATTCAAAAAATGTATCTTCTATGCAAAAACTATCAAAAACATAATGCACGGAAGCGTTACTCGATCAAAGCTTATCAACCGAGGATTTCAGTGTGTCAGGCACCCTCCAACTCTTCTTTGGTTCGTCGCACGGGGATGTCATTGCAAATTCCCTCCACCCATGTTTGGCCTGAAATCGATTTGCAAACCAATCACCTCTTGCTTTTTGTCACTTATTTGCTATTGGAAACCAGATTCACACAGCCAACATCCAAAGCCTCTCAGCACTTTGATGACTTTAAAAAAAAAAAAAACGTACAATAAACATCACCGACATCACATTTTATTGTAATACATACGCAAAATGTAATTTCTTTTGATAAGTTTATTCAATAACATAAATTATATTATTCACAAAATTAAATAAAAACTATTAAATTATTATATAATATATTCACAAGAGATTGCTAGATTTAATAACGAGGACTTACATAACCTCAACCCATGTTTATAGAATTGAAGATTAGTATAGGAAGGGTCACGTTTCTTTAATGGATCCTGAAAATGCTTGTGAAAAGTTTATATAATTGAAAACTAATAGAAAAACAATCAGTAGTTAGAATAATGGCGTTATTATATAGCCTCTACTGAGATAGATGTGAGGGAATTAGGAGTGAATAACAATTGGATGGAGGTAATTAAGGATAAGGACGGTTGGATGAACTTAGTTTGTCCGGCTGTGTTCAGTAGAGCTACAGAGATAGATATAATTCTATTATATAATTATATAGGATAATATACACATTTGTATACAAAATAGATTAATATCTACTTATACTAAAAGAAATATACTATAAATAAATTAAAACTATAAAGAAAATTGTATTTTAAATAAGACTAGCTGCTCCGAGCGCCTTCGGCGCTCTTCACACCTAGACGGGGGCTCCGCCCCCTGTACCCCCGAGTGATACATAGTATTTGGTTGAAAGTCTATGTAAAAGGTTTTCATCCATTTTGTTTCAATCAGTATAAGTAGATAAGACATGTATTTGTTTTCTTGTAAAATATATTTTAATTTAATCAGTAAATTAATTATATATTATTATTGTATTTATCTAACTCTGTGTCTCTAGTTTTCGAAAGTTCTTAACCGCAGCATCCACATTTCTCTATGCGTCCCTATCCTGAGCTAAAACCAAATCCTACCCTGTCCCATCTCTCCCATGTCCCTTCCTTCATTGTCTACCCACCTTGGTCCTTGGTCTTCCACCGGATGTTTCCCAATCGGTTTCTCCCAATTTCTAGTTTCTCCAATTCCAACCACGTCCCCTTCCCATCCCAGCCTTCTTGATTTTATAACCTTAACTATATCTGGACATTATTTCTCGTTATGCCATTTCCACCATCCCCCTGTAACCTCATCTTCTTTTGGCCTATAAATGCTGCAAACAATATTAATCTCACAAATACTCCAAATCTACTCTCGTCCCCCAGAGTTATCGATAGGGTGACCAAACGTCCCGTCTTTAGGTGCTCTGTCCCAAAAATGTCTTCGGGACACCCTACTGTTTTTTCAATATTTATGACATTTCGTAATTTTTTTTTCAAAATTTTTTCAATTTAGTTCTAAAAAAAAAAGGTATACCGTTTGTTCCGGTTTGGTGTTTTCGAAATATGGTCACCCTAGTCATCGATCAACAAGAAAAATAATTGTTTTATATATTTTAATTTTGATCCTCTTTGATGAGATAAGCCCCTTTACTGCATAATAACAGGCGTTACTCAATTACAACGTCGATTTAAATTCTTCTCGAATATTATTATCCTTCGTGATTAGAGATCTTAAGTATTTAATTATTTATACTTTTTCAAATTCTACATTTTGTATGTTAATTGTATGTAAGTTGTATCCGTATCATAAATCTTGAATTTTTTTGTTTAATTACATTTCGGTTGATTTTTCCCCAATTTCTCTAATCACATGTCTCCTCTTCCAGTCCAATTCATTTACCTTGCTTAAGAAATTTTTTAAAATTTTAAATAGAGGGAGAGAGAGAGGTTCTAATTATATATATATCTGTTTCTATGACAGCAAAAAAGTAAACAAATTATATACATACAAACGCTCTCCTTTATATATATTTCTGGAAAATGGAACACCCGCAGCTCAGCTCAGGAGTTACCTAAGATTCTAATTTCTTTTTTATTTTTCATCATTTGAGGTACCCTTCACCTCAGAAAAATTTGGTTACCTTACTCCTTGTAGTTTAGGCTCTGGAGTTTTTTGCGTACAGACGGACGCTATCGTATTAAATATATAGATTATTAATTAATACTACATACTAAAATAATATAAATTTTAAATTATATATATATCACGTTTTTTTACATCTAAATTACTTTTTTTTACTTTCAATTACATATATATAATATATATAATATATAGTAAGGGAAAGTATTGCGATCGTGCAAAAATTCGATTTTGAGTTTTCAACAAAAATACAAGTTTTGAGGACCCCTGAGTCCAAAAAACATAGTCAAGCAAAATGGTCTATGTGTGTGTGTTTGTGATCACTCTGGCTCAGAAACGAGAAGCTGTCCGAAACTGAAACTCCGTATTTAGAATAGGTATATACCCGGGATGTTACAGCAACTTTTTCGTTAGAATCAGTTGACCGGAAGTGCCACTTTACATCATTGATTTTACTCATTTTTGCGCTTTTCTCCAAAACGGCTCTAACGATTTCGATTAAACTCGCTATATCGATGTTAAATTAAGTGATCTATAATGTGTGTTATCCCCGTGGAAATTCTATGAGGGGGCTTTAATTTAGGGTGGTAAGTGAAAGTTGTGTGATGCGCGCACCCGCACCAGATTTTTATTATTATTAATACTTTACATTATTGAAATTAATTTTAAATATATCAAATTCAATTTTTACAAATTTTTTGTTTTGAAATAATAATATTATTAACTATCTATCTACAAATTTAATTTAACAAAAATCTTCAATTCAGATTCATGTGTGTGTGTGTGAAAACATATAATCAATAAATTTTCAAAATAAAAGTTAAATAAATATTACTTTTAAATTATTGTAAGAATAGATATATTAATGTATTATTTCAATTATAATCATGTGAAAAAAGAGAATTCGTAAGAAAAATATTAATTAAATGAATAATTATAAAGATTATGATCATAATAATGAACAATCGAGAATTTTTAGTATAAAATAAAAACTTTGAAATTCATTAATTATCATTTTTTTAAAAACTATTCCCAGATTGCAAGCCTAAATTGTTAATTTATTTCTTCATTACCACCATTATCTTATCTACATTACGATCTTATCTAATTATTGGACCTATTTAATGAACTAAGTTGACCGTAATGATACCATGTTCTTCGCACATATGATAATTAATGTCTTATCCAAGTCCTCCTTTCACATAGTAAATTTAATAAACACGATTAGCATATAATGTAAAGTTAATTCAAGTGTATAATCCAAGTCACTAATAAATAATAATTAACATTGCAGCTACTGCATAACATCTTTAAAATATTTAGGGAATTTTCTTCTTTTTTTTAATTATAATAAAGTCTGAAAATGTTTTTAAATGGATAAAAAGAAATGTTTATGGGTTATTTATTATAAGTAATCATGATTTATTTACAAGAATGGAAAAACATTATTAATTTCGCTTATTTTATGTATATCGTCGTACCTTTCCGTCGGTTTGCGAAATGGTTTTATGATGATAATTTAAATTAGAGTATACAAAAGAAAGAAGTAATTCATAGACAAAGTCACCTTCCAGGTTCAAACAAATGTCCAAGGATTAATGAAAAGATGGATACCTTGAAAAAAAAAACTCCGTGACTGGTTGGGGAATCAACAATGTTTGGTATTCACAGTCATGAGAAGGAGCATGATCATGCAAGAGAATAATCCAATGTGACCGAAAGCCACGCCGGCCGTTCTTGATATTCTTGTCTCCGTAGTTAATAATAGTGACAGTCATGCCCATAGGTAGTTTTAGTGGGTCATTGTCATAAAGGAAACACGATAACATGACTATCAGCTCTGGATTTACCAACGATAATTATATCCAAGCTACTGAAAATTGGTTCAAGAATAAACCCCGTAGGTTCTTCATCCATCCATCGTTGACCCAACATTTTTCCTGGGTTGATGATATTCGACCATCATCCTCAAGTTCCATGAATCACGCCCTACATTATTTAAAAATAAATTTTAAGAAGAAAAATCTGGAGTGTCTCCACTCGACTATCTCGCAAATTTGAATTGGATTAATTAACATATATTATATTTAAATTAAATTTAATCAATTAAATTATAAATTAAAATTAATAAAGAATATTTATTAAACTAGCGCTTTTTTGGCTCTTTGTTGATGACACCACGTCACGTGCTGGCGCGTGATTGGCAGTGAACATGTTAAAAAATTTAAAATTCCTTTTTTATTCTATTATTAAAAATTATTCCTAAAATAAATATAACTATTAGTAATATCAAAATCAACTATCAATGTTTTGTTTTTTAATCTTATAAAAAATAAAAAATTCATTTAATAATATTAGAATCTACCAAAAAAAAAACAATTAATTTCCAACATGGATATTTTTATTGGAATTCTTTATTCAAGTAAAAGTAATTAAATTTAATATAATAATTTATAATAGAATAGCAGATGTATTTGATGGTTTTTTGTTCAGTTGAGTCCACGCATGTTGTCGTTAGAAAATTTAATTAATTGAATCATTTTACCACACACGATTTACCACAAAAGCAATTCACATCAAAACAAATAAAAGTTTTTGGATTATGAATAGTTTCATAAATTCAAAATATATTCGTATTTTATCGTAGTGAATGAACTGATAAATTAGTGTAGACAAAAAAGAAATAGACTTGTTTGATTACAATTAGATATGTAGGTTTAATAAATTAATATATTTATACTTATGACATTATAATAAGCAGTAAGAAAGAAATTATTTGAAAAAATTAAAGTAGAAATCTCTAAAGAATGAAAGTACTAAATTCTTTGAAAGAACTTATCAATAAAAATCAGTTTAAGGAAATCTGCTATTTATTAAGTATCATGGAGTTCACTATATCCTATACGGGAATACAAATATTGTCACAACCCCAACTTTCTGCGCTCCCACCAATCAAGCATCAGAAGAATAGTTCGGTTTCACAATCCCACCACGAATGTACCAAACCATTTTTGCTTTTGAGAAATGATTTTAGAATTGAAGAAATTGAGTGGTAGTTAAAAATGATTGATCAAATCTTTCCATTTACAATACTCCAAAATATATCGTTTCAATTTTTACTATCTCGCCAGAGATAGTATTTCGATGTCGAGATTTTGATGTTTTGAAGGTCCCTGAGTCATTTTCACTAAAGTTGAGAAAAATGTCTCTCTAACTCTCTCTCTCTCTCTCTCTGTGTGTGTATGTGTGTATGTAGACAAGATTACGTAAAAACGGTTTGAGCTAGAATGATTAAATTTGGTATACGGACATTATTCAAAACTCGTAGTTTTCTATCAACTTTTGAGAAATGTAGCTCTTTTGGAAGAGGGCCATTAGGCCATTACCTACCACGTTTTCATTTTTTTTCCTCTACACTAACCGTAAAAATAAAGAAATGTTTTGAAGTTTTTCACATGATTAAAAATTGTATAAAACTGCTATATATAGAAATTCAGCATGATTGAATCGCTGAAAGTACTGGAATTAATTTTTTAACACTGCCAATCACGCGCCAACACGTGACGAAGTGGCATCAACAAAGAGCCAAACACGAGCTGGTTTAATAATTATTATTTATTAATTTTAATTTATAATTTAGTTAATTAAATTTAATTTAAATATAATATATGTTATTTAATCCAATTCAAATTTGGGAGATAGTCGAGTGAAGACACTCCAGCTTCTTGAATGGAGATCTTAACTTAATCGTATTGAAGTAAGCTCTATAGTTCATTTATAAAATTGGAAATACTGATAATGTAGTAGAAGAATCGAAAGAGCATTGAATATCGAATCTTTTATAGGTATAATAGATACAGTTCTATTATTGATGAAATAATTTTTTGGTTGTTAAGTGTTGATTGTCTATTATATGAGATGAAAAATTTCTTGAATGATTTCTAATTAATCCTCTGATCCTCTATCACTCTTTAAATAAAGTTAATAATAAATTCTCCGTCTAAAAAATAGCCACGTGAATGGACCGAATTCATTCACTCGTAGATGCATATCTAAAATAAGCTTGTCGTATTTTTATTCGTTCAACGGGGCGTGAGGGGTGAGTGATGTTCGGCCTTTGTGAAGGGTTGTTCTGGAACCGTTTGAGCTATTTATAAGTTTGCTCGGTTGATGGTGATGTCGAGAAGATCGATTTTTCCTCATTTCCTCGGATATCGGTCCACTTGACAATCACCTTTCACCCTTGATTCTCACTCACCTTCCGGGCAGACGGGCCGTACACATCAAAAAACGATGGATCAAGAGAGTATCGAGCGCATTTTAGTAAAACTTTCCCTTTCGTTGTCTCACAAGTTACACTCTTGTGGAAAAATTTTTTACTCCCACATTTTAAATTCCTTACTTATTTTTTTTTAACAAATAATAAAAAAAATTAAGAAAAAAGGAAAATAAAAACCTTTTCATTTCCTCTTACTTAAATCTATAATTGGAAGAAAGTAATTTTATTATTTCAAGTATTGATTCTTTTCTTGTTATTTACTAAAAAAAATGTATAGAAATATTATTTATTATCGGATTGGAGATAATAGGGAAATATAGGTCATCAGAAAATTTGATTGGCTTTAGATTAAAATCTGTCAATTCTTTTGATTAATATGTCAATAATATATATATATATATCTCAACTCACTCTCAAACACCATGAGAAAATGGTTCACTAATTGAACTGAAAGATTATATTCATAAGATCTCTAATGAAACAATATTATTTTTAAAAATTTGATTAAACTCGCTGAGGGAAAAAGTCGACGACACACAGCATCAGAGTTATTGATTGAAATATCCCAGTAAGATAGAAAAGGCGGGAGGGAGAGGTGAGGGATATATTCAATAATAATTAATATGATAATTTGGTTATTGCAATCGTCAAAAAAACATTGGAAGCCAGATTTTTTTTTAAACGAATCAAGAGATTTTTCATCTCTTGAATTTTTTTCTATATGTGATTCTTTTTATTTCAAGTCCAATAGATTAATTTTAAAATATTTTAATTTCAATATTGATTGATATGATTGTATTATTGAATAAGAATATTTAAAATTTAAATAAACTTGAAGTAAAATATTATATTATATTTGAGAAGAGGGTCAAGTTGAGAATTAACATGATTAAATTACTTATGAAATTAATTAGTATTTGTAATTAAGGAGTTTTTGGAATCAAAAGAGATTTATTTAGCTAAGAACTTAAAGATTTATAAAGATTAATAATTCGAATGAGATAAACAAGCGAGTGAATTAATTAAAAGCTATATATTTTAATAATATATTTTATTTAATTAAATATATTTATAATTTATATATATTTATTTATTTAAATTTATTTTTTTAATATCATATTATTATTATTTTTATAATATATATTTATGTTATATCTATTTATTTGTGACCCTACGTAACTGAAAAACCAGCTACCACATTTCTTCAAACGACAATACCTTGAGTCACTTTCATCCAATTTCTATTCTCTCCTAACTCCTCAATTTTATATATATTAGTTTTAGAAATTGTCAATTAATCAATTAGATAAATAAATAAATTAGATTTAATTTAATTAAAATACAACATTAAAAATTGAAAAAAAAATTAATGAAAATAAAGAATTTCAGTATATCAAAAAAAAATAATTTCTATAGTAACTTGTTTTCTGATTTCTAATTAATTTTTTCCAATTTGAATTTTTCTTAATAAATCTATAAAATTTTCATTATACGTATTGTTTTGGTTTATTTTTGTTTATTATCTTAATATTAAAATAAAATTATTATTATTATTAATGAAAAAAATTATATAAATTATAATATAAATTACATACATTTTTACCGACCGACGATAGTAAGGGAGGTATTGTTTTCACACCAAATTTCACATGTGGAGATTTTTACATATCTCCACGAATCAAGCATTTTCTTAACAGAAATAAGTTAACCTGTGGCCAGGTCCGAACCGACCGACGGTTTGAAATAAATTAATTTCCAGCTACAGAAACAATTTCAAATAATTTTAATATATCTATTAATGTAATAAAAAACAGATAGGCATATAACATAAATATTTTTAATTTTAGTTTATTTATAACATATATGTAAGACCAGGCTGTGAGGTCATGAATGGCTCGATGACGTCATATAATTTTAAATCAAGAAAAAACTAATAAATATGATTTTCCAGAGGATAAAACCAATACAAAGTACATGATTCGTGGTGATATGTAAAAAATCTCCTCATGTGAAATTTGGTGTGAAAATAACCCTTACGTCGATCGCTAATACTACCACTTCCGGTTTCCGGATTTGCACCAAAAGTTGATCAATTCATCAAACTGATGCATTAAGTAAATATACCAAATTTCATCAAAATCCGTTGAGCTGTTCAGGCTGTACACATCTATACGGACGGGCGGACAGACAGACATCATGCTAAAAATACTTTTTTCTGTTAAGAAAATGCATGATTCGTGGAGATATGTAAAAATCTCCACATGTGAAATTTGGTGTGAAAACAATACCTCCCTTACTATCGTCGGTCGGTAAAAAGTTTTTTAGCATGTCTGTCCATCCGTCCGTATAGATGAGTACAGCTTGAACGGCTCAACGGATTTTGATGAAATTTGGTATATTTACTTAATGTATCAATTTGATGAATTGATCAACTTTTGGTGCAAATCCGGAAACCGGAAGTGGTAGTATTAGCGATCGACGTAAGGGTTATTTTCACACCAAATTTCACATTAGGAGATTTTTTACATATCACCACGAATCATGTACTTTGTATTGGTTTTATCCTCGAGAAAAATCATCTTTATTAGTTTTTTCTTAATTTAAAATTATATGACGTTATCCAACCATTCATGAAATTTTGGAAATTAATTTACTTCAAACCGTCGGCCACAGGTCAACTTATTATTTGATATGATTAAATTCAAAGTATTTTCTTTCTTTTAATTCAGATCTGCAATTGTATTTCTACAAAATCCATTCAATCTTTACATTTTTCCAGTAATTTTCAACATTAATGTTGAGTTTAAAAAAAATGATTTTATCTTTTATTTCAGTTCCAATAAATATTTTATATCTTTTCAATTAGTTTTAGAATTGAATAAACAATGATCCTTCTATATGTCTTGAATATAAATATTCACAATGGGGCGATTCATTGATCTGAAAAATATATTAAATAAAAATTAAATGAGAAATGTCCATATCTTAATCATATTAAGGATCTTATTCACTCTCTTGGAAGATACCTATTTAATTTAATTTAATCAATAATTTTTTTTTACTGATTTAACTGAACGAATATGTATTCTAAATAAAAAATTAAAATTTTATTTCTTTTAATCACTCAATAATTTTAATTATTTATTTAATTAAAAAATTCATGATTTTACTATTATAAAGTATATATTATCTCAATCTAAAATTAAATTGGTTTTGGATTTAAATCAACAAAGTTATTATTATTTGATTGGAAAATGGCCGGAAAGTGAATGGCATGGATTTGTCACTAATTGTCTACCTTCCAGGGACTAGCGTCTAATTTTAAATTTAATAATTCTGTTAAAAAAATATTTAGAAATTTTACTAAAATTTTTTGAAGAAAATTAAAAATTGATTGAAATCTTTGCTAAAATTGTAGTGTACATTGAACATTATTATAATTTATTAGATTATTTAAAATTAATTGGTTTCTACCTGTTAAATGAACAACCCCAGAGAATATTAAAAGAATTAAAATAAAATTAAGACTTTATGAAATAGAATATAATTATTTTAATTCCAATAGAATATCTAAAATATCTTCTGGAAAGTTCTAAGCTACAAAATACATTATTTTATAAATATAAATAATTAATAATTAATTTAATATAATATATATATATATATTTAACTCATTAAAAGCATTAATTTAAATTAAAAAATAAAAATGCAAATAATAAACGAGTTTTATTTACTTTAATCAATTTATATATCTAAAGAAATAAAATATTTTATTTATTTTTACTTTGAATTTATATTGGTTAATTATATTAGATTTAATTAAAATACTGTCAATGAAACTTTTTATTATACATTCAAATCATAAAAAAGAATATTTTTCTTATTAAAAAGTAAGAAAAAAAGAAAATAATCCTAGACATGTTCTTAGAAATGTTTTTAGAGAGCTCTTAATTCTGTCAAGGCTTTTCAGTTAAGAGAATTAAATGTAAGTACTTTCTCTCTTTCTTCGTTTTCATTTTGTGTGAGATAAAATAATTGAATTTAATACGGTTTTAACAAAAAGTAAGAAAAGAAAATCTTATAAAATCTTTTTTTAAGAGCTTCTATAGTTAATAAATAAAAATGGACATAAAGATTATATTGTATATATATAAGACGTCCTATTATTGGTTAAAATAATGAAATTTCAAAGTGAATAAAATTATCATTTATTGAAATCAAATGTTGATAATGGCAAACTGTTTTATATTTTTGGCCAAAATAGATCTTTTTTATAGATGAATACAGCTTGAACGGCTCAACTGATTTTGATGTAATATGGTATATTTACTTAATGCATCAGTATGATGAATTGATCAACTTTTGGTGCAAATCCGGAAACCGGAAATAGTAGTATTACCGATCGACGATAGGAAGGGAAGGGTTATTTTCACACCAAAATTCAGAATTACAGAAATTATTTTCTCCTTTTTAGTGCATTTAAATAAAAGCTGTTTTTAAAAAGTTTTTTTATATTTTTTTTAATTTTAATTGTTATTAATATTCTTAAAGGATGATTTATCTGTTTTCATCTACTTTGTAAATATTCTGTTTAGAAAAATCCAAAAAAAGAATAAATTAATAAAGAATAAATAAATTTTAATTTAGAATAAAAATATTTTTTCTGAAATTAAAATTAATTATATAAAATTTATATAATAAATCAGATTGATTTTTTTATTATCATAGGTCAGTGTGATGTTATAATATCCAATTTATTATTGGTTAATGGATAAAGATGAAGTTTTTAAATATTTGGAACAAAATAGTTTTTAAAAATGAGCAAAAAAAAAATTTTAATATGTGTAAAACGTACCTTAAAATACAATTAAAAGATTAAAATCAAATTTAATAAATAATTATAATTATTTCATCTATTTGCAAATAATTCTGTTTTTGAATGCGCGCGCACCCTTCTACCCCGAGCCTCCTTCCCTTTCCTTCTCCTTGGTCCGGCCTCAGTAGGCAAGTGAGCACTCACACACACAGCGCAGTGCATTCATACGCAGAGCTGATTTCGGCTAAAATCAACTCTTAATCACTCGATAATAAAAAAATATATTGAAAATTAATTTCTTTTTATTAACTACCTATTAATTGAACTCAGAAATTATTATTGATCGTTAGAAAAAAAAAAAATTAAATCATACTTAAATGATATTAAATATAATAGTTATAATGATTCGATAATAATTTTAATAACTTATAATTAAATGCTTAATGATACAAGATACAATCAATTTAATTGTTTCAAAATTTCACATTTTATAAATTCAATAAACTTAAAAAAAATCCAAAAATTATTATTAAATAAATTATATATTTAATTTAATTTCCCTTCAATAAATAATAAATTTTTAATTAATTTCCTATTATACAAAAACTAACTATATTAAAAAGACCTAAAAATAATTTATATTTTATTAATTTTAAAAATATTTTTATTAATCTTTCAAATATAACTTATTTAAATACATATTTATCTCCCCTTTTTACCTACCGAGGTAACACCAAATTTCACATGAGGAGATTTTTTACATATCACCACGAATCATGCACTTTGTATTGGTTTTATCCTCGAGAAAAATCATCTTTATTAGTTTTTTCTCAATTTAAAATTATATGACGTCATCCAGCCATTCATGACGTCACAGCCTGGTCTTACATATATATTATAAATAAAATAAAATTAAAAATATTTATGTTATATCCATATCTGTTTTTTTTTAAATTTTCATTAAGATCTTTGAATAAAATTAATCTTATTGATTTAATAGAATTAATAGAATTAAATTTATTGATTCGATTTAAGATGTATTCTAAAACACCACTAATTTTAAAAATTAATATTTGTTTATTTTATTTTATTTTAATATGTATTTTATTGAAATAATAGCTGATCAGAGCGCCTTCCAGGCGCTCTTCACACCTAGACGGGGGCTCCGCCCCCTGTACCCCCGAGTGTAGTATTTGGTTGAAAGTCTGTATGTAAAAGGTTTTCATCCATTTTGTTTCAATCAGTATAAGTAGATAAGACATATATTTGTTTTCTTAGAAAATATATATTTTAATTTAATCAGTAAATTAATTATATATTATTATTGTATATGTTATATTTATCTAACTCTGTGTCTATACAGTTTTCGAAAGTTCTTAGCCGCAGCATCCACTTTTCTCTAAGAGTCCCTATCCTGAGCTACAACCAAATCCTACCCTGTCCCATCTCTCCCATGTCCCTTCCTTCATTGTCCACCCACCTTGATCTTTGGTCTTCCACCGGATGTTTCCCAATATTTGCATGTGTGTCTGCATACATATCTACGTATATGATAACTGAACACTTAATAATAATAATAATAATGTATTAAATGAATATAATTGAAATGTTAGTTTTAATTGCACTTTTTTTTTGGTTTTTATTTTTATTTATTTTTATTGGAATTATTACAAATAATAATATTCCGTTTAATACGTGAAAATAATAATAATAATAATAATAATTTATTAAATTAATATAATTGAAATTTTATTTTTTATTATTACATTTTTATTTTTATTTTTTACCGACCGACGATAGTAAGGGAGGTATTGTTTTCACACCAAATTTCACATGTGGAGATTTTTACATATCTCCACGAATATTTCTTAATTTAAAATTATATGAAGTCACCCAGCCATTCATGACGTCACAGCCTGGTCTTACATATGTATTACAAATAAAATAAAATTAAAAATATTTATGTTATGTCCATATCTGTTTTTTATTACATTAATAGATATATTAAAATTATTTGAAATTGTTTCTGTAGCTGGAAATTAATTTACTTCAAACCGTCGGTCGGTTCGGACCTGGCCACAGGTCAACTTATTTTGTTAATAATTTATTTTTATTTTTTATTTTTTTTGTTAATAATTATTACATTTTTATTTGTTCGAAAATTATTTCTACTTTATTAATTGTTAATAGTTATTACATTTTAATTAACAGTTTTCGGAATAAGTATATTCTCTTATTTTATAGAGATTATTATTTTACATATATATGAATATAATATAAATATTTTTAATTTTATTTTAAGAATAGATATATATCTAAAAGGAGGTAACTGTGACGTCACATATATACATTTAAATTAAAAACAACTAATGAAGATGATTTTTTCCAGATATGTGATCAATAAAACTAAATAACTTAAGAGTATAACTAATGGTTTTCAATTTATAAAATCTAATTTAACACACAACAATTCCGTCTCATTATTGTATTGTAATACAAAGTTAGAAATATTAAGTTTAAAAAAAATTTAAAATATTTGAATTTTGAAAATTATATGTAGCGCCATCTGTCGATAGTTTTGTGACACTACAGACTTTTAGCAATATATTACTAATTAAATTAATTTTGGATAAATTAATTTTGGATTTAACTACACTAAAACCTTTCTTGGTATGCCCACAACAATCCCTGAAAGTTTCACCGTAATCGGACGGGTAGTTTTTGAGTCTATAAGAGACAGACAGACAGACAGACACACAGACACACAGACATTGCCTTTTATATATATAGATTTGCAGTAGAGCGCTCACCTCTGCACCCCCCGCTCGCCCCTCTCCATGCCCCTCCGCCGCCTGAACTGACCTTCTCATGCCGGCCGGCCAACTCGAACGATTCAGTTCCCCTCAGTTCCCCTTCCTTGCTGAGTGCAAGACCCTAAGCGTCCTCCCCACTGAAATCATTCCTTAATCAGTCGCTAATTAAGAATTAATTGTAATTTTATTATTTATTTTTATTAATTAAAAGGAAGATTAGTG
The DNA here is from genome assembly GCA_963082975.1 of Labia minor. Classification (NCBI taxonomy): domain Eukaryota; kingdom Metazoa; phylum Arthropoda; class Insecta; order Dermaptera; family Spongiphoridae; genus Labia; species Labia minor. The sequence goes on from OY720344.1 coordinate 75,058,217, forward strand.
AACTTAAAAAAAAATATTTCATTAAAAATTAAATTTTATAAAGTGCATTTTTATAATTTTTTATTCATATACCCAAATAAATTTATAAATTTTTCATTCAAATCTTTGAAAAGAATTAATCTTAAATATTCTATCAGATCTCATTAATTAAATTTTATTAAAAGTTAAATTAAAATTATTTAAAAATTAAAAAATCATATACAAAATTTTATTTTTCTTTAAATATATTTATTGAAATATTTTTTAAATTTCAATATTATACTAATCCTATTAAAAATTATTTATTTAAAAAATAGGAAGATGTGCTGATTATTTTCAAAATTCATATAATATAATTATAAATCAAAAAAATATAAATTTCTTATATTCATATAGGAATATATAATTTTAAATATTCTATATATTCTTTCTAATCTCATTATCGCTCACACCGTTCCTTTCAAATCTCATATGAATATTGTTTTGTCAATTTCATATTTTTATAACACTTTTGAAAAATGAATAATATTTCTATTACCTATATATCAATTAAACAGAATAAAATATTCGTGAAATTAATAATATAATCATAATTAGTTTTCTGATGTTTTCTAAGATATTTTTATTATATGTCTATTAAATGCGTATTATAACTAACTTATAATCATGGTTCTATCTAGGATGTAAAATAATTTTAGTATTTTATTATGACAGAAATAAGATAATATTTTTAAAAATCTATACACTTTTTTAATCCTATTAATATTATTTATATCTTATTTTTTTATTTTCTGTATATAATATAAATATCTAATCTTAATTATTTTTTTCTTTATCGAGGTGATGGACATCAATTCAAGTCTACGAGCTGTTCTTCGAGTTTAATCTGCGAGAAATATCAACCCTTTATCAACTCCGAGGTCAGTATTTATTATTAATTTTATTTTTAATTCAATTTAAATTTATTGATTATAAACTATAAAGTTATTTTTCTTCTTATATTTCATGTTTCAATCTTCGTTTCTGCTACTGAATGTTGATTTGAATTCTTGATTATCTTCTCCATCCTTCATGACGATGAAATGATTTAAATACAGCTCTCCAAATGTAAGTAATAATCGTTATTTATTTAGCATGGCGCACTTTAAAATAGAAAATGTAAATATAATATTTAAAGTAAAGTTTAATATAATATAGAAAGTAGAATTAAATTACAATGATTTTTTGCTTTTGATAATATTCATTAGGAGATTATAGAGAAATATATTAAATTATATGACAGAATTTAGTGAGATTAGGGAATTTCAGAGTACATCTTTCAAGAAGAAGCATTGATAAAGGAGGCAGAAGAGACAAAGGTATTTTTAGAATTAGTAGGTTTCGATGCGTTATACTTGGAGGGTGGCTATTTTTTGATATATATATATATAGTTGTTAGGAATTTTTTCAGGTGGTTGCCTCCTACATCCATGCATGTTCTCATCATACTAATTCATAGATTAGATTAGAATTAATGTGTGTGGATAAAACAAATGCCATGCTATTATTTAAGGGATGGATTGCATGAATTGCATGTCAGGTCTGAATTGTGCCATTTTGTATTACTGAGAGTGTATTTGAGGTGGATTGGATGAACGGGAATTCGGGAAGGTAATTCAGCACAGTTCTGAAATGGGATTAGCCTGAACAGGAACAAATTGTTGGTTACCTTTTGAGCGCAGGGCTTTTTCGATTAGCATGGGCCTTCCATCCATATTGATGGAGGCTATGCACTCCCTTACTAGGTAGGTTTTATTTCAGGTTGCCCCGAATGTCGCGATTTCATTTCGAAATCCAAAAAATCAAAGGCACTCTCAGCTGATTCAAAGAGGCTACAGACCAAACGCCTTATTTTTTTTAATCTTTTTTTTTAAGGCAAACTTTCTTTATTATTACTTTTTCTAAATTTCGGAAGGTGAGGCTTGGAAGGGTTAATTTATGGGGAAAGGAGGAGGCCCTATTAAATATTCAATTGTATTTTTTTAATTTAATTAATAATAAAAAAAATAATTGAATATCGCGATTATTTTCTTTAACCTTTTATTTTCATTTTGAAATATTCAATTTCATAATTTAAACTTTGATATATTTTAAATATATTTTACTATATAGGTAGAATTAATTATTAATAATATATAGACTATTCGAATATAATTCGAAACTCTCTCTCTCCCTCTATTTTAAATTTAATAAAACGGAGTGTCAAGAAATTAAGATGCCTTATACAACATGGATGGGTAATGGGTAAATAAATTGGGCTGGAAGAGGAGGCAATTTATAATTTTCTTCTAATTCAGATTTAGGACAAATCGGACAACATTATATCAAATCTCGTTAAGATAATTCAATATTTCTGTACACAAATTATTCAGTCTTGGCAAAGCTTATGACTCCCAATCAGTTTAAATTGAAATTTATATAAATTAACAAAGTGAAAATTTTTATTTGTTTAAATTTTATTATAATGAATCAAAAAAAATTAAATAATATATATAGATCACGTGATTAAGAGAAACAAGAGAAGAGAGAAAATAACTATTGGATGGAGTCGGATATGACAGAAACTGTAAGCGAAATCTTCATGTTGCGACTAATAATTTTCAAATCTCCTAGTACCACAGAATTAGATAAGTTTCTTTTAAGGGAGGAAATTAACTATGATCTAAAAAAATTAATAAATGAACTTAATAATAAAAAACAAATAAATCAATTAATTTAAATTAAAATTATTAATGAATATAAATATATATTGTTAATTTATCTATAGTTTTATCTATAGTTTTATACCGTTAATTTTTATAAATTGTCTCAAGTCTCTAACTTTTCATTTTCATAAATTTCATTATAATTAAAAATATTCAATAAAAATCAAGCAATGAAAATAAAATATCAAAATGAAATAAATGATCAAGAAATATTATACTCTATTATAACATATATAATACTTACGAACCATAGGCGGAGGAAATATTAGGAGATATCATTGCGGGTTCAGGCCAAATCGATCAACATTAATTAAGATATTTTCCTTATGACAGATATTAGAACAAAAACGCGAATTCAATATTTCTGTTTGTAGACTTTAGTAAAACATACGTATGACTCAATATAAACTCCGGATAAACTTTTTCAAATTTTGATCTTCAAATTTGTCTTGAAGGTAGTAAAGAAAGAGTAATATGCCAAAATCAAATGTAAAATATTAGGTTACCCAGACGACTTAAATATAATAGGAGATTCGGGAATTGCAATTCCAGATAGCGAGGAAAAATTAATGAAGATAGGAATGGGATAAGATAAGATGGGGTTAAAATTAATAGTGATAAGAAAAAATATTTAGTCACAAAGAGGAACAATATTAACATACAAAATCTTAATATACAAAATGTAGAATTTGAATATGTAGAAAAATTGCTTGTAATCACGAAGGATAATTATATTTGAGAAAATCCGCAAGCTCATAAAAAGTTATATATTGTTTATAGCGACGAAACCTTAAAGGAACGGCAGTGTCAAAATTGGTTTGCCAAATTTTGTTCTGGGGATTTTTCACTCAAAGATGAAAAACACTCTGGTCGTCCAGTTGAAGTTGATGACGACCTAATCAAAGCAATAATCGAAATGCTGCCTGAAAGATGGCAAAAGGTCATTAATCAAAATGGGCAATACATTACAGAATAAAGTTATTTAGTTCGATGAAAAAATTGTCTTTAATTTTCTTAAAAAAAACGGCAATGACATAGTTGCCAACCTAATATAATAGATACGGTTATAAAAGCGAGAAGGCTGCGATAGGCGGGCTCGTGGCTAGAATGGGAGAGAATAAAGATATTGGTGGGGAGACCGATTGGAAAACGTCCGCTTGGAAGACCAAGGACGCGTAGGAAGGGACGTAAGGGAGATGAGACAAGGGCTCAGGATTGGAACACTTGGAGAAATGTTGTTGCGGCCAAGAACTTTCGAATATCTTAGAGCCACATAGAATAGATAGATATAACATATACAATAATAATATATACAATTAATTTACTGATTAAAATAAAATATATTTTAAATAAGAACACAAAAAGAAATGAATGTTTTATGTAATATACTGATTGAAGGTGTGAATAGCGGCGAAGGCGTTCTGAGCAGCTAGTCTTAATATAAAAATACTCTAAACTCCGATTTATAAATATAAAAATTTAAAAGAAATTTAATTTTTTGAATGTAAATAAATAAATAAATAAATATTTTAATTAAAAGGTATGAAAATCAATTAAAAAGTGAATAAAAATATATTTTTAAATGGATATGAAAGTTACTTTTCATCATACTTACTATTTAGGGGAAGGGGGATTTATTTATTAATTTATTTATTTATTTGTAGTTTAATAAAATTAATATAACAAATATATCAATAATTTGAATATAAATACTTATATTAACTTTTCTTTTAATAATACTCTGAAAAATTTAAATGTTAATTTAGAAAGTTCAATTAATAATTTATTTTAAATTAATTTACATTTTTCTTACTTAGATTGTTTTTTTATTTAATCGATTACATGATTTACCTTTGACAAAGTAAAAACACAGTTGCTCTCAAAATAGCATTTAATTTAGTCTTATAAAAGGTTGTTTATTTAATTTACCATAAATAATACACGTCAACATGAAAACAAATAAAACTTCATTATATTTGCTCGTTTTATTTAATTATTTTTTTATTTATTTATTTTTATTTACAGAGGGTTGCAAAAAATGTTAATCCGAAACAAGGGTCGTTTTTCTCCATCATCATTTGGACTCACCCTCCTTTTGTAAATCTTTTTAGAGACAAAAAAAAAACGTACTAATTCCCACATTTTTATTTTTGATATTTTTGTTATTGACCTTCATTAGTTATAATATTTATTAATATTTATCATATTTTTAGCATTTAAATTAATTAAATAAATCCCTTATTTTAATGAAATAATGAGATAGATGTTTTTTTACAAGCTTTTATTTAGTTCACATCGTGTCCTGTCGACATAGGTGACCTGGGAGGTATTATTTTATAACAATCACTAATTATATAATATATAATATTGAAAAATAGTAATTATCTATAAATATATATTATATTAATAAGAGCTAATTTAATTTTTTATCAAAAAATCTGGATTTCATTCAAAAAGTCACGGACTTATTGATCTGCCCTCGTAACTCATTTGAATTAAATAATTTATTCTAAAAGTTATCATTTTAATTCAATTAATGTAAATCATGTTTAATTATTTTGTAAAAATAAGATACTTTATTTGTTAATATAAATGAATATATAATGAATGAATAATGGCCATATTGTTTTGGAAAAGATATGTATATGTATATATAAACTAATTCTATAATTATAATAGTAATAATAATAATCAGTCCCTTATTCCTCCGATTTGATATATAGTATTTTGAGATGCAGAATGGGGGGACCTGAATTAGATTCTTTCAAAATTTACACTATCTGAAATCATTAACCGGGCGAAATTTCTGTTAAAACTAAAAATTAGGAAATAAAAAAATAAAAAAAAATACTTTTTAAAAACACACTTTTATTTAAATACACTAAAAAGAAGAAAATAATTTCTCCACACACACCACGATTTCCTCACAATTAATCATAACTAAAAAATGAAAGCGTTGGCGCCAAACATGCAGGGAAAAACGCAAATTCTATTTCAAATAGTTATCAATTATAGTGAAAAGAAAAAAAAATAGAAAGGTTTTTGCATATGAAATCTCCGTATTTTTTTCCTTTCCCTACATTTTTGGCGTCCACGCTTTTATTTTTTTAATATTGAATATTTTAAAAAATAGTTTGTGTATAATCATTAAAGTACTACGAATTAATAGTTTTATTCTATAAGTACTGGAGAAAATATTAATTTTTCTATTTATATCTTTAAATCTAAATAATTTATATTTTCATTAATCATTTAGAACAAAATGAATTCATTTTAAACGATTCAGTTGATGCTTAGAGGTTAATGAACTTGAAGATGAAGGTTCAAAATTCATAAAATTCAAATGTTTTCTCTATTAATAAATAATAAATTCTATCAAATAAATAACATATAATTAATATGCTTATCATGGTTAGACTTAGAACCCAATAGACTTAAAAAATATTTTAAAAATTAAAAAAAAAAAATTAAAAATTATATGTAAAAAAAAATCACCTATATTGTTTTTTTCTCTATATCTATATAAAATAAAATTTATTAAATTACATACATAATTTATATAGTAATTTGGATAATTACGTTCTAATGCTTATATAATTTACAAATTTAAAAATTACAATATATTTATAAAAATTTTAATAATTAAATATAAATATAAAATATGATCCATATTATTCTTCATTTGAGTGCATATAAGGAGTCGATTTATAGCAAGCAAATAAATAAATCATGGTATATTTTTTACGTTAACCGAATAATATAGGGCCGTATAATATAATGAATAAACAAATAAGTTATTTCAAAATGTCTACTGACCCAGTAATCTTTTTGTATCATTATTGGATGGTGTCAAACGCATTGACCTTTTCTTTACTAAAAAAATCTACAATAAATTAATTTGTTTAGGGAATAAAATGATCTAATAATAATAATAACAATAATATCTAATAATAATAATAAAATTAATTATTGAAGATACTGCTTCAATTTTTTCTTTATTCAGCACTCTTTGCACGTAGACAGGGTGGCCTCGCTACACCCGAAGTAATTTCATTTATTTGCTTTACAAAACTAAAACTAACTTTTTTAACTTATATTGTCTCACCAAAACCATACGAAATTTAAGTAAATTCAAAAATTTATTTATTTTATTTAAATACGATTTAATTTAAACTTGAGCCATAATGATGTGCGAAGGCTCTGAATGAACAACATGGATCAAAATAATTAATTAATTTCTGTAGTTATATTGAATATATATTGATAAAATTTATTCAAATAGAGGTGATATAATTTCATAGTAACCGGTTCAGCCAATTTTATCTCTAAGTGTCACAATTTCCCAGACAGAAAAACATACTGACATACAGATTTGAAAAATACTAGTCATTTTTGGATTCTAGAGGCCATGGAATGTAAAGATAAGCAAAAATTTTAAATTCTGGGCAATGTGCATAGTAGATATAAATAAAGAATATTATCTTTTCTATTTTTCTACTTTTACCTATTAAAGTACTTAATATAAATGTTTCAATTAATATTTTATTAAACTAAAATTATTACTTTTATGTCAAATTATTGCACAATGATATATTATAAATATTATACTTCGGATATCAATGGCCCTCAATAGAACAATTCAGGTGCTTCTATTTCTATCATTCAATGGCCCTCTTGACCAATTCACTTTAATCTGTGAAACTTTATTTAGATAACACTTTTGAATTTAGCTGGTATTGTTTTATTAATAGATCCAAATGTTTTTTTAAGGGCAATAATTTAAAAATATATCATGAAATTCTTGAAAATTTAAATTGGATATTGAAAAGTCAATCATTTTTTAATCACATTTTTATTTTAAAATTTATTTATATATATTTATATAAATAATAAGGATTGGATTACATTTAAATAGTATTGAATTTATATAATCCTTATTTAATATATTTTATTAATTAGTATAGACTTTTATTAAAAAAAACCTCTGACTTTTTTGTACATTCTAAACAAGGGTAGCGCCTAGCAAGTGGGTTATATTAATTAGGTGTTCTATGTTCAGTAGAACAGGTACTATTAACTTTACCTTGCTTTTTTTGATCGAACCTGAGACGACGAGAATGAGAGTCAACGCTGTTGACTTCTAACATGTTAGTCTGTTATACAAAAGCTTAAATCATTTTTTTTTATATTAATCACATGAAGTATTTATTTAAATTAAAATTGTATTATATTATAATATATAATGATTCATTTAATCTACAACGGGATGCATTGAGGCTTTAGAATAGAATATAATATTTTCGGTTCATTTCTATGATATGATTTTTCCTTCCAGAAAGTTGTATTATTTTCTTCTACTCCTCCACACACTTCATATGGAAGAAGTACCATTAGGTCTTTTCTTTATTTCTTCATCTCTTCGATTTGCACCGAATACTATGCTCAAATGCACTTTTAATCTTTTTTATAAAACTTATTTTTAAATTCACTCGATTCTTATATTTTCTATTTTCCCTATTGTGTCTTATCTAACTAAGTCTAAAAGATATTTTATAGTAATGGTCTATCCTATCATTTCTTAATATAAATCTATAAAAGGAAAGAACAATAAATGTCAATTTAATTTTTATTTCCAGAACGGGTAATGAATTATAAACCTGAAATAAACCGACAATTTCATTATTTATTTAAATTTAAGGTAACAAGAATATATTTCTCACTTATATATGGTGGTATAGGAGTAACGTGTGGTGGGTGGGAATTTAATAAAAAATTAAATTATAAATCAACAAGATCAAACAATTTATTAATTAGTATTATAAAACAAATTAAATATTTTTTTTTACAATAAAATATTGAACTCAAATTTTAATGTTTCATTTTCACATAAGTTTCATAAAATGTGTTTAAATTAATTATTTTTACTATAAAAATATTTTCAAATATTAGTAAATTTCAATTTAAAATCTCAAATGAAGGAATACCTTAGTTATTAATCATTTTTTTCTGTTAACTGCAATTAAATAATTAGACACTCAGACAATTATAATTTTTTCATAAATTTTTAATTAGTTTTCTAAGAATTAATAAGTATAAGAAACATATTGTAAAATTACCAGATTTCTAATTATACATTTTTAAAAAATATTGACTAGAATTATTTTAAAAAAACTTTTCAAAATATCCTAAAATCTTTTTATAATAAAATTTATTAGTGTATTCTTCTGAATCTGGATGTTTTTTTTAAGAATTAGAATTCGACTGTGGCCAGTTATCAAGTTTTTGGTTGGGGATGGGTGAAATTCAGGAGAGTGTCAACTTTGCTTTTGGTGCTACATGTTTCAGCTAAAAAATTGTCTACAATTATCTAAAAAAGTGAAACACTGTCATATAAATATAAATTATTATATTAAAATAGATATAACACAAATAGAATTTTTCTATAATTATAAAATAAAATTTAATTTATAAATAATTTTGATATTGTTTTACTATAGACTCAGGGTTAGATAACATTATTTGTATTAAATATATTAAGGAGTGTTTTTTATCAAATTTGTTTTATATTTTAATAATGAAAAATTATATAAAAAAATTATTAAATTGAAAAATAGACTAAATCGTTGTTTGGAATGAAGCCAAGTATATGAAGAAAATATGTTACGTGTTTGATTTCCTTAGGAAGTAATAGAAATGACATTTTAAAGGCCTCCGCCTCAACATCAATCTCAATGCCTTTCAAGATGTAAACTGTTTCTATACAGAACAAACAAATGAATAAACGACACATACACTGGAAATATCTTTATTTACCTTCAACATATAACATATGATATTATTAATATTACGTAAGAAGCTAATATTTTGAAACGAAAATAGCAAGCATATCTTAGTATGAACATTTGGAAATACTACTCCTACTTAATATATTGATATAAATTACATGCAGGAATTATTACATTTAATTAAGAACATAAAAAAAACGATTATATGTGACATATCTTTGAGTAATGAGTATTTTGGATTCCTTATTACTATCTAGCCAGAGATAGTGTGGCAAATTTTTGATGTCGAGTTTTTGATGTTTTTATATGTTTTGAAGGTCTCTGAGTCACTTTCACCAAGGCTGAGAAAAATGTGTATGTAGATTACGCAAAAAACAGTTTGAGTTAGAGTAATGAAATTTGGTGCACGGGTATTATTTAAAATTCGTAGTTTTCTATCAACTTTTGAGAAATGAAGCTCTTTCGGAAAACTATGTTTTCATTTTTTTTCCTCTATACTTACCGTAAAAATAAAGATATACGTTTGAAAGTTTTTCAAATGAGCCAAACACGCGCTGGTATAATAAATATTATTTATTGAAGTGAAAACTTCTTTAGCGGCGTTGAGCACTTTTGCGGGATGGGGAAAAAATATAGATTTCGCGTGAGATTCCAAAACGACCCGACCGTTCCAAAACGACCCGTCCGACCGACCGATATACGCATGCGCAATACGCCAGAATGTTAGACACTAAACTTCTGATACATTCTTTACAAAATTTTACATATTTGCCATATTAAATATTATTATTTATATTTACATTAATAATCAGTATTACTAAATTATGTATATATAAAATAAAATATTTTAATATATTATTATGTGTTAAATTATATTAAATTAATTTCTAATATATTTATATAATTTAAAATTAATTTCAGAATATATATATATTAAATTATATAATATATTACATAATATATATTTTAATAAATTAATTTTTAAATATGTGTGTGTGTGTGTGTGTGACCGTAAAAGTAAAGATATATGTTTGATAATTTTTCACATGATTAATAATTGTATAAAACTGCTATATATAGAATTTCAGCTTGATAGAATCGCTGAAAGTACCAGAATTAATTTTTTAACACTGGAAATCTCACGCGCCAACACGTGACGTGGTGCCATCAACAAAGAGCCAAACACTCCACTATCCACTCGACTATCTCGCAAATTTGAATTTGATTAAATAATATTTATTAAATTAAATTAAATTAAATTAATTAAATTATAATTTAATAAATATTATTTACTAGCTGCTCAGAGCTCCTTCGTCGCTCTTCACATCTAGACGGGGGCTCCGCCCCCTGTACCCCCGAGTGGTACATAGTATTTGGTTGAAAGTAGTAAAAGGTTTTCATCCATTTTGTTTCAAACAATGTATAACATAAAACATTCATTTCTTATTGTGTGATTATTTAAAATATATTTTAATTTATTTAGTAAATTAATTATATATATTATTATTGAATATGTTATATCTATCTACTCGAAAGTTCTTGGCAGCTACAACCACATTTCTCCAAGTGTCCCCGGTGACCTCATCTTTCTTTGGCCAATAAATGCTGGAAAGAATAATCTGAATCTACTCTCATCTCCCAGGGTCATAGACCATGCGTGGCTCAACGGTACTCGAAAGTTCTTGGCAGCTACAACCACATTTCTCCAAGTGTCCTTATCCTGAGCCTCTGTTCCATCTCTCGTACGTCATTCCCTGATGTACTCATCTTTCTTTGGCCCATAAATGCTGGGGAGAATCCTATTCTCAAATACTCTGAATCCACTCTCATCTCCTAAGATCATAGACTCATATAATACAACAGACAAAATAATTGTTTTATATATTTTAATTTTCATTCCCTTTTATAATAATTTTGATGAGATAAGCCTCTTTACTGCATGATAACAGGCGTTTCCCGATTGCAACTTCGATTTAAATTCTTCTCAAATATTATTATCCTTCGTGATTACATTCAATTTTTCTACATATTCAAATTCTACATTTTGTATGTTAATACTGCTCCTGTTTGTTTCTAAATATATTTATTTATCATTATTAATTTCAAACCTCATCTCTTTTCCTACCTCGATTAATTTTTCCTCGCTATCTGTAATTGCAATTGCCGAATCTCCTATTATATTTAAGTCGTCTGGGTAACCTAATATTTTACAATTGATTTCTGCATCTTACTCTTTCTTTACTACCTTCAAGATAAATTTTATGATCAAAATTTGAAAAAGTTTATCCGGATCTATTGAGTCATGCGTAGGTTTTACTAAAGTCTACAAATAATTAGTGAACAGAGATATTGAATTCGCGGTTTTTTTAATATCTGTCATAATGAAAATATCTAAATTAATGTTAATCGATTTGGCATGAACCCGCAATGATATCGTCTAATATTTCCTCCGCCTATAGTTATAAGTATTGTGTATGTTATAATAGAGTATTCTTGATCATTTCATTTTGATATTTTAATTTCATTGCTTGATTTTTATTGAATATTTTCAATTATAATAAAATTTGAAAAAATGCAAAGTTAGAGACTTGAGACAATTTATAAAAATTAATTTATAAAAATTAACGGTATAAAAGTATGAATAAAACTAAAGATAAATTAACAATATATACATTCATTAATAGTATTAATTTAAATTAATGGATTTATTTGATTTTTTATTATTAAGTTCATTTATTAATTTTTTTAGATCATAGTTAATTTCCTCCCTTAAAATAAAAGAAGTATTCAAATATAGAAAGAATAAATACAAATAATTTAAGTTAAATATAATTTAAATATTTTATTATATTAATTAAAATGAGAACTTTTAGAATAAATTATTTAATTGAAATGATATTTGAATATTAGAATTTAAAATAAAAAGTTAAATATTATAATAATTCTTTGATTGTTAGTTATATACATTGTGTAAAATGAGTCCGCCAGTCAGGCTCTTGAATGAACAACACGGAGAACTATATAAACTTTAAAAAATTAAATTCTGCGGTTATTGATTAGAATTAGATATTAATAAAATCTATAGCCTATGTTACCATAGAGATATATAAGAATATTGTGATGTAATTTCATAGAAATCGTTTCTTATTTTTTGATGTTCATAATTCTAAATTACCGGTAAAGTGTCGGTTAAGTAGGAAATTTCTTTTTTGTTTGTTTCTATGACAGCAAAAAAGTAAACAAATTACATACATACATACATACATACATACAAACGCTCTCCTTTATATATATAGATAGAGATATATAAGAATATTGTGATGTAATTTCATAGAAATCGTTTCTTATTTTTTGATGTTCATAATTCTAAATTACCGGTAAAGTGTCGGTTAAGTAGGAAATTTCTTTTTTGTTTGTTTCTATGACAGCAAAAAAGTAAACAAATTACATACATATATACATACATACATACATACAAACACTCTCCTTTATATATATAGATAACATCAAAAACATCAAAATCTCAACATCGAAAATTGAATTGCTGAAAGTACCAGAATTAATTTTTTAACACTGGAAATCTCACGCGCCAACACGTGACGTGGTGCCATCAAAAAAGAGCCAAACTTTCGCTGGTTTAATAAATATTATTTATTAATTTTAATTTATAATTGAATTAATTTAATTTAATTTAAATTAATATATGTTATTTAATCCAATTCAAATTTGCGAGATATGCTGAATATGCTTTTAAATAAAAATAAATTTCAAGAAAGTAATTGGAATTATTAATATTAAGAATCAATAAATAAATTTATTAAATATACATTTAAACATGTAAATTAATCTATATATAAATTTAATAAATATTCAAACAATAATTGAAACAATATAAATAAAACGATTCAATATTTTACTTACATTGTGATTTATATTTTTATTTTTATTACAACTATTATTATGGGTATGTTATTTTTGGCAGTTTAAAAAAAATTAAAAATATTAATAAAATTTATCAAAATAATAAGTTGAAAAGATTTCCAATTATTTTTATTTATTTATTGTAAATTTTTCAATGTAACCATGGTAACCATAAATAGACTTTTACCAAAATATTACTATTTAAATTAATTTTGGATAAATTAATTTTGAATTTAACTACACTAAAACCTTCCCTGGGACGCCCACAACAATCCCTGAAAGTTTCATCGCAATCGGACGGGTAGTTTTTGAGTATTTGACAGACACACACACAGACAGACAGACAGACAGACAGACATATATATATATATTCATACACATCGTATTTTTAATATTTTTGTAATAATAATCAGTTTGCTGAAAAAAATAATTATGAATTTTATATATATATATATATATACGTATATAAATTTCATTTTTCTCGTGAAGCTGGTGCGCATTCCGTCTGCTTTCAAATTTCTTACGCACAAGTTTTCACTTCTGTCGGCCAGTCCCACGACTGCCAATTCGACTTTTTTAATTTTAATTTATGTTAATTAACCCAATTCAAATTTGCGAGAATTTCGAGTGGAGACACTCCAGATTTTTTAAATTATTTTTAACTAAATGCCCAAACTAAAGGTTTTCTATGTGTTTGTGTGCTTTCCTTCCAGTCAGTTATTCAATTTTTTTTTCAATAATATTTTCTCTTGGCTATTCTCGCGATCCATAGGTTGAGATTTGCAGAACTAAACCATGGAATTTACGGCTTAGCAAATAAAGAATATTCTCAAGAAACCCAGAAGACCAAAATTATCTTTGTGTGTAGAATATATAATTCCCGATTATCAGTGGTAAAGTTGAGGAGTGTTGATTCGATCTAATAATATGAATTATTATTATTAGGGTAAAGTATACAGTTTTTGGCCCGAGGCAGTCATTGACCCCCTATCACTAAAACACCAAATAATAAGAGATTTTTATTTTAAAAATTGCGCTATTAACTATGGTGATGTAATCGTTTGTTGTATGGTTGTATAATCACTATAGAATACCTAGGTCAATAAATATAACAGGGGGTCAATAACTTTATTTTTTTTAAAAAAAGTGCTTATTGAAAATGTCATGAGAAAATGATTTTTTTTTATTCATCAAAATGCTCATAGTATCTATGTTCTGCAAACCTAATTTGACACAGATTGTTCCGCAATTTCCCCAGATATGCATTAAAGTTTGCTAGGAGTTGCTTAGGGGGCCAACCACTGTATGCTTTACCCTATTATAAGAAATAAATCTCTTCAATATTTTAAGTTATAACACATATCATTCTTCTGTAACACTTCCACTTTTATATGTTCGAAGTAGCTGACTGCTAACCTATTTATGGGTCTCTGTTTAAATGACCCCGGGGTTTATTTTTTCATGGTTTAAGTTATATCCTATAAGTAATATTTGCTCAAATTTATAAATTCTACCACTTCGTCTAAAGAGTAATACGATACAATTAAAAAATATATTATTTGCATATTTAATACTTAACAACAGTTAATTAAATATACCATGTACTTTTAAAATAATAATTTGTTTTGTAGATAATTAATATGTTTCATTGAGTCAATTGGTTTTCATGGATCTTATTCAAGTGTAATACATCATTTGGGTTAATTAAACTGTGTAAAATATTTATAATTTGTGAGCGCATTTCGATAATGCTTCAGTTGACACTGTATATTAATAGACGAGCATCATATTTCTATAAAAATCATGTTAGAATAAATTGTGATGTCTTTCGAGTGAGATGTGAAGAACAAAGTATTATATTATAAACAAGAATTTTAATAGATTTTATATGTATTTAATTTATTATATAGTACCGTTAAGAGAGAATGATACTTACTCTTAAGAAAACTTACCTTTGTTGACTAATTATGAATGAACAAAATTCAATTTAAGTGATTTAGTTTAGTTCTAAACTTTTATTTCCTATAGTTTTTCTCATTTGTTTTAAAATAAATCACAAATCAATACAATAAATAATTATAGTATGTATTCCTTTCAAAAAAATATTCTTTGTTCATTATAAATTTTGATTTTATGTGAAGTAATTCAAAAATACTAAGTTAGTAAAAAATAATCCAAGACAGACATGTTAGACGTAGGAAGGCTTAGCTAACTACAGAGTTATTGAGGTGCTTGCTTCTTCTTCCTTATGTTTATTTCTTGTCTCCTTTAATTAAACAACAGACTAACCTTATAAATTAAATCAAATTTTAGAATACCTTTAATATATATATTTATATATTTTTAATGATAAAATTTGGTAGATAATTTAGGTTTTTAAAGTTCTATAGTTATAATTATTTGAATTATTCATTTAAATAATAATTTTGTCAACTTCAAAATATCAGGGAAATAATAGGAAACCAATAAAAGGTGTGTCTTTCAGTTGAGTCAAAGTCTTCTAAAAGCCAATGATCTTATCTTCTTGTTAGAGACTTATCCCCTGGCCCTAGAATATTTCCTGTCACTTGTCTAATTAATGTAACAAGAAGCAGTGACAATCCAGTCACCCCAATCTTTGACAAAGAGATTGAATGGATTTGTAAATAATCCGTACAAAATTCCATGCCATTTTAACGGATTTATTCAAATCAACAAGATTAATAATAACTACATATAATATAACTTGTATTTAAAATTAATATTTTGTTTTATAAACCTGAAATAATTTTACTTATATTCATTGTTAAAGGGAATGTTAGATTCAAGAAATTTGAAAATAACATTCTTCATATAATTAAGATGACAGAAAAATGTCAAAAATAGCATTATCAGCAATTTTTTAATCTCACTGCGCCCTCGAGATGGTTACAATGGGTAATAAAATTCGTTAAAATCAGTGATATATGTACTGAAAAATTTATTTACAGAAAACTAAAATGTTTGAAATGGATTTTTCAATCTATATCTTGATTTGTTTGACTTTTTATTTCAAGTAGCATCCGAATTTTGCTTACGTAGGTAGGGTGGATCTCGTTCCGATTGACCCCTGGTAGAAAGAAATTTCCTTGCCAAGCTTTCGACTTGAACCAGGGTCCTCTAAGTTTAGAGTCAAGCGTGTTACCCTCCAGTAGTGTCTTTTTAATGATAATTACCAAAAATAACATTTCATAATTATCGTAACATAGCAATTTATTTTATTTTAAGTTTTTTAATATATTGCCACTTATAGTTAATATTACTACATATAATTCCATAATATAATAAATTAGTTAGACTATTGAGCTCTTAAGGGATTCAGAAATAACCCTCGTCAGTCCTAAATTCAAATGTAAAATTGTTTCAAATACTCTCTTACAATACTATTCCAATCCCAGTTGTGCCACTCAAATGTCGCAATGGATTTGTTTAGAGAACGAAAATGGGCAGAGAAATTGGTAAACTTCTCTTTTCATTAAATATGGTATTTTCTATTCTGTTTAATACTACTAATAATTCATGAATTAGTTTCTAGGCATAGTAAATTACTTAAAGTATTAATTATGTTTTTAGAATAGAATAGTGCTTATAATAATTTAGTAAGAGAACGATTCTAGTTGGAGAATAAATAAAAAAATAGCCTTACAACTGATCTTTGTACAAATGGTCAACAAAATTATCCAATTAAAATATAAATAAATACATCTATTAGAAGAATATCAATTCACCAATAGTAGAGCAATTTTAGGGTCCACTCAACAACAAATCGATTATAAATCATAAACACTTAACAAAAATTTTGATCAGGTTGTTGGTCCAGTAGGTTTTGTTATTTTCTATTATTATTTATGCGATCCAATTGTTCATTTAGCACAAGGCATTATCATATAGAGAGTTGAGACAAGCAAGAGATGGGATTCGATTCATTGGCTCCTATTCATTGTAAGTCAAATAGTCTATTGTCTTTTAGAATTGATGCTATAATGGTCAAAACAAAGCAGTCCAGAGAGACTTAAATTATATGATTTCGCTAATAGAAATGATTAAATAAGATTTGAATCCAAATATTTATTTATTGAAGATTTAAAATTCAATTATAAAAATCAAATAATGAAAATACGGTAGTGAAAAAAATAAACATTTAATTTAATTTTTAATATTCAATCAATTTTTACGATAATATTATATGTTGTTTTTTACTTTCCCGCATACTTCGTATAAGGGAAGTATTGGAATCGTCAAAAATTTCGACTTCGAGATTTCGATAGATCTTGACGTTTTAGACCTCCCTGAGTCGGAAAATACCATTTTTCGAATTATGTCTGTGTGTGTGTATGTATGTATGTATGTATGTATGTATGTATGTAATGTCTGTAAGCAAATTTACTCAAAAACTAATCAAGCTAGGACTTCGAAATTTGGTACACCGATATTATTCACAGTTTGTAGATCAAAATCAGTCTATCAAAATTTCGTCAAAATCGGTTAACCGGAAGCGGTACTTTACCTACACTGGTTGCGTTTACCTTTCAAGTAAAGTACCAGTTTGCTTCGAGATATTTGCTTCATATTTTGTATATAGATTTAAAAATATGAAAAAAATTGAGATACCAAATTTCATCATGATCTGACTACCGGAAGTGACATTTTACCTATACAAGTAGCGTTTCTTTTTTACCGTCCGACGATAGTAAGGGAGGTATTGTTTTCACACCAAATTTCACCTATGGATATTTTTAGGTACATATCTCCACGAATCATGCATTTTCTTAACAGAAAAAAGTATTTTTAGCATGATGTCTGTCCGTCCGTCCGTCATTTAAAATATCAGTTAACCGGAAGTAGCACTTTATTCTATATATATAAATGTTACCAAATATCAAATTTGACACCAATAAACTAATACGAACTGGCTCTTTATCAATACCAAGTTTACACATTCTAAATATTCATTCACAACTCTTTATACCTATTTATATGCGGGAAAGTCTAGGGGAGGACACTCCCGCTTATTTCATTTATATTCTTACTTTTAACTGTTAATAAAGGTTTCCGTTTAAATAAATGGATTTTAGAAGAAATAATAAATCACGCAATTGAAAATAAAGATAGTTTTTTTTTTAATTTTTTTCAAATTGAATTATAATAATATGCATTAATAAATTTTTTGATTATTTTATAAAAAAAATACCTGGCTCTCAAAATTGTCTCTATATATTCGAGGCATAATTACTAAGCCATGTGGCAATATTTTTTTATTAAATAAAAATATTACGACCAAATGATAAAAACATGAACTCAATAGGATTTTACAATACCAGTAAATGTTTGTTGATTTTGAAGTGCGCAGAATCAGGACGATTCCAACCTTTGTCTGGAATGGAAGTGATGGGATAGCAACAACGTTCTTATGTCAATATATTTATTGGTGATAAGGTATATAAATACAATTCAGTTAAAATTAGAAGTTACAAGGATATTCAGAGTTTTTTTTTAATTTTCTCAATCTAATGTTATTTGGACTTTTCACTTTTTGGAATATCCTCACCACTATTCTTACGTTATATATTTTACTCCTCTATATAATTCATGAAACTAAAAAAATAATTTTTAGTATAAAAACCTTAATAAAGATTTTTCTTCAGTTCAAATGACAACATCGATACTACATCAGAGATCTAGGGAATTGATTAAAAAAGAATTGATTCGAGCAATTACCAAAATGTATAAACAGTTATATATATTAATTTTTAGTTTAATTTCTAACTATCAATCAATTTCATTTAACATTATTAAAAATTAATTCTAAAATTGATCATTTTAAAGGAATACTAATTAAAGAATTAAAGATATAAATATAATTTTATAGTATAATAAGATTATAGAGATAGATATTGACTTAAATAATCCCTTAATGGAAATTTTAGGGTTATTTTATCTACAACATGCCATTTATGATGACAACAGGCGTGGTGAGGTAATTACTTCTAAAACACTTATAAAACATTAATCTAGAATTTAAATAAGGTTAGATTAAATTTCTGACAATTGGAAATTTTCTATATATTCTTTCTTTGTGGTTTTATGAAACTTGAAAGTTCTTGGCAACATTCTTTGAAACGTCAATTTAATTCCATCCAACTTAATTATTTTTAGAGGTTGGATTATTTTAACCATCCCATCCAATTCTGAGAAGAATTAATTTGGATATGTGGAAATATACATATTAATTTTCCACGAATTAATGTTCTAGAAATATAATCATTCGAAAATTAATAACTATACATTTTATAATCGTTTTTTAATAATCCTCTGAAGCTTAGAAGAAGAAAGCTTCTCTCATGATGGCATATCTACTAAAATGCGCATCAAGCAAATATATCTATAATCTTGAAAGTTCACCGAATGTTTAATTAACAATTATTTTTATTAAGTTTTATATTTTTTAAGCTGAATTTTGATTTACTTATAATATTATTTTATAAATTTGAAAATATTTGAATATATTGCAAAAATAAATATACTTATAGGGAACTTGAATTAATAATGAGCGTTTTTTGTTTCGAAATTTACGGATTTATTTTCAAATAATGGTTACAAATATATTAATCAAAGTATTGTCCATCGCTGGCCACTACTTAAGCCCATCTTTCTGGTAATTTTCGGATGCCAGCTCGAAAAAACGACTCGTCTTTTGGGGTAATCCAATCATCGACCCATTTTTTGCATTGTTCATATTGTTCATACTGCTGGGACAGACACATGTCATCGATCGGAACAAGTAATAGTCAGAAGGAGCAATGTCTGGAGAATACGGCGGGTGTGATAGGACTTCCCATTTCAGTGTTTTTAGTTAGATTTTCACCGGTTTTTCAACATGTGGTCGAGCGTTGTCATTCTCCAAAAACACTTTGTCGTGCCTTTCTTCGAATTCCGGCCGTTTTTGCTTCAATGCGCGGCTTAAATGCACTCCTGAAGCGTTTGGCATTGGTCTACATTGAGTAGTGTTTCCAATTCTTCGTCTTCAAACATTTTGGATTGACCCAGTCCAGATTGTTCAGATAGAGCATACTCACTGTAAACTTCCACTAAGATTCGATGACTCTCGGCCGCATTTTTCTTCATTATTAAAAAATAAAAGTACTCCCTGCAAAAACACTTTATCTGGTACGAAATTGGACATGTTCGAAACAATATTTAGTACTGTTTACATTTCAACCAAATGATACAAGCTGTTCTAGACGACCATAGAGTGTAGGTTTTAGCGGGAAGACATTGCAAACTGGAATATTGAAAAATACACTAGTGGGGGGCTCTTGTGCGAAGCGCTCATTATTAATTCAAGTACCTTATATACATTATTTCATATATGACTTTATTATATTATATTTACATTTATTATATTTAGCTAAGAGTAATTATTTTTCAATTTTATTTATATGTAATAGAATGTATGAATTCTTCGTTTCTCTTTAAATTTTAATAGCATAACTCGTAAAACTAATTTTTAACTCATAAAATAAAGCAACGATAAATATTCAATAAAATATTCTTTTAATTTAACTATTTTATCCATATTACATCTGATTTTAATTAAATTTCATGTTGAGATGAAAGAATTATGATGCACGTATTCAAAGGATCTCTTTTATTAGAGAAATAATTAATAAAATAGAAAAAAATATTGATTTTGTTTTTTTTCTTCACCGACCGTGAAAAAGATTATAAAAGAGCTTCCGGTTGACATAAATTCTAAAGTTAGAAGAATACTTTTCTGTCATTTTTATAACGATATCTGTAGGTCAAACATCTACACCGTTTTTCTAAATGATTTCAAATTTTATTAAACTACGATAATTGTTTACAAAACGGGAAGCTTTAAGTATTTTGATGCAACTTAGCCAATGGATTCCTTTATTAATTCCAAAGAAACTTTCCTTATGCAATATTTCCCGGTCTCTTCTAGTTTACTAGATAAAAATTTATTAAAATTTGCATATAAATCGATTAACATTCAATTTAGCTACCATGTTTTATAATTTGGTCAGCAGAGGCCTTCACTAATTTTCGCGAGTTTTTTTTCACTTCGATTTGAATATATGAAAATTAAAAAATTAATCAATTAAATAATTTTTCTATATCCGAACAGAAAAAAAACGAAAATTAGAGAATAAGTGAGTAATTACTAAATTAGTCAATAAAACATTATTAAATGGCTGCTCATTCATATTTTATCTGTCAAACTTTAATAATTTTTATCTCGTAAACTAGAAGAGGCCGGGAAATATTGCATAAGGAAAATTTCTATGGAATTAAAAAATGAATCTATTAACAAAGTTTCATCCAAATCCCTGAAGCTTCCCGTTTTGTAAACAATTACCTAATCTACTTCCAAAGTATTCAGTTCAATTTCAATCCAATAAAAATTTTTATTTTCTTATTCATAATTTTAAAAACGAAAATATATTCTAGTCGGTTATTATGAATTATTTATATAAAGAAATGTAAATCTAACATGACTGGAAATGAGATTTATGATTTCATTTTAAAAATATAAGAAAAATAACTAAAATGAAAATTATTATTTATTTTAAAAATATTTATTTATTTATACTGTGAATTTTTTATGTATGCTGAGAAAACAAAAAGTTTATAAAAAATGGAACGAGGAAAAAATTGAAACAGATTTATTTAAGGAAAGTTTGTTTATTGAAAGCAAAATCGTAACGATAGACCCGGGGTTGAGAACTAATGTGATGGGCTTATTTCTAAAAAGGGTTCATTTAAAAACTCTATAATCAATTTATTTAATATTAATTTTTTTGTTATTTCATAGTTTCAATTATTTATTCCTATGTTTTTTAATTATATTTTTCTTTTTTTTAAGTCCTCGAATTTAACAAAATTTATATTAATTAAATTAAAGATC
The DNA here is from genome assembly GCA_963082975.1 of Labia minor. Classification (NCBI taxonomy): domain Eukaryota; kingdom Metazoa; phylum Arthropoda; class Insecta; order Dermaptera; family Spongiphoridae; genus Labia; species Labia minor. Next base: position 75,080,593 of record OY720344.1, read on the forward strand.
ATCGATTTTATTTGCAAACTAGCTGCTCAGAGCGCCTTCGGCTCTCTTCACACCTAGACGGGGGCTCCGCCCCCTGTAACCCCTAGTGGTACATAGTATTTGGTGGTTGAAAGTAGTAAAAGGTTTTCATCCATTTTGTTTCAATCAGTAAATTACATAAAATATTCATTTCTTTTTGTGTTCTTATTTAAAATATATTTTAATTTAATCAGTAAATTAATTATATATATTATTATTATTGAATATGTTATATCTATCTATCTATGTGGCTCAAAGATACTCGAAAGTTCTTGGCCGCAACAACCACATTTCTCCAAGTGTCCCTATCCTGAGCCCTTGTCCCATCTCCCTTACGTCCCTTTTTTACGCGTCCTTGGTTTTCCAAGCGGACGTTTTCCATTCGGTCCCCCCATCAATATCTTTTTCCTCTCCCATTCAAGCCAAGTGCCCTGCCTATCGCAGCTTTTTCCCTTTTATAACCCTAACTATTTCTGAAGATGCAGAGAGGCCATGCAATTTCTTGTTATGCAGTCTCCCCCATTCTCCGGTGACCTCATCTTTAAATCTTATGATCGGATAGATAGAATCACACACCTCATTCAATACAAAAGGGGGTGGATGATCACTGTCATTTAAAGAGAGAAAATATGAAACACTAATTAACTTATTAAATAAAGTAAATTTTCAAATTTACTTATTCTTAATAATGATCTATACCTACTGGCATAGACTGGTTAGACTTAAGGTACCTTAATCAATTTTGTATAAATTTTGTTTAAATTTTCTTTTTTTATCTCGTATTAAATCATCTTTTGATAGCTCTTTACTTTTCTATTTTTATTAATTCTATTTAAACCCATTTATGAAAATATCAAAACAATATTCCAAAAGAACCTAATATATATGATATACCTATCATCTTGATATTATACTATAAATCATATTTTATTTTCCAATAGTTTCTTTTAAAATTTTTATTTGTTTATTTTTTTTTCTAAATTCCATTAAAATTGATAACCATTCGTTTCTTATATTAGAAAATTCAAATATATAAATTTATTTTAAAATTTTTGCATGCTTATTAAACATTTTTATGGAAATATTAATAATTAATAATTAATAATAGAGTATACTATTTAAATATTTCAAGTTTAAATTGAGTGGCTTGTATTGCTGGTTGCCTAAATTGATAACCATTCGTTTCTTATATTAGAAAATTCAAATATATAAATTTATTTTAAAATTTTTGCATGCTTATTAAACATTTTTATGGAAATATTAATAATTAATAATTAATAATAGAGTATACTATTTAAATATTTCAAGTTTAAATTGAGTGGCTTGTATTGCTGGTTGCCTAAATGCCAGGGGCTCCTAGTCGAGTGAACGTTCACTCAATCAGTCGATTTCGTTGTGTGAATGCGCATGCCAACTCAAGGCGGGCGGCGATGACGCTCTTTCTCTCTCTACTATATCAAAAGCGTAAGTGTATTTTCTATTGAAATTATCATAATTCACCAATATAAAGAGATCAATTAACATCACCTCTAACATCATTGTAATAAAGTCTCAAATGATTTACTGATTTTTTTTAATAATTATTTTAATAGAAAAATAATATCATATTTGTTTTTTATTTCATATTCATATTATGAATGATATTTTATTTATTAATATATATATATATATATTTAACGTGATATATCTGCACATTACTCAAAATTTAATTTAAAATTATTTACACATTTTATTAGAATTTGAAAATGTATATATCTTCTTTTCTTCTAATTAATCTCTTTTCTATTTCATTTTTCTCATGTCATTTAATATAATAGGATATATTATATATCGTACCCTATATATATTGGTATATATATTTCTATTTATTATTATTATTCTATTTTTTAATATTTTCTATTCAATATGAGTAATTTATTTTCTTTTTTTCTTTTATCTTGTAATTTACTGTTTAATTTATCTAAAAAAATGATAAATTCTGATAAATATTTATTCTTTCAATATCAATTATTTTCTGAGAATTATACATGATTATCAAAATCAAAAATCAATTGAAATTTAAATAGAAATCATTTTAACATTCTCTTTTAATTATAGATAATAGAAAAGGTCAGTTTTTAATACTTTCTTTATTAAACAAGAATTTTATTATGTGTCTTTGAAATTATATGTACTCTAGAATTGTGTTTATTTTATATTTCTTTTTGAAGATTTCATTCATTTGCTTTTATTGCCTTATTTTAGATGTGTCTCTTTAATTTGAAACTTTCCTATTACCATAAGTGTTGCCTTTCTTTTATTTCTTTTCATCTGCTTCTTAGTACCTTTTTCTCACCGTTTTCCAAATGTCATTTGACTGAAATGTTTTGTTGCTATTTCTTTTTGTCCTGGTAATCAAATATTCATTGTCCAAGTAATCTTAATTGATTTCTGTTTAAATAAAGGAACATTCAAAACATCGAAGACACATCAACCTGAGTAAATATAATCAATTACTTAAGATAATAAGACTATATTAATTTGTGGAAATTATATTTTTATTTATAAGAGATTCTGAAATTATAAAAAATTTATGGATAAAAAAAATGTAAAAATATAATTGAATTTTTAATAATATATAATAAGATAATGAAATAAGGTTTTATCTACAAGGTTTGTTCAAAAGAAAAGGTGAATTTTGAATGATTTCGAAAAGCATTTATTTATTTATCAATATCCATTTCTTTCAAAGTAGTTCCCCTTAGATATCATGCACTTATGCCATCGCTTCTTCCAATCGTCGATGTACTTCTGAAATGCGCTTTTAGGTATGGTTCATCGATTCCGACTTTATCTCATCAATTGTGGCAAAACGCTTTCCTTTCATTGGTCTCTTTAGTTTTGGGAATAAAATAAAGCCAAATCTGGTGAATACACTGGCTGAGACATGATTACGGTGTTTTTTTATTTTTGCCAAAACATCACGAACAAGGAATGATGTATGAGCTGGTGCATTATCGTGATGCAGAATCCATGATTTGTTTTTCCAAGATTCCGATCGTTTGAGCCGTATTGCTTCACGCAAATGTTGCATAATTTCCTTGTAGTATTCCTTATTATGAGTACGACCTGTTGGCAAGAATTCTTAATGCATAAAAAAGTAAAAAATGGGAGAACACAGAAAACGTGACTAACTTTTTAAGTTGTCAAAAACAAAATACTAATACAAAATGGCTGATAATGTTAACATATGAGAAATATATGTGTACCATCATAACAAAAAAAAAATTAGCCGGAGTGTCTCCACTCGACTATCTCACAATTTGAATTGGAATAAATAACATAATATATTATATTTAAATTAAATTTAATTAATTATAAATTATAAACTAAAATTAATAGATAATATTTATTAAACCAGCGCATGTTTGGCTCTTTGTTGATGACACCACGTCACTTGATGGCGCGTGAGATTTGCAGTGTTAAAAAATTATTTCTGGTTCTCTCAGCGATTCAATCAAGCTGAATATATAGGAGTTTTATACAATTTTTAATCATGTGAAAAACTATCAAACATATATCTTTATTTTTATGGGCACTTTAGAGGAAAAAAAATCAAAACGTTGTAGGTAATGACCCTCTTCCGGTTCTTCTCAAAAGTTGATAGAAAACTACGAATTTTGAATAATGCCCATGTACCAAATTTCATGATTCTAGCTCAAACCGTTTTTGCTTAATCTTGTCTACATACACATATACACACAGAGACATTTTTAATAATAATTTAGTAAATGACATTATAAGAGTGTTATAATTTTAGAAACCTTAGTTTATATATTTTATTATAATATTATTATAAAAGATGTTTTTAATCACAAAAAATATAAAGTAAAATTTAATTATTTTTATTTTAAATAATGTATTTAAAATATAAAAAGATAACAAAGATAAATGTTAGAAACAATGAAAGTTGGTGATAATACAGTTAAATTATCAATTTCAATAAAGCATGTCCGGACAAATTTGTTTGAATAAATTATACATAATCTAGAATTTCTTCGAGAAAAAATATTCTGTCACAAGGCAGATATTAAAAGAGGTGGTTTTTAACGAATAGGACTTATTTTGTAAATATATTTGTATTTATTTATCAAAATAGATATTTAATGTTAAATAATTTGTGTATTCTCTTAAATATGTATTTTTAAAACAAACCATATAATTTTTTATTTTTCATAAATAAACATATAAGCATTCTTTTTGCAAACGACATTTGAAGTTCAAACGAATTCAATCTGTTAAGTTAATTTGACATCTGTGAGTTCCAGACGATGAAGCAATGAATCAAATTTAATTTGTGAATAAAAGACAAATACACTTTGAAAAGTGTTCCCTGGTGTAAAGGAAAAAGAAAGTTGGCTGACATTTCGGACAGAGAATTTTCTTCTTACAAATCGATTACCGCTGTAGGACACCTCTCATTAAGAATTAGTAGGTTTGTCTAACATAAATCGATTGATTAGCCAACAACACCAAATACCATAAAAGCACAGTAGCGAGCACAAATAAGAGAAAATGATAAATAATTTTATATTTCTTATTAAAAGCATATTCTTTTGGTACTATACTCGTATATTATATTATATTATTATATTTCTTATTATTTTGTTTCATTATTTCAAGATTTCAAGATTGAAAATGTATTCCCTGATTTTAAAGAGAAAAATGAAAAAAATAACAGAAATATATATATAAGTTAGGAAAAAAACTTTTCAAATAAAATATCTAAGGAGTCTTTAGCATTAACAAAGAATTTCTTATAAAAACAAGCTTACTCTTTTTAGATTTGCAATACTTTAGTTTATTACTTTATGGAAAGTTTTTATTAGAAATTCCGAGAATTGAATTGGTTAAGTGATGGTCATTCATACCATATTTTGGTTTATTTAATAATAAAAAAAACCACTAAATGGAAAAGAGAAAAAATATTTTTTCTTTTGAACTTTTATAAATACTCTAGATACATTAAACTAAACAATCAATATAAATATTAACAAATTCATGATCCTAAGACAATTTATCTCTTTAATTTATATTTTTAATTATCCTTCACAATGGGGTGTCAGGTGTCATTTATTCAAATACTAATCAGTCTTTGTTGAGAAGATTGTACCGAACCACTTTAATAAAAGAAATAACTATAGTTCGGTACAGAGTTGCTTATTTCTAATTATATATTTACAGATTTCTTTATAATTAAAAACTACGCAATCCTAAACTCCTTCTAAACGGCTTCATGGATCTTAATGATTCGGGTATCATTAGAACCGTCATGACCATAGGATAAGGTATAAGGTTGAAAATTTCAAAAAAGTTGATCTATTCCAATGTTATGGCCAAAAAACCGACAATAAACAACACTCCATGTGGTAGCTCAATTAAAAAGTTGACACTCACAATCAATATAAAATTCTAGAAATTTCCATACAAAGAATGTTTATAATATTTAAATTTTTAAGTTCTCATATTCTATAATATTAAAAGTAAAATTAAATTAAATTGAATATTACTCCTATTTGATTAATATTTTCTAAAACAAATTAAGTAATATTTTTTATATTTAAATTTATATTTTGAAAAATTGTGCAATTTACAAATTTGAGTGAAAACGAAGATACAAATGAGATAAAAAATATACTGATTGAATTAAAATGAATTAAAACCTTTCATTACAGACTTTCAACAAATTACTATGTATTACATCGGGGGTACAGGAGGCAGTGCGAAGAGCGCCGAACGCGCTCTGAGAAGCTAGTATTTATAAAATTATTTAGTTATTATAAAAAAAAATAATCAATTAGTATATTAATTTTTTTAAAAAAAATGAAGAGAGGAGGAAGAGAATTATTAGTATTATATCCCTTATTTTTAAAGTACTTCTGACTTTAATTTCTAGTTGGATAAAAGTTTTAATGATTTTTCTTAACTTTTCTCCTTCTTATCTAACTGTGTAAATTAAAAGAAAACTTATAAAGTACCTAAAGTAATCAAGTCAATAGTGCACATTAACAAATTGCCTTAATATGTGTGGCTGGATACTTGTAGAGCTTGTTTAAGTATATAATACTTTCATCTCTAGTCTCTCTCGAGAAACAGAATACTGGTATTTGCAAAGGTTGTGTTAAGTACTACTAGTGTATTCTATTCCAATTTGCTAATTCATTGTTTTTTTACAGTAAAAATTATATACTTTGTTTATATGTGTTTCGGGAATCCCCTCTTGATCCGGTTTATTTCTAGATTTCTCAATAATGTTCAAATTAATTACAAAACTAAATTTGACAACAACAACAAATTTCAACCAAGGGATTTCGGATTACTGAGTTTGTTTGTTGAAAACCATTTGAATAGATTTACAATTGTAATTGGTAAAGATAATTTATTTCCTATAAACCATGTCATTTTTTTTTATTATTAATTCACTCTCTTCACAAAATATTTACATATTATCAATAATATAAAAGCAATAAGGCAAACAGAATTTATTAGTTAAATAAATAAATTATAATTAATCATATTGGAAATTATCGTATAATTGTAAAAAGAGAGATATAACATATAAGGAAATTAGAATAGAATAGAGGTTCTTAGAATAGGTTATTTTGATGAAAGTTTATTGCTTCAGATAAAAACTTTTGAGTTCAGTTTTCTTAGAGATAGATTAGAGGGATATATCTTATAAATAAAAATGAATAGCAAAATGTGTTGGTAACCGCATCACTCTATAACGCCTGGACCAATTTTGACAATTCTTTTTTGAAAATGCTCGTTGGATTGTCTGTGTTTTCAAAATAAACTAAACTAAATGATTAAATTTCTAAACTTTGTCCTATAGTGGGATCCTGTTATACTTTCCCAACTGGACTGAATCGACTTATAGGGTTTTAATCTTATATAAAATTTTCTCAATTTTACTTAAATATTCCCTCAGAGATTTATTTCATCAGGATAATTTTGATCAAATGTGTACTATTATAAACGGAAGTTAGTAACATTTTTCCACTAATTTTACTATAAAATATTTATATATGAATATTCGAGGTTTAATAAACAATAAAATATGATATAGACAAAAAATGTTTTCTATACTTTTCTTCAAAATTACGTTAGATTAAATGCTAAATTTTTTATTACAATATTGAATATAAATAAAATATATGATATGAATTAGTTGTATTATTATCTTTATTATCCGATGGCGTGATTGACTGTAATATGATGCCCTCGCTGTAAATGTTTTTTTTTAAATTATTTTATTCTTAAAAAATGAAGTTTTTTCTTATTCTAATAATTTATTATTACGTAAAAAATAAACCATTAGAAATAGATAGACAATTAGGAGATTGGATTTGAATGGATGTGGCTTAGAATAGAGATAATGAATGAAACTTGGTAGTACAGCACATATCATGACATTTTAAATTTTTATTTTAATTTTTTAACAAGTTTTATATTTTAGTCATTGCTTATTCTAAATTTATGCAAATTTATTTAATACTATATATATATATGTGTGTGTGTAGGTTTCAAATTATCTCACTTCTTGATTTTCCACGTCTAAGAAAATCCATTTCGGTTGACAATAGTTTTTTATTTGCTTTACTATCGTCCCAGACCTCTGAATCTTATAGTATTATAGGTTCTACTATACTTTTGTATATACGTGTCTTTGTTTTCTCGCTAAATGGATTCAAGAGTCCTAATATTGCGACTTTTATTTATTCGAATTGGTATTTCATCTTTGCTGTTTCAGTGTTTGTTAAACATCATTCCCAGAAGAATGTAATATATACATATAGGTGTAATACCAATTCATAAAAAAGGTTCAAAAGCAGAATCTAAAAACTATGGAGGAATTGCAGTTATCCCTACCATCGGAAGAATTTACTCTCGGATATTAAGGGTTAGAACGATGAAGACATCAAAAATAACCCGGAAGAATAAGCAGGCAGATTGGGGCGATCCACTTTGGACAAAATATTTTCACTTGAAATTGTAGCATAGGAAATGAAATAACCGATCCATTCACAACAATAAAAGGTCTCCGCTTCATTCTTCAAAATCTCTTTAGTCAGATTCATCGTGGGATCATAAAAGAAATGTAAAAACATGGGGGTTGAGAATGGATGACACCTTATTTATTTTGCGGATGTCAAAGTCCTTCTAGCGAGAGATGAAGCTGATCTTGAAAATATGATCAGAAAACTATGATAAATACGAAAAAGTAAGTTTTACGATTAATCTGTCTAAATAAGATTTCTTAAAATTAGGTGTCAAAAACTTAAAAATATGAGCCTAGACCATGCAAAAATCAATAGGGAGGATAAAAGGAAATAAATAAATAAATAAATATATATATATATATATATATATATATATATTCAAAACAAAATAACAATCTAAAAAGTTATCCCTAATTTATTTTTTAATAATATCATTTGATTTTTTGTAGTTCACGTGTTCTTCGATGAAATTAATGCTCTCCTTGTCTTATTTTTAGTCTTAAGAAAGTATAAAAAGTTTTGAAATAAATAAATTTTATTGTTTAACGTGACACCATTATTTATTTAAACTTTATGAAAACTTTTCTTCAGTTTACATGTATCAAGATTTAACATATTCTTTAGAGTCAATAGTAGTGAGATAAAAAAATACAACTAATTGCAAGTAATAATTTTTATCTTTATATATAAAAGGACAAGAGAGTATTATTTTATAAGAATAATAATTTTAATTGAACAAGTTTTAACTTATTGTTTGATAACTGTTGATTATTTTATAAGAATTTTAAAGAACTTTGAATTGAAATTTTTTCTTTATAAACAATCATTATACTTGAAGCATTGAATCCGTCTTTTTATAAATACAATACTATATTTTGTCTTTTTCTCATATACGATAAACAGAAATGTTATACCTTCAAGATTAGTCAAGATAATATATATAAGATATATATATATATAATATATCTAAGAAATATATACAGATAAAAAGTTAATTCAATTGCTCTATGTGAGTGGTAGCACTCAGGCCACATTTTATATTATTGGGATAGTGTCGGGGATAGTCGGGACTTGAAAACATAGTAAGTCCCACATTTCAGCTATTCTACTTAAAATACCAACTATGACCCTTGATCTTATATACTCAAAGACCAAAAATTCTTTTCGGAAAACTTATGAAAATGACTCCAAAATGTATGCCGAACCATCATGATTTTGGTCTCATTATTCTACGTAAAAACAACTTGGAATTAACTTTTCATAATCAAATTTTTTATAGAAACATACTCGTATTTTGTTTACTATATAATATTTAACATTTTAATCATATATGTTTAAATATTTAAATTAAAACGACTTAATTAATAAATTTGCTTACTTGAAATGTAGAAAATTAAAAATTTAAGCTTTAGTGATAATATCTGAATTTTTAAATGCTTTTTCAGGGGCACAATTATATTCCTCTGGTCCAAGTTTTCTTAGTAGAACTTCCTTGGTATCAATGAAACAATCTGAAAGAATATTTACATTGATGAGTAATAAGCTATGCATGGAGAACCATACCGAAATTTTTCATAATGATTTTCACTGATGACATTACATGAGGACAGACAGTGACCGTTTCTAATAAATATTATAAATTTACATTTTTCGAAATAACAGAAAATGGAGTTCTATCATGTTCAAAATAAACGGACTTTTACAATATTCTTTTATTTAAGTAATAATTTATTTACTATAGTGACAAAGATATTTTATTCATTTCAGCTTGAAAGTTTGACAGGTCTTCCCAAACTACATATTTCAGATCTTGTGACTTCCCTGCCTCTTCTCAGTTCAATTACACTTCTCTGATAAGTTTCACCTGTATATCTAAGAGTATTTCATTTAGTATTCTAATCTTTCTCTCCTTTTTGTCTCTTTTTTGTCCCCCATCTTTTTGGTTTATTTGCCATTTAATGATTTAAACATAGATCAAAAAAACTTACACGCCTCCAAATAAATCCATTTTATTTTATAGTAGGTTTGTTATTTGTTCACATATTTACCTTTGAGGTCTGAGAAAACATCAATATTCGTGGAAAGCGAAGATACTAATTGCTTGTTCCAGAGGAAATACCCAAAGGCAATATTCTCCATCAAAAGTCATAAAAATTTGATTTATACCAGCAGTTACTTTAGTTTATTTTATTAATAACTAAACCAATAAATAATATTTCATATTTTTATTTGTATTTAATCAAAAGAATTATTAAAAAATATTTGGGATTATGAAAACACAATTCGGTTTGTTCTTCTATTATATAGTATCTCTAATGCCTATGTACTTCACTTTAATATAAATACTAGTATATATTTATTATATGTACCTATAATAATATGAGATTTTGATCAATATTTAAAATTATTTTTATTCCATGAATGATTTATGTGTTTTAAATTAAGATAAAACAATGATAAAGTATTTATTATTAATACTAACATGTATAGATATAATCTTATATTTAGAACGATATAAATTCCCTATACTATAATTTTAACTTTAATTGGAAAAGTCAAAAGTTAAATTTGAAAAAATAATATGAACCCGGAAATTAATTGGTGACTTGGAAATATATTTGAAAATGACATTAAAAATAAATGAATTTTTTTTTTTGTTTACAAAGAACAATCATTTTTATATGTTACCAATAAAGAAAGATAAGATCTTGAATATAAAATATATAATATATTTTTATATTTTCACATTTAAGGTTTTTTTTATTTCATTTTTTAATATATATATTTTATTATATGAATAATGACATGCTTTGCTTTGTTATAGGTTTAGGAAAAGCTGGTATTTGAAGGGTTTCTGTTGGACAATAGCTATATAAGTTTAACAGTGTACTGAACAGAATTATTGAATATAGAATCGTGATTAAATGTTAAGGAAAAAGATTATATTTATATTAAATAAATTTGATTGTTGGCCAAATGCTTAGCTGTAATTGGTAAGAAAAGAAAGAAGAAATTATAAACCAGAAGATTTTTGTTTACCTTCATATAATTTAATTTCTTTCTTAAGAAAATTAATATCTAATAAACTTATATTCTAAAAAATTATAAAAAATGACAATTTGAAAATTAAATATACAAACAATATTTCAATCTTAGCACGGGATTCAATTATATCGGTGATGCTTCAGAGCAAAGAAAATTGGAGGCCGTAGCCGAATTTGTGGAAGAGTTGCTGCGTAAGAACAGATGTGAAGAGTTTCTAGAGTAAAGTAAAAGAAGCCCTAATGCCCAGATCGAAGTCATACGAAATACCTTTCAAAGGTTTTTCGACTCCTGTGTATATAAATATATAAAGCTTACTTTTAATGTTTATTTAATTTTAATTATATAATTTTAATAAAATATCTTTCGCTATGTATATATATATATAATACCTCTACTACTTCTTTTTTTTAAATATTTAAATTTTGTTAAAATATTAACTCGTTTCTTAATGGCATAATATTACAATACAGAATTTAACTTTACAAGTTCAGGGAAATTTATAATATAATAACATATACCTAATGTGATATTTAATTAAATCAACAAATAAATGAGTTAGCTGGTCAAAATAAGACCTTGAGAGCCCACAACCTTCTAATAATGGTAAAATTAAAATCTTATATTTTAGGATAATAATTAATTAGTTTACTCTACCGTATATACATATATAATATATATATATATATATAAGTATACATACATAATATAATAATCTATCTATCTATCTCTGTGGCTCTACGCAACTCGAAAGTTCTTGACCGCAGCAAATATCCCTATTCTTCAAACCTAGACGGGGGCCCCGCCCCCTGTACCCTCGAGTGGTACATAGTATTTGGTTGAAAGTAGTAAAAGATTTTCATCCATTTTGTTTCAATCAGTAGATTACATAAAACATTCATTTTTTTGTGTTCTTATTTAAAATATATTTTATTTTAATCAGTAAATTAATTATATATATTATTATCGTATATGTTATATCTATCTATCTATGTGGCTCAAAGATATTCGAAAGTTCTTGGCCGCAACAACCACATTTCTCCAAGTGTCCCTATCCTGAGCCCTTGTCCCATCTCCCTTACGTCCCTTCCTACGCGTCTTTGGTCTTCCAAGCGGACGTTTTCCAATAGGTCTCCCCACCAATATCTTTATTCTCTCCCATTCTAGCCACGAGCCCCGCCTATGGCAGCCTTCTCGCTTTTATAACCGTATCTATTACAGTTACTATTTCTGGAGATGCATAGAGGTCATGCAATTAATCGTTATGCAGTCTCCGCCATTCCCCGGTGACCTCATCTTTCTTTGGCCAATAAATGCTGGGAAGAATCCTATTCTCAAATACTGTGAATCTACTCTCATCTCTCATGGTCATAGACCATGCCTCCCACCCATATAATACAACAGGCAAAATAATTGTTTTATATATTTTAATTTTTATCCCCTTTGATAATAATTTTGACGAGATAAGCCCCTTTATTGCATGATAACAGGCGTTTCCCGATTGCAACCTCGATTTAAATTCTTCTCGAATATTATTATCCTTCGTGATTACAGAACCTAAGTATTTAAATTTTTCTACATTTTGTATGTTAAGACTTTGTGTGTTAATATTATTCCTTTCTGTTAATAAATACTTTGTCTTAATTTCAAGACCCACCTCTTTTCCTGCTTCGATTTTTTGTTTAAAAGCATTTCGTATTATTTTTCCCCCAATTTGTCTAATTACATATTCTTGTACTAAATTAAATAAAATTGGCGATAGTGCGTTCCCTTGATTTAACCCATTCCGAATTTCACAGTTGACAGTTTCACAGTTGATTCCCGCATCTTACTCTTCCTTTACTACCTTCAATACAAATTTGAATCATACGTACTAGTTTTTTCAGAATTCCCATTAAGATCAAGATTTGAAAAAGTTTTTCCCGGTCTATTGAGTCATATGCTTTTGTAAAGTCTACAAAAAATTGGTGAACAGAGAGATTAAATTTGCGTTTTTTTTCTAATATCTAAGTTATCTGATCTAAAGTTGATCGATATGGTCTGAACCCGCATTGATATTCTCCTAGTATCTCCTCAGCATATGGTGGTAATTTTATTAAAACAATATTCGAGAGAATCTTATACGATGTCGTCAAAAGAGATATTCTCCTGTTGTTATTGCAGTTGGTTCTATTTCCCCATAATATAATAATAAATACATAAAAATAAATGGAAAATCTTTTTTAAATATGTCAATACTAAACATTATTATTACTAATTAGAGTCGATCTTTGTCTGTCCACATGTATCGTTATCATTTTGATGATAGATATATTGAAATATTGAAATTAAAATATTATATTGAGCTTAGTGGTTATCGTTCTTATAATATTATATTACTATATGTTATTTATTTATTGTTATATTTATTATTATTTATTATTAATTTGAGGAAGTCCGATCTGTGCCCAAAGTGCTTCATTTCTATATTACTAGCAGACCCGGCAAAGCTTCGCTTTTGCATGTGTGTCTGTATACATATATACGTATGTGATAAGTGATAACTGAACACTTAATAATAATAATAATAATGTATTAAATGAATATAATTGAAATTTTAGTTTTAATTGGACTTTTTTGGTTTTTATTTTTATTTATTTTTATTGGAATTATTACAAATAATAATAATAATATACCGTTTAAAACGTGAAAATAATAATAATAATAATAATAATTTATTAAATGAATGTAATTGAAATTTTATTTTTTATTATTACATTTTTATTTTTATTTTTTACCGACCAACGATAATAAGAGAGGTATTGTTTTCACACCAAATTTCCCATGTGGAGATTTTTACATATCTCCACGAATCATGCATTTTCTTAACAGAAACAATACCTCCCTTACTATCGTCGGTCGGTAAAAAGTATTTTTAGCATGATGTCTGTCCGTCCGTCCGTCCGTCCTTATAGATGTGTACAGCTTGAACAGCTCAACGGATTTTGATGAAATTTGGTATACTTACTTAATGCATCAGTGTGATGAATTGATCAACTTTTGGTGCAATTCCGGAAACCGGAAGTGGTAGTATTAGCGATCGACGATAGGAAGGAAAGGGTTATTTTCACACCAAAGGAGATTTTTTTACCAATAATAGGTAACCAATACAAAGTGCATGATTCGTGGTGATAAAAAAGAAAAATCCAAAAAAAAAAAATTAATAAAGAATAAATCAATTTTAATTTAGAATAAAAAATATTTTTTCTGAAATTAAAATTAATTATATAAAATTGATATAATAAATCAGATTGATTTTTTTATTATCATATGTCAGTGTGATGTTATAATATCCAATTATAAAAATTTATAATTACAATGATATAAATATTTTAACTATATACCTTTATAAGATTATTAATATATTTATAAAGTCTTTTGATTTTTCATTTTTCCGTATTTTCAGTTTAAATGTCTTTTAAATTAATGAAAACTATCAGATTAGTTTTTTTTTTCATGAATTATGATTAATTTTTTAGTTTTTGGTTAAATATCATGCACAGTGGCTCTCAGCATTTGTTTGATATTATAATTTTGCTTTCTGCTGCTGTGTTTATAGTCGTAGCATTTTGGAAGATGAATATTAGTCCAGTGCTTGGTTACTTCGTTGCAGGTGCAGTTATTGGTTCTCACGGATTTAATCTGATACACTCAGCTGAAGCAATGGATAATCTTGCAGAATTTGGTGTAGTTTTTCTATTATTCATTATAGGCCTTGAATTGACATTTGAACGCCTGATCGCTATGCGTATTCATGTATTTGGGTTCGGTTGTGTGAAGTTTTTAAATATTTGGAACAAAATAGTTTTTAAAAATGAGCAAAAATAAATTTTAATATGTGTAAAACGTACCTTAAAATTCAATTAAAAGATTAAAATCAAATTTAATAAATAATTATAATTATTTCATCTATTTGCAAATAATTCTGTTTTTGAATGCGCGCGCACCCTTCCTCTACCCCGAGCCCCCTTCGCTTTCCTACTCCTTCGTCCGGCCTAAGTAGGCAAGTGAGCACTCACACACACTCACAGCGCAGTGCATTCATACGCAGAGCTGATTTCGGCTAAAATCAACTCTTAATCACTCGATAATAAAAAAATATATTGAAAATTAATTTCTTTTTATTAATTACCTATTAATTGAACCCAGAAATTATTATTGATCGTTAGAAAAAAAAAAAGTTAAATCATACTTAAATGATATTAAATATAATATTTATAATGATTCGATAATAATTTTAATAACTTATAATTAAATGCTTAATGATACAAGATACAATCAATTTAATTGTTTCAAAATTTCACATTTTATAAATTCAATAAAATTAAAAAAAAATCCAAAAATTATTATTAAATAAATTATATATTTAATTTAATTTCCCTTCAATATATAATAAATTTTTAATTAATTTCCTATTATACAAAAACTAACTATATTAAAAAGACCTAAAAATAATTTATATTTCATTAATTTTAAAAATATTTTTATTAATCTTTCAAATATTTAAATACATATTTATCTCCCCTCTTTACCTACCGAGGTATTGTTTTCACATCAAATTTCACATGAGGAGATTTTTTACATATCACCACGAATCATGCACTTTGTATTGGTTTTATCCTCGAGAAAAATCATCTTTATTAGTTTTTTCTCAATTTAAAATTATATGACGTCATCCAGCCATTCATGACGTCACAGCCTGGTCTTACATATATATTATAAATAAAATAAAATTAAAAATATTTATGTTATATCCATATCTGTTGTAAAAAAATCTCCTCATGTCAAATTTGGTGTGAAAATAACCCTTCCCTTCCTATCGTCGATGGCTAATACTACCACTTCCGGTTTCCGGATTTGCACCAAAAGATGATCAATTCATCATACTAATGCATTAAGTATATATACCAAATTTCATCAAAATCCGTTGAGCCGTTCAAGCTGTACTCATCTATACGGACGGACGGACGGACAGACATCATGCTAAAAATACTTTTTTCTGTTAAGAAAATGCATGATTCGTGGAGATATGTAAAAATCTCCACATGTGAAATTTGGTGTGAAAACAATACCTCCCTTACTATCGTCGGTCGGTAAAAATATTTATGTTATATGCCTATCTGTTTTTTATTACATTAATAGATACTAGCTGCTCCGAGCGCCTTCGGCGCTCTTCACACCTAGACGGGGGCTCCGCCCCCTGTACCCCCGAGTGATACATAGTATTTGGTTGAAAGTCTGTATGTAAAAGGTTTTCATCCATTTTGTTTCAATCAGAATAAGTAGATAAGACATATATTTGTTTTCTTGTAAAATAAATTTTAATTTAATCAGTAAATTAATTATATATTATTATTGTATTTATCTAACTCTGTCTCTACAGTTTTCGAAAGTTCTTAGCCGCAGCATTCACATTTCTCTAAGCGTCCCTATCCTGAGCTACAACCAAAACCTACCCTGGCCCATCTCTCCCATGTCCCTTCCTTCATTGTCCACCCACCTTGGTCTTCCACCGGATGTTTCCCAATCGGTTTCTCCCAATTTCTAGTTTCTCCAATTCCAACCACGTCCCCTTTCTATCCCAGCCTTCTTGATTTTATAACCTTAACTATATCTGGACATTATTTCTCGTTATGCCATCTCCGCCATCCCCCTGTGACCTCCTCATCTTTTGGCCTATAAATGCTGCGAACAATATTAATCTCACAAATACTCCAAATCTACTCTCGTCGTCCAGAGTCATCGATAGGGTGACCAAACGTCCCGTCTTTAGGTGCTCTGTCCCAAAAATGTCTTCGGGACACCCTACTGTTTTTTCAATATTTAGGACATTTCCTAATTTTTTTTTCAAAATTTTTTCCAATTTAGTTCTAAAAAAAAGGTATGCCGTTTGTCCCGGTTTGGTGTTTTCGAAATATGGTCACCCTAGTCATCGATCAACATGAAAAATAATTGTTTTATATATTTTAATTTTGATCCTCTTTGATGAGATAAGCCCCTTTACTGCATAATAACAGGCGTTACTCAATTACAACGTCGATTTAAATTCTTCTCGAATATTATTATCTTTCGTGATTAGAGATCTTAAGTATTTAAATATTTATACTTTTTCAAATTCTACATTTTGTATGTTAATTGTATGTAAGTCGTATCGGTATCATAATTCTTGAATTTTTTTGTTTAATTACATTTCGGTTGATTTTTCCCCAATTTCTCTAATCATATGTCTCCTCTTCCAGTCCAAATCATTTACCTATCAATGTTGCATAAGGCATTTAAATTTCTTAATTTGGCTAAAACACTCCATTTTTTAAAATTTTAAATAGAGGGAGAGAGAGAGGTTCTAATTATATATATATATATATCTGTTTCTATGACAGCAAAAAAGTAAACAAATTACATACATACACTCTCCTTTATATATATTTCTGGAAAATGGAACACCCGCAGCTCAGCTCAGGAGTTACCTAAGATTCTAATTTCTTTTTTATTTTTCATCTCATTTGAGGTACCCTTCACCTCAGAAAAATTTGGTTACCTTACTCCTTGTAGTTTAGGCTCTGGAGTTTTTTGCGTACAGACGGACACTATCGTATTAAATATATAGATATTAAAATTATTTGAAATTGTTTCTGTAGCTTGAAATTAATTTACTTCAAACAGTCGGTCGGTTCACAGGTCAACTTATTTTGTTAATAATTTATTTTTATTTTTTATTTTTTTTGTTAATTATTATTACATTTTTATTTGTTGGAAAATTATTTCTACTTTATTAATTGTTAATAGTTATTACATTTTAATTAACAGTTTTCGGAATAAGTATATTCTCTTATTATAGAGATTCTTATTGTTGTTGTTTGTAAAATTAAAATATTAATAAAATTTATCAAAATAATAAGTTGAAAAGATTTCCAATTATTTTTATTTATTTATTGTAAATTTTTCAATGTAACCATGGTAACCATAAATAGACTTTTACCAAAATATTACTAATTAAATTAATTTTGGATTTAACTAGACTAAAACCTTCCATGGGATGCCCACAACAATCCCTGAAAGTTTCATCGCAATCGGACGGGTAGTTTTTGAGTTTTTGACAGACACACACACACACAGACAGACATTGCCTAGATAGATTATATTATTATATTGTTATATTATATTATATTATTCTATTTATTTATTTATTTATTCATTTATTTCAACGTATATTAATTTGGAGTTCTATTATATTTAAAATTCAAAATTAAATTTAAACGAAAATTATAAATATAATTTTGTTTACATTTTTTTGGTAAATATATAAAGTAAAATTTCATGCAATAATTATAACGTAAAAAAATCAGTTAAAAAGAGGTTTATTTTCTAGTTATTTAACTTTTATAATATATGATAAAAAAATTCTAAATTTTTAAAATTAAACCATAGGAAGAAGTTTTTTTAATTATTACTATTGTTACTAAACTTAAAAACTCAACTAAATTTAAAATTAAATAATAATTTATTAAATAAAGCATGACAACTTTTCTAAGGTAATGCACGGAAAGTACAAGAAATAAAATGTAAGATATAACTTTGCAAGAAAGCAAATGAAAAGTTGACGCTATTCGAATAACAAAAATAAACATCAAATAAACCTCCGCCTTTTTCATCTGCTTCTTTTAAAGGTTACATCCAAAATTTTATTTGTTTCTTTTTCGTGCAAAAGGATAAAAAAGAGTTGTTTTTTTTTCAATTTTTTAAATTATTTCATTTGATACCCGATTATTTTAAGAATCTTTCAAAGAAAATTGCTAGTTTTCCCAAAATTTTTGTATATATAAATACTTACATTAAATCATGTGATAATATTTGAATTTTGTATATTTGTAAAACAAATATCATATAAATTAACTAATTTGCTTTATTAAGTGCAATAACGCCAACTTTACATGTCAATGTTAATATTCCATCTAAAACTTTTGGGTATCTACGATATGGTACACTATATTTGAAAATTTCAAGAAATGGCTAGCGCAATTTATAAGTATAAATTCAGACAAACAAATATTAAGCCACTAAACTGTTGTTTAATTGGGTTTTAAAAATTTTAAAATCAGTCCTAGTTATTGAGAAAGTTCATTACCTCTTCTGATCTAACTAACATTCCATTCCCAACATCTGTGATTTTACCCACCAAATTACCGGATATAAATATTAATAGTGCTTATTTATAGAATAAATTTTCTTACCCTTCATATAAATTGTTTGATGAATAAAATTAACTTTTATAGACAGTGATCTTCTAAGCTTTAACTTTCAACTTATTTGTAATTTAGTTATAACTTAGTTTTTATTTTATTTGTATTAATCAACATGTAAGAATCGGTAACTAATAAAATTGATGCAAAGTAAAGAATCGGGAAAATAAATTGAAAATTCTCAATTGATCGAAATTGAATCAGATTGGCATTTAATCATCTTTTTTTCTTCTTCTACTCCATCTAAAATCAGTTCAAACCGAATCGAATATTTGTTCGGCACCACTCAACGTTTCTGTAGAGATAATTCGATTATCATTTCGGAATGAGAAGTGTAGGAAATTTAATCCGACTCTTCTTCACTCCTGGCTGGCTGGTCTCACTCCATTTCACCCAAAACTCATCCTCATCACGCTCTCTTATCGATCGCGATACGGAAGGTGTTTTGTGGATGGATG
Source organism: Labia minor (assembly GCA_963082975.1). NCBI lineage: Eukaryota > Metazoa > Arthropoda > Insecta > Dermaptera > Spongiphoridae > Labia > Labia minor. The sequence goes on from OY720344.1 coordinate 75,100,432, forward strand.
GATAAGAGTGGAGTGGGTTTTAAATGACGGAGAGTGGGGCTTAGAAAGGCACGATTCGAGTATTCCAGCCAAGTCAACGTCGTAAGGTAATTATCATCTCAAAAGAGTCCCACCGTAAGGGGTGTTAGTTTCCGAGCAAGCCGGCCCATTCTGATTAAAAGTCTGATTTCCAAACGTATTTATAAACACTAGTAAGATTCTCATCTGACCTTTCATCTTTCTTTCATTATTTTTCACACTTTTTGACTAATTAAAAATTTAAACCAATCGATTAATTTTTTTCTGTTAAATACATCCTCATTAATCTATTCATGAAAATAAATTTTTATTTGCTTATTCAATGTATCAATGTCACCAAGAGATTAAACATTAATCTCTTTTATTACTAGAGATAAATTATTTAGAGATAATATTGCGATCACGAAAATTTTCGATGTTGAGATTTTGATGTTTTTATTCGTTTTGAAGATTCCTGAATCATTTTCACTAAGGTAAAAAAAAATGTCTGTGTGTGTGTATGTATGTAAGTAACCACGATTACGCAAAAAAGGTTTGAGCTTGAAATTTGGTACATGGGCATTATTCAAAATTCATAGTTTTCTATCAACTTTTGAGAAATGTAGCTCAACCGGAAGAGGGTCATTACCTACAACGTTTTGATTTTTTTTCTTCTAAAGTGAGTAAAAATAAAGATATATGTTTGATAATTTTTCACATGATTAATAATTGTATAAAACTGCTATATATAGAATTTCAGCTTTGAATCTCTGAAAGTACCAGAATTAATTTTTTAACACTGTAAATCTCACGCGCCAACACGTGACTTGGTGCCATCAACAAAGAGCCAAAGATGCGCAGGTTTAATAAATATTATTTATTAATTTTAATTTATAATTTAATTAATTTAATTTAATTTAAATTAATATATGTTATTTAATCCAATTCACATTGCGAGATAGTCGAGTGGAGACACTCCAGATTTTTATTTTATACTATATATCCAAAAATATTTTTAAAAACATTTTATATAATACACCCAAACCTCGCTTTACGGCCTAGATACGTTCCGCGAAACTTGGCCGTAAAGCGAAAAGCCGTATAACGAATCAATTATTCTAATACGTATTCATACAAATTCAATGGGATCGGTTCCAAATTTGATAAATATATAATATGGTTTATCATTCAAAATGCATTTTATTTTTTTATTTTGTTTAAATTATAAACATATTTAACAAGAACATAAATTTTACATAAAATAAAAAACTCCAAAAACATTACATAATTTTTAAATAAAAATGAAACTGAATGAGTTCCTCATATGAAAGGGGTTCCCTATCAGCTGCAAGTAGATCCAGCACATCAGATTCGTTTAAATCTTCAAAACCGAGATCATGTGCTAAATCCAAAATGTTTTGTCTAACTTCAGGAAGGAAATTAACTTCTGCATCGGTAGTTTTTATACATTCTGGCAATATTTTTTTCCAAACATGGTTCATTGTTGTCGATTTTAATTCCTTCCAGGATTCACTGATGTTCTCAACAGCATCCTTGATATTATAGTTTTTCCAAAACGTTTTAATTGATGATGTACCATCGGTTTCACTTATATATAGTTGTTGGAATGTTCGGCGTAGGTAATATGCTTTAAACGTGGCTATTGCACCCTGATCCATTGGTTGGATCAGAGCTGTTGTATTTTTAGGAAGGTACTCAATCATCACATCTTCTGAAAGTTCGGATAAATTAGTAGGATGCCCTGGTGCATTATCTAAAATTAGCAATGCCTTGTTGCTTAAGTTATTGTCTCGTAAATATTTTTTGACTTCTGTACAAAAGTGATTTTTGAACCAATCCTCAAAAAATTCAAAAAAAAAGCCGTTATAGCAAAACATTTTAGGCCGTATATCGAAAACGTACCTTAATTAAAGAGGGCCGTTATAGCGAAAGGCCGTATAAAGAGCGGCCGTATAGCGAGGCTTGGGTGTATATACTTCATATTTTCTTAAAATCTATTTAAACTCGCCTTATTATTTTATTTATTATTAAATATTTTTTTGTTTCAATTTTCAAATATAATTATATGACATTTATTATATGTATATACTTAAATCAAATTTGTTTTATATTATTCATATATATATATATATATATATATATATATATATATATATATATATATATATATATATGTAAGAATGTGGAGGAAGGGTTGCCAAAATAACGACGATGCTCTGTAATTGACAAAGATTTATTTAGTTATTTACAATATTTACATATTTGGGTTCATATTCGAATTCATTATTACCTGTAATTGACAAAGATCTCTCAATTAATCTCTTAGTCTTATTGTGTCTTCTCTCTTAATGAATTAGTTTAATTCCTGCTGTCTGGCTCTGGGGAGCCGATGTCCGAGGGGAAGCTAATGTTGGACAAGTACATAAGTATCTTTTTATTTTTCTGAAAGCCTCTTCACATTTATCATCCCAAATAAATTTTATATCCTTTCTTAGGAGATTGTGTAATGGCTCAATAATTCAACCGCATTTTCTATATATTTGTGATAGAAATTTACTTTACCTAGGAATTGTCTGATATTTTTTTTGTTTTTAGGTCTATCGAATTTTTCTATGGCTATGAGATTATCTTTATATATGGTCTTATTTTTCCTTTTTCAATTATGTGGCCCAAGAATTTTATTGAATTCTTATCAAAATTACATTTGGATAGTTTGAGTTTCAAACCCTCGTTTTCTAATTTTTCAATCACTAATTTTATGTGTTCCACATGTTCTTCGAAATTATTTGAATATATGAATATATCGTCAATGCAGTGGCGCAACCAGGATTTGATCCTGGGGGGGGTTTTGACTAGCCGCTCCACCTTCCTATGGCGCCCCCCCCCCCCCCGGGTTCTCTCAAAGACAAATTTTCATTAAGATTTTTTTTTATATTAAATATTTTAAAAAGTTTTGTAAATGAAACACTGATTTTACAAAATCTGGCAAAAAATGTAATTTTGTATTTTATTTACTCATATTCACAGTTTTAGAAAGAAAATATTTTTTTCCAGGTATAAGTAAATCATTTTAGCTTTCCTCATGAAATAAGGATAGCTTATATGATGATCGGAAAATTTTGAAAATTTTTGCTCCAAGATTCTTCGAGATTTACACTTTTCAGACGGTTCTGAATACAATACTTTAAAAAAAATTTTTTGAACCGGCTCGTTACCGAGATTACGTCTAAACAAAATGAGATATTGTCTTGAAATTTGATATTTAGATGTTTTTTTTTTTGGGAATGATGGGCGGGGATTGGATTGTTTTTGGACAAGATCGGACCATAAGTAAGGGTAGTTTAAAGTGGTGTTAAAGCAGATTTTATTGATTTTCTCAATAAATACCGTTTTTTATGAGAATTATCATACTATCGTATAAAAATTTATAGGGAATCGAATTTACTAAAAGTTTCATTATATTCATTTTTACCTAAACTTAATAATAAAGGAGTTATTTATAAAAAACTACTTTAAGATTTCGAAAGCTTTTCGTCTATTTTGGAAGAAATCATGTAAAAATCCCTAAGAAAAAATCCCTAAATGCAAATAACCCTAAAAGAATAAATCCCTAAATAAAAAATTTCCCTAATTTTTTTTTTACTTATTTAATTAAATTAATAGCCGAAGAGACTAGAATGAGGTAGTTATACACCATGCTTGGTGTCATCACATCTGTTCCATCTGGTTTTTTAGCGTCCCATTTTTCATGGTTTGTCTTCATTATGGTCAGAAGCTCATCATGCGAGTCGCTGAATCGTTTCCTTGGTGAATCAGGCTTCTTACCACGAACATTACGACAGATTTCCAAAGAGATAAGGTTATGTTCAATATGGATTTGCTTAATCAGGTCCCATACTGATGTCTTGTAACCTCCTAAGCGTGAACGAAGAGCATTGTTGTAACCTTCCAATGCATTGTTTGTTCGAGGCAAACCCATCAAAATGGCATCGTAGATGTTCCAATGTTCCAATGTCGAATTCGGGGTCATAAAAGCCAGCCAAAAATTGTTCACCTAGCCAAGTGCGCTCGAAGTAAGAAAAAAGATCACGAAGTTTTACCCTGTTGGTCGTCCAGCTAATGCTTGGTAGGCTACATTGACTTTTGCTGGTGGTACCAAAACCAAAGCTGCAAGAGTTCGTAAATGAATGGAGTTGTCAGGATTATCTATATCATTATAGAGCTTCAAAACTTCTGGCATTGATTTGATGTTTCTATAAATGCATTGAGAAAAATGAAAAAGACAACCTCTGATGATAGTAAATTTCACAAATTGCGTGAAATATACAAATGGTGTATTTTGTATTTGGAATCATTAAGCTATTAAAACGTAAGCTAATAAACGGAATTTGAGTAAATTCCCATTATTTTACATACGAATATGACACCCCTATTTTTTTGGAAAAATCACGTGTGTGGGCCCAATGTATGTATTTTTTGATCTATTTTTCCCAACTTTCGGCCCAGGCCCGATTATCTCCTTGGAAGATCGTGTCTCAGGCAACTGGGTGTCATGCTCACCTTGTGATTTAATTTTTTGAGTCACAATTAAAATTAATACAAAAATGAAAAAATTTGTTTTTAGTGATTTTTTCTTTTAGGGATTTTTTCAGTCAGCGATATTTTTATTTAGGGATTTTCGCTTTTGGGGATTTTCGGTTTTAGGGATTTTTGACTTTTATGGATTTTTTCCTTTAGGGATTTTTACCCGTTTCCATTTTGAAAAAATTAGTCTTCACTTCATAATTTTTATGAAATTAGCAATTAATGTAATATTAATAAAAAATATTTAGAATTTGAGTAATATTTTTATTTATTTTATATTTAAATAATAGTCAAATTGGAAAATTTCACAATCATCTAGTATTCTTATATTAAGTCTTTTGTTTTTTATGATTTAGGACAGAGGTTCTTAAACTGTGGTCCGCGGACCCCTGAGGGTCCGCGAAGCCTTTACTGTGGATCCGCAAAGCCATCGTACAGGTGCACGAGAAAATGATGATTCTCCGTTAAAACTTTATTTAATATAAAAGGAGCGATGGCATGGCTTTGTGAGGAAACAGAGATCAAATACCCAAATTCAACGAAATGTGCAAGAAAACTATTGCTACCGTTTCCATCTTCATATTTAGCTGAATTTTCTTTCTTCAATATTATAATTTCTAATAAAATGTGTTCTACAATATGCAAAAAAATCGTTATTCACCAATCACTGTTAGAAATATTCATCATATATCCTTGTTCTTATGTGAGATCGTAAGCCAGAAATTAACTAATAAAATGTCGTAAAGTACCTAAAGTTGGGATGGGGTCCGTCAAAAAAAATTATTTCAAGTGGGGGTTCGCGGAGTACATAAGTTTAAGAATCTCTGATTTAGGAGAAATAATAAAATACTTTTTTATTTCTTTTATTTAATTCTGTACGAAAAAATAAGCAATTTTTATTTTTGTTAAAATTTTTTTAAAATAAAATAAACTTACTTATTATACACTAAGTTATACTTTTAGAATTTTTTTTCTTTTCTATTTGTAATATAGTACATAATATACAGCAATTTATATTTTTTTCCCTCCTGGGGGGGGTTTTGACCCCCAAAACCCCCCCCCTGGTTGCGCCACTGCGTCAATGTAATTAATTGCAATCTCGTTCAATTTTTTTTTTTTTTATTAGGTTTGCTAATGTTTTTTGGAATATACTGCTGGATGTTTTTTGGCCAAATGGAAGCATAGAGCACCTCCTGTGTGATGAAGCTTAGTTTGTCATGATCTTTTACTTTAATTGGGATGGACCAAAATGCTGAATTTATATCTAGTGCCTTGAACCATTCACTTTTCCCTGCTTTTATCATAATGTCATCTATCCTTGGAAAAGGATGGACTTCTGACACTACGATCGAATTCAGATCTCGGTAGTCACAGCAGAGTCTTGTACGGGTATTATTATCCCTTTTTATTGATAATATCACTGGCGCAGCATAGGGTATAAGATCCTTTTCGATCAATTTTTCTATTGGTTTATTAATTTCTTTTTGATCTGGAATTGAGCATGTGTACGGTTTTTTGAAAAATATTTATTTTCCTTTAGTTTTACTTTTGCTTCAACCCCTTTTAACTTTCCTACGTCATATTTGTTTTTTGCAAATGCAGATTTTTTGTTTTTTAATATTTTATATTATTTTTCTTGATCTAAATGATTTAGATATGGTTCATATCCATTTATATCTAAATATTCTGTAAAGTGAATCTTTGTATTTTCTATTTCTTTTATTTTATTTTTATCCCTTTCTGAAAACATGAATTCTTAAAACATGAATACATTTATTATTTTATAAAAACTCTTAAAAAAATAGACACAAAAAAATACTAAATAAGTAATTAGTTCCAAGCTCTTCCTCAACCTCTATAATTAATCAATTTTTTTTTGTGAAATGATGAAATAATAACATTATCAACCAATTCAAAACAACTAAAATACTTACTGAAGAGGTTCGATTTATTAATTATAACCATCCGGGGAAAATATTAAATTTTTTGCCTTGAAATGAAATATTTTGTATTTTAATTAAAAACCACTCCATCTTTCAACAATTATCAATTTTTACTCAATTAATAACTAATTATGTAAGACTTTTTTTATAAAAAGATATTTCTTAATTTCTTGCTTAATGTCTCTAATCCTATATTCTAAAGTTAAAATGAGTTTTTTTTAAACCGATTTTCAAACCTCCCAAATATTTTTTTTTTCTTAAAACAAGCTTTAAGTTTACTAAAACAAATTTTGCCAGAAATGCTCTAAGAACAAGAGATACGTTTTCAACGTAACTTTCTATAATCATAATCAGCTTATTTTCTTTTCATTTAAATATAAATAAATTATATTTTATATTAAATTGCACTTCAGTTTTTTTTTCTTTTTAAATAAATTATTAAAAAAATAAATTTTATAAATGTATTTTAATAATAAATGTTTTTTTTGTTTTTTTTTAATAAGGGCAATGATGTATTGGTAAAATAAGAAGAAGGGAAACGCATAATGGGAGCGAAAAAAGTCCTATTTTCAGTAAACTATTTTTTCCCATATAATTTTTTATTTTTTCTTATTCTTACTATACAAAAATATTCACGAACACAAAAAAAGAAATTCTAACAGTAGATTTAAGTGGGAGTTGTCGGGACATGAACACGTTCCGGTTCTGAAAAAAGGTAAGGGAACGTCGTTCCCCCGCGTTCCCCTCCCAATACACCACTGAATAATGGCTAGTTAACGACGCTTCAGCTTAAAAGGTTGTTTTGATAAATTCATATTTTATCTTACTAATATTTAAAGTAAGAAGATGCGCTAATCAGGGCGGCTCTCCTTTAAAGTGTCAGATGTATAACAAACCTGAGGGGATATTTTAAAACATGATATGAAATGACGCACACCAAAGAAACTTTTCCTTTGCAACTTTCTCAAGTGACCGAATTGATCTAATGAAATGGAAATAAGCATTTTCGAATCTTATCTCATTTTTATTTTTATTTTATTTTATTTTTTTTTTAAGAAATTAATAGCATTCTTTCCTTTTAAGGAGTCTTCGTATTGATCTCAAATGCTTGACAAAAAATATTTTTTTTCTATTAAACATTTGAGAAAACAAATTGAAAAAATATATAAACATTTTGGATATTATGAAGAGATTTTTAAAATTATAACTTGGCTATTACTATTAATAATTAAATTTGATTTAAAAAAACAAATTATCAAAAATTAATTAAATTAATTATTAAGTTACAAAATATGAGAATTGTATTAATATCATTGGATTATTTCACTATTTATATTATATATCTAGTATATAACTGGTAATGTTTATTTTACATCTTTTTCAAATGAATAATGATTTTAAATTAAGATATATCATATGTAAAATGTAATACTATCCCTCCGGATTTCAATTCTATATGAGAAATATTGAAAACGCTTTTGAAAACCACCCGAGACTTCATTATAAAATGAAATATGAATAACACTCTGCTAAATTACCCTCATCAAAAGAACATCTCAACTTTTCGACCTTTTTCTTTATCTATGCCGATTGTATTATAAATATTATCTCATTAATTCATCAGTCCCTTTTGATTAATAGAATATCAATATTTCTCAATTATATAATACACTATATATGCATTATACGACCTTATTATATCAAAGATATAATATATATATATATATATATATATATAAATAAATTTAATCAATTATAAACCTTTGACAATATTGTTTTTTCCTAAAATGTAACATATGACTAAAAAAGAAATAATAAATTAGCAAGTAATCGATATTTACACCTTAATTCTTAAAATAAATTGGATTTGAAGTAATTATCATTAGAGTATAACGATTTCGTTTTTTTCTAGGAATAATGAGAGAGAATTTGAGCAATGGCATGATTAAGCTGTGTAAGCCGTCTCGTAAGCTTAATTAAGGTAATTAATATTCGTCGTTATTAAATTCGTTCTTTTTCATAGAAAAATTCAAGATCACTTATTCTTGAAATTAAATTATTAAATTAATTGAAATTGGAATTTATTAATTATTTGAAATAGAAAAATCTAATTATTTTGACACGCTAGTTTCAACCCGTGTCCTGTCATCAAAATCTTGCAACGTTAATTTGACCCATTTCCCAATGTTCGAATGAGCTGAAATTTCGCATACATATGTAACTCCGATGATAATGCAATATTCTGGTTCATTCTAGGTCATAGGTGACCTAGGAGGTATTATTGTAATGAGTTAGTAATTACGTATTGCATAAAAATTGAAAAATAATAATTATTTATAAATATATATTAAATTAATAAGAGCTAATTTAAAATGAAAGCGTGGGCGTCAAACATGCAAGGAAAATAGTAGATTATACTTCAAATAGACATAGTTATCAATTATAGTGGAAAAGAAAAAAAAAACAGAAAGGTTTGTGGATATACAATGAAAAGTCCTTCGTATTCTTTTCCTTTCCCTGTATGATTGGCGCTCACGCTTTCATTTTTTTTTTTATTATATTTATAATGTCTTGAAAATTAAATTATTTTTGTATCTATAAAATTGTATTTATTTACTTTTTAAAAAAATGAATAATTTACTGACTTAAAGTGATATGCAAGTTAAGACGAGGGTTGAAGTCTCAGAAATTCAATATATATCAAATAAAAAAATAATTAGCTATAAGACCAATAACACATTTTGATTAATAATCACTCTTAAGTAATTTTTGACTATTAGGTTTAAGTAGTTACCAAAGCCTTCTGGTTAGAAAAATAGGATGTAGGGTGGAGGTATTTGATACCCATTTTAACCCTAGGTCCATGGCCCATTCTTCTATAATCCCTGGCTTGAAAATGCCAGTGGGAATCCCGTTGACAAAACATAATCGAGTCTGGCACGTGCTGAGCATATTCGATCAGGAAGAGTTAGGAGTGGGGTGGGAGTGAGGAGCCACGCCCGAATATCAAAACAGGATTCTGGACTTATCGGGAAACAAGAAAACCAGTCTTTAGCGAATTAAGAGCCCTTAAAAAAATTGACTTTGTGAAATGAAGTCAAATGACAATTGATCCGGGACAATTCCCGTTTAAATAGAAGACCATCATCCGAGTATTTGCTTTCTCAGAAAATAAATATACTTAAATGATAGAAAGAAGGAAAAAAAGAAGAGATAAATAAAATTAAAGCTTTCCAATTTCACAGATCCTTTTTGTTATCTATACGTAAATATCTATGAGTAGATAAAATATTAAATTTAATTTAAAGTAAAAATCATTATATAACATTAAAATCAGTTTTATGCTATTTGAGAAAGTATTTTATATTAATAATTTTGAAATAAATGTTTGTGTTAGTAAAAATAATTATTCTATTATATTAAAAAAATTTGACAAAATTATAATAAAATACTTTAATTAGTCCATAATATATATGTATCTTTAAATTTGTATAGATAGAAATAACATTATATTAAATCTAAATTGAAATATTACTTATATTAAATTATAATATTTTCAAATTGCAAACCTCCCACTAAATAAGATCAATTAAAAAAATTAACAATAATATATATACATCATAAATCTATATATAAATGAGTAAATGGATCTATAAATGTTTCTCCCACAATTCAATTGGTAAGCGTCTAGAAGTTAGGCAAATTGTTTCTAATGTTTAAAAGGACATTCTCATTTCTCATTTGAAATTAAATTCTCACTTTACAAGTAATATTGAGATTTAAATTTGATATTCATATTTAGAATATGGTTTGATGCAAGGTACTTTATGAAAGACAATAAAAAAAATGTTTTCTGTAAACAATTTTATTCAAAGTATATTGATACCAAAAGTATATTGGCAATATTGAAAGAAATCTGAATATATTGAATTTAGGAATCAAAATTTTGGAAAATTTGAAAAATTAAACTTAAATGAATATGAATGAAAGAATTCCAGTGCGGAATTAACCAATTCAGTAGTTCAAGAGAATGTTAGAACTCAATTTATTTAAACTACATATGAGTAAATTTTTGCTTCAATCGGGTTCCAACATTTTTAAAATTTTTGTAATTGTGATTTAATAAACAAATATGTTAAAGCCTCTCCCTGATTTAGATTTATTTATTTTAATGTCAATTTATTTTTATATATTAATTTTTATAAGTTTTTTCTTTTTATATATTTTTTTGTATATTTATATTCAACCACGTGGTCGGACAGTAGCTTATTTGACTATGCGAGAAGGGGTCACATGACCCCTCACAGCCAATCATACTTCTAGTTGATGTTAGCCAATGTTAGCCAAGGGCTTCTACCTTGGCATGAAGATTTGATCTCTTCTCTTGCATTTTAGACGTCTTGTTGTGAACTTGTATTTTGGACTTGGATATCGTTTCCACGCTTTTGGCTGTGAATTCGCTATATTTTTGTTAACCACGTGCTTGGTAAACTGTGTTGAGTCATTATTTCCTTTTATTTTTATATTTAATTTCATTTTATTTTTACTTTATATTAATTTTTTTTTTTATTAAATATTATAACGTGGCAACGAACCCTTTTCTTTTATTTATAAAAAAGTGAATCTAATCTTTCCTTTGCAGGTTCATATGTTATCATCGGATATTTTGATTCATTTAATTTGTTATTATTTCTTTCCGATTTTGGTTCTCCAAGGCGAATCGCCTAAGCACTAATATTCAAACGTACTGCACTCTTTGGTGAAGTTTATTTCAGGGCTCCTATCCCAAATAATTTTATTTTACTCCTCGTGTGAAAGAGTTGAGAATTCTTTTTTTAACTCCTTCACTAGTGGCACAGGTGATCCGACAGGCTCGAAAATATTTTATTTTGTCCTCGGGTTGTTCAAAATCTAGTTTAAAGAGTCAAAATATTTTCCAAAACTCTGTAAAATAACTTTTATAAAAATTCATTCATAGCATTAAATCCAGGATTGGAATACTGCTCGTTTATATTTTAAATATGAATGAATGTAAAAATGAGATGACAAGATAGATGAAGAAGAAGCCAAAATGTCGTAAATCAAGAATGTCAAACTCAAATTAGCTAAGGGTCATTTTTCATACAATAACATGTTGGTATATATATATATATATATATATATTGAAGAGTCACCTTGTCAATAAACATCGTCATTTTAGATCAACTCAAATGTAAGACAAGGACAAGATATTGGAATAATTAAATTCTAATTTTCTTGAGTAAATCGGCAACGAAGACAAATCTTTTTTTTTGAAAGAGATAAAAAATTAAAGAAACGTTGGACGAAAGCTCAAAGAAGACTACGTTGAAAAATAAAATAATTTTTTATTCAAAAACCTGTGTTTCATTCAAAAAGTCACGTCCTTATTGACCTGCCCTCGTAAATAATGAGATTAATGTTTATCTAAGTTAAATTTCAATGAAATGTATGATATAGGCATACTATATATAGAATTATAATTTTTTCACTAAAATGAAATATATATATATTTAAAAAAAATTGGATGATCAATCATAGCTGTATACCGATGTACAAAGATATAACACCAATCTCCAAAGTTGAATTGATATATAAATGTATAAATAATAATAAATACATACACAATCTGGAATTCAAATCTCTTCACTGTCAAATTTGAAAAGAAAATGTGACATATGCTGAATGATATATTTGTTTGGGTTATAATATAATCAATAAATATATATCAACAATAAATTTTCAAATTATTTACATTTTTCGCATAAATATTTTCCTCTTTGATAATTGTTTAATTAAAATATTTATATCTTGAAACAGTTGTACTCAAAAATATAAATTATACAAATATATGAGTTATTAAATAATATTTATATTTATTACTATTTATTATTATTAAAACCATAGCTTAGTGGTAAAATGCTTTATTACAATTGGAAATTGAATTATTAGTAAAGGATATAATTTGAAAACAAAATTGGAAAAACTTTCACATCAATGACAGAACATTCCACATAAGAAAACAGGGAAATTATTTTTATGAACTATTAATATTCAACTTACTTACAATTAGTTATTTATTTATTTATTTATTATCGATTTCATCCTTCCCCGTTTTGGGGTTTAGGGCTACAAATTTATTCACATAATTTACAAATACTATTTACATACAGATTTTATTTTCCAATCTCTTCCGTCTTTTTTGACTTCTTGCTCTCTTCCTTCTTTATTTCCCACTCCCACACACACCACCATTCACACATCTTCTCATTTATGCTCTCAGTCAACATTTTCAACCAATTCACATTCTGTCCACAATTTTCTCTCCACTCTCTCAAATTTTCACTCACTTCACTTCTCACTCTCTCACAGCTCATCACATGCTCCAAATTTTCTATTTCCCATCCACACAATCTGCAAGACTCACATTCATACCAATCTTTCAATCCTTTTATCCCATTTCCCATTCTCATTCTTCCCCATGCAACTCTTCTGCTCCACCTTCTATCAGTTTCAAACCAGTATTCTTCTCTCAATGCTGTTTTCTTTAGGAGTTTGTATTCTTTGGAGTAGGACAATTTGTCGATTCTTCTCCAACGCTTTTGAACTTCTTGTTCCATTAGCTTTTGAAAACCATTCTCCGCAGTCTGATGGTCGTCATATCCCATTCACACATTATTCCTAATAAAATTTCTCCACTCCCCATCTTGTCACACAAATTTTTTAGATGCTTCCCCCATTGTGTCGCCTCATTATTTTTTATTCCTCTTAATATTTCCCTCAGGTAAATCTTTGGCCATCTATGTTCTTCCAATGAGTTCACTCTTAGTACATATTCTAGTACTTTTTTAACTTGTAGAAGCCAAATGCTGTTCTGGCCCAGTTCGCTCTGCCAGATATAATGTGGAGTATTTTTTTCAAGGCCGAAACTTATTTATATATATATCTGGCCTGAACTACCTCTAGTTGTTTGTTTTCCCTCAATCCCGTGATCTCAGCTCCATATGTCATGGTTGACCTCACTATAGAGTTGAAGGCCAACAGTTTCTTCTCTGCTGAATCACAATCTCTCATAATTGCCCCTAGCTTATTTACCAGAACTGTAGCTCTAGCTGCTTGTGTCTTTACGTGCATATTCAAAGAGCCTATATTTGAAAACACTATCCCAAGGTATCTAAAGTTTTTTACTTCTTCTATTTCCTTTTCATTTAGGCATAATTTGGGATATTTTTTCCTTCTTCCTCTATTCCCAAACATCATATATTTTGTCTTGTTTATATTTATCTCTAGATCATTCTCTCTAGCGTAGATCTCGAGGGATTTAACTTACAATTAGTTATCTAATAAACAATTTCTACGACTACATTTATGGGGTTGAAATAGTTATTCTTATATAAACTTCTTACTTAAAACCAAAGTAAAATTAATTTACTTGACCAATTGTAACCTACAGATCAAGTGTCTGGTTCAATCAATGTTCAATAAAAGAAAAAAATTCGATTCGTTGAGAGCTTGTCTTGGAAAAATTGATCACAAAAATATCATTTGCAAAAGTTATTTGGCTAAATCTTTGTTGGGCAAATAGCTTTAACTATTACAGCAGCCAATTACGAAATTATACAAATAATTTTTGTGTTGAATCCATTTAATTATAAGTTTATTATAAACAAAATATACATATTCTGGAGTTATAATAGAGCGGAATCGCATAGAAATATGGCTTAATAATTAATAAATAACAATATAAAAATTACTATATTAATGTAACTTTTAGTATATAACAAACATTTGAAAAACATATATATAATACCAAATGCCCTCTCCCCTTTCCTTTTCCATTTCCAATATCCACTCTTTTGTAAATATTTTTTTATTCCAAATTCTTGATTTCCCCTTTTCATAATACTATCACATAAATAATTAAAAAATTGTATGTTCAGGATTAATTTATAGTTTAGAAAAACATTTGTAAGTACTATAATTATAATAAGCATATATGTATATTATAAAAAAAATCGATATTGTAAAGATGACCCTAAATTAACGACTATATTTACTTACAAGAACAATGTGGATAATCTCAAATTAGAAGTTAAGTTCAAATCACCATGTGTTTAGGGATTATAAATAAACAAATATGTAAATATTCTGGCATAATAACAATTTAAAAAAATCTGGAGTGTCTCCACTCGACTATCTCGCAAATTTTAATTGGATTATTTAACATATATTATATTTAAATTAAATTTAATTAATTATAATAAATTATAAATTAAGAATAATTGGATTGGAATAATTAATTAATTAAAAAATTTAAATTTATAGCGTAGAATTAAATTAAATTAATTAATTAACAACTATTAATTAATTAATTTAAAACCTTTACCTTCATTTTTAAGTCAAAATTTAAAAAATTAATTCCAGTACTTCCCGCGATTCAATCAAGCTGAAATTAAATATATAGCAGTATATAACAATTTTTAATCATGTGAAAAACTATGAAACATATATCGTTATTTTTACGGTCAGTTTAGATTTAGAGGGAATAAAATGAAAACATGGTAGGTAATGGTCCTCTTCCAAATGAGCTAAATTTCTCCAAAGTTGATAGAAAACTACGTATTTTGAATAATTTCATTATTCTAGCTCAAACCGTTTTTGCGTAATCTTGTCTACAATGATAAAATGCTGAACTATTGAACCTCAAGATGAATGTCTAAACCTCACCGTGTTCACAAAAATTTAGGTATAATACAATTGAATCAAAAATAAATAAATCTGCTTATTGTAATGTTTAAACATATTAAAATACATATTTCTTGAATATATAAGGAGATTGTAATATTAGAATGAAAATAAGAATTAATTAAGGAATAAATTATTAACTGATTATCTTTTATTTACCATAATTTAGTTAGTTTATTTATATTTAATTTTTGATTTAAAAATATTTATTTACAAGTTCTAGGCACCTAAACCAATACTTATTAATTTTGAATTTTGAATTTTGAAGTCAGGTTTGAATCTCAAGTTTAATAGTTCAGTAATTTACTACCGAGCTACTCTCTTGAATATTAAAAATAATTAACTATTAAATTTTTATATAATCTATAATCTATACTAGAATAATAAAATATTTCAAATCTAGATATTATTATTATTAATATAAGACTTTTTTCTTTAATGATATCTTTGCTATTAATTTAATTTAAAATTTATAATAATTTCTATGATTCTTTTATATATTAAAAAAATTTTCTTTTTTCTTTAATAAATAGCGTGTGTAATTTATATATAACTTCAAACGGCTAATCAATAATCAACTTTACATAGTAAATTGAGTAAGAAAATATTCTTCTTCGTGGAATAAATTACTGGGGCTTTATTTTGAGAAGCCTGGGAGTATGGCATCTGATAATCTTAGTAAATTGAGACACCTAAACCAAACACACACACACACACCAATATAAGTGAAATAGGCAGGTTTATGCCGAATTAAATCCTCATCCAATTCGCAACCGCTTGTTACTGCCAGAAGAACATCATAAGGCCCGGATGAGTTAATTTACCTGGTAATAATACCAACTAATTCTAAGGAAAATACTACTGGACCACTTAGAATAAAAGCAATTAACTTAATCCCCAGAAACAGCCCCTCGTTAATCATCCCTTACTAATCTATGAATTTAGGAGGGTCAGAGAAACATTTTCAGTAAGAAAGGTCAAAAGGCACACATTAAAGTTCTTATATTAATAATACTTTTAATTAATCTTATTTAAGAATTTTTTTTTAACATTTGGCTTGCCATATAATATTGAAAGGCATTAATTGTTACGGGTTCCGCATGGAACCTAAATTCAAATTAATTTGAATTATCGCCCTCCGACTATGTTTATATATTAATTAAATTAAGTAATTCTAAATGTTAGTTTTAAGTAATTATGGAATTTATATCGAGAATATCGAGAATTTCATTTATAATTTAAAATATTTATTTTTATTGTAATAAATTAATAAGTTTGACCACCTCCCTTCCATACCACCCCTAATGAGTGACATTCCCCACCCTTACATATCTCCATAAAAAGCGGCTCATATATTTCAATAAGAAAATTATAAATATTCTAGAATATTCTATAGGTGAGGTTAGAAACATTGTATATTACATACCAAAAGTAGAGATGTAATAAATGACAAGTGTAGCTTACCTGAAATTAAAGAAATAAAAGTTTATTTTTTTATTATTAATGAAAGTATATTTATCCTATATTATTATTCAATTCTTTTAATTATTATAATTATTTAACTATTATATATATATATTCACGTGTTCGTGTGAGATTTGGGTCTCGACGTTTCGGCTCCCATTTTGGTAATCTTTGATCTTTGCCTCGAGCTGTGGTACGAACCAGACATCTAGGAGTATTCAGTGCTTCAGAACGCAATAAGTCAAAAAGATTACACACCCAATTCAATCCAAAATCCTAAGATTGTCTATTTCAGAATGTCACACAGACTATACGGAATCCCAAAAATTCTCTCATGAATATTTCTTGAAAATGGAGCCAAAATCTCAAACAAACACTTGAAAATAACCCAGAAATAAATATATATATATATATATATTGAAATAATATTTTCTATAAGTCACTATTTAAGTACTTATTTACTTAATTTTATGATTTTTATGTTAATTTTTTTATATCTCTATATCTTTTTAATTTTAGATCTTGAATCAACTCAAAGATCGATGGAAGAAAGAAGAGGAGATAAAATGAAGATAGAAAACCTTTATAAGAAAGTAGCGATGAACCATATAGGTATTCATATAAAAAGAATGAAATGTAGATGGGTGGGACATATAGCAAAAGCTTTAAATAATCAACATTTATATATTTTATTGTGCATACAAATATTATAATTTAAATTATATTATTAGGTATACTTGTTAGAAAAAAGTTAAACACCAAGGAGTTGACCTGTAACCTTAAAAATTATTCAAATAAATCTTCAATTTCACTTGAGACAAATGCTTTACTAAAATCTCATTCCTTTAATCCAAATTCTTCTTGATGTTTGAATTGAACAGTTTTATAGTTTAGTTAATTATAAGTATATTTCTATAAATATATATATTTATATTTATATTTTATATATATAGTATATAATTATATTATTAATAAATTATTTTTATTCGCGTATAAAAACATTATATGTTTACCTAGCACATAATCTTCTTGGTCTGGTTATTTTTCTTCTGAGGATTTCCTATAGATATAAATTATTTTCATTGAAAAATAAAGAAAAAAAAAATATTTTCTTATAAAAATTGGTAATTCACCTCTCAGCTTATATATTATGTGCACTTCCAAATGTTCTCCGTCCTTTATTATAACGTTTTTTTTTTAACTTCACTTAGCTGACAAACTTCACAAATAAAAACTAAAAGCGCCCAACGTTTTGCGTTGAATATGAAGCAATTCATTTATAGAAAAATTACTTTATTCTTTTTGGAAAAACGTTATTTTATAAAATTTTTTATATTTATATTTTAAAATAAATATATATTTATTATCTGATTGATGATTGAAATAAAATTTAAAGAATTTTTTTTAAAATAAATGCATAATAATTGTTCAGGAGCTATTATAAAAAATATATTAAACCCTTTCGGGATGGGTATATTTCACACTGTCGGCCGCACTGGACGCATGTCACCCGGACTTAAAGTAAATAAACAATAAATAAACAACGCATATTTGTGTATTTATGTCGATGTGCGCTATTCGGATATCAATACAAGTAAAATGAGTCAGAACGCTTATTGACACGTGACCCGTCCCGAAAAGGTTTTAAATTACTAAAAATTATATACTTTAGTATAATTTTAATAGCCCCCCTCCAATATGTACATTAATTTTTGTTTATTGAAAACAGAATTATTAAAATTTCTCAAAGTTTAAAATAATACAAATTCATTAAGTATATTAATTGGAAAGAGTAATTATTTAAAGGTATTAATTCGTGGTTTCTATCTACAGAGCTCGAGTTCTGATTTTCTGAGGTTTAAGAAAAATTTAAAAAAAAACAATATTATCTATAATTTGTCAATATGTTTTAGATATTTACTCTAAATTTTACAAAAAGAAGAAATTATTAAATAATTACTGTAGCTTTTTTAAGGGATAAAATTAATTAAATGGAATTATTTAATTAATTGAAAAAAATATTATAGATTTAATAATGTAAAAATCCAAATTTTTTTATTTTTATATGACTATAATTGCATTTGTGATAATACAATTTACAAACGTCACTTTTACAAAAGCGTTCATTTTTCCCAGTATATTGTTTACTTTTTATATGTAACTTACCCCTTTATAATTCCATTTTATCATATTTGTTTAACCTAAATTCTATTTTCGATGAACAGACAGATCCACCCTTAAAAATGATATCCATTGTGAGAAACATCTTTTCTTTTATTTCTTATTTCATCGAATAATAATTTCAGGCTATTTTTATTGTTTGAATCACTCTTTGATAAAAAGGTCAAGTAGCCTCCTAAATGTTCATTTGAATCTAAAATATTCATTTTATATTTATTTACATTTTTGTTCAGAAAAGTTTTTCTCTTTTATTTCAAATCAATTGATTTCTTGAATATAAGCAAAATATATAATAGGAGTATACATAAATAAGTTCGTTTTTTTCGAAAATTGAAAGCTTATTATGAAAAATCGGATTTAAATAAAATTTAAAGCTTTTAATTTAATAATAATATTATTATTTAAAATGTTATTGTAGTAGCAACTATTAGTAAATGATTATTTAAATGAATATTTATAATGTAAAAAAATATTTATCGAAATTTTATGTTTAATCGGTTAATAGAGAGTATTGAAGTCAATTAAATTATATATTTATTACATTTATTTATAATAAAATAATACTATTAAATTAATTTATCAAATAGATTTTATTCATTTCTATTAGAATATTACACTTAATATTATATACGTATATATATATATATGTCTTTTTTCACTCAATTCATTCAAAATTGAATTCGAATGAGAATTCATTTTGAATATAAAAGCTTAAAATAATTAGTTGATTTGAATGTCACTTTCATTTTGTATTTGCATGGAGAGAAAGGAATTCATATGACATTTCAAAATGAATCAATATAAAGTGACAAGACAAAAGAAAACGATTCATTTCCTATGAAAATAAGATTTTAATAAAAAAAAAATAATAACAATAACAACCAAAAGTAAAATGTAATTCTAATAGAGATAAATTGATCCAAAAGAAAATTGAATATTAATCAATTTTTCTATAAAATAAAGAGCATTAGCGCAACCAGGGGGGGTTTAACCTCCCCCCCCCCCCCCAGGAGAGAAAAAAAATTCAAATTGCTATATATTATGAAAAGTACATAATGTACTATATTACAAATAAAAAAGAAAAAATATAAATCTTCTTATTTCCTTCAGATTGTGTTAATAGGAATAGCGAAGAAGACAATAAAGAAATAGTTGATCTCACAATTGAAAAGGGACATTTTTTTATTTGTTTATATATATTAAAATCTAATTTCGTGTTTTTTTTTTTTTTTTTTTTTTGGGGGGGGGGGGGTTCGGGAGCTTCAGTCCCCTCACATAAAATCTATTTCTTTTCTAAATTTTCTTAAGATTAATTTTTTCAAAATATCCTGCCACTACGGGCGAACGAAAAACTTTCAACATTTGTTTATAAATAACACCTTTATTATTAAGTTTAGGTAAAAATGAATATAATGAAACTTTTAGTAAATTCGATTCCCTATAAATTTAATACGATAGTATGATAATTCTCATAAAAATCGGTATTTATTGAGAAAATCAATAAAATGTGTTTTGCCACCTCTTTAAACTACCCTTACTTATGGTCCGATCTTGTCCAAAAACAATCCAATCCCCGCCTATCATTCCAAAAAAAACATCGAAATATCAAATTTCAAGACAATATCTCATTTCGTTTAGACGTAATCTCGGTAACGAACGGCCGGTCGGATCAAAATTTTTTTTTTGCTGGTTTGGATTCAGAACCGTCTGAAAAGTGGAGATCTCAAAAAATCTATGAGCAAAATTTTTCAAAAATTTCCGACCATCGTATAAGCTATCCTCATTCCATGAGGAATGTAGATCTACTTATAATTGGAAAAAAATATTTTCTTTCTAAAACTGTGAATACGAGTAAATAAAATACAAAATTAAGTTTTTTTTGTTAGATTTTGTAAAATCAGTGTTTCATTTACAAAACTTTTTTAAGTATTTAAATTTTAAAAAAATGTTAATGAAATGTCTTTGAGAGAGCCCGGGGGGCGGGGGGCAAAGGAAGGTGGAGCGGCTTGTCAACCCCCTCCCCCGGGATCAAATCCTGGTTGCGTCACTGATAAAGAGTAAAGTTTAGTAAAATCTAAAATTATTGATTTAAATTATATATAATTATGTAATCCTATTAGAGTAGCATGAATTGTGTATAAGGCTATTTATTTATCTGTATCTGTCTATTTGATCTTTAAAATTGTACAGAGAATTTTTATGAAATTCATGCTTAAGGAGGTTTTTGAAGATCTATATATCCTCTATAAACATTATTATTTAATATAGTAAATTTCTTACAGTTTTTCTGCAAATATTATTTCTTATGGGAAAATTGACCGTAATGATTGTTATTAAAAGTTTTAATATATACGAGATCTGTTCAAAAGAAAGGGTAAATTTTGAATTTTCGCCAGCTGTTTACATTCAATTATCGAGATTCTTTTATGTATGTACATATATGTTGACATTATCAGCCATTTTGCATTAGTAGTTTGATCCTGCGTTAAAAATGGAATAAAGTGCTCCAACGCACTTAAAATGTTGACTGTGAGATTCGGCTAGTCTACTTTGTCTCAAAAATGTATATAAGTGGTATCAAATTTGAATGTTTTGCTCACTGTTTTCCTCAATTACAATGGTGTGGTGCATCATGAGTTCTCGCCAACATGTACTGTTAATAAGGAATACTACAAGGAAGTTATGCAACATTTGCGTGAAACAATACGGCTCAAACGATCGGAATTGAGGAAAAACAAATCACATGGATTCTGCACCACTCTAATGCACCAGCTCACACATCAATGCTTGTTTGTGATTTTTTGGCCAAAAACAACACGGTAATCATGCCTCAACCACCATATTCACCAGACTTGGTTCCCTGCGGCTTTTTCTTATTCCCAAAACTGAAATAAATACTTTTCGAAATCTAAAATTTCGATCTTTTTTTTATGATGAAAAATTGTTAAAATTCTATATAGTAAACGTGCAACCTTTATCTGCATTATTAATTAACTTCCATTCTCACACAATATTTAGTATTATATTTAATAAAAAAAAATATTTACACTTTTCTCTCGCCCCAACGACTACTACCTAATGGTTCACCCTGGGTCAGTTAAAACTAAATGTATAAAGTTAAATAAATGAATTACAATTAACTTGTAATGTTTTTTCAAGAAAAGAAAATTATTTCAAATGTTAAGGAAGTAAAATGATAAATGATGAAATTATTTCTTAACATTGGAATTATTAAGCCTAATAAGTTGCTAAAAGATTAAATAATTAATTATTAATAAACATTGGTTAAGTACATTAAATAAATAAGTTGACCTGTGGCCAGGTCCGAACCGACCGACGGTTTGAAATAAATTAATTTCCAGCTACAGAAACAATTTCAAATAATTTTAATATATCTATTAATGTAATAAAAAACAGATATCGATATAACATAAATATTTTTAATTTTATTTTATTTATAATATATAGATGAAGTAGCCGGCGTTGCCGGCGTTACCCGAGGCTGTGACGTCATGAAGGGCTGGGTGACGTCATATAATTTTAAATTAAGAAAAACATAATGAAGATGATTTTTCCCGAGGATAAAACCAATACATTCGTGGTGATATGTAAAAAAATCTCCTTATGTGAAATTTGGTGCGAAAATAACCCTTCCCTTCTTATCGTCGATCGCTAATACTACCACTTCCGGTTTCCGGATTTGCACCAAAAGTTGATCAATTCATCCCACTGATGCATTAAGTAAATATACCAAATTTCATCAAAATCCGGTAAGCCGTTCAGGCTGTACACATCTATACGGACGGACAGACGGACGGACGGACGGACAGACATCATGCTAAAAATACTTTTTTCTGTTAAGAAAATGCATGATTCGTGGAGATATGTAAAAATCTCCACATGTGAAATTTGGTGTGAAAACAATACCTCCCTTACTATCGTCGGTCGGTAAAAAGATTTTAAAAACAATAGAAAAAGAAAAATCTTAATACGTTCTAGTCTGTTTTCTCAATTGAATCAAAACACATCTGACTTGAGAGTTAATTTAAAATTCAGATCAAAAAATAAATCTGTATTCACTCTCCCTAATATATAATAAGGATAATATATAATTATGGACATTTAAATGTTATAATAGTAGAATGGGGTACAAGTATTTATAATAATCACACCACCCAATTCATTCTCCTGGATTGACCAGGAATATTGTTAAAATTGTTGTTTTTAAATTATACATTTTTTTAAGTACTAATTGTAAGTGGCTACTCCTTTAACCATTTACTTATATTTATTATTGTAATGATAATTTTCTTTAATTTAAAGATAGTATTTTATTTTGAAAACAAAAATCCATAAAAAACTGACCTTTAATTTCGATAAAAATTTTATATCAATTTTTTTTCCTCTTCTTGAAGTATTTTTTATACTCTTCTAAGATAATGTCTTTTTAAAGTCTAAATCGTTTCCACCATCTTATTTTATTAGTCTCTCCTCTGAAAGGTTACTCTCCAGATTTTATTTCATCCCTCGAAAGAGATTTTAGAATATATGTATATATATTAGGTCGATGATATATAGTCATTAACCAATAACTGGTTGATTTTTGACGAAATTTGGATGAGAAATAGAGCAGTTGTAACAACATACTAGAACTTATCACTCTAATACTATTAAAATATGATTAATATTAAAATTTGATCTAAAAGAACAGTATCCAGGTGTCTACATTAAAATGGCTGCCTGGATATTGGTATATTATTCCTGTTGAAAACTGTTCAAAAGAGCCAAAATGGATAAAAAAATCAATTCAATTGGGAAAGTTACTTTCTTTCTTTGTTAACTAGTTATTGTTATTTTTCTATAGGGTACTAATAAACAAAATCCACCTCAGGAAAAAAGTGAATAGCTCAATAGATTGTTCTTGATTTTGTTTTTATCTATTCTTTTTTTTATCTGATTCTTAATTTAATTTCTATTGAATTGCGGTTGTTCTTTTATTTTATTTTATTTTCTTCCTATTGGACAAAATATCTCCTTGATTATTTACAAAGTATTTTGTTATCTCTCTTTTTTTATTGTTGCCTCGTTCTTCTCTTATGTAGGTGGGTGGATTTGTTTTGTTTCATGAAAAAAGTGAACAAGTGCTATTGTCCATTTAGTAGGTACTTAAGCACTTCCAATTCCACTTCATTCGATATCGCTTATAAATTGCAATATTAATGGAACGGCCATTTAATTCATGTGGTATTTGGAGATATTATTTTGCTGCGGGGTTAAATATATGTGATCTATATATATACTATTATATTAGTCTGCTTAAGTATTAATTAATTCATCTTACATTACCCCGGAGCTCAGTTTTTTTTTATTTTGAAATTATTTGTTTAAAATCAAAACAAAAATAAAAAAATAGATAACAATAAAAATAAATTAAAAATTCTTTTGATTATAAATGTTTTGGTTTATTGATAAATTATATTGCGTTTTTATACTGAAACATTCCAAATAGCTATTGAAATAGAAAACATTCAAATAATGCCAATAGAATGAGAACCGGGAGTGGAAAATAAATTCCCCTTTTAAAAATTGATCTACTTATTCAGAAAGTATTTCTCTCATAAAAATAACAATATTTATTGATTTATTATATTTTAATTTAAACTTAGTTTTTAAATATTAATATATTTTTTTATTTTATTTTATATTTTTATGTTATAATAAATAACTATAATTTTCAAAAAACAATTTATATATATATATATATAAGTTATGGACCCAGTTCCTGAAACGCCAGCAGAATTCTTGACGTCATGATTTCTGCAAGCGCAGC
This sequence comes from Labia minor, assembly GCA_963082975.1. Classification (NCBI taxonomy): domain Eukaryota; kingdom Metazoa; phylum Arthropoda; class Insecta; order Dermaptera; family Spongiphoridae; genus Labia; species Labia minor. The sequence continues at coordinate 75,125,215 of OY720344.1, forward strand.
ACTAAATTACATTATATAAGACGGCTTCTCGATCTCATAGCCAGTTCTTAGTCAACTCACTTGAAGGCCGAAGGCTCTGCCCTTTTGCTCAGGGATTCATTGCGAATCACCTGCATTTGCTCTCAATAGATAATCACTTAGATTATCTATTCATCGTTCAGGAATCATCTAAAAGATTACCTGCATTGTTATAATCTACTATAAAATCCATATATAGTGACTAGTACTTCATATGTACTGTAATTCAATAAATCCTTTGCATGATTTGTTGCTTCACGTGCTAATAGCACGCTGTAATCGGTTCTGTATTATCTGTATTTTAATAAATAAACTTAAGGAAAAGTAACTTGTACTTTTTCTTCCAAAACCGTTTTTTTAAAAACGAAACTCCCGGATACAGAACCTTAACTTATATATATATAATAAAGGTAAATCTCGTAAAACGAATTACATCGTTATAGGACGAAAAACAAAATAATGTTATAAAAAAGTATTCTTCATCAAGAATAAGTACGTATTAAACAAGATTACATCTACATTTATTTCACTGAAAAACCGTATTTTAAAACTAAAAACTACTAAAAATATAACTTTTACTTTATATATATAATATAGATATATATATGTGTGTGTGTCTGTGGGATGACGTCACCAGGCAGGAGAAGAGAAACGAGGGGAAGTGGATAGGCAAACGAGGCATGAGAGCAGTTGTGGATTAATGAATGAAGGAGTAGATAGACAATACTGAAGATAAGAAAGATTTTCAAGGAATTACGAGCCAAAAATAATTATTAAGAATTTAAATTATTATCTTATGAATTTTTTATAATTTTGTTTATTAAAGAATTCCTACAAATATGGGGACTCGTCCAGAATCAGATAAGCAAGAGCTCGTCGACGGTCATGATGATGAATTAACTACGCAGCAAATAGTTCAAATGAAATTATCTTAACTATTAACTAAAAGAAGAATTAAAAAACGAGGTATGTCATACGTTGGGAAAAAATCGAATTATTAATTAGACTAATACAAATCGTTAATAAAGATCAGGAAGATGATGAAGAGGATGAAAATGAATATGAAGATACGGGTGAACTTGAAGATAAACAAATTTAAACGAAAAGCTAAATATTAATTTAAAATGTCCACGAGCACAATTTACAATAAAAGATATTGAAGAAAAACCTCCATATTTTACAGGTGATGATAGATTATCAATAGATAAATGAATTTCAAATTTTGAGGATTTTTATTAAAGTGGAACAATTTACAAAGTTTTATTTATGCAAAAAGAATGTTCTGCAAAACAGTTTGTTACTTATGAAAAGGGAATTACTTCTTGGGAAATTTTAAAACACAAATTAATAGATGAATTTAAAAAGAATATAAACAGTGTTATTATCCATTCGGAATTATCACGAAGAAGAAAACAGACAAATGAAAGCAGTCGTCAATATATTTATGCCCTGCAAGAAATCGCTAGTCAAGGTAAAATAGAGGAAGCCGCCTTAATTAATTATATTATTGATGGGGTAAGAGACGATGAATCTAAAATAATTTTATATCAATCAAAAAATTTGAAACAACTTAAAGAGCAATTTGAAATTTATGACACGAAGCATTTCAAGAATTGATAAATAAAAAGATAATAATAACATACATGGACGATTTAATAATTCCAGGAAAAGATTAAGAAGATGCTTATGAAAAATTAATTCAAACCTTAAAAACTGCAAAAAATGGTTTTTCTATCAATTGAAAGAAATGCGCATTCTTACAAAGAAAAGTTGAATTTTTGGGATATGTAATAGAAAATGTGGAAATATAACTCCGTCTCCGAAAAAATTAAAGCTGTGCATAATTTCACAGAACCGAAGTCAAAAACAGATATTCAAAAATTTCCAGGACTTACTGGGTATTATCGAAAATTTGTCAAAATTTGCGAAGATTGCTTATTCATTATCAGATATCCTCAAGAGAGATAAAAATTTCTAATTTGTAGAAGAAGAAAGAAACCCTTTTAATAAATTGAAAAATATTTTATGTCAAGAACCAATTTTAAAAATTTTCGATCCCGAAGCAATTACCCAACTTCATACAGATGCTAGCAAAGAAGGCTACGGAGTAATACTTTTACAGAAAAAGAAGGAAGAAAAGTACTTCCATCCTGTATATTATATGAGTAGGAAAAAAAACAGAGGCAGAAAAGAAGTATCATTCTTATGAATTAGAAACGTTGGCGATAATTACAGCGCTTAACTGATTGCTCAGCATTCCAGAAAACTTTGATAGCAAGATGGGCTTTAGCCATTGAAGAATTTGACTGTGAAGTTGAACATAGATATCGAGTGAAAGGATGCGCTCACCAGATACCCTGTTTATTTTATTGAAGATTCAATTTTAAAGTTAATAAAAAAACATCAAGATGCAGAAGAAAGATTATTAATAATAAAGATTTTAGAGAAGGAAAGTTACAAAGATTACTTAATTGAAGATGGAATACTTAAAAGAATGGTAAATAATATTAATCAAATAGTTCTACCAATAATGTTACATATGGAATTTATCAAGAATAGTCATGAAAATGGTCATTTCGGCGTATAGAAGATGGAAGAAAGTCTTAAAGATTATTATATTCAGAACTTGAAAGAAAAAATACAAGCTTATATAAATTGCTACATTCCATGTATCCTAGCTGAAAAAAAAACATGGAAAGAAAGAGGGTGAATTACGACCAATTCCTAAAGGAGAAATTCCTTCTACATCGATCATTAAGGTCCGATGACTTCTACAAGCAAACTTTACAAATGTTTACTTGTAATAGTAGACGCCTTTTCAAAATTTGTCCAACCAAATCGACTGGATCGGGAAAAGTATTAACTAAGTTGAAAATTCAACAACCAACGTTTGGAAATCAAAAACGAATATTTCCCGACAGAGGAACAGCATTTACTGCTAAAGCGTTTGAAGAGTATTGTGAAAATGAACATATTACTCATTCCTTAATAACAACAGGTGTTTTAAGGGAAAACGGACAAGTTGAGAAGATCCATCGAATCATTATTCCCCTTTTAACCAAATTGTCTCTTGAAAATCCTAATAATTGGTACAAAAATGTTGAAAGAGTACAAAGATCCATCAATAGCACCCACCAACGGTCTATTGGCATGACACCCTTTGAAGCACTAGTCGGCGTAAAGAAGAGAAACAAAGAAGACCTCAAAATACGTGAAGTTTTTGAAAAAGAAGCAATTGATTTATTTAATGAAGACAGAGAATTTTTGCGGAAAAAAGCAAAAGAGTCTATACTACGGATGTTACAAGAATGGCGATTATGTAGCCATAAAGCGAACCCAGTTCGGAAGTGGATTAAAAATCCAATCTAAATTTATAGGACCATACCAAGTATCCAGAGTCCTAGGTAATTGTCGATAAGAAGTTGAAAAGATCTGCGGCGATGGACCACGAAATACTACAACTGTTGTCGACATATCCAAGAATCTCTTCGGGGACCGAAGATGGACAGGAATGGCCGAATGTGGGATGACATCACCAGGCAGGAGAAGAGAAACGAGGGGAAGTGGCTAGGCAAACGGGGCACGAGAGCAGTTGTGGATTAATGAATGAAGGCGTATATATATATAGGGTTGGTGGCTTCGAGAATTAAAATGAAGCAGATCTATTTAAAAAATATCGTTTTTATTGAAAAATAATTAACAAGATAAAAATAAACGTCTTAGCTTCGTGAATATGTTCGTCGTTCTTGTTAGATTGCTGAATCCGAGAACATCTTCATGAGAAAATAATAATAAAAATAAATTTCATTTTTTTTTCAGATCCTATATATATATATATATATATATATATATATATATATATGTATTTTAGAAAAAAATTAAACTACAGACACTATTTGTTCATTCATTCACACACAAATTTTCATAAATAATATAGTATAATAATTTTATAAAGATAACATAAATTTATTCTTTTATTTGAATTTTATTATTATTATACACTTTTACTTAACTCGCTCTGTCCGGATGTTTGTCCGCGGCATTTTATAATCGATATTTCAACAACTTCCCGTCATTCAATCAACTTGAAATTTTGCATACGCGCTTGCTCCTGCTAATAATACACGAATCAATTGAAAAATCCACTGAATTATTTATCTATTAGTGGTAATTAATTAACTAAACTTTCATATGCGGAATATGGAATAATTCACTATTTCAATCATAGATGGCGATAGCAGTTCTAGAAGCGCTGAATACGACTAAAAAGTATAAAATAAATTTAAGTAAAAAGAAATCTTTTTAAAAAATACACTTTACTTAAAATTGCACTAAAAAGTAAAAAATAAAATCACTTTAAAGTGTGTGCGCTCAAATTATAATAACACCGTAAAACATTTGCTTCCATTTGGTGTTATTATAATTTGAGCGCACACACTTTAAAGTGATTTTATTTTTTACTAATAACACCGTAAAACATTTGCTTCCATTTGGTGTTATTATAATTTGAGCGCACACACTTTAAAGTGATTTTATTTTTTACTTTTTAGTGCAATTTTAAGTAAAGTGTATTTTTTAAAAAGATTTCTTTTTACTTAAATTTATTTATAATTTATCTTTATAAATAATAATAAAAAAACTATTTTGAATATTATAAAACCAAATGTTACATATATAAGATGAAACATTAAAAGACTAACAATAAGATATTAAGGTAATTTTTTTATAATTTGTCGAATTTATACAAAATTATGTAAGATGAATAGGTAAATCATAGGATTAAGTGAAGATGCGAAAATCGCAGTTCAATTGACTATGTAATGTAACCAATCCTAACATCAAAATAACTCCTTCTGAGTCCCAAACATCAACTTCACAAATGAGACAAGTTTAAATTGAATTGCCTCTTGACGTGGCTCGACATCCAATCGTTATTTTCAAATATCTATAGAATATACTCGTTACGAAAATGTAGATTAAATAAAAAAAACTAATAATAATAAAATAAAAAAATAAAAGGTAAACAATAGAACAAAGAGGGGAGATGAGATGCCAACGAGATCGATCGTAGCAGGAGGGGTAAGAGGAGCGATCTTGGTAAGGAGTGTGAAGAAGATTGAGAGAGGACAGGATTATTATTAAATAAAGAGAAAAGTAAAAATAAAAACAAAACGAACTAAAAATAGCAGATATTAATAAATAACAGTAATATGATAATGATTTCTTTAGAATAGGATTCAAAGAAACTAAAAGGTTATAGATTAGGGGAAAAAATACACTAAATCTACTGAAAAAGGGCAGAATAGGAGTGATTTAGAGTTAGAATAATGGTTCTAATTACCAGTAGTCCTTGAGAGAAGTGGACGATCAAAAATCTAATCTGTATGTCAAAAACTACGACCAAATGCGTATATGTGTCTATATGCGACCACTCGCCACCAAGTCAATTACTCTACCTACCTTATTTATTTATTTATTTTTTATTTTCTCTTATCTCTTACAAAACCTCCCTTTCATTTGAAGAAATGGCTAAATGTCCTCTCTGTAACATACAAATCTATAATTATGACCACATCATTGTATGCCAGGGAAAATGCAAAAGAAAATTTCACCTTAAATGTATAAAAAACGAAAAATCTATTGGAATAACTACAATTAACAACGTTGAAAGTATAACTTGTAACATATGCTTTCAATCTAACGAACAAAAAACAAATCATATTCGTGGAACGCCGAAAAATACAGGCCATACAGATAAATATTTTCAATATTTAAGTGAAAATATCCATCAAGTGCTGGACATTTTAAAAAAAATTGTCTACACAGATGAATAGTCTTAAAAAAGACAATGAAGAACTAAAAAATGAAATAAACAATCTAAAAACTCAGATTGCTATCACCAACGACCCCCAGACGTAGGAGGATTGACATTTCAAGCACTACACCTCTTGAAATTCGTGACACTAAAACAGCTGGTGAGAGCAAGAAGCAACGGGCTAAGCTATCGTCGCCGGCCCAGGCCGGCACGCTCCGAACGCAAGTGTTGCCTATCTCCTCGGCGCCAACACCATCCCGTCTGGATCGGAGAAACCAAGAGGTGAATCCAATTAAAAGTAAAAGTGAGAATGAAAAGGACGATTTTACTCAAAAGAAAGACGCCCACAGTTCGAAATTTCCCCCGGAAAAAATCTCCGGCCATGAAATGTTCGAAAATCTCATCTCTCAAAGCATCCACATGGAAACCGATGAAAAGTTTTTTTGTCTCAAGATTGGCGCCTGAAACTACCAAGGAAAACTTGGAAAAATTTCTTAGTCAGAAAAATGGCATAAATACCAGCACGTGTACTCAATTAATAACAAAATATGACACGTATGCATCATACCTTGTGGCAGTTGAGACTGAAAGCTATGAAAAGCTTAATTCTCCTGATGCCTGGCCATCGGTAATTATAATCCTATAGGGGCTAAACAAATGGTAGCTAAAAGTTCGCTAGCGATGACAAGCATATGATCATTAATATACAGGACAAAAATGGACTCACTTCCGAGTATATTAACTCTATATAACTCTTGTATATTAAGCGTTTTACTCTATGCTTCAGAAATATGGGCACTATGATATGAGGAACTTTTGGAAAAGATCCAGGTGGGATTTTTCAAATCATTATTTTGCCTAGATAGGTCAACACCCGGCTACGTGGTGAGGGTGGAGTTTGAACTGTTAAGGTTATAGTATGTATATATTTAGAAGGGGACTGTCATGGCTCCACAAAATTCTATTAATGTCCACAGATAGGCTTCCTAGAGTCTGCTATGACAGGCTTTTGGAGGTGATACATCAGACTCGTCATATAAATGGGCAGTGCAGATGAAATCTTTATTTAATATGTTGGGGGAGGGTCTCTTTGGGAGAGTCAGGATCCAAGTGTAATAAAAAATAAAACAGATCTAGTGTCTCATAAATTAAGCTAATTTATAGATCAAGAGACATGCAAAAAATCGAGGACTCTGTGTACTGTCCTATTTATAAAAATATAATGGGGAGCCGTAACTATATATTTTGCAGAGGTGCTCTCGGCAGGATGAGGATTTTATATGAATGCCGACTGGCGAACGAGAGAATCCTCATTTTTGCTGCCAACGGTGTTTTGCACAAAATTGACCAGGGTCAATTGTGCAAAATTTGTAACATGCAAGAGAGAGAGGACCTAGGCCACCTTTTACTACGCTGCCCAATATATGACCAGTAGAGAAACCATTTCTTAAAGAGAAATAACTTGGAGATGATTCTCACGGTCAAGGGTTGGGATGATATAAGTAATATCTATTACTTTATCAGTGGTCTCCTAAAACTGAGAGGAATAACGATTAGATATTCCTTTTTATTTATTTGTTTATTTATTTTTTTCTCTCTTTTGTTTTTTTTTTTGCATTATGTTCGATTTTTTTATCTATCTATTTATTTATTTATTTTTTTTTTTTTGGCATTTTTTTGTATTTTGTTTTTCTTATTTTGGTTTTTCTTTTCTGTATATATCTGAAAAGATGTAAAACTGATATTCTGGGTCTATGATTGTGTGTGCCCTCAATTTGAGACATTATGATCGTTGATTACAGAGTGTTAGTTATTATGTAAATATGTATTTCTTTTTTTATTTTGTTTTTTGTTTGCTTTGTGGATGTTTTTGCTATTTTTTTTTTTTTTTTTGTTTTTTTTGTCATCACCCAAATAAGGTGGACCGAAATAACATACCGAATGATTGTATATATATTTCTTGAATAAATGAATGAAAAATGAAATAAAAAAACTTTATTTTTGAATTTTCTTCTCTTTTAATGAAATATGTATAATTAAATAAATATATATTAAAAATTTCACACTAATATTTATGTATGAAAAATATATTAGATGATAATATATCTATTTATTAAGTATGATATAGTATTATTTTTATTATTTTTTTTATTATTATATTATTTTAATTATTATAGTTGTTATTATTTATTTATTTATTTTATTTTTCCTCATGAATATGGTAAGATTATAAAATAAAATGTTATTAAATTAAAATACTTTCTATTTACAATATATATTTAGAAATAAATATATATACTATTATACAGGGTGCTTCAAAAAATGTTTACACACTAAAGTGTATTATTGTAACTATTGTAGTTGGGGATTGGCATGTTTATGACTAACAACAAACACGTCATATATTCCATTGATAATTTATATTAAATGAAAAGCACTTTGAAATCAAAATTATATATTCAACTATTGTCTTCTATAATCCATTTTGTATTGAAATCTATTTAACTTAATTTAAATTATTTAAAAAATTAATTTCATTAGTAAGATCAAAGTGAATATAAATAAATATAAATAAATATTGTCATATATAAGGATAGAAATTGATTTTCAGTAGGGGAATATGAGAAAGATGCCATACATAAACATTTCAACAAATAATGGAATCATCACGCCTGTCCATTTAGAACAATATAAATGAAATAGGATCGCTTGATGTATGGATAATTGTGCCATGCTTTCGGTCTTTTCATGTGTTAATAAATTACAAGATATATGTTTTTTTAACGTAAATTAAATATATTAGCGGATCACGGGATTAGAAAAGTAGGAAAGATAAGCAAGAAACTTGGTCGGTAGTGGGGACACCAATTAAGAAACCATCAGTTGTTAGACAAAAGATAAAGGAGAACTTGATAAAGTTGATAAAGCTATGAGTCGGATAGAGTTGGCTCAGGACAGAGACTGATAGTGGAGTCTGTTTGCTGCAGCTAATCATTTTTGAATCCTATAGGGCAACAAGATAGATAAGTGTTCATGAAAATCTTTTTGGAAAAAAACAAACAAATCAATGAATTTAAATTAAGACTATTATGAATGTATATATTTTGAGTTTATATAAAATTAAAAATTTTAATTTTATTTTTATAAAATGTCACATATCTCTAAGTTTAAATTTTCTTAAATCTCATAAAATTAAAATTAATCAATAAATCAAAGAAAATAAAATATCAAAATGAAATGATTAAAGAATATTATACTCCATTAGAGCATATTTAATAAAATATATAATTAATTTACTGATTTAATTAAAATATATTTTAGGTGTGAAGAGCGCGGAATTTTTATTTTAATGTGAATGAATTCAAATTTACTTCTTCCATGATCAACTTTCGCTAAATACACCCTACTATTTACTATTAATAATAAACAGAGTGCTACCAATTAAATTAAAGATCAATTTTATTATTATTAACCCATTTTTTTATAACTCAACTCATACTAAGCCTCCAATATACGACATATATAATAATTTTTATTTAATTCTCTATATATATATATATAGAATATAATAATTATTGTTATCATATAAGCATAGTAAAAGGAAATATTTAAAAAGAAATCAATTATTTAAAAATAAAAAATAAAAAAATGTAAATAAATATTAATATTAATTTTCATTTATGTCAATATATTTAAATTACCTTAAGATATTTCTAGAGATTATATTCAAATTATAAATAAATAAATATAATAATAATAAAAATACGCATAGAAAGTTCGCCAGCACAATTCAGGTTCCTTTTTTCCATCGAACTCCGATAAGCCACCCGGCCAATTCCTTGAAATAGATAAATAAATAAAAATTATATTTATAAAATTTTATTTAGTTTTCTTTGCGCTGTGAATAAGACAAGACACCGGTCTATCTGCGTGAGCATTGTTAGGTAATTAACAAAAATTTGTATTAATTATATTTAATTATTAATATTAATTCATAATTATTATTTGTTTACTATATTTATATGCATGTAATTTTTAATATTATTTATTATTATTATTATTATTATATATAGATTGAATTGATTTTAAATAGTTTGGTGGTTTGGCCCATTTGATTTTGAATGTGAAATAATTGACTTGGATTTTTTTTTTTTTTTTAAATCTTTTTATTTGAATATTACATTTTTTATGTTCTCATTGTCTTTTGATCAATTCATACATTAATTATAGTTTTTATTTTTACTAATAATAATTTAATAAGTATTAATCTATGAACATCCATATAAAAATATTAATTAAATTTTTTCTTCCAAAAAACTTATTAAGGATACAATGATTACAATTTGATTTACAACTGACAAACTGATTTATCTAAAAAATTAAATGACTATATATAAATTAGCCTTTATATATATATATATATATATATATATATATCGGTATTTTGAATTTGTCATTTAGCCAGCATATTTCTCATTTTTCAAATTGTTTCCTACATATTTATTTGTAAACATACCTATGTAGCCCATGTTTATTATATCTAAAATAATAGAATTTTCTATAATATTCTGAGTTCGAAAGACAAAGACGCTATCAAGTTAACCGAATTTTTTAGTAGAATATAAATCAATTATTTTTCTTTAGAATTTAGAATAAAATCATTATTTTTTGAGGATGTTTGTTTTTCAAGGATGCTTAAAGGAAATAGCTCTTCTGGATATTTAAACATTGGGTTACATCGTTAAAGAGAGAGGAATTTTTGATTTCGTGTTCTCTCTTTAAAATAAACTATTTTACGATTTTTTTCTTATAATATTTAGAATCATGAAACATTTAATAGTTTTTTTTTATTTATTTATAAAAGAAACAATTTTTTCAAGAGAAAATAATTTAAATGTATAAATATATTATATAATACAGTGATTCCAAAACTGTGAGCCGCGGCTCCCTACTTGAAATTTTTTGGTTCTAAAAAAAAGGTAAGATGATTTTGTGGGGAAACTTTTGAACATTTTCTATTCTTCAAGAGACTTTTCAAGTCCGGTAACATTTGATTAGGGGGGAGCGGGGCGTTACTAAACCCGAGAGCGGCTAGTTGGAATTCAGTGCCATGGCGTCGTTCTGCGGAGCACAACGCGCGTTTTGCGTACGTGAGTACTATCGCAACAACATACGAAATAAAAAATCAAGCTCCATCAACTCGTGCAATTAAAAATTCGAGGAGACGGGAGCCATGCTACAGAACTTTTTTTGCTCCAGCATTACAGGACTACTATGGTTTTAATCAACGAACATGGTTTCAACAAGATGGGGCCACATGTCACACCTCTAACGACTCAATAGCAGCGGTTCGTGAAATTTTTGGGCAAAAAGTCATATCCAAAAGAGGTGACATTAACTGGCCACCCCGCAGCCCGGATTTCTCACCAATGGCCTTTTTCCTTTGGGGATACCTCAAAAGTAAAGTTTTTAATAACAACCCTCAGTCTATTGAAGAATTAAAAGAAAATATACGCGAGGAAATTCAGAACATTTCTCCTAACACTTGTCGGGCGGTGATGGAAAATTTCCGCACTAGGTTACAGGGGTGCCAAACTAAACAACGGGTACATTTGGACGACGTTATTTTTAAAAAATAAAACCCTGTTTTTTGTACTTTTATAATAAATAAACATATTTTCTCTCTTATCTCTTTTTGTATTTTTTATAACCATTTGAAATGTTACCGGACTTTTGGTCTACCCTGTATTATGGGAGCTGTATACCGAAAAAGTTTGGGAACCTCTGATATAATATATTATGATATATTGATTATTTTATAATATTGTTTCGTAATGTTTGTAATGTTTGTAATTCGGTATTGACTACAGATATAGTCTAGATATACAATAACATTCAAACCTCTACTCAATTTGTTTATTTGAGTACACTACAAATTTTACATAAAAAACATTTTTTACTAAATAAAATTAACCTCAAAAATAAACTGACCGTTTATTTTTCATATAAATAATTGAACTTTCATGAATATATTTCAATTTAAATCCCCCATTTTTTCTCATTTTTTTATGAATTCATCCGAATTTAATAGTATATCAATATATACGATAGGTTAAAGTACTGTAATAGAGATATAAAATGTTCCGCTCGATATTTATTAAACATATAAACAATGTTTTTATAGATAATAAAAATGAACTTAGTAAAGTGTAGATGTTATTATTTTTATATTATATTACATAATAAAATATATATAAAATATATAGTTGATTTAAGACATCTCGTTAGATTTCCTTAAAAATTGCTTATTAAAACAAATTGAAAAAATAAGTTTTGTTTTTCATTTAAAATGCCCCTAATAAGAATCAAAATCGTTATAAAAATTATTTTAATAAATGGTAGACTCATGTTATCTTGTTTGAATCTGAAATATACTATAAACTACAATTTTAGGAATTATTTTTTTGTGTCAAAGAATTTCTACTATTTTCAAAATTCATTCCCATTTAATTTTCTAGTCTCTCTAAAACTTTTGAAACTCTCCCTTGAAACTTAACTTAAATTAAACAGGACGTTAATCTTACTGAAAGTCTTAAATAGTTCTAAAACTTCATCTTTTGTTTAACGAATGAAATTATATTGTGAAAATACCTTCTTATTAAAACACTATGATGAAAATAATATATATATATATAATTTTATTAATGTACCAAAATGCAACCGGATATGTTATATAAATACCACGGCTCGACTCCCTCCAAATTCTGTTTCATATAAAAAATAGCAATTTATTTATTTTGATATTAATGCATGTATATGGGCGGCGATGAAAATTTATAATTCGTATATATTTAAATTTCTAAATAATTTCAAGAATATTCTTAGAAAATACTAGCTACTCAGACCGCCTTCGGCTATCTTCGCACCTAGACCCCAAAAGTGATACATATGTAGTATTTGGTTGAAAGTCTGTATGCAAAAGGTTTTCATTCATTTTATTTGAATCAATATATTAAAACATTCATATCTTTTTGTGTTCTTATTTAAAATATATTTTAATTTAACCAGTAAATAAATTATATATCTTATCAATTATATGTTATAATAGAGTAAAATATTTCTTAATCATTTTGATATTTTAATTTAATGAAATTTAAGAAAATCTAAAGTTAAAGATTTGAGACATTTTATAAAAGTAAAATTAAAATTTTTAATGTTATAAAACTATTTATAAATAAACTAAAAACTATAGATATACATTCATCAAGCGTATTAATTTAAATTATTTGATTTATTTGTATTTTTTAATTAATTTTTTTAGACCATAATTATTTTTCTCCCTTAAAATAAATTTATCTAAATCTATTGCGCTAGGGGATTCGAAAATTATTAGCCGCAGTAAGCAGATTCAACATTTCTTATAATATTTGAAGAAATTTGAAGATTTTAAAATAATTATATTAAAGAAAAAATAATAATATAATGATAAAATTTTATCTTTAAATATTTTTTATTTGGTTTTTAATTTTGCTGCTCCTATCAATGGTTTATGATTACAATGCAATAAAAACATTTTAAAGAAATTTACACTATGTGACAATGGCATAGTAATTCAAAATTATATTATTTACTCTGGAAAAGCAACATTATAAATATATTTAACGTTTAATTTTAGATATATTTTACAATTAAATAATTACAGGAATAAATTAAATATAATATAAATATCTTAAAATTATCGATTTAAATAAGAGTGGTGGAGACAAGAGTGCCTAACCATTACTTTACTTCAATGCCATTTTAATCTTTATAAATATTTTATTTATTCGAAAAAACGTTCGTATATATTCATATATATATATATTCGTATAAGAAGAAAAATATTTCTTATATATACTTTATGAAATCAATAAATAAATAATAAATAAATTTAAGATCAAGAATGACATAGTACTAAATCGTTGACATTTCCATAGAGATCATTAATTGATTTCTTTTTTGAAAAAAAAAATATATCAGAAAGACCAAGTCATCCTTTTCAAATAGTTATTCATTTTTTCATAAATTTAATTGAATTTATAATAAAATTAATTAAAATAAATATTTAGACTTAACTATAAAAATAAATATAAAAAAAATCTAAATGAATGCCCTAAATAATAAATAACCTTTCATGATTTTTATTTAATTTTAGAGAAATAGAGATAAATTAAAGTTTTATTTTTTAATGATTTTAAAGTTTCACCAACATCATATGTTATATTGCCATATTTTTTATAATATAAATTTTGCATTTCTTTTTAATTTTTGATATTATTTATTCTATTTGCGTTTAACAGTAATATTGGTAAAAATCTGGAGTGTCTCAACTCGACTATCTCGCAATTTAAATTGGGTGAAATAACATTATATTTTTAAATTAAATTTAATTAATTAAATTATAAATTGAAATCAATAAATAATATTTATTAAACCAGCGCGTGTTTGGCTCTTTGTTGATGGCTGAAATTCTATATATAGTAGTTTTATACAATTTTTAATCATGTGAAAAACTATCAAACATATATCTTTAATTTTACGGTCAGTTTAGAGGAAAAAAAATGAAAACGTGACCCTCTTCCGGATGATCTACATTTCTCAGAAATTGATAGAAAACTACGAATTTTGAATAATACCCGTGTACCAAATTTCATTATTCTAGCTCAAAAAGTTTTTGCGTAATCTTGTCTACATACACACACAGAGACATACATTTATCTCAACTTTAATGAATATGACTCAGGGACCTTCAAAGCGTATAAAAACATCAAAATCTCGACATCGAAAATTTTCGTGATCCCAATACTATCTCTGGCAAGATAGCAAAAATCATTTAAACAATAATCTCTTGATTTCGATTTAAAAAAAAAAAAACAAAAATAAAAACGATTATCTTATCAAAAATTTTTATTTTTTCCCTTCCTGCTGTTAATTACCAGAAAGGATAAAGGATCTTTTATCAACTTCTTGCGTCCCTTGAAACCTTCAAGGCCGAAATCTGACTTCTCTAATTATTGTCTAAGGCCCTTTGGACAACACAATCTAATTCAACCAATACACCAATACTATTAATTACAACCAGACTTGAAAATGGTCTGTTTTGTATTTTTAATTTAATTAATTTCAAGAGTTTCATTTTCATCTTATTTCTCCCAATGATTCTATGCATTTAATTTTTTTATCCATCATCTTTTTTATACAAATTTCTTAATTGGATCAAAATAATATACTATGAATATACTTACAAAATACAATAACAGTTTTTAATATAATTATAATATAATTTATTATTTTATATTTATTAAAAAAAATTCAATTTTAATTAGAAATATAAAAACTGCTCTTTTCTAAAGAAGAGTTTGTAAACAACTTGAAATCAATTTTGTATAGCTATATAATAAGTCCTACACACATAATACTAATACATGTGTTGAGAATTTTAATTTATATAAAGGATGAATTTTTTAAAAATATTAATTTAGACAAAACGTTCAAATACTTGAAACTTTACAAAAAGATCTCAAACAATTTTTTTTTAGATAATTAAATTAAAATATGTGAAAATTATTGAAAAAACAAATTAAAAAATAATATTTTCATAAGTATTTGTTTTATATTTATATTCATATTCATAATACTATATCTAATTTTATTTTATTATTTTGTTAAGTATTTGAACTTTTATCCCTAAAAATTTATCTAATAATATATATCTCATTATCACCGAATAGGATTTGTAAAGTTGTCTGACGAGAACGAAATTTTATATATATGACTAATTCAACTATGATAACTTTCAATAGGTACTTTGATTTTGTTGATTGAAGCCACCTATTTCTCATTTCAAATATTTTCCAATTCCAATTTTGATCAAGTAAGATTGGATGTAACGAACCACAGAAAGATAATTTTTACTATCTCGCCAGAGATAGTATTGCGATCACGAAAATTTTCGATGTTGAGATTTTGATGTTTTTATACGTTTTGAAGGTTCCTGAATCATTTTCACTAAGGTTGAGAAAAATGTCTGTGTGTGTGTATGTGTGTATGTGTGTATGTGTGTGTGTGTGTATGTATGTAGGCAAGATTACGCAAAAACGGTTTGAGCTAGAATGATGAAATTTGGTACATGGACATTATTCAAAATTCATAGTTTTCTATCAACTTTTGAGAAATGTAGCTCAACCGGAAGAGGGTCATTACCTACAACGTTTTGATTTTTTTTCCTCTAAAGTGACCGTAAAAATAAAGATATATGTTTGATAATTTTTCACATGATTAATAATTGTATAAAACTGCTATATATAGAATTTCAGCTTGATTGATTCGCTGAAATTACCAGAATTAATTTTTTAACACTGCAAATCTCACGCGCCAACACGTGACGTGGTGCCATCAACAAAAAGCCAAACATGCGCTGGTTTAATATTTATTATTTATTATTTATAATTTATAATTAATTAAATTTAATTTAAATATAATATATTATGTTATTTAATCCAATTCAAATTGCGAGATAGTCGAGTGGAGACACTCCAGCTAATTTTTCCAAGGATTAAAGTAAAGTGCGGTAGGAGTCAGTCATGCTGACCACTCTACACTGCTTTATAACCATTTTATTTATTTATATTTTTTAATATGAAAAGTTATTTTATTAAATAATATTAGTTGTTTAAGACTTTTCCATAGATCTCCAGGGTAGAATATAGAATTTTTTGAATTTTTCTAAGTATATAAAATAATTTCATTTATTTATTCTTTATTAGTATATCAAAACTTAACATTTCCCTCCGTAGTTTCAACTATTTTAATATTATAGAGACTGGTGTTTAATGTTTTTATATAAAATCAAATTGTTTTTTTGAATTAAAAATAATAATAAAGTTATTTCTGTGGAATAAAAGTCGTAATAATAATTGCCCTACCTTCCAGGGGTTATATAATATATTGAAATTTATTTATGAATACTTTTATAGAAATTTACACACATGATTACACAGAAATTTCAAATATTCCATTAAGCATTAAGCTATATAACTAGATATAAAATAATCCAATGCAAATTATATTAAAATCAATAAATCACGAGTCCTAATATGTCTATTAACAATAGAGTATTAAAATTAGAAATCTAATTTTTAATAAAATATGACAAAAAACTTTAATTTGTAAAATTGTAAAATTTATATTTTTCTAAAGAATACGTCGTACATAAGTTAAAATAAATATTAAAGTAGTTTATTGGTATTTATTATTAAATATTAATTTAGACTTATAACCTCTAAACCAGGGGTGAGCAACCTTTTTAACCCACGGGCCAATTTAAATTTTAAAATTTTGTGGCGGGCCGCACTTACTAATAATTTACAAAGCTTTATATATATACTAATAAACATTATAATATTGTTTATAAATAATCGAGACGAATAATAAAATTCTATTTTAGAAATGCTCGGCGGGCCGCAGAAAAACATTTAAAGGGCCGCATGCGGCCCGCGGGCCGCGGGTTGCTCATCCCTGCTCTAAACAGATATTTTCAAAAATGATAAATGTTTCTTTGATCGCTATTTCCCTAGGCGAATAAGTTCCTTTAGATGTTTTTTAATATTTGATGAATACCATAAAGAAACGTTCCAATAGGTTCACCTTTAAATTTTAATAAAATAAAAATATCCGAAAATTCATTTTATTTTTATATATAATGTAAACTCGAGGGATTTAATGCACAATTCGGGTTTTACTAAATCTTAAACGCTAATCAGATGATTAATGGTGGTACCATTTATAGCAAAAATTGCCATTTAATGCTTCAAATAAGAACTACTAAAATGTACAAAAATAAAAAGTCAATTTTTCGGCAATATCCCGAAATGAGGTGGTGATATTGTGGAGCTAGTGTCGGGGATATTCCTTATGGGAAAGTACATGTAAAATAAAAAAATAAAAATTCATAAAATTAAAATATTAATTTAAATTAAATATTTGATTAGGTATCTTTTAATAATAAAACAAGTTTATATCTTAAATAATATATTTACACAAGTCTGTTACTGTCTATTTCCCTCGTCTTACTAAAGACAAAACTCACGTCATTTTTATCATAAACATATCCTTTGACACAATTTTAGATAAAGAACTGCAAATAGTAAACAATGAGGGATATGACAATAAATAAGTCTTTATATTCATTTTAAATAAAGTGCAAAAACTTAGAATACACTATAATTGCAAAAATTTCAAGAGAAAACAAATTACGAGCAATCTAGACGAGGCCGGACAAAATCCTTGCAGGACGGTTGGCTTATAAATAAGGTAGATACGCTTAATCTGGTGGCGTAGCTGGTTACTATCGTTCCCCAATGCCTTTACCACGCCAAAATGCCATTGTTTTCGAGATTTACAAAAGACGTCATATCTCTAACCTCGTGATATCACTCCTTACCTTATATACATATAAAATTATTTAAAATATTCTACAAAATATACGAGGCCTGTTCAAAAAAGGTGAATTTTGAATTGTAGCGGGCTGTGTATATTGTATTATGTTGGTACAGATATGTTTTTCATATGTTGACATTATCAGCCATTTTGAATTAGTAGTTTGGTTTTGACAACTGAAAAAATTAGTCACGTTTTTGGATGTTCTTCGATTTTTCACTTTAATAAAAGGGATCAAATAAGCTGTATTAAATTTGGCGTTATAAATGGAATATAGTACTCCAACGCTGTTGGACTGTAGCATTCGGCGAGTCTACTTTATGACATATATTATGTTATATGATTGAATTTGAACAATCAAAGATATTACAAATGAAAAGTAAATAAATAAATTTTGTACATCCTACGATAGCGAAAAATGTAAATATTATATTATTTATTAACAAAAGTTAATTATCTTTATCTATATATATAAAAAAAGGTTTTTGTCTGCACATTGCTCAGAATTTAAAATTTTTTGCATATCTTCGCGTTTCATGACCTCTAGAATACAAAAGTGTTTTAGAATTTTTCATGTCTGTCTGTCTGTCCGGAAAATAACTATTTTATAGACTCAGAAATGGCTGAGCCGATTTCTATGAAATTAAATCACAATATTCTTATATACCTCTAGAGTAACATAGGCTATAAATTTTATTAATATTTAATCAATAACCGCGGAAATTAATTTTTTAAAGTTTATATAATTCTCCGTGTTGTTCATTCAAGAGCATCTCACGGCTCACTGTCCCTAGCGGAATTATTTCAAACAATGAATTATCATAGCTATTCCCAATCAAAGAATTATTATAATATTTCACTTTTTATTTTAAATTCTAATATTCAAATATCAATTCAATTAAATAATTTATTCTAAAAGTTCTCATTTTAATTAATTTAATAAAATATTTAGATCATATTTAACTTAATTTTTATTTATTCTTTCTTTATATTTGAATATTTCTTCTTTTCTATTTGAAAGTGAAAGGTTAAAAAACAGAATATATTATTTTTAATGTTTTATGAATACAAAAATATTTTCAAAACGTCATTTAAAATGACTAAATTATATTATTTTTGTTTTTGTTTCAATTATTAATTACAACTATATTTTAAGTGAAAAAATGATTTCTTGGTTATATAAAATTAAAATATGATTTTTTAGACAAATGATATAAACGAGATGTTTTAAATTTTGAGTATTTTTTTTAAATTTGTTTTAAATCAAAATTATTGTATTCTATTATATTTTTTATTAATAGGCTTCTTTTTTATTTTAAATTTTTAATAAATTCTCTTTTTTGATATGATATTAATAAAAAATAATATTAAATTGTATATAAATTTAAGAATTAGAATATTTGAATTTTTTTAAATTTTAACACATGTAATCAATCATATGCATTAAGAATGGAAAATTTTGAAAATCAACTTGGTATTCAGAAAAAAATACTGATATATAGAATATATAGACTATTCGAATATAATTTAAAACTCTTTATCTCTTTCTATTTTAAATTTTTAAAAAAACGAAGTTTTAAGAAATTAAGATGAATTATGCATTTATTGGCCAAAGAAAGATGAGGTCTCCGGGGAATGGCGGGGACTGCATAACGAGGAATTGCATGACCTCTCTGCCTCTTCAGAAATAGTTAGGGTTATAAAAGGGCACGTGGCCAGAATGGGAGAGGAAAAAGATATTAGGGGGAGACCGAATGGAAAACGTCTGCTTGGAAAACCAAGGACGCGTAGGAAGGGACGTAAGAGAGATGGGACAAGGGCTCAAGATAGGGACACTTGGAGAAATGTGGTTGTTGCGGCCAAGAGCTTTCGAGTATCTTTGAGCCACATAGATAGATAGATATAACATATACAATAATAATATATATAATTAATTTACTGATTAAATTAAAATATATATTAAATAAGAACACAAAAAGAAATGAATGTTTCATGAAATATACTGATTGAAACAAAATGGATGAAAACCTTTTACTACTTTCAACCAAATACTATGTACCACTCGGGGGTACAGGGGGCGGAGTCCCCGTCTAGGTGTGAAGAGCGCCGAAGGCGCTCTGAGCAGCTAGTATTCAATATAATTGACTATGCATATGAAGTGTAAAGGTTTTTTTACTGCTTGTATATTTTGAAAAACTACAGGTAAATAATTTATTTCGATGAGATCTCTAATATTAAAAACTTTTTAAATGCTTTTTTTTTGATAATCACTTTTCGTTGAGTTTGTTTTAGAATCGGTAGTGATTTATACAATAGCATCAATGTTATTATTTAAAATAAAAGTTAGCAAGTTGAAAATGTCTGAAAGTTAAACAATCAGTACAAAGAATGTCTTTAAATCATGATAATAAAAATTTTTTATATACATTTAATTTATTCTTGTTAATTATTAAATTTATCTAATTTTGGATAATATAATTGTGAAGTAACCTGGAGGAAGTTGGTTGAAGGATTGAAATTTCTACTTATATTATACAATTAGAAAAAAAATATTTTTCTTTTGTACCATTATAATTCACAGTGCTCATAATTTTGAATTTAATTATATATATATATATATATATATATAGTCACATAAAGAGTACATAACGAGAAAATTTAGATTTTTGTGTTTAAAGAAATTAAATTATGTCTGTCTTTCTCCTTGAAAGTTTCAAAGTAAGCTTGGGGTAGATTTAATCTACTGAACAACAGAATAATGAAAATATTCTTTTAGTTTATAAATGTCAAAACTTAAAATATAGGAAAACGAAAAGTGAACATTTAAGCTCATTTCCATCATCATCCAATTCTAATTATCAATGACAGAAAGTTTGTGACTATTTTATTAATTATTTTGGAGCTATTTTCTTTTCTCTTAAGCTCTTAACTGAAATAACTTCTTTCCTCCAATCATCTTTATCCTGAGTCATTTTCTTCCAATTTCATATCTGATTTTACGATACGTATATTATATTTCACATTCTTCGATCTATTATATTTATCCTTATAATATAATAAATCGAACAGATAATAAATTATCTTATACCGCAATTATTCTGATTGAAAATAACGACCTTAGAAAAAGAATTCTAATTTAAGAAAAAAATATTTGTGATCTAAAACAGTAAACTTAAACAACCAATCACAGAATCCAAATTCAAATTTTATTTAAGTTTATTATTTAATAGATCCAATTATATATTCATAAATTACAATTACAATTATCAAGGGTTTCTTTTGTCGGTATCTATAGAAATTGAATGAATGTTTTTTGACACTGGAAACAAAATGATTCCCTGTGTAAATGTCATCTACTAATAATTTATTTGAATTTTTGGGAATTTTCTTATAAACCATTTCTTGATTTATTGTGGTGAGTGCAACAAAATAACCGAAAGGAACCATTCATTTTTACTATCTCTGACGAGATAGTATTGCGATCACGAAAATTTTCGATGTCGAGATTTTGATGTTTTTATACGTTTTGAAGGTCCCTGAGTCATATTCATTAAAGTTGAGATAAATGTATGTGTGTGTTTATGTGTATTTGTAGACAAGATTAAGTAAAAACGGTTTGAGCTAGAATAATGAAATTTGGTACACGGGTATTATTCAAAATTCGTAGTTTTCTATCAACTTTTGAGAAATGTAGATCATCCGGAAGAGGGGGTCACGTTTTCATTTTTTTCCTCT
This sequence comes from Labia minor, assembly GCA_963082975.1. Taxonomy (NCBI): domain Eukaryota; kingdom Metazoa; phylum Arthropoda; class Insecta; order Dermaptera; family Spongiphoridae; genus Labia; species Labia minor. The sequence goes on from OY720344.1 coordinate 75,147,260, forward strand.
AAACTGACCGTAAAATTAAAGATATATGTTTGATAGTTTTTCACATGATTAAAAATTGTATAAAACTGCTATATATAAAATTTCAGCTTGATTGAATCACTGAAAGTACCGGAATCAATTTTTTAACACATTGACTGCCATCACGTGCCAGCACCTGACGGGGTGCCATCAACAAAGAGCCAAACACTCGCTGATTTAATAAATATTATTTATTGATTTTAATTCATAATTTAATTAATTAAATTTAATTTAAATATAAGTTATTTAAACCAATTTAAATTTGCGAGATAGTCGAGTGGAGACACTCCAGATTTTTATTTTATAAATTTAAATTTAAATATTTTAAATTAATTTTTTTAAAATGTAAAAGTTATTTAGGACATGCTTATATGATATTTGTGAATCAAAATTAAAGAAATTTACTGAATTTTTTTTAAAACTTTCTATTCTTTTTCATATCTGATACTCATTCCCTTTCCCCGTATTAATATATATATATATATATAGGAATGGTTGTGTAAAATATATCCAGGCAAGAGAGGTCACAGGAATTCCCTGAGGATAGTTATTTTAGGTTGGCCATTCTCCCGGGATTGAGTGCTCGGTTATTATGTTTTCCAAAGGATTACTGCCCTTCAATTTCACAACATCTTATGATTGTTCGAGAAAAGTAGATATTTATTTTAGAAATAGATAAAAAAACAATAACAAATCAGCTTATTTAAAATTTTTATTATGAATAAAGAAAAGAGAGAGAGAAATTAATATAGAAAAGAAGAGAGAAAAAGTAAAAGAAAATATGTTCAATTTAAATGAAAAAATTATTAATTATAAATCTTTTAATAAACATACCGAAGAAAGGGATGGGTGAAGTTTAAAAAAATGCATATTTTCTCATCTCATAATTTTAATTAATAAAAACAATATAAATGTAATTTCGTGTTATTCAAATCTGCAGTAGCAATTGAATGGAAACATGTGAATAATAATTTGATCATTCAAAAACAAAAACACTATTCTCGGGATTTTTGACAATATGGAATTGTCATACTTATTTTTAAGTATACATGTATATAATAAGTTCAGACTTATTTTAGTGATATTAGATCTTTTATTATTTACTTTTTTAAATTTATAATGTTAAATTTAAAAAAAATAATTTGCGTAGGTTTGAACCTTTTACACAACCTTTGTAGCTCAAAACTAAATATTTATTCCACTTGTAGTGTATGCTTGCGCATTTTTATATATCGAGTTAATATATCATAATCTAAAGCCACCTTTAAAATATTTATTAATATTATTGTTAATATTAAATTAAAAAACATTTTTCATTTAAATTTTTTAGTTGATCATATACATTTTCAGATCAAAAAACAAAAATTATCTTTAAATGGCAAAAATGTTCATTGAAATGTTGTTAGTTGAATCCATTTATGATAAATAGAATTTAACAGGAGTAATATTTTTAATTAACACCAAATGTCCATAATCAATCGGGTTATTCCAAATGGATATTGTCTCGAGTTAATTCGGGTGTATTCTGTCTCAGGGTCATTTGTTGTTCGCGAGCGAAATTAATTGCTACGATTCCGAGTGGTGTATATTGCTTGAGGGTCTGAAGGGGGAGCTCCATTTGTGCTGCCTGGGTTTGGTGGGTGATGTATGTCCCTAAGTAGGCCACTTGAGCCGCAATATAGATCCAGTTTTATCAGACGCCTTCTCTTCATAAGTTCATCTAGTACTTATAATAAAGACCGTTTCAATAAATAATAAGTTGACCTGTGGCCAGGTCCGAACCGACCGACGGTTTGAAATAAATTAATTCCCAGCTACAGAAACAAATTCAAATAATTTTAATATATCTATTGATGTAACAAAAAACAGATAGGCATATAACATAAATATTTTTAATTTTATTTTATTTACTAGCTGCTCAGAGCTCCTTCGTCGCTCTTCACATCTAGACGGGGGCTCCGCCCCCTGTACCCCCGAGTGGTACATAGTATTTGGTTGAAAGTAGTAAAAGGTTTTCATCCATTTTGTTTCAAACAATGTATAACATAAAACATTCATTTCTTATTGTGTGATTATTTAAAATATATTTTAATTTATTTAGTAAATTAATTATATATATTATTATTGAATATGTTATATCTATCTACTCGAAAGTTCTTGGCAGCTACAACCACATTTCTCCAAGTGTCCTTATCCTGAGCCTCTGTTCCATCTCTCGTACGTCATTCCCTGATGTACTCATCTTTCTTTGGCCCATAAATGCTGGGGAGAATCCTATTCTCTGAATCCACTCTCATCTCCAAAGATCATAGACCATGTCTAACACTCATATAATACAACAGACAATATAATTGTTTTATATATTTTAATTTTCATTCCCTTTTATAATAATTTTGATGAGATAAGCCTCTTTACTGCATGATAACAGGCGTTTCCCGATTGCAACTTCGATTTCAATTCTTCTCAAATATTATTATCCTTCCTGATTACATTCAATTTTTCTACATATTCAAATTCTACATTTTGTATATTAATACTGCTCCTGTTTGTTTCTAAATATATTTATTTATCATTATTAATTTCAAACCTCATCTCTTTTCCTACCTCGATTAATTTTTCCTCGCTATCTGTAATTGCAATTGCCGAATCTCCTATTATATTTAAGTCGTCTGGGTCACCTAATATTTTACAATTGATTTCCACATCTTACTCTTTCTTTACTACCTTCAAGATAAATTTTAAGATCAAAATTTGAAAAAGTTTATCCGGATCTATTGAGTCATGCGTAGGTTTTACTAAAGTCTACAAATAATTAGTGAACAGAGATATTGAATTCGCGGTTTTTTTAATATCTGTCATAATGAAAATATCTTAATTAATGTTGATCGATTTGGCATGAACCCGCAATGATATCGTCTAATATTTCCTCCGCCTATAGTTTATAAGTATTGTATATGTTATAATAGAGTATAATATTTCTTGATCATTTCATTTCGATATTTTAATTTCATTGTTTGATTTTTATTGAATATTTTTAATTATAATAAAATTAGAGAAAATGCAAAGTTAGAGACTTGAGACAATTTATAAAAATTAATTTATAAAAATTAACGGTATAAAAGTATTGATAAAACTAAAGATAAATTAACAATATATAAATTCATTAATAGTATTAATTTAAATTAATGGATTTATTTGATTTTTTTATTATTAAGTTCATTTATTAATTTTTTTAGATCATAGTTAATTCCCTCCCTTAAAATAAAAGAAGTACCTATTCAAATATGGAAAGAATAAATACAAAATAATTTAAGTTAAATATGATTTAAATATTTTATTATATTAATTAAAATGAGAACTTTTAGAATAAATTATTTAATTGAAATGATATTTGAATATTAGAATTTAAAATAAAAAGTTAAAATTTATAATAATTCTTTGATTGCTAGTTATATACATTGTGTAAAATGAGTCCGCCAGTCAGTGGGCCACGCCTGGCTCTTGAATGAACACGGAGAACTATATATAAACTTTAAATCTCTCTCTCTCCCGCTCACACACACTCTCACCTCTCTCCTCATCCCCTCCACCACTCATTTCTTAGTTATTTCAATTTCCACAAATTGTCTAATTTTTAAAATATTCACTAATTTACTTTCTATTTTTATTCTTTAATCCTTAAATAATATATTTTCTATTTTATGTTAAAATGTAAATAACTTACATTTTAACATATTAAACTATGACAGCAAAAAAGTAAACGAATTACATACATACATACATACATACAAACAGTCTCCTTTATATATATAGATAATATATATGTAAGACCAGGCTGTGACGTCATGAATGACTGGATGATGTCATATAATTTTAAATAAAGAAAAAACTAATAAATATGATTTTCCCGAGGATAAAACCAATACAAAGTGTATGATTCGTGGTGATATATAAAAAAATCTCCTCATGTGAAATTTTGTGTGAAAATAACCCTTCCCTTTCTATCGTCGATCGCTAATACTACCGCTTCCGGTTTCCGGATATGCACCAAAAGTTGATCAATTCATCCCACTGATGGATTAAGTAAATATACCAAATTTCATCAAAACCGGTTGAGCCGTTCAGGCTGTAAACATCTATACTGTCGGACAGACGGACAGACAGACATCATGCTAAAAATACTTTTTTCTGTTTAGAAAATGCATGATTCGTGGAGATATGTAAAAATCTCCACATGTGAAATTTGGTGTGAAAACAATACCTCCCTTACTATCGTCGGTCGGTAAAAATAATAAAACAAAATACAAAAATTATTATCAAAATAAATAAGAAGGTAAAAAATAAAGAATTTAAGGTAATAGTATATACTAGGATAGAACCAAAATATTTAGGCGTCCTGATATCATTTTTAAAAAATTTTGACATTCAAAATTCTAAATTATTTTTAATTCGTATGTTAAATGTTTTAAACAGTGATAATATTTTACCTAAAATCTCTTATCTATCAGGTCGTCAAGTATGAAATTTTTTAGAAAAAAACACAAAGTTTATTGATAACTTACAAACATAAGGAGTTATTCTAATCATCGAAGTATGCACCCATATTGTCTACACACTTTTGCCATTTAAGTGGGAGGTTATTCAGGCCGTTAGTATAAAACCCTGGTGAACGGGAGTCAATGAATTCCTGGAAGGCCAGTTTAACTGCATTATCGGAATTAAACTTTTTTCCTATCAAGAAGTTGTCCAAATTTCGGAAGAAGTGGTAGTCAGTGGGGGCTTGGTCTGGTGAGTATGGTGGATGATGGAGAAGTTCCTACTCCAATTCCTGTATCTTTGCCACAGTCATTTGTGCAGTGTGTGGTCTAGCGTTATCATGCAAAAGGATAGGTGTCGATCTGTTGACCAATCTGGGCTGTTTTTTCTTTAAGTTTTTGCATCATTTCTTCCAGTTGGTTGCAGTATATGTCTGCTGTAATCGATGAGCCAGGTTTCATGAACTCATAATGGATTACACCTGCGTGGAACCCACTTATCCAACTTTTTCACCTTCCCGATTTGCGCTAAATGAGTCAATATTGTTTGTTTGGTAACACCAAACTTTAGTGATAATTCATATGTACTTTGGGATGGGTCAGACTCAACGGTGACCTTTAGATCGTCATTATTCACCTTTGATTTCGGGCGACCGCGAGACTCATTTGCGAGGTCAAAGTTACCTGTTCGAAATTTAGCGAACCAATTAGATACTGTCTGTTGCGTAGTAACACTAGAGCCAAATACAGTATTAATGTTTCGCGTGGCCTGCGACGCCGTATTTCCACGTAGGAACTCATACTTCATAATTGTTCGAATTTCAGACCTTTCCATTTTAAACAAAATTGATTTAAAAAAAAACCGTTTTACACTTTTTAGGGATTATAATAATTCTTTCAAACAAGCAAGCTGTGTAAATTGACAGAAAAAAAAAATAACGGTAAAATATTCAGCCAATGTCAAGTTATAAGCTATTAAGGTTGGCCATATTACTAGCTACAAATTTCATCCTTGACAACCTAATATAAAGAAGTATATAATTTTAGCTCATAGCAATCCTCCTTAGTCACCTCCATCCAATTATTACCATCTCCTAATTCCTATATTGGTATATATGTTAATGTATATTTTTTATATTTCTACTTTACCAATCTGTACTTTTCCAAATAATTTCTCCTTAATTAATCAAAAAAACTATTATTTATTTACTAATTATTTATTTTCTAATTCTATTACTTTCAGTCCTTAATTTATATTTTTAGATCTATAATCCCGGCTAACTTGTTAAGCCACAATTTATGCGTCGGGTAATTGTCACCACATTTATGTAGTTTAATGGACATCGAAAAAAACAAGAGACTAGGGGAATGGACCATTTCAACCCAATATAACTCCTAATTATTCGCCATAATTATTTTTATGTTCAGAGATATTGTATCATTAGCAGCTCGAAAATGACAATAGCCATATATTAAAGGCTGAAATATCAATCATGCATTTCGGTCAATTGCCAAATGTCTGTCTCCACTTTAATATTGTACAATGATATATACGATATAGTTGAACTGTGGTGCGGTCACAAACCGATTTCCTAAATTAAATCCTATTATATATCGATAGGCAATCAAAAATTTCCTAATTAAAATTTAATAATTTTTTTATACAATTAATTTATTGATTTTTTAAATAATTATTTTTAAATTATGTTCTTTTCTAAAATTTAGCAGATCTGACTTGTTTCTTTCCTTAAAGTAAATTGCATAATTTGTTTGTTTGTTTTTTTTGTGTTTTCCTATAATTCAATTTGATTCCAATTTTGTAAATTGATTAAATAGTTTATTTATTTATTTTGATTCGTATCTTTCGGTCTTTATGGGATTTAGGATGCATTTAATCTGATTGAGATTCGATCCCTGAATCCGTATTTCCCTTATAGATAGCAGATGGAAATTGAAACACTTCTGATGTAATAATAAGTTAATTATTGTTTTAATATCTCTTAAAAACAGACTATCTATAAAACATACACATACTCACTATAAGAAATTAAATACATATTAACTAAAAATTTAATAAATAATTTTTATTTATTTTTTGGGTGTAATTTACATTATCTATATATTCCTAAATTTCCATTTAAAAATAAATGAAATTTTTATTAATATATATAATCCAATAAGTAAAAAGAATTCCATTAAGAACTAAATATATAAATGAATAAATTAAATATATAAATAACTCGGAGAGATGAAGATAGAGGAGATGACAAAATTTGGAAATAAATTGAGACAACCCAGACCAATTTTAATAAAATAAAAATAAATAAAAAGAGTATTCCTTAGAGGAGTAAACAAAATTCATATGGATGGAACGATTTTCAAGTTGATAACTGGTGATGGAATGACAAGACTATAGGAGGTAGGGAATAGCGAAGATGGGAGGTCAAAAAACTGGGAAAGGATGTTATGATTAAAATATCACGAATTAATATGATAATATGTAATGTGGCCGACATATACACTAAGAATTGTGATTTTTGGTTATACATAACAAATTTTGAAATACTGGTATTAATAGAAACATGGACAGAGAAAAGAATGGCGGAGAGTATAATAGAAAGGCAACTGAGAGTAGATTATTATTATTATTATATAAAATGTGCAACAAGAGATAAAATAAAGTGAAGAGCAAAAGGAGGACAAATTTTAGCAATAAGAAAAGAACTGGTCAAAAATTTTGAAGTAGAAGGGCTTTTGGGTTTTAAAATAAAAACAATTAAAGATTTAGGAAAAAATATAATTTATACTGTTTATAATAATGTGGGAATTAAAGAGGTAAAAAGATTATGTGAAAATGATATAGAAAACTGGCTGGCAAAGAGTTTCGGAGTAATCCAGGTGGGAGATCTAAATGCAATAATATGCAAATTTGATGGCTTTGATGACAAAAGATTCTCTGGGGATGAAACAATAAACTCGGAAGGAAAGGAGCTAATAGAACTTTGCCAGAGACAGGGACTAAAAATTCTAAATGGAAAAAGAGAGTATACAGGAAAGTATACATTTGTAGGTGGCAGAGGATCGTCAGTACTAGTTTATGTCATTGAAGGAGAATAACAAGAGATTATGGAAGAATTTCAAATAAAAAATAGAATAGAATCAGATCATATGCCATTAGTGTTGGAATTAAAAACATAGTTTGATGAAATAAAAGTCTAAATAGTATGAAGATAAATAAAAAATGGAGATGGGATGAAAAGAATAAGAAAAAATTTGAACAAGTACTAAAAAAAGAAGAAGTAAAAATGATAGGGGAAAGAAAATTAGAGGGAATTTATGAAAGCTTAGTAAAAATATGGGAGAATGCAGCAAAAGAATCGAAAATAAGGAACAAAAGTCAACAAAATGGCAAAATTAGATTTCAAAAAAGATTGTTTGGAGATACCTGAAAAAGTATAAAAACCGGAGTGGAAATAGATACAGAGAAGAATATATAAATGAAAAACGTAAACTTAGAAGTCTATATAAGGAAATTAAGAGAAAAGAAAATGAGGAAATGTGGAAAAGGATAAGCAAATGCAAAGATAATGAATAATTTTGGAAAATTATAAAAATCAAAAGAAATAAAAAAAAGGGATGTACAATTACAGATATGGAAAGATGGACAAACCATTTCAAGGAGTTGTTAGAGGGTGGCAAAAAAATACAAAAGGTGATAAAATTAGTAGAAGAGAAAGTAGAAGTGGATGATGGCGATCATGAGTTTATACATGAAAACATAAAATTAGAGGAGCTGGAATATGAAATAAAAAAACCGAAGAGGAATAAAGCAGCGGGTTCCGATGGAATAATAAATGAATTTATAAAGATATCCAGCCAAAATATAAAACTGAAAATATTAGAACTATTTAATGAAGTGTGGAAGACAGGAAGGATTCTGAATGAATGGAGGAAAGGAATTATATTGCCTATATATTCAAAAGCGGTAATAAAAATGACACAAACAATTATAGGGGAAAAGACTAAGAAGGTGATTAGAATATAATGAGATTATAACAGAGAGCCAATCAGGTTTTAGACGAAATTATAGAACTAGGGATAACATCTTTGTGCTGGAAACTTTGATAGAGAATAAACTAAAGCGAAAGCGAGGAAAACTGTTTGCAATGTTTGTTGATTTTAGAGCTGCTTTTGACAAAGTGAATAGAGAGTTGTTTAAAAAGTTAGAGGAAATTGGACTAAAGGGAAAAATAATTTGTATTTTAAGAGAAATATATGAAGAAACATTGAATGTAGTTAGAGTAAATGGAGAGAATGGGAAATAATTTTTTACGCGGAAAGGGGTAAGACAGGGATGCCCCCTGAGCCCAACTCTCTTCAATATATATAAATGATTTGGAGAAGGATAGTATGGAGAACAATTTAGGAGGGACAGTAATTGAGAATAACAAGATAAATTGCATGAAGTTTGCAGATGATGTAGTTTTGTTGGCGGATGATTTCGAGGGATTGAAAGATATGGCGAAATCCCAAGAGAAATATTATAGAGAAAATGACCTAGTGATAAACACCAAAAAGACTAAATATATGATATTTGGAAATAAAGGAAGAAGAAAAAAATACCCAAAATTGTTACTAAATAAAGAAGAAATAGAGGAAGTAAACAATTTCAAATATCTTGGTATCTTATTTACAAATACAGCTTCGTTAAATACGCAAATAAAGACAAAAGCAGCTAGAGCTACAATTCTAGTAAACACGCTAGGGTCAATAATGAGAGAATGTGGTTCAGCAGAGAAGAAACTGTTGGCCTTCAACTCTATAGTAAGTTCAACCATGATATATGGAGCTGAAATCACGGGTTTAAAGGAAAACAAAGAACTAGAGGTAGTTCAGGCCAGATATATAAAAATATGTTTTGGTCTTGAAAAAAATACTCCGCAATATATCTGGCAGAGCAAACTGGGACAGAACAGTATTTGGCAATTGCAAGTAAAAAAAGTCCTTGAATTTATTATATACTGAGAGTAAATTCATTAGATGATCATAAATGGCCAAAGATATGCCTGAGGTAAATATTAAGAGGACTAAAAAATAATGAGGCGACTCAATGACAAATAAAAAATTTGTGTAACAAGATGGGAATTGGAGAAATTTTATTGGGATTGATGAGTGAATGGGATACGACGATCATCAGACGGGCTGTGGAGGATGGTTTTAAAAAACTAATGGAACAAGAAGTTCAAGAGCGTTGGAGAAGAATCGACAATTCGTACTATTTCATCGATTACAAACTCCTAAAGAAAACAACATTGAGAGAAGAATACTGGTTTGAAGCAGATAGAAGATGGAGCAGAAGAGTGGCATGGGGAAGAATCGGAATGGGAAATGGTGTAAAAGGAATGAAAGGATGGTATGAATGTGGGTCATGCAGATTGTGTGGATGGGAGATATAAAATTTAAATCATGTGATAAGCTGTGAGAGAGTGAGTAAGGAAGTGAGTGAAAATTTGAGAGAATGGAGAGAAAATTGTGGAGCGAATGTGGATTGGTTGAAATTGTTGACAGAGGGAATAAATGAGAAGATGTGTAAATGGTGGTGTGTGCGGGAGAGGGAAATAAAAAAAGAAAAAAACACAAGAAGTCAAAAAAGACGGAAAATGAATTTTGTAATGTAGATAATATCTGTGAATTATGTATATAAATTATTGTAAATGTAGCCCTAAACCCCAAATCGGAGAAGGGCGGAATCGATAATAAATAATAAATAATAAAATTATATAAATAAAACAAAAGTATGGTTTTTAATTTAGCTTTTAACTAGGTATTCGTTTAGTTTATTTATTATGTGTTTATTTTGTCATTTTGTAATATTTATCGAGTTTTTTTTTAAATTTTTATACTTATTTTGAAGATCTCTCTCTTATAATCATCCTCTTTGGAAACTGTTGACAGCCCGAATTTGTGAACCACCAGCCAACAAATTGAACGATAGTCTTACTATTTAGAGATACTTGGTTTACTTCAGTTGTGGGCAAACTTAATAAAAATAATGAAAATTAATTTTTATTATTCATACGCGATCGACCTTTTTTAGTCAGTTTTAGTGCGGTAGCGCAATCGACAGTTTTGTTCTTATATTAATAAGAACATTCTTAATAATACATAAACAGTATATTTCTAATAATAAATTATATATTCTCCCACCCTTTTGTAGTTAAATCTCAGAAAGTGAATCAATTATAATTATTAATATATATATTTAAATAAAAAATTTATTTTATCACTTGATTATCCATTATTTTAACATTTTATATAATTTTATAAAATTATATAAAATGTTTAAATGCAGGATAGTAAAAAAATTATTTATTTTGAGTATTATAATATGAATTTAATAATAAAAAATATATTTTTAACACTTGTCACTGGACGCTCGAACAGTGCAGTCGCTTGATAACGATTGCAGAAGTAGCAATCGAAACGTTGTGTATATGTTTGTATTTTTTTAATAAATTTACAATAACAAATATCAATATGTGGTTTAATTTACAAAATTCCGTTATATTTAAAATTTATAATATATATATATATATATATATATATCGGCGTTATAAGATATTTTAATTTGATAAATAGAATTCGTTTGGTTGAAATGTAATTATTTTTAGTTTAGGGAAAAAGAAATCGATCTTTCGATTTCAATTTCTGTTTTTTTTTTGTACCCGGCTCACTCTCGAACTTCTTCGATTCCTTTGGGATTTGAACACCTTAGTTCGTTGAATAAGGATGGTCTGAAGAGAAATCCCACGAGAGTTCCAAAGTAATAGTAGTACGTAGATGGTTGGTGGTCCTGAACTTCTCTCGTTCGTTTTCTCTCTTCGAATCTATCTATCTATACATCTATATATCTATACATCTATATATATATATGTTCCTCCTATTTATTAATATTTGATTAACTCCTTTATTAGAAGATGTTCCTCTTTCAAATACCCTTTTAATTAAATTTTCAAGCAAATGCTAATTTGAATTATAAATTGATATTTTTTTTTATCATTTGAATATAATTTTGTTCTTATCTTTATAAAATAAAATAAAAATAAGCTGGAGTGTTTCCACTTGACTATCTCGCAATTTGAATTGGATTAAATAACATAATATATTATATTTAAATTAAATTTAATTAATTAGAAATTATTAATTAAAATTAATAAATAATATTTATTAATCCAGCGCATGTTTGGCTCTTTGTTGAAGGCACCATGGCACGTGTTGGCGCGAGATTTGCAGTGTTAAAAAATTAATTCTGGTAATTTCAGCGAATCAATCAAGTTGAAATTCTATATATAGCAGTTTTATACAATTATTAATCATGTGAAAAATTATCAAACATATATCTTTATTTTTACGGTCACTTTAGAGGAAAAAAAATCAAAACGTTGTAAGAAATGACCCTCTTCCGGTTGAGCTACATTTCTCAAAAGTTGATAGAAAACTACGAATTTTGAATAATGCTCATGTACCAAATTTCAAACCGTTTTTGCGTAATCTTGGTTACATACACACACACACACACACACACACACACACACACTTACACACACACACTCAGACATTTTTCTCAACCTTAGTGAAAATGATTCAGGAACCTTCAAAACGTATAAAAACATAAAAATCTCGACATCGAAAATTTTCGTGATCGCAATACTATCTCTTACGAGATAGTAATAAGAGAATTTTCTCTTTCTATAGTATTTCTATATTTTCATTAATATTTTTCAATTTACATAAGAATTTATTATTATTAATTGATAAAATGTTAAGGAAAATCATTTTTATGAATTTGATAATATATATATAGTCAGAGAGTTTATGGAGACGACAGGTAAAATTATTGATAAGAAAACAGATTGATATTATAAAAGTGTTTAAATATAAAAATACGATGCAATGAAAATAGCGTTTGTTGTTTTTTTGGTAAAGATTTATTTGAAATGTTTTATTAAATTGATTTACCGTTTTACTCGACTACCGACTGCTATGATTTGCCTTGCGTCATATTTGATAATTTTAATATATTAATAAAAAAAGCCTCCTGACTTTTTGTAAATTTTACAAAAGGCCTATCAAGTTGTCGCCTAAGCGGGGTAAATGTGTTCTATGATCTCTATGAATCTCTAATTCTTTATCTTTTTTTCCTTGAATGGAATATATAATCTTAATAATTTAATATAATATAATAATAAAAAGTCTTAGTCTTAGTTAATTTTTATTTAAAATGTATTTCGTTAAAAAGTTTAAGATACTTATATGTTTGTTTATAAAGTTATTTGTTCATATATATGTAGATCCAATCTATGTTTTTTATTTCTCTCCTATCTTATCTTATTATGCTAGCTAAAATTGTATATATCTATCTATCTATATATATTGGTTCTCAAAAACCGCTCTAACGATTTTTTTCAAATTCACACTAGATATAGTATTTATAAAGAAAAATTGAGTTTTATTGATCACATCTTTTGAAACATACAGCTTCATTATTAATTTCTTAATTGAAAATTATATATGGAAAACGTCAAAATTGGCATCCATTTTTATTTGTATTAATATTTTTTTTTATTTAAAATATTTTAAAATTTATTATTTAATTTCGAAATAAAATTAAAAATATTTATTTTTAATAAAATATATATAGATATTTATTAATCTCTCTCAAAAAAAAAAAATAAATAAAAAACATCAAATACTGCTAAGACAGTAAAAAAATGACAATTTTTTATCTAAATATATATAATACAGAGGCAAGAGAGATGTTTTAACGAGTGGATTTCGTCGGTTCGAAACTCGCCGGGTGAATCGTTATTTAAAAATGAAAATAATGATTTTGTTATTTTTTTTTCTTTATATCTATTGTTTACTTTTTAATAAATTACTATTCTATATTTATTTATTCATTGTTCTTTTATTAATTAAGTTTTAGATAGTTTTATAATTTTTAATATTTTTTCAATAAAATATTATTTAATATATTTATTAATATTATTTTATTTATTATTATTGAGTACCCGAAGTTCCATTCATTTTAATCAGATTGATGCAATGATGCAACAGTTAATAATTGTAATATTGTAATAAATTTCTATCTTGAAAATTGTTACATATTATTCAGGATATTTTAAAAACAATTTCTTTCTTTAATTAATTTTCATTTTTTCTATAAGTCAGATATATTTCCAAATATTAAATAATTTTTGAAGTGAAAACTTCTTTAGCGGCGTTGAGCACTTTTGCGGGATGGGGAAAAAGTATAGAACTCGCGTGATCGTGACCAACACTATGAAGCTAGCACATTACGTCTGCTTTCAAATTTCTTATAACAGAGCGCGAAATTTGAATTGTCATTAGAACTGTTTTATAATTCTTATCTCTAACATATAAATATATATTTATTATGTAAAGTTCATTTCATATATACATATATAATCAAAATTATACGAAATGAACTTCACATAATAAATATATATTTTATGTTAGAGATAAGAATTATAAAACAGTTCGTATTGCAATATTTTAAACAAAGTTGTGTATTTATATATATATAAATATAAGTTACAAATTTGTTTAAAATATATGTTTAAAATAATATATAAGTTATATATATATACATGCATATGAAATTCATCTTTCTCGTGAAATAGCGCGAATTTCGTCTGTTTTAAAATTTCTTACGCAGAAGTTTTCACTTCTGTCGGCCAGTCCCACGACTGCCAATTTTGCTTTTTTAATTCCGAAAAGCTGCAAAGCACGTTTTTTTGTCTTTAGTTTGTTTTATAACCACTTGGGGCGCTAAACAGTTTTTCAAAAAAACACTATAGAAAAAAAATATATGTACCTATATATTATATATTTATGTATTATTGAGGAGCACAAGTTCATTAATTTTAATCAGATTGATGCAAATGTGTAACATTTAATAATTGTAATAAATAATTAAAGAATTGTGTATCAATATTTTTTAAAGGGTAGAGCGAGAGCTCGGTGTCCCAGGTATTAATATTACCAGCCAAATCCAATAATAATGAATCATTTTTTTTAACTTAAGTACCGAGCCGAGGCTCGGGGTCCCGGTACTAACTTAATATAAGGTGACCAAAAGTCCCGTTTTTAGGCGCTCTGTCCCGGCAACCCGAAAAAAGTCTTCGGGACAGCCTATTGTCCCGTTTTTTTAAAATAATTATGATATTTCGTACTTTTTTTCAAAATGTTTTCAATTTGGTTCTAAAAACAAAAAAAAAAAGTTAAAACTATTTGTCCTGGTTTGGTGTTTTCGAAATATGGTCACAACCAACACTGTAACAAGGTAACACACAACAATGTAACAAACACTAACATTTAATTTCTACATATATATTAAATTTTCTTCACTCTCTTAACAATTTATCTATTCAAACATACTCGCCTTTTGGTAAATTCAACAAAAAAAAATTCTAATTATTATCCTTTAAAATATATAAACTTAAAGCCATTATAAATTCTACACAAATACGAATAATGTAGGGGTTATATTAAATTTCTTATAAATTTGGTTTACTAAGAGATCTACATTTTATTTTGAGTGTTGTATAATGATTATGTATGTCTTAGTCTTTTCTTAATCTAATTTACGTAACTGTAGACCGGGTGGAATATAATATACATTTATATGAATATGATTATTATGAATAGTATCGTTTTTATTAATATATATTTTAGATAGTATTTGTAAATTTCTTCAATTTATATCATTTAATAAAATAATTAATGAATATTTTATTTTTCCTAAAACATTTAATAAATATATGATCTAATATAATTATTAAATTAATTCTAATGTATTTGAAATAAATTGAACAATTTAAGGTATATATTTGATAACTAGAAACGAATGTAAATTGTAAATATTTTGATTATTCAGGAAATTTATAAAAAATTTTATATTCAAGTATGGACAGAATCTCCGAACTAAAATAAGCATCGGATAAATTCTCCGAGAAATTACATAAATTCCATTAAAGATTTTATACAACAATATAATTTTTGGTTTTTTAAAATATATAAAATAATTGATGATGATAGAAATGTCTAATGAAATGTTTTTTTCATACCTTTATATATAAATTTTTTTTTAGACCAAAATAAAGGATTGTGAATCGGAAAATCAATTTTTGTAGAATAAATGAAAAGGGTTTAAAACATTGAGTAAAACTTGAGAATTTTAGATTATTAAAGTAATTTCATCTTTTGTACTATATGTTGAAAATTATGTGCAAAAGTATTTTTAATCAAAACATCTAATTATTTATTTTGGATCTTTTATCAAAATTATATGTATGGTCTTTTAGAACTAAGTAGAGAAATATGAAAATAATGTAAAATATTTTTTATTTTATTTTAATATATTAAAAATATTTAAACTTTCCTATTA
The DNA here is from genome assembly GCA_963082975.1 of Labia minor. Classification (NCBI taxonomy): domain Eukaryota; kingdom Metazoa; phylum Arthropoda; class Insecta; order Dermaptera; family Spongiphoridae; genus Labia; species Labia minor. Next base: position 75,163,283 of record OY720344.1, read on the forward strand.
CTAAAAATACTAATTCCTTAATGCAATAAAAATATTAATTTTTAAATATAAAATTTTAAATAGTAAAAATATAAATAAAAGTATCTTTTGTAATAGTAAAATACATTTTCAACTAAAATTTATTGAAAAAAAAAATTCGATAATATTTTTAAATCTATATTTATAAATCTTTATTATACGATATAGAAAGAAAGATCATTTAGATTTTTTATTGGTACGATTTAAGGATTAAACTAGCTGAGTTGAAAAATGTTCTCCAATTGAACGATTCGGATGTTTTAATATCTTTTAATCTGAGCTTGCTCGATTGAGGCCGAGGATTTGTCCGGGGGTGACCTCGCGTTATTCACTGGGTGAAGCGTTTTGTTTCCAGCCACCCAGTGACCTCATGATAAATGGGTCTTTTAGTTAGGATACCCTTTTCCTATTCAACCAAAAAAAAAGACTAACTGAGCTTGAAACTTCAAACAAATAAATAAAATACCTAATAATATATAAATTGTTTTACTATAATTTTAAAAAATTTCAATTGAAAAATCCAGAATAATTTAAAATGTCAATTATATTGATGCTCTAGTTATTCAATTTAAAATTATAAAAGGATAACATCTGTAAAATCGGTTGCCGCCTAACTGGGGTAAAGGTGTTCTATGATCAGTAAAGAGATCCTTATTAAAATGCAATCTAAGTTGAAACTGGAGTTTCACTTTTGTATTGCAAATTTTTTTCTGTTTTTGGCTAATATTTCATCACCATGCCAACATTGAAATGTTTTTTTTTATGTTTTGAAAATATTAAACAAATACGTTTTAATTTCTTTTATCATTGATTATGCTTGAATATTTAGAAGCATTTCATATATTTTTTTTGTATGAGACAAATTGATAATTGCCTCATAAAAAAAATAAAAATAATAATAACGTCTTAAAATTAAGAATTTATTAAAAGAATTATATTTATGACTCGTTTTATACGAAGAGCCTCTTTAATTGAATTATTGTTTATTTTGTCCTGTTGCCTTAGTCCTAGAATTTCTGGTTGCTTAGATACAGGAGATTATTTCAATTTTTATATGATAGAAAGGGAAGGTAGTATTTTCACATCAAATTTCACATGTGGAGATTTTTACATATCTCCATGATTCTTACATTTTGTTAACAGAAAAAAGTATTTTTAGCATGATATCAGTCCGTCCGTCTGTCCATTGTGTGTCCATTTAGACTTGTATAGCTTGGACGGCTCAACAGATTTTGATAAAATTTGCTATATTTAGTTAATGCATCAGTACCACGAATTTATTAACTTTTTGTGTATATCCGGAAGTGGTAGTTTACAAATTATTAATTTTATATTCATTGTTGGAAATTTTTTATTAAATTAAATTTACTGGTGAAATAATATATATGGATTCTTGATAAAGGATGTTTCAAGAGAAGAAATTATTTATTTATCACGACAACAAAACAATATATATAAAACAATTTTAATGACATAAACGCAAATACAATAAAAACATTAACATAACATTCAATTCAATTAATTATTTGTTGAGACCGTATGGATTCGTAGCAGTGTCCAGTCTGTTCTATATTGTTTGTTTTTCAGTCGTCCTGGTGATGCCGCGCAACAATCCAAATTATTGTTTGTTATTTTCAAATCCTACATCTCGGCCCATCCTGAAGTGACCTCGTCCTCGTGGTCGCTGACGTCGTTGGTACCCGGCACCCATGGTTTCATGTAGTCTGCTGCCGTGGAGGTGTTCTTTGGACCCTCGCCGTTCCAAACTCGTTCCACATCTTAACGATCGTGACCCTTGACGCCGGTGATCTTATATGGACCTAGAAACTTAATTAGCAAATTGGGTTCTTTTAATCGCGACCAAATCTCCTAAATTGTATTTATTCGAAGATTTTCTTCTTTTGTTGAATTGTCGTTTATTTTCTTCTTGTATCTTTAAAATATTTTCTTTAGCGTTTCTTCTTAGGACTTCTCTTTCATCATTAAAATTCCTATAATATTCTTCCTTAATTATTTCTTCTATTTCTTGATCATTTTTCTTCTTATTTGTATTCCAAATAGTAGTTCAGAGGGACTTGTGTTTATACTTCTTTGGTAGGTTCTGTTTATAGACATTTGGACGGCATCAACGTGTGTTTATACCATTTTGCTTCATCATCATTCATTGTTAACTTGGTTAAAACGGGTATTATTATTCGGTTTACTCGCTCGACTTGACCGTTTGAGCGCGGTATACCGGTGTGGTATGAATTAAATCAATATTTTCACGTCGGCAATATTCATGAAATGTGGTAGAGGTAAACGCTGTACCTCGATCAGCAATGATTCTTTTGGGATTGCCAAAAATATTTTTTTGGTTTTCTAATTTTGTGATAGCTTCTTGACTTGTTAGTGATTTGACAGGATATAACCAAACGAATTTAGTAAACCCATCGACGACAACGAAAAGATACTTGTATCCCTTATTCGTAGATGTCATTGGACCAAGGTGATCGATATGATAGGTACTTAAAGGCAATTCATCTTTGCTTATAGGGTTTAAGAATCCTTCCATTTTTCCGGACTTTCTTTCCGATAAAATACATGGTATGCAATTTTTAATGCATTCGTTATTTTTCGAGTGAGATCCCGAATACCAAAACTCTCGGAGGACCAGATCAGACGTTTTCTTCACACTAAAGTGACCGTTTTCTTCGTGTAGTTTCTTAATAATGTTAGATTGCATTTTATTGGGAACTACCAATAGCTCCCTACCTTGGTGGCACTTATAAATTAAATTGTTTTTTAAAAAATATTCTTTGTGTTGGTGGCCGTTTACAAGAAGGCGATGTATCACCTCCAGGTGATCATCTTTTAGTTGAGTCGATTTTTTTCGTCTAAAAATTCATTTTTTGTAACGACCATGACGGTATTTCTCGATAAAGCATCTGCATGCTGCATTCTGGTTCCAGGTCGATGCTCGATTTTATAGTCAAAATCACTCATTAGCAAGACCCATCTTGACAATCTCGTTGACAAATCTTGTTTTTTCACTGTTAAAGTGAAGGCGGAACAGTCGGTGACAATTTTAAAATGTATTCCAAGCAAATTAACTCAGAATTTCTTCAAGGCATAAATTACGGCTAACACTTCGAGTTCATAGCTACTATATTTGCGTTCGGCGTCTGACGTTTTATGACTCATATAGTAGATTGGATGAAAATCACCTTGTTCATCTTTTTGCATCAGAATTGCACCGAAGCCGTCGATAGAAGCATCCGTGTGCAATTCGGTTTGTAATTTGGGTCATAAATTCCTAGTACTGGTCGGGAAGACATTATGTCTTTGAGATTTTCGAAGGCTGCTTTATGTTTTTCTCCTAAAACAAAAGAGACATTTCTGCGTAATAAATCACTAAGTGGCTTTTTTATTAAAGAATAATTTTTAACAAATTTTCTAAAATATCCGGTGAGCCCAAGGAAGCTTTGTAATTTCTTGACATTTGTAGGAACCGGAAATTTTATTATGGATTCGGTTTTCGATATCGATGGCTTGATTAACCTATTTTCAACGTGATGTCCTAAATATTCAATGTTGCTTTTTAACAATTGACATTTTTTCCAACTCTTCAGCTGGTTTTAAAACCAATTTTAATCTCTCGATTGCCTCTTCATTATTTCTTGCAAGTACTACGAGATCATCCATATACGTAAGAAGAGTTCCATCTTTAATATACGTTTTAAAGATGTCATTAATAAATCTTTGAAACATCGAGGGAGAGTTACATAGGCCAAATGGGGCACGTGTGAACTCATATTGACCAGACGGTGTAACGAATGAAGTGTATTTACGACTATTTTCTTCAATAGGAACGTGATAGAATCCATTTTTAAGATCTAACGTACTGAATATTCGCGAGCTATATGGAGTCTATCTAGTTGATCTTCAATTAAAGGTAATGGAGATCTGTCTTTTATAATTTTTTCAGTTAATTTCCTGTAGTCTTGGCATATGCGAATTTCACCATTTTTTTTCTTGACTAGAACGATTGGATTTGCAAAGTAATTTCCTGTAGTCTTGGCATATGCGAATTTCACCATTTTTTTTCTTGACTAGAACGATTGGATTTGCAAAGTCTGATCGACTAGGTCTAATCACTCCTTCTCGTAACAATATTTCCATTTGTCGGTTAACTTCGATTTTTTCTTGAGGTGCCAACCTTCTTGGCCTTTGATAGATGGGAATCTCATCTTTTAAAATTATTTTCATCATTAATGGAGTTTCTTTAGAATTATTATCAGGATTATAACCTCTTTATTGATAGGCGAGACTGTTATTCCATTCAAGTCCATGTAAATAGTTACATTCTTGAGGAATTCTTGGCCTAACACAACTGGTATATTTAAACAATGATTGGGAACAACATGAATTAGTGTGTTCACTATGACATTATCAACACCTACGTCAACTTGAAAATTTCCCAAAGAGGTTACTTTATTATCTCCAATGCCGGACAGGGTGATGATCTTCTTAAGAGTTTTTTCACCTATAACTCACAAAAATTGTTATATCTTATCAAATTAACATCGCTTCCCGTGTCCAGAAACGCTGATATCGAAAGTTTTTCTATTGACATATTTTTCATGGCTGGATTCGTTTCTCGTTTAATAATTTTGACTTTGTTTTCATCGTTATTTTTCGTTTTATTTGGACAATTCATTGACTTGTGCCCAAACTCATTACTGTTAAGGCCTGTTTTCAGACCTTTGTATTTTTTTTATTTTTTGAAGAGTTCAAATGGAAAAGATTTCCTATAAAGGTTTCATTTCTTGCCAAAAGCGCTCCATTCGCTCTAACAGGCGTGCGAACGGAATTCTCTCTCTCTTTTTCTCCTCTTAGAACAATCAGTTCGGCCGAAAACCGTTCCGCCTCCTTCTCTCTCGCAACGACGCCGTCAAGCATAGACGTGTTCTTAAATAGTAAAATATCTTTGTAATCTCGCTTTATTTAAAGCATTTCTAGTAAATATATTAAACATAATTTCTCTTTTCTTTATCTGTCTTGACTGGTCGGACCGAGATAGCACAAAGGTATTGGATTTCTTTTGATAAATCCCTATATTGTAATTGATTTGTGTAAAAAGGAAAATCCAAAACTTAAAATTTGTCTCACCTAGTATTATTAAAGGTATAACAACATTTTTCTTTTTTCTTTTTACATATATTTGAATCAAAAAATTAAATATTAATTTAATAATATATGTCTATAAATATTATTTTGATTCCCTTTCTAAAAAGAGATTTTTTCTCAAATTATTTGTTTTAAAGTTAATTATCATATATTTTAAAATATTCTGAAAACGGATATCTTTCTGGATTTCCCTTTAAATAGAATATTTTATTCAAATTGTTATATTAATTTAAATGTTGAGTCGGTGAACTAACATTTAATCACATCACTTTAGTTAAAACTAAAATTATATAATTATCGATATAAAATTATCTAATTATATTTATATATTTTGTTGTATCTTAATATATACACCTGTTCGGTGAGAACACGTCTTATTAATTAATTTAATATAGAATAAGTCTAATTATATTATTTAGTTCTTATGGAAAAACCATATTGATAATTTTGTTACATTATCAATTTTGTTTTATAAATATAAAATTTTACGATTGAGTTTTGTTTAAAAAATAATCTATTTCAAGGTTATTTGTTTAATTAATATAATACATTGGACTCGAGAATCGTTCTCTTCTGTAAACATCGATTATATTTATAGAAGGTATCGAATTATCAGCTGTTAAAACAGCTGATTTTCTAATTTAATTTTATTTATATTTGGTTTAAACCAAAATAATACCTGGTTGTCTCGAGTAAAATAATCTATTTTTGTTAAAATATTTTATTAATTTCTTTCATGTAACAATTCCAATCGTTTAATTTAATCTATTAAAGAAAAAATAGAATTGAGGACTTTGTCCTTTTAAGTGATTCTAACTTTTCTTTATATTTAACTTAAAAGTTTTTAATAGTATATTTAACTTGTAATCAAATTAAAAGATTATTTCGTTGTATCAATACATTATATTATTGATAATTATTCTGTTTAAGTAAAATTAATTGCTTAATAATATCTCTTGCCCTTGGCATAAATTTTGTTTGTTATAAAAGATTTACTAAACTATAAAAAATTTAAAATCTTCAAATTTAAGATTTAATATTTTTTCATATTGTCTTAAAATACAATCTCTCTTTTTTAATTATTGTAATTTGTTATTTATTTTAAAGAATTAACCTAATTATAACGTTTTATGAAACATTGGCTTTATTTTATTCTGAAAAATACCTGTCTCTTTTTCATTACAAGGACCCTAACAGTTCCCGTGGTTTTGCACAAGTGAAGGGATTAAGGAACAAATCTGCAACTTCGAGATCCTTCATGCGCAAGCGATTTTATCGGCTCCGTATGAAGTCAGTTGGGTACTCAATCGAACACCCTTCATCGAGTTAAAGTCGTTTAGGCTTTAACACCTTATTCATTGGCGACCGTGACAGGACACTTAATCTTTTCGCAAAACCCGGTGCTGTCGGAGGCCCTTAGAATCAGAGAGGGGTATTTATAGGAATTTGTGTTGTTTTCTCTGTTAATATTTCTAACCTCTTTAGTCAATTTCTACGTAATGTCTTTATCAATTGAAGAATTGACTGCCGAGGCCCAGTCCCTCATAATTTTGTTTCAACCTGTGCTTGATACAATCCAGGAAACGGAGCGATTTACATCAAGACAGGCCAATTTTTATCTTCAAGAAATAGAGGGTATTCTCAGACAATCAACGGAACTCCTCAAAGCAGTTTTGAAAATCCATCATGTTTCAACCAAGTCAACAGGTATGGAAGTTGAAAATACTTTAACTGATTTTCTTAATTTAGTTCAGAATGCGAAGGTGAAAATTGTGTTTAATGTGATTGAGGAAGAAAAACCTTTATTGCCCCCACCCGCTTCAATACAGCAGGCGGCAATATTTACTCTTCCTACTCTCTCGTTAAACAAATTTGATGGAGCAGAGGAAAATTTTATGGCATTTATGGACCAATTCAATTCGGTTGTGACTAACAATACTCAACTGACTAATTCTCAAAAACTCCAGTATCTAAAGATGTACCTGGATAGAAGCCCTCTCTCGTTAATTTCTCAACTTGAAAATACAGATGAAAATTTCAAGATTGCCATCGATCTACTAGAAGATAAGTACAAAAATTCTCGTAGAATTATTTTTAATTTAATTGACCAATTTTTAGAATTAAAAGTTTCATCAAACAATGATAAACAATTAGATTATACTTCTTTAGTTTATAAGTTGAAAGAAATTATTTCTCAACTTGAGAATTTTAAAGTCGATGTTAAAAATTCTAATACTTTTCTCGTTCGCATTATTTTGAACAAATTAGGTCCACAATTAAAAAGGAAGTGGCTCCTAACTCTCGAGAAAGAGGAAATACCTCCTCTCGACAAGTTACTTAGTTTTATTTTAAAAGAGAGCGAGGCTTATCTCGACTCTTCTAATAAAAATTTTTCTGTAGAAAACAAAAAAGTAAATTTATCTAATTTTTCTAAAAAGAAATTAAATGTTATTAAAACTAATAACCTTCTTAAATTTCCAGTGAAAAATAATCATTTTAACAATTTTAAAGAAAATAAAAATAAAAATAAATCCTACTTAGTCGAATGCTTTTATTGCAAAGAAAATCATGTATTATTTCAATGTAAATCCTTTTCTAATCTTTCTTTGAAAGATAAATTTAGTTTTATCGGTAGTATTAAAATATGTAAAATTTGTTTAAGGTCATTTCATGATTTTAATGAATGTAAATTCAAAAGATGTTTCAGATGCAACGGAAAGCATAACATTCTTTTACACAAATTTTCGACTGATGTCTCCAAAAACGGAGTTAAGAAAACTGATCGGCCTGCGCGGGAGAAGGAGGAGGAATCGTCTGCTTCGGTCGACGACGGAGGGGCGGTAGTTAGAAATAATTACGTTACATCTAAGAGAGAGAGACCGGTAATGTTGGCGCGAGCGCAAATTTCCTATAAACATCCCCATGGAAAAAATTTAACCTTTTATGCCTTTATTGACCCTGGGTCTGAAATTAATTTGATTAGTTCTCAAGCCGCTCAGCTCATCGAAGCCGTTCCTTTCGATTCGAAAATTCAAGTTCAGGGTTACAATGATACTCCCTTGGTTGAATCACAAAATTCTATTGAATTTCGGTTCGGTTCCATCACCGACCCGCGGTTCAATATCCTAGCTAGTTTTTCCATAGTTGAAAAAATGAATATCAAAATTCCTTCTTTTCCTCTTGATCCGAGTCAGTTTCAATTCACGAAAGGTTTACCATTGGCTGATAGAGATTACTTCAATCCTCAGTCCGTACAGGTTATAATAGGAGCGCCTTTGTACGCTAAACTTTTAATAGGAAAAATTAAAAAGAATGCCAACTCCAGCCTTGTGGCCCAAGCCACAAGATTGGGTTATGTACTTTTTGGTAAGGCTAAACCTTTAATTTCTTCGAATGATGGTGAACAACAAAATAGAAAAATGTTTCACCTCGTATCTTCAGGTGTTGATACGCCTATTACAAATAATTCAATTTTAAAAAGTTTACATGATTTGTGGGAGATAGATAATTATGACAATATAAATAAAGGTAATTCCCTCCCACCTTCTTTCGCTGAAAGACATTTTTTAGATAATGTTGAAATTCTCCCTACAGGTAGGGTGCAGGTGAAGTTACCCTTCTTAAAATCACCTGAGTTGTTAGGTAATTCCTACGATAGATCCTTAAAGCTTTTTAAATCCCAGGAAAATTTTTTGAATAGGAATCCGGAAGTTTATTCGTCCTACAAAAATTACTTTCATGAATTGTTGAAAGGAAATTATATAGAATGTGTCGGTGGGTTAGAATCGCATGATGACAGATTTAACCAGTCTCAATTTTATTTACCGCATCATGGCGTTTATAAAAAAGACACAAAGAAAATTAGAATCGTCATCAACGGTTCGTCTAAATCCTCTACTGGATTTTCACTAAATGACCTATTGGCTGTCGGTGACAAATTGCAGAGCGACATTAGAGTCATTTTAACTTTGTTTAGAACATTTGAATATGTAATTACCACCGACATAGTCAAGATGTATCTTCAGGTTTCTATACACCCGGATGATAGAGATTTTTTAAGAATTTTTTGGCGCGATTCCAAGGATGAACGAATAAAAATTTTTCGTTTCACTTGTTTACCTTTTGGTTTGACCTCTAGCGCGTTCATCGCGATGAGAGTCTTGAGATGGATCGCGTCCAGTAAACCTGAATTTAATTCTTTGGTTAGGGTGATAGAAAACCATTCTTATCTTGACGATTTCCTTTTAGGATCAAATGAAAAACAAAACTTAATAACATTAATCAAACTTTTAAATAAATGTTTCAGTGAATCATTCTTTCTTTTAGACAAGTGGTCTTCGAATTCAACTTCTCTCGTAAAATCTCTTGAGAAGTGTGATATATTTAATTCTGAATCGAATGTTTTAACATTTGGAAATGAAACTACTCTCTTAGGTTTAAAATGGGATCCTGTTAGTGACACGCTTTCCTATAAATATAATAAAGCGATCACTAAAAAGATGACGAAAAGATCCATTCTTTCCGATTTGGCTCGAGTTTTCGACCCTTTAGGTTGGTTAAATCCTTGCCTGATTACATTTAAAATCATTTTCCAAGATTTATGTAAACTTCGTTTCGATTGGGATGCAACTGTCCCCTCTGCTTTTCAACAAAAGTGGCAGTTTTTTCGAGACAATATTCATCTCATTTCTCATTTTTCGCTGCCTCGCAAGATTTTGCATTCTGAGGCTGATGCTTTTAAAATATTTGCTTATGCAGACGCAAGCGAAAAAGCTTTTGGCTGCGTCGCTTATTTAGTTTCATATAAGAATAATAACTATCTTGCTTCTTATATTTTATTTTCAAGATTTAGGGTAGCACCCATTAAAGTTTTAACTCTCCCTCGATTGGAGCTTTCTGCTTCATGCCTTTTAATTAAAACCTTAAAATTTTATCTACCGACTTTTAATTTTTCTGTTAGTCATATTTTTCTCTTCTCAGATTCCACTATTGTATTAAATTGGATCAAGTCTCCTTCTTATGAATATAAGACATTCGTTTCTAATAGAATACAATTCATACAATATTTCGATTTTCCACATTCGTGGCATCACATCCCTTCAGCGGAGAATATCGCTGACGTAGGTACACGGGGGATTCAAGTTGATGAGCTTGTCTATATGGACAATTGGAAATTCGGAAGGATTTACCATTTCCAAGTGGATCCACCCCCTTACAAATTTATTAAAAACTTACTTTTACCTCCAATGGAATTGAAAGCCAAAGTCGCTCTTCTTTCCACTCTTCAAGTTTCTTCTAACGATTTTTTAATAAACTTCATGTCTAAATATTCTTCCTATCACACGTTGATAAAACATGTTTCTATTTTTCGAAAATTTCTAGATTTTTTACGGTTTAAAAATCAATTTCCTGATAATTACAAAAATTATTCAGAGAATTTAAACACTATAGATGTGAATTATTTAGACGTATCTCTTCAGATGTTACTTAAGAAATCTCAAGTTTTTTATTTCGAGAAAGAGCATTCCGAATTAAGTGTTAAGGGTTTTCTGACTAAAAGTAGCCCTTTATTGTCTTTGTCTCCCTTTTTGGATGAACAGGGTTTGATTCGAGTAGGAGGTAGATTGAAGAATTCCTTTTTACATTATAATCAAAAACACCCAATCCTTTTATCTAATAAATGCCATTTAACAAAAATTATAGTTCGAGATTTTCACTATAAAAATCTACATTGTGGCCCTAGTGCTCTTTCAGCTCTCCTCTTAAATAAATTTTGGATTTTGCGAGGCCGAAGGTTAATTCGTTCTGTTTATAGGCATTGTATCGTTTGCTCTTCGTTAATAAAGAGAAATATAACTCCTTTTATGGGGGATTTACCTCGAGATAGAATTACCCCTTCTCCACCCTTTGCCGTTACTGGTCTAGATTTCTTCGGACCTTTTCGTATTCACATGAAAATCTCCTGCGGCTCAAAACCTACAAAAGCCTACGCCGCTATTTTTATTTGCTTAGCCACCAAAGCCAGTCATTTTGAGCTCTGTTCCGATTTAACCACAGAGACTTTTTTAAATGCTCTACAGCATAGGTTCTTAAACTTATGTACTCCACGGACCCCCACTTGAAAAAATTTTTTTTGACGGACCCCCATCACAACTTTAGGTACTTTACGTCATTTTATTAATTAATTTCTGGCTTACGATCTCATAAGGACAAGGATATATGATGAATATTTCTAACAGTGATTGGTGAATAACGATTTTTTTGCATATTGTAGAACACATTTTATTAGAAATTATAATATTGAAGAAAGAAAATACAAACATTGTCATAGCAACAAATCTCACAAATTATAATGGGTACTTACATTAAATTCATATAAATATTTTATAATTTTTTTCAGAAAATATTAAATAAGAAATATTTTAAAAAATAACTGCATCTATCTCATTAAATATAACTTACATATTTAATGAGATGTATGCAGTTGTTTTCTTGAAACAAGAATCTCAATATCTGGCTTAATATTGGAAACTTTTAATCTAAGATCCGGCTCTACATTTAATTTGTTTCTATATTTAGACTTAATATAAAATAGTACCGAAAAAGCTTGTTCGCATAAATATGTTGTGCAGAATGGAATCAAGTGTTGAAGTGCTTTATTTGCAAGCGCAGGATAATCTGACCTGAGAAGTAACCAAAAGTTGCTCAATTCAGTTTTGTTAAATTTTAGTTTATAAGTTGTATCACATGATAATTCCACGAGAATATCTTGTTCAGGTGCAGATAAATGTTTAGCATTTGTAATTTCCATATTAAATGGATCTCTGATCCAGTTATTGCAAGGATCAGGAGTAGAAAAATACTTCCTGAAGTTGCTTTTCAAAGTAATTAAATGTTCAACAAATAATTGACGCGTTTGATTAAGCAATTTTTCACTGGAGCTTTCTATGAAATCATTGAGAGTTGGAAAAGACTCATATACACCGTTCTGGATGCGTTTCGACCACAAGTCGATTTTTTTAATCATTGCTTCTATTTTATCTTCAACTTTAAATATATTTACAACAGTACCTTGCAGGCTCAAATTAAGTTCGTTCAATTTTGTAAAAATATCAGTCAAGTAAGCCACCTTAGCTAACCAGATAAAATCATTGAAACATTCGGTCAGTTCAAAATGCGCATCTATTAAAAACAATCGTATTTCATCTCGAAGCTCAAAAAGGCGAATGAGTACTTTCCCGCGGGACAACCAACGTACATCTGTATGTAATAATAAATGTGTATGTTGACTACCCATTTCCTCACACAAAATTTTAAAAACTCTGGAATTAAGTGGACGAGCCTTAATGAAATTGACAATTTTAACTACTTCGTCTAATGTTCTTTTCAAATCTGGTGACATATTTTTGGCTTCTAATGATTCTCTGTGAATGCAGCAATGATTCCAAACAACCTGAGGCGCAACATTTTTAATAAGAGCAATCAATCCAGTTCTTGTACCTGACATTGCACGAGCACCATCAGTGCAAATTCCAACACATTTTGGCCACTCTATTTCATTTTCGGTTATAAAATTATTCAAACTGTTAAATATGTCATTAGCTGTCGTTCGTGAAGGTAGTGAATCACAAAACAATACATCTTCTTGTATTTGATTTTCAAACTCATATCTAATGAAAGCTAACAAATTGGCATTATTAGTGACATCAGTACTTTCATCCAATTGTAATGAGTAATAGTGACTTTTGCGCACTCTCGATATTAATTCTTCTTTTATATTACATGACATGTCTTCAATCCTATTCTTAACCGTATCATTTGATAATGAAATCAAATTTATATCGTTTGCTGCTTTAGTTCCTAACATTATATTTGTAATTACTTTTGTAGCAGGAAGAATTAATTGCTCTGCTATATTATGCGGCTTTCCTGCTTTAGCAATAAGTAGAGCTACTTCATATGATGCCATTACTGCTTTCTTACTCATACCACCAGATCCCGTCTTTACCATCAATTTCTGACTTGAATTAAGTTCTTCTTTTTTCATTTTAAAAAATTCGATAGACTTACTAACATGCTCGCTGTGCTTTGTTTGTAAATGACGTCCGAGATTAGCAGGTTTCATACTTTCATTGGATAAACTTTCCTGACATAGAACGCAGACTGGTCTTTCCACATCATTGTTGCAAATATAAGTAAATCCAAATGATAAATAATCATCCGAATATTTTCTAGTTTTGCGTTTCTTGGTAGAGTTTGCTGTTGATGCCTCATCATCTGATTCTTTCCGTTTCTGTGTTGAACCAGTTTGTAGCCAACGATCCATTTTATGGAGTAATTTATTAACATTGAACTACAATAATATAAATATGATATAAATATAATATAAATATAACGAATTATTATTTACTAGCTATGTTTTAATATGATTTTAAATGAATGTTTTAATATCATTTTAAATGAATGTTTTAAATCATTTTAATAAATGTTTTAATATCATTTTAAATGAATGTTTTAAATCATTTTAATAAATGTTTTAAATCATTTTAAATAAATGATTTAATATCATTTTAAATGAATATTAATTTATATAATAAATATATTTCGTAATTTGATTCTAAAATATTATTAATTTCGTAATTTGATTCTAAAATATTATTAATTTCGTAATTTGATTCTAAAATATTATTAAAATAAATATTTTTTATTCATAAAACTAACTTATACTTACTCTCAAAAACAGCCTTTCTGGGAAATTGCAAAATGTGTTTAGTGTTTTTATAAAATAATGATCATGCAAATTACACTAAAAATTAAAAAAAATTATTAGCTATAATAAACTATTATTAGCTATAATTTAATTATAATTAATTAAATTAATAAAAATAATTTAAAGATACAACTCGTTGAGAAATGAACTTATAATTAACATTAATAAAAATAATTTAAAGATACAACTCGTTGAGAAATGAACTTATAATTAACATTTGCTTTAAAACTGTTTAAAACCCCAGAGTGGACGCTGACAATTTGGGTTTTTCCGGGTAAGACTGTCCCCTCCCCTGGTTTTCCCCAATAACAAAGTGAAAGAAAATTCCCTTATATGCCTCCCCTTCCGAGCCCCTAAGAGGGGTTATTTTAAAGGAACAATCGAAAAATGATTTTAAATGAATGAATGGATGAAAATTCAAATTTTATATATAGTTTTTTATATATGTTTATTTATTCACAAAAAATTAATTGACATAATTATCAATTTAATAAAATAAAATAGTATTATTAATAGTATTAAATTATAGCCGTAATTCTCTAGGAGGATATAGTTAAACAATGAACTTTAAATATTTATATATGTATATATTTTTACGATGATTTTTTTCCGAGGACCGCGGACCCCCAGTAAAGGCTTCGCGGACCCCCAGGGGTCCGCGGACCACAGTTTAAGAACCACTGCTCTACAGAGATTTATTTCCAGAAGAGGTTTGCCTAGGAAGATTTATTCCGATAATGGCACAACCTTTATTGCCACAAATAAGGTTATCAGAAGAGATCTCGATACATTGATTAAAAATTCTAAGAGTAATATAGTAATCCGTTTTCTCGAGTCTTCTTCGGTAGAATGGACTTATATTCCAGTCTACACCCCTAACTTTGGAGGGCTATGGGAATCTAATATCAAACAAGCAAAAACTTGTATGAAGAGAACCATAGGCACTCAAATCTTGTCCTATGAAGGGATGCAAACTCTTTTAGCCAAGATTGAGGCTATTCTCAATTCTCGTCCTCTCACTCCTATGACGAGTGACGTAGATTCTTTAGAATACATTTCTCCTAGTCATTTCTTGATAGGTAGACCCACCTATCAGCTTCCATCTAATCCTATGGAAAATAACATAGTTCGTTTCAGTTCTTATTATAAGAACCAGATTTTAATGATTTCTCATTTTTGGAAAGTGTGGTCTAACTCTTACCTTACTTCTCTACAGCAGAGATTTAAAGATAATCTAAGATCCCCTCCAATTCAAGTGGGAGCCCTTGTGATCATTAACGAGAAAAATTTATCTCCATTACATTGGCCGATGGGCAGAGTTATTGAAGTTCATCCTGGCGCGGATTCTGTCACCCGCATAGTTTCCATAAAAACCTCTACAGGTGTTCTCAAGAGACCTGTATCCAAAATTACTTTGTTGCCTGTTGAAGGTTAAAAGAAAAAAAAAAAATCTTTTTTCCCTTCTCTTTCTTATTTACCCTTTTTCTAATGATATAAACCGGTTTAAAACCAAAGGGTTATCTAATTTTTTCTTTAAAGCAACTATTTCTGTTTGCTTAGTTGCGAAGGCAAGTCATTTTGAGATACAAGAAAAATATCGTAGACTCATCTACCCGCTTTTATCTAGGTTTTGTTTTAAAAGGAACAATGCCGCTTTTGGTGGGCCGGTGTGTTAAGGCCTGTTTTCAGACCTTTGTATTTTTTTTATTTTTTGAAGAGTTCAAATGGAAAAGATTTCCTATAAAGGTTTCATTTCTTGCCAAAAGCGCTCCATTCGCTCTAACAGGCGTGCGAACGGAATTCTCTCTCTCTTTTTCTCCTCTTAGAACAATCAGTTCGGCCGAAAACCGTTCCGCCTCCTTCTCTCTCGCAACGACGCCGTCAAGCATAGACGTGTTCTTAAATAGTAAAATATCTTTGTAATCTCGCTTTATTTAAAGCATTTCTAGTAAATATATTAAACATAATTTCTCTTTTCTTTATCTGTCTTGACTGGTCGGACCGAGATAGCACAAAGGTATTGGATTTCTTTTGATAAATCCCTATATTGTAATTGATTTGTGTAAAAAGGAAAATCCAAAACTTAAAATTTGTCTCACCTAGTATTATTAAAGGTATAACAACATTTTTCTTTTTTCTTTTTACATATATTTGAATCAAAAAATTAAATATTAATTTAATAATATATGTCTATAAATATTATTTTGATTCCCTTTCTAAAAAGAGATTTTTTCTCAAATTATTTGTTTTAAAGTTAATTATCATATATTTTAAAATATTCTGAAAACGGATATCTTTCTGGATTTCCCTTTAAATAGAATATTTTATTCAAATTGTTATATTAATTTAAATGTTGAGTCGGTGAACTAACATTTAATCACATCACTTTAGTTAAAACTAAAATTATATAATTATCGATATAAAATTATCTAATTATATTTATATATTTTGTTGTATCTTAATATATACACCTGTTCGGTGAGAACACGTCTTATTAATTAATTTAATATAGAATAAGTCTAATTATATTATTTAGTTCTTATGGAAAAACCATATTGATAATTTTGTTACATTATCAATTTTGTTTTATAAATATAAAATTTTACGATTGAGTTTTGTTTAAAAAATAATCTATTTCAAGGTTATTTGTTTAATTAATATAATACATTGGACTCGAGAATCGTTCTCTTCTGTAAACATCGATTATATTTATAGAAGGTATCGAATTATCAGCTGTTAAAACAGCTGATTTTCTAATTTAATTTTATTTATATTTGGTTTAAACCAAAATAATACCTGGTTGTCTCGAGTAAAATAATCTATTTTTGTTAAAATATTTTATTAATTTCTTTCATGTAACAATTCCAATCGTTTAATTTAATCTATTAAAGAAAAAATAGAATTGAGGACTTTGTCCTTTTAAGTGATTCTAACTTTTCTTTATATTTAACTTAAAAGTTTTTAATAGTATATTTAACTTGTAATCAAATTAAAAGATTATTTCGTTGTATCAATACATTATATTATTGATAATTATTCTGTTTAAGTAAAATTAATTGCTTAATAATATCTCTTGCCCTTGGCATAAATTTTGTTTGTTATAAAAGATTTACTAAACTATAAAAAATTTAAAATCTTCAAATTTAAGATTTAATATTTTTTCATATTGTCTTAAAATACAATCTCTCTTTTTTAATTATTGTAATTTGTTATTTATTTTAAAGAATTAACCTAATTATAACGTTTTATGAAACATTGGCTTTATTTTATTCTGAAAAATACCTGTCTCTTTTTCATTACAAGGACCCTAACAGTTCCCGTGGTTTTGCACAAGTGAAGGGATTAAGGAACAAATCTGCAACTTCGAGATCCTTCATGCGCAAGCGATTTTATCGGCTCCGTATGAAGTCAGTTGGGTACTCAATCGAACACCCTTCATCGAGTTAAAGTCGTTTAGGCTTTAACAATTACAATTAAAACATTTTAACCCTTTTCCTTTATCCGGACAATTATTTGAAACATGACTCTTGGAGCCGCAATAGTAACATCTTAACATTTTTTCTCCAGGCCTTTTTTGATTCCTATCTTCTGGTTTTGTATTTTCTTTATTTAAAGTTAACTTTTTATCTCTATTCATTTCTTTCGTTTCTTGAAATCTTTTCTTAAAAGTTTCATACAATTCTTCTTCTTCTTTTTTCTTAACTCGCGTCATCAACGTTTTATGCACGTCAGCACAGCTAACTGTTTCGGTAAATTATTTTTTCAAAACATATTTTAATTTTTTCCACGACGTTAGACCTCTTTCAGCTTGAATTAGCACCTGGGCTAGACCATCATGAGATTTTTTTAGCAAAAATTCATTTTTGTACATCATTCCACCCTGTGATTTCATCCAGTTCTTCAAATTCTTCTAGCCATTTATTAATGGGATAACCATCTTTCCCATTTAACTTTCTAATTGATCCTTCCATATCTCTAAGAGATAGGGAAAATGTGTTGACTTGAGATTTTCTTGAAAAAGTTTTATTTTTAATTTTATTCTTTTCAGCTTCATCTTCGCTCTCATATTCATCTTCGGATTTAGATTCATCTTCAGATATCTCTTCGTCTTCATCTTCGGAGTCATCGTCGGGAACTTCTTCATTGTTACAGAGAAATGATAAAATTTTCTTTCGAAGGTCATCTTGAGATTCAACATACTTAATATTTAAAATAAAAGACAGAGACAACAAGTCTGGGGCTGATAATTTGGTTTTCATTTCTTCATACTTCTTTACATATTTATTAGAATTTTCCTCATATAAAAAGCCTTCAAATGACAAAAGCTTTTTTTCTATTTAATCTTGATTCATCACCAAATATAATATTATTTAGTGGTTTAATTAAATTACTTTTAGCTGAAGTAATTCTTTCTTTTATTATTTTTATATCTTTTAAAACAGGCATATTGATAAAATTATATAAGTAATTAAAAATATCTTGAAAATTCAAACTTGGCGTTCGTTTAAAACTGGCGGGTGACGTGATTCTTATAAACGTTCAAAGATGGCAGAAATCGTTTTCAATCATATACTGCGGACGGCAGCGCGTTAAAAAAAAATGGCTTCCAAAGCTTTTGTGGTTAGGATAGTTGGATAAAAATAGAAATCTTAATCTGACCTTAAAATCGCGAAATTCTTCAGTTTTTCGTTCAAAAAGTCCTTTTCTTCTTTGAAAACTCCTTTTTACCGACCGACGATAGTAAGGGAGGTATTGTTTTCACACCAAATTTCACATGTGGAGATTTTTACATATCTCCACGAATCATGCATTTTCTAAACAGAAAAAAGTATTTTTAGCATGATGTCTGTCCGTCTGTCCGTCCGTCCGTCCGTCTGTCCGTCCGTCTGTCCGTCCGTATAGATGTGTACAGCCTGAACGGCTCAACCGATTTTGATGAAATTTGGTATATTTACTTAATGCATCAGTGGGATGAATTGATCAACTTTTGGTGCAATTCCGGAAACCGGAAGTGGTAGTATTAGCGATCGACGATAGGAAGGAAAGGGTTATTTTCACACCAAAGGAGATTTTTTTATATATCACCACGAATCATGCATTTTGTATTGGTTTTATCCTCGAAAAAAATCATATTTATTAGTTTTTTCTTGATTTAAAATTATATGACGTCATCCAGCCATGCATGACGTCACAGCCTGGTCTTGCATATATATTATAAATAAAATAAAATTAAAAATGTTTATATTTATTATTTATGTATCCATATCTGTTTTTTATTACATTAATAGATATATGAAAATTATTTGAAATTGTTTCTGTAGCTGGAAATTAATTTATTTCAAACCGTCGGTCGGTTCGGACCTGGCCACAGGTCAACTTATTATCTCTGGCTGAGCCCCACAAATAATGTGGATTCTTGATAAAGGATGTTTCAAGAGAAGAAATTATTTATTTATCACGACAACAAAACAATATATATATAAAACAATTTTAATGACATATACACAAATACAATAAAAACATTAACATAACATTCAATTCAATTAATTATTTGTTGAGACCGTGTGGATTCGTAGCAGTGTCCAGTCTGTTGTATATTGTTTGTTTTTCAGTCGTCCTGGTGATGCCGCGCAACAATCCAAATTATGGTTTGCTATTTTCAAATCCTACATATATATATATATATATGTAAAATAAATAACAACAGAATTTATTATATCCTAAAAGGAATAATTAATTTTCAAGTTTATTTCTTTTAAATTATTTTACAAGTTTATAAATAAAATATATACAAATGGATAAATAATAAAATGAGTCAATTAGATGTCGATAACACATATAAATAGATAAATAATAAATGAGTAATTAGATGTCCGCTAGAGGGTAATATAAGTAGGTAGAAATAAATATAAATATTTTACATCTTACCCCCTTAGGCTTTTTCTTCAGAAGAAAAAGGGGTCAATTTACTGCAGTGGAAACAGTTTGATAATTTTTTTCTTTTTTTTCCACAGTCAACCTCGTATATGGATGTGGAAATTCTTTTTGTTATTTTGAACGGGCCCATCCTTACTTTATCCGTTTTCTTACGGTTTATTTTATTCCCATTCTCGATGTATACCATCTCGCCTATTTTAAATTCTTTTTTTTTTCTATTTTTATCTATCCTTACTTTATTAGTATGGAAACTTTTTTCGGAATTCTGAAAAGCTTCTTTCCTGGCCTGTTCCAGATTATCTTCCCCAAAAGTGATAGGAGAAATTGTTGATTTTATACCCAAAAGTAAATATTCAGGTTCAAATTTTGTTGAACTATGAATTGTCTTGTTGTATTCCTTTGTACAATCTTCTGCGATTTTAGACCACGCTCTATTATCACCACTATTTATTTTGCATCTTATTCTATTAACAAGAGTTTGGTTTAGTCTCTCATTTAGGCCATTAGATTGGGGACAATCCATTGATGTAAATACAAGTTGTATATTTTTTTTATTTAAATAGTTTTTAAATTCTTGAGAATTAAATCCAGAGTATTGGTCTGTCAAAATCATTTTAATTTCCTTTCCTTTTGTAACTGGATCTATTAATTTGATAAATTCTTTAGCGTCGAAGTGGAGATCCAAGCGTATCTGCTAAAGTGATCCACTAAAATGTGCATAAATCTTTTCGGTGATCTGTACCCGGCGAATCCTCCTACCGTATCAATGGACATAATTTCATAGGGTTTACTTGGAGGCCCTAATTTCGACATTAATCCAATTGTTCTTCCTTTACGAGTTTTGTTTTCTTTACAAATCTTGCAATTTTCACAAAATGAATTAATTAATCGATCCATATTTTTAAAATAATAATAGGGTCTTATTTTCCTTTTTAATTGAGCATTTCCTATATGACCATAATATTCATGAACGAGCTTTATTAATTTTATACCAAAGTCAATTGAAATATATATCCTTGCTCTGTTATTTAGATTTTTAAAAAAAATATTATTTCGTTTTTCTGTTTTTTTATCATTTTCTATTTCTTTAAAATTTTCTTTTTGATCTTCAATTATTTTTTTTATTTCTATTAAATTTACTACTTTAATTTCGTCTTCATTTTCAAAGTATTCTAATATTGGTTGTCTTGATAAAAGGTCTGCCAAAATATTGTCTTTCCCTTTTTTATAAATGATTTTAAAATTAAATTGAGATAGATAATTGACTAAATCTCCCAATATTTCATCTGTTCTGCTCTTTGTTCTTAAATTTTCTAAGGGTTTATGGTCCGTACAAACTCTAAATTCTCGGCCCATGACATAAAATTGCCAATATTTTATTGCTTCTTTAATTGCTTTACACTCCAGGTGAATAATATCCATTTTCTTTTCTTTTTCTGATAGTTTCCTAGAAAAATAAGCAACTGGATGCAACATACCATTAATTTGTGGTTGTTTCAATACTGCACCAATTCCTTTTAAACTAGCATCTGTTTCAATTATTATTTCTTTGTCTGTATCATATATTGCTAAAATGGGTGAGGAACATAAATATTCTTTAATTAAATTAAAACTTTCATCACATTCTTTTGTCCATTCAAATTTTACATTTTTTTTAATAATCGATGAAGTGGTTCAAATTTTTCTGTACTGTTTTCAATATATTTTAAAAAAAAAATTATTGATCCTAAAATACTCCTTACACCAGATTTATCTGTTGGTTTGTTTAGTTTTCTAATAGCAGCCAAATTTTCAATTGCTGGTGATATTTTATTTTCTTGTATGAAATGTCCAAGATATTTCACTGAATTAGAAGCAAATTTACATTTTTCATATTTTAGTTTGAAACCCACTTCGTCTAGTATTTCAAAAGTTTTTTTTATATGTTTCATATGTTCCTCCCATGTTTTAGAAAATATTAAGATATCATCGATATAATTTATAGAGAATTCGTCTAAACCATTCCTTCTTAAAATATTAGATAATGTCCTTTGAAAAATCGCTGGAGCATTTTTAAGACCATATGGTAATACTTTAAACCTAAATTTCCCAAATTTTGTAATAAATGCGATTTTCTCTCGATCATTTTCTCTTAAAGGAATGTTCCAAAAAGCCGAATTTATATCAATTATCGAAAAATATTTACAATTAGGTATCTTTTCAATAACATCATTTATAGTTGGAAATGGAAAACATTCTGGTATTATCAATTTATTTAATCTTCGGTAATCAATACAAAGTCTTGTCCTCCGACCATCCTCTTTTTTGAATGCAAGTGTAACTGGTGATGAAAAACCTCCATCTGATTCCTCAATTAACTTTGCCTCTAATAATTTTTTTATCTGATTTTGTATTTCTCTCTCGTCTATTATATTGCATTTATAAGGCCGTGAATTAATATATTCCTCTTTAATTAATTTAATCTCACCTTCTTTACATTTTACTTTTCCAACATCAAATTTATTTTTAGCAAATATATTTTTGAAATTTTCTATTATCGTTTTTAATTCTATAATTTTATTTTTATCTTCTATATAATCCAATTCATTCATATTTATTTGAAAATCGTTAACATTATTTTTTATATTTGTTGGTTTTATTTTTATAATATTCTCATCATCTATTTTCTGAAAATTTTTTAAATTTTCATTTTGTATGAGTCTGAATTTCTTTATTGCGTCGAGTCCCAACAGTAAATCATAAGAAAATTTATTATTTTTAATTACATAAGTATTTAGATTTTCCGTAATCTCTCCGATTTTCAAACTAATATTTGCCCGGCCTTGACAGAAATTTTTACCACTAAGTGTTCTAAATATAGTTTTGTTTTTTTCTAATTTTAACTTTAAAATATTTAAAAGCTTTTTATTTAGTAAGCTTACATTCGACCCACTATCATAAATAGCTTTTATATTATACTTATTGTCTATTAATACATTTATTTTTATAAGTGGATTAAATTCTTCCGGGCTTTTTAGTTTAAAGAATCATAGCTTTCATTTATTTTAAAATCTTCTTTTTCATTTAAATTACTTTCTTGTTTTATCTTTAAATTTTTATTTCTACATATATTTTCAGAGTGATAACGGTTTGGCCAACCAAAAGATTCGCAAATTGAGCACGAAAAATTTTTTTTTTTGTATCACTTGTATTATTTTTATCTATATTTTCGTTTTTATTAAAATTTTTATTATAATTCGTTTTAATTTTATTAAATTCATTTGATAAATATTCAATTTTCTTTAATTCGGAAAACAATGTTTCAATTGTTTTTATTTTTTCATAATCTAGTCTATTTTGAAATTTTTCAGGGAGTCCCATCACTATCATATGAATCCTAGACTGTATTGTTCCACCGTTCTCTATTTCAATACATAGTTTTTCTTTTGTAATTGCATAATCGATGATGGACCCTCCTAAATATTTAAAATCAAAAGCTTTTTTTATTTTAATCCGACTTATGTCTCTAAATGTATTTAAAAAAGATTCTTTCCAAAGATTCCATTTATTTAATCCAAATTTTGTTAAATTTGTATCATACCAGTCTTTTGATATGCCTAGTATATAAAATCGAAGCGTTTCAATAATATTAGTCTCATTCACTATATTATTTCTAAAACATTCATTTTCAAATTTTTGAATCCAAATTATTGGATCTTGATTTTTATTAAATTTTTCTAAATTTAATTTTTTTTCAATATCATAAAAATTAAAATAAGTTGCACTTAGCTGTAGTTGTAATTTTTCAATGTCCATTTGCAAATTTTTCTTTTCTTCTTGATTGAAGTTGATTTCATTAGAAATTTCTTCTAACGGAATTTTATTAAAAGAAATATTTTCACCTTCATCAAAATAAATTTTTTTAAGTTCTTCATTTAATTTTATACCAATTTTACGATATCCTTGAATGGGTTTTATAGCCAGCATGGAACTCTTAATTATAGAGTTTGAAAGTAATATGGGATGATTTTGAACTTTCCTTGATTCTTCCGGTAACCTATACCATAGTTCTTTGTCTTCGGACAACCCAGAAATTTCATATTCATTTTCTTCCTTTTTTACAATATGTACATAAAAAATTTTTTTTTCCATTTTAAAATTGAAAATTAATTTGTAAAATAAATAACAACAGAATTTATTATATCCTAAAAGGAATAATTAATTTTCAAGTTTATTTCTTTTAAATTATTTTACAAGTTTATAAATAAAATATATACAAATGGATAAATAATAAAATGAGTCAATTAGATGTCGATAACACATATAAATAGATAAATAATAAATGAGTAATTAGATGTCCGCTAGAGGGTAATATAAGTAGGTAGAGGTAAATATAAATATTTTACATATATATATATATATATATAATGTTGTTTTTAATTATTTTTAAATTATCGGTCGGTTCAGTGTCTGGACACAGCTCATTTTTTTCTCTTAAAATTAATTAATTAATTTAAAACTAAAAAAAACATTAGCTTGAAGTTATTCAATATTCTCTTTCAAAGAGAGGGTGTTGAAATTCATGACATTGTTTTGTTAATAATTATTGATTTTTCCTATAAATGCTTAGGTTTTTAGTATTTTGGAAAATTATTAATTAAATTCAAGTTTAAGTCCTCCATTTATTCCAAACAATATTAAATTATAAATTTCAAAATTAATGATTTGAATTCAATTATTATATATTAAAAGACAGGTATTTGTAAATATTAAAAATAATCAAAAATAAAAATGAAAATAAAATTAATCAAAATGAACAAAGAGCAGTAATTTGTTTCTTTGATGGTATAAACTACTTAAAAAGATAATATTGTATTCTATGAGTAAGTAAGAGGGTCGAGAATATTCTTAAGTAACCCTTATATTCAATTCACGAACTATTTCAATATCCCAAACAAACCAACTTGTGCTATATGTATTTATTTATATTCTTTTGTGATTTGAATTGTAAGAAGTTTTGAATAAGTTAACAAAAAACAAAAAAAACAATTGGAAAATTGGATAAAGTTAATCAAAATATAATATAGGGATAGTTTTCTTATAAAATTTTATTTTTTTATTAAAGAAATACTTATATTTAATCTAATGAAAATATCTTATTGAAATGTTTAAGGAATTTTTATCTACTTTTTTGATTATTCAGCCTTAGTATATATAATTACTAGCTGCCCCGAGCGCCTTCGGCGCTCTCCGCACCTAGACGGGGGCTCCGCCCCCTGCACCCCCCGAGTGGTACATAGTATTTGGTTAAGAGTAGTAAAAGGTTTTCATCCATTTTGTTTCAATCAGTATATTACATAAAAGATTCATTTCTTTTTGTGTTCTTATTTAAAATATATTTTAATTATATATATATTTATTGTATATTATTGTATATGTTATATCTATCTATCTCTGTGACTCTAAGGAACTCGAAAGTACTTGGCCGCAGCATCTTGAGCCCTTGCCCCATCTCTCTTACGTCCCTTCCTACGCGTCCTTGGTCTTCCAAGCGGACGTTTTCCAATCGGTCTCCGCACCGTTTTCCAATCCAATATCTTTTTCCTCTCCCATTCTAGCCACGTCTCCTGCCTATCGCAGCTTTTTCGCTTTTATAACCCTAACTATTTCTGAAGATGCATAGAGGTCATGCCATTCCTCGTTATGCAGTCTCCGCCATTCCCCGGTGACCTCACCTTTCTTTGGCCAATATATGCTGGAAAGAATACTCTGAATCTACTCTCTTCTCCCAGGGTCATAGACCATGCGTCCCACCCATATAATACAACAGGCAGGCAAAATAATTGGTTTATATATTTTAATTTTGATTCCTTTTGATAATAATTTTGATGAGATAACCCTCTTTACTGCATGATAACAGGCGTTTCCCGATTTCTACCTCGATTTAAATTTTCTCAAATATTATTATCCTTCTACATATTCAAATTCTACATTTTGTATATTAAGATTTTGTTAATAAATATATTTTCTTATCACTATTAATTTCAATCTGAATTAGAAGAAAATTATAAATTGCCTCCTCTTCCAGCCCATTTACCTATCCAGGCATCTTAATTTCGTAACACTCCGTTTTTTTTAAAATTTAAAATAGAAGGAGAAAAATAGTTTTAAATTATATTCGAATGGTCTATTATATTCTATATATGAGTATTTTGTTCTGAATTTAATACTAAGTTGATTTTCAAAATGTTCCATTCGTTATCCATATGATTGATTACATGTGTTAAAATTTAAAAAAATTCAAATATTCTAATTTTTAATTTTATATACAATTTAATATTATTTTTTATTAATATCATATCAAAAAAGAGAATTTATTAAAAATTAAAAATAAAAAAAGAAGCCTATTAATAAAAAAATATAAAAAAGACATAAATTTAAAACATCTCGTTTATATCATTTGTATAAAAAAACATATTTTAATTAACCAAGAAATCATTTTTGCACTTAAAATATATTTGTAATTAATAATTGAAACAAAAACAAAAATAATATAATTTAGTCATTTTAATTGACGATTAGAAAATATTTTTGTATTCATAAAAGTTTAAAAATAATATATTCTGTTTTTTTAAGCTTTCACTTTCAAATAGAAAAGAAGAAATATTCAAATATATATAAAGAATATATATATATAAAGAATTAAGTTAAATATGATCTAAATATTTTATTAAATAAATTTAAATGACAACTTTTAGAATAAATTATTTAATTTAATTGATATTTGAAAATTAGAATATAAAATAAAAAGTGAAATATTATAATAATTTTTAAATTCTGAGCACAGAGCATCCAGCTGCAATATGCAGACAAAAACCTTTTTTATATATATACATAGATAGTTGACCCTAGGGATGGCAATATGGGTTTTTCCAAGAAGGTAGAGAAAGTTAATATCATTTTAAATGAATGAATTGATGAAAATTCAAATTTTATATATAGTTTTTTAAATTTGTTTATTTATTCACAAAAAATTAATTGACATAATTATTAATTTAATAAAATAAAATTTAATATTAAAATTTAATAAAATAAAATTTAATATTAAAATTTAATAAAATACAATTTAATAAAATAAAATAATTTAATAAAATATTAAAATAATAAAAATTAATAAATTTGTAAAAAAAATATATAATACTTTAAAAAAAAATTGTGCCTTTGCTAGTTTCGAACCGAAAGTACAAAGTCATAAGTTAACGCCTTAGACCGTTCACCTACGAACCACTTATATTTGAAGGCTCCTATCAGGATATATATATGATGTCAAATTATCGCCACCAGCGCCTCTATGAGCTAGTATGGTAACTAAACTATTTTTAATTAATTAGCATTTCCTGGACACACCTTACCAATTAGCGGTTTTCTAAAGGAAGTCTGACATGCCCTGAGACCTACTGAATATACATAAAAAATTTCATAAGAATCGGTCAAGCCGTTTCGGAGGAGTATGATTTCAAAGTTTTGTGACACGAGAATTTTATATATAAGATATTTGAAAAGTGAAAATGAAAAAAATATTTTTTCAATGTTTTATTTTTTAATTTAATTTAATTCAATTCAATCAACGATATCGCATTATGAGAATGCGATTCTACATGTTCAAAATACTAATCTTCATATCTTTCAAAATTGCGATCGTTTTATAATATTTTATTAAAAAATCTGAAGTGTCTCCATTCGATTAACTCACAAATTTGAATTGTATTAATTAACATATATATTATATTTAAATTAAATTTAATTAAAATTATAAGTTAAAATTAATAAATAATATTTATCAAACCAGCGCGTGTTTGGCTCTTTGTTGTTCACACCACGTCACGTGCTGGCCAGTGATTGGCAGTCAATGTGAAAAACTATCAAACATATATCTTTATTTTTACGGGCAGTTTAGAGGAAATAAGATGACCTGTGGCCAGGCGCAAAACGGACCGGCGGTTTGAAATAAATTAATTTCTAGCTACAGAAACAATTTTAAATAATTTAAATGTATCTATTAATGCAATAAAACAGATATGGATATAAATAATTTTAATTTTATTTTATTTAAAATATATAAGTAGGAGCTGGCTGTGACGGCATGAAATGCTGGGTGACCTCATATAATTTTAAATTAAGAACAATACCTCCCTTACTATCGTCGGTCGGTAATACTACCTTTCCGGTTTCCCGATATAGACCAAGAATTGATCAATTCATCATACTGATGCATTAAGTAAAGACACCAAATTTCATCAAAATCGTTTAGCCGTCCGCTTGAACAGCTGTACACATCTATACGGACACACAGCGGACGGATGGACAGACGGACAGACAGACATCATGCTAAAAATACTTTTTTCTGTTAAGAAAGTGCATGATTCGTGGAGATATGTAAAAATCTCCACATGTGAAATTTGGTGTGAAAACAATACCTACCTTACTATCGTCGGTCGATAAAAAGAAGTTACATATTTTTACCGACCGACGATGTAACGGATGCTCTGTGGTGGACACCTCTGTTAACGGATGCTCTGTGAGGTCAACTTATTTAATTCAAACTAGTGCTGTCATTTGAATTTAATTTGGCAAACTTTTCAAAATGACCCAGGTATATTATTGATTATTATAATATTAAATTATTGAAATTGGCGACAATCCTTCGAACTGAGATCAATAGCCATGGAGAAAAATAACATTTGATATAAGCAATAGTTTTTAATGAAAATAAAGGAACAATGGTATACGTTACGTCATTATATTAAAAGTTTGTAAACAATTTGTTGTTTATCATGTTAAAATTAAAAACAAATTAATATCAAATGGATTTAGTGAATAAAATTAAAAATCAATAAACTGACTTTCTGAAAATTTTATTATTTAAATAATAATTTAATTTCATTTAATAATTTAATTTATCTTTTATTTCTATTATAGTAATTTTAATATTTTTTTAATTTTTTTTTTTCCAAAAATAAAGAATCATGTACATCCCATATTTTCTTTCAATTTTCATGTTAGTTTTTCATTACAAATCGGAAAGTGTTGTTTGAGATGAGATTTTATGTTTATTTGTTTAACGGCTTTTTTTTTCCTTTTGTTCAATCGAAAGGTAATAGTGATCCAGAGAATAAATAAACAGATCAACAAATAAACTCCATATTTATTCAGGAAAATCGTTTCTTTATTGTTTTAGGAAAATTTAAAAACAATCATAGTTATGGTTATAATATATAGAGATGATATCGATGAATTTCTTTTGAAAAACTTCTGAACTCTAATTAACTAAAAATAAATTCTATTTAAAATGAATTGTACAATTATATATATATATATATATATATATATCAATCAATATCAGAATATTTTTGAGATTTTTTAAGGACAAGTTTCCCAATTAAATCGCAAAACACTCTCTAATTCAATGGAACTCAATTCAATGGCAAGTGGAATTTTGTTTTTGTTAAAATAAATCATTCGAGTGACTACAAGAATTTTCCCACCATTCAACCAATTTTCTAAATTTTTATCATTACTTAATTTAAATATATATCTCTAACAATCTATTTATATGTGACGCTTTTAAACACAAAAGTTCTTGTCAGCAGGAGCCACATTCCATCTTTGTGCCATTGTTATACTATTTTTAAATAAATAAATGTAGGTATAGCAGTGCTCGGGCATCAAAACAAAATATACCCTAAATTCAACCCAAATTACCAACTAAGATTTTTGATCACACAGACTAATTTCAAAATTCCCTTCACAAAACTCTATTGAAAATGACACTCAAATAGCCGCCGAAATGTTGAGATTCAAATCACATAACCTAAATGAAAAGAATCTGAAATTAACTTTTCATGATCAAAACTCACAGAAACTTAAATTGGTTATTTTTAATACTGTTAAACTTAAGAAAATTACTAAATTATAGGAAAAAAATCAATAATCTTCAGCAAATCTCAACCATAAATGTTTTTATATTCTTTCTAATCTTTCGAAATATTCGCTGATGTAATATCTAAAAATTGATAATATCTCTCTTAATAATAAAACGTTTTTATACTCCTTTCCAATTCATTAACGAAATCCGATTTGATCAATGATGACCATTGTATGTAACACATGGTGTAAAATAATTCGTCATAGTCAATTGTCAATGTTCTATCAACTGTCGAAAGAATATAAATTATCTTAATATCCTCCCATCATTCAGATTAAATCCAATAGGCATCCAATTAGCCACAACTCGTTACTTTAATAGATTCAAAGTCATTGATAAAAGTTTATTTAGAATTTAGAATGTACAAAGCTTATAATTTCAATAAAACTAATTCGCACATAAATTTTTCTTGTGAATCTATTAAAAAAATACTATATATTAGAAATAACAAATATAAATCAATGAATTTTATTTGCTTTTATGTATTATTATTATTATAATTATTATTAGTTTATCGCTATTTAATATTTGAGTATTTCAATATTTAATGATCTAGAATTTAATTTCAATATTATTTATATAAAAACAAAAAAATTACCGTTGTTTGATGTTTATGCTTATTCTATCATATGACAGTAAAAGGGAATAAAGTAAAAATAGAAATTATATGTGTAGAAACAGTTGTTCTTGTTGTATACAAAATGATAAGAGGTTCGTTCAAAAGAAAAGGTGAATTTTGAATTATTTCGAAAATTATTTATTTACACATCCATTTTGTCCCCTTCAAAGTAATTCCTCTCAGATATAATGTACTTATGCCAGCCAGCGTTTCTTTCAATCGTCGAAGCACGTGAGCTCGCTCTTCGATTCCGACTTTATCTCATCAATTTTGGCAACATGCTTTCCTTTCCTTGGTCACTTCAGTTATGGGAATAGGAAAAAGCCGCAGGGAGCCAAATCTGGTGAATACGGTGTTTGAGGCATGATTACGGTGTTGTTTTTGGCCAAAAAATCACGAACAAGTAATGTGTGAGCTGGTACATTATCGTAATGCAGAATCCATGATTTGATTTTTTGTGAGCAAAGTAGACTCGCCGAATGCCATAGTCAACATTTTAAGTGCTTTGGATTTTATTTTTAACGCAAAATTTAATATAGTTTTAATATTTAATCCCGGGCGTAGAAAGAGAATTTCTCTAGCTGGAATCTATGGCACGGAGTCAACCCAGCCTCCGGGATCAAAATGGGAAGCTACTTGATAAATAATTACGCCTCCACTCAAGGTAGAGGTTGATGGATATGTTTTACTGATTAATATAACCAACTTGATAGGCGCTTTCGCTATCGTAGGATGTGCAAAATTTATTTATTTACTTTTCATTTGTAATATCTTTGATTGTTCAAATTCAATCATATAACATAATATGTCATAAAGTAGACTCGCCGAATGCTACAGTCCAACAACGTTGGAGTACTATATTCCAACGCAAAATTTAATACAGCTTATTTGATCTCTTTTTTTAAAGTAAAAAATCGAAGAACACACAAAAACGTGACTAAATTTTTCAGCTGTCAAAAACAAACTACTAATCCAAAATGACTGATAATGGCAACATATGAGAAACATGTGTACCGACAAAAAAAAAAGTTCAATAATCCAATGAACACACCCCGCGAAAATTCAAAATTTATCGTTTCTTTTGAACAGGCCTAGTATATTATTAGAAAATTGTTTTTTATTTTTTTAATTATTCTATTTAAAATTGATCTTCTACATTATTAATTTATCTATTTTAAATTAATCTTATTACATATGAAATATAATTGTATATATTTTTGAATTTCATAATAGCTTTTTTTAAAAAAAAAAATTACGAAGCACAAAGATTTTGAGTTTGAAAATATTTCCTCCTAAGAAAATCTTTTTAATTACATTTTCTTTCTTAAAATAATTATAATAATTTATTAAATTAATCAACTATATGTTGTATATACAACTAAAACTTGTATATTGAGTATTTTGAATTCTGTTTTTAAATTATTTTAAACTAATTTACAAAACAAGTGTTTTTTATGTGTTGATATAGTACATTCTTCTCAGGCAGTTAATTAATTTTTTTAAATAATGTTTTCATTTGGATATTCTTGCGCCACCCCTAGTGTTCTCGCATCCCTCTAGGGGGGAAGGGGTTGTCGAAAATTGTCTATTGCAGCAACTAATTTCTCTCACTCTATCCTGAGCTATCCTCATCACAGACCATCCAATTTGTATCCTTGCCAAATCCCTCATATTGACAATCCAGCGGAACCTAAATGGTAGAATTTTTAATAAAAAAATATATTATTTTGAATATAATTTGCACATTCTTTATTTTTTAAAATATATTTAACAACAATGGAATATTACATTAAAAATATTGTAATATTTGTTTCTATTAAGTATTTAGCTTAAGAAAAACTAAATTAAACTCCATTTCCCAACTCTTAAAACATTAATATTAATAATAATAATAATAAATGCCTTCCATCATTTTTTTACAAGATCAAATGTAACAAAAAGTACATATTTTTAAGACCTTTTTCCTTTGATTGGTTTAATCGTCAAGTAAAGTTATAAATACTTATATTAAACATATAGGTATATATTTTTACGTAAAAGGGAATTGTCATTCTTTTTATTATGAATTCCCATTTAAAATAATTTAATTTCGAAAATTATTTAATTGAAAATTGTTACTCTTGCGGGTGTCAATTTTTATTAGTGAATTGACAAGCCATCATTCGGAATAAAAATAAGTGGTTTTATTTGTATGGTTTAAAAATTGGCATTTTTACTTTGCAATTATAGAAACGTTATAATTTATTATATTCATATATGATAGACCGATTAAATTCCTTATATATAGATATATACTGCCAACTTGAAATTGTTAATTATTTCTAGATTTTTTTCAAATTTATATTATATACTTATTTATCGTTAAGATAAAAATATATAGTGAATATATAATGGGAACAAATATTTTATTTTTTTTTAATCCGTCAAATGAATTCCGCTGTTAATTTTCATTTTCATTTAATCTTTCCACCATTATTTTATGAAATCTCATCCGTTTTTAAGCTGACTTTCATTACACCGTTTTATTTGTATTATTTATTATTTAATTTAAACATAAAAAAAGAAAGGGTTCATAAACTTTTATACACTTATAACAAACAGATTTGTGATAAGAATGAATATATCATAAAGATATTATTTTATTCATTTGATTATTTTTTTATTTATCTATTTACTTTTTATTTGTAATATCTATGATTTTTCAAATTCAATCTATATGGCTATAATGTGTTATAAAGATTAAATATTCATTAAATTTTAAAGTTTTAATATAGAATTGTTAAAATTGAATGTCAATTAAATGGGTTAGCGCTTAAGATTGACAAATGTTTTTGTATTGTATGACCAGTACAACGGATCCTCCCATTATTTATCTTGATTTTCTTGATCGGAGGCCGCTACTTATTTCTTCAAGTAGTTTCCCAATTTTGATCATATAGCCTTGGTCTAGCTAGAGAGGGATTCCCAGCTCCGGGACTTGAATGAAGAGTGGTTCAAACTATCGAAAAAGTGAAATTTGAGAAGTTCATCAAAATACTTAAAAACACATTGTTCCATTTTTCCAGGAATGAAGTAGTAGTGAATCGTCTTACCTTCACTATTACATATCGAAGCATATACTCAACGGGTTTGAGACAGAATATCCTCATATGTAAATTAATAATTTATCTTAAATTTTAAAATAAGAATTTTCCTTTGTAATATTAAGAATATAATTATTAACTCGTTGGATTCTAATTTATACTACAAATCATTTGTAATTTGAATTTACATTATTAGATATTACAATGAAAATGAAGATTCATTTGATAAATCAGATTACATTGATATGAATTTTATTTTATTTTTCATAACAAGTGAAGCGAATGAAAATTACATCTCTTATAATTGCCAGTAAAGTTGAATATAGTTTAGTGTATGTGGTAGGAGGTGGAAAAGTATCGTCAGAGAGGATTCTTCACAATTTGGTTGCTGAGATCTTTCAAGTCAAATGATATCTCATTTATTAGAAATTAGTAGCTATTGAGTTTCTAAAGAAGTTTAATCAATTCGCTCTTGAATTTTGTCACGATAAAGAAGAAGGATTTGTGTTCTTTCTAGCAACTTATGCACAGAAAGTTTTCCTTCTTCTTTTTCTCTACTAATGCATTCTTTGAATTCTCATTTCAGATAAATACGTAATTTATTTAAAATGTAAAATATAAAACAAAAAAATTCTTGATTGGAAGTTAATTTCGAACAGAATTGTCTTTTTAATATCAGAAAATAACTGTTCAAAAGAATTCTTTTTATTTTTATTTTGAAATTTAAACATATTTTAGTCAGTGTAGACATTTATCGATAATATATATCAGGGATGGTGAACCTATGGCACGCGTTCCACAAGTGGCGAATTTGAAAAATTTGATGGTACGCACAAGGACAAAATTATTTTTTTTAATTATCATAACTTTTTGAAATAAACTTTAACAATGCACACTAATATTATAATTCATTTATTATAATTTATGATATGATATAAATTTGTAGAACTGAATATTTATTTATTTTAGAAGATTATCTAATAAAACCGGCAAATTGTTTACTGACGGAGAAAAATTATCGCTATGATGACAATTTTAGTGTAGTACGTTAGTTACTTCAAAAAGATATAAGAGCAGGTCAATAAGTCCTTGAATTTTGCTCCTGTCAGCAGGCAACTATCAGCTTACTCCTATCGAAATTTGAACCAGCTGGGTCGTTTAGTTTTTGTTTGCCATCCATTAATAGCAGACTACCTCGTAATTTGAGAATAAAATGGAAAAAAGTGAATTTCCATGAAAATCCATGAATTGAGATACGAATTGCTCCCTCATCCGCTCTATTCTAAGGATTTAGCCCCGAGTGATTATTTCTTGTTTCCAAATCTGAAGAAATGGCTCGACGGAAAGAGATTTGACTCCAACGATGAAATCATCTCACAAACAAATATATTTTGATATCCTTGATAAAACTTATTTTTTGGAAGGGATAAAAAATTGGAGAATCGTTGGACGAAGTGTATAGAGCTCAAAAGAGACTACTTTTAAAAATAAAATAATTTTTTTTTAAAAACCTGTGTTTGCCCTCGTATTTTTAATTTTGTGACGCGGACATTGAAAAGGGTTTTCCATCCCGGATATATATCATTAAATATACTAAAGTAATTTTTTATAAACTTGGTGTGATTTGAATCTCAAATTCATTAATTCATTATTTTGCAATTCAGTTACGCTCTTATTAATTAAATAAATATTACATATATGAAAAATAAAATTTTAAATTTCAAACTCTATAATTTTTTTAAAATTAAATTTATAAAATAATAAATACTTAAATACTCAGATGATATATAAATGTAATTATTAATATACGTTTTCGTAGTTAAAAAAAAAATAAATCAGAAAACTCTTATTAAGAATTAATTATTTTATTTGTGAGTGGCAGTGGACAGGATATGAATCATTCTTATTTTTTAATTGAGAAATTGAATGAATCAAATTGCTATCACTCTAAACACAATGAAGGAAGGGACTGTGAAGTGTTCCCTTTCGGGGGGTCATTTACAATTTCGTCCTTATTGACCATGATGGGTCAACGGATACTTATGTACCAACTGAGTAAATCAGGTCTATCTCTATTAATAGGGTCATCATTTAATTTTGTAATAATTTTAATGCGTAGAATTTATACTTATTTATAAACTTATAAATTTGTATTTATGAACATATAAAGTATTTTACAATTAAAATTAAATACTAATTAAATTTGAAAATTGTTAAATACTTTGTGTATAATTAAATCAATATTCAAATTAATGTAGCATGTTTAATAAAAAAATGTCTCAAATAATAAGATTTATATTTTTTTAATGTTATTCTAAATTTTATACATTTATTATATCACAACCGTTTTGAATTAAGTTTTGGAACCATTAAACAGAGTATCAAGTCTCACAAAGTTCACAAAAATTTAGAAATATCAACTTATTTTTAAATGTAAGAGATGCACATTTTCTTCTATTGATGTTTTTATTAAATATTTTTTTTTAATGGATTTAAAACCACAAAATGCCTTTGTCATTTCACATTTATTCTAGAAATTGTATATTCATTATAACAAACAAATTCTTGTTTTAGAAGAAATTGCATTCCCACTCCTCCTTTTAATCTATTCATAACATTGTGTAAAATTAAAAAAAAAATCATCCATAATTGTTTCTAATTGGTCGATTGTTCCAAAAATCAATGGATTTGTCGACAATCTGATGCCCTGGACAATTACAAACTCGATGGCATTTTAATTAACAAATATAATTTAAACAAATATTAAAAATGAAATATATATACCTACATATTGATATTTTTTCCAATTTATTTATATATATTTTCAATTCAATCCAATTTAAAAGACTAATCGAAAGCTTTTATGCCACAAATTGTATGGATATATTTCTTAAATATAAATATTTTTGAAAGTGAAAAGTAAATTGATTAATAATATAGAAATTTTATTAATTCAATTTATCCACATTTATTCACAATAATTAGAAATTTTTTCTATACACTAAAAAAAGTTCATTTATAAAGATTAATAATTATTAAAAAAAATTATTTCTAAAAATCTATAAAAAAATATGATCTGATATCACGTTTAAATATACAAACGATATTTTCGCGTATAAAAGATAAAATAAATAAGACGTTTTAAATCGTTTTCCTTTGATGTTATAAGATCCTATGAAATCAAATAAACCTCGAATGTAGCATTATATGTATTCAATATATATTAATAGTAATTTATTTTTTGAAATTAGATATTTTGATTAAATCTAATTATGCGTTATAACTAACCAAGCGATTTTTTTTTATTTCAATTCCTCTATAACAGATAATTTAAATTCTAACAAAATTCGCAAAGAGAATCTTTATTTGAATTAACTAAATCCTAAATCACCCTTAGTTAGATCAAAGCGGACCACAAATTGAAAATTAATATTATTACAAAATACTTTCTCTCATTTTATCATTAATAATTTTCTCTAGTTTATAAATGTTTAATTATTGTCTAATTAAAAATGAAAAAAATGCAATTTTATTAAATTATAAGTTTATATTTTAATTTAATTATAAATTTTATATGATTTCTTTATATGTAAAAAACCTAAAACTAAAATTCGTTTCTAGGATATATAAATATTAACTATGAAAGGGAATGTTACTTACCCAAAAAAAAAACATTCATATCCAAATTTAAAATTATAATTTTTTTAAAATTAAATTGAAATTTAAATTAATATAATAATAAGGCTATTATGAGATTGATTGATTATTTACAATAAATGAGAATTATGTAAGATAGATTTATAAATTAACTCCACATATAAATTTAAAATTGTTGCTAATCATATACTTAGTAGTCATGAAATAAAATATGTTGACAAAATTTAATTATTTGTTATAGAATCAATTGTTCGTATATTTTGGAAAAAAGTATAATCGATTTTTTAGTATTATTTATTTTTTACCACTACCACAGAGTATCCGTAAAAGTCTGTCGAATAAATACACATGAACATTTTTCATTTATTGTAATTAACAATATTTAAATATATATTTCAGTTTATTATTTATTTATCACTGATTATTTTTTTACAATAATAAATTTTTTATTGCTAAAAACATAAGGGCACTGAGTGAAAACAGTCTCCTATACTTCATACTTCTGGTGGCGCTATCGTCACGCACAGAACGAATAGATAATTCTTATTATTAATGATAACAAAATAAGAAACTGGTTTAACATTCCCAAAAATAAATAAGAGAAAAAAAAACTTAAAAAGATTAATTTAGGACTTTTAAATATTAATGGTTTCGCACTGATAGGAACCCTTCCAAGGCCGTAGATTTCGTAATGGTTTCAGATGTGTATATGAAGAGTATATATAACATATACATTAAAAAGAATTGTACAATATAAATAATGATAGAATTCATATTTTAAAATACCTGACTTCTTTTTTAAGTTTTTCTTTTTAACAACAAGAAAACAATTTAAATTTCTTAAGTTATTTTATGAATTATTATTGCTTAATTTTATTATTTTATATTTTTAAAATGCAAAATTAAAAAAACCATAGACTTTTATATATCCATTATTAAATAGATTGTATATAATTTTTGATATGAATATCATATATATCATAAATCTTTGAGAAAGAATGATAAATATTATTAGATTATTAAAATATCAATGGTAGTTTAATGTAATAAAATATCATTAAAAATACTTAATTCGGGATATATTAAGTAGGTCAAAACAAATGGAACAAAACTTAATTTATAAAGAAAAGATACTTTTTCTTAATTATTTTTTCATCAGAAGATAATTTCTATACTCATAATAGTGGATAATTTTAAAATAATTTTTTACAAAAAAAAAAAAAAAAAATATACTCACGTATACTATTTGTATGTAATTAATTTAATATAATAATAAAGATTTCTTGTTCTTGATAATAAGTAAAAACTATACACTTTTACCGGTATTATGAATACAACAAACCAAATATTCAGATGTGGGTTATCAGTAGGACTGATATCATTCGACTGAATACCTCCTGGCACCTTTTCTAATAGATTTAGATAATTTATCGAGAATAGTTTTTCCGGAAGAACAAAAGGTAGGTTAGTTTTGGGGGAGGAGTTTATTTGATTAATGGCCTCATTTCCATGGACTGAACATAGCTTAGAGGATTCACGTAGATCCTGTCATCATCAATTCCATTCTTCAATTATTGCTTGTAGATGTATTTCAAATTTTATCATTCATTGATAAAATTTATAGATTTATTGATTAGATGATTTTAATAAATAAAATGATCTATAAATACTATACATCGTTGGTTTTATTATCCAAGATTATGGATAATCATAAGTCGATCACAAAATAAAAATGATTCATAGTAAATAATATAATTGAGCTACATATGTTCCTTTTTTTGAGAATAGGATTCTTCGCAATATTAATGAGTCAAAGAAAGATTAAATGTCGGAGACTATATAACGATTAATGGCATGGTATCTATGCATCTCAAGACATAGGGTTAAGTGGCTAGAATGGGAGAGGAAAGAATGGCCAAAAATATATTGGTGGGAGGATCGATTGGGAAGAGTCCGCTTAGAAGAACAAAGATGCTGTGGGTGGACTTTGTGG
The DNA here is from genome assembly GCA_963082975.1 of Labia minor. Taxonomy (NCBI): domain Eukaryota; kingdom Metazoa; phylum Arthropoda; class Insecta; order Dermaptera; family Spongiphoridae; genus Labia; species Labia minor. Next base: position 75,202,493 of record OY720344.1, read on the forward strand.
GAAGGGGCGTGAGGGAGATGGGAGAGGGTAATAGTTTGATGGTTGTGGCTCATGACAGGGACACTTGGAGAAATGTAGTTGCTGCGGCCAAGAACTTTCGAGTTCCGTAGAACATAGAGATAGATAGATATATTCCTTTTTAGATTTCTAGCTTTAGATTTAACTTTTAGAGAAGGTAGAGACTTAATTTGTTTTAGTACATATATATATATATATTGTCGTATAAAAAATAATAGGGGGTTGGTATTTTATAAGAAAAAATGGATTATAAAATTAGTTTAATTAATTGGTAGCACTCTGGATATAATTTATAATAAAACAAAAGGTTTTTGAATCCGCGTAGGTTGATATGGGAAATAATAAGATTGAATAGGTTCAATAATAAATGCTTATATAAAATTATAACAAATTATTTATTTAATAAAACTAGGAGACTTAAATTTACAAAATAGATAATAATGAAATTAATATGAAATTAAATATATTGAAAGGTACCGTAAAAATAGAAATATAAATTAAAAGAAATTTAATTTATATTTTAGCAATTGTAATTATAATTAATTATTAATTATGAAAGTGTTATCACTTAGCATGAAAGAAAGGAATGGAGAGTTCATTGGAGACTTGAGTCCTGATTGTCTTCCTGCGGATTTAACTGGAACATCTATTGTGCAGCAACATTTCTCAAAAAGGGGTTGTGTATGATGTCCTTCCTGCAGGGATATGTCTGTCTCCCTCCTATGCCTGATCAAGACTAATTCAAATATCATTTTCACCAATAATGAAAACTTCGTTCCTTGTGCAGACACATGTCCCATGACCAATCGTCTTTTTCTTAAATTTAGCACGTGTTCAAAAATGAAAGTTCTAGCTTTCTCACCCTTATATACATAAAAACTGTATTTTTTAGGATTATATATTACAATATATTGTTTCAAAGTTCATTTATCTTGGTGATGTTTACACCTTTAGTTCCGTATTTTATTTATCATTAAATGGTACTAGAGTTTATTTATCTATCTATTTATCTCTGTAAAACTATAGAAGTTCTATAGTTGCAAAATGTTCCTTATAATTTTTCAAATGAATGTAAAGTGTGTAAAAATGAACAAATGGTAAAGAAAAGGAAATATTGTGCCTATGTTTGAAGTAAGCTTTCCTACAACACCCTATACCTCACCAACAATTCCTTCCTATCTACCTTTATATTGTCTGCCCGCCACCTTATTTCACAATTGAGTTTCCTAAAAACAAAAATTATTACTTGCCCCTTCTCAAATTTATGGTTTAGCTTTGTTTAATTTTTTTATAAAATTGAAAATATTGAGATTGTTGAAAGATTAGGAAAAAACTATTATTTGTTAATAATTTAGAAAAAAATTGGAGGTCAAAACTAATGTTCGAATAATTATGTAAATTTCATGAATAGTATTATAATAAGAAATATGAATTAGTCACTACCTGTATGTCAGATTAATTCATATATATATATATTATTTAATTTTATCATTATCAGTAGCTGCTAATACTCAAGGTCATTAAAATTAATATAGAATATATATATATTTATAGACATTTTTCATTAATTGCAAGTTTAAATTTTGATTAATATTTTTTGTTAAGTTAAATAAACTGTTTCGTTATTTATTTTATTTATACAATTAACTTTCACATTCTTTATTATTAAAATATTTAATAAAAATTTATATTTATATCATTTTATATAATAACTTCTAAAATTAAATTAAGTGTCATACAAAAATGTTTAATTATTATATTAAAATAAAACAAAAAACGTATTGTTATTAAAAATATTTTTATTTTAATATAACTAGGTAGCATTATCTAAACTTTTCAAACTATAGGAACAATATATTATTATTAAGAGTAGTATTATTATTTAATTATAAAATATCCAGAAAATAAAGTAGAAAGGAAAGAGAATTACAACAAAATTATATATATATATATACCATATATAGGAAAATTTGAAACTTTTGCTATGAATTGAATTATTTTTCAATGACAATTTATATATCCTTCCTATCAACTGTACGTTTTATTATAAATTTTATATAGGTATAAGTATGGTATAAATGTTATTCAAGAAGGAGTTTTTAAAATATTTTAAAGTTTAATTTTAATATAATATATATTATAAACGAGTATATATAAGTCTACAGATCATGAATTCGTTTTAATATTACTATTTTATAGAAAATGGAAATAGGTTATTTGTTAAAAATCATACAATACAATGAGTGTTAATAATATTAAATTCATTGTTTAATATTTCAAAATTATTTTTTAGTAATATTTTTTTTTTGGAAATATATTATCTTTTTATAATGAATAACTAAAATTATATTATTCAATAGAAAATATTTAGAAATAATTTGATTAAATGACTTTCCGTTAATTTTTTACTATTTATACCTAAATATAAAATAAATTAAATTTGAAAAATATTCACAATTTAATTTCAGATATGGACTATCAATTTTTTTTAGGTGATGATGATAAAAATTTACAAACCATTAAATGTATTATTTTTCATTAAAAATTAAAACCTATTAGTTAAAGGAGCCCCCGTTAAAAATAAAATGCATTCCATATTATTGTTTCAAGTTTTCTAAATCTTGTTCACATTTTTATGAAATTTGTATGTATGTGAAGGAGATAGGAGAGTAGGAAATGGATTAAGGTGGCCCAGGATAAGGACGTTTGTACGCAAAATTTTTCATTCATTTTAATTCATTTCGTATTAAAACATTTATATCTTTTTGTCTTCTTATTTAAAATATATTTTAATTTAATCAGTAAATTATTATATTATATATTTAATTAATTATATATTTTATAATAGAGTATAATCTTTCTTAATCATTTAATTTTGATATTTTATTTTCCTTGCTTGATTTTCATTGAATATTTTTAATTTTAATGAAATTTAAGAAAATCTAAAGTTAGAGATTTGAAAATTAAAATTAAACTTTTTAACGTTATAAAACTAAAGATAAACTAAAAATATATACATTCATTAATAGTATTAATTTAAATTAATTGATTTATTCGTTTTTTTATTAATTTTTCTAGACCATATAATTATTTTCCTCTCCTAAAATCATATTTTAATTTTTATATCATCAATAAATCATTTTTGTACTTAAAATATAGTAGTAATTAATAATTTAGTAATTAAACTAAACTCTCTCTCTCTCTCTCTCTCTCTAGGGGAAATATAATATTATTTAGTCATTTTTAATTGACGTTTTAAAAATAATTTTTACTTCATAAACCACTGAAAAAAAAATAATTTCTGTTTTTTATATATATATATATATATATATGTAGGGTTGGTGGCTTCGATAGTGAAGCAGATGTATTAAAAAATATCGTTTTTGTTGAAAAGTGTAGCAAAGAATATATCGTTTTTGTTTAGAAATATATACACAGGAAAAAATAAACGTCTTGGAAATCTTCGGTTCTTCGTTCTTCGTTCTTCGGGTATTTTCGTCGTTCTTCGGATATGTTCTTCTTAACGTCTTGAATCACAACGGACAACTGCTCCAACTGCTACTGCCAACTGCCACTGCCCCTGGCTAGCCTGCTACACGGCTTTTTATACCCTGCTTGTGACATCTAAGCAGAGTGGTGGGGGCTCTCGGCGACCAATCGCGTGTTAGGCACTGAACGAAGACCCAATAGATGGTTCGCTTATTATCTCCAATCGTAGGCTTCTAAGAGGGGTAGCGAGGTTTTAAATATATGTCCCAGCGCAACATGAATTTGTTTAGTCGCTCCGAGAACATCTTCATGAGAAAAATAATAAAATAAATTTCATTTGTTTTTCAGATCCTATATATATATATATATACATTACTTATATCCTTTACTTTTAAATAGAACAGAAGAAATATTATAATCAAATAAGAATAAATAAAAAGTAATTTAATCTAAATATTTTATTAAGTTAATTAAAAAGATAATTTATAGAATAAATGATTTAAGTGAAATGATATTTAAATATTAGAAACTATAATCATTCTTTATATGGGCATTACTAGAATTATTAATTTAATATTCATTGTCGGAAATAAATGGACTTCTTTACTGAGCCACAAGAGGCTCTGAATGAACCACATGGAGAATTATATAATTTTTTAAAAATATATTTCTGCTGTTGTTGATATAATAATTATATAGCCTATGTTCAAATTGAGGTATATAAGAATATTGTGATAGATATAGAAATAGAAGAAATCATAGATATCATAGAAATCGATTCAGTCAATGTTGAGTCTATAACGTCACAATTTTCCGGGGAACATACAGACAGAAAGACATGAAAAATTCTAAGGTCATTTTTAGTCATGAAATGCAAAGATATGCAAAAAATTTTAAATTGGGAGAAATGTGCAGACAAGTGCCTTTATATAAACATATAGATAAAGACATAAAATTAATTAAAATCATTGAAAATGTACTTGAATATTTGATCAATAAAACTCAATTTTTCTTTAGAAATACTATCTCTGGTGTGAATTTCAAAAATATCGTTAGAGCGGTTTCTGAGAACCCATTTACAAACAAACAAACAATTTTAGCTAGCATAATAAGATAAGACATAGAAAAAGACATAAAATTAATTAAAATCATTGAAAATGTACTTGAATATTTATTTTTTAAAATTAAAAATATTACTTTGATATTTTCAATAAATTGTTATATTACATTGGTTACTAGAATCATTCATAATTTTCATGTAATCTATGAAATATATAATAAATATAAATTAATAAATATTAAATTAGCCAATGTTTACCTTCGGTGACGCCCCACTCACTTTCTCTGACCTTCATATCAATAAAGAGATTTCAAGGTTTTGGTTTCATTACATGTATATATTATTATTAACACACAAAAATAAAGATTCATATCTATTTAATCTTAGCTATACAAATATATAAAGATATAAGTAGAAATATATATATATATATATATATATATATATAATATATATTAAATTAAAAAATAACGATTTAGCTATTGATTATTGTTAAACCAAAAAGTTAATAAATATTATTCCTAATTCCAATTATCATTTTTTCAATTTGTTAATACTCATATTTAATTAATAATTAAGTTAGTGTATTAATTTAATTATTTAATCAATTAATAGTAACCAATGGTAAAAAAAAACATTGACTGAATTTATATTTATTTATATATTTTATATTGTTATAACTAAATTTAGTCTCTAGATTCTAGAGTAATAAGATAAATAGAACAAAATAACAAATATAAATTAAAATAAATTATTATATTAAAATAAATGTATACGTTATCAAAGTAAACGATTAAATAAATCCATTATTATATTTAATAATTTTTTTTTTATTTATTTAGATGGTATAGAGAAGTTTTCTTATGCCAGTAGGAATTATTATAAAATGATTTAAATAATAGAACTTCTATTTAATTATTTTATTCAATTTATTTATAATTATAAATATTTCAGGTGTATATTTTTTCAAACAGATTGGTTGTAACTAGACATGTACCTAAAATACCATAAATGGCTCCTATGGCAAACACAGATCTTGCGCCTTGCGATTGGTATGTTGTTTTTAAAAACAAGATATTTCATACTTGATTTGTGTAATTTTCATCGATCAATTCTTTCATTTTTCGATAGTATTATGTATATATTTTTTCCGCCCCTCTACAGTTGCCGCCCATGGCATGCCTGCCATACCCCATACTAATGGTACTGACTACATATATACACTTTTGATAAAGTAATATTTATTAACATTAGTTCTCAAAATCTACAATATAATAAACAAATTCTAAAGAATATATTATTTATGTGGAATTAAAATTTATAAATATATATTTTTTTTAGTACATACTTTTGGTAAATATATTCAGATGAAAAATTTTAATGTTAAAATTTTAATTAGGTTTAGAAAATTTTAGTTTATTTATTTTTATAGTTTAATAATTGAATTTTTTTAAAGTTATCGAATGAAAAATTTAATTTGGACTCCCACAGAATTGATTTATTCAGAATATACTTATTATTTTAAAGTTTTTATGAAATTAAAACTAATTCTATTAAGTATATTTTTAAAGAGATTAAAATGAACCTCTATACATTTTTTAAAAATTTTCTTATTGAAATTATTTATACAAATCTATCTTTTCTAATTAAAACGTCCTACCTTTTTAGAATTTGCATTAATTTATAAGCCCATGTTAAGTTATTCTATTTAAATGTCAATAATTTGCCAATTCTTCAATAGGTATCGTCATTCACTGGAAAACAAATGTCTGAACTTTGTTTTGTTATTTCACGGATGGTTGGTGGTTTGGATAGGAAGCTGTATTGTATCACTTTCGAATGACAATAACTTTCATCTAATTCTCTGTTATCCGACAGTAGCATTTATTTAAACAGCTGTCATGGTGATAAATTGAATATTAAATTTTGTTATTAAATATTTTTACTGTTTTCTTTCGTAATGATAATGAAAGTATTAGTAACAAATTACATTATCTATATGCAACTATAAATAAAATTAAAAAAAAATATATTTATTTACCATGATATAGGAAAAATAATTAAATTAATTAAAGTTTCGAGTAAAAACTCTCATTTAATTTCAATTAATAATAAATTTTATAATTTTAATAATTTTTATAATATTGACTTATTTTGTTAATGTAATACATATTCTTTAATGTATATATATATATATATATATATATATATTTCAATTAAATACTAAGGGGTATAAGTAAATTTATGTTTATATATTAGAAAATAATAAAATCATATAAATATTTAGATCAGTGATTCTCAACCTTTTTTTTTACCGAGGCACACTTTTGACAGTTTAAAAATTTGGAGGCACATAAAATTGTAAAAGTTTACCATATTGAAAAATGAGGTCCCAAAAAGGTTTTACTTTTTTTTTATTTTTTATTTTTTTAGAACCAAATTGAAAAAATTTAGAAATAAACGTTTAAGAGCCTCGTAATCTCGCGGCACACTAAAGTGCCGCGGTACAGTGGTTGAGAATCACTGATTTAGATAATGTATGATAAATTAGCTTTAATAACTAAAAGAAGATATTTCTAATTTTAGCTATGAACAAAATGAAGATTAATTATCACAATTAGAAAAGACAAAGATCAATTAAAACATTTCATTATTCAATTTAATAAATTGATTAATTATATGATTTTTTTAAATTTTTCTAATCAAAAAAATGACTTTAAAAAAAATTGGTAGTTTAAAAAAAAGATTTGATTTATTTTTATCAAATTAATATGACAATTTTCAATCATTCGTATTTAATTGCAGGAAATTCATTGAAATATAACATTGATATATTTTATCATTTTAAATATTGCATAATTCCGACAAGTACAGCATTTTATATTATATATCTATTTTTATAGGTATATAGATTTTTGAGGGGCATTTTGAAGAGAGATTTATAATTAATTATAATTTTTTAACTTTTACTCTCAAATTATTACCTCTATTATTTTACTTAATAAATTTAATTGTCTAATAATTAATTTTTAATGAGAGGTATCGAATTTAAATTATTGTGAATTTTCCTTTTTAAAAAGGTGAGTTCAATACTTATAATAATGTCATTTAAAAAATAAGCATTTTAAATGAATTTTTATAACGTTTTTTTTATATTTCTGGAAGCAAATTAACAATTTGAAAAAATAATCATACTAATAAATATGACTTATAAAGTATTATTATAAATAAATTAATTATAAATTCAATTCAATTTTAAATTCTAATTCAATTTTCAAAATGCTTAATTATTATATATGTATTTGGTTATGAATGATTAATTTTTCCTAAGTAATAAGCAAAATTTCCTTCTTTCTAAAACACCCAATAAGACTGGATTATTTTTTAAAGTATAATAATAAAAGTAAAAAGTTTTAACAAAATATTTTATTTTGTAGTTATGCACGTATATAAATTGTATTATCTATTTTTATAGAGAAAGTTGAATAATTAATTTAAGTACTTTAATAATAATTTTAAAATTTTAAATAAATATATAATTGCATAATAAATATTTTTAAATAAATTTTTTATGACTAACTATGTATTTATGATGATGCTTTCTACCAATTTATTCTATCATTTATATTTGAATAGTAAGATACATTACCTATTATTTTTATTATCTCGCCAGGTAGTAGTATTGTGATCACGAAAATTTTCGATTTCGAGATTTTGATGTTTTTATACGTTTTGAAGGTCCTTGAGTCATTTTCACTAACAATAAGGTTGAGAAAAATGTCTGTATATTTAGACAAGATTACGCAAAAACAATTTGAGCTAGAATAATGAAATTTGGAACACGGGCATTATTCAAAATTCTTAGTTTTCTATCAACTTTTGAGAAATTTAGTTTCGGAAGAGAACTATCACCTACCTACCACGTTTTTATTTTTTTTTTCTACTAAACTGATCATAAAAATAAAGATATATTTTTGATAGTTTTTCTTTCACATTATTAAAAATTCAAAAAAACTGCTATATATAGAATTTCAGCTTGATTGAATCGCTGAAGTACCGGAATTAATTTATTAAATTTACACGTTAACTACCATCCACGCGCCATTAAGTGGTTTAATAAATATTATTTATTAATTTTAATTTATGATTTAATTAATTCAATTTAATTTAAATATAATATATGCGTTAATTAATCCAATTCAAATTTGCGAGATAGTCGCGATTGGAGACACTCCAGTTTAAATAATAATTTAACTTAAAAAATGGACAAAAGAATCTCAAGAACGCTAAAGATTGACACTATTATATTCCGTTATATAAGAATATTTTATTTTATTATTTGTTTGAAAAAAATAAAAGAAAAATAATAAATTCTTAGGTTCATTGACAATCCTAAAAGCTTTCACATGTTGAATGTCAATCAATAAAAGGTGAACAAATGATTCTTTGAGTTCTTACCTGAATTTTAGAAGTTTTAGATGGACAATCGAAAATAAACCTATGTTTATATTATTTTGCAACATATATTATTTTTTTTCTATGAAAATGCTATCATTGAAATAGTGGATTTATATAAATTCAAAATTATTTTTTTTATTTAAAATCATCTTAAATATATAGATTGTGATCGTAAGAATAATTTAATTATAAATTTGATCTCATCTTAAATCAATGATATATTTTTACATTAATAATTAATTAACATAAAACGTATACTTATAATAAGTGGTGCTCTTTAAACTAAATGAATTTTTTTTGAAAATTTTATTTAACTCGTAGACCTTTTGGTGCGAGTTCTCCCCACGGTGTCCTGCGCATGAAAGACTTTGTTCACATTTCACCCCCCTGGAACTTCAACATCATCTCTACCTTCCTGGTATTTTATATAAATAAATATTTTTAAAAAATAAATATATTCATAAAAAATTTCATTTTGAAAATTTGACTACTGCGACTAATGATTATTATTCATATAAACAGAAGATTTGTTTATAATTTTAAAATTAATTTAAAGTTTTTCGCTCAATTTAAATTAAAACATGTTTAGATAGTTAATGTTAACGGATTTTAATTATGCTAGAAAAAACATCTTAACGATATTTTTAGATTATAATTATAAAAGAGGAATTTTACTTAAAAAAAATCATCATACCCAAATAAAAATTATCATTTTTTTGAAAATTAAATTTATTTAAATTTTAATTGAATTTTAAAATAATATAATATAAATAATAATATAATTAATAAATAAAATATAATATTTTAATTTCAACATTTTAACATTGCTATCTTCAGAATGATCTCGTCATGGGCTGAAACCACCCCGATTATTGTAAATTAGTTAGAAATAAAAAAAAAATGTTCACGATAATATAATACTATTATTGTTAGATTAAATTAAATTAAATTAAAAATCTTGAAAATGTAATCCTTTTTCTATAATCTTCATTAATATTTGCAAATAATTATAATTAATGTTTTAATTGATAAAATCAAATACTAATGTGTAATTATCGATAATATTCATAATCGTATAAATAAATATATATGATAACATATCATAGAGTTAAATAAACATTTAATTATTTTAAATAAATAAAATACACCTATATATTGATTGTTTAATGTTTAAAAATTAAATCATAATATCGTATTTTTAAACTGAAATAATACATTTTTATGAAAATTTTGTAGTTCATAAATTTAATTTTTTTATTAATTTAAACATATTTTAGATTTTAATTATAAAATCCTTCATTCCTCTGTTTAGATATTAATATTTTCTCTGTTTCAGAAGAAATTTTGAAATTTCAAATTTATTTTTCCTATTCATATTGATCTATGATAGATTGATCAATTTTAAACATTAAAAATATACTACCATTTTTAATATTACATACTAATCACCTTAAGATAAAATATTAATCATGAATATATAAAAATATATATTGTAGGATTTTCACAAAATATTTTCACAATGAATGTCATCAACACAGTAAAGATAATAAATAATTAATAATCACTTAAAAAAAAGGATCTAACTTTACTTTTTACTATCTCGCCAGAGAAATTTGGTATACGGGCGAAAAATTCGTAGTTTTATTTCAACTTTTGAGAAATGTAGCTCAACCTACTACGTTCTGATTTTTTTCCCTCTAAACTGATCGTAAAAATAAAGATATATGTTTGATAGTTTTTTACATGATTAAAAATTGTATCAAACTGCTACAGTGGCGCAACCAGGGGGGGGGGGGGGTTTGGGGGTTAAAACCCCCCCCAGGAGAGAAAAAAATATAAATTGCTGTATATTATGTACTATATTACAAATAGAAAAGAAAAAAAAATTCTTACAGTATACTAATTCTTAGTGTATAATAAGTTTATTTTATTTTAAAAAAATTTTAACAAAAATAAAAATTGCTTATTTTTTCGTACAGAATTAAATATAAGAAATAAATTATTTTATTATTTCTCCCAGTGGCGCAACCAGGGGGGGTTTTGGGGGTTATAACCCCCCCCCCCCCCCCAGGAGAGAAAAAAATATTAAAATTGCTGTATATTATGTACTATATTACAAATAGAAAAGAAAAAATATAATCCTTCTTTTTATTTGAAAAAAAAAAATTCTTAAACCATAACTTAGTGTATAATAAGCAAGTTTATTTTATTTTAAAAAAATTTTAACAAAAATAAAAATTGCTTATTTTTTCGTACAGAATTTAATATAAGAAATAAAAAAATTATTTTATTATTTCTCCTAAATCATGAAAAACAAAAGACTTAATATAAAATTACTAGATGATTGTGAAATTTTCCAATTTGACTATTATTTAAATATAAAATAAATAAAAATATTACTCAAATTCTAAATATTTTTTATTAATAATACATTAATTGCTAATTTCATAAAAATTATGAAGCGAAGACTAATTCTTTCAAAATGGAAACGGGTAAAAATCCCTAAAGGAAAATATCCATAAAAGTCAAAAATCCCTAAAACCGAAAATCCCTAAAAGCGAAAATCCCTAAATAAAAATATCGCTGACTGAAAAAATCCCTAAAAGAAAAAATCACTAAAAACAAATTTTTTCATTTTTGTATTAATTTTAATTGTGACTCAGAAAAGTAAATCACAGGGTGAGCATGACACCCAGTTGCCTGAGACACGACCTCCCAAGGAGGTAATCGGGCCTGGACCGAAAGTAGGGAAAAATAGGTCAAAAAATACATACATATGGCCCAGACACGTGATTTTTCCAAAAAAAATAGGGGTGTCAAATTCGTATGTAAAATAAAGGGAATTTACTCAAATTTCGTTTATTAGCATACGTTTTAATAGCTTAATGATTCCAAATACAAAATACACCATTTGCACCGTATATTTCACCAGGGAATATATAACGCAATTTGTGAAATTTACAATCATCAGAGGTTGTCTTTTTCATTTTGCTCAATGCATTTAGAGAAACATCAAATCAATGCCAGAGAAGTTTTGAAGCTCTATAATGATATAGATAATCCTGACAACTCCACTCATTTACGAACTCTTGCAGCTTTGGTTTTGGTACCACCATCAAAAGTCATTGTAGCCTACCAAGCATTAGCTGGACGACCAACAGGGCAAAATTCCGTGATCTTTTTTCTTACTTCGAGCGCACTTGGTTAGGTGAACAATATTTGGCTGGCTTTTATGACCCCGAATTCGACATTGGATCATTGGAACATCTACGATGCCACTTTGATGGGTTTGCCTCGAACAAACAATGCATTGGAAGGTTACAACACTGCTCTTCGTTCACGCTTGGGAGCTTACAAGACATCAGTATGGAACCTGATTAAGCAAATCCATATTGAGCATAACCTTATCTCTTTAGAAATCTGTCGTGATGTTCGTGGTAAGAAGCCTGATCCACCAAGGAAACGAATCCGCGATTCGCATGATGAGCTTCTAACCATAATGAAGGCAAACCATGAAAAATGGGACGCTAAAAAACCAGATGGAACAGATGTGATGACACCAAGAATGATGTATAACTTATTCAAGTCTCTTCGGCTATTCATTATTAAATAAGTAAAAAAAATTAGGGAAATTTTTTATTTAGGGATTTATTTTTTTAGAGATATTTTACTTAGGAATTTTTGCATTTAGGGATTTTTTTCCAGAGATTTTTACATGATTTCTTTCAAAATATCCTGCCACTACGGACGGACGAAAAGATTTCGAAATCTTAAAGTAGTTTTTTATAAATAACTCCTTTATTATTATGTTTAGGTAAAAATGAATATAATGAAACTTTTAGTAAATTCGATTTCCTATAAATTTAATACGATAGTATAATTCTCATAAAAATCGGTATTTATTGAGAAAATCAATAAAATGTGTGCTTTGATACTTTAAAAAAATTAGGGATTAAACTAACCTTACTTATGGTCCGATCTTGTCCAAAAACAATCCAATCCCCGCCCAAAAAAAAAACATCTAAATATCAAATTTCAAGACAATATCTCATTTTGTCTAGACGTAATCTCGGTAACGAACTGCCGGCCGGTTCAAAAAATTTTTTTTGCAGTTTTGGATTCAGAACCGTCTGAAAAGTGGAAATCTCGAAAAATCTCGGAGAAAAAATTTTCAAAATTTTCCGACCATCGTATAAGCTATCATTCCATGAGGAAAGCTAAAATGATTTACCTATAACTGGAAAAAATATTTTCTTTCTAAAACTGTGAATACGAGTAAATAAAATACAAAATTAAATTTTTTTGCCAGATTTTGTAAAATCAGTGTTTCATTTACAAAACTTTTTTAAATATTTAATATAAAAAAAAAATCTTAATGAAAATTTGTCTTTGAGACAGCCCCCGGGGGGGGGGGGGGCGCCATAGGAAGGTGGAGCGGCTAGTCAAAACCCCCCCCCCAGGATCAAATCCTGGTTGCGCCACTGAACTGCTATATATAGAATTTCAGCTTGATTGAATCGCTGAAAGTACCAGAATTAATTTTGTAATACTGCAAATCACTCGCCAGCACGTGACGTGGTGCCATCAACATTGAACCAAACACGCGCTGGTTTATTAAATATTATTTATTAATTTTAATTTATAATTTAATTAATTTAATTTAATTTAAATATAATATATTTGTTAATTAATCCAATTCAAATTTTCGAGATAGTCGAGTGACGACACTTAAGCTTATTTTATAAGTGATTTTGAAATTATTTTTTATATTCCCACTGATTAAATACAACTAAACCTGAAAGAAAAACAATGTTCAACAATCAACAATTGTTTTCTTTTCAAAATTTAAATAATCATAAAATAGTAGATAATTTATTTTAATTTTATTTTATTTTACCCTATTTTATATTCTCTTTGTAGTATTACACTAAATAATTGATTTATTCCGGGAAATTGATGCTCTAATTGTTTATTGAGAATTGATAATAGTGCGAAGTTCCCTTCGAAAACTACAATATCATTTAATTAAAGGCTGCGTTATGACGTCACGCTGCGCTGCCTAACTCTGCTGCGTTCTCCCTGAGCCGGTCATTCTGTGAGCGAGTGCTGTGCTATGCACATCTCAGTGTCGTTTCTTATAGTGTGCCTGGCCTCGGCTGGCTTCAGCCAGGAGGCCACCAACGTCCCCGATCTTACCTCGACCCCCTTGTCAATTACCAATGCTTCTTTAGGACCAGCACCGGAAACTGGTGTTATACACCTGGATAATACTCAATTAATCATGGATACAAACACCAATTCGGAGACTTCAACAACAACATCAACATCAACATCATCCACAACAACAACAACACCATCACCTGAAAAAGTAGCTGAAGCTGGAAATAAAACAGCGGAAATTATTGCTCAAACAGCGCAGAATGTTACCATTCCAACACAATTTCCTGAAGGGGTTTGTGGATATACTCGAACTCCGTAAGTCACGCAATCACCTTAAACAGTCATTAAAATCGCTGCTCCACTTTTTCCCTATTGAATTCTGTCCAATTTAGATAAATGAAACAAATTATTTAGTTATTTATTTTTCCTTATAACGTCATTCGACTATTAATATGAAATTATCCTCGATAATAAATTATTATAATCCCATATCATTAATTATTCAATTCCCTGTTTATTTCAATAATATATACTTATTTATATATATATATATATATATATATATTCAAACTATTGCAAAAACAATTTATACCAGTATAAGTAAAGAGATACTTGAGAAAGTGTCTGCCCATCTCCTTTAAAGAGGTCACCTAGTTAAGAGTTTGAGATATACATAGTATAATACAAAAGCGAAAATTTACCAAAACACTTATAAAATTCTATGCCAATAATTATGCCTCATCATTATTATAATCAAATCTCACTAAATAAGTTGCTCATTAAGATTTCTTATTAATAACAACACAAGAAAATAATTATATACCAGATATTTAATTAATATATCAAGTCAGAAATAATGTTAAAATTAAAATAATTATTTTTTTTCATTACTTATTTTAAAAATAAATCAATTAAATCAATATTATTAAGATATAAATATATAAAATTAAAATTTAATTAAATGCATATTAGACTAAAATAAATATCAAAATTATTTTATGTTGGATTATGAATTTATCTATAACCAATGGTATATTGGGAGGGGAACGCTGGGGAACGACGTTCCCTCACCTTTTTTCAGAACCGGAACGCGTTCCAGTACTTTTTCATGTCCAGACAACTCCGAATTAAATCTACGTTAGAATTTCTTTTTTTGTGTTCGTTTGCTGAAAATAGGACTTTTTTTTGCTCCCACTATGCGTTTCCTTATTTCTTATTTGACCAATAAATCACTGTTTTTTATAACTTAAGAAAATATTTCCTTCAATCAATAATAATTAATAGTCCCTAAATAAATAAATAGATCTATTTTTTAAAGGAGTATAATATCACTTATCTATATACTATTATGTTTACTTATAATTAATGGAATTCTCTAAATATCTAGAGAATTTTTCAATCAATTTTAATTCTTTTGAAATTATATTTTATTATGTTTACCTAATATATATACGATTATTAATTGGTGTATCTCTTACAGATGTCCTGTTCATTGTAAAAATAAATAAACATTTCACAAAATCTAAAAGAATTTGAAATTCTTATTATTGATTTATATTTTCAAATATATATTTATTTAAATTGATTATATAATTTAATTGGTAATAAGAATTGATAAAAAATAATATTTTAATTTTAACATTAATGTTGAATTGATGTATAAATTAAATAAATATTCAGATAAATAAAAGTGAAATTTTATAGATAAATCACCTTTAGAAAATATACATTATGTGATTGCTTTCAGTCTTTTATGGTAAATGGATTTGTTTACTTCTTTATCAGTTCAAGGTTGTAATTTTATTTATTTACAAGGAACTTATTACTTTCTGGCATAAGTAATTGTAAAATATTGCAATCATGATGAAAATGTGACTTTAAGATTTAAATATTTTTTTTAAGTTTCAAGGCCTGGGAAACCATGATGATTACATTTATGTAGGTATGTACTTTAAAGCCGATTCTTCTACTTAATTTTTGGAAGAGAGGTTATATACCCTGAAAGAAAATATTTTTTTACAAAACATTACAAAACAGGATATATAGTATGGACTTCCGAATCCTCCGGAAGTGATGCCAACTTTTTTCTAGTCATTTTGAAAATATTTAAATGTCTATAAGAAAATAATTTTAATTTCAATATTTTATATTTTTTATTTCATAATTTTAAATATTAACTGATATATTAATATTATTTAAATGTTGAATAAAATCAAACATAAATAATATAAATAAAATAACAACATATAATTTAATTCATTAGAGGTTAGAGGATCCCGTTGCGAAAGTAACACATTTCATTCCATAAATTTCTATGTTTAAAATTTGTGTAAAAATGGTTTTAACTTTTTTATCAAAAACAAAGCCTTATTAAAATTTTGGATCAAATATTTTTTATTTTTAATTTAAATTTTAATGTATGGTAGATTTGTGGTTATAGTCCTTGAGATAGAAGGATTGAACCTTACCAAGCCCAATTAGTTTTGAGATTAAATAATTGATTTAAGTGTAAAGGCTCAATAAAAACCTAAGTATATACTTTTTAATTGATTTTATTATTTTATTTATGTTAAAAACTTATAAAATTAAACTTCCCGCTTGGTGCTAATCAATTAATAATATCTCTATTTATTAGAATTAATATTTGCTTGATTTCATTTTAATTTTTTATCTGTTCTTTAAAAGATTATTAAACATATTTTCAACTAAGTATTATTTGTATCATCATATGATTTCTTATAATTATTTATACGTCACTCTCTTTCTAATAAAACTGATAAAAAAATAAATATATAATTATTAAAAGAAAAAATTATTAATAATTAATCAATTTTATTTAAAATTATTAATAATTAATCAATTTTATTTAAAATTATTAATATAAAAAATATATATAAAGAACTATAATGATAAGGTCACAGATGATTTGTTTACTTCTAAGAGACCTTTATTAGATTCCCTTGGCACCAATTTGATTTGATTTTTATTATTTTAATATTTCAGAACCGTTTATATTTATATTTATCAATTTTATTGATTAAGTAAAGGAAATAACTTTTACTTTTTAAATATTATTATATTTAGAATAAAGATTGAAATTCCCATTTATTCTTTCTTTCCCCTTTATTCTTTAAAATTAAATTTAAATAAATTTCTTTAAAAAGAAATAGTAATTCTAAATATTAAAAATAATAATAATATACATTTTATCATGAAATTTATTTATTTAATTCTGTCTATCTTATTGACAATACGCAACTCTCCGTGGCATCACACTTTTCTGAACCACACCCATCCGACTCTCTCGCTTACTCTCCAAACTCTCTCACCTCCCTCCTACAAATATGTTTCTCGACAGTCTTTTCACTCCTATCCTAGCCATGTGTTCTATTTTATGACCCTTAATTTGTTTGATACTTTGAGAAGTGTGGTTACTGCGGCCAAGAACTTTCGAGTTCCGTAGAGCCAAAGAGTTAGATAGATTCATTTGTTTGAAGATGCATAGAGATAATGTGATTCCTGGTTTCATAGTGTCCATCATTCCCAGCTCATATTCTTCCCCCATATACACATACATATATATATAACCTTATTTTCAATTATTCTAAATCTATTTTCGTCTCCCAAAGTCATAGACCGCGCCTCCCCTCGTAAATATAACCAGTTAATAATTGTTGTATATATTTTAATTTTGATACACTTAAATACAAATTTTTTGATGAACAAAGACTTTTTACTGTATTATAACAAGCGTTACACGATATCATAAAATAAATAAATATTAAATTTTCAATAAGATAGGACTAATTACTCAAAAAGAAATTAATAAATTATAAAATTGATTATGGATTGTATAAATAAAATCTATTTTTTATGTTATGAAAATATTCTTCTATAGAGATTATATCTGTGTTATTATCATACATGTAGAATGTATTTCAAACAAAAACCAAATAAGAATGAATTTCATTTGATTAATGAGTATTTCTAGTTGGCTTTGAGTGAGGAAACTTTGCCGCCTATTCATTCTGATTTTTAATTATATTCAGGCACAATGCTTGCCTGTGCTTGGACATATAAAAAATATTTTTTTAGAACGGAAAATAAATATTAAAATTATAAAAAAACCTATATATAAAATTATATAATCTCTTTTGTTATACTAAATTTATCATTTTTATTATAGAACCATCGTCATCTAATCTGCATATTTTGAAGATAGATTTGATCATTGTCTCAATCAATGCATACTTTCAAAATTATTTTTAAAAAAAGATTAACAGCAATTTAATCTTTTTGAAAAGAACTTAAATATTACAAATTCAAAAAAAATTCTTTTATATATGAATTTTTTTTCTTAAAAGTATAATAAAAATTTGAGCATATTATAAAAATTATAAACTTGTAATGTAAAATTTTCTGAAATAATCATTTTATTGAAATTAATCATTTGCTATATACAATGTGTCAGCCACATTTGCAATCTGATAGTGACATATATTATTTGCCTCACCCGATTCATTGAATTATTTATTTTACTTACATATTATTTTACTAAAAGTTAATTATAGATATATATTATTTTGGAATTTTGGAATGAATAGCTAAATATCTTTTAAAAATTATATAATAGATCCTGGTTCACAGATTTCTTGATATTTTGAAATAAATATTTTTTATGAACTGAGAAAATTGTTTTAAGAATTTTGCGGATCTATCGGGCGATAATAATAAATTGGCTAGACTGATTAAAAAGAATATCCTGCATTATACTTTTTTTATACAACACAAATCTTCATTAAAGGTTTAAAACCTAAATTATTTTTTTTTTTTTCAATATATAAATTGATTGATTATCTATAAAAATTCAATAAACAAATTAAGTTTAAAATAATAGGGAATACCAATACTCTGAAAATTTATTAATATTTGTGTATAGACACACAATATTCTTATAAAATATAAAATTTACAGTACCTGGGACACGGGACACCGAGCTCTCGCTCGACCCTTTAAAAAAATATTGATATACCATTCTTTAATTATTTATTACAATTATTAAATGTTACATCCTTGCATCAATTTGATTAAAATAAGTGGAACTTGGGGTCCTCAATATTAATACCTGATTCACCGACTCGCCATTCAAATAATTTAAAACAACATAAATTAAAAAAAAATTAGTCATAAAATATACACCCCTTAAACGTACGTAGTAATACACTGGAAGACAGAAAAGAATGGCCTTAAAAAATTATTTATTTAGAGATTAAAGAGACAATTTAGCTATGTTGCTTTTATGCTTTCCTTACACGGTACATTATTAGATCATTAAAAAAATGATTCCAATTTATCGAATTTGGCTGGTAATACTAATAACTGGTTCACCGAGTTACCATTCCAATAATTTAAAAGAACTTAAATGACTAATAAAACATATACTCCTTAAACGTATGTATTAATGAACCGAAAGACTGAAAAGTAGACCAATACAACAGTTATGAATATAACATAAATATTTTTAATTTTATTTCATTTATAAAATAAGATAAGATTAAAGAAAGCTCTGGCTGTGACGCCATGAAGGGTTGTGACGTCATATACATTTAAAACTAATGAAAATGATTTTTCCCAGAGATGTAATCAATAAGACTCGATTTTTCATTATAAATACTATCTATGATGTGAATTTCAAAGAAATCGATCCAGTGGTTTCTGAGAACTCATTTACAAATATACGAGTATATATAGGTATATATACAATTTTAGCTAGCATAAGATTAAATTCTTTTTACTACACAGCAGCTGCTTAATGAACCAGGTTCTAAATATATATATACCAATGGTACTTTCAAATCACATAGGAAAAATATACAAGTATATACATATACAGATGTTTATAATATAGTCTTTAATTTTTATATTTTATTATTTTTTTTTTTTTTTTTTTGTAAAATTTAATTTATTTAAAAAATATTTCAAGTTCATTACATTTTTTGTCATTTGAATGAAAAAAAAATCAGCGCTTATTCACATTTTCAAAC
The DNA here is from genome assembly GCA_963082975.1 of Labia minor. Taxonomy (NCBI): domain Eukaryota; kingdom Metazoa; phylum Arthropoda; class Insecta; order Dermaptera; family Spongiphoridae; genus Labia; species Labia minor. The sequence continues at coordinate 75,222,722 of OY720344.1, forward strand.
GTGAAAATATGATTCATTAGATAAAAAAATGAACAAATTCTCTAAGTATGAAATAATTATATTATTTATTTTCCTTGAATAATAATTCAGAAAAATTTTCGAAAAATTAATTCTGTTTAAATATTAATATTGATATTATTTATTTTAATCCTTAATTTTAGATTTTTTTTTTGATCTTCCACTCCCAGAATAAATTCTGAATATGGATTGATGCTAATCTATCGTTGTTGTTCATTAAACTTATAATATATATATATAAACAAATTAATTAATTCAAACTATAAATAATGAAATAGGTATAAGGAAAATACTTTATTTATTAATAATAATCAATTATCATTGTTTAAATTAATTTTAAAAAAGCACTAATTCCTATTTTGTTCATTATTTTTCCAATCTTGATTTATTTATTTTACAGAAATTTCATTTGTTTTATTTTTCACAATTAAATCAAATAATATCCTCAAAAAATTTTAATTATTTCTTTTTAAAACTCATCAGTTGGTAATTAATTTTGAATTTATTTTATTAACTATTTAATTAGTAACTTATAACTATATAAGTCTAAATTAAATCAATTTAATATAAAATATTTTTTCAAAATCTTTTTTCTAAATGATAATGGTCATTTTAAATTTTGATTTAATATAGTAAAAAACTAAACACAAAACAAATATTTTATTTTTAAAAACAATTTTTATTCCTAATATAAATAATAATTAATTCATTTTAATTAATATATTCATATAGAATTAAATTTTTATTATAAAACTAGAAAATTTAAATTTATTTAATTCTTAATCTGCTTTTAAATTTGATGGATCGTATATTATATAAAGCAACCCTTTTCGGGGATATTATTAAAGATTCCAGCCGGAGATAAAATGCACGACGGGATTTCCCGGCCCATAAAGGTCCTAAACATCGGTGATTGATATTAAAAAGTGCGGAATGCATTTTATGATGGATGAAAGCATGGCCCCCTCTGACCTCGATTCCGAGATGAGCCCCATTTGATAAAAACACCGTCATCTACATTATTCACAACGCTATGTATTTACATAAGGCAACAAGTTATTCAGTGCGATATCATTTATGAAAATCTCATTTCAATTTGCCTGATCATTAATCAATTCAATCATCTTTGCATGGTGATAATTTTTAATAATAATTCTTGACATTTTAAATTTACATAAATTTATTCCTTTATACGATATAATATATTTCCAAGTTTTTTTTTTAAATAATGTAAATTTTTATTATTCTTAAAACAAACTTTGTTGAATTTTCAATATCTACAGGTGGATGTTTCCCATAAAGTTGTTCTGGATTTTTCTTTAGTATTTTGATCGATGAACCATCCATAACAAGATAAAGCGTATAAATATATATTTATATGTTTTATATGTTATATATACATATATATTATATTATATTATATGTTATATATATAATAAATATTGCTACATAGATATATATATATTATTGTGTGAAAGTGTTTAATTTTATTCTAATATTTATTTTTTTATATTTAATTATTATTATTTATTTTAAATATTATTTTTTCTTACTATTTATTTATTATACTTATTATTTATTTATCTTAGACATAGTCAATGAGGACCTTTTCACAGTTTCTCGATTTAATTGATTTATTTACATCTATATAAGAAAGGTAATCCAACAGACTGCAACAACTACAGAACAATAGCCCTGATATCACACGCCAGCAAAAAAATGCTCAATATTATCAACGAACGACTCAAGGCATGTACTCTACCTCAAATATCTGAAGTGCAGTCCGGCTTTATGCCAGGAAAAGGCACCAGAGAACAAATTCTGAACGTAAGGCAGATTATTGAAAAAGCCAGGGAATATAATGTGAAAACGATTTTGTGTTTCGTTCACTATAAAAAGGCTTTTGACAAAATAAGGTGGGACAGAATGTGAGAGGTGCTTGAAGATATAGGAACACCCACGCATCTCTAATACAACTAATAAAAAACCTCTACGAATCCAACACCTCAAGAGTAAGAATTGAGAAGACTCTTTCGTCAGAATTTACCACAGAAGCCGGCGTAAGACAGGGATGCATCCTATCTCCGATTCTCTTTAACGTTTACGGCGTAACTATAATGCGCACCGTTTTGGACTCCTGGGAGGGAGGAATAGAAGTCGGGGGAAGAAAGATCAACAACCTCAGATATGCTGACGACACTCTCATTCTAGCAGCTGATGAAGAAGAACTAACAACGATAATGATGAAGCTGGAAGTCGAAAGTAAAAAGTACGGTCTGGAGATCAATGCTGATAAAACTAAAGTAATGATCATAGACCGTGCTCACAACAACCATCCTCAATCAGACATCGCGGGCTTTCAGGTGGTTGACAGCTACTTGGGTTCTATATTAAACAACCAGGGCCAATCAGAACCAGAAATACGCCAAAGAACAGCGATAGCCCGAGTATCTATGACCAAATTCTCAAAGATATGGAGAGACAAAAACATCACAATGGCTACAAAGTTGAAGCTAGTCAACTCACTAATTTTTTCTATCGTCACATACGCAGCAGAAACGTGGACAATGAAAAAAGCCGACCAACTGCGCATAGATACATTTGAAATGTGGTGCTATCGCAGATTATTGCGGATTCCCTGGACCGCTCACAGGACAAATGCATCAATACTTAAAGAACTTAACATCTAAAAAAGACTATCCTCAAAAATAAAATCAAAGATGCTGGCATATTTTGGTCACCTAGCCAAAAGAGTTGAGGGCTTAGAGAGACTCGTTATTGAGGGGAAGGTAGCCGGCCGACGCCCACGAGGGCACTCCCCGAAAAGATGGGCTGATCAGGTGGAGCAGGCTGTAGGCCGAACTCTTCAACAATCCATCCACATGGCCCAAGACCGAGCTTCATGGAGGACAACTGCGGAAGGCGTCACATGACTTCACCACGCTTATTTGAGGAGCAAACGGACTGAAATAAATATTTACATCTTTATTTATCAGGGATAGTATTTCCCACTTTTCATTTCGGATTAATTTTTTTCTTTCTTTCGGGTGATTCAGTCAAAGAGAGAGTAATACATGACGGCATGGAAAAGATCATGTTTGCTTGCTTGTGACTCAGTGGAGATGACTATATTTTTGATACTCTATTTTTAATGAAAAATATAGCCAGATACAGAACCGACCGACGAATTGAAATAAATTAATTTCCAAACAACATTATTAGTAATTATATATATATAAAGTATCAAAAAAAAATATTTTTAAAAGTTGAATTAAAATGACTAAATTATATTATCTTGGTTTTTATTTTTAGTTTAATTACTCAATAATTAAATGTATTATGTATTATATATATACATATATATTTAACTCTAAACATAATATACCTAATATGCTGCGACCAAGAACTTTCGAGTTCCGTAGAGTCACAGAGATAGATATAAAATAGAACAATATTTATATTTTGTACAAATTGATAATACTAATAAGAATGATCCGAAATCGAATCGTGCATTCACTGTATATAACAAAAAATATAATTATTTAAAAAACTCCTTCAAATTATATTTACTTGTTTATTGTATTTAACAAAATTATACCCTCTCGTGATTTTTTCTAAAATATTTAATATTTGATCTTTTATAAAAAAAACTAATTAAATAAGTTGACCTGTGGCCAGGTCCGAACCGACCGACGGTTTGAAGTAAATTAATTTCCAGCTACAGAAACAATTTCAAATAATTTTAATATATCTATTAATGTAATAAAAAACAGATAGGCATATAACATAAATATTTTTAATTTTATTTTATTTATAATATATATGTAAGACCAGGCTGTGACGTCATGAATGGTTGGATGACGTCATATAATTTTAAATCAAGAAAAAACTAATAAATATGATTTTCCCGAGGATAAAACCAATACAAAAGGAATGATTGGTGGTGATATATAAAAAAATCTCCTCATGTGAAATTTGGTGTGAAAATAACCCTTCCCTTCCTATCGTCGATCGTTAATACTACCACTTCCGGTTTCCGGATTTGCACCAAAAGTTGATCAATTCATCCCACTGATGCATTAAGTAAATATACCAAATTTCATCAAAATCCGTTTAGCCGTTCAGGCTGTACACATCTATACGGACGGGCAGACGGACAGACATCATGCTAAAAATACATTTTTCTGTTTAGAAAATGCATGATTCGTGGAGATATGTAAAAATCTCCACATGTGAAATTTGGTGTGAAAACAATACCTCCCTTACTATCGTCGGTCGGTAAAAATATTCGTAATGGCAAAATATTATTAGTAATATTGTAATCAAGCGTGAAAAATGTTTTTCATATTATTTATAGTATGATGAATATAGGAAAAATTTAATTGTTTTTTTGCTTCTATTGAAGGTAGAGTGGTAGCTTTTCATATCAAAGGGATGTTAGTAATGTTGTTTTTGATCTAAACCAAAGCGAGTTTGATTTAATAGTGAGTGATTGAAATGAGTAGAGAAATAGGAAATGAGATTGCTATTCAAATTAGTTAAGTTTATCTAATTTGTTTCAAAGAGTATAATGCTGGATCCATTTCTAAATCAACTATCATCAATATAAAGTTATATACTTAGCCTTTGTATAACTTTAAAATGAAATTAAATATTGCTAAAGTCTTTAAAATTCATAATAATCAAATTTAATTTATTGTATATTTATTTTCAAGTTGATACAAAGCTATATAGAAATTTTGAATAAATATTAAAATTTAAAACATCTTGGTTATTTATACTTATTTTAATGAGTATAACGATCCCTATTATTCCATATTTATTATTTGATGAAATTTATTTAGCTGACTCTCTCATTATTACGCCTTAGGATAAATGAGAATAATGGTTTTGAATTTATTATAATATTATAATAAATAAATATATGCAAGTATATATTTATTTAATGATTACAGACTTTTAAATAATAATTATTAAATTTCTTTGAAAATGGACCTCTCATCAATTATAAATATTAAAAAATATTTTCACTAAGGCAAAATAATTTGAGAATTTTCAAATTGCAAAGAATATTATATATTTTCAATAAATAATTAAACATTATTATTAAAATTCATTAGTATATATTAAAATTATAAATATGAAGATATTCTCCAAAAAATTTTTGTTAGTTTTATTATATGGGTGTTGGGCGTGGTCTATGACTTTATGTGACAAAAATAAATTTTAAATATTTAAAAAAAAGGATTCTTCGTATCATTTATAGGTTGAAGAAAGTTGAAATCACTGGGGAAACTGCATAACAAGGAATTACCTGACCTCTATGCATCTTTATCTAAAAATTAGTTCATAAAATCTATAGGATAACTAGAATGAGGAGAAATTATTGGCGAGAATTTTATTTATGAGGAGATAGTTAAGCGATCGATTAGTCTATGACTTTTTATCGGGGAAGTGAAGTAGTTGAAAGAGAATAGGAATTAATCAATTACAATGATTGTTTCATTTACTTGGGTACCAGTAAATGGATCCTAAACATTTTCGTTCTTTTTACTTATTGCTAAATAACTTTATCTTATGGTGTGGTTGCTCTTTGATAGAAGTTTTAAATTTGTTTTAACTTTTATCCCCACAACGCAAATGGCCTAGCAACTTTAAAGATCAAACATGTATAGACAGTTAAACGTTTATTTTTTTCAAGGCTTAGCCAGTATTTATTTTCATTTTCATTATTTTTTTTCTATTTATTTTGAAAAACTTTTTCCAGAATTATCTGCTTGTTAAATAAATTACAAATAAAATCAATATTTTATTATTTTAAAATATATTTTTGTGAATTCGAATTTTACATTTTTATCGTATTTACATTTCACTTGCAAGAAATTACTGCACTAATTAATTGTATTGTACTATTAAAAACAACGAAAATAAAATAAAAATAATAAAAAAATATTTTTTACGAATAATATTATAATATTAATATTAATAATATTAATTTATTTTTTATTTATTTATTTATTTTTATTTTTTTTATAATTTATTTATTAAAATATCATATCATTAAATAATTCCATGAAATCTAATGGATTTCAATCAATTTTTCTGATTAATACTAAATTATTACTATTCTGTTAATATTTATATACCGATTATAATTTTAAAATGTGGTCTCTGTAAATTATATACTATCTAATTATTTACATGATAGATTGGTAGTTTATTAACATTTCAAAAGATATTAGAATGATTAAATTAATTTGTTAGCAGATAAATAAATGATTTTCAAGTGGAAGAAATAAATGAGTACTTTCATTCACGAGAACAAGTAAAATTGAAATTAACCCTAGAATGAAGAAGCAGGAGATAATTAAAATGATTGATGGTAAAAAGAGAGAGAGAGAGAGAAGGAGAGAAAGAGGCAAAGATAGAAAGAGACAAATGGAGAATTGGAATACATAATGAAATTTGAGTTAGATAAACGTATTCAAATGAATGGCACGGACCCAATCCTCAAGATAGGTATGGACAAAGAAGCTTACTGAAACTCAATTCTCCATTATAATATGTCAATTATAGTTAAATTGAATAATGAAATGATCATCGTATTCTTTGTTATAAAATAAATATCATTTATGCCGTTTTGTTGTCATGCGTATGTATCTCCTTCAAACTTATTCTACACTGTCATGTGGTTGATGTTTAGTGCCTCCACCTGATAGTTTGCGTGCCGATCTAACTCCAACAGTTGTAAAATTTCATTGACTTTATCACTAGAACGAGTCGCATCTTTGACATTGAAATTTGTGAGGATAGAGACATATATATATATATATATATATATATACCCTTCAATCCAAAAGAAACCGAACTTTTAAAAATAATAGTACCACTAATGCCATCTGTTGTAATATTTTACCCGTAGATGGCTTAGTCCCTCATTGACAACTGGTATAAATTTCATGACATTTGGATGCATATAACAAAAGTTATTGCGTTTCAAATGTCAGTGTGTTTTGTACATCGGTCGGAAAATGAGTTTCAAACAAAGAGCTGCAATTGATTTTTGTGTTAAACTTGGTAAAACTTTTAGTGAAACACACCAAATGCTACAAAATGCATATGGTGATGATTGTCTATCCCGTATGCAAGTTTATGAGTGGTTCGGGCGATTCAAATCGGATAGAGAGACGCTGGATGATGACGAAAGATCAGGCCGTCCCAGAACCGGATTATCGGAAGAAAAATATCGAAAAAGTAAGTCAATTCATCAAAAATCAACCAGGCAGTCACTGGAGAGTTTTACTTAGGCGTCATGAAGCGTTTGCTGGCAAGAATTCGTCGTATTCGGCCAGAATATCGAAAAATCGGCAGTTGGACTCTTTTTCACGATAATACACCATCAAATCGTTCGCGACTTTTGATCAAAAATCACGTTATTCCTTTGCATCATTCGCTCTATTCACCAGATCTGGCTCCGTGCGACTTCTATCTGTTCCCTAAACTGCATTTGGCGATGAAAGTAAAGTGCCACGCATCGATTGAAGCCATTGAGAAGGCGACGACCGACGTCCTAAAGACCATTCCAATAAAGGACATGGAGAAGTCGTTTGACAACTTGTTGGAGCGTGCAAATTTGTGTATCGATGCAGAAGGGGAATACATTGATTAATAAAAATGATTTGTTCAAAAATGTACATTGGTTTTTTGTTTTTTTAAAAAGTTCGGTTTTTTTTTGGAATGAAGGGGGGTGTAGATTATTATTATTATTATTTATAAATGCATTAACATTATTGTTTTGATATATTATGAGTGACGTAAGAAATTACTTCGTGTAAACTTTTAATTATTATGCAAAATTAGTAATTATACTATTGTCTGCTATTTAATATCAAAAAATAAAAAATACAAAATGAGATATAAAGCTAATTTGAAAAATAATTTAATTTTTAAAGACAATTAATAATAAAAACAACAAATATACTTCCTCTCTTCTTTTTATCTCGCCAGAGATAGTATTGCGATCACGAAAATCTTGCATGTTGAGATTTTGATGTTTTTATACGTTTTGAAGGTCCCTGAGTCATTTTCACTAAGGTTGAGAAAAATGTCTGTGTGTGTGTGTATGTGTGTATGTAGACAAGATTACTCAAAAACGGTTTGAGCTAGAATCATGAAATTTGGTACATGGGCATTATTCAAAATTCGTAGTTTTCTATCAACTTTTAAGAAACTTTTAAGAAGTAGCTCAACCCGAAGTGGGTCATGTTTTGATTTTTTTCCTCTAAAGTGACGTAAAAATAAAGATATATGTTTGATAGTTTTTCACATGATTAAAAATTGAATAAAACTGCTATATTTAGAATTTCAGCTTGATTGAATCGTTAGAAGTACCGATATTAATTTTTTAACACTGCAAATCACGCGCCAGCACGTGACGTGGTGCCATCGACAAAGAGCCAAACACGTGCTGGTTTAATAAATAAAATTCAGTATACTGCAAGAAATTAATTAATGCAATATGTTAAAGGTAAAGCTACATTTCATTTCTATGCGAATGATTCCTGTGGTGGCTTCTGTGGTAAATCTCTTTTGTAAATTGGCTGGGAATAGAAAAAGAATGTAAACTAGTAGAACTTCCGAAAAGAGAGAAAAGAGAATAATAAACGAATCAAAATAAATAAATATCAGGCCATAATTTATTAAACAAAATTAATTGGGGTTAGAATTTAATTTAATGAGATTTAAAGAGAAATTAATGAGTTAAGATCGATATGGAATTTTTACCTTAATATAAAATAGAAGAGAATAATGATCTATAATTTTTTTAGAAATCATTATTTTCTTTATCAACTGAAAAAAATTTAACAAAAATAAATTAACTTTTTTCATCATACAAAAATATAAAAAATAATGTATGATACTTGCACATGATAAGTAATGATTTAATCAATATTAATGCTTTTCATAATCATTAATTATCTTTACATATAATATAACTTTATATATATTATATAAATTATTTATCAATATGGATTGTTTATTTCAAAAATTCTTTAATCTTCTTCATCATCAATCAATTAATTAATCATGCACTAAGTCCTTTTTGTTATGATTTCAAAAAAAAAAATGTTCTCATTATTGTTTTCTCTGATAAAAAAATGAGTGATAAATCTACTGGAACTCCTGAAATATATTTACTATTATTTTATGTATTATACATGAAATAATGAATTTAGACAATAAAAATTACACAAATATAAAATTTATCTAGAGATATAAACTTAATAAATTATATCGTACATAATATAATTCAAGGTATATTATTAGAAAATAAAAGATAATCATTTTTTGATGGTCCGGGTATTAGAGAATACTGTTTTATTCTAGACTAATGATGGGGATTACACCCTTGAAACTAATGTGTCATTTTAATCATTAATCTTATGAATAATAAAATCTTATTATTTATTATATATTAGTCATTTTAGATGGAGAACCGTTATTCACTTTCGTGGTGAGTATTATTTTGCATCTCGTGCGTGTTAAATTAAATTTTTATTTATAAACCCTATTATTCATTTTGACAAAAACCCTCTTGGATTTAATTTGATTTTAAATATATTTGGATATATTTTAAATTAAACAATACTATTATTTTTTTAATCATATAATAAGAGTGGGTGACTTAGGCCATTACATTGTAGGACGAAATTTAGGGTATTTGAAAATAGAAAATTTATGAACTGAAAAAAATATTAAATCACAAGTGAATAAGAAATTTCATGATTTTTAAATATATTAAATTAAAAGGAACAAGTTTAGATTTAGATAAAGATAATGTACAATCTATATATTTAATACGATAGTGTCCGCCTGTACGCAAAAAACTCCAGAGCCTAAACTACAAGGAGTAAGGTAACCAAATTTTTCTGAGGTGAAGGGTACCTCAAATGATGAAAAATAAAAAAGAAATTAGAATCTTAGGTAACTCCTGAGCTGAGCTGCGGATGTTCCATTTTCCAGAAATATATATAAAGGAGAGCGTTTGTATGTATATAATTTGTTTACTTTTTTGCTGTCATAGAAACAGATATATATATATATAATTAGAACCTCTCTCTCTCCCTCTATTTAAAATTTTAAAAAATTTCTTAAGCCAGGTAAATGAATTGGACTGGAAGAGGAGACATGTGATTAGAGAAATTAAGGAAAAATCAACCGAAATGTAATTAAACAAAAAAATTCAAGAATTATGCTACGGATACGACTTACATACAATTAACATACAAAATGTAGAATTTGAAAAAGTATAAATATTTAAATACTTAAGATCTCTAATCACGAAGGATAATAATATTCGAGAAAAATTTAAATCGACGTTGTAATTGAGTAACGCCTGTTATTATGCAGTAAAGGGGCTTATCTCATCAAAGAGGATCAAAATTAAAATATATAAAACAATTATTTTTCATGTTGATCGATGACTAGGGTGACCATATTTCGAAAACACCAAACCGGGACAAAGGGTATACCTTTTTTTTAGAACTAAATTGAAAAAATTTTGAAAAAAAAATTACGAAATGTCATAAATATTGAAAAAACGGGACAGTAGGCTGTGCCGAAGACATTTTTGGGACAGAGCACCAAAAGACGGGACGTTTGGTCACCCTATCGATGACTCTGGGAGACGAGAGTAGATTTGGAGTATTTGTGAGATTAATATTGTTCGCAGCATTTATAGGCCCAAAGAAGATGAGGTTACAGGGGGATGGCGGAGATGGCATAACGAGAAATAATGTCCAGATATAGTTAAGGTTATAAAATCAAGAAGGCTGGGATGGGAAGGGGACGTGGTTGTAATTGGAGAAACTAGAAATTGGGAGAAACCGATTGGGAAACATCCGGTTGAAGACCAAGGACCAAGGACCAAGGTGGTTAGACAATGAAGGAAGGGACATGGGAGAGATGGGACAGGATTTGGTTTTAGCTCAGGATAGGGACGCTTAGAGAAATGTGGATGCTGCGGTTAAGAACTTTCGACACAGAGTTAGATAAATACAATAATAATATATAATTAATTTACTGATTAAATTAAAATATATTTTACAAGAAAACAAATACATGTCTTATCTACTTATACTGATTGAAACAAAATGGATGAAAACCTTTTACATACAGACTTTCAACCAAATACTATGTATCACACGGGGGTACAGGGGGCGGAGCCCCCGTCTAGGTGTGAAGAGCGCCGAAGGCGCTCGGAGCAGCTAGTTATATATTAATACTATAATTTTAATAGTTTGTATTATCACATATTATTATTATTACATATTACACTTCATATGAATTTTGGGTAATTATTCAGGTAATTTTCGTGGATTTGGATAATACTTTACCAGTGGGTTCCTTTTGCAATTCCAAATAAACTGAATGAAATTTTTCCCGGCATCTTATAGTTTTCGAGATAAAAATTAATAAAATAAAGATTTTTTAAATTTGACAGATTAGTTATGAACGCCATAATGTGCCATTAAGTAATGTTTTGTTGACTAATTCACTAATTATTCACTTATTCCCTAATTTTTGGTTCGGATATAGGAAAACTATTTACTTAATTAATTTTTTAATTTTCATAAATTCAATTTTGTAATAAAACTAAAATTCTTAATTCACACACTTGGAGGTTATTTTTATCTCTATTTTCTTTTATATTAATTATTATTTTCGACAAATGATTAATTGCTGGCCTTGTTCATGAACTTTATTACCTCGAAAACCTCGAAAGTGTTTGATTGGTGACATACAATAAATACATCCCTCCCAATGGATTCTCGAAACAAGCAGCACCGCTTGAATATAGCAGCACATGTCCGTCCATCAGTGAATTGGCCATTTGTCAGGAAATTGACATGATTACGTTTCATTTTGTTTGCTCTCTTTACGAATTCCAATCGGATATGGAAATGGAAAGCGTCAATGAGTGTTGGCGAAATGAAATTTCATATATTTCTCACTTTGGATGAGTTAATTTAAAAAATAAAAATTTTTATTTTCATCATGGAAAGTCTGTATTTGTACACCTGCAATTATTGCAGTATTAATCGTTTGATTTTATCATTTAAAAATAATTATTTCCAATGTATATATATATATATATATATATATAAGAATTTATTTCTGGGTTATTTTCAAATTTTATTGAGTGATTTAAATCTTGACGTTTCGGCATACCTTTTGGGGCCATTTTCATGAAAACTTTTTTATGGGGAAAGTTTTATAATTCGATATAATTATACAATATTAATAATTAGATGTCTCATTATTTTTTTTATTGCTTATTGCACAGATTAAATAACTGTCATTGAAATAGAAATTATTTTTATTGTAATTTGGATTTTTTTAAAACTAAAAAAGAATAATTTTGCTAGAACTAGTATGTCATTATGAACTGAATTCTTTGAAATTTACAGAATAAAGATATTATCACTATTAGAGTATGGAAAGTTAAAAATTAATTCAAGGTGAAATCATACAAAAATTTTGCTTTTTATGAAATTTTAAGGAAATTTTTGAGTACATTTAGATTTAAAATCACAATTTATTATAACTAATATTTTTTTTTTCATTACTATTATTATATTCAAAAAATAAATAATAATATATATATATCGTATAAAATAAATAAATAGCTTCGATAAGTTGGTAAATTATAAATATGTTTTAAAATTAAATTATCCTTTACGTTTTAACTGTTTTATTTGTATTTATCAATCTGTTGAGCGATTATCAAAATTGACACTGACCTCTTATGCTTGTTTTTATTTAATGTTTTTTTTTATTTTTTTCATTAAATATTTATTTAATTTATTATCAACTCCATTCTGCTAAATGCATCGAGTTATAGGAAATATAAAAAATATAAATCTAGAAAAAATATATTTTAAGTTTCATATTATTATTTAATTATCAATATATATATATATTAAAAAATATTTAATGGAAATAGGGAAGAGTGATATTTTTATTTCCATTAAAATTTTACGCTCTATTTAATTGTATGATAGAAACTTTTTTTAATAAATTGAATATTTATATCAAGTTTTTAAAACATATTCTCATATAAAATCATAAGTAGATATCTTATAAATATCTCTAAAATATAGTAAAAAATCATAGATTTATTATTGAAGCCCTAAACAACAGAGATACATTTCAATTATCAGTTTGAATTTAGTTATCTATTTATATTTGTAAAATTACAGTTAACTATTATTAAGTATATTTATTTATCATTAAAAATAAATTATTGTATATATTAAACATAAAACTATCAATTTGTTAGAAAAGAAAAAAAATAAATAGTACTTACCTAAATATTTATTATACCAATAAATTATTAATACTAGAAAATAGACCCGCCTTATGGTTGTTAATTTTATGGAATATAATTTTACTTTCTACTTAAAAATAATTATACATTCATATTCAAATATATAAATAATCAAATATAATACTATATATATAAATTTTAATATTTTAACATTGCTTCAGAGTGATAGCTTCACATGAAGATAAGACACGGTCACGAATTAGTATTATCTATTTATCTCTGTGACTCTGCGGAACTCGAAAGTTCTTGACCGCAGTAACCACAATTCTCCAAGTATCCCTATTCTGAACCACAACTCTCCATTCCCTACCCTCTCCCCTCTCTCTCACGTGCATTATCCACCCACCGCGTCCTTGGTCTTCCAAGCGGGAGTTTACCACTCGGTCCCCCCCCAATATATTTTTCGCCATTCGTTCCTCCCCCATTCTAGCCACGTGTCCTGCCCACCACAGCCTTCTCGATTTTATAATCCTGACTATATCTGGAGATGCATAGAGGTCATGCAATTCCTCGTTATGCAGTCTGCGCTATTCCCCGATGACCTCATCTTTCTTTGTCCCATAAATGCTGCGAAGAATCCTATTCTCAAATACTCTAAATCTACTCTCGTCTCCTAAGGTCATAGACCATGCCTCACACCCTTATAATACAACTGGCAAAATAATTGTTTTATATATTTTAATTTGTATCCCCTTTGATAATAATTTTGACGCGATAAGCCCCGTTACTGCATGATAACAAGCGTTTCCCGATTTCAACCTCGCTTTAAATTCTTCTCGAATATTATTATCATTCGTGATTACAGAACCTATTATTTAAATTTTTCTACATTTTGTATGATAAGACTTTGTGTGTTAATACTATTTCTCTCTGTTACTAAATACTTTGTCTTAATTTCCAGCCCCACCTCTTTTCCTGCTTCGATTAATTTTTCTACGCTATCTTTAATTACACTTGCCGAATCCCCTATTATATTTAAATCGTCTGCGTAACATAATACTTGAATTTTTTTGTTTAATTCTATTCCGTTTGATTTTTCCCCAATTTGTCTAATTACATATTCCAGAACTAAATTAAATAGAATTGGTGATAATGCGTCTCCTTGTTTTAATCCATTCCGAGTTACGAAAGTTTCTGATAGTTGATTCCCGCATCTTCCTTTACTACCTACAGGACAAATTTGAACCATACGTACTAATTTTTTTGGAATTCCCATTAAGATCAAGAAGTAGTATTATAGATTATATTATATATTTTATTTTAAAAAATTCAATAATAGTTTTTTCCTTCTAATTTTATTCAATTTAAATTAAATCTTCTAATTATTTTTTATTTGATTCCTATTGATTTTATTTATGAATATCTGATTTTCATATGCGGTTGAATTGTTCACTTCGAAATCAATTTCAGAGACAATTTTTTTCCGCCTCTCTTGTTTTAATTTAGTTTAGAGAACATCAAATCAAATAACATTTCTCATTTCTGCATTTAATTATTAGGTATTTTGCACATTGTAATTGAAATTTAATAAATGAAGAGCCATGACAGAAACATGATATGTGTAAATAATCATATCGATTGAGTAATAAGAGAAAAGTGTTATGGAGATAAATTAGAAATACAGCTTGTTACCATTTTATTTCACCTTTTATTTAATTTTTTTTTGTTTCAGATCGGGATCCACGAAACATGTTGAGGAAACTTTAGTCAGTGATGGCGTTGTAACTCAAGAAATTGTAAGTCTATTAATAAATTTCTAATGATTCTATTGCTTAGTTATTATAAACATTATATTATTCTTTATTGGATGAATCATATATTATATTATCATATATAAGATATAAATTTTATAAATCAACACTATGAATAAAATGATACTAATAATGTTAATATTATGCCCATTTTGATTATAATTTCTGCTTCAATATTTCGCTAATTTCATTGGAAATCATTGGATTCTTTTCATTGAAGGAATAATTTTATTAATCATTACAGGTGAGATATAAAAGAGATTTTATTAAAACGAATTGATTTAGATAGATCAATAAATAAATGTGAGCTTACAGGCGTGGTTTCGTGGAGGTGGGGAGCTTTGTTTCCTTCAAAACCTCAATGAAATTAAGCATTTCCTCCTCTGGAGATATGATTTTATAATATAAAAATTAAAATTTATTATACACATTTCATATCTATTTATCTCTGTGGCTTAACGGAAATCGAAAGCAACAACCACACTTCTCCAAGTGTCCCTATTCTGAGCCACAACCCTCCAATCCCTATCCTCTCCCATTTCTCTCACGTCCCTTCCTACATTATCCACCCACCGCGTCCTTGGTCTTCCAAGCGGGCGTTTACAATGAATCAGACTTACTAGTTTTTGAAGTGAAAACTTCTTTAGCGGCGTTGAGCACTTTTGCGGATGGGGAAAAAATATAGATTTCGCGTGAGATTCCAAAACGACACCGACCCGACTGAACACCGACCCGACTGACCGACCGATATACGCATGCGCAATACGCCAGAATGTTAGACACTAAACTTCTGATACATTCTTTACGAAATTTTACATATTTGCCATATTAAATATTATTATTTATATTTACATTAATAATCAGTATTACTAAATTATGTATATATAAAATAAAATATTTTAATATATTATTATGTGTTAAATTATATTAAATTAATTTCTAATATATTTATATAATTTAAAATTAATTTCAGAATATATATATATATATATATATATTAAATTATATACTATATATAATATATTATATAATATATATTTTAATAAATTAATTTTTAAATATGTGTGTGTGTGTGTGTGTGACCGTAAAAATAAAGATATATGTTTGATAATTTTTCACATGATTAATAATTGTATAAAACTGCTATATATAGAATTTCAGCCTGATAGAATCGCTGAAAGTACCAGAATTAATTTTTTTACACTGGAAATCTCACGCGCCAACACGTGACGTGGTGCCATCAACAAAGAGCCAAACACTCCACTATCCACTCGACTATCTTGCAAATTTGAATTTGATTAAATAATATTTATTAATTTAAATTAAATTAAATTAATTAAATTATAATTTAATAAATATTATTTATAACATCAAAAACATCAAAATCTCAACATCGAAAATTGAATTGCTGAAAGTACCAGAATTAATTTTTGAAGTGAAAACTTCTTTAGCGGCGTTGAGCACTTTTGCGGATGGGGAAAAAATATAGATTTCGCGTGAGATTCCAAAACGACACCGACCCGACCGGTCGACCGATATACGCATGCGCAATACGCCAGAATGTTAGACACTAAACTTCTGATACATTCTTTACGAAATTTTACATATTTGCCATATTAAATATTATTATTTATATTTACATTAATAATCAGTATCACTAAATTATGTATATATAAAATAAAATATTTTAATATATTATTATGTGTTAAATTATATTAAATTAATTTCTAATATATTTATATAATTTAAAATTAATTTCAGAATATATATATATATATATATATATATATATATATTAAATTATATACTATATATAATATATTATATAATATATATTTTAATAAATTAATTTTTAAATATGTGTGTGTGTGTGTGATCGTAAAAATAAAGATATATGTTGGTAATTTAAATTCTGAGCAATGTGCAGATAAAAATCTTTTTATATATCTAATGATATTTACAATATCTCAATTGATCTTATTTTAACACTGGAAATCTCACGCGCCAACATGTGACGTGGTGCCATCAAAAAAGAGCCAAACTTTCGCTGGTTTAATAAATATTATTTATTAATTTTAATTTATAATTGAATTAATTTAATTTAATTTAAATTAATATATGTTATTTAATCCAATTCAAATTTGCGAGATATGCTGAATATGCTTTTAAATAAAAAAAAATTTCAAGAAAGTAATTGGAATTATTAATATTAAGAATCAATAAATAAATTTATTAAATATACATTTAAACATGTAAATTAATCTATATATAAATTTAATAAATATTCAAACAATAATTGAAACAATATAAATAAAACGATTCAATATTTTACTTACATTGTGATTTATATTTTTATTTTTATTACAACTATTATTATGGGTATGTTATTTTTGGCAGTTTAAAAAAAATTAAAAATATTAATAAAATTTATCAAAATAATAAGTTGAAAAGATTTCCAATTATTTTTATTTATTTATTGTAAATTTTTCAATGTAACCATGGTAACCATAAATAGACTTTTACCAAAATATTACTAATTAAATTAATTTTGGATAAATTAATTTTGGATTTAACTACACTAAAACCTTCCCTGGGACGCCCACAACAATCCCTGAAAGTTTCATCGCAATCGGACGGGTAGTTTTTGAGTATTTGACAGACACACACACAGACAGACAGACATATATATATATATTCATACACATCGTATTTTTAATATTTTTGTAATAATAATCAGTTTGCTGAAAAAAATAATTATGAATTTTATATATATATATATATATATACGTATATAAATTTCATTTTTCTCGTGAAGCTGGTGCGCATTCCGTCTGCTTTCAAATTTCTTACGCACAAGTTTTCACTTCTGTCGGCCAGTCCCACGACTGCCAATTCGACTTTTTTGGAATTCCTATTAAGATCAAGATTTGAAAAAGTTTTTCCCGGTCTATTGAGTCATATGCTTTTGTAAAATCTACAAAAATTTGGGAAACAGAGATATTGAATGCGCATTTTTTTTCTAATATCTGCCTTAATGAGAATATCTGGTCTACAGTTGATCCGTTTGGCCTGAACCCGCACTGATATTCTCCTAATATTTCCTCTGCATATGGTATTTCATTGAGATGATTTTCGAGAGAATCATATACGATGTCGTCAAAAGAGAAATTCTTCTATAGTTATTGCATTTGGTTCTATTGCCCTTCTTAAAGAGTGGGATAATAACTGCCTCCTGCCATTCTAAAGGAATCTTTTCCTTATGCCAGATCGAAAGAACTAATTTATGCATACACCCTATTTTTTAATATTGAAATTAAAATATTTTTATTATTTATTATTTGTATTATATTATTATTATTATATTAATTTTAAAATTCAATGTAATTGTAAAAAATATTATAATAACATATTTGTTTTTTTTTAAGTAGAATTTCAGAAATTAGGAAGAAAAATATTAAATCAAAATGAGATAAAATCAAATTAATTCTAAGATTATATAATAAAGGAAATCTTTCAGGATTATTTATCTTCTCTTAATTTTCTTTAAAATTATATTTCTCTTTCAAATTAATTAAATTTAAAAATTGATATCCATCTATTTCTTAGTTATTCTCGCTTTATCTCTCAATTAAAACATTACAAATTTTATTTTCTTCCTTGTCACATAGAGAAGATTTTACCTTCAATTAAATTTTCTTCAAATAGTCATCCACCTTGTATTTCTAAATTCTTTAATTCATTCAGTGACTAATATAATATTATATAAGAAAAATACATTTTTTAATTAATCTTTTTTTTTCTTTTTACTTCTATAATATAAAATTATTTTAATTTTTTTTATATTTTATTTGATAAAATGTCTATCATTATATTATTTCCTGTGATTTCAAATCTTAACAGGGTATTAATAATAAGAAAGATAGGAATAATTAACTATTAAACTATTGAAATTTATATTGACAAAAAAACAAGGAATATTGAACTTTCAATTAAAAACATTTTAACTATTCTTTCTAACTCTCTCTCTCTCTCTATCTATCTATCTATCTATATATATGAATGATATAAATTCCTTTTGATTTGTAGGTTCGTGAAATTCTCAATTGGGAAAAAGTTCCTCAATGTTGTCCAGGATTCAAAGACATGAATGGTAATTGCACTCGGTCGTGTGGTGGATGGTGCCAGAATGGCGGTTATTGTGATAGTGACACCAATAAATGTAAATGCCCTGATGGAATGATTCAGGGATCTAATGGAGATTGTGTTCCAAAATGCCCGAATGGTAAGTTCTATTTTATCATCTTAACCATTTTATTCAGGTTATAAATTTTTAATAATCTGATGAATTGTGACCTCAATTCATAACGATATATTGTTGTTGTTAAAATAAGACATCGCACAAACTATAAGCCTGAGTTGCTGACGGTTTTGCGCTTGTCGAGGAGTATCAAATTAAATTGAAGTTACTGCATCCGGCCTGCTCTTACAGTCTGGTTGTGCGATTTCTTATTATACCTCTTTCAATTATATTCAAATGTTTTTCTTAACACCAGGTAAAGATAAAAACTCCTGGAATTTCTTTTTTTTTATAATGGTTGAACAGAACAACCACAACTCACCCCAATTTGCAGATCCTGTGTTGTTCTATATATTTAAGACTATGCGGTCCACATATATAGAGTGATAAGTTTACCATGTAGCCGGTGCTTTTTTTGTTAAAACCACCTCAGTAGCTCCTGAATACAAAAGATTTCCAAAAAAAGAATAAAAAAAAAAACGATAATGAAATTTTGACTAAAAAATTTTATTTTTCAAATATCTTATCTTATTATGCTAGCTAAAATTGTATCTATATATCTATATATTTATCTATAACCATTGGTTCTCAAAAACCGCTCTAACGATTTTTTTCAAATTCACACTAGATATAGTATTTATAAAGAAAAATTGAGTTTTATTGATCACATCTCTTGAAACTTACAGCTTCATTATTAATTTCTTAATTGAAAATTATATATGGGTGACGTAAATGGCATCCATTTTGAAATTTTACTCCCGCCTTTTTTTAATTTTGTATTAATATTTTTTTTATATTTAAAATATTTTAAAATTTATTATTTAATTTCGAAATAAAATTAAAAATATTTATTTTTAATAAAATATATATATATATTTATTAATCTCTCTCAAAAAAAAAAAAACAACAAAATAAAAAATGGTTTTGAAATAATTTTTTTTTTTTTTTTTAATCTATTATTTTTTAATAAATTAATTAATAAATTACTATTTTATATTTATTTATTCATTGTTCTTTTATTAAATTTAATATTTATTAATATTATTTATTATTTATCGATGACATATGACATTCATATTGAAATTTTACTCCCGCTTTTTTTTTAAATATTTAAAATATTTTAAAATAAAATTCATTATTTAATTTCGAAATAAAATTAAAAATATTTATTTTTAATAAAATATATATATATTTATTAATCTCTCTCAAAAAAAAACAACAAAACAAATAAATGTCTTTGAAAGATGGTAAAAATATCTTTATAATTATCAAAATATATCATAGACCAGCGGTAAGAACAATTGTTTTTACTCCCCGAGTTCGAAGGATCGAAACTCGCCGCGTTCATTTTGTTTTTTATCTATTTTAGTGATTTATTTATTCATTGTTCTTTTATTAATTAAGTTTTAGATAGTTTTATAATTTTTAATATTTTTTCAATAAAATATTATTTAATACATTTAATAATTGTAATAAATAATTAAAGAATTGTATATCAATATTTTTTAAAGGGTAGAGCGAGCTCGGTGTCCCAGGTATTAATATTACCAGCCAAATCCAATAATAATGAATCATTTTTTTTAACTTAAGTACCGAGCCGAGGCTCGGGGTCCCGGTATACATATTTATGTATTATTGAGGACCCCAAGTTCCATGCAATGATGCAACATTTAATAATTGTAATAAATAATTAAAGAATTGTATATCAGCTCGGTGTCCCAAGTATAATATTACCAGCCAAACCCAATATAATAATGAATTATTTTTTTTTAACTTAATTACCTAGCCGAGGCTCGGGGTCCCGGTGTGATCTTAATATATTGTCAGAATTAGATAAATAATGTAGAGAGAAAAATTATTTAAAAATAGATATTTATTTAAATGAAATAAAATTATTTAATTTACAGAATGAAAATGTCTATAATAATGTCTAAATATTTTTTCGAGCGACAGCTCGGTATCCCATGTATTAATATTACCAGCCAAACCCAATAATAATGAATCATTTTTTTTAACTTAAGTACCGAGCCGAGGCTCGGGGTCCCGGTACTTACAATTATAACCAATTGGTGCTGTTTTAATTGCCCGGATAGCCTCTGAGTTGAATCATGATGGGGACCATGAAATTTGATGTACGATTTCTTACTCAAAATTTTTATTAGTAGTACTAAAATCTTTTGGTAAATTCGTCAATTTTTGTGAAGACTTAAGGAAATTAGGTGAGCTTAAGTGTGTTGAAAATAAAAAATATAGTTTTATGCTGAAACTTTCGGAATTAGGAATGATTGAATATGAAGGAATTACATAATGTAATTAATTTAAGAAAGTTACTATATAAATAAAGGAAAAAATTGTTTTTTTAGAATCAATCATCATAAAGCACATCACTTGGACACTCAATTATTGATTATTTGTTTTAGATAACTCTACTATTTATTAAATTTTATTATTTAGCCATTACCATAATTTTAACTTATCTACTATATATTAGAGGTATATTCCTACATTTAAAAAAGAATAAATAATGTGAACAAATATAAAAAAAGTAAAATAAAAAATTTTGAAATTAGAGAGATTAATAGAAATTGAATAGTGTAATGGAGGACTGTTTCAAGTTGGGGTCACTTTGTAGACGATCCTCTTACGTTGGGTGCCAATTTATAAGGGGATCTAAGTATGGGGCACTTGTAATGATCCACGATGACCGCGAATTGTTAATTATGTTAAGTTAATGATGGGCGCCAACTTTGGATATCCCAAAGTATAAAATAGTGTTGAAAAATTAAGGGAAAAGGGAAAACACAATAATAATATTCATATTAATTTACTTTAATTAAATAGATAAAAAAATTAACAAATTAAATATACAAATTTTAAATAGAAAAAAAATAAGAAAATGTAATTCACTATTGTCACTGGAATTAGCAGAAATAATTATCACAGGGGGTGATGATAAGGATTATACACAAATAATTATATCACGGGACGTGATAAGTATAGGTTATATCAGGATGATATCACTTGTTCGACTGTATCACAGGGTGTGATAAAAATGATTATATACAAAATAATTATATCACGGGACGTGATAAATACAGGTCATATCAGGATGATATCACTCGTTCAACTGTATCACAGGGTGTGATAATAAAAATGATTATATACAAAATAATTATATCACGGGACGTGATAAATACAGGTCATATCAGGATGATATCACTAGTTCCACTGTATCACAGGGTGTGATAAAAATGATTATATACAAAATAATTATATCACGGGACGTGATAAATACCAGGTCATATCGGGATGATATCACTTGTTCGACTGTCCATTCTCAACTGCCAAAAATATAACAACTTGGAGGGATGATTCCTCCCCTTAAGTGAAATATAATATCTATATATATATTACATTTTAAGAATAATGCGACCAAATAACTTTGTTCATAAAAAAAAAAGGAAATAGAAAAAAACAAAATAAACTAAAAAAAATAGACAAACAAAATAAAATGTATAATAAAAAAAAATAAATAATAATATAAATACTTTGTCCGTTACATCCTCCCCCTCTGATTCCGAGGTCTTTTGATTGAGGGATCAGCCCTAGGAACGGACAATTTTTGGCCTTCCTCGCTTACGTAGAGGAACTACTGGAGTAGAACGCGTGTCGTGGCTTAGACGCAATGCTGATGTATGAGGGGGAACAAGTCCTTGAGTAAATAAATGTTTTTGAGTTTGTGGTGGCTCCATAACTCCTGGTGGGCCCCGATGGGGTCTCGGAGACCCCACCAGCTGTCTATATCGGACAGCAGGATCTTCTTTGCTGACTTTGGTACCGTCCATGGAATCGACGGCCCTTTGCAGCGCATTCAAACAACCGCCTGTGTTTATATCATGTCCAGCGTAAGGAGTTGGCTCTCCCCCTGGTTGAAAGACAGTTTCATGTTCTTTTAATAAATGGGCAAGTTTCATGTTCTGTTCCGCAGTTAGCTGAATAGTGTTTTCAACAACAGTATTATTTTCTTCAGTGGTGCAGAGATTTTCTCGAATAAATTTGTATTTTCTCTTAGGATAATTATGAAAATACCAGCGATTGTTTCGCATATCTAATACTAAACCTGCTTTTCTGAGGAAGTCAAGACCTAATAGTGATCTATTTCCACTAACATTGGGTAGGAATATCATTTCTATATGTATTATTTTATTTTTGATTTTTACAGGAACTGTAGCTAATAACACGGAATGTATACGCTTTTTCCCGTCAGCTAGAGTTAAGGAAAGTTTTTCTACTTTAAAATGTTCTCCTCGTTGTCTTAAATAGCTGAGAAGACGCTGACCGCCAATAGAGCGAGTGGCCCCGCTGTCAACGCAAATAGAACCAGAAGCTTCATAGATGGAGGCTTCTATTAGAGCGAGTTTAGTATCTCTATCTGTAGTAACGTCACACTGTAAGGCTTGTGCGTTGGTAATTTCCTGCTTCGGATTGCAAGTTGGACACCTAGGTTTGGTGACTCCTGGAGTTCCGCAGCCGTAGCAACGAATTATTGAAGAGTCAGTCTCTTCTTTTTGTTTTTCACGAGGTTGTGAGTTTCTAAGGGGTTTCCGATCATAATATTTCGATTTAGGGGGTTCGATAGATTTATTTGAAGTAATTGTTTTTGAAAATGGGGCCCTTAAGTTATCATAGGAGTCGAATTTTTCTGCGAGATCGAGGGGATCTACCAATGTTTCCCAAGAGTCGAGGAAGTGATCTTTGCATTCGGATGAACACTTTCTCTTCATTTGATCAGCTAGGATCAAATTTTTAAGTTGATCAAAATTTTCAATTTTTAGATCGGATAGCCAGGCTTCTAGATAACCGCGTAGATTGAAGTAAAAATCTTTCCAAGTGTTTTCCGATGTCTTCTTGGAGGTGGAGAAAAGTTTTCTTATTTTATCCGTAGTTAATTTAAATCGGTGAAGTAGGAGCTTCTTAATATGTTGATAGTCTTGGGCGACTTCATTTGGTTCTCTAATTATTAGAGTAGTAATATCTGTGGGTAAGACCGAAATAAGATAAGTGACCCATGCATCCTCAGATATGCCAAGAAAATTCATTTGTCTTTCGAAAAGACGCAGATACGTATTAATATCGTCATCGTTAATTTTAAATAGAGGTAAGAATTTCAATATATCTACTTTCGGTTGAAGTGGGGTTGGTGATTCTACCTGGTTCACTACGGTTTGAATTCGGAGTTTCTCTAGTTCAAATTGTCTTTCCTTCTCCTTTTCTCTTTCTTCTCTGTCCCTTTCTAATTTCTCCCTTTCTCTCTCTCTTTCTTCTTTCTCCCTTTCCCTCTCTCTTTCTTCTTTCTCCCTTTCTCTTTCTTCTTTTTCCTTCCTATCCTCTATGATGGTCATAAGTAATTCCCGTGTAAAGTCTTCATCATAATCAGGCAATGACGTGATGTCATTTTTTATATCGATCCTACGAGAATCTAAATTCATAACTATTCCTAATTCCTGTGCTAAAAGGATAAGATCCTCCTTTTTCCCTTTGCCGAAAAATGACATTTTTAATAGGATAATTAAATTTAATGTTAACCAAAGAGAAAAAAAAATTAATTAATTAATCAAAATTAAAAGTTATTTAGTCGCGTACAATTGAATTATACAATGTTTAATTATAAAATAAGATAATTGTAATATAATTTAAAATATGTAAGAGTATTTAAATATTTGAAAATATAGTGATATTTTATCAATTTTATTAATTCATTAATTTAAATATAATGTAGTAGAATAAAATTTAAAAATCAAAAAAAAATTTACAAATTAAACATATAAATTAATTAATTATAACTAATAATAATATTAATATATTCAAACTATTTTTATTGAATTAGAATTAAATAGATAAATATTCTATTTGTTAGATAAATGTGAAAATTAAAAATAAAAAAAATAATTAACAAGTGTTAAATATATTATTATAATAGACAAGGAGATATGATTTATTTAAATTTAAAGTATAAAAGTAAAAGTTTTAAATTTTTATTTTATTAATTAAATATTAAATTGTACTATAAGTCCGTTGAGATGAAAACGTAATGATACTGCTCACCAAAGATGAATAATGTACTTTTCTCAGGAGCCGTGGTGTACTAATCGGGCCCCACGTTGGGCGCCACTTTGTAATGGAGGACTGTTTCAAGTTGGGGTCACTTTGTAGACGATCCTCTTACGTTGGGTGCCAATTTATAAGGGGATCTAAGTATGGGGCACTTGTAATGATCCACGATGACCGCGAATTGTTAATTATGTTAAGTTAATGATGGGCGCCAACTTTGGATATCCCAAAGTATAAAATAGTGTTGAAAAATTAAGGGAAAAGGGAAAACACAATAATAATATTCATATTAATTTACTTTAATTAAATAGATAAAAAAATTAACAAATTAAATATACAAATTTTAAATAGAAAAAAAATAAGAAAATGTAATTCACTATTGTCACTGGAATTAGCAGAAATAATTATCACAGGGGGTGATGATAAGGATTATACACAAATAATTATATCACGGGACGTGATAAGTATAGGTTATATCAGGATGATATCACTTGTTCGACTGTATCACAGGGTGTGATAAAAATGATTATATACAAAATAATTATATCACGGGACGTGATAAATACAGGTCATATCAGGATGATATCACTCGTTCAACTGTATCACAGGGTGTGATAATAAAAATGATTATATACAAAATAATTATATCACGGGACGTGATAAATACAGGTCATATCAGGATGATATCACTAGTTCCACTGTATCACAGGGTGTGATAAAAATGATTATATACAAAATAATTATATCACGGGACGTGATAAATACCAGGTCATATCGGGATGATATCACTTGTTCGACTGTCCATTCTCAACTGCCAAAAATATAACAACTTGGAGGGATGATTCCTCCCCTTAAGTGAAATATAATATCTATATATATATTACATTTTAAGAATAATGCGACCAAATAACTTTGTTCATAAAAAAAAAAGGAAATAGAAAAAAACAAAATAAACTAAAAAAAATAGACAAACAAAATAAAATGTATAATAAAAAAAAATAAATAATAATATAAATACTTTGTCCGTTACAATAGGTATTTTCAAGACATTTTAATTAGCATACAATTAATATTTATCTTATAAAATAATTTCAGAAAATATGAAAATAAATTAAAGTATATTTTGTATATAACTATAGGTCAATGAAATAAAAATTATATAAAAAAAATGCTAAAAAAAGCTGAACATCTAGTTTTTAATTTTCCTTAATCTATTTCACTGACCTATAGCTAAAGGGCCGGATTTAGGGCGATTGGAGCGATTGGGCCCAACCGGGCTCCGCGCTTGAAGGGGCCCCGCATTACTACCACAATTAAGAAAAAAAATTTAAAGTAAATTGCTTTTAAAGATAGGGGATGGACAAATTACTCCAATAATTAAAAATATATTTATATTCGAAAAACTCGATATGCACATATTAAAAATAATGGAGATTAAATGTGTAAATTCATATATTCTTATTTAGTAAAATGTAATTATTTTTGTATTTTATACATTTTTATTTTTCCATATGTAGAAGTTTACTTATTTTATGTTATAAATTTATGATCCATGATATTTCATATATATATAATTTTATTTAAATATTTAATACATAGAGAGCCCCGTAAAACAAAGCCCAATCGGGCCCCGCACTTATTGGATATGGCTCTGGCTAAAATATAATATTTTTTAAAACAAGGTCAAACATAATAAACAAATTAATATTTAAGAAATTATTATTATTTATTTTTTTTTATTTTTTTATTTTTTTTTTTTTTAAATATTATTATTATTATTATAGTTATATTATAGATAACTATGTATGCGGATGCCAGAACGTCTTGATGAAATATTAATAAGGAAAAGAGTACATAGAAATTTCACAAAATAATAAAGATAATTAATTTTATGAATTCTTTAATTAATCCGATGCAATCTTAAAAGCAAACAATCTTATTGAGTTCATTTATCATTAAGATGTTTTAACTTGAGCTATCGGTTGAATCCATTAGACTTACATTCTCTCTGGCCCGTTGAACACGAAAAATAACCACCATATATATAATCTATCATATCAAAATTTTTTTTTTTGCTCCTTGTCATTTCAGTTTTTATAAAATTTTCTATTATAGATGATAACAAAAATAGGTTTTGTAATTTTTCAAAACATATATTCTCAGTAAATGATAAATATCAAAGAATTATATAAATATTAAATGAATTTTTCAAATATATTTCCTCTATGTTTATATATATATATATATTATATTACATATAACTTTGTATATAATTATATAAATGCTTTGATCTATATTTATTTTTTATTATTTATGTATAATATAATTTTGTATATTGATTATTTTTACTTGCTATACAATTCAAAAACAAAAAGTATTAATTAGTTTAAAATGAGTTTTTGTTTTGTATTTTATTATAATATATTTAATAAAGAGGATAAAATTATATTATAATATATTATTTGTTCAAAATTTTTAAATACACAGGTTTTTTATTGTAAATGTTTTATTCTGTCAATAATGATTTAATTTATTTATATAAGCTATGAGAATAGGGTGACAGGAGAAGAATTTTCCAAAATTTAAAGTCTAAAAATTCTATAATTTTCTTTGAAAATAAATAATTCTTAAACTTTTCGATATTTTTATAAAATTTATTTAATTCATATAAATTCATATATATGTATTTATATTCTAATTGCTATGATCATTCAAGCTATAACTTGAGAATGAATGTACAAATTTCACCACAATCACAAAAATTATCATTTAACATTTACTTAGAAATAGGGAAATGGAAGTCTTCCCAGGAGAAGCAGTCAGATAGAAATAAAAAAATATTTTAATTTGAACGTCGAGGTCTCGACTCATCTCCAAGGCAACCAAATTGTCAAAATTACCAATGGTGTTATGGTATTTTAACTTTTACTACATATATGTATGTACATATTATCAGTTTTCACATCGAGTTCAAATAAAAACAAAATAAGAAATAAAAAACTGTTTTATAAAATTAAAAATCCAAAACCAAAAATCACTACTCTCTAAAATCACATCCACAAATCAAAAAAAGACGACATTTAAATATAAAATATTTTTTATTTCTACCTTGCTGCTTCCCCCTGGAAGACTTCTGTTTCCTTATTTCAAACTATATATTCTACAGACATAAATAAGAATATATCTTTTAAATTTAACATTTACTATTTAATGTGATAAATTTTGAAATAATTTTAAAAATTGATTAAATTGGGCTCGAATGTGATAAAAAATCTATTATTTATTAATATTACTTTACCCTTGTCGGGTGTTTTTAGATTATTATTATAGAAGTGAATTTTACTTGCTACTTAAAAATAAAGCATTAATATCTAAATATATAATTATAAAAATTAAATTAAAACAAAATAAGAATAATAATTAAAATATAACATTATAATTTCAATATTTCAACATTGTAATTTTAGACTGATAAAGTCTCATGAGAATAAACAGAAACCATCACGAATTATATTATAGTTTTTATAATTACCAAATTTACAATAGAATTGAAATTGGATAAATATTAAATCATTTGACAAATTATAAGAGGTTTATATAAATACTTGGATTAATAGGATTTTTAATAATTATTTCCAACCCTTTTTCTTGATAATTAATCCTTGATATTGAATATATTGGCGCAGAGAGAAAAATGTAAATAAATAAACCTGATATTTTATGAACTCCAATATTTTTCATATAACCACGAGAGGAATAATGATTAAATCAAATCTCTAGAGGGGTCTACCATGTTTAGCGAGAAGATCAATATTGTGCAATTATTTCGGGATATTGTAAGTCAACAAACGTCCTTGGAGTATGTTATCTTCGATTAATGTTCATTCATTTGCTGATATCTATATATCTATAAATCGATCTCAAATGAATTGGGATGTTCTATTGCAACAAATGTGTGCCTATTCCCACTACCTCACCATATATATGAATTTATTAAACAAAATACAGCGGACCCAAAACAACATCCTACGCATAATGACCAATGCGCCTCGGTACCTACCTCTTAGAATACTACATAGAGACCTTAAAGTCCTTACAATAGACGAAGTAATTAAAAACACCTGTACAAAGAATCGACAGAAATTGACAAACCATCAAAACGACAAAGCCAGACAACTACTCATCAACGAGACTAACGGACGAAGACTTAAAAGACTTAAACCAATCGACCTCTTATAATTCCTACTCTGAACTCAGCTATAGTTCCCTTTAATCTGTTCCCAACTATTTTCCTTTAATCTGTATATTCAGCAGGTTTTCTTTTACTCTTTCTTTCTTTCCTATCCTATTCTCTCCTCTTTATTTCACTGAACCCTAAATTGAGAGATGTCCTCCCGTCCTACTCTATCGGGCAAATACTACTTCTTTCTACTCCCTATTTCTCCTTTCCATTATATTGTAAATATTATTGTAAATATATTGTAAACGATTTATTGTTGCCCAAAGAAAGGGCAGATCTAGATCTTAATTGGAAAATAAAAATAAAAATATATGAATTTATATTTTAAAAACTATAAAATACATTCAACTCGAAAGGCTTTGTTATAGGTTATAATTTTGGAAGGGAATTTTACATACTTAAAAAAATAAAAATACATAAAAATAGTTTTCAAAAATATATAACAATAATGTATATAATATATATATATATATATATATATATATTTAAATTAAAATAATAATTTCTAAATTGGTATCTTAAGAATTATGATGTCACCTGAGACTAGTGTTGCCAACTGACTTTTTTGGGAAGGACAGTCCTTTTTTAACACCTTATTGTCCTTGTTCTTTCTTAAATTGGGGAAGGAAAAAAAAGGTAAAATGTTTTTGCTATCAGGATCTTAAACACTTTCGACTTTTTTTAATATGTTTCTAAAAAAAAAAAATAAATAAACTTCCCGGTCGGCATATATCTAGGGTTGCCAACTGGCCTATTTTGGAAAGGACAGTCCTTTTTTAAACACTCTCGACTGCCCTAATTGTAAGTGTACCTAATTTTTTAAGGGTGTCCTTTTTTGGGACTTTATAGAGTTGGCAACCCTACCTGAGACAGACAGCACCGTCTCATATTAGTATTATAGATAAATATTTTTAAAAATTGATTAAATTAAATTATATTTAAATTTTTTAATTTAATTTTAAATTTATTATAACATTATTAAAGTATTTTTCTTCCCATCAAAATTTTTTTAATAAGTAATGCGGTGATCAGTAAATTATATATTTATAAATTAGCTACAATATCAGCTAATATAAAAAAATCCAAGTTATTTACTGGTATTCATTTATATATATCGGGTGTTATATAATAATTTATGACCTTCATCATGTCATGGATCGTGCCTTAACATAGACTAATAAGAAAATGAATTCGTTCATTATTTAATTATTTATTTAGCACTCTTATAGCGATTATAAAAGATGAAACAAATTTTAAATAACATTTCTATTAAATACAGGATCTCTTCCAGGATCGCATATATTAATAAATTTCATATCATTATCCTTAAAATGATGATGAATTTAACCTGACCTTTTCAAACGATCTTTTAATATAAATATTAAATTTAACTTCTTATTTTCTTTATTAGTGAAAATAAATTAGAAAAATTAAAAAGTAAGGATTCTTAAAAAATTCTAGTATTTTTTTGCATATTATTTACCTGGTAATCTTATTTTCTAACTGTATTATAATTATAGAACATAAAAAAAACTATTTCTTCTGCATAGTTAGTTTCTCAAGGTTATCAAAGGTTTTTGAACCATTAAGAATAAAATGGAACCTCAAATATATATTATATACTATTTTATGGCGTTTTGTAACCCACCAGTACTCTTCTTGGATTAGAATATATTAAATATTTTGGAAACTTTTCATCCAAAAGATCTTTTTTGTCAGTCCATTCTGTTTTTATTTTGGAATCAAACCAAAAATCTGGACATTCTAAAATAATAATTTTAATTACACAGATAAACAGATCATTTATATTAATTTAATAAATTCAAATTAATTAAATATTTTACAAAAACAATCATAAAATCTCACACTCCATTTTATTTGATCAGTTTTAATTAAAATATCTGAATAGTATAAAAGTATTTACATTTAAACTCAATTGTATGTAAACTAAAAATACAAAAAATTACTGAAACCAAATAATTTTCTTTTTATTGGACGACACTACCGAAAGTGATTTATTTAAATGAATAACGATAAATAAATAAATTCAATTCAAATGAGTGATTAAATAATTTTTAAAACTTTTTATCAGCTCACTATGAACTTTATAATCAATTATATTAAGGTTTATTTTTAATTATTTCTCAAATTACTATATAATTTCAATAGATTAATTTTTTTATAAATAAATAAATACAAAATATAGCGCATTTACTTTTAATTGTTAAATTTTCTGTCTTTTGAGATCTATGCCCATTTTAATCAGCATTTATTTGAAATTAATTATTAAATTTTAAATCTAAGTTGAATTTATGAGGTTCAATCCAACACCTTCAATTTTAGTGAATCAGGACTTTAACCACTAAAATACAACCCTGGTCGCACATATTCCTTATACTAGATACATTATTCACATTGATTAATTTTTATAATACAATTAAAAACAAATAATGGATAAATAATTCAACAAGAAGGTTTGCAATGCACATCCAGGTACCACTTTTTTATTTCATTTTTTTCATTGAATTAGTTATTATATATATCAATACATTTTATAATAAATAATGTTTTCTTTTTATTAAACTTTAATGATTTTTATAGTTTCTTTTTTCTTTCATATTATAAATAAATATCCTTCTAAAAGCTTATGGCCAATGTATGTGGGAAGAATTCTTTTATTTTTTCAAATTATCTCATGATGTTTATTTAGTCTATCGAGTTATAGATCTTTTATTATACATAAACTGCTTTTAATCTTTATAAAATAACATAAACTTATTCATAAAACATTAATCTTTTTTTAAAGTCCAATTTTATCAAAAATTCATTTGTGATAATTTTATTTAAATAAACATTATGCAACAAACTTATCTATACTTTTAAACTATATACATATATTTATATATTTATTTATTGCCTTTTTTCGTTCTATTTTATTATTTTACATTGTTTTATATTATTTATATATTCAAATAGTTTTTTAATTGATAACTATCAATAATGCGTGTGTGTGTCTTATTTTCTTAAATTTTATTTTAAATCAATAAATACAAATATATCTATACCATATATACAGTGGCGTACCTAGGGGGGTGCGGTGGGTGCGGTCCGCACCGGGCGGCACTTATCTTGGGGCGGCATTTTATAAATTTAGTTATAGTTGTAAAAAGCAACCATTTCATATTTATTTTTTTTTCTTTCTTGAATAATAAATGATTATGATGATTATTATAAGTTTACTATTTGATTTATATAAATTATGATTAACTATATGATTTCGAATATTATTCCTCGGTGTATATAAATGCATTTTAGTGTAAATTTTGAATTCTAATTCCAAGAACAGGACAATAATTTTATTTTATTGTATTCATTAAAATTCGTTGAATTCGTAAACGCATCTTTACGATTTTGTTCGGCAATTTTTCCTAACCAAAATTTTTTCATATCAGTTTATAAATGTCATTTCTTTTGAAAAGTTTATATGATTAGATGATTACTTTGAAGTGATATACCAATATTTTTCTAAATCATCTATTTTTCTTTTGAAAAGCAGAGCCGGGGGAAAAAATATAAATATAAATTTTGAGAGCATTATACACGATTTTTCTAGTATGAAAGCTAGAAGAGTAAATATTACATAAATGTTTACGAGTGCATACAAATATGTGAAAAAATTTACTCTGTGTATTAATTAATATTGATTAAATAACTTAATAATTTATTTATGTGTATTAATTTATAAAAACCACTATTTGATCGACTTATAATAGAAAGGGCGGCAAAATGGAGATCGCCCCGGGCGGCAAAAGTTCTAGGTACGCCACTGCATATATATATTAATGATTTAATTAGTTCTCAAAAATTTTTCCATAAACTCATTTTCCAATAATTGTGTACAGATTATAATTAATTGCTAATTAAAAGTTAACTTAGCAGGAAATAATATCTTATAAATTTTTTTTTTTAATTTTCTCTGATTTATAGGAAAATCAAATTGGCCTTTTTGCCAATCTTATTAGTAATACAAAAGACAATCAAAAAGGTCTAATTTATTAGCCGTTGCAAAGCCGATTTGTATTGTTTGCTTACCTTTTACTGTTAAATAATTGATGTGAAAGTGGATTATGTACCTGAAACAAAAAAAAAGATATATATATTTTATTTCGATCAATTTACTCCTGTTTCTTCTTGTTGAAACTCTCACCATTATTTACATTTTAATTATTTATATTGTGTAGATGGGAAATTCGCATATGGACTAAAAATTCAGACGATTGTTTTCAACAATTCAATGTTTGTTATATACACATAATTTATTTTAAAAGGATTTTACTTTTCAATTAATCATTTTTTTTATTTAAATTTTCATATAAATAATAAATATATATATAAAACAAAATTTA
Source organism: Labia minor (assembly GCA_963082975.1). Lineage (NCBI taxonomy): Eukaryota > Metazoa > Arthropoda > Insecta > Dermaptera > Spongiphoridae > Labia > Labia minor. The sequence continues at coordinate 75,256,935 of OY720344.1, forward strand.
AATTTAAATTAAAAAAAGTTATTGATTTGAATAAATAAAAAATAAGATAAATCTAGAATTATTTAATTATAACCACATTTGGAGACACTAGTATCATTACCGATCGACGATAGGAAGGGAAGGGTTATTTTCACACCAATATTCACATGAGGAGATTTTTTACATATTTCCACAAATCATGCAGTTTGTATAGGTTTTATCCTCTGGAAAAATCATCTTTATTAGTTTTTTCTGAATTTAATATTATATGACGTCACCCAGCCCTTCATGACGCCACAGCCAGTGCCTCTTTATATATTATAAATAAAATAAAATTAAAAATATTTATGTTATATCCATATCTGTTATAATATAATTATGTCTTTACCTTACTCCCTCTAAAATACAGCTTATCTATATATTTAATACGATAGTGTCCGTCTGTACGCAAAAAACTCCAGAGCCTAAACTAAAAGGAGTAAGGTAACCAAATTTTTCTGAGGTGAAGGGTACCTCAAATGATGAAAAATAAAAAAGAAATTAGAATCTTAGGTAACTCCTGAGCTGAGCTGCGGGTGTTCCATTTTCCAGAAATATATATAAAGGAGAGTTTGTATGAATGTAATTTGTTTACTTTTTTGCTGTCATAGAAACAGATATCTTATCTTCTTATACGAGTAAAAATTGTTTGTTTGTTTCTTTGTTTCATTGTTCTCAAAAACCGCTCTAACGATTTTTTTGAAATTCACAACAGAGATAGTATTTATAAAGAAAAATTGAGTTTTATTGATCACATCTCACGAAACTTTATTAGTTCTTCTTAATTTAAATTTATAATATATGGATGACGTCACAACCACCGCCTGTGAGATATATTATATTCATATATTTGATTTTTTAATTTCATTAATAGTTTTACATTTAAATTATTTGAAATTGTTTCACACAACGTTTAAAAGAAGATTTGTTTCATCAATTTTATTTTTATCATCATAAATATTAAGTTGTTTATATTTTTTGATATAATTAATTAGATTGTTAATTGTTGATTAATGAGATGTATTAGTAAACATTATTATAAGCTAATATGTACAAAGCTTTAGCTTAAATAAAAAGTGTAAGCATAAATAAATTATCTTTGTTGTTATTAATTAAAAATTAACAAGTGGTGACCCCGAAGCTGATGAAAAAAAAATCAAAAAGGAATCATACGATTTTCAAAATGCCGGAAATTGAAACGAAAACGAATGCTACCATCGAAAAGGTAAGCGTGAAAATACCTCATTTTTGGCCTTGGCGACCCGAAGTCTGCTTTGCTCAAGTGCTCAATTTTCCATTTTTGACACTACACAACTATATTTTATATCAAAATTAAAATATGATTTTTTAGACAAATGATAAAAAGGAGATCTTTATATTTTTTTATTAAAATAGGCTTCTTTTTTTATTTTTAATTTTTAATAAATTCTCTTTTTATTAAAAAATAATATTAAAGTGTATATAAATTTCAATCAAGCCACCGCTTCTTATATCTTATTTATTTATATTATAAAAATTCAATAAAATTAAAAATATATTTGTTATACTGATATCTGTTTTCATTGCATAAACAGTGCAAACAGAAAATTCTGTTGAAGAAGCAATTCAACGTGCTTATAGAATCATTGCTTATAAATTGAATACTGAAGCAACAGAAGGTAGAGATTTTCGTTATTGGGTTCAACATTTTGGAATGGACGACATACAAGATTATGATAACCAGGGCTATCGAGAAATGATAAACACAAATGAATCATATAATATAGGGCAACGAATGTATCAACTACTTAAAGGAAGGCAAATAGAAATAGTTGATAACATTTTACAAGTTGTTAATGATAGAAGACCTAGACAAAAATGTTTTTTTATTGATGGGCCTGGTGGCACAGGGAAAACTTTTATTTATAAAAGTTTATATTATATTATAAATGGAATAAATTTGAAAGTAAAATGTATGGCATTTACTGGAATTGCTTCAATTCTACTTCCAGAGGGGCGAACATCCCACCAAACATTTGGACTTAGGGTGCCTTTAACATCAGAATCAATTTCTAATATTAAACCAGGATCTCATAAAGCAGCTCAATTGGCAGAAGTTGATGTATTTTTGATGGATGAAGCACCTATGCTACCAAAATACGCATTGAATAATGTGGATATATTATTAATGGGTCATTTTTATAAATCCCATTTAACAATTATAATAAATAATTAAAAAATTGTAAAATTTTTAAAGTATATAAAAATAAATTCTATAAATTGGTTAAAGGATCGAGTCATAGTTCAGTGTCACAGGTATATATTTTATATTAACACGCCTACTTTTCTGTTTGTATGTTATTATTTGAATGGCGATTCGGTGAATGGTTAATGGTTAATTAACGATCCATATAACATCATCGACTGGGCCGCTACCATAAGGAGTGAAAATAGTGTCGAATAGAAATAGATGATAGTACTTGGATTAATCTTATAATACTAGCTAAAATTGTTTGTTTTATAACAACTTGGGGCGCTAAACAGTTTTTCAAAACATCACTCGAAATGCAATTAAACAAAAAAATTGAAAAGTTAGGCTAAGCAGACGTCTTAAATATTATAAGAGATTCGGCAATTGCAATTACAGATAGCGAGGAAAAATTAATGGAGGTTTGAAATTAATAGTGATAAGAAAAAGTATTTAGTGACAAAGAGGAACAGTATTAACATACAAAATCTTAATATACAAAATGTAAAATTTGAATATGTAGAAAAATTGAATGTAATCACGAAGGATAATAACCAAATACGATGTACCACTCGGGGGTACAGGGGGCGGAGCCCCCGTCCAGCTGTGAAGAGCGCCGAAGGCGCTCTGACCAGCTGGTATATATATATATAATTAGAACCTCTCTCTCCCTCTATTTAAAATTTTAAAAAATGAAGTGTTCTAGCCAAATTAAGAAATTTAAATTCCTTATGCAACATTGATAGGTAAATGAATTGGACTGGAAGAGGAGACATATGATTAGAGAAATTGGGGAAAAATCAACCGAAATGTAATTAAACAAAAAAATTCAAGAATTATGATACGGATACGACTTACATACAATTAAGATACAAAATGTAGAATTTGAAAAAGTAAAAATATTTAGATACTTAAGATCTCTTATCACGAAAGATAATAATATTCGAGAAGAATTTAAATCGACGTTGTAATTGAGTAACGCCTGTTATTATGCAGTAAAGGGGCTTATCTCATCAAAGAGGATCAAAATTAAAATATATAAAACAATTATTTTTCATGTTGATCGATGACTAGGGTGACCATATTTCGAAAACACCAAACCGGGACAAACAGTATTTTTTAGAACTAAATTAAAAAAATTTTGAAAAAAAAATTACGAAATGTCCTAAATATTGAAAAAACAGTAGGGTGTCCCGAAGACATTTTTGGGACAGAGCACCTAAAGACGGGACGTTTGGTCACCCTATCGATGACTCTGGGAGACGAGAGTAGATTTAGAGTATTTGTGAGATTAATATTGTTTGCAGCATTTATAGGCCAAAAGAAGATGAGGTCACAGGGGGATGGCGGAGATGGCATAACGAGAAATAATTTCCAGATATAGTTAAAGTTATAAAATCAAGAAGGCTGGGATGGGAAGGGGACGTGGTTGGAATTGGAGAAACTAGAAATTGGGAGAAACCGATTGGGAAACATCCGGTGGAAGACCAAGGACCAAGGTGGATGGACAATGAAGGAAGGGACATGGGAGAGATGGGACAGGGTAGGATTTGGTCGTAGCTCAGGATGGGGACGCTTAGAGAAATGTGGATGCTGCGGCTAAGAACTTTCGAAAACTGCAGAGACACAGAGTTAGATAAATATAACATATACAATAATAATATATAATTAATTTACTGATTAAATTAAAATATATTTTACAAGAAAACAAATACATGTCTTATCTACTTATACTGATTGAAACAAAATGGATGAAAACCTTTTACATACAGACTTTCAACCAAATACTATGTATCACTCGGGGGTACAGGGGGCGGAGCCCCCGTCTAGGTGTGAAGAGCGCCGAAGGCGCTCGGAGCAGCTAGTTTATATTAATTTAAGTTAAGGGCTAGGTGATGGAGAGGGGTTAATTTCAAGTGTGTGAGGAGAATTACTCTTTCCAAATGATCTAGTGCAATAGAGTATTTTATTATTGTTACTTGTTCAAGAGCCATTTTATATAGAACCCTTACCAAGGGGTCAGGTATGGCAATTAAAACAGATCCAAGCTTGTGAAATCGAATTTTAAGTCTAAAGGTTGATTAACAGTTATAAGTTATGCCAATTTCTATTACACGTGCAAACATATCTATATATATACAAAAAAAAAGTTAAATACAAAATAATTTGGCAATGGCAACTGCCGTTTGCCAGAGTTCACTGTAAAAAAACTCAAAAAATAGAAAAATTATAAAGAAAAATTAAAGGGAGAGAAAGATAGAATAGGAAAAAAACTCTAACAAAAGACAAATATATGTATGTTCACTTGTATTGTATATTTATTACGACTATTTCAGTTAACAAACAAAGATTTCGGTATCGGCATCTTAATCAGCATGAAAAATAATTTGTTTTTTCCCGGGAAACGGAAAATATAAAAATTCAAGACTTTTCCCGGGAATAACCCTCTAATATTATACTTTAGATTATTTTTAATTTGTTTTACCTCGGCATGTGAGAGAAATATATTTTTAAAGGTTTGTGCATTCACGAATCAAATTTACAATTTAATATATATATATATATTATATGTTTATGAAAAGGCGAGGAGAGGTCTTGGATATATAAACAATAGTATAAGAAAAGGTTCCCTCGCCCTTGGAAAATGGTTGGAACTAGTGGTGAAAATAAAAATTGGATAATATAAAGTTAATTGAAAGGAATAAATAAATGACCGTGTAGTCGATAGCAGCGATCGCCAAACTTTTTGACCTCACGGACCAGTTAATTCATAATTTAAATCCCGCGGACCACTAATAGGATTTTTTAAGTGTTAAATATATTTATAAATAAAATTTATTATCAAAGAACACATAAATATTGAGTTTTTATAACTTATAACGTATTGTTATGAATTGAATCATGTTTTAATGCATCTTAAAACATAACTTAACATGATGAGTAAGTATATTCCACATTTTTCTGCGGACCAGCGAAATTTTCTCGCGGACCACCACTTTGGCAACCGCTGGTCAATAGCGATATTTTTTTAGAAAATATGCAAAATTAATAGAATGAGGAGTGGGTAAGACTTTTTGAATTTCTTTGAAAGGAAGATTGTAAGGGGGGGGGGGTGACCCGGCTAATAAATAATATAATAAAAATTGATCCAATGAAAGAAATTAATAAAAATTTGGTAAACTGGAACTGAAGTGTTAAAGAAATAAAAAGGCAATCGAAATTTGATTTTAAAATAAAATGTATAATTTAATAAAAGTAAAATAAAACAGAATATGAAATAAGATTAATAATTATAAAGGAAACGAAAAGAAATTTCCTGTGGCAAAAATCAAATAAGAAATAAGTAAAAACTATTGAAAAATATAGATGATTGGAATCGAATCTGCTGAATGAATATGAAAGGCAATTCAAACTTGCCAACTAAGCCCGTTGAATTTGTAAATCTAGAATAAGTTTTACGTATACCGAAATTAATTTAAAATTAAAGTAATTTCGGAAATTATAGCAAAATGGTATAATTAAAACTCTCAAAATATAGAAATTTCTATTCGCCCCTATTTTAGAGAAAATTACAATTATATAATTCAATAGTTGTTATATGGCAAACGAATTACATAAATACTTATTAATGTTACGAATTAAAGAAATAATTTCTTAATTAAAATATATAAAATCAAAAAATGGGTGGCAAATTTGAAATCTGCCAAAAAATGTTAGAGTCATGTTCAAACAGTTTATATATATATATATATATATTTAAAAAGATAGGTCTAACCTAATTTAAAAGTATATTTTCACAGCAACAACACTTTGCTGTTTCATGATTAAGTTGTTACAGAAAAAGTTAAAAGAAAAAAAAAATTAGCCTTTTGTCCAAATTGATATAACGGACATCGAACTCTTCATTAAAAAGTTTTGAATCCTTCTACACACACACACACACACACACAATTGTCAGACTACTAACAATGCCATCAAATTTACAAAATATCTATATTAAAAATAAATCTTTATATTATAATAAAAATGATATTGTTCAATATGAATATATATATATTTAACATTTAAAAAGATTAATACTTAATACTTTTAAGATGTTTTTTTCCTATTTAAATTTAAACCTGAATCATTTTGATGAATATATAAATTGTTCAATTTTTTATTTTATTAATCATTATTATCTTTCAGGTTGTGAAAATGGTATGTGTATTGAAGATCTCTGTGCTTGTAATCCTGGATATCATATTGATCCAACCGGTGAATTCTGTATTCCTCAATGTAAAGCAGGCTGTGGATTAGGGGGCAAATGCGTAGCACCAGGAGTATGCGATTGTGCTGAAGGTTTTATGGTAAGATTTACATTCATTACTCATTATCTTATTCGTAATTTAACATATTTCTTTTATATTTTATAATTATTTCTTTAGACAATCGCTGGTGGAAGTGGATGTCGAGCGCATTGTAGTCTTGAATGTGTTAATGGCAATTGTGTAGGTCCCGATGAATGCGAATGTCGAAGAAACGATTGGGTTAAAATCACAACAAATATTTGCGTCTCTAGAAATTCTCCTTTGCTTTCACCTGCAGCATCCACCTCATCTTCTGTTCATCATTATCACCATCAAGATTCATCTTATGGATCAGGAATATCATCAGGTGGCTCCCATTATGGGTCAGGAGTATCTACACTAGCTACCATTGGGGCAGTTGGAGGAATTTTAGGAGCTGGTTTGGGACTTTATAGGTAAGGATTAACGATAATTAAATTAATATATATATATATATAGAAATTAATTAATCAATATTCAATTTATAGCGTATTGAAGAGCAGAGATAATAAACCATATTACGGAGGATATTCATCACTTGGTTATGGTGGCTACACCCCATCACCATCAATTCCTCACAATTATTTTGGAGGGGTTGGCCAGCCTGGTTATGGTTTTCAACCCAATCAATATTACTACCACAATGGTTATACCCCTGGATATCATACTCCACAGTTAGGACAAAATTATTGGAATCAACCTCATTCATATCATCCAAACCAACCTTATTATCCACCTCCTCCTGGAGCTACACATCAACAATCTGGATACAATCCATATAATCCAAATAATCAACCAAATCATTATCAAAATCAACCATCTTCTTATAACCCTTATAACCCAGCTAATACACAACATGGAAAGCAACCTTACAATCCTAATTATCCTCAACAATCTGGTCATAATCCTAATTATCCCCAACAACCTGGTCATAATCCTAATTATCCACAACAACCTGGTCATAATCCTAATTATCCACAACAACCTGCTCATAATCCCAATTATCCACAACAGCCTGCTCATAATCCAAATTATCCTACCAATACTGCCAATAACCCTCACAACCCAAGTGCTCCACCAAAAGATCATTCTACTCACGTAAATTCAGGAGTGCCAGGCGGCTTTAATAATTCTCATTCAAGTGGAGGGGGATTCAACAGTACAAGAAATAACCAAGCAAGTCATCAAACAAATAATCATCAATGTACTGGTTGTTTTAATGGTCGTTGCGTTGGTCCAAATAATTGTGTTTGCAATGGAGGGTATGCATATTTATTTATTACTTAAATTATCCTATTTTTAACTATTAAATTACTAATAAATAATATATAATGTTTTAAGCTATGTTAAACAAGGAGGAACATGTAGACCACATTGCGCCGGTGGATGTACTAATGGCGCATGTTCTTCTCCTGGCCATTGCATTTGTAATGCTGGATATATAAAACAAGGTGGTGCTTGTGTGTCAGCTTCACAACGTCGCAATCAACAACAAAACCAACATAACCAACAACAAAACCAACATAACCAACATAACCAACCGTCAAGAAATACTCCAAGACCGACCTATCAACAGACTCAAACACATTATCAACAACCTTCTCATCAAACAAATAGAGGTGGTTCCAGCTCTAGCGGAGGAAGCAAACGAAACAAAAATAGAAACAGGGGTTAAAAAAATCATTAATCAATATTTGGTTGAATATGATTGATATTTTGTGATTTTATATAATATTTTTTATTAAAATATAATATCTACTAGAAATATTAAATTCAATTAAATTATTATATGTTATATTATAATAATAATTATGTGTTTTAATTTAATTTTAGAAATGAAACCTGTAAATAATATTCTTCAGGATAAATATATGAAATAATATTAATCATTTCCTTCCTTTTTTTATCATTTTAGAGATTCAAAATAAATAATTAAATATTTTTGTGTATGTATTTAAATGATTAATTCCGAATATAATTATAGTATAAATATCAATAATATCAAATTAAATAATTTCATAAAATTTAACCCTTCATGATTTTTGATCTCTTGAAAAATTATTTATATATATTTGTTTTTGATTCATTTAATCATAATTTCCAGGAGATAATTCTTTATTGAATTTTAAAATATGAGAATATAAAACTTTTTTTATTTCAGGTGAATATTAAACATATATTTAAATGATTTTTAATTGTAAAATTTTGAACATAAAATAAACTGATTTGGTGTTATTAATATTAATTATGGATAGTTTCAAAACGATGAATCTTTTTTTAAAAGAAATTAACTTTAAATGAACAGAGATTATATTAAGATAAATTTAATTTTTTCTTAAAATAGAAATATTTGTTTAACATTATTGATTTTATATACATTCAAATAAACCTATTAATAATTGAATTTAAGAGACAAATTGTTTACCGCAAATATTATTCCATCAAAATAAGTTTTTCAATTAGATTTTAAATAAATTATAAATCCTTTAGTCTAATGCATTTACATTCTAAATGATTACTCACTAAGTGATCAAACAATTTAGTTGTAGATATTTAGACCAAAATGTCGTAATATAGTTTATTGTTATAATATAAAGCTTAATCGTATCTGGTATATATAAAATAATAAAATATTTTCTACTAAATTCTTCAATTTTCTAAACGAGGATAAATTAAACTTTTATGCTTAAAGTGTAGATATAAAATATAATTTATTATTTACATTATATATATATATCTGTAAATAAATGTTTCTAATGGAAAATAAAGCTAAGGAAGAACATTTAGATTTAGAGTATGTATTTATATGTAAAGGTAAGTTGTCTATATTAAAAAGCAAATTGATTTAATATTAAAATAAATGAATTATAGATTCCACCCCTAACAATAATTTAAATAATGGAAAATTATATTAAAATGCTCTTTCAAGTGATTTTTATGAATATGTCAAAAACTTTTTTATAGTAATATAAAAATCTATTCAAATTAAAACAAATTTGTAAATCGATTTTAATATTTTATATTATTTTATATTTTATTTATATTAAAATTCAGTGGTATAGCATAGTGGGTGCATTCTTAGGGATTTGTATATGTTATGTAAAAAAAAATTAATCTTTTATCTTTTCAACTTCTCAAAAGAACCGAAATGGGCATAAATCAAAGTTTAATTTTACTTTCGATAAAATAAATATAAATAGTGTCTTCGGTTTAATTGATTAAATTTATAATATTTTGTATCAATATTAAACATTAAATTTTGTTCTATCTACAATATGGACTAATTAAAATGAGCAAGAAATTTTCTTTAGAATTATTGTAAGTATATTTTAGTTTTTTTTTTAATTAAATTTCTTATTTAGGGGCGAAAAAACTTTGTCTACTCTACGTGACGACACAGTTATAATTATGAAAATATTTATTTTATAAGCCAATTATTGATTTTTTGTAGGTTTCCATGAATTATTCCATGATTAAGAGAATTAACATTCAAGAGGCGTGTATTAAATTATGTAAAGTTTTGGTCAGAAACTAATTAATATCCCAGTGGTTAATGGTGACCTGTTGCAAATGACATCCAATCATCCTTAAGAAAAGAAGCAATGGACTGGTGCAATCGTCACTATTATTACTATTATTATCAAGTTTATTGAACTAACAAGATTGAAACGGCTAATTTTAATTAGAAAGACCAGATTGGAAAACTTATTCAATATCTATATATTTTCATATACGAATATATAATAGATAAGTATTAACATATATTTTTATATTGTTTTACATGAGCGATAAATATGTATTTCATATCTCAAAAAATCTGGAGTGTCTCCACTAGACTATCTCGCAAATTTGAATTGGATTAATTAACACATATAGTATATTTAAATTAAATATAATTAATTAAATTATAAATTAAAATTAATAAATATATATTAAACCAGGGCGTGTTTGGCTCTTTGTTGATGGCACCACGTCACATGCTGACATGTGATTGGCAGTCAATGTGTTAAAAAATTTTAAAAATTAATTAGTTAATTAATTAATTAGTATTTTCAGCGATTCAATCAAGCTGAAATTCTATATATAGCTGTTTTATACAATTTTTAATCATGTGAAAAACTATCAAATATATATCTTTATTTTTACGGTCACTTTAGAGGACAAAAAATGAAAACGTGGTAGGTAATGGTCCTTTTCCGAATGAGCTACATTTCTGAAAAGTTGATAGAAAACTTCGAATTTTGAATAATGCCCGTGTACCAAATTTAATTATTCTTGCTTAAACTGTTTGCGTAATTTTGTCTAAATACATTCACACAGACATTTTTCTGAAACTTAGTGTAAATGACTCAGGGACCTTCAAAACATAAAAAAATCAAAATCTCAACATCGAAAATTTTCGTGATTGCAATACTATCTCTGGCGAGATAGTAAAAAAGCTTTAAAGATTTTTTTGAAACGCAAATATTAGGGAGTTTTTAAATTGAAAAATCATTAAATTCATACCTCAATTTTTTTTAATTATATTAATCAACAGGTTTTAATAGATAAAAATGATATCGCATTTACGATTCGGTTATATACTCGTAAGTGCAATGATCCAAGTGGCTTATTATAATTTTTCATTATAATATTATTACATTTTTAAAAAATTTAAAAAAACATATTATTGATTTCTAATAAAAGTTTTTAACTTGGAAAAATGAATTTTAGTACTTTTAAATATAAATAATATAGAAAAAGTCTAAACAAGAATATATTATCATATATCATTTAATGTTATTAAAAATTCCGAGTGGTCATTCGACATGTAATTTAAATAATAGATTCAATTTGTTTTTCTTCATTATGCTCAAATTATACCAAACTTCTATTCATACTTTATTTTCTTTTTCTACTTCTATATAAATTTTATTTAAACTTTTCTGTTCTTACACTCCAATTCACACTTTCATTTTTCATCCTATTTCCCTTTCCCATCTTTATCACATATATCATTAATTTTTCAGTTTAAATATTGTCACCCAAATATGTGACAGATTTTTTTTATCTTACTTTTTTTATCAATGGATCCAAAACGTTATATATTGGCCAGTTTTCTTTTACTCACAACATGGTCGAACATTTTCTTTATTCATGTTCTTTTCCTATATTACTTCACTACTTTTTTCTTTATTCATTATTATTCTAATTATTATATAAAATTATACTAAAATTACAATTAAATTATTATTATTACACCATATTACTTCCATTTATTTTAATGTTTAGTTAATTGTTCAAATCTTCCTTTCATCCAACATTTATGCCTGAAGTATTAACTCACCTCCCAATTTTAGATTTTTTAAATTTTGAACATATTACATTTTTTTTAAATATTAAAGCGACTTTTTAAAAAATGTGGTAAACAAAATTCATAAAAAACGATATTTTGTTTCACATCTTCACTTTGAGGTATTACCTATTCTAGCTTGTGTAAGTTGTAGTAATATCTTAAACAAATCATAATAATAGAACTTTAAATAAAAAATCAATCCATGAGCCCTACCTTTAGGTCCGAAATTTTGGTTGACTTCTTTCAGACTACTTTTGTCCATCTTTAAACGGTATTATATTAAACTCTCCATCTTTATTTATCAGTTTAATTTGGTGATTATAAAACTGAATTAACATTCAAGATATTTTTGATCCTTACGTAAGTAAAACTTCACCCGTCCAATCAACCCCATGACTCTGTCATTCAGACTAATACCCAGAATACCCTTCTCTTAACTATCTTGAAAATAACGACAATCAAATCTCACAAAATATGAGAACAAACCGAAGAAATTATTCTTATAATACAATAATAATAATAGGCTTTTTATCCTCCTAAAAAAAATAATTCTCAAAACAGAATTAATATCAATTCAAGATTAAATTTAGCATTAGAATTCCATTTCTTGTTTAACAATGGGCGAATGTCTTTTAGGCAGTATTCATCAATTTTGATTATTAGATCTTGTGACAAGAATTCTTAGAAACAATTATCCTGGTATATTACCTTTGTTTACTCACAGTAGATTGAAAAGAGTAGTAAAAAAATAGTAGATTGAAAAAAAGAAATTGTTAATTCGCCATATTCAATATTTAACCCTGATACTTAAAAAATTTGTTTAGCCAAATTTAATTCAAATTCTCTTATCCATTATTTATACAAATAAAACATCGACCATAGTTGACATTCTTTTATTAGCTGACAAGAGACTAAACATCCTATATAATTACAGGCTATAAATGTTTAAATACTTTTCCAGGCACGGCCCGAGCTCTTATGGCGCCCTAGGCCAAGGGTCTAAAGTTCGCCCCATATGTTTTAACAAGCAAAAAAAAAAGAATCAACTAAAAAATTTTTGTTTGTTATTAAAAAAATATTTTTATATTTGAAAATATATTTTATTTTAGTTGGATCCACATATTGATTGATCTTCCTAAAAAGGAGATATCTTGGTATGATATCAACATTATATTTTTAAAAATGTAATAATTTACTACTTATTTTAAATAAACGCAATTTTTTTATTGCGTACCATAATTTTTTATTTACTATTAAGTCTTATCAGCCCTGATATCTTGCGAAGGATTAATTTTTTTTTCATAATGGCGCCCCTGCCAGCCAAGCGCCCCGAGCCATGGCCTTACTGGCTCGGCTCTAGGGCCGGCCCTGTACTTTTCAGACATGTTTACTAACATATTGAAAAAATTTGAAAATTTGATAAATGCCGTATAAAAAAATTATCTCATATAGAAGAAATGGGAGTTCAAATGATTTTATATCTATAATATTAGTGTTCTACGTTAAAACTTATTAGAATATTCTTCCATATAAAATTGTAATTGGAATAATATATATTTATATAATAAATATAAGCAAACAAAATATTATATTTTTTCTTTATAACTCCTCTATTATACAATTATTTGTTGAATATTATCCATCTACTCTATTCAAAGATCACCAATACTTTACCTATATACTTACTTCTTTTGCAAATCATAAAATCTAATAAAAGATAAGGATGTCATATCCCATACAATAGAGCAATTCAGTCATCTCTTGTTCCTTCTTCTTTCTCTCATTCGTTCCATATTGATAAAAAAATTTACAAGTCTTCTCTTATTGTATAATACGTATAATTGTATAATCGTATTCTCATTTTCTTGTTCCATTATTTTTTTCATCTATTATTCTTTATAAATTACTATTATCATTTAATAATATAAAGAAAATTAATTTTATTGGTAAATTCATTAAAATAACCTTCAATTTCAATAAACACAATATTTTATTTATTTTATTTTATTAAAATTTCAATTAAAAATTTTAAAAGATCCATTTATTTTTTTAATAAAAAATAAATAAATAATCAAGCGATTTTTTAGAGCATGCTATCTCTAGAATATATAAAAGATATATAAATATTGACATTGAGAGCGGGGGGGTGTTTCATTTTCTTTTTATTAACCAAGGGAAAATAAATATTAGTTTTCGTTTAGAGACTATTTTCCTAGATACGCAATCGGCAATCTATATATATATATATTTGTTAACAGACTAGCTAACAACAAATTGATAAGTGCAAAACACAAAACAAAAAATTTCATCCTAAAATTTTGGAAAAATAAACAAAAATTATTATATTAATTATTTCGTGGGGAAACAATAGAACCAAATAAGTTGACCTGTGGCCAGGTCCGAACCGACCGACGGTTTGAAGTAAATTAATTTCCAGCTACAGAAACAATTTCAAATAATTTTAATATATCTATTAATGTAATAAAAACCAGATATGTATACATAAATAATAAATATTAACATTTTTAATTTTATTTTATTTATAATAAATATGTAAGACCAGGCAGTGACGTCATATAATTTTAAATCAAGAAAAAACTAATAAATATGATTTTCCCGAGGATAAAACCAATACAAAGTGCATGATTCGTGGTGATTTATAAAAAAATCTCCTCATGTGAAATTTGGTGTGAAAATAACCCTTCCCTTCCTATCGTCGATCACTAATACTACCACTTCCGGTTTCCGGATTTGCACCAAAAGTTGATCAATTCATCCCACTGAGTAAATTAAGTATTATATACCAAATTTCATCAAAATCGGTTGAGCCGTTCAGGCTGTACACATCTAGACGGACGGACGGACATCATGCTGAAAATACTTTTTTCTGTTAAGAAAATGCTTGATTCGTGGAGATATGTAAAAATCTCCACATGTGAAATTTGGTGTGAAAACAATACCTCCCTTACTATCATCGGTCGGTAAAAAACGATCAAGAGAACTATGAAGAAAGACTTTTCATAATAAATGTAAAACAGAATAGAACTATCGTAGATTCATTCTTGTCCATGAATGCTTAAGCGAGTCGCCATATTCATTTGTGTCCAGTAGGTATACGTAGAATCAACTCGTACGGACATCATCACACATTCGTGCTCACCATGGTATAGGATCAACTTGCTTGGTCCACTATCTTATTGTACGTATTTTACTACATATAAATATTTTACTACATCAAAGTAATTCTCTTATCAGGGACTTTATTGAATGAACCTTCACGATTGTTAACAAACTCCTTTATGATTAATTCATCATACAAAATTCCATGTTTGTTCATGACTACTTCGCACACACGCAATTCAAATTTACTTTTATAATAATCTTACGTTATTTTAGAAAAGGTTAACCTATCCTAAACTAATAATTTTTCAATATCCACAAATAAATTAACTGGTTCATAATATATCTCCCACTTACCATTTGTTGATCTTCAACCCTTTTCCCTTTAAAACTTTTCACTTTGGTAATCAGACGGAGCTAAGTTTGGAGAATAAGCCGCATGCGCTAGTACTTCCCAATTGAACGCCTCGATCGTATCCATGACCCGTTTTGCTGTGTGTGAGGGGGCATTATCATGAAACAAAATGACTTAATGTTGCCTTTTTGCATATTCCGGTCGTTTTTCACATATTGCTCGATCATTTGTTGTTGGTAGCGATCAGTGTTAACGGTTTCGCCAGGTTTTAGTAGCTCATAATATATTATACCCTTTTGATCCTTCCAAAGGCACAGCATTGTTTTTTTTCCCAAAAACATTTGATCTTGCAGTGGATGTTGATGGTTCGCCTGGATTCACCAACGATTTACGATTCTGAAAATATATCCACTTTTCATCACCTGTCACTATTCGATGAAGGAATGATTTTATTTTACATCAAACGAGCAGCATTTGACAAGTGGTTTTTCGATTTTCTTGCTGTCTTTCATTCAGTTCATGTGGTGCCCATTTTCCCATTTTCTGAACTTTACCTTAGCTTTCAGACGAAGAGAGATACTGCTTTTTGCGTCACATTTAATTGTTCCGCGAGATCTAGTTGAGTCTGAGTATCATCTTCATCCAATAAGGCTTTCAAGTCCTTGTCTTCAAACTTTTTCGGTGGTTTCCCACGATCTTCGTTTCTAACTTCAAAATCACCATTTTTAAATTTTTTAAATCACTCAAAGCATTGAGTTTTGCCAAGAGAATGTTCACCGTATGCTTCGAAAGGATTCTATGCGATTCTGCAACAGTTTTCTTCAAATGATAGCGGAAAACTAATGCTGTCCGCACATCATAGTTCGTAGGCACAAAACTGTTTGAGGTTATAGAAAAATATACCGGTGTATGAAACTCAAGTTATGGTGTGTGTTGACCAACTCGGTCAGTTGTTAGAGAGAGAATATAACTCTACAGAAGCGGTCTTATGGTCTTTAAACTGATAGCGAGCACCATCTATAGGAGAATTCCGGTTTCATACTTCTATATCTGGTATATACACGAACAGAATTTAA